>CM071616.1:19113803-21567803 GCA_036365135.1 Miichthys miiuy
TGTATTCATCATACCACATCCTTGACTTGGCATTGCATGGAATTTAAAACATAGTGCTTAAAGCTTAAAACAGTACCTGGTATTTATAAGGTAACATGCCTGCTGGTGCTTGGTGCCTCACATCAAAATGATCCTTACACTCTATGTAAAATGCATGGTGGTTCGGAAGGCCTGAAACAACAAACACTGAAGATATAAAATGAGTCTTATTCTTCTCCTTGAACTCTTGTCTTCTTGACTAATTCATCTAGTAGAATGGATGAAAAAATTGAGACAATGGTATACATTACCTGTATTATCAAGGTAATGCAAAAGTTGCTGATTATACACAGGCGCTGAATGGATGTAACTATTCATATGTCCCGTTCATGAAACAAAATCACACTTCTTTTGGCCAATGAAAAGTTGTCCACATTTTGCTTGATTGTCAGCTTATCTTACAGTAAGGCTTCTTGCTGCTCTTCCTTTCCCTCATATGGAATTTTTCCTCTGTGGGAAATGTGTACCAACAGAGCTCAAGGAGGAAGTCTATGATACAGCTTTAGGGCTTTTTTGGACAAGTCTTGGTAGATCTTCATTAAAAGAGATCAATGCCCAAAGAGAGGCTCATTACTTGTGGCTAAATCAGGTAATAAACTTAGATTGACCGATGAGTGATTAGGTTTGGGGAAAAAAGGTACTTGTGAGGCTGTTTGACTGAGAACATACACATGAACGTAAGACAGGACAGCAAGGGGCTGTGCATGTCTCTGTTGGTATTTAAAACTGAATCTCTGATGTCTTTGTTCTTCAACTTAAACTTACATTTGTCAGCTCCAATAATAAAAGCAGTCTTAGCTATAGTGATGCCCCCAGGTGTCACTGCAGTAACACACCCAACAATAGTTCTTCCACTATCCACTCATGTCACAGGAAGCATGAAGTGAATGGCAGCGGCCTTGGTGATAGAGAACATTGTCAAGTATTGTTAATGTCACATGTCATCCCTAATATAGTACACAAGATTAAATATTACTGCCGCTATTATAAATGAGAGCGTATTACTTTTTTTTTTTTTCTTGACATCTTGATTTGTACAATGAGTGATATTTTTGTAGGCTATGTTTGTTAGAGATGACGATAACATGAGTAGGCACATGCATTATTTCTGTTGTTGTCATTGGGCCTGAGTTTGTTTTGCTTTGTTAAATTCGGATAACTAAAAAAAAAAAAACAATCTCAGTGCTTGGTTCGACATTGGCTGAGGAATACATTCTTAATTACAACAGTGATTGATGACACACTTGGCAGCACATGTCATGTGGCTGACATTTTTGGGGTAGGCATAGAGAGTAGATTGTATTGTACAATATTGCTGTACTTATGATGTACTTATTGCCAAATAAATTGCCCTGTACCATGCTGAAATATTGTTATTTATAACGACCACCTTCAACTTGAAAGATATCTATAAAGTAATCATTTAAAGTAATTTCTAACCTACTTATAAATAACTTTTTACAACACTGCTGAACATCCATAAGATTTGGGCTGTACACTGCAAATTTGCTTTCTTGTCCTTTGTGCTGAATATGTACAATTTTATCCGTTGCTGAAATTGTGAATCTAGGTGAATAATAATAGTAGTTAAAAGAGCAATGCTAATGTACCAAAACCATCCGTGACTGTGAAGTGAAGCCAATGCTAAATTGCAGAACGGCCACCTGAGGCTGGCTACATAATGAGTCAGTCCCAATAAGCCCCCATATTAAATGTTTACAGCCTGGAACAAACAATATTTTTGTCTCTATAGCTAATTTTCTCATTCATAACAACTGTACTGAGGGTACGTTTTTATATAACTCACCCGTTCAAATTCATATTAAGGCTTTAAATTTATGCGTGATAACAGCATGGCCGATGAGTGCCGTTACATGTGGCTTGTTTGAGCAACCAGGCATTCAGCCCACCTCAGGTCCACCAACAATCCATTCAGATTAGCTGGGAGGTGGCAGAGGCAGTACTGCCAAGATGACATTCAGAAACCTATGGGTGAAATCATGGATCGAATGCTAGTTTGGAAAGTAAGTCCTGAGAAGTGAAAGTGCCTCAGCTTGTTGGCCTCTAGCTCCCAACCTCGGGTCCCTAACTAGGGCTTCCTTCATGTGAGATCATGAGGCTACATATTCACTATTTTGTATTAACTGCAAGGTTTATCAGTTGTTCTGTGCTGTTATTGTTATGCATCGAATATGATATGAAATTTCCACAAAATATGTCACTTAGTCAGAGGTTGTTAGTTTATTCAACAATAGAAAAGGAATTAGGAAAAAGATTGGGAACCACTGCTGTGTAATACTATAATGATTACTCCTATCAGTGAATTGTATGGGAGAGAATGTGGGCCCTGCGATGATATATTCTTTTGAAGCATGTTTGTATGTGTTGGAAATAGGCCTCATGCAGATTTATGATGACAGTTGGTATTCTTAAGATTCAAATGCCACACACAGATTTGTGGTACTGAGCCATATCTTTAGTTCTAGAAAAGCAAATAACAACTGCACCGTGTGCATATCGTTCTTCTATTGTTTTGAAAATTGTTTTGCTACCCATTAATGGCTGTGCTTCCTATACATACCTGCCTTTTGTACTTAAATGTAGAGATAGCACCTCATTGTTGTCAGTTGTTAAGAGCCAGAATTCATTTCTTTTGAGCCACACAAGCAATCACCCAATTATCCAATCAAAACATTCCCACCATAGGTTGAAACCACCCTCTTCCACACCTGATGGTTTTCTGACTCCCCGCCGTCTTCACGTTTGTCATCTTGGTGCAGTTAATTATTGGTGATTCAATGTGGCAGTTGGATGGTGCTTTGGTTGCTTGGAAGGTCAACTTCCAAGTTTGCTACTGTAGTTACAACTGTGCAACCGGCACATGTGATGTATAAATCATGTATATGGAGTGAAAATTGTGGGAGTGCGAGCAAGTTTAAGATAGACACTTTTTAGATGATTTGACAGCTTCTCTCAACTGTTATGCCTCCCACTCTCTCTGGACATTCAGCGCCATAACACAAAAGGGCTGAAAATTGCATACATTTTTTAACTTTTGTAGAAAGTGTGAAATAAATGAAAAAAAAAAAGAAAGTGCAAGTGTCATGCATGGAAATTTAAATTTAGTTTCTATGTGAATGTATGAATGAATGGGTATGAAAGATGTGGAACATTTAAAAGTTTGAATGGAGTTTCTAGTTAAAGTATGAGTGAGTAGCCAGAGAGTTGGAAACACATGGATTTTGAACATTCTGTCCATCATTTAAACGAGGAAAATTCCCTGAAAAATCGGTATGAATTTGAATTAGAAAAGTAATAGCACAGCATTTCCTAATTTAGCTGAATATTTTGACGTAAGGTTTACACATTTCTATGAAAAAGTAGTAGTTAAGTAGTTAAATAACAAAAACCAGCACTCAGACCCAATAACAATCTTTATGTCACCTTAGAATAAGCCTGTTATATCTATAGAGGCTGCAGGTCCCCTTCAAAAGAGTCCTCCAGGTTGAACCACCATGTTTCCAGAACAGACAAACATAACACTGGCTCTAGATAGGACATTTTGCATTTTTCACATATTTCATGTATCGAGTGAGGCAACAGGGTTTCTATCTGCAACTGCATCGTTAAATGGCAATAAATTCTACACACAGGTCCTTAAAGTGCTCTATTTAAGAAGCATGCAGCAGAAGAGGCATTTCATCACAGCTGGCATACAGTTTGGCATACAGTATATGTGAAGAAATTACTGGTGTGGTGCACAGAGGATTTTGGGGAGGTAATCAAAGGGAATGTGCTACATCTGTGGGAGCTGAGCAGCTGTTGAAGTATTTTATTTTAAATATTATGGCTTGTTTTGTTTTGTTTTTTAGAGCTTTGTGTTCAGAGCAAATCATATTTCCTATTAATATGCATCTAGATTTTTGAAGTGGCAGATATTATAATAAAGCTCAGGCTCGCTTGTTCTGTTGGCAAGTTTTGAATATGACTGTAGGTCAGTTAGGCAAGCTGCACAATAATGAACTATTCATTAATATTATTCTATTCACTAATTTCCTTTCGATACAGCAATTAACGACAACAACTAAATGGCTGTACTGCTGCCCTCTACTTATAGACTGTGGTAAACAAACCATATGGGACATTTGACAGCCTTTTTTTTTTTATAAAGGTAGCAGGTAGGTGAGAAAGACATCTGTTTCTCGAAAGCAACACAATCGTTGCCTCTACCACCCCAATGTTCACTAAGTTGTACAAAATATTTTGTAGAATTTTTTAAATATTCAAGACTTCAGACATATCTATTTCCATAAAAAATCATCCATATTCCAAACAATGTACAAAAGTAAAAATGACAGAAGCCTTCTCCAGCTCCCTCTAGGCACTTGTTCATTCAGTGCTGTTGTTTTGGGTGTCAAACAGACAGGAGAAAAGCTGATACATAATATACAATAGATGGCACTCTCAAGACTGCAAAGATACAAAGGAATATATCTGACACATTTGCATTCATTCCCAGGAGAGGTGCTACTCACTGCACATCCAGCTGGAAAAAATCAGCCTATTCTTAGATTTTTTTTTTTCAGAAAAAGACGTGTCGTTCACATACATAAAATATTGTGTTGTTCTCAGGAGCAAAAAATACAGTAATTTCACCTCCAATGGAGAAATATTCTACAGGAAAAAAGCTGCATTGAGCTTCTTCAGTGTACTTTCAGGTAGACTTTGAGAAGGAAATGTGTCCGATGAGCATACAAGCTGAACAAACAATCTGTAAGATATATTTGGCATAAAATCACCATGTTCTGGTTTTAACTCGATGGTGGGGGCAGGGAGCTTAAAGGGTTTGCTTGAAGTGATCAGTGCACATGGTTGCATGAAAGGTAAATAAATGGGTGGTAAAGAGAGAGGAAGGGGTAGTCTGCTGAATCTACACAGCGTCCAATACTAATAAGGGAAAGCTAAGCTGTTAGTGAGGCTTAAAGCAGCTTACAGATAGGAGAGTCTCAGTTTTTTTTTTTTCTCCAAAAACTAAAATCTTGTGAGGCTTAGTAATGTCTTCACATTTACTGTACGCCAGACAGAATGAAAGGAAATCCAGCTGTGCTGAAATGCATCCTCTGCTGCCCGCAGCTTAAGTTGAACACTTAATATTGTGGGGAAAGGGAGCTTAATTGGAAAGGAGATGTCGACACTTTAATTCCTGGTTGATGTAATTTTAAACAATGTTAACATTAATACAAGTGTACCATCCATATCCAGCCATGTCCTCATGAGATTTCATTATCTCTAGGTGATATACTGTATATTCAAATCGAGACTGAAGTTGGCACCGAATAACACGCAGTATTTGTATACAGTAGATCTGCAGAATCGACTTGCAGAAGAATCCAGTCATAGTGACAGGAAATATAGTTGAACTGAGGATGTAAAGTTATGTGTTCTTTAATTTTTAAACATGTCTTGTGCAGGACTGAATCTGCTCTCCTTGTAGTCATTACTTCTTTAGGCGCTCCCGCTACTGCTGCTGGTCAATGTGTTAAATACATTTAAAAACATTCATACCCCAATTTAAAAATAGGCCATGCATATTTAACATCTTGTGATGAAATGACACCAAAGGGAAAACACGCACTTTTAATAAAAGCAGTAGTTTTACAGGTAGTTCCATACTCATGTTTCTAATGGTTGCATCACATCTGGATGTGTCCTAATTGTCACCCCTTTATCTCATACCAGCTGTTTACATCCTTCTTATTAGTTGGGTTTGCAGAATTTTGTCACATCCTCACAGTTGATGAATATGCATATCTAAACAACAGCACGGGCAGATCTGTCAGCTTAACCAAGCTGCTCATAATTTTCTCTAAGTATCTCTGAGTAAACCAGATTGATTCAAATTGTCTTTTTTTCCCCTCTGATGCATCACCACAGCGCTGTTATTTCCTACAGTATTCTTTTTCTGCACCGGTTTCGATCTATTCTCAGTTTGCTTATATGTGTTTTCATTTTATTTACAGTTTGCTTCTGATCGTGTTAAAAAATGCACACGAGGATTTCATTTTTCATATCTTAGGGAGTAAGCCACAGCAATCAAGCCATACTCATCAGAGTTGCTTCTTTCCTTCTTGCCTGCATTTGCAGTTAAACAATTTTGGGGAAACACCACAGTACTTGCTCGTTCACCAACTCATAGGAAGAATATGGAAAGTGTCATTTTTATTTCATTTTAAACAACTTCATAAAGATGCATGTAGAAGTTCTTTCCTAAGCTTCACTGCACTTGTATTTTCTGCCGTGCTCCCAGCATTTGTTTCCCCCTGTCGCCATCATGAGGTTGACATTTTTGTTTTTGAATGAAATGTCTGTTGAATGGATTGCCGTGACATTTATTCATGTTCTTCACGGGATGACCTGCAATACTGTAATAACTTTTGATCCAGTCGAAATTTGAGTCTGTCCAATACTTTGATTTATGACCACAATACCTGCAGAACTAATGACATTCAGCCTCAGCTATACTTTGGTAAACATTACCTGCTTAACATGAGCATGTCACCGTTGTCATTGTGTGAGCTGTGCCTGTACAGCTTCACAGAGCTGCTAGCTTGGCTGCAGACTCTCAGTGTTATTTGGACACATTTTACTTAAGATATCTCACAGGCAAATTTATGTGTTGAAAAAAGCATGAAGGGTTTTTGAGTGCTCCTTGTGATCAGTTAAAGCCAAGAGTTTTTTTTTTAGTTTTTTTATTTTGTGGTAGCTCAGTTGGGGTTTTAGTACATGGTGTTCTTAAAAGTGCAAACACTGTACAGTGGGGAAAAGAAGCTTCCAAAAGGCTCAGGGAGAGAAATAATAAAGAGCAGTGGAAGGACCTTGCTTGAAAAAAAAAAAAAAAGAAGAATTTATTTGAAGCTTCTGAAGAGCAGAAACCACACGGAGGAAAAGACAACATAAATGGCTGTAATGTACATGCAGATAGGCACAGCGTTCAGCATGGTGCTCTGTCTCAGGCAGCAAGAAAAAAATAAAGAAAAGAGGGACAACACAGGGAAATGACTTCAGCTCTCTTGGGAAATCATATCAAGACATCATACAGAGACAAATAAGTGCAAATCACTATAAGCAACATCAGGTACAGCAGTAATAGGAAAATGGTGAAGAGGATTGTATTATTAATAAAAACTAGCATTAACCAACCTCCTCCAGAGTGCTTCCCTTATTCCAGACACTGCCAATTTGACTCTCCCATCAAGCGTGACAAGCTGCTGGATATATGCTATCAAAGAGTTGAACTCATGTGACCTGTTATCCCTAAGCACGAAGTAGCACCCTTACGACTTAGAAGCACAAGATAAAGCCCAGTGCACACCCTTCACGGCAGGAGACACAGCAACGCTCCTTGCTCCCCACAGCAACAGCCCCACTTCTTAATCTAATCAGTTCGCATTAACCTTAATACACGCAGTGCCCCGGGCTTTTGACTATGTTATATCTCGTTGACACACCTTGTACAACTTCACCACGTTCACCGATGAATGACCGTCACAGATGAGCCTAACTTGGGTTGACACAGAGGGCTCGAGAAAAGTTCATCCGCAGATCATTTTGACAAAAGTGCAGTCTCAAGGAAACACCTGAATATAAAATGATGGAACAAATTTGTATTCTCATTGTTATTATTCCTCTTAATAAATAGCATAAATCTGGGGCTGAAATGCCATGTACTCTGGCACACTGTGGGGACACGGCTAAAAGAAGCAAAATTTAGTCATGAGGAGAAAAGTTGGTGGCCTTAAAATGCCCACGGGTTGCCCACTTAGAGATGTCAACAGCTAAAAACATTCACTGTGTAGTATACCAGCTACATAATTACATTATATTGCACTCATCTTGCACCAGACTGGACACCCCTTTGACCCAAGAACAGCCTGACATCTTCAGGGCATAGATTCATCTAATTATCCCTGCCAAAGCACTGCAAAGATAGTAGCGGGATGCTGGTCATTTTCTACAGTGCTGGGGTCATCTCGCTGCATGCTATGACATTCAGAATGAAATATTCATCTTAGCACAGTACACAGCGCTCTGTTAACATTACAACTTGGCCAGCAGGCTGCCTCTAGTCTTCACAACACTGATGGTGACTGTCTCACAACATGCTGTTTACCATTTCAAACGGTGCTATCTGCTGGACTTCTCTTGCTCTACTGAGTAAGACACATAAAGCTGGATATACTACAGTATTGTGAGTACATAATTTGGTGTCTGACATTTCTAAAGAAATTTCCCTTTGCTTGACACTCCGATGAAATAAGCCATGAATATGCGGCACACACATTCAGTGACACAGTGGCAAACATTCAGATACATTCAAAGACCTGACACTTTTTTTTTTTTACTCATTGTCTCTTTTGTTTCCTGCTTTTACAGGAATGATGTGCACCATTAGTTCTAGAAATTACTTTTTTTTTTTTGAGGCTGCTTGAAGTGATCTTTGGTCTTTCTGGGTCTATCCATCCCACGAGATGATTCTTGTGGCATTATCTCATCTGCATAGTGTGTGTTAAAAAAACAAAAAAGGAAATCACTTTGCCTGATTGCCTTCCTATGACATGGGAAACATTTTCCACTGCAAAGCAAATCTGCTTTTATCGTTTCAGCAAGCGCAGATGTCCACAGTTACACTGCCATCAAGTGGTGAAAAGCAGTACTCTGGGGTTTAGGATGATTAATACATGTCTTACTCTCCCCAGTATATTATTCCGCCAGTAGAAACCAGGTGAAAAATAGTGTCAGGCCTCTAGCTTGAGCCCATATGAAAGGTTTACTGAGTGTATTTGATAGTATAAAATGTATGACAGTCCTGAGATAAATTGGAATACAGCGAAGGGGGGGCCTGAGTAAATTTTAAGGAATGAAAGCTGAGACAAGCTGAATTCTGCTGTTGGTAGGCTGTGAAAATGTAAAATATACTATGGAAATATATATGAAGACAACCTTAACACACAGAATCCACTGTCTACAACTCTGAGTTGTGACGTGCGATTTAAAATGTACAGTAAATGGATAAACAAAGGAGAATCTGCCACCCCACGCCCACACTGGTCTGAGAAAATGAGGGGAAATAATGAGTTTTGCTGCCATCTTCTGGTAACAAAGTCTCATTACATTATACACAACATGTTTATCACATGTAATACAGTTCACTTTAAGCCATTAAGTTGTGCCAAACATCCAAATCCACACTTTTATTATTATTTTTTTTGCATTTTTCCCCATTTCACAGTTCACTTGAATGGCCCTGTGCCCCCATGGATGTAATGAGTTACTATAGAAACACCACATAGTGTCTAGTTTATATTATAAATACATAAACAACCTTTACTCGGCATCTATGGCACATCACCTGTTCATTATGACCACTTACCAAATCCAGTGTAAGCTTTTCCAGTCACATCTTCACTACAAACTACACCTCAGCTGCAGGTGTTTGTTGTCTGTTCAACATATCGCTACTGTAACTGTTTAAACCAGCTCTGTTTTTTTATTTTTTATTTATTAGTTTACTATGTATATTATACCTATTATCTGTTTCATTACCGATACATAACTGATGTGTAATCAGGTGAATGGTGGTCCACTCTGCGCGCCCCTTGCACCTGTTGTCGCATGTAACTTTGTGCTCAGTGCAATCACCTGCAAGAAGTACGTAATGCTTGACAGCACTAAAAGTCACACACCGCCAACTATTTCACTGATTATGGTGAAGCTGGATCATATTTTATGGAG
Organism: Miichthys miiuy; assembly: GCA_036365135.1. NCBI lineage: Eukaryota > Metazoa > Chordata > Actinopteri > Sciaenidae > Miichthys > Miichthys miiuy. The sequence continues at coordinate 19,123,635 of CM071616.1, forward strand.
AAAATGTTTTCTAGTTTCCCCTCTGATGCTCTTTCCCTCTCTGCTCCGCCTTGAACTCGCTGTGATTTACAGTGTTTTCTTGATGAACGGTAAAGTGAACTGCTGCAAGCTGTTATTAGCTAATGTTAGCTCAGTTTATTAGCCTGGCTGCTTGGGCTGTGAGCTCAGAGCACCAGAGGAGTGTTAGTGTTTGTACCACAGGCGTTTTGAACCACTGGGAATAGGTAGTTTTCACGGCCAGAGCGTGGGGGGGGAAGCTGACGGGGAGGAGAAGCAATTTGTGCCAGAGTCTGAGCTGGGCAAGCAGGCAATATAGCATCAGCCTCTATGGACATAATGGCAGAGGCGAAGAGACTGAAGAGGGATGATGGTAGGAGCTAAGGAGCTAAAAGTAGAAAAGAGAGAGTGACCAAGCAAAAGGCCACTAGACAAGAGTAAAACTGGGACTGACTTTTAGTTGTTGGCGAGAGCTGAAATGAAAGCCTGAAAGACAGACGCCGAGTCGGGCTTCTTGCTGGTGGACTAGTCAGTAATATTAGCTGGTTGCTGCACTCGCTTGATGTTTGGCTGTTAGCAAAGTTGTCAACTCCCCAGTTTTTTTTTTTTGATCATAAGTAATGTAATTGTTACAGGCCCCAGGCAGAGTACCTGTACGCAGATAAGGTTTCCTGTAAAAGAGGGGAAAGAATGAGACAGGCAACCGTTTGCTTCTGTTCAGTGCAGCTTCACTCGGTAGAATTTATTTATCAATTTGCAAAATATCTCTCTTTTCTCTTCTCTTCTCTTTCTGTATTTGTTTGCTCCATATTCAAAATGTCATTAAGCAGTACAAAATCCATAACATCAGAAACAAAACCAAAATACAGCTAGTTACAGCATAATCCCCGTTTCCAAATAAAACACACGTTTTCCAATTCTTCGTAAAGAATAATCCTGAGTTCAGTGGATCACTGTATTAATACATCCTTATTCAGTCCATTAACTGAGCTACCATTTAGTTCACAACTACTGAAAATAATACCATGAAATATAAAACGTATAGGCCCTCACAGGTTCCCTTATTTAACCTCACTCGTAGTGCAAATAGAAAGAAACTAGCATGTTACTGTTAACTGTTGGTTCAAGATAAATGCCTGAGCTGAAGACTTGCACGGTTTAACACTTTTAACTGCTGACGATATTAACCAAATGTATCTCTCTATAACTGTAACATTCATTCAACACATTTATTTACACATGTGACAAAATACTGTACTAAAAAAGAATAGTTTTTAACCCAAAATGAAATGTGCTGGAGCCAGAAAGTACGACATGGTTTGGTCACAACAGAAAACAAGTATACAGCGGCGCCAGAAAACTATGTTTTGCCACTTGTTCCGAAAATCATTCAAGCATTTCCAGTAACCTTAAAAAAATCGACCTCACATCATATTTGAAATTTATAACACAAATGTGGGTAGTTATATACGTTTTTTTAAATCACCACCAACCTGTAAAAGAGGAGAAAGAATGAGACAGGCAACCGTCAGCTTCTGTTCAGTGCAGCTTCACTCGGTAGAATAAGGAAGTCAACAAAAGTTCATTCACAAGGAGAGTCCAAAAGGAGAAGCAAGGCGCCACACTGCCTCCTACTGGTGACACTGAATAGCTCTCTTTACTTTTGCTTTTACCAAGAGGTAATAATTGACCACTTTGGCACATATTAACACATTTCTTTCACAGAAATACTATTTTCAAAATAAAACAAACAAAATTACATAAAAATGTGACCTTACATTTCATGGACGTCACACAATCATAACAAATAAGTGTAAATGAAGTTATGAAAACACTTCTCAAGCTGTTTATCTCAAACGGAGCTATGTTGCCAGGCTTTGCAGCATTGATACTTTGAGCCTTGCGAACAGAATTTTACACTTCTGCTGTCCACAAAGTTCAAGTTATTTGAACTTTAATCCTTCTTGCTGTGCACTGACCTTGCAAAGAGTGTCCAGTGAGATCACAGCTGACCAAAAAGGTTAAACATAAAAGACATTTGATTTTCCAGAGCCAAGTTTAAAAATAAGTGCATATTATTTATCTACAGCATAAAATAAATTAATGTTGAATTAATGTTAAATACCAGTGTAGTGACAAGCTCTTACTGACTCTGTGCCAAAGCCAACTGCCAGCAAGTCCTTTATCATTTGTAGACAGCCTACAGTAAGAATAGCGAAAATCATCATCAAAAATGATGCTGTTGGTTCCATCAAAACCTTTTATATTGTGGGGTGTAATAAATATTGCAGCGTTTACGAACCACACTGTATTCTTTTTAGACTCAGTTGTATATCCTTAACCCTTTGCCTCAGATCTTTTCATATCGTTTAATGCTATGTCACTGCAGCAGACAAGTTTGGTAAGGAGAAGTTCATTTCAGGGCAGCATTCATAACTGGGAGGTTGATTGTTGTTTTGTGTATTTTTCTTTTAATCGCCTCTAAACCCATGTGGGACAGATAAGGTAATTGGTTTAGATGTTAAGGATGAGGGGACAGGGGAAGGAAGCAATTGGAACTGACAACTGCAAATACTGCCCTATTAAAAATGTTAGACCAATAATATACAGAGTTAAAATAACATAAATACTTCATGAAAACACTACAGGTGGACTAATATTCCAGCAGGTTGGCCAAGGATGGTTTGGCCTCTTTGGAGCTCTATATTTGTTGGCTCATGTTGCTTTGAAAATGTAAATCAAAGTGCTGTTTGGCAGTCTTCTTTTATAGTTGACAAATGTTGCCAATTGGCATTCAACTTAATAAGAGCCACCTTTGTTACACTGTTAAGTACCAGTGATTGTCACTTTACAATTGAAGTCCTTGTCCTTGAGGTGTTAATGTGATGTGTACGCCCTGTATCAGGATCTAACATAAAAATAAATTTAAAAATGAATATTTACATCATACAATGATAATAATAATAATAATAATAATAATAATAATAATAATAATAATGATAACATGCTCCAAAGTAAGCAAACCATCATCTGAACAATCAGCTATTAAAACCGAAGAGTTGCACAGCTGGCTCCCATTAAGTCCCACAGCCTCCTCAGTAAGATTCATTAACCATATTGGATCACAACAAGCGAATTAAGAAATGCGGCAGAACATTGATGACACCAATGTGAAGTCATCAGTTAAATTTAAGTTTCAACACTGTGTTGAAATTATCATGACACAGCATTTTTTTTTTTTAAAGATTCTTTATCTGTGTCCATTTGTGGGCAATGTGAAAAAAAAGATGAGTTCCACAGACTTAAACTAATAGGGTTAGGGTCATCTAATATCTTTCTGCAAAACATTGCAGTATAAGGACTCTGAACTCTGCTCCACAGTACCTACAGAGTTATGTCCTTGCACCTACATATGCAATGATTTATTGAACAGGCAGCTTTAGGTTTCTGTCCGTGAATCATGTTGAATGTGCTATTATGTTATAGTAGTGCCTGGCTATGGGCAATGTTGCTGACACTGAGCTCAACTTAATTAAAATGCTGTTGTGAGAACAAATTCCACTGATTCTGGTCCAAGGAAGGTTAGATGACCATGAGATCTTTAAAGCTACATACATATAAAGGTATGGATGAATACAGCTAAATATGAATAAAGAACTTCCATTCCATTTCAAAAATCACACCAAAGCATACAAGTAGCTATTGACAATATGCATTAACACAGGAAATCCTTCATATTCTCTGGTATTCAGGTTTGAGAGGCTCAACTTTGGCAACAAAGAACATAATAAATAGCAATAAATCTACTCCATTTTATTCTGATTGCTTTGTTTTTTTATGCCGATACAGTAAACGGTTAAAGGTCCAGTGTGTAGGATGTAGTGGCAATGAGCTGTGAGGTCGCCTCACCTCATGCAAAAGGGATTTTCTATAGCCAGTATTTGGTTTGTTCATTCTGGGCTTCTGCGGAAACCTGGCAGTTCAATGTGAATGTGAACTCCCTGGAGGAGGACCTGCACCCACCGCCTCCCTAAAACACAAGGATACTTATTTTAAGGTGATTATACAGTAATGAAAACATAATCATTAATATTGTATTCCATGTCTGCCATATTCTTCCAATAAACCCCTCTAAATCTTGCACATTGAACCTTTTAAATCAATGCAATGCATGCAACCAATCAAAGTAATTTGAATTGACAAAATGGTTTGCATGTGAAGGAGTACATGTGAGCGTCTGTTCACATGGCTACTGAATGTGGCTGACTTAATGTGCTTCCTATTTCCATGATAAATTATGTATTTTGCAATTTAGTCATCGTGAGGCTATAGAGGTTGTAAAGACAGGCTCAGGTGCACATGCATCTTCAACCACCAGGATACATTTTTTCTTCATTCTTAATTATAACAGCTTCAAAGAATATGAATAAGATAGACCAACATTTACTTTGTGCTTATGAGCTTTTGAGATATGTTTAAGCACGTTCCGGTATAGAGTTAATCATCATGGTCTTATAGCGTACACTGGCTGACACTGCTTTGAAAACAGCTCTTTTCTTTTTCCAGGTCACAAGCCATTTTGACAAACTGTGACATTTTCCTTGTGCTCCTTCGTATCACAACTGCCTATAAATTGCAAACTCTGTTACTCAGCCTACTGTAAACAAGCGGCATTAGAGATTCTATTGTGCCTTCTCAGCATTTACCAAAGGACAGTGGTACCCTTAGGTCTTATACTTTAATGTCATACTGTAAGTTAGTGTCTTTAGAAAAAATAAATAAATAAATAAATGCTCTGTCAGTTATGTCAGAGACAAAATGATCAACCATCATGTAGCAACTGAATATAATAAAGTAATAAAGTCCAATAATGTAATACCTGCCAATAACATTATAATTTGGCCCATTTTAAATGGAATAAAGCCAAAAGCCAACGTAATAACATGCCAATAATGTTATTGTCTGGTTATTACATTATTGACGTAGCATAAAAAAAAATATATATATATGTATCCGATAATGTAATAATACATAAACAGGACTGAATTTCTTGGGAATAAAATATCATTTTGCAGTTTTTGTGCAGTTTGCTCATCAAAAATAGATATAGTGGATGGCACAGTCGTCATATTCATACATCAAGGGTACGTACTGTGCAGCACTCTCTCTCCTTTATTATGGTTGTAAGAGCCAATTTGAGAATTATTTGTTGTACAAAATCTTTATTCAGATTTAGATAGATTTTATTTGCTTAGATGTGTAAATTCACAATTTCATGTATGGAGGAATAGTGTTTAATTCATTACTGTGAAGTGTATATGGTAGTTAGATCACTTAGTGCTACAACAGTGGTCATGTGACCTACATGTGTTTGCTCAGTGTTAGATGAAAAAGTCTAATCAGTCTAGTTATTACTAAGTTATTACATTATTGGCATGCTATTAATTATTGGCTTTATTACATTCAAAATGGCCAAAATTATTACGTTATTGGCAGGTATTACATTATTGGACATTATGACATTACTATATTTGCACAGATATCTCGTGTAGATAAGGAAGATCAATTACAAAATTTCATTCTCATTGCTTTTTTAAAATATTATTATTTACTTATACCTTAAACCTATATGATAATGATTAAAGCAGAGTCTCTGATATGTATGTAAGAAAAACGACTGTATCGATTGAGGATTGTTTCTTTAAAATGCTGGGGTGTGGCCTGGTGCTGCTGATAAACATGTCTCATTAATTTATGGTGGGGCTGTCAAATGGCTTTTAAGGGTTGTAAATATCAGGCTTTTGGAGACAGCTTCATAGAGCAGGTGAAGAAACAGGTCAATAAGACAGAAAGACATCTTTTGTTGAAAAAATGATTTCCACGTTAGTTCATTCATTAGGTGGAGATTCTTGATTTGGGTTTGCTATATTATATTATATCTAATCATGCTGAACACAAAAGTGAGAAGTTACACCCAACCTCACCACTATTTTACTTATGACCACACCCAGAGTGTTATACAGTTGTTTAAAGTGCTGCACCGCACAACCGCTAGTATAATAGTGCAAGCGGGGTTCGTGTAATGAAAAAGTGTCTTTAACCTCTTTAATTTATCAAAATTAAATACAAAATTTAATAAAAAGCTACATGGAACAATGAACGGGCATAGCCAGGAATGCTTTAATATAATAAACACCGCTTTAATTAGAGGTTTTATTATTTTTATGTTAGGAGTAATCCCAAAAACACTAAATGACTGATGTGTAATAAAAGCCTCATATTCTTCAGACCACGATCATGGCTCGAGGCAGTAGACCAACCCTTAATGAGGGGCAACAAGGCATAAATTTCTTTCACAGTCAAATAAGTGCTGAAATCAGTTTGTTGAAAACTTTAGCAAAGTGGCGTCTGGAGAGAACTAAAACTGCGCTTCAAGTGATAGGAAGACACACATGACTACAAATGACAGCTAGAGTTTAACCAAAGCACCTTTTATGGCCTACTCCCTCACTGGTACACACTTGAGTTAACAGAGGATACAGTACTGCCCTGCTGGGGTCTCATTCCAAGCACCATGAGCAACACAGAGGCTTCAGCAGGCTCACTCAAATATCTCTGCTCTCCCAGGCTCTTGCTTCTTTCTCTTTCAATTGTCTTGCGTACAATTGCCTTCTATGAGCTTGTGTGCTGAGAGCAACTGCCCCACTATCAGCTCTGAATTAATTTTCATAGAAAGCCTGTGGGGGGTTTGACACCTAGAAAGGAGATATTTTAATGGTGTATAGTAAATATTGTCATTAAAAGATGGGGAATTTAAAGTAGCAAAAGTGACTCATGGAATTTCCAGTAGTGTGTGTACGGTTACAATATTAGATTATCAGTATTAATGAATCAATGCGTAAGGCGGGTTAGAGTTTAGGGTAGGATTAGCATTTTGTAGTTGTAGCTTGTAGAGGTGGACCTACACTTATAATCTCTATAAGACTAGAACAATCTGAGATCTAAAACACAGGATGAAATGGTTTACCCGATGATGGCAGTTTGTGGAGAAAGAAATGCCTTGATACCGATTAATGAAAACAACTTCTTGTTTAAAATACTCTGAACTATATGCTCCAATGCCGACGTTATATTGTTTTGACACGTTCGAAAGTGTTCTGTTAAAAATGTTCTGTTCTCTCTATTTTCAATTCAATAATTAAGTATATCAATAAGAAGTTTGCTTATTATTTTATGACACTTTGTCAACAGATGAAAACGTTATATAAGCACATGCCTGGAACCTCCTACTTGCACCATAATTCATAAATATTGCAAAGACACATAGATTGATGACTGTCTGGGGGAAAACAGATAAACACTGCCACTTCTGTAAGCCTTTAGTGATTGTACTGTTGAGGGGAACAGTTCATTGTACACCAAGTACAAAAGTTGATTCCCTCATAATAATATGGGTGTTTGGTGCCTTTTATCATCAGTATTGATGTCTGTATAAAGCAATTTGTTCACGTTATTTGTTTACACTGTCTTTTTCTTTGTTAAGGCGTCTTTCACATTCTTGATGAACACTGAGCAAACAGAACATCAAAAAATTACAGCGCTGCATTAACACCGACTAACACAGCATGGCAAAAAATCGGAGAAAGAAGTGCCTCTCAGCACTTTCACAGCCCTAGGAGATTTAAATAATAAAAAGCACTGGGCCTCTGAACAAACAGGATAATTATGGCCTACAGTCTTCCTGTCGCTCGTCTGGAACGGCCAAGCGGAAAGAAACATGTTATTACCACTCAAAGGTTCTGCAAGGAGAATTAGGAGAAATAAATGTTTCATGTAGAAGAGTAGAAGGATGGCTTCACGGTGAATCCCTCTGACCGAATCAACAGCCACATTTTATTGCTTTCATGTATTTTATAGTATGGCAGTGACAAAAATCATACTGAATGGAACACGCCCATGCATACATATGCAATGAAACGCACTGTTAGATTAGATCAGTCTATGATTTAACCTATTTCTAATATATTCAGATAATATCATCCATTTCATCTGATTAATTACATCCTTATAGAAGAACAAATCTTAATTGCCTCAGTACAATTAATGCCGCTGCCGCCTTTATTTTCTCACCAATTAAATTCAGCACTAGAGCATCTAAAAAGTTACTCATCTCTGTGCGTCAGAAAACACATCAAGCAGAGGATTCAAAGGACTGATCAGTTCTGCTAATTAGATCTTTGTCATAAAATAACTGGCTCTGTCAGGTCTTCACGTACCGCAGGGACTCGGACCTCTCTGTCTGGTTTCTAGGTCTCGCTCCAACATGTGTGCAGCTGCCAGCAGTACTGTTGAGGGGAACAGATGGAGATGTAATGGAAAGAGCTTGTCTCCATTAGCCGCCTTGCCTCTCTGTAACATAGTCATTCAAGGCAGCCACACTTTTCAAAACATAACGATGGCAGCACAACGCTATATGACCTTTATGTCTGACGCGACGCCACTTGCCACATACAAATGCAACACTGCCTTTGTGCTTCGTTCTTAACTATTTCAAGGGCAGTAACTTCCAGCAGGTGTGCTAATTTGTTCATTCCAGCACACTTTAACATTAACATTGTTATACATTTCAAAAAGCTTAGTATGAAGGCAACAGGAAAGACTGCAAATGCGAAGAAGCATTTTGCACAAAGCGTAGGCCAACCTAGGTTATTTATCTTGCATTTAAACAGCATATAGAGTATTGTGGTGTGAGATGAATAGTCACAGATACTTGAGAGAGACTGAGGGAATCTGATTTGTGAAGAGTATTTATGATCATCTAGGATTTTCAGTACTTTAGTGACATGGCTGTGCACAGACAAATCACGTCTGGCCTCTATACTTGAAATTTAATGAGAGCTTTGAATTCGAGCATAATTCAAATGTCATGCATGTCAGGTTTACATCTTCTTTTCATATTTAGCTGGGTTAATGCAGAAGGACCATTCCGTCAAAAAAGCCACCTTCCACCAGACTTTGTGTATTAATTATGAATATGCTTTCAGGGCAAGGCCATCCAGATGTCTTGTGGCAATTGTAAAACCTTTTTTGCTTCTTCAATCTGAATTCAGGTTGTGGGAATCCCCAATGCAACTCAAGAGGCCGTTTCCACAGTCCAATTAGCATCTTAAGCAATTAAGCGAGCAGAAAGCCCATGGTAAATTTGAGTGCAGGCAGTATAAACCTAGGGTTACAGCATACTGTGCAGTGGAATGCCTGTATGGAGAGTGCAAACATGCAACCAAAAAGAGCAATCTCATTTATACTGAAGAAGAGAACCACTGAAAAATAATATGTATGCAAAAGCCTTTCACAGTATTCCACTCTGTTTGCCCTTAAAGCCAAACATGAGACGTAGCCAATCACATACAAAAGCCTGCATCCACTATTCCACCATTCTTTTTATTTTATTACTTATTGTGACAGCTTTGTCATTTTCTTTGACATTGTTTTGTAAGCATAATGGAGTTTAAAGTGTATACTTAGCCTCCACTCAAATCATACCCTGCAAATAAGACTATATGAAATCACATGTACTGCAGAGGACAGAAAAAGACAAAACAAAAGCAACCCACACTTAACATATTTCATAAGAACACTCTCAAGCTTGCCATGTTTCACATTTCATTTATGTTTGAAGTTTCAGCAGCACAGGGCTGAAAAACAGCCACGTGGTTAACAATGCAAATGCATTTAAGTAAAAACAGAGGGTATTTTAGATATATAATGTTGTTGCCCATATCTGGAATGAATGTCTGAACTGTAGAGAAGGCATGGAGTGCTTAATTAAGCACCCACACGAGGAATGGTATCTTCATAGAAGTGCCACATCCATAGAGAGAGACATAGATTTCAGTAATGATAATCTCTAAATAATGCTAACGTTCTTCATGATTTCCCATATTGCATTCTAAAGACAACAAGATTTTATGTTGTTTTGTGATAATTTGGTTTTTGATAGCATTCGAGTGGCGCACAGATAGTCCATGTTACTAAATGAGTACGCTGTTTTGTTTGTTTTTCTTTTGATTCAACAAGCAAAAACATGACAGAAACACAGATTTCAGAACATACAGATAGGCTCATGTGAATCGCACCTTTCTCCTTTAACAGAGCAGATAGCATTTGATAAATGACCTAGTTGTTACCACAACAGCCACTGTGTTTTCTTAACCGGCTTCTGAACCCTTGTTAAAATGCTGGTACAGCACCGTAGGTGTGTCTTGAGGCTAAAGTCATTTGCCACCTAAAATCAACAGCCTTCTAAGCTACAAATTTCATCACTGCCTCGATGTTGAAATCAAAGGCTTGGGGGTCCAGAGCGAAAGAACATGAAGATATTTAATTATTTTTAACATCTGCTGCACAGAAAGCATACGATAAATCCACTCTGATATCCATTCTGATCTATATATCTGAAGAATCACTGGCCCAGAGACCCTTGTGCTGGAGAGAGTATGTTGCCCAATTTAATGCCAATTAAATGATTCCTCCTTTTTTTAACAAAGATCTAGGATTTTTCTGTATCAAGACTCTCATGGAAAGATGACTTTACTGTACCTGCAGCATTCCACTACAGAATGCTATACTGTATCTGTGGGGTGTTTGCCACAAAGGTACTTTACACACAATTACAAGGACACATAGATGCTTGGCCAAGAATGTACTGCTTGGTCCTTTGTTTTAAAATAAGCCTTTTTTTTTCTTTTTTTTTTTGCCAGATTATGCTCTTCTTGCAGAGACCTGCACAACCACATGAAGCCACATGAGAGAAAGCCACAGTGGATATAATAATGGTGGGAAAGCAACATCATTTTTACTTACAAAGGCTACAGGGCAATAGCTTTTAGATTTTGATTGGTTAGCTTCTTAAAATCGGGATTAATAGCGAAGCACTATAAATGTATGCTCCATCGAAGAGAAAAGCTCTGGGGAAAGAGTTAGATACTGCTTGAAATCCATAACTACAGCACAGGTTGAAACGCACATGGTTGAAACATCCTTCCAAGAATTCTTATGAGACAGACTAATCCTTAACAGAAACATTTGTGCAATTAAATATTTGGCTCACATACTGTGCTTTCCCTTGCCACTTTGCACTCACTGAATGTTCTCAAAGGTAGGACTCACTCATGGAAAACAATCTCTATACCTTCTAGATGGCTATAAATACTGATTCAGATCTAATTACAGTTGCAAACAGTTTGTTCTAATATATCTTATATAAGCACTTTACTGGTCAGTCTTTGTATGAAAACCATGTCTGCATCCATGTGTAATGTAAAAAGCCTGCTACATATTATATTGGTGAATGTTGGCTGTGTTTAGTCCTGCTATAAATAGGTCGCGTGTGTAAAATAGGGTTAAATTAAAACTGAGTGCTGAAATGATGGCTGTAAGATGAGTGGCTTGGATGGGAGAATGCAGATGGCATACTCCTCCTCCTCCCCACCTCAGTCCCTCGTCCTCGGTCCATCCCGCACCATGTTGTTCTCACACTACATTTCCCGCTGCTGTCCCCTAAAACAGCCTGTACTATTCAGAGAAAGAAGCTTTTAATTGCATTTTCATGTAGGTGTTTTTTGAGGGTGTCGTTCCCCAGGCAGAGAGAAGAGTGCTCTGAGACGAGCTTTACATGCTCACCAGTGCAGTCAAGCTCCACCAGGGGAAGTGCGTCAAAGTGGAGAGGTGCTGGAAGTGCAGACAGCCCTGTAGGGACACTTGAAAAAGCCATAACAGCCAGAGTATAAATAAATGCATGGGGAGAGCATTTTTCCTCGTGGATGAAAAGCCTTTAACCTTTTGGTCCACATAAGAGCAGGAATCGTTCTGTGACATTTAACTTGCATATTCCCCTTTTCTTTCCGGATAGATAATTTCTAGCTTTTATAGGTAAATCAGCACAACCTTATTGAATTCCACCAGCCTATTAAGCATCCTTAGTCTAGCTCCACACCAGTGAATCTGAATACATTTGGATGTTCCAGAGAAACACCTGTGAATTTCTGAGATGTGGTTGCTTTGCCCTTGGACAGTTTATTCAGCATTAGGGAGCGCTCACCACCACTGTTTCCTCCTGTGCAGCCAGGGAAGTGACAGAAAGGAGTTTGTTTTAGCTCCAAATCTGTGATGCCACACTGATGCATAATTGATTTGGAAAAGGACAGAAAAGGAAACTGTGACATAACCAGAACACTGTTTGATGTTTAAGGGTAGGTTTACTGGTCTGAACAGATTTCACAAATATAAAACTGAAAAGAATGATGTAGCTTAGAAGAACTGTCTAAAAAAAAAAAAAAAAAAAATCTGCCGTATTGTAAAAAAGCCTGTCCTGCTATAAATAAGTTGGGTGTAAAAGCTTGTAAAAGCAGACAAGTGACTGTAGAATTGCTAGTTTAAATCCTAAAACCTGTTGAAAATGCTGAAGGAAATGCATGAATAATGCCTTAACCCACTTGTATTACATTCATCCACACTGTAAAATGATACTTGGTGGACTGAGATGTTAGAGGAAAGAATTCTGATTGCTTTCAAATGTGTTCAATGATGCATAACCAACAAGACAACATAACAAGACACAAAATAGTTATCTTTGACTACAGAAATCAGCATGTGAAAACACCTGTGGATTTATGATTGAACTTATACTGCATTAAAAAAAGAAATATATATATATATAAAGCCTATATTCTGCATTGTTTTCAATATTACCGATGCAAACAATCCTTCAATACTACCACTACCTGCCATCACGTATTAATAATTTAGATGCTGTTTGTTGAGCACTGCTTTTAAAAGGACCTGCCAATCAGTCTGACAAGCAATATCGAGTTGTGAGGTTTTGACATTTAGCAGTCAGTCCTTTTGTTAACATTTGAATCACAAATTGTCCCTTTCAAAATGCTAAAGGGTAAATGCAGAGGGTAAATGATCAATAGTCCGACACTATGGTTGTTACTAGACAGCGGTGGGACTCAAGTACAATCACTCTGAACAGCAGCACGTGTGCCGATCCAGGTTTCACTGGATAGATAATGGTTAAAAAAAAATCCACCCAGCCGTTTTCCCATCCATTGAAGTAGAAGAACAGCTTCGGGCTGTACATCAATGTGACATCACAGATCATAGACGTGGATCTCTGAGGGCTCATTTATAAAGCTTGTATACACTGAAGATACACGCTAAAAACTGTGCACAGCAGCTTCTAAATCTTAGACAGAGATTAAGAGAACGGGAATGTAGCCCTGTGTATTGGCGGAGAGAGAATAACACTTAAATACTGAATACAAAGAAGAGGCAATCTGTAAAAATTATGCAAATTAGGGTAACACTTATTTGCGCCATTTAAACTTGTACTCTCTTGAGTGTATTGTGATCTAACACATATGACTTGCTTGGATGGCATAGAAGGCACATTTAATTACAAGTTTTAGAGTCTGATGAGATAATTTTGCCTCATTGCAGCACAGTATTAGAGACCACAACAACCATAATGCAGTGTTTTAAATGTTCGAGGCTTTAGCGTATAAAACATATACATATACGTATACACACACATATATATATAAAGTGTGCCCTTTTTATTTGATATTGATGATAATCGACACAATATATAAAGGGCTGCAGTTATTACCCTTAACATTTATAACCTGAACTAGTCAGTCTTGCTTCTTGCCTTTATTGGTATTATTGTTAATGCGCCTCAACCCCTCTTCCGCCAGGAAGTCTCATTTTCAACAAAACAGTTTAAACTAATTAAAAGGAAATTAGTGGTATGCTGAATGGTGAATGAATATGAATAAATAAAGAGTTTGGAGAAATAATATATTCATAAAGTATGTTATGGTTGTATGCAGTTACAGTCCTAAGAAGCGGGTAGAGAATGCGGTTATTATGGCTGAAATACTTTAATGCAAATGTAAGTGCTAGCATAATGAATTTGTCTGAATGGCATATTATACAGTGTGTCCAACTACTACAGCACTATTAGAAAATGGAAAGTTTAATTGAGAGGTCATAGAAATGTGCCGTGTACTGTGCACTCTGTCCTGTATTATCGGTCAGTCTTTGTTACTGGTTTGTATGTCATTCATGCTCGTGCAGACCTGCACACAAGACCTAAACAATTAAATAAATAACAGTAGTTAATGTTTGTTGACTGTGAGTAAAATGCTAGATTATAATGGTATATCGAACCATTTTATGAATTGGAAACTGTACATTTAAGGCATAAATGCTGAAATTAGCCCTTTTGGGATACTTTTAGAAACTTAATCAGCAAATGCAGAGGCAGCAAGTACAGTCATCAAAATCTGACCAAGCCAGTGTTGCATACTGCAAATGATGGAGAGAGGTGTCATTTGGGATATCATAATATAATGTAGATGTAGATATATTATATTAAATGCACGCTGATCTTTTTCTGTCAAAGTAAAACGGCAATCATCACATAAAATTGCATACAGCACAAACGTGATATGTAGTAGCATGCATTCATTGCAGTGAATTAAGATAAAGGGAGCACAAAACAGGGATATGCAGGAGGGTAAAAATACATGTGAGAATGTGTCAACATGTGTAAGGATATGTGTTACAAAAACCCAGTAGAATGAGAGTCGTTAGGTACAAAGGAAATGAAAAAGTTTTGAAAGTTTGACCTTGTGATATTATGTCACGTCAGGCACACAAGACTACATTACTGCCAGAACACAGAGCCAAAAATACATCATCCCTTCTGATTTAATCAAAATCACAGGAATAGTCTCTGACTGATTAATTTAAGATTTGAATACATTTTTGCTAAAACTTTTTTATATACTTTCCATCTTCATTTATATTTATATATTTATTCTCAATATTTACTCTTATATTCAGCCTCATTAACAGTGCAAGGTATCTATGTCACTTTTATTCCAACTCCATGCATTAATGTCACTGAATCATTGAATAATACATTAAATTGAGTGGCTCAGCTGAGCTGAGCTGAAACTGCAAATAAATCAATGTCCGGCGGTTGTACTATAACCCACTCTATGCAGGCCTAAGTGTGCCGACAAGTTTGCTAACACAGAACGAGTGTTCAGGACTAACACAATTATTTTCTTCAAACCATTGGGAATTGCTTCAATTCTGGCTGGCTGCTCCCCAAGAAATGCGGTTGATCAGCCACATTCACACGAATTAATCATGAATCAAATGAACCGGTCCTGAGTGTATTCACTGCAGTTGGACAGCTTGCAAGAATTAAAAGAATCATCTTCCAACTCCAACTCCACTCGCAGGGATTTCAAAGAAAAAGCAGCCTCCATCATAATCATCAGTCCATACACAGGGTAAAGAGGCTACCTTCAGTAGATTTGTGTCCAATTTCTTTAGACGTTCATTTAAAAACGAAAGCACAAGAACCTGATTTCACACACACACATGCCAGAAAGACTTCTTTTCTTCTTAAATCTAGATATCGTACTCTGTATTGCGGGCAGGAAAGGTTTCCACAACTCAGTTTACAGTTTGAATTCTTAAACTTTTTTATTTATTTGAATTACTGGCCATGAAAAAGCAGTATTTTCCCTCGTATGACCATCACCTGGTTTTAGTGATTGGATTCTTCTGTTAGATGTCTCTCAATCAGAATAAGAAAAAAAGAGAGTTTGACAATGTTGTTGTCTTGGTTGTCTTCATTGTTAAACAACCACCGTTGTTGATGGAATCGGATCTTATCTAATGTAATTATTAGGCTATTATTATTTTAATATTTCGAATTAGCCAAATGGGTGCTACCTGTCCAGTGGAACACGTGCAAAAGTAGCATCTCTTAGTCCTAGCTTGTCCCAAAGCTCTCTCCATCATGGGAAATGCCACACCAATTTTTACCCTCAATATACCTTTCTTCTTTCCTAATCTTCTTGGGTCATTTGGTTCACCCTTACGTATAGTTTTCATGGGGACAGCTTTGGCCAAAGAACCGTGGTGCTACAGGGCCATTACCTGCATCACGCTGTCTATGGGCTACGTACTTAGCTAGTCTGACAACTCGCTTTTTCACTTTTAACGTGTTATGGTAACAGGAGGGGTTAAAGGGGATGTGATGCCTTTGACAGGTGATCGAATGAAACCATAAATAAATTTGCGGATGTTTCTCTGTAGGAATATTGTTGGAAACAAATAGTGTTGTATAATGTAAGTAGGTAACTCAACAAAACATATAACAAAGGTCTTTTTAGACATTTTAATGTGGACATTGCATATTATGCCTTTTAGAGGACCAGTGTATAGGATTTGGAGAGATAATTACAATGTGCAGCTAGACATTGAGAATCATTGCAAGGTATGCTTCATTAAATACACTTTTAGTTTTGCTGCCAGTGTCAAAATTTGTAATACAGTTTACTGCAATTGCAAATTAGGCAAAATGGTTCCACATAGGTCAAATGCATTAAATGAGATGAAAATCGGATAAACAGACGCGTGAAAGTTTGATTTTATTTTAATGAAAGGTTTGTAGTCAATGGTGTTGAATCAATTGTTGGTTACACACATACTTCCAAATATAAATTATTTGGGAGAGATACATTTTGTCATCAGGCTGCATCGCTAACAACATTTTCTGTCACTCACAATAGATTGCCTGGGGGTGAAAGTTGCAGAAAAAATGTTCAAACACCAATGACATGCTCTATTTAATACTATGAGCTACCTGGTCACTTACCTTCTCTATAATGCTCTTTCTTTTTCCTCTCTCAGTATCTTCCCCTGCCTCTCTTGGGAATCCTGTATTGACAACCTCAATATGATTCTCCGGCAATTTATTTTATTGTTTTGATCTCACACTTGCTATGAATTACCCATGTATGTTGCGGAAAATGTCACTGGAGTGTGCTGTATGAAATAACAATGCAGTTCACAATGTGCAGGCCGAGCTGTTCGTTCCTCTCGTTGCCTGGCTCGCGTCGGCTGCTGTCTTTGATGCCTGCATTGAGAAATACTAAGACATACATTTGTTCTGTTTTTTGTGCTTAGAAGGAATGTTTCTTTTTTTCTGTATCCTGCAGAATGCTTATTTTAAGGAACACTATGCTATGTGTCAAACAAATGGTAATAAATGTGTGTTTCATTACTGGATATTGTAAACGAGTTACAGTGCAACACTAATATTTATAATGTCTCTCTGCTGTACCACTGTATACCAAAAACCCGATCTTCTCTTCTTTTTTCCGCCTTGCCTCACTGCTGCATCTGAAGTGGTTTTAACAACAGTCAGGAGGAATAGCAAAGAAATCTTTATTTCTTAGAAATTCAACATTAAAATTGAACCTAAGTATCACTTGTCATAGTGTGCTAATGGCCTCATGTGTGCAAAGGCACAATATGCTGTGTACATATGATGCAGAAGTAAGCTCTTTGGCTGACAAATACCTTACTAAAGGTGGGCGGGTGGTGAGTTCCATTAGCAACCACAAACAAAGGTGAAACACTGCAGCAGAGTCCGTAAACCTTGTTATTATCTGCTCTCAACATGACAAGTCCACTTCACTGTTTTATATAACATTTTCATTCAAGGATATTCATAGAACATCCAGAATTGAAAAATGATGGATAAATGATGAAACATCCTCAATAAATTTATCCAGAGGCATGATATTTGGGATATTTTAGCAGCAACTACCAGACATGCCGGCTCATAACATCAACTTTTCTTTGATCAGATGGCAAAAATATCTAATATTCAATATTTAAAAGATGAGTGCAAATACAGCCTTTGGTGAATCACAATAAATGACAGTTTTTGCACACAACTGTACTGGGTATTTTTGAACAACTGTTGGAGTGCACACCAACCACAGAACAAAACAAACAATATAACAATATGTAGCCTTTTATTCAAATGTCACTTCACTGACAGGCAATTAACAGATATGTTATCAGTATTGTTCCTGTCCATCGTGAACTCAAATTAATAAACAAAACAAGTTACAGAAAGTATGAATACACTATATATATATATATATATATATATATATATATATATATATATATATATATATATATATATATATATATATATATATATATATATATATATATATATGTCACAGCCCCTCACGAACACATGCAGTGTGAAAGCGAAATCCATTAATTCTTGTTCTTATAATGAAGGAACCACTTGTCACCACCTTCATAAACAGCTGGCCAGATAATTTCACTCTACTCCTAACAGTCATTTTGAATGTGCTGGCAGCTTGAGTTTGCAGTTTTTTTCTTCACACCAGTCAGAAAATTGAAAATTTCAGCTTCCCCCTCCCCTCTCTGAATAAAAGCCTACCTGGAAGATACTGAACACAGTCAATTATAAACATCTCCATTAGGAATTACCTTACGTTATGCACTGCACAATTTGTCTAAAGTAGTAATCAAAATAATTATACTCTTTAGCATATGTCTTCCTTCTGTTTTGTGACTGTGTAAGTGATAAATTGACGATAAGGCAGAGACAAACAGTGCCCCCTCCTCGGGTTCAAGAGAAAAGTCATGTTGCTTTGAGCACTGTGTTTTTCTGCTATTATATTCATATATGATTAACATGGCTGAATAATACTGAAAGCAAACATGTCTTGGAGCTTCTCTCGTTAGTAATATCATTGTACCCTGCAGGATTGCATGTATCTTATCTCATTAAATGCAGTATAAGTTTTATGGATATTCTTTTAATGGTATCATAAAGTTATCATATCTCTTATTCTTTTCTAAATGTATTACAGTGATGAAAACATGATAATATGTTATAATTAGCTCATTGCAATATTGTTACCCTTTACCTGATGTTAACTTTCTATACTGTGTTTAATGATAATGTGTTTACCGTTTTATAAACGTATTGCAAAAATGAAATTGACACTATATTATCACTGTCATTATTTTGCTGTTGTTCATTCTTTAATTACCACCATTGTTGCATTATTAGCTATATTATGAGCCATAATATAAAGTACAAAAAATGATTTACCACAATATGTTTTGCTTTATATAATCGCTTTTCAAACTGCTGTCTGTTTATGCTGCTCTTCATATTTATTCAACAGTAAGGACAGCTGAGAAAAGAAAATGTGTTTAGAATGTCCTAGGAACGGGTTTATATGTAAACTAAAGTGTACCAAACATTCCTGGGTTCACTGTGGTTCATGTAACTCCCTTAGTAAAAGGAAAAACAAATTAAATATTTGTACCTCTTTTACTTTTTTTTTTTCAAAAGATTCAAATGTGGTTTTCCAGCTAGATGAATATTTCAAGCAGAAAGACTTTGATAGAGTGCATCTGAGAGTTGGTGCATGTTGTGTCTCTGTACAATGGGTTTGGTGGACTCCATGCTTGGAGCACTTTGGCTGCAGAGTGGCAGAGAGAGAATGGCCTCCGTCCAGCTGAGATAATGGAATTGGTGTGTTCTCCCTGAGCTGTGCTCCTGGCTGGAGTTAATTCAGTTAATAGCAGTTGCATCTATAGTCAAACCCTTTCCTTGGCATGGGCAGTGTTCAGAGAGCACAAGAGGTGGCTTCTGTAAGATGGGTGATGGATGTATAATGGATTAACTGGAAAGTGGCACATATAGCTTACAATTGTTCCTCAAGCTTCTAATGTGTAATCATAAAAGGACTTGGCGCACCATATTTAAATCCAAGTGCTATTCATGCAAGGCCAACAGTGCATGAATACGGTATTTCGTATTTCGAACATGGTATTTCTGTACCTCTCACAGCCCAGCGCCATTAACATTAGAACCTTTTTGACAAATCAAGATTATTTGTTATTCATATACAGCTTTTATAGGCTCACATCAGCAACAGTTACCCACACAGTCCACACTGTTCAAGAAGAAAGGGACAACTCCCCAAAACACAAGAGAAAAGAAGCTATTTAAAGAGCTTCCCTTCCACAGAGGGCTGAGGATCCAATCAGCGCCATAGTTAACCCTTCCAAAAAGCCCTATTGATATTTGTTTATCCCGACAGTATAATGACATTGATTCCTGACAGTTAACTTGAAGGCTTAGGGAGGTTTCAAACAGGATCAAATTGTGCTCTCTCTTTCTCATAACCCCAAACACACATCTTTTTGATTCATCAAGCAAAATGGATTTTAAAAAAAAGAAATTTCATCTGTAAAACACAGCATGAGTAAATTTAATATACTGAATATGATACTGTCTGTTGCAAACACTCATTTATTCTTTTGAAAAAAAATGTCAAATGAGAGAAAACATATACAAATACAATATTTTGCAGTGTCATTGATAATAACTTCAGATCTTTTTAATCACTTTTAATTAAGATTTTAGATCAATGCAAAACAGAGCAGAAAAACAATAGAGATAAGCAGCTTTAACCTTCATTGGATGTGTGAATTGGTTAATTAACTGCTCAGTTAAAGGTCATGATCTTTAATAAGCTCTCATGCCATTTTTTTTTTGGCTCCATCATGCACGTCTATAGAACTAGTCCACCAACTCGCTTTTGTTAAATCCAAATCCCCTTCTGTCTGTCGATGCTTTTTTTCAGTTTGGGTTGTCATTTAAATGCCAACGCTATGTTTATTTACTTGAAATTATACAATTTACTTAACTGTGACATAACAAAGCAAAATTCTACAGCTGAGCGTACACAGCCATCATATTCCTGTGTAAAGAAGTGACAGCCATGACACCTTGACATAGCATGATTACCTGAATATTGGCAGCTGATATTATGGACTCCCTCTGTCAACCCAGTTTTTTGCAGCAACATTGCAAATCTCTCCTTTTGTTTTCTTGCTTATAATGTAAAAGTGCATTCAAATGCATAGTGCAGTTGCCATAAATACATATCAATGACAAATGCCAGCTGGGTAGATTAGTGTGCAGTTTTGATCGCTGTCAACTCCATTCTTTATCAGCTGGTGCAGAAGCTATAAATGAGGCCCATTGTTTTGGGCTTAGGTCAGAATATGAATTCTGCATGATGTGTACACACTAGAGAAGAAATCTCCCATAATCTTCACCTCGAGTTAATTACTGCAGACAAACATTATGGATCGCCAGAGACTCTTATCACTGACTGCTTGAATACAGAGGAGATTTGCCCCACATCTGATATGATTTTAAACTCTAAGTAATCTTTGCAACAAAACAATCTGTTTGCCCTATTGTCAAATTTATCCCTTTTTCCATGAGCCCATGTGAAGGAGATGGATGTACATTCTCACTAATTACAGCAATTATTACTCAGTGATGATATAACAAGCTCTCAAACAATTACCCCCTCTTTCCCTTCCTCTCTCCGTCTCTTCCTCCCACACAGTCTCAGTGGAAGTATTTCACCACACAAATGTATGCTTCCCATTTATTCTAGCTCATAAGGAAAAACTACAAGCGTATTATTCATTATATTGCACGCCAACATAGAAACTAAACAAGACCAGCACCAGGGAGCCAACTTACTTCCTGCTGAGCACAAGATGTTGGGATGGTGACACTCTATTATGCCAAATTTACAAGACTGCTGACTAAACTTGTGCTTATGCCTTACATATACAAAAAAATATACTGCCTGGAGTGCAGTGAGGCATCCACTTTTAAGATACTGTTGGACTTTACTGACTCTACTGTCACTGCAGAGGCAGCGTTCAATAAACTAGAATTCTTATTCCTCATTTAACAAGGCATGTTTACCAAAAATACATCCCTATTTACAGCAATAGCAGCGGGAGGGGGGGAGTTATAGGCCATGTGTACCCACACGCACAGCTGGGAGCTAGCAAGTACAAACACTATACAGCCTTGTCTTGTTGGCCCCAGAGCAGATCTACTACTGCAGTTTCTCCATGCCTTGTTTAATGCCCTGCTCAGGGGCATTTCAGCTGTGTTGGATGACAGGGTTGGATGAGGTCACTCCTCTATCAGTTTCCCAAGCAGATTTGCTGTTGCTGAAGCAGCACCATTTCTTAGCTCACTCCTGTTCTTTAACACTGAACTCTGCCTCGTGCATGACTAATAGGCCGCGCATGTTTTGTTTACAACATGCAGTATCGCACAATGCATTTCGACGTTTGTTTGACGTCTGTAAAACAATATTCAAGAAGTGATCTCTCTAGGAATATTTGGATTCTCATCAAAGTCCTCGCCTTCAGTTAGTCTCCGGCTCCAGCCAGCATTTTGTGTTGCATACATGGCACACAGAGACTCTCGAGGACATGTGGGGGAGTGAAAAGTGACTACAATGGACAAAACCATGTGTGGCACCTCACATCCATTTCTTCTCTCTTCCTCGCAGCTATAATTGCATGAAAGTGCTGTCGACAGCTTTTGCACTGCATCATATATTCCTTAAACAATAGGGAACTTACCTGCACATGGAAATGATGCCTGCAAAGTAAAAGAAAAGATCCATATCAGCAAAGTTTGGGAATGGAAGATATAAAGGCTTAGATCTCGAAACTCATTTCTACCACTCACCAGTTTAGTACACAGTACTTTCTAATGACATACTTCTCTCTTTGAGTACTTTGTTGTGGAAAATATTTGTCATACATAAAATAAAGGTGACCTCAGGGTTGGACAATGGTGCTAAAACCCTGCATTAGAATTACCAGGTCCGGTCTGATGATTGGTAATTACTTCCTCATGATTATAGAGGAATATTAATGTATCCTTGATGAACACAGTAACATATTAAAATGGGATTCATGACAATGATCTGGAAATAATTTTAGGGCAGGAACTAGTGATTATTTTCATCACGTGAATCTGTTCATTTATTTACTTTCAAGCAATACATTTACCATAAAATATATATTTTTAAAAATGGTATCAGAGTCAGAGGAGACAACATTTAAATGGCTCATTTTGTCTTGTCCAAATATATATCACTATTATATCAACAAAAAAAATAAAAAATAAAATAGATGGGAGCAAATTGTTTGGCTTTTTTGGGGATTAATGTTTTCATTTAAATATTTTTGTTCTAATGTTCTATTTTTGTGTTTAATAATCAATGAAGTGACTCATCTTTCAGCACTAGTTTCATAAATATCAGACAGTAGATGTGTTATTGTTGTAATTCCACGTCATTTCTGTCAGATAGCATTACTATTGAGTCATAATATAATATATGTCAGAGGTATTTGTAATGTGTAATCTTGGTGGTGTATCTGACCTGGAGTGGTGCTGAATCAGTTCAATAAAAACTATATTACTGTGTCTCCTCCTCAAGTAATACTGAAAGACAAGATCATTTTCCTGAGCTAAGTTACCTTTTCTATTTTATTCCTCATCATAATTCACCCATTCCACTTTCATAATAATAAGCACAAGTTGTGAATTTAATGAGTGCGGTCGTATACTCCTTAAACCCAGATGGATGGACACGGCTCCTCTGATCCTTTTGTCCCTGGTTTATGTTGCAGCCCAGATTGTGAAGGATTAAAAGATTTGCCTTCTTTGGCCTTCTTTCATCTTTCAAGGTTTGTGTCTTATGTTGCAAATATTCCAGTCCCAGAGTCCCCTATGTTAGTATGACGATGAAATCATTTCTGACATTTGTATTTAATGTATTAATATATTGCCTCTGGTATGTTTATGATAAAACTAAAATAGCACAATCGTAAGCTGGACGCTATAATACATTTTCTATGGCTATTGGATGCCAAGATGCAAACTGCTGTCTAAGGCCTTGAGATTCACCTCCAGCCTAATCGCACCATCAGTGTTTTCTCCCCAGCAAATGTGCCTGTTGATGGGTTGTCTAATGTGAGAGCTGTGGCCAGGTCTGGAAGAAGTCATCCACTCACTTCATTTGGCCGCTTCATTGCACTCTGGGAAATATTTCATGAGGTCTAAGTGACTAAAACACACAGTGAGCATTTTTTATCAGATCTTTACATTTTAATATGGTTGAGATGTTTAAAAGTTTGAAGCGGAGGAAAGAAACTTGCTCTCTGCACACTTGAAGCCTACATTGTTTTAGACTTAGATTTCCGAAGGACAAATTGTTTGCGCTTATCTGTTTTATTAGAATTTATGGGGCAATCAAACCGAGCATTTCAGCATAATAGTAGCTCATTGTAAATAATAGATTTTTATTGTTATTGTATCAATTGTATTCATTATTATTAAAAAAATGATGCAGCTTCACAGAGAAAGATTATTATCAGCTTTATTATCAGTTTTTCAAGAATAATTCTGCTGTATGCTACTTTTGCAGGTTTGGCCATCATTTCTATTGGCTATACTCACCAATTACTAATTACTGGGACGATATGAATATAGCTGAACATAACTGAAACAAAGCCTGATAGGTCAGGTAACTTCCATTCAGATGATCAGACAGGTTCTTAACCAACCAATAGTTTAACCACATTATCTCAACACATAAACTGCTTGATTTTGGGGGGAAAAAAATGCTGATTACACAGGTAAAGTGTATGCACCCATAACTGAATCATCCAATTATGGTTTCACGCACTCTTGATCTTGACACATACGGAAATTACCCAGCTATTGACCTTGTCATGAAAACACATTTGTGTAAGGTCAAATTGTAATGTGAACAATGTAATACACCTACACTCAATATTTCCATTTAATGGAGCATGGAAATGCCGTAGTCAAATTGTATGATTTAGTGACTTGATACAGTATTCTATACAAAAAAGCATTAGGCAATATGTAATAAAGTCCTTGCAAGATGCTTTTAAAACACGTCTAAAACCTTTATAAACACCTTGAAAACTTAGAAGAAAGTCACAAGGCTTTCAAGCAATACATCCAGTTTTTCTATCATTACAAATACATTTATTGAGTTTAACTAACTTATAGTGTAATTTTTTAAAACTTAACTGAGCTTTTGTTGTCGCTTTAGTGAGATTGTTTAGTACGAGTCTTTTACTTGCACTGTTTGCAATTTGTTGTAGCACATTAAAAGGTCCACTCTCCTCTCATGAGGCTTTCAATTTGCTGCTTTGTATGCAACCCTGTCTCCTAGAAATAATGTCTATATACTACTAATTTGTTTTTCTATATACGTTCTGAGAGAAACATAATTGCCTTGATTAAGTAAACTTTTTATATGGTGGAGAAAGTGCTAGGTTTTTGTTTACTGCACACACAGCGTAGGAAAGGAGGTCAGAGATAGTGGGCGTACGAACAGCACTAGTTTGGAGTTCGCATCCTGACGTCTGCATGTGGTTATGCTTAGCCAAAAAAAGACACTAAAGGTTAGTGGTTAAGATTAGAAAAGCAATGTGTTTTTTGGTAAAATCTTAACGTCAACAATCGTGTGTATCGAATGTAAACTTTTGACTTTTAGGTATTTATTAGTAACTTATTGTGCTCTGACTGCCTGGGCATAACCATAAAACTGCTTGTTTCAGTTGCGACAAGCAGATATTTTGCAAATTGCAAATTGCAATTTGCGTTGTCAGTGAATATTTTGCAACTTGGCAGGTACATGCATTAAAACCATTTCCTCATTCGCTTGATAAAAAGTGTAATCCTGGTGGCATTTTGTTTCTCTCGAAACTATTATCTGTTGCATGTTAGTATTATCTAAACATACTGTCCATGAATGAGGGTTGCTGTATGCAGCCATGTGGGGAATAAGGCTCAAGGATGAGGTTTGACATTTAGTAACTCCAAACCTGTGTGCTGTCAACTTTTCATCACATTAATTCCATCCTTAGGGGACAGGGGTTATTCACTGACTGGTTTGATGACCCTATTCGACAACCTTATCACCTTGGGAGCTGCCCTGTAGTGAAAAAAAAAATTGCATAGGCGTGCTCCATCATAGACTGCAGCGATGGCTGAAGGCAAGTAGACAGTGTCTGGACAGAGAATCAGGCAATGGAGCCTGCGAAATATAATTATGGCTTGCATTGTATTGCACAATATGGCACAGGCACATAGACTCTCCTAATGCTATCCACTGTGGGACCCACATGCCAATTTAGCCAGCAAATATATGGAATGAATTCATGTGCATCAGCAGCTCATCGTGCGTTTCTAAATATGGTTGCTTTATAAGAGTCAGTAGAGTTTTTTTTGCACCAGTACCAGAATCAAGAGGGGGACCCATGAGCCCTCTGCATTTAAGTGGCAATCAGACTGCTTGGGTGAAGCATAAATGTTAAAGTAAACCACTGATCACTGGCTGATCTCTCTCTTGATCATACCAAATGACTCTTAGAACTATCTGCTGCCAGGGTCACAGTCTGAAACTGAATAGAAATGACAGAGATATGAAATTATGCATCTATCATCTGTTTATTTCTGAAAAAAACAGAGAGCTATGCTTACTAGTTTTGTGAGCTCGGATATTGAAATAAATAACTGTACAATTATACTGGACTACTGGACTAGAAGAGGGAACAAAAGCCAGTTTTAGGAGACAAAATGGAGAAAAGAAAAGTGTACGGCAAGGAAAGATGAGTGGAGCCATGGGAGACAGCTGTAGCTGTTGGATGTAGAGCTTCAGAGTGCTCTTTAGGTCTGTTCAGGCTTCAGTCTGACTTGCTGTCACCTGATTTATACTTGTTTCTCTCAACTTGTCTCAAGCTAAAGAGGTCACTGTGGCCTCTATCCACATCTCCATTGTCCTGCTATCTTTTACAGACTTCCATGCAGCATCATTTGAGCCTCTTAGAGACCTGAAAGCAGCCCTCTGTTAAAATCACACACAGCTATTCCCTCAGCCTTGGTTGCCAAAATAACATACTAATGGTTTAGCATCATGGCCCTGTTGGCAGCTTAATTATATCAAGGCTACATCTGTAGTGAGTATGTACTATCTCACATTCCTTTCACTTCTTTCCAGTACTTTGACAGTGACTTGGTATGTGGTATTATCATTATTATTTTTTTCCAAGTGAAGTTTTTATTCTGTCCAATTCTCATATGTCCTTACCCATAACCATTTGTGTCAGTGCTATCTCTCTTTGTGTCTCAATGCCCTGTTCCATTACTCATTTTTACTTTTAGAATGTAAGTATTATGAATAACTCAGTTTAAATAAGTTTTTCACATTTCAGCCTGCTACATTTTTAAACACAACTCCAAATTGGTTATCTGGTTATCATAAAATGTTTCAGTGTTTCATTCGACTACAGCAAAGACTTGGGTCACAAGGTTTCAGCTTCAACAGCTTTTAATTAAAGGTCCAGTGATTGGCAGAAATGGTTTTCACCTGAAAATTAAATTCAATTTTGTTACCTTAGAATGAGCCTTATATCTACACTATGGGTCTTCTTCAGTGGTGTCCGCCATGTTGCACCTCCATTTTTTTATACTAGCCCATAGCGGGAAAACTAAAAAACTGGCTCCAGATAGAACGTTTTCTATTTTTTTTAGCAAGTTTCATGGCCATCGTAGGACAGAGGGCAACTACACTGCAAGATGTTGCTGGTCCTTTAAGCACTGGCTAGATACATGTTTCTTAAAATCACCTCTGGAAAAAAATGATTGATGACCTTTGATTATTACTTTACCCTTTAATTGTTATAAATATAATGAAACATCATGTGTTTTTTTAATATTCTTACAATATGCTCTATAGCAAAAATGTACTCCTTATGCTTAAATATTACCTTCAGAGAGGTTGGAGGACATATAAACCTGCACTTCTTGGACTCAGAATTTGTTTCCAATACAGTTTTTCCATAAAATTATCAAGTTGAAGAAAATATTAAATCATTTGCTCCTTCTCCCTCATTCTAAAATCCAGAATCTATGAATATGTAAATATGCTGTCTCCTACTTCACTTCAAGTTCATTCTCATTCTCGGCATGCACAGGGGGTTTCAAGTTTCCACATCTCACTTGTGTAAGCTGCATATTGTGCAAACTACTTGTGAAGTCACAAAATCATCTCGTGTTTAAATGTGTTAAACTCAGATTCAAGGTGAAGAGAGACACTTTTCCCCTTCAGCAGCTGAATGTATAAACAACCTTCTAGTTTAAATATCTGAACCTAGAGTACATCACTCTGCAGAGGGAAGCACAAGCAGAAAGGTAACAAAAAGCAAAACACAATTTTTGAATAGAAGGACATTTTTCTGTGTTTACTGTCAACAAATACCACAAAAATCTAAAAACAATGTGTTTGTCAATTTCTCAGTACTTCCCAAGTCTGTGTCCTCCTCTTATTCCCAAACCTATTGTCTCCTATAGAAGATGCATCTTAAAGAACTGGATATGTACTGTTGAATTTAAAAAGAGAAAAAGGCTCAATCATTTCCTCATACAGCTAGGCAAACATTATTCAAGCAGACGTAAGAGGTGCATTTGTTGGGGACTATTTTCAGCCATGGATTAATACACAATTAGCGCACTAATGAGTGTTCACAGCAGCAGGATGCTGAATTTTGGACCGACACAAAATAAACTACAGTGGGTCACAAAATTGAAGTCAACATGAAGGAGAAATACATTTCTAGGAATACCTTTTGGATATATGGACAATAACGGCTGACAATCTATTTTTTGATCTGGTCTTTTAAATCATCTGCCTTCACATTCAGTTGCTAATGCAGGAATATAAAGGACTTTGCCAATTCAAACTATTGAATAACAAAAATGAAAAAAAAAGAGCTGGAGCTTGACATCAAAAGTGGCAGAGACTAGAAAATGTACATGTGAGAATTCATTAATAAAGAGGAATAATAAAGTGGGAACTCTACCATCCATTACCTTGAATCTTAATTGATTTCTACAAAATCACTTAAAAGATTACTTAAGAAACATTCACAAGAGCAAAATAGCAGTAATAAGTAACTGCAATATAACCACAACCCCGGCATTACAATATCATAGCAACCTTGGAAACCGAAAAACAGATGAAATTAGAACATGAAGAAAAAAAACATGGAAAAAAAAAAAAAAAACGTACTTCAATAGGCATCATCAAATTTAGGCAGCAGAAATGTGGGACATTCATTACTGCAGTGCACTGCTGGCATATGACTTTGATGTGTATAGGATGTGCAAGTAGAAAGGGAAAAAAGAAGTGACACTGGAACGGCAAGTGCGCAGATAACAGAGCTGAAATCCTGCGCAGAGAGCCGTCACTTTTCATACACTCCAATTACATGACTCTTCTGCATGGCCATCATGAATCATAGAACAGATCATGATCCTTTAATGGAGACGTAGAATCACTGACAACTTGGGCTTGGTTGTTTCCTGATCCTGTTATTCTGTGCTCAGTAGTTTAAGGAATGGACTGAAAGGATTTTTTACTTTTCCCGAATAAGTAAAGCACATGAAATTATGTCTTAATTGAGAGCATAACTGAGGGAAAAATGAATGATGATAATGGAAAACTCCTGCTGCTAATGACAAGGAAACAAAACCGGAGGGCATATCGGTATTGTAAAACAGTGTGTAACTGGTTTGCAACTTTCTTTATAAACGGCATATTGCACTACAATTCAATGTGTTTTTCAGTGAGTTATCAGAGTCTTGTCCTGCATTTGATCATATTTACATGCACAAAATATAACCATAGTTCAAAAACATGATCATAATAACTAGGATGCAGGCGCACATGTAAATGCAACTGTCGCCTCACAGCAAGAGATTCTGGGTTTCATTTTGTTGCTTGTGTCTGTGTTATTGTTCCGCAGCTCTCTGGGTCTTTCAGGTTTCAGTGTATTCCTGCCACCATCCACAGACACGCAGCTCAGTTTAGCTGGAAACAGCACACAAATATGAATATTAGTGAGAACAGCTTTTGTAGTATGACAAATCCATCAGAGGAATAACACGGAGAATGTGCAGATCAATACTGGAGTGTTTGATCCTTTTGAATAAAAAAAAATGTCAATACAAGTATTACTTTCACATCCGATTGTGCAGACAAAATGGACAAAAAAAAGAGAAAAAAACGACATGCTGGTAAATTACTGTCCTTCCACCAGCTAGCACAGCTTCTCCTGTATACAGAAACCAAGATGGAGTGAACATGAGTACCAGTGCTGCTGGTTCATTTATTGAATTAAGTTGGTTAGCTCATATTTTCGGTGGACATGATGTGAAAAGCTGTTTTCTTCTTAAGGTTGTGAAAATTATTATTATTTATTATTATTATATATATATTTATATATAATTATTACCTTCTTTACTGCAGCTGCTGTTATTAATTGGCAATTTATTGACATATATACAATTACACATTGACTTCTTGGTATTGATGTCAAGATAATATTGTATTAGGTGGGTGCTTGAATAGGCTCCAACTCAGCACTAATAATAGTAGCAATACCAATCGATGATATGAAGGAAAACTTACTGCCTTCATTGGGCTACTTAAAGGTCCAGTGTGTGGGATTTAGGGAGATCTAGCATTCAGATTGTAACCAAATGAATCAGCCATCACCTCACGCTCCTCTTCCAAGTGTATAGGAGAACCCGTGGTGCCATGCTCTCTCTAGAGCCAGTGTTGGTCTGTTCTGGGCTACTGTAGAAACATACCGTTGCAACATGTAGACTCATGCAGACCCCTGTGCAGAGATGGAAGGTTCATTTTAGGGCAATGAGATCATAACATTTGATGATGCACTCATGAAATCATACTTCCATTTCTATGAATAGATCCTCCTAGATGTAGGAACTATATATAAATATTTTATTCCTATATTTTTTTCTATTTTTTCAGAAAGGCATTTACATTCAGTCAGAAGTAGCTAAAAAAAAAAAAAAAAATTTTAAATCTTTGACTATGTGCCACCTACCTGTGCTCACTCATAGTGGCAATCAAAAACTGAGATCACTGGGTTTTTAAATCTTTCTCAAAATGAACATTTAAATAAAAAGCCCTTTAGATGTTTTATCTTCGAACCTTTTTGTAAAGGTCACACATTCCTTATCTGAGCTGCATAGACCTCCTTTTACACTATCCTTATCTCCAGTTGAAAGAACATCCCTGTTTTTTGTGTTAGATTCACTGCCTGAAACTAATCGTTGCCTTAACTGTAGCCTGTGCGGTCTGTCATTTGACTGAGTGATGTATTTTCATGAATCACTACATTTTGTCAACCTGACATCTTCATCCAAGCATGTAAATGCTACGCTGTGTAAAGTCCGCTCCAAAATAAAAATGGGATTTTTTTTTTTTTTCGAGCATTGTTAGTGTTTGTAATTGTCCTGTTTTGTTAATTTGTAAATGGACCTCATCATGTCAATTTCAGTTGGATTTGGAACAGATGTCCTAACTTATTCTACCACTACCGCACTCTGAGCAGCCACTCGACGGCTTTCACATTTTGAGTTCATTCCAGTTGTTCTTGGCTGCCCTGTTGGAAGAGTCACAAAAAATTAGAAACTGAAGTTCTCTCGAATGAATTAGCTCACACATGATGTCTTCTTTTTTTTTGTCTAGTATCCATTTTCTGGCCTTTAAATATGTTTGATCTGTCTAAGTGGTCTCGGTGGTGAAACGGCTGGCACATATTCAAAAACAGTATTTGTCTTATTAATAAGTCACAATTTAAGTTGAATTTGTTTTGTTAGCCACATAGGAGTGGGGAGCAGAATATAAAAAAAAAAAAAAAAGTGGAAAGGTTTGTGCCATTTCTTGTAGATATATACAGCTCCCTGAAGCTAAGAATACACTACAGCTAAATATACTTGTTACTCCTCTTTGGGGTGCTTCAGTCCTCTAAAGTTCACACGCAGTTCATTTTTTAAGGAGATGAGGGACTCTTCTGACAGGGAGTCACTCGACTTTACAACCACCCAACCACTTTAAAAACATCAGGCACTGACAAGTTTAACTGCGGATGCAATGAGCCTGCAGTATTTTTCGAAGTTGTACAAGTTGCGGGGACATACAGTAGGAAAACTAGAACTAATGGAGATGCAAATGAATTCTTAATAAACATTAATGGTTCAATTTTAAGTTTTGAGTATTGCAAAATGACTTGCACTTGACTGTGACCAAAACCATTATATAACGTTATATTTTCATACGCATAAAAACATCCGCAATCAGAGCGTGTTTCTGTTTTCATCAAGGCTGTGATAATGTTACCAAGATTCATGTAATACATTGTTTAACAGCGGCTTGTACTATGCAGCCGTACAACTGATCAAAATGAAGTGTATTTCGCATATCATGTCAGTTTGTTGCCGTTATTGTTGTTCAATAATTGTAAAGCTAAAAGTCAAGCGTTAACCAATTATTACTATAACATTCAGGGTTTTTATAAAAATGGTTCTATCGTTTCAGCAAAGAGATTGTCACAAAAATAGTCATCATTCATGTGACTACTGTATTATTTAGTCAACTGAAGAGCAATACTGGAGCACAACACCAATGTGAAAACACACAGCAATGTCAAGAGACATAAATCAATCAGAAAGCATGCCAGTATTTCTGGGATGATGCCTAACCTCATTCAACACCAGCATGTTTTTTTTTTTTTCCTGGTGTGTCATTCAGGCTACAAAACACTTGTTTCCCGAGTTTGTTTTCCTTACAGTGTGCCAGAGTAGTTTGTCTAGAGACAGTATGTATTAGCAGTTTTGAATTGGGAAATATGTTATGCACCACTGACAGTGTAAGACATGCAGTCAGCAAAACTGGCAAATCTTTTTGTGAGTGCCATAAACTCTCCTACTTCAGGGTCACAGAGCCACAGAAATACTGTGTACGTATTTTTGGGATAACTCATGCTATGTAGGGGGAAATCAGTGCAACTGTGGATTTGATGGATGTTAGACTTGTATTTGTCATACAATCTGAAACTGTATTATTGCCATAAACCACACTTGCCCTGAGAGTAATTCTATCCTTTCAAATAGCACTGAGTGATGCATCTGTAAAAGCGTCACACAGGAAACAAGATGTTTTTCAGTGACAGCACTGCTGTCTGGCAGAGGACTGTGGTTGCATGCACATCTCGAGGTGCAACACAGTCTAAAATCAATACGTGCTGTTTATTGTGATTGTATAAATTTAAGAAACAAGACTCCAGTTCAATAGTTCAAACCAAAAATCATTCATTTTCTGATCAGATGGTTAAATAAAATTGACGATAGGGATCGGCGTGCTGAAGTAAGTCTCTATCAGATAACTCCAGCAATCAACGTTCCTCTCCAACACTTAATGTAATGAAAAGCAACAATGATGCATGCTGCTGCTCCCTCTGTTTGTTGTCTTCAAGACCTTTTGTGTTTACCGAGGAAACCACACTTGAGTTCACAAGGAGTGGAGAGAAGGTGGGTATAAGCTGTTTGACAGCTGACAGGCAAATTGTGAAATATTACATTGTTGTGTCAGAGCTTTGGTAGACATCCGGGGCTGCCTGCTTACATGCATGCACCACTTTTAACACGCAGACTGTCACGGACATTTTATTTGCAGGCTTAATGTTTAAAACAACGTACACTTTTACAGAAGATACATAAATATGCATTAAGATATCTTTCTATGAAGATTCTGATGCAGGTTTAAATAATGTCACTTAAGCTACGCAGTTAATTTGGGAATAATGCATTTAGATTATGTGTCATCGATCAATAGGCTATTATGGCTCAAATTACAGTGTGTAATGGTTGTGAATAACAACACTTAAGCTGCTACATGGTGGTGTTGCAGTACATATCGGGTGTCAGCCCATGGGCTGGATGCAGACCTTCATTAAGATACTGTGTGCTGACTTATATTTATGGCAAATTGTGTGAATATGCATTAGCTTTTTGGAAAATTATACAGTGGTATGTTATGTATAACCTGCAGCAATCTGCAGATTCTGTTTGTGCACACACACACACACACATGTACACAAATAAACACACACAGTGATTTAGCCTTGAAATAACAGTGTTATGCATATTTCCCCAAAAGGCTATTCAGTCTGGTAAAAAAAAAAAAAAAACAGTATCATATTGTATGTAGTAGAAATAAATGTTAAGGAAAGGAATGTTAACTGAGGTTGTGTGAAGACTTTTTTTTTGTACAATATTAATAACAGTATTATAAATATTTAACATAAATATTATAGTCTATGATCCAATATTAAAACAAAGCAGATCAATTTGTATTCTGATATACTGAGCAGAATGAATTCAGCTGTGTATTCTAAAGTTTTAACTCGGAGCAACTTAAAAAAAAAAAAACATAATTATTTGCTTACTTCATATTTAATGCATGCTGAATGTTCAATAATTATATCTACTGCCCATCAATAATAGAAAACCAGGAGAAGTAATAGACAGGGCAACTTTTTCTAAAGCCCCCAAAGCCCGTACATTTGTTTACCTCAGTTCCAGGGTCAGTATGTCATCCATCTACATTCTGCATTTTAAACAACACTGTATGAGCCTCTCAAAATAAAATACCTTTTTTTCCAGCTACTGCAGTCAGCTTGGAAGAATTGCAGACCAGTGTCTGCTACTTTTGTTGCTAGCTTGCCTCAGGTTGACTGCTCACACCATAACATTAAGATCAGCACTCAGTTATAGCATGACACCTTACGCGCCCTACGGTAACGTGTATTCAAATATGTCCATTACCAATAAAAGTTAAACATGAGCACAGTGAAAGTTTTTAGCTATAATTTGAAATGCTACCCGTTGTCAATTATTTAGTCCCTTAGAATACCTTCAGGCTTCCCTCATGGATGCTGTTGATTAGAATTATTCACATAAAAAAAAAAGTAGAGCAGGAATAGCAGCATAAAAATAGTGCAGAAAGTCGCTCAGAATGATGTATTGAAGCAAAATGTTTCAAGAATTTGTTTTAGAACATCCACAAATTGAACACTTTGAAACACCTGTCAGCGATTCAGAACTTCTGCCTCAAGGAGTCAAACTCCGTCTCGAGCTGAATTTCTGACATTACAGGCACAGTGTTCAACACTGTACATGGGCAGCAGAGGCAGACTGAAGGGAAGTAATAGTCTGAGCAACAAACAAAAAAAACAAACAAAAAAAAAAACAGCTTGTCGACATAATGTACAGCTTCAACCTTAGGCATGTTTACCACTTGAAAAAAGTGAGTTGTCACGACAGTAAATTAGCATTTTTTTTTTTTTTTGCAGAATGTCATGTTTTTAACCGTGGTATAAAAGCTGACACCCTTACCCGTCATAAACTGTAAACCCATCTTCACAAGTGAGGCATGTACTGTTAAGAAGATTATTTTCAGGTGTTATAAATGAGTTATTCACTGCGTTTCGAGCGATGCCTTTCTATATGACTGAGTTCCTCCAAGCCCTATGCATTCTGCGGGAAGCACAGCATCATGGGGCTGCTTTGACAAGCTCATCCATCAGCACAGCATGTTCAAGTCCCCATCAAATGCCTGGACCGCTCCATAAAGTGGAGGAGGAGAGGTGTCACTCCCTAAACAGGATATATGGTCTCTCACTGAGACACAAATTAGGCAGTAAATACATTACAGTGGAAGTAGCCTCTTCCACGGCAACATGTTTGTACTGCTGCTGTGCCAAAATCAACACTGCAGGGCTATTAGAGGAGGCTGTTTGCCTGCCAACAAGACATACACATTTGCATTAGATTACCGCAGCATCTCACTCACATCTGACTAGAGCATTCACATAGTGACAGCTTTATCTCTTAAAATGGAGTCAGATATAAATTAGTGGTTCATTTCATAAGATTTCACATATGAAGTCAGTGCACATACTCTGTTATTTCTAATTGCATTATTATTACCTTGACATTCAAATTTGATTAGCGTTTGTTGTTTGTGTTTTTGTTTTTTTGTTTGTTTTTCAGTCAGTTTCGTGGCATAATTACCGTAACTTTCAGCCTTGACTGACCATTATTCAAAACATGTTATACTGGAGGCACAGGTGGAATTCAGCCCGTCACACATTTGAATTTTGCACGCACAGGGCATGAATCTGTGTTGTCAGATCATTCTGGCCTATGTAGCTGGGATACTTGTTCCACACATAACTGCACACAAAACTGACAGAACTGCCACACTGTCCAACACTTTATTAATTTTCCTCCCCTTTCTTTTGGCTTCTCAATTCGCCATGGCCGATTCCCAGCAGTGCTTGTCTCTGCTAACTCCATTGTTGGCCTGGAGAGGGTGCAGACAGCCACATCCCCTCTGATACACATGGTGTGGCCGACCGGTCTTCGCCCTTACCAGTGAGCAGCCATAACATGCGCAGAAGTTAATGATCCCCCCAGATTGCACTCATTCATGACCAACGGGAAACAACAAAGACATGATCCCTCATTGCTTTCCCGCCAGTGAACATGGCTGTGTTTGTTGGATTCACACAGCAAAGCCAGAGGTATCACGACTGGGAATTGAGCCTGAGTTTCTGCAGTGACGGCAAGTGTTTTTCTTGTTTGCCACCTGCACCTCAGCAGGCTTTCAAATCCTCAGTAGGAGACCATTAGGTAGGAAATCTATAAATATATTTCACCTAAACAAAGTAAGGTGAAGTAAAGGTGTAGGAGACACGTGTAAAGGAGAGCATGAAGAAGTCTTATTTGCTCTGAGAAGCAAAGCCCAGATTGTTGTGAAATGTGTGAGGAAATTTCCAGTTTCATGGCCAGAAAGAGAAATGTTGTTATGGAGCTTGAGGATAAAAACCGAAGCGGCTTGTCTTTTCTGTGTGATGTAATGGAGAATTTCAGTGCTCCAAATGCCTGAATGTAAAACTGGAAGGACACACACCAGCTATTCATGAATATGCATGCTGCAGTAAAAGGCAATTCAAACAAAACTGCATTCAGTGGGAGAGCCAAAAATGCAACAGGAAAAGCACAAATTTAAGAAGAGGTTTACAAACCTTGATGCACATAAATAGAGTTTTGAAAGTTTTACAAATCCATTTTCAGTTGATGCAGAGAGTTTTCTAAAATACTGACACATAGAGCTGAATTAATTACAGTTGAACAGCCCACTGCGGGCCAAGTTTGAATCTCTTGAGGCAAAAGAGTTTGCCCCTTTCATCTCAGACACAATGCCACAACTCCGCCTTGAGGCTGCCTGTGCGCTGAGTATGTTTGGAAGCATTTATTTGTGTAAACAAATGTTCTCCGTGATGAGGTTCAACAATCATCTCGCAGGTTCGCATGACAGACAAAAGAAGGTATCTATTTTTTTTTCTTTTTCAAAAGGTGTCTGCTGTCTGACTACGATGTATTATTTCAGTAACAGCTTTCACATTTGCACTGCTTTTGTTTTCAAATGAGTGATCACAGTGAAGTCTTTGCAATCAATCTGGAAGGGCAGCTGACGCACAATGAGCAGTATTAAACACAAACATAGTACAAAATCACAACAAAAGGCAGACAGTCTTATTGAATTATTACAGATAGGATAATACAGTGTAGAAAGAGAGACTTTGTGTGGCTTAATTTGAAAAGAAAGACTCAAAACTATCCAGATGAAACTGAATATTGACAGTAGAAGACTCTGGCTGTCAGATTCTGTGAAATGTGAAATGAGGGAAAGGTCAAAAACATGATTTGGATGTACATGTTCGACAAAAGGTTAGTGACTCTGTCAGAATCGTTACTGGCTGTCAGTCTATAACAAAATGACTGGCCCATTTGTAAATGTCACAAGCAGGCTTTATTACCCGCTGAGATTGAAAATGTGCACTCTGTAAATCTGAAATAAAAAGTTGCAGTGTTCACTTTTTCACAAGAGATTCTGTACATTAAGTTAATAGGACATACTCAGTAGATGGTGGTTTAATAGTAGTTTTTCGTCTGGGGTGCCAACATGGGGGTGGAGGAAGCATAACCACAGAGAATCTGAAGATGATTAAAAGGACCAAGCACACGTCAAACACAGAGGAAAAAAAAAATGAACAGAATACATTTTTTATACCAGAAGAACAAACCCCATGTATGAGTCATAAAACACGGAGAGGGAAAAAATGTCAGTTGACTTGACGAATTACTTTAGCAGAATGAAATTCAACGTTCAAAACTTAAAATGTGCTCTTAAAGTGCAAAACTCGGCAAAAAATGTGAATACAGATTTAA
This sequence comes from Miichthys miiuy, assembly GCA_036365135.1. Lineage (NCBI taxonomy): Eukaryota > Metazoa > Chordata > Actinopteri > Sciaenidae > Miichthys > Miichthys miiuy. The sequence continues at coordinate 19,161,676 of CM071616.1, forward strand.
GAAATCGCGACAACCTGCATGAATTTGTTCATCCTTTCAAACAGGTGCATTAAAAGAGTGCTTCAATTTAACATGGCACTTGCTTAATATTGTTGGTAGAGATGTGCAGGTTGACCCACAATCCCAACATCGCTTTCTGGTAAGGGTACTAGAAAAGACAGTCAGGCTTCTGAAGATATGACTCAATCAGAGAAGAGTTTAAAAACAGGTCGCACACAAAATGAGCCAAAAAGTAACATGTATCAGATAATTTGGGTGGGTTGTCCTGTCTGATACGACCATTTGTGTCAAAACCTGGTTCCTACATTACCAACATTGCAGCTTGTTCTCCACCAGTTTGGTTCAAGATACAGGTTTTGTCCTGTTAGTAGCAGCTAATGTAGCCTTGAGCTGCTCAGTCTCAAGCAGATGTCTGGTGAACTCACTTCTTTACTTACAAACCACAAAGGCTACAACTTGTTTTCCCCTACTTGGACTTGGTTTGGTGTGTTTACAGACATGCTTCTTGGCAGCTTTTAAAATGATTAAATCCACAATCCTGATCTTAGCAGGCAAATGCCAGACCACTATGAAAATACTAATCATGCCAAGCCAAACACTATTTTAATAATTACAATCAAGAATAGCCATTCTGTTTTAATCATTTAACAGTGTCTGTAAATGTTAGCATTTAAACTGCAACTGTGCTGTATTTCGATGTGCATACAGGCAAAAATATGGGATTCAGCTTCGAAAGAACATTTCAGCGATGAAATCTACTAATGAAAGTAAGGATTTTACCTCTCCTATAAGAGGACTTCAGGACTACAGGATCATAGCTTTGACAGGCCAGTGGAGAGAGTCAGTGACAAGTCTTGTGACAGTCTGATCGAAAAGAGAGGACTGTGTAACTTTATTAGTGCCACCCATCAATCAATTTGAGCAAATGTTTACAGACATCTTTATGAGAGAACGGACATCATGGTCTTAGTTTGACAATTTATCAGATTTATTAAACTATAGTATGCAGCTGGACTTTCTCATGTACAGAACACTTGGAGGACTCTATCATTTTGAAGGCGCTAAGCAAAACACTCTGACGCATTTTGCAATTTTTCTTTTTTATCATATCAGTAATGAAACTTTTTTTTTTTTTTTTAGTTACAGTTAATTGAAAATGCAATGCATCTCATAGCAATTTAGTACACACATGCTTTAGATGTAATATTATTGCCATGTAATCCTTTGACATCAGTCTGTATAGATATGGGAATTTATTCAATTGTTCTGGCTTAAACTTACATTTGTGTTATCTGATGCTTAGCAAATAGAGCATGAAGCAAAACAATGACAACCACAAAAACTCTTAAAAGGTCCAGTGTGTAAGATTTGGGGGCTTTGGCGGCTTTTTGCTTGGTCACGCTCTTTTACTTTTCTTAGCCTCCTCCATCGTCCTCTTCAGTGTCTATGCCTCTGCAGAGGACGCTTACAAAGCACACTCACTGACCTGGCTCTGGTTCTGATGCCCATTCCGATGTGGCTCCCTGTATCCATTCCCACTCCACACTGAGCCTAAAAACCTCCTCTTCCCAAAGGTACAAACACATAACCGTCCTTATTAATGCTGAAAAGCTGGAAAGCATTACATACTACACACACAAGTTAAAGTTACCTAAACTTACAAAAAACAGTTGCCAAAACAGGCGCACAGGACGCAGAATGAGAATGACAGATTTATTTTATGGTAGAATGTTACACAGTGTTGCTTTAAGTATTAGAGTTTCAAACATTGTACACAAATACATCAAATGATTACACATGTGGTTTCGGTTGTGTTTTTGTTTTGTTATTGTTCTTTGTATGTGCTATTGATTTCTTTTGTTTGAGCATCTTTGTTGTAGTTTTTCTTTGTTTTTTCTTTTTCTTTTTATTTATTTTTTTGCAGTGAGGTCAGTCCCATTGAGACCTGTTACCACCCCCTCTTGTAGATACATTTTTTTAAGGTGTAGGCATAAAGCATCATACTATACAATGAAAGATTATTTAGTAGTACCATCTGTGACAACAGGATCTGAGTTTCAGTCGCTACCTTGTGATTTTGTGCCAATAAAATGTACACACCATATAATGTCAGCTGTCATATTCAAAGCATAATTTGCACCTTTATTTGCCCCCCCATCCATTATGATCTATCAGCAAAATTCTTCAAAAAAAAAAAGAAGATTTTATTCTGTTTTGTGTTCTTTTGTGTATCATGTGCTTTGATCAGAACAAAATTTTCCACCTTTTTCATCTCGGGAGCACTTTGACATAAGTAATTTGTTTGAGGCACAGCTATAATTTTCTTAACTGCTCTCACAGAACCATGAGAGACTGTTTGTTACAATGCAGGAAGACACAGACAGATGATATGCAACCTGCTCTGCCTCCTCCATTCTTTCGCTGCATCCCCTCTGGCTACTTCAACAACACTCGCAAAAAAAAAAAAATGGAAGAAGGCCATTTTAACTTTCGCCCTCTGACTGAGTCACAGACCTTGTGGTAGAACATTTCATTATGAAGCTGCAAACATATTTCTTCTTCAGACTGCAAGATTTTCAAAAAAGTAAAACTAGCACAGTCTGCCCACAAAACCAGAAACATATTGTTCTGCTCTAGAGTCAGTTCGAGTATCATTTAAAGGACCACTGTGTAGGATTTAGTGGCATCTGGTGAAGTTGCAGATTGCATCCCCCTCCACTCATCCTCATGTTCCAAGCATTAAGGAGAAACTAAGGTGGCTGTGAAATGTGTGAAACACTATATCTGGAGCCAGTGTTTGGTTTGTCTGTTTTGTGCAGAAACGTAGACAGATACAGAGATATGAAAGGCTCATTTTAAAGTAACGATAAAGATTCCTTTCTTCGGGCTCTTTCACGTTGGATTCTTAAATATATTATAAGTTGGTGTAAGTTATGGGTTATAGTAAGCTAAAGTTTGTAGGAGTCGCTTTTCCGAGATAAATGGAACATCTTTTTTTCTATGCTCTTTTCACAGTTTTATTGTGATCACAATTATTTGGCACGAATATATGTTCTTTAACATTTCAGAGGATATTTTTGTCCTACTAAGTGCTATTTTTTTCTTTTTTCCTAAACAGCTATTCACTCCTGATATGAATCTCATTTTGGCAGAGAAGCAGCACAGCTTTGCATGATTGGCTGTATTGCTGTCCTCTCACACTCCCACAGACATGCATTTGATTTGTCACCAGCATCCAAAGTCTTATCTAAACACTGCGAAGAATCTCTGAGTAAATGTCCCCGTTGGCACACTTCAGCAGCACAGAAACCAGTTATTCTGCAAAGGGATCTTCTAAGTACCTTTTTTATATACGAAGGGAGATTAAAACGCGCCTCTAGATAAAGAGAATAAATGATGTGAAGATGAATTGGCACACAAAAACATGCAGGCCATGGTATATTATTACCATATGATAAGAGGACTTTTAGAAGTTTTTCGTTCAATTCTTTCTCATGAGAGGAGAGTAAAAACAAAAACAAAAAAAAAAAACAGGAAAAACTTAAGTAATTGGCTTCAGAAGTTGCAGCTTTCTCATCCTCCATTTCTACACTGAGCAGGAGAAACCTGCCATGCTTGTCAAATCTTCTTGACTGTTACTGTGATGGCCAAAGAGGGTAAAAATGGCCTCCATCTCGTAAGAGTATGGGGTGGGGAAATACAGGTTCAGTCATGTGTGAAAGAACGTCTCGTTACGAAACTGAGATATGTCATCCTGGTAGCGACCAAACTGACATTTTTAAAAAAAATCTAGTTTTCAGTTCACTACATAGTTGAACCATTGTGAACTAATTATGAAATAAGGTCTTATTTAAAGTATGGTCTGTCAACTGTAGATTCAGTTCAGGTAGCATTGGTTTGACATGAGATCACAAATGAATAGGACCTCTGTAGAGACCTGTATTAGACTACATTATATTTCCTACTTCTTAAAGAATTTAAAATGAGAAAATATTAAGAATCAATAAGAATGTAGATCCCCTAAGGTGGAAAGCAACAGCGAGCTTAAATGTTTGATGTGATCCCTGGGAGGGGTAGTGTAAAAACACCACAGCAACAGCCTGACTGTCATCATTAAACGGGTAAGTGGAAGCTAGAAGGTTCATCTGAAAAATAAAATAAGAAAAAGTTATTTTTCACAATGATTTATTTGGAGAAAACATTTCAAAAAAATGAAACTTTAGTAGAAATTGCTTCACACCACAGCTACAAAAAACGCACAAAATTGACAGTGTTTACAGATCAAGAATGGCAATCATCAGTGGTGGGGTTATGCCAATGGAGCCGGGTATTCAAAACCAATATGAAGTAGTGTCTCTTCTACATTATCTTCTCCATGTAGGAACATGTTTTCCTCTCACTTTCTGAGCATGTGTCTGCATTTAAAGACATTTTGCTCATTTCACTAAGTTTTAGGCTGGATAAGAAGACAACTAAATCCAAACATTGAGCTGTAATCCCAATAAACAATAGCAGGTATTGTGGTTAAATCTCTCCAAACTCACATTTCATCACTGTTTTAAGATTGTCCTTAAATACTGTGTAATGAGTGATCATTATTGGATTGCAACGTTGCCAAGAACACACAACCTCAATATTCTGCTGCACATTTCCAGAGATACTTGTAATCAACAGAGTCCTGATTTCCCAAAACTGATTAGCTGCTGCCATTCAGAATTTGGCAAGCAGTGTCCCCAACTGTTCAACTTTCAGAGCTGTAGCTCATATTGCCTTTTTATGAATTTGTTTTCACCATGAAGACTCCAATTTTTTTTTTTAAAGAAAGTTCTGTCACACCAAGTTATCCTTAGTAAAAAAAATATATATATATATATATATATATATACGTGTATAAGCAGGAACTTAAGTTAGGCTCATTGGGCAGCACAAAATCAAGTCGTCTTCAATGTTCAATAAATCCTTTGGGGGGAAAATTTAAAGTTCAATTCTGCACTTGGCAGCCAGATAGACTACATCATTTTCCTGAGATACTAGCTGCTCAGTAGGAGATAAACAGCCAGGCTACAGGACATGAGCAGGTGCTGCAACCTAACATTACATCCTGACTCCCATAGCAACAGCAACCCCTGATCGTGCCACCCCTGCACCTCCATAACATGAAGTACAAACCTCAAGAGATCTGTTCCCAAATAAACAGGTAGAGATAAAGCCTTGTGACAGGTGCATTGGTTTTGAGGCTTGATCAGAGAGGTGTGCATGCATTCATAGTACCACAAAAATATCATTTTCTTAATCCTATATATACAGTATAGATGCATTAAATGTATTCAGTATGAAGTCTTTTGTGATCCAGTACTTTGAATCATGTGTTCAGAACATCAGTGCAACATGCACATGAAAGCTTTGTGCAACAACAGTTGCAGTGATAGTAGCAGCATCTCTTTAAAGTCAATAACTTACATATAATGGCAATTTATGCACATTAATATTTGATAATATTATGTTCTTGTCTTAAGAAACACTAAGCACTGTTTGTAACAGACCGAAAAGTAAGACGTACAAAAGTATTATGTCTAGTACAATTGCAGTAGTTTTTATCCGTAATGTTTTCATAAATATGATAGTGCAGTCTGCATATTCCAATGGACATGCAAAGCTAAAGTGCAGAATTTACTGCATCAGCATTTGAGAAACTATGACTGTAAATAACCCCAATGCCACGCTCAAGCCTCTCAGGACATATGTACAATTACAGAGTTTCACATCATATAGTATTGAAAGAAAAATACAATTTACGTTTTCACGCCATTTTTATGCAGGCTACACAAAAGGGGAAAAAAAACTATGGAAAAGATAAGATGTTATGCTTCAGCTACCCTCATTGAACAGATTTGCTTTCCATATGTCTAGGGCAATAAAAGAGAGGCAAACAGAACCTTCAGCTGTGAGACTGGGAACAGACGAGATGTTGAGATCTTAAACATCTAAAGGAATAGGCTCAGTTCCAAAACAGACCTTTAGAGTTGCAGAGAGGAAGTAAACAAGAAGCAAGAAAACCCCATTGGCTGGGAAGTGAGGTTTGAGGTGTGTTGAAGGAGCAAGATAGAATGCTAAAAAAGCCTACGGAGGAAGAAGAGAGTGATATTCAATTACGGATTTTCTAATTTACTTACAGTGTGAATTCACAGGGAAATAATAGCAAGTGAGTTTATTTAGTTGAGATCAGAAAGAAAGGGGAGAGTGAGACCTTTGCTTGACGTGTACTACACGAGGTGAGAGAAAGAATGAGAGACCTTTAATTAAACAAGATAGACAGTGAGCGGATGTGAAGTCCAATTAGGTATGTTTGGGGGGGAAAAAAAAAAAAAACGGTTTTGAAAGTGAGATCACTCAACTTAATGAGAGGCTTCATTATGGCTGAAAGAAAGTGAGAGATGGACGGTGTATTTTTTCTTTTTTTAATCCCTATGGGCGACATTTTAGATAACAAGTGATTAGTTCTTTTGTCTGTTTCATTAGCGTATGAATTTCCTGTCAATTTAATTTCCATGATACCGACGGGCCCTAATTTTGTACCAGAGCAGATCAAGCTCAATGACCTTGTAAAGTGACAGTCTCTTTGAACAAAAGCAGGTATTTTCCTGCCTGCACCCTTTTGGTGATTTAATGGCTCTCTATGACATCAGCAGTGTGAGGGGGGGGAGGCGCACTAAAGGGAAATGTCAATACAAATCAGGCAATTTAGCATTGAATATTATGCTGTCTACTGCTTCCAGATGTCTTAACACAATGGCTCCCCTTTTGTACTGTTTCTTTAGCTTTAGCTTGGGAAGACACCACATAGACGATTGAAAAACCCCTCACCTATTTTTGTGCAGGCTCCTTAAATAGTATCCATTAAATACACTGTGTCCATGATTTGAATCGTATTATGTAATACTTGGATATTATTAAGAAGAAAACACATGCTGTTCTGGTGATTAATTGCAAATGCTGAAGACCTCATTTGTACACTATTGGAGGAATCACACAGCGGTGCCTTATGGCTTAAATCTTTTTTCTTTATCAAATAATCAGCAGTTAATTAACCAGTGGAGAATTGCCACCAATAAATGTACCAATTACACCTATTTATTTTACTTTTTTATTTTAATTTAATTTGTAATTCAAAACTTGACATAGTAATTTAAGTTTATAAGTCTCAGTATATATTTTGCAAAAATGTACCCAGAATGATGAAGGAATATCCTGTAGTGGAAGGTTACTGCAATTGGTACAATCAAAATACACACCATTTTTTAGAATAGATGTTACTGGCAGAATAATAATAATGTCTCACCAACTTTAAGGCTGATGCCATGCACTTAAAGGAGGAGGTTTAGTTGATTTTCTACAATAACTAATTTCCTGGCCTCTTTGGGGAAGCAGAAACAAGCTGTGAACACAACACTGACATCTTATTATTATTATTAAGTTGATATGGCAATTTTGTTGCCTATTTACAGCAGCAGATATGGAGCAACATTAGTATTTATTTTGAGTCTTGTTATCTAACCACCTGATAATTTCTAAGTCAAACCTCCTTTCAACTTCCTTTTTTAAGACCTGTTTTTGGTCTTCACCAACTCCTGAGGAGGATGTCTGGCTTTTTAGCTTCTAAATGCTCCATTATGTTCACCGGCTAGTCACTAACTGTGTCTGCCTGCTGTTTTGGTGGTGTGAAGGTTAGCCTCCAGTGGGCTTTTGGAGCTTTCTTACTGAAAACAGCTTTCTACTGTGGACAAAAAAAGATGAGGTGAGAGCAGTGATTGGGAACCAATATAGTTAAGTTGAGAACCTGAAAAGCAAAAGGCACTGAAAGATGGTAAAAAAAAAAAAAGATGAGCTGAAGAGGACAGCGGTTTGGTGACTACGAGCGAGCTCTTTCACATTGCACAGTCATTTAATCCATTGTTGTTACAAAGATTGATTAAAGCAACTTAAAACTAATGTCCAGTTAACCACAAGTGCTGTCTCATGTGAAAGTAAAGTACTAAAGGGGTTGGGTTACCGGATGAGTATGGATATTTTACACCTGCAGTCTTCTCAAACCAATCTTAAATAGGTAACTAAAACCCCTATCAGGGAGCCATCAAGGAGCGAATAATCCAAAGTGCCTTCCTCACTTGGGATTCTCTCTTAAATTGAGTTTAAATAGTTATGAGGGAGTCCAGTTGATCTGGTTAATGATTGTGCAGTGAATGAATCCTTATCTCCCTGGAAACCATTTTGGAATTCTTATAAGATGAACTAATCATTATCTGTAAATGAAACATTGAAGTTTTTTTTTCCCATAATGATGTTTAAAGCAGTAGTTTTAATACACTTGTTTACTAAAAAGAAAGCAATATCTCAGTATCAGTTGATCGATATCTCTTTTCTCATGCGAGAACAATATTTACCCCAGATCTATTTTCTAGGAGACTGCCAATTTGGAGATACCTCCATCACTGATTAACCGGTAGTTTGTATTCTTGACAGAGTTTCTCAAAGGCCCTCAAGGTATTGCTGTCATATAGATCTTTATCACCAGAGACATCAACCCCTTCTCCAGTCAATATGTAAGATACTACTAACTTCTCTCTCTGCATTTACAGAGCTGACTCATCCTGCCATGATCCCACACTGCTCCCAGGGCTCCCTTCAATATTGTGCACGAGGGTGTCCCACTCAACCTCATTTCACACACACAGCTCATTTACCGCAACGGAACTTCTCTATATGCTCTACTTTCCCACTTACATTTCACAGTCTCAACCGGGCAGGTAGCTTATTTGCTGACATGAAATTACACACTTGTATGTCCATTTACACACACGAGAAGACCTCCCAAGTGCACTGCATGTAAACAGCTTACCCTGGTTTTAGAAACCTGGATGCTATCAGGGGTACTCTGATAGAAACCATGATACTGTCATATGTAAACCCCTTATCCAGGTTTCTGAATATTGTTTGTTGATACAGAGCTGAGATGGTGAGAAGTCATCCCTGCAGGAGATGAATAAGCAGTTTTTCATGCTCTATGTAAACACCATATCCCACATTTGATCAAAAACAGTATAAGATTCAAAACCAAAATCCTTGTGTGCATGTAAATGCATTCATTGTTCTTGGGACAGCTTGGCAACAGCAGTTTCTCTTTATTTTTCGTTTTGTTCCTCATTCTTGGCACCTAACTACTTCAATGTAGCTGTACATCATCAAAACAAAAAGTTTCAGCTCACCAAGGACATTATCAGAATTAGTTTTTTTGTGTGTTTTCAGTGTTGTATCCTCCACACTTACTGAAATTGTTGGGGGTTTTTTTGTGTGTAGTTTTCAAGCTATGTTTATTGTTAGACACATGTATAAAACATGGACGTCATATTTGTGACATCATCCGCAGGTTTTTTGAAGAGCCCCTGTGAAGCTCAGAGCGTGTGGCTCTCCAAAGATGGACAAAGACATGGATCATGGGTGAAGCAGAGGCAGGTTGAATGAAGCCTGAGTGCTCAAACAAATTACCCGTAACAGTACCCCATGTCAACTGTAACACTAATTCTGCTGTGAAGTTGGGCGTTTTAATATCGGTGCTTATGGGGATAGACTCATTCTGTAGCCAGCCTCGAATGGCTTTTTAAGGAACTACAGTTTTGGCTTCACTTCACAGCAACAGATTTTGCCTCTTGGTGTAGAGAACACGAGTGAGTCAAGCTGTTAAATTGTTCAACTTACTTACCAATTACCCTCACAATTTTTCGCTCGATACATATTTCCTCATTAAAAGGTAGGAAAATGTGCCCTCTTCCAAACCATATAACCAGTAGTCGAGTTGTAAAATGAAACCAGGGGGGATGGTGAAATTTTTCATGTATGTGACATATTTTCCAGCAGGGTGTCTGGGGGTCCTCCCCCAGAAAATTTTGTATTTCTTAGATGCAATTTCCTGCATTCTAGTCAATTTTAGGGTGACTTGCTAGCTCGCTGGCTGGCCTCCGCCGGGCGTATTTCCTCCACGGCTGGCTCTGGGTCAGCTTGGAAAGGCTTGGGGGCGAAGGTGGCTCACGGCTCCGGCTGCGAGCTTTACAGCGCCCTCCCGCCCGGACCTCGCCGCTTCCTGGGGCTGTGGACTTAGTGCTCGCTGCGCCCTCTCCGGGGCTCGCCCCCGGCACGACTGTCGAATTGCAACTTATCGCAACTTTCGTCCCTCACTCACGGTAAACTACTATCACATAAGTAATAGGCTGATTATCATAAAGCCCCCCTAAATGTCGAATGGTAATTCTATTTCCAGTGTTAAATAGAAGTAATTTCCACATTGATAAAAAGCCACAAGGGATGGAAGAAGGGATGACCATTTTAGAAGAGGGATGATTTTGACCATTTTTTCCCTCAGGGGGGATGCCATCCCCCCCATCCCCCCTCAACTCGAGTACTGCATATAACTATCTGCAAACTGACTTACACATTAAAATAATAATAAAACTCCAAAAAAGGTACTAGGAGTTTACATCAGGCTTCATGATTGCTGATGACTTTTCAAATATTTCAATTTCAACTCTCTCTAGTACACAGCAGTGCTTATAGAGCTTAGCCCTCAGCTGACGATGTACCCTAACTAAGACAACTTAAATGACACTTCACTTCCATCTTGGTACACTTAAGCTCATGTAAGTACTTCCACTACAACTCTCATTTCAACACATTTCATTGCTTACACTATATTTTGCCCCCCTTTATCCCTCTGCTACTGTTCCAGCTCTCCATATTCCTTCAGTTGCTCCTTCATTCAAAGTTAAAGCAGCAATGCAGTTTAGCTCCCAGCCATTTATCAAGCAATGCTGTTCACCTCCTAGGTATACCTGAAGCAATACAGTCCAGCTTCCAGTCTTTCAAGCAATGCAGTTTAGCTCAGCGTCAGCTTTTCAGCAGCCAGTAATCTCATTGCATCGTGTGTGTGTGTGTGTGTGTGTGGGTGTGGGTGGGTGTATGTGTGTGTGTTTAGGATATATGACCGAAAACAATGTTTCCACTGCATTAAATAAGTCTAAAGCCAATTAATAAAATCAAGCATAAAATGGCTGCAGCACCGCACTTCTACTGCAATGTCCTTGAAACCAGTCGTTAACCACTGACTGCAGTACCAGAAATACATTTTTGATCACAGGACCAGAAGTAAACAGCTGAGTACACAACTGGAAACAAACAAGAAGCAACGAGACCAGAAATAAATGACTAAACCACAGAGCTGGAACTAAACTGGTGATCACAGGAGAGTAGATAGATGACCAATTATCAAGCGGTGAACAGGCAAAGCTCCAAGGGTTTGACATCCGTGAGCTGAGTGCGTATCCCCCTCGACAAGCTCGTGCCCTTTCGGCTGCCTCTTAAAAGACTCGGTCGCTGTGAATCTGCTGTCTACACTGACTGTCCCTGAGGAGATGGGTCAGTTCCTCCTAAAGGTTACATTCTGTCACTTCAGGGGAGAGGGTCAGCTGTTCGGGAGGATTACAATCAGCTAATGATTACTGTACAGTAGGTAGGTCTGTGTGTCTCTATGTAAAAAGTGACAGCCCAATAAAAGGTTTGAATAGGGAGCTCTGCGAAGTGGGAATACAATATATGTGACCGTATAATATGCATAACCATTTTTTACACAATATGGAAATAACAATCAATATGTTTACATACCGACTGCTCTATAGGGTAAAACTATATTGTAATAAGCAAGCGATTGGCATCTGAAATGTTCTGAATAAATTGATAACATACACTTTGCAGCTATCTAATATTGATCCCAAATGAAAGCGCATCTCAGCACATATAGAGCTTGTCAATAAATGTCGCAGTGTGGTTAGTAAACATTCAAAAACTAACAAAATACGGAGCTTCTTGGATAATTTATCCAGTCCCCAAAGACCAATATTTAGGGAACTTTCAAAACCATCACTGGAATAAAAGCAGCAGGCTTTAAACAGTGCAGTATGTTAGTTATGAGATTGGTAAGCACTCTCAAATTAATTTGGCAAAGAAACCCACGGTGAAATAAAAAGGTTGGCGCGACCAAATAACCTAAAGTCTCACACAGAGATAATACGGCGTTAGGATAATGAGCCAATCAATTATTTGGATTTTCTCAAGTGACAGTTGGCTCCTACAATTCAGCAAAGTTAACTCATTGCCTGCAAAATGTCACTGGGTGTTTCTATTTTGCACAAGTTTCCACCTTCACCTGAAACTAAATACCCTCGGAGAGAAGAAGACACATGAAACATAAAGGATCGACAACATCTCCCTCCTGGAAGAAAGTGAACCATAACCAATTATTCTATCACCTAGAGGCTTCTATAATAAAAAAATAATAAAAAAAGTTGACGGATTGTGCGAGACAGGTGATTAGTTTTAAGCGTCAGATGATTGGGCTGTGAACTCAGAGAACTATTACAAGGACTAATGGAATGAAAACTAATATTGCTCAAAAAAAAACTCCCTAACAAGCTTTCTTACTTTTATAGTTAAACATAATGAAACACTTCAAATGTTGAGACAGCTTTCTCTTTCAAATACAGAGACACCTTTTGCAATGCAGTCAATGCACCATGCATGATGATACAGGCAGTGAACAGAATAACTAATAAGTGAGAACCTCTACTGTACTTTCAATTCCTGCACTGCATCGACACTAAAACCAGCTTTTGAAGTTACTGGAGGTTACTCTGATGCTGATGAATTACTCACCAAGAAAGATTCCACTAATTAGACTTAATATTTAATTACAAATCACGGCCTGTAAAATATAATAAGCCAAGACTATCTTCCAACAACAGACTATAATGCCTGAGGGCATTGTACAGTGTTCTACACGTAGCTCTTGTTTAACATTTCATTTGCTGTGGGACTTCTTCTGTTCCTACAGATGACTTTGCACGTGTCATGTTATTTCACATGCTGGTAAAATCTTGAATCTTAATGAACGAACATGGTCTGATAATGTGACTTTTATTTTAGCAATGAGCAAAACGTTTTTACGGATAATATTTATTTCTGTACCTATTTTTAGTCTTTCTTGGTATCTTGTTCATGCCTTGTTTATATCTCTTCCACTTCAAGACAGACATGCATATTTCATGGCCTGTGTCTGCCTCTAAGGACCCTATTCTGACCCTTTTTGTGGTTCTTTACAGCAGCTCGTATTACTCAGAGTATTACATGCCACACATACCTTTTCGAATCCATCCTCCAATTATTTAAGTGTACTTTCCATTCTGAACTCCACCTAGTTTGAACAGGCTAACATCAGTCTCAAAAATGTTTTTTTTTCCTGTAATTGCACTTGACAAACAACCCACTGGCCCAAGTAACTGTTTATTGACTTGTCTCTCTACAGAGTGCTGCTGCCCCTCATGGTGCAGTGCCACTGTAGTTGTTTGGGAGACATAAGGCGCTGGCTTGCACCCATTCCCCTCCCAGGTGCCACAGTGTGTAAATGCAATGATCGATTTCAAATTTCTGGGAGCTGCAGGGAACACCGGCGGTTACACAAACTGTCCCATAAACATATAATCTGAACTTCACTCCCTGTGGGCTTTCACTGGGCAAGATACTGTGTGCTCACATATTCTATGTCCCTCTGGCAACACCAGCTAAAAAAGGCTTAATAAAAAGATGAAGAAAAGGCCTTTTTGTGTTTTTCAAGCATGTGCTGTGTGTGCTCTTGTGTGCCTGCCTACTCCAGATTAGTCCAGTTGCATAAGGCAGGTTACTGATATGCCAATTATTATTTTTTTGGATAGTTTTCAATTATTTACAAGAAAAAAAAAAAATCAGGTCATAATGAAAGACCGCAGATTTTATAACTATATATGTGTGTTTGTAATAGATTTGGCTGGAGTTCTAAGAGTATATCTAACTGAAATTCAAGTGGGCACTGGAGGGAAAAAAAAAGGTCAAGAGCCTTTATTAGTTATTGCAGATAGTGGGTATTATAAATATACAGCTCAGGCTGCTAATGGAAATGAGTATGAGCGAAGGGTAATAACTGCTATATATATATCTGAAGATATCTGTACGCATGAAGCTGAATAGATCTTAGGCGGATGTAAACTGTGTTAATTCCATTTGGACCTGTATTGGTGGCTTATTAGATTAGTGCTTAAATGTCATGTTTATCAGGTTTAGAGATGTAAATGGAAAGCATTAAGTGTATCCTTTAAGGCTACACAGAGGTAGTGAGCAAGCTCTCCCATGTTAGCAGAGGGCTTGTGTCGAGTTTGGAACAGAATATGTGGCTGATTTAATCTCAAATCGGATCGCTACTGGCCCAAATGCCTTTGAGTGTGTGGGTGGTTTACATTAACTAAGTGAATATTTGGTTCTACATTCAGCCCAGAAAGTATTTGGACAATGAAATACTGTTTGATATTTTGGCTCCGTTCTTTTTCTAATTCAACAAGCTCAACGAGCTGATGCTAATGAGGTTAGTTGGTTTAAATTTTAGAGTATCTTCAAATTCAAATTAATATACAATGAAGCGCTCGCTTTCTTCCCTTTATTTTACTGTTCGAGCCGGTATGTGCATGTGGCGCCCGGAGACACAAGTGCCTCTCCATGAACAAGGGGCTTGTTGTGAACAGAGGCCAGCAGCACTGAAGCACCGCTCACCTGTTCAGCCCGACAGCCAACTCTGCTCTTCTCTGCCCTGCCAAGCTACACCACAACCAGCTGGTAGCAATCTTCAATTACAACACCTGAGCCGCATTAACTCATCAGCCCCGACCCTGAAAGCCAGCAGGTGCACAAGAGGGAGGGGTGCAGGGGGCTTACTGGTGCCCGTGGACAAGGCTTGGCTCGTGTCAAAGGAAATGAAATAGTTTTATTAATTTACTGTTGTTTAAATTTTTGTTCCCTTTATGTGCAGGTTTGTGAGTAATGGAGCAACCCACCGTCGAACGAATGAGTGATAGAAAAACAATGGAGCCTTCATTACAGCTTTTAAGAATGATGGATGTGCAGGATGCAGCGTTAAAACTGTCGATGTTTTAATTTTCCATTAAAGTCATTCATGTAATGGAAATTCGCAGCTTATCATGTTATAATAATAACTGTAACAAAATATGGTTCCCATTAACGTAATAGATGTTACCTGCCATTGATGCGACAACTTTCATCTTGTCAGTGTAACAAATAACACACAGTTAGTTTGTTTGTTTTTTTGACTGTTTATGTTCAAATTAAAACTTGCACACCTTTTGGATATTTGGTTTTAAACTAAAAAAAAGCAATGGTTTTAATCAAAAAGTGTTAATATCATGGGAAGTTATGTTGTGTTATGTTCTTTTCTTTAGTGTGAATGGGATTCATTTTTCTAAGGAGAAAAAAAAGCAGCTCTTATTAGACACTCCGTTCAAGTAACAGAGAGCAAAAGATCACTTCCTAATGGCAATCTCTAAAAAGCAACGAGCACAGGAAGAACAGAAGAGCTTCAGGTTCACAGATGCACAAGAGGATTTCTGACCTGTTATCTGACCAATTACTTTTCACTTAATTAAAAAAAAAATGAAATGTAGCCATTTTTTAATTAATTTTTTTTTTTTTATTATTGTCAACCTCACAGTCATTATGCCTTTTCTTTGTGAAACAAATCATTGCAACAAACTCCTCGATCTCGGTGGCAGCGTGCCACATCGTTTGAATTCATTTTGAAACACTTCTGCCTCTGTTTAGACAAACATTTGCTGAAGTGAAGATATTAACTCATAGAGGAATGGAGCATGGACAGTTAAATTTGACTGTTAAAGGTTTTGGGGTTTTGTGGAGTAGATTTGGCAGGAAGTGAACCTGTCTTGTGCGTAATGATAGATTAGTTTATCTATAACTGCAGATGGTCAAAGTCGTCAAAGGATAAAATCCAAAAAGATTGGTTAAATAAATTGTCTTTAAGATTGTCTTTAAGATAGACCTTCATACACGGTGAGATTTTATGGTTCGCTGCAATGTTTAAGACTGCACGCACCTTAAATTGTTCTGAAATCAGTCACATTGGCCCCGGTCTGTCTGAGGGCTTGTTGCTCGATTACAAAGGGTCTGTCAATGCAAATGGATAGCTTGTAGGTAATTCAGTAATGACTTAGAGTGTGCTCAGGTGGGACGTAATAGAGTGTTAAATGAGTGATGCAAGGCTTCACGGGCTCAGCTGAGTAGGGAGAGGTCGCACTGTCTGCTCTCAGTGGTGAAAGATACTATGTCTTTTTTTTTTTAGCATGTGAGGGCAGCTGATGGACAAGATTAAATTAATAATCATGTTGTACATGAAACATACCAAGTGCACTTCTCAGGAGTACTTATTCACTTAAAATCAAACGTCCTGAAATGATGATTCACTTAAATTTACTTCATCAATTTTAATGCAGTAATAACATCCTCAGTTAATCAAAGTAAAAAATGCTAGGCAGTAATATAAGTTGCTGAGTGAGATCAGACTTAAAAGACTTGAAACCATCATCCGTACCACCTATATCATTTATATAGAAATGGCCTTGAATGGATGAGCAAAAAAGCTGCTTTGTGTTTCTCTCTACTTGAAACTGTAGTGCACAGGGTTGGATTGATCAGTCAGGCATTTTTCTCCTCCTGTGAGATCACCATGACAATGTCTGGAACATTGTTTTGCTTATTTGAGTGCAGCGCAGGATTGAAAATCAGAGCATCACAGGAACAAGGCGGCGTCTGATCCATGTTACATTTGTATTTGCGGTTGTAAAAGACATGGATTTTGAAGTCATTCACCGGTATAGCAACCATAGTGCAGGCTTTCAGAGGCACAGCTCCCAGGTGCATGGTTTATTATATAGAGAGCAGATTTAGCTTGAAGAAGCATTGCTATTTGAAAGTATTTAATTGGAGACTGCATTTCAAGACAGCCAGCCCTGCCGCTGGTTTTATTCTAATTGCCAGCAGCAACGCACTTAATGAAGCGAGTGGTGAAGAGTGTGGATAAAAGAGTGAGAGTGACCAGGTTTCCAAGGCAACAGCAGCGGTAGCCGAGTCGTGTTTTCATCTTGAGGAAAAGGCTACAGGAGAACAGTGTTTCCCTGCAGTGTTTCCTGCAGCTCTGTAATGAATATCTATACAGTAATAGATATATTAGTGGATATGTTGCAGAGCTGAAAAATGTACGCAAACCTTTAGTCTTCTACAGTCCACCAGAGGAACAAGTTTCCACCAAATGTCTGGATTAGACTTGTGTAGGCCATTGCTGAAATACAATAGAGCACAAGCTTAAAAGTAACTCTGTGGGGAGAGAGCTTTGAACACTTTCTGACTTAAGATTTGAACAAAGAATTAGGCTAGTCATTTTTTGCCTTGTTTATCTTCCAGATCTACATTAATGCAATTTCTTTGGAAACCAGAAGGTGTCCCTTTGCACTCTTTCAGCCCCAGATGCCCACAATGGATCATCATTACCCCTGCAGTACAGTTCTGTAAACTGACCTGAGCCCAATGGCCCCAACACAGTGTCAGGTTTATTTTTTGGTGCACTCCAGCTGCGGGTTGTGTTCAGGTTTAGTCATTTTCAAATATCATTTACAAAAAAAAGTCTCTCTTTCTCTTTGCCAATGGTCTGCATCCGTGTGTGTCATGTATTCCAAGTAGGACACACCATGCCCAGCAGGAAAAGAGAAAGACAGGCAGAGCGTAGCCGATGTGTTGCATTAGCCTAACAGTCAGTAATGGATGAAATAAAGCAAAAATTTGCTAAAGGGAGCCTCTCAAAATCCCCAGTGATTCAGGGAAGGCTCCTTCACCATAGGAACACTATGACCTTGTATGATCCATGATTATGACTGTACACAGAACTGTCAAGTGCAGCTGGGAAAGACACTCAAGCGTTTAAATAAGCGAGGATCTAGCCATTATTAGGAAAAGGCAATATTGGTCAAACAAGTTCTCAGACCTGCCTCATAATTGGCGGTCTGTCAGTGCCTCCCACAATGAAAATGTAAGAATCCTGCCACAGCTACAGTGTGTTTACCATTCAGTTTAGCAGTGTTAACTTAACGTAAATGTATTCTTTGATTTTGAAACAGTAGCTTTAGGGCTTGTGTCCATATAGTGTTTTTCTCTCTCACCGCACACACATTTGTTTCATCCCAGCGCTCCCCAGCACCCTGCCAGCGCTTTTCTGAAACAAATGCTATATGGACACACACCCTTATGTTGTTGTTGTTTGTTGTTATTTAGCCTTTCTGGGGTTATTGCATGGTTAAATCAATGAATTTAATTTTCTTCCTTGCAAATTTTAAAAGCCCTCTCAGTCACTTTACTGGGAAACTATAACATTAAGACATTTTCAGGAACACACTCTTTTCACTATGCCACAAGAAACCTTCTTCCTGCTTCACCACTAAATATGTACATGGCTGCTAAAAGCTGTTTGAACTAACAGTAACTATGCTTTCCATATCTGCAGAGGAGCTAATGAGTAAGGCAGATGGTTTATCATTATGGCATATTATAGTTTCATGTGCTGTCATGTGTCACAGCTGGCTGCGTATACTGTACAGGCAATATACTGTAAGAAGAGTTGAACATTGGTTCATATAAGCTCCTGTTTGTGTCTTAGTGTATTGTATATTTTAGTCATTCCCCGTTTAGGAATATTTCATATTTATATACTAATATTTGTCACAAAGAATAAAAAATGTTACAGAAATTAAAAAAAAAAAAAAAAGTTCTGTAAAAATGAATTGTAAGTCGGACTTCTCATGAGATATGTATAGAATTATTACTCAATGTAACATCTTCAATTCATCATCTTCCTGGTCTCATCTTTATTGCGTTGTCAATTACCACGTGGTCTTGGGTCTCCCTTGCCCAATTCTAGGTGACTCTCCTGAATAGCAAAACACTTCCATGAGTCAAAAAGCAGATAATAACCATAATACTGAGATAGCACATCCCTCAAGTAAGAGGGTCTCCAGCAGAACATAGACACATTAATAATTGATGGATAGAAAGCCAGCACCACACTGCAATTTTGAGAAGCCCAGTGCCTGCCACAGGAGAAATTTCCAGCAGCAAATAGGTCTTGAAGGTGCCAGTTATGTCATCTTTCACTACAACAGTGAAGTGAAATGCCAAGCCAGTCTAATAGAGTAATAAATTAGAAAATGGAGCCCCTTACCCTGAGTTAAAATTCAATGGAGATTAGAAATGCTGTAATGTCTAAGTAACAATTTAGCAGTGTTAGTGAGATCACAAAATGAATGGTAAAAATGCTCCTCTCAGCCAAAATCCTCGAAAACGTGGGCGTTGTAACAAACTATTTGGACAAGTAGTCTTGCGCTCACTGTACCAGCATACTTTGACTTTACCCTTTGTTATTTCAACACTGGGTCTGTAGAAGATATAGAACAGCATTCCCAGTCTACCAGTCAGTGTGTTGTAGTTCATAGCATGCAGTGTCAAAGACATGAACATTTTTCTGTTTCTATCACTGGAGCAGTAGTATACACAGCAACCTTGCAGCCCGATGCCAAGTTTTAAGGTTACATACTATTGATAATATTGGCTTCCTCTCATTCCTTAGGAAGCTGTAGAGGCTAAAATTAGCAGCAAGTTAAGCGTGACAATAGATCTGATAGACTCGGTAAAGTTACCCATGCAAGTTCCTTTTGCATGGAGAGTATCGGAAGAGAACCTTCGAGCGGAACAATTGTGCCTCTTCAAGCTTTGATACGCTTGCACCTCCACCCTGCTGCTTGGAGTGATAGAAAGAAACTAATTAGATGAGGTAACCTTTTTTTATTATAAGTAGCAGTAGTAGCAGCATTAGTGTAGCATGACAAAACATAAATGAAAAAGACAGAGTATAACAGAGTAATTGTTTAGACACAGTTGTTGCCACAGATCATACAAAAAGAGACTGCAAATGATGTAGTGATTTGAGGTAGTTAAATACTGTAGTGACAAAAGATGGTGCGCAAAGGAGGGCAGACTATCCTGTGCGGTTTCAAGCATGTGGTGATTGTGTGTGTGCATATATATATATATATATATGAAATATGCAAAAGAAGAGGGGAAAAAAATCACTAAAATCACAGGACTCTGTGAGTTTTCGGTCCTCAACCTTGCCTGTTTCTTTGTGCAGAAGAGCTTCGATAGCATCTGGAAACACCTATCTGTCTCGAGAGACCTTGCTGTTGCAGGATGACCACCTTGTGTCTCGTTGCTATGCTCTATGCTCCGCCATGGTGTAAGATCTTTTGATTTAACTCAGCAGTCTTCAGCAACCTCACCTTTTTTGTATGGCTGTGCCTTGCCCAGTTCTATTCCCCCTAAACAGCTGTTTGTGTTTCAATTAATGATTTTGGTTCAACCTACATATTAAATTGTTGATCATTAGCCCCTGTATAATGGGCTACATGACAACAAAAAGAGTGTTTTTATTATCTGGAACGTGGTCTGTTTCTTTTTCTTCTTTCTTTTAGAGAATATGAAAATCTCACTGGAATATTTCACTATTCCTATCATCTAAAGTGCCTAAACATATATATATAATAATAAACAACTGCTTCTGTGACTTGTTGTTTTGTTGAGGAGTGTTGCGGATTGGCTCCCAGGCTTTTTGTGTTTTGTGGTTGATCTTTTGGTCTTTTTTTTTTTGGTAATGCATTCTGTAAAGTGGACTTTCCATTGTAAAATGTTTAATTTTTGTGCTTTTTCAGTTTAAGGTGGATGGTCTACTTGGTGACACTTAGCACAATCACTGCACTTTTCAATAATGTTATCTTGTATACAAAGGGGTGGGGAGGGTGGATCCGCTACTCCAAGGTCAGGGAACATTTATCAGTGATTTCCTTCTGGAATTGCTGGACAGGTGGGCAGTGCCAGCATGCATGGGTGTACAGTAATCATCTAAAGTGTCAGGGTTGTAGAGTGAGCAGTAACTTAAAGTGGAGAGACCTATTTGGTGCATTCATGTTATGGTTTACTTTATCTTGAATTAATGGAGGTATAATTTAAGATGTTAGATTTTGGTGCAGGAATCGGGGTCAAGTGATGTGGATGAATTGTTTTGCCATTTGTTTAGGAATATCATTTGAACATTGTTGCTTCTTTCTATCTTTTCAACAGAAAGTTGAGAGGCTTTGTCATTTCTTTGGCTAGAACAGTTACAGATTGATTTCAAGTGCATTGACTGATTTGAGTTGTTGGTATTGGGCAACGTATTCCTGGCTGATGCCATACTTGTGGACATGTTCTTCAAAGGTGATGAGAGATGAATTTTGTATAATCTGCTGTGTGATACCTCTGCCCTGCCAAGCTTTGTAGTTGAGTGTTTCTTTTTATCTTGAAAGATTCCTGGGTTGTTCCATAGTTGGGAGCACTGACAACATACTTGCGTTAAGTGCAGGATTTTTTTCTACCAAGCTTTCGGAGGGGGCATTGTTGAGTAGGGTGGATCAGATTATGTACAAGTTTGAGATTTTATTAAGCATTTATTGAAAAGGTTATCGTAATCATATTTTTTGGGTTTTGTAAGTAAACCAAGATGTCATCTGCATAAAAAATATCATTATATTTTCTCTAGTTGCTGCATAGGGTTCAGTGAGGATGGGGAGGAGGAAAGATTGGGAAACTTGTCTTGTTCCTCTGTGCAGTGAAATTTGATTATGTCAACCTGTCAATTGTGACTGTGGCTCTTGGTGAATTGTACAGTGCATGGACCCATTTATTACATGACGTTCACAAATATTGTTTCCTTTTTAGACTTGTTAGATTTAACTGGTAAATTATGTTGTACAATCTTTAAGCATTATATTGTACGTGTGCCTAGCTTTGATGAGTCCTGTTTTATTTCCTGTTTTATATAGTGACCTGTTCTAGATGATGGTGCTTTGCTGGTGATTTCAGTGAAATTCTAGCATGCAAATGTTCAATCAGGAAGACTATCTAGTTTATTTCACTTTCCATCCTGCCATTCACTCTTTTCATGCATGCACACTCCTAGTTTATAATTTCCTTGCTGTCATTATCTGAGGATGTCAAATAAGCTGTTCTCATCAGCAGGTCAAACCTAAGTAATGCACGATGACTCACCTACTTTGTTAGCCTATTATCTTTCTGCTGTCTTTTTAAATATGTTTCCCTCTCTTTAGTATGTGGATTCCGCACTATTATCCTTCACCTCCACCTCTCCATCACTGTCCGGTCTTTGCAGATTCATCAGCTTCATCAGCTTCATTATTTCATCAGCCTCAGCAGAATCATCAGCTACTACCACCATCAGTGTCTGGACTCTATAGGGATTTATTTCACTGCTGCTCAGGGCAGATGCGACTCGATTACAAAAAATCTCTCTGCTGAGTCTAAGCAGCAAAGATGTTCTGTCAAGACTCGATCAACACATCATCTGTTCTAATAAACAGATATCTTTTCTTCAGTCACTTGTCTCTCTTGATTGAAATGTTTGTATTGGGGAGTGACTGGAAGGGACAGTCTTTATTGGGCTGTTTACCGTAATGTTAGCAGTGTTCATATGAAGTGGGATTCTGACTTTTCTGAAAAATTAGGGTGATATTGTTTATCAAAAATGCCTAAAAAGCTCAATGGGGAAGCATCTGGACCTAAAATAACCATGCTCTGTGGCATTTGTTCAGCGTAAATGCTTCATCTAAAGATCCTGCTTGGTCTTTTGTCAGTGTTCTGTCATTGAGAAAATATTTATATCATCAAGGTGTGCTTTATTGTCTGATGTAGAATGTATGTAGAATATCTGAATATTTATTTCCTGCTCTTTTTCTTAGAGCTGTGATATTGTTTATGATGTTCTTTTCTTTCTCTTGTTGTAGTTGTTTTGCTGATTACTAAGATTTTCCTCTTGAATCTTTTATGTCTAGTTCCAGGTTGTTGTTTTCTTTTTTTTCTTCTTGTAAAATAAGTATGAGATTATTTTGCCCTACATTACTGTTGTTTTTTTTTTTTTGCAGTTCTCCAGAGTGAGTGGTGAGCTGTTTGGAGAATCATTTGTGTCCATGAAGGATGCCCACTCTCTCCTTAAGAACCTGTCAAACTTTGTATCTCTGAGGAGTGAAACATTAAAGCGCCATCTGGAAGGATGTTTGTAAAACTGCTTACTATGGAGAACTAAGGAGATAGGGGCATGGTCACTTATTATAATTGAATGGATTGATGTATCAGTTATATCCCGTATAAGTGAGTTACTAGTGTGGAAAAAGTTGATGCATGAGAATGAATGATGTAGCAGTGAAAAATATGAATATTCATCCATATCTATTCATCCTCCTCAGTATACTGTTTACGGTCTCTTGCCTTTTCTCTGCTAGTTGCTGTTGATTCTTCTATTGTTTGTTTAAGAACTATAATCTTGTAATCTAAATAATTTAACATCATCTATGTTACGTATAGTAATAGATACATGCTGTAGTAACAGCTATGTCCTCAGTGATGTGTTCATATTAAAGAACCCGTAATCTAATTTTTGTCCTGTCGTGTGTTTGCCTTAAGTTATTTGTGTTTGATTATGCAAGCGTGTGTGTGTGTGTGTGTTGGAGGTGAAAATATCCATGATTTTTGCTTGCTGTCACTGGTTATCATATTAGCAATTTGTCTGCTGTAGGCATAGTACCAACAAAAGCAAATACAAGCAAACATACAGTATAACATAATACAAAAGAACAGATATAACATGGATTTTAGGGGTGGCTGTTCACATAGGAGTCCATTATTTGCATTTTTGTGAAGGGGAGTGGTTGGGGTGGAGGTTCAAATCATGTTATTAAGTCACTGACGGGAAGGCATAATGTAATGCATTAGAAAATCCAGAGTGTTGTATTGGGTTGCGGTAAAGTTATCCTTCAGTGTATAATTTCTCCACAATCAAATTTTCTCATTTCTTGTTTTGTCTGCGTTGTTTCATGGTGGTGTGCATGACTGTGCGCAGAACTATTCACTTATTTTACATGGGAATTTTACCATTAAGTCAGTTTTAAATAGACTGCTTTATAATCAGTTCCTTCTGTTTAAAATGTTTAAGTTTGGAGGCGATGGCTTGTGGAGTTTAGTTCAAATGTGATCCAAGACAGTGACCTGGTTGGAAAGTGACATGCATGAGGGAATGTATTTTCAGTAGGGGCAGCTGCCCTGTTGAACTTCTGTTTTCAATCAGTGACAGGGTGCAGCCATGATGGATCTCACCTCCGTCTGTTGGGTCTTGCAATACTCAAAGTGCCATGACCTCCAAAGATGAGCTGAACTTTGCTGAAGTTTTAGTTTGTTTCATTGTTGCATTTTTATTTCTGGTTAAATTTGCATTTCTGTGTCAGTGTAGCAGCATATGAGACAGCAGTTTTTAGATTTACTTTTGCAATCTAATGCATTCCAATATGTTCTGACACTTAATCAGAGACCTTTCTGATTAAGTGTCAGAACATACTGTTTTAATTCATGTTTTAGGCTAGAGCTGACTCCATAATCACCCACCACTGAAAATATTGTATGTCCAAATATTTTGCTTGTGTTTGTATGAATGCATGTGTGGGTGTTTAGAGATGCACAGTGGCCCCTCAAGGCACTCACTAGGGAGTAGGTCTTTTGAAC
The DNA here is from genome assembly GCA_036365135.1 of Miichthys miiuy. Taxonomy (NCBI): domain Eukaryota; kingdom Metazoa; phylum Chordata; class Actinopteri; family Sciaenidae; genus Miichthys; species Miichthys miiuy. Next base: position 19,186,315 of record CM071616.1, read on the forward strand.
CCATCAAGTGAATCCCTCTCGAGCTGCTGTCTGTTAAGACACAGCTATCGCTTGCCTTAACATCAGTTAAGAGGGTGAGAGACCTTTGTTCTCATGGTCCATTCAAGTCACAAACTCATCAGCGGGACTCGAGCTGTGCCATGCTGAGGCAGAACCCTTCTTTCACACCTAAGAGCAATGGGACTTCCAGGATGGTCCGTGCATTGCAATTATGCCTTGTGCTTGCCATAGCATGTTTTGTGCAATGAACTGGTGTATCACGATACACAGTAGCTCTTGGCCTCTTATGCTGTCAGAGTGGCTCGTAAAGAGGCTGGGCGATAGTACTTGACAAGCCGGTGTGCAGGAGATTGTGGTCGGCATCCTGCAACTACTGTATATGCTGGGAGTGTCAAGGTCTCTCTTAAGGTCTATTTTGAACTCTGGTCTGAGTGACCTATGAGTTGTGAGCTATTCTCTATTAGTCTGCCTGTTGCCCCTCATCTTCCAGAGTGCATTGTTCTCAACAATGCACATCCCTCAGCCTCAGCCTGTGCTAAGCACCACTAGTAAGGAGCCAGAGGCCATGCGTAATACGTATATCCAAGAACATGCATTGCATTCTCAAGAGATCTGGGCATGTGAAGGCTTGTGTTTATATGTGTGTGAATGATTATCAAGCATAGCCCCGTTAGAGGGCATGTGTAAACTGTGATAATAAATATTGTGACAGCTCTTAGACAGCAGCCACATCCAGACATGCAAATGCTGAACAGGTAACTAACAAATCGAAGACAAAAAAGCTGAAAATTGACGGCAGCAAACAAGTGACATGTACAGTCAGCTGCCTCCCTTTTTATCAGTTCGCCTAATGTATTTCTGCAAAGCATAAGCCTGGGTGGATCATGCGTTCGGTCGTGTTTGTGTGTGTACATGTGTGCATGCATCAGCCTATTTTTTGTGTACATTTATGATTATGTGCTATATGGGGGTCATAAACCGATTTTAGTGACTGTTATGTTTTATACCATCATTGACTGCTGACTCCTCACTTGTCATAACTGGCTGGTAGGGCCCACAAGTGATCAATAATTGTTTTGGAATCTTGTTTTTACCAGGGACATTGTACGTGGCGGTCACGTCGGTGTTGGCTGATTCTTGTGTTGGTATTTTCTCTTAGGAATTGACATTTTACATCATTGGTGTTTTTAGGATTGTCCTGGGTTTGTCTCCATATAGCCTGTCTACTCTGGTTACACCTTGGTAATGTAATCTGAATATTGCATTCCCTTCATTCCACTACACTAACGCAAACACACTGGACGCAGCATGCCCTACACTCTCTGCTGTGCACTTTCCTAGTTAATTATTTGACTAGGAATATTATTCTTACTGCACTATGTGATTAATATTTTCTTTGTTTATTGGACTGCATTCTCACATTTATACACCAAAGTTGAACCAAGTGTAATATTGTATTTGGAATAGTCATTTTATGAAAAAACAAACAAACAAAAAAACAAACAAAAAACCATCATGATCCTTAACACCTGCAGGATTCAATTTACTGTAATGAGCCGTTTTTGAGTAACCATTTTACACGCACTGTTTGCTAACATTCACTTCAGTAATGTGTGAATTGACAACACAGAAATCTTTATATAACAAAGCCAAACATCGACTGAAGTCGTAACCATAATGCTCACTGGCAGCTATGATTAAGGGTGATGTGCTTAATGAGTCTAGATTATCAGGCTTATAAAGGGAGAGTGTTGCCTTTGTTTTTTTCCAGAAGAGTTAACACATACAATTTTTTTTTGGCCAATCCAGTTCAGCAATCGTAAGGTGTGTATAGCATAATTTTGACATATAATATATAAGTAAATATAATGGTACAGTGGGTTGGTCCATTGTTTGATGGCAATAGAAGGCAATTTCAAAGGCCTGAATGCTGAATATCCTTTACTGTTGAGTTATCTGTTTTTAGCCTTGCTAGCAGCATAGCAATGTAGGGATGGCAATGTCTGTAGTCCATCCACCACTTTGGTCCCAATCTTGAAACCCATTGGCTATCATCTTCCATTGATTTAGCCTCAAGGTTAGATTCGAGGCTTCCGAGATTGCATTTTGGCCAATGCGTTCCGTCTGTTTTGCTCTCCACGTGGATTGTAGCAACCAAAAATCTGTTGTCCATCTCTTATTAAACACAGGGTTTTGCCATTATCTTCCTAGACTTTAGAAGTGTAGTTACTCAGAGTACTGTCCACCTCTTCGATAGTATTTGAGGTGAAAAGAAGAAGAAAATATATGCAATGATGCCATTTTAATAATTACAGAAAACAAGGTTTTTCGTCTCATTTTTATACCCCAAGTAAATTAAAATGAGTCTTCTCTTCACATTTCTTAAGCACACAAACTGCAAGCAATGAAGAGTAAAAGGCGTAGTGGCATTTAGTGCTATATTCTCTCTGATCACGTGAGAGAGATTTATACAGCAGGACTACATTAGTAAAGAGTGACTCAAGACTTGGTCTTGGGTACTGTTTGTTAAAAAGGCCTAAAATTGCTTAATCACTCATGTTACATTACTGTAGTTCACACATTATTAAAGATTATCGTATCTATGCAACAATGATTAAGTCAATTAAGTTCACAGCTTATGTGCTAATGATCAAACACAGTAGAAATACATAGAGCATGAACATCCAGACATGAAAAGAGTTCCCCTTTCACTGAATGCTTTCAACCAGAGCTCATTGTCCATTCAAAAATCTATTATCTCTGACTTTAAGCAAAGGCGCACAGGCATCTCAAAATTTACATCACAAGAAGCAGGCTTGTAAGCCTCAATGCTTTAAAGAAAGGTTCAGTATCAAGCTAAGTGCATGATGGTGGTGCATTGTTTTTCTAGTTGAAGTAGTGAACACAGGTCCTGGGACTCGACTACTTCAAGCCCTGGAATGCTTCCCTCTCAACATTCTGGGGCTTCCTGACTTAGAAATGAGGCGCTGGTCCCCACATGACAAGAATACTAGTTCTTCTTAATGAGCCTAGGTCCTAGAGTGAGACATATTTTACACCCTGTAGCTCCAAGGCTGCGAAACCTCTTATGAAAATGCAACAACCGAACCCTCGTTTAACACTCAAAAGCGATGAATAACAATATAAAACAAAGAAAACACTGACAGCATTCATATTTTCCCTGAAGTGATTTTATTACAAAGTTCATGAGGACTTACAGTATTACAAGAGAATTTGTCAACATGCGAAAACAGAACAAAGCAGAACACAGGAGTTTAACAAACTGGTAAGATAAGACAATCCACTGTTCACGATAAACATAAAAACTGATTAAGTCCTCAGGAGGTGGGGAGCCGGTGAATGACTACAGTGCAGGCATAGAACGGCCACATTCACACTGACTCAGCAAAGGTCAATCCAACCAAGGCAAGATGTGCACATCTCAAGAAAACATGTTACAATTTTTATATGCCATCGGCTTTTCTCAGAACTTTTAGAAAGCTTCACTTGTATGTACATAAAACTGTACAAAAACATGGCATCACAAGCATTTTATCCTATATAAATATACCAACAATTAGGATAACAACTAGATTCTCTCTTGCAAAGACATATTTTCAAGGCAAGTGTCTTTGTTCTAGATGAACTGTGAAAAAAAATGAAATGTTCAGTTAATTTCAGTTCGTTTGGGAGAGGGCCTTTTGAATATGAACCAGCACTGACATTTCAGTAAAATAAAAGAAAAAAGAGTAAACAGTTTCTACCAATTATCTTTGGAATTCATGCTAAAATCATTGCCTGCTTGATAGCAGACTCAGGGTTGTGGAGATCTATGTACACTATACCACCAACAGATTTCTTTATTTTTTCACACAACCAGTTTTGCTAAGAGTCTTTGATCGGTAAGAAAAAGAAAAGAAATAATCCTGTGCCAATTTCAGTACAGTAATTTGTCCATCTGTCCACAGAAATGATCACCATACGATACACAGTACAGAGAGGCAAAAGATACTCAAGTGAATTCAACATTAAATCAATGTTAAGTACAAATTAAACATTATTCAACATACTTTTCAGTGTATTTAGGTGCTTCATGATGTCCTCTTACTTTGATCAAGGAGAAGACAGTTCATTCAGCATGAGTTCAAAAGAAAGGTCAAACCTGGTGATATATTGTTCCAGGGGTGAGTAGCAGGAGGTCATTATTGGCTGGAGTCCGACTCATTAAGAGACAGGAAAAATAGGCCCAGACTTAAACCAAACTCCTGTCATTCCATCCGGAGTTACCACGTTTATTTCACATACTGGCGATCAAAGAGAGAAATCTGAGGATACATTCCAGATTCACTAAAGCGATAAGCGCAGGCTGGAATCAGGTTACGATTTAACCCCCAGATAAATCTGGATGCAAAGCTGTTGTGAATCTAAATTGAGTCAAATCATCTAAATAGATAAAGTTGTGATTGAGGCTATGTGACACTGCTTTTTATCACTCATTGCTATCTTTCTCACTTGTCATTAATTCCAGGTCAGTGATCTTACCCGCTGCTTAGAGTTCGTGAAGCGGCTATCCACAGCTCTGAGAGGAGTGCTTGGGGGAGCCGTGGGGGGTTTAATCACAGTGTATCATGGCTGTTGTTTGAATTTTATTTCAGTCGCTAAATGGCTTTGAAAACGGCATAATGTGCTTTCTCCCCCTCAAGGCAGGATAATCGCCCACCTTATTTAATCATGGCCATGTCCAGTAATTTCCATATGTTTCCAGTTTAATTATTCTAAACGCAGTTTTCAATGGCAGCATGATGAGGTAAGTGCTGATAAAAATACCCCTTTTAACTGATTGTAGCTCTGCGGGTGGATTTGCATTATCTGGTGGGTGCCTTGTCCTGGGGGTGTGCTCACACATGCCCTAGCTCAGGACTCATTACTCACCCTAATTAGGAAACGTCCATTCTAGGCTCTTCCACCCTTACTCAGAGACACAATCCCACTATGAAAATACTCTGCAGAGGTGAAAGGTATCTACAAATCTAATCAAATCAATGTTTAAATCAAAGACACTAGCTAGCTCTAAGCTGTTGTAAGGCAGGCTAGTGTTGTCATCATTAACATCCAATTACTGACTAATACATAGTGTCCTTCAGACATATCCTTCAGATTCACTTGGAAAATCTTTGTAAAGATAAATGAAGCCCACGGGCATGCCCTATTTTTTATTCTCTGTTCAATAGCCAGAGGAGGGAAAATGCCTTATAATTTATTAAGCATGTTGTCCTCAATACAAGGGAAATCATAATTAACAGGAGATGCAGTAGATCTTGCCTCCTCCTGTCTAAACCTATGTTTAAGCTCAAGAATTTTCTGCATTTGCAGATATTAATTACTGACACGTTCTATTTTGCAAATGTTTTACTTTTATATTTTAAAAACCCTCAGATTGTTTACACTTTATACTTCGAATCTATATGTATGTATTTGACACGAAGGTCCAGTTCAGTTGGTGCACTTGTGTTTGTATCCTATTCACCTCTGGAGAAGTATCTAGGGACAATGTTAAAAAACAACAAAAAAATTACTCTCATCGCAGAGCTCCTATGTAGTTCACATCAGTGTGATGTCAAATTCCATAAGCACTCCATTTGCACTCAAGTGCTCTTTCGTATAAATAACGCCTTTCATTAGATCGACAGAGTTTGTTATGGATCGTGAGGGGATAGGACTATAAGCGCTTTAGGGGAAAGGACTGCGTTACATATAGAGCCCTTCTGATTGTCACGGTAAGGAAGAGCGTTCTGAATTGATACACTTGTATGATTTTATCAACGGTGTGAGTCACCAGGTTTTATATGAAAAGCCAATCAGAATGTGTCTCAGGAATACTCTGCGTTTGGTCATTGTGACTCTGGGGTACTGTGGCCAAGTCAACCGTTTTCATGATGAACGATAGGTCACAGTGCTGCGAGTCAGTGGAACATAATGTCAGTTTAAATGTTGCCACACAGCTTTCTCCACCAGTGGCAGAGCTCTACAGGGAGCAGAGGTAAAGGCCATTCTACTATGATTAGGGGTTGAAGGTGTGTGTTTGTGTATGTGTGTATATGTGTGTGTGTGATTGTGTGGAGTGGATAAATGCCTACCACAATATCGAGCTCCACTTCTGGAGATGGTTTCAATCAAGTCTAAACAGCAGCAGCAAAGAAAAGCTTAAATATGCTAAAATTCTGAGGCAATTTTTTTTTTTTTTTTCAGCTTATGCCGGACAAAAATATATGTAGAACACACCATTCAAATGTATTTACAGCACTGTACATTAAAATAGACCATTTCAACTGATTGTTAGTCAAAAGTGTTGCCTTCTGTTAGGGCCTGACTGGCTGTCTATTAAATTATATCTAATAATGGCACAAGAGCACTGATCACAACTTTCAAATTCACTTGAATTCACTTCACAGAATGGGACTTGGCTAACTACAACGATAATTAGTTACTACTAAAGTAGCAATTACTATCTGTATTTTTCCTTTTGATCAGTTTCAATTGTATCTTTCAAGATTTTGTATAAATAAATGAGTAAGTGCATCAATTAACTGTGTGGAATTCTTAATAAATATGCTAATAAATTAATAATTTAAGGAGGAGATGACAAAAAACAAGTGTTCATGCCGGTGATTGAATGAGTCACAGCCTATTGTTAACTACAAAACGGGCATTGGCTTTAGTGTGTGGACAGCCTGTTTCTCCTTCTGAAGTGGGTGTATCTTTTCTTCATTTGTGCACCAATCGGATGATGATATTCCTCACAGGTAAATTTCTCTTTTTGGAGTGTGGGCAGAAGGGGAGGTGGGTGGAAACTCAGAGGCTACACTCAGGGGCATCTCCTCTAAGGGGCAGTCCTGACTGGCGTCATGACCGCTGCTGGAATAGGCACTGCGAGAGGGTGGAAGGCGCGACCGGTGCTCCTCTCCACCCAGCCTGGCGCTCCCGTTTGCCAGACGTCCAAGGCTCCCTCTCTCCTGGTAAGGCACGAAGGTGGAGAGTTTCGGGGGGTTCCTGGTCTTGCGTACGGGGGAGGGATGCCCGGGCATCCAGCAGGCGTCTGAGTGGCCCAATTCGCTGCACTCCGTTGTACAGTTTCCGGTCATTGCCACATCAGGGAGGGAGCGGATATCTGTGAGCAGGAGAAAGAACAAACAAAAAAAAAAAACAACACCATCAGAGAGCTTCATAGTGATACAACATCTGAACAACATTCATAAAAAAAAAATTAAAAAAATAAAGTCGTAAAAGGCATTTGTGAACAGAAATGGTGTCATCTGAAACACCCCATGAAACCAACCCCCCTCCTTGATGTCTTTGCAGCTGTTGCTAAGCAGTCAGCAGCAGTTGCTATGTAGCTGTTGCTATGCACTGTGTAATGAGCACTGCTGTGTGTGTGTGTGTGTGTGTGTGTGTGTGTGTGTAGTCCACTAGCTGATGTGATACATTCAGGAGATTACGTGCTGTGTCTGTGTTATTTAGAAGTATCCAACAGCAGTTTGTCTGGTCTTGTCATATGTCACTGTATCATTAAAACATTGAACAGCATGTATTGATTTCTATTAGATGTGATTCATATTATATACACGGAGGTCCAAATATGTGTCAACATAAAAAGATGAGACAAAATAGTACAGACACATCCTCTAGACATACAGTGTTTGGAAACAAAGGGAAAGGCTGGTTCCCTTTGGGCAAAACCTTTGTTGAATGAGCTATTGATTGACAGTGCTGAAATGAGTTCCCTGCCCTTGATTATCATCCATTTTCTATTCAACTGTTCCTAATTAAATAAATGGGTCCATAACCCAGTGACCTCATTTTAATGTACAAGCTCTGAAAGCTCCAAAATAAGTTTGCTTCAGCTATCACTCAAGAATATCATACGGTTCCTGAAAGTAAAACTGCACTTGAGAACTCATGTATTTGTTTACCAAAAATGTGCAGCTGGCAGTCGGCAGACTTGTTAAGCAGCCCACCTGTTGAGAAGCTAAACATACAGCCCAGATTTAATGGGAATAGCGCTCAATTTATCTTTGTTATCCCTTCAGACTCAGACTAGGACAGCCAAATCAATGTCTGTGAAGAGAGCAGCAGACGACTAAGATCTGCGAGTCTGCGGTGTCACCCGCATGTAAACTTTTGATTGCTGTGATAAATGCATTACTGTAATGCCTCAGCGCTGTCCACGCCATGAAAGAATGAGTCCATCACTGGGACGCTGTCTTGTTTCGTGGCTACACGACAGTGTATGAAAGAGAGTGAATGTACACTCCTAGAGAAATCGGGGAGAGCTCAGTACAACGCACGCAATGAGTCGAATGATGTGGCTGCATGCGAATGATGCAACCACAAGAGATGACGTATCAGAGGCTGTGGTGAGAGTTCAAAGCTAATAGAGAAAATGCCAGCTTGACAGTAAGCCTGTGAGACGTACCATCAGTATTGTATTCATGACCAGTGGCAAGATAATTATCCCACAAAATGTCAGACCTCTGAGGCTGGAAAAACTGCATTTTGCCCACCAAGGCTTCAATCAATCAAAAGTGAGACAAGATTTTGTGATGGCAAGGCACGACTCAAGATTTTAAACTGCTTAATAAAATGATTGGAGGGTATTTCTTCTTATTTTCTTTATTTATAGCTTAAATATTTATTTCTCATGGGTAATCCATACACAGTCTTCCCATTGTTTATTAAAGAATGCATGGCTCGATCTATTGTTCCCGCTAATCTCATTGTTCCAATAATCCCAATTTGCTAATGTTTAGGCTATTTAATACATTTACTTTACAACTGAGCAGTGTTCTGCCTTTTTCATGCTTAATTATATCATTATGCGTAAGTGGCAAATTCTTCTCTCTCTGTTTACTAGGCCAATGTCAACGATTCTTTTCAAATGAATGAACTACACTTTTATGCTTGATTAAGGAAGTAGAAACTAAATTTGAAGCTCTAAGAAAAGACAGGATACTAAGACAAGAGTGTGTGCGTGCGTGCAGCGCCGCATGCACGATGATTGGACTTTCATTTTCTCGTTGCCGCTAAGAGTGTTGTCTGTATGCATCACTGCAGTGAAATGGACTCTTGCTACAAAAGATGTTCACGGGAAGACAGTTGGGGAGAGGGTTGGGGAGTACGCTTCCAAGCACAAGCACAGTCGTGTAGGCATCAACCCCAAAAGGATTTCACACTTGATTAAAACCTCCCCACAGCTTCCAGGAGGTTTATGCCACACCAAGTGGCTTCGTGTAAAAAATCGATGTAGCTGCACATCTAAAAATCTGTCCAAAGGGGGGGGGAAAGGTACATTTACACAGGTTTTCTCAAAACACTTGCCACAATTGGGCATGTTTCTTTCTTGAATTAGTTAGCAAGGGGAAAAAAATGCAGAAATTGTTTAGCTATTTGATGCATCGTTTCTCTTTTAACTCATTCAGCCTCACAAAAGAGGCAATAAAAGGCATAAAGGTTAACACTGATTGCGACACCCTCGCTGACTGTCAGGTTGGTAATTGACTTTAGGTCGACTGTGTTTTTGGAAAATATCTTTTGGACTTAAGTAATGGAATGCCAACTAAAAGAAAACATGTAATAAAAAATGATCCCATGCACCGGTGACAGGAATTAAAGCACATTCTGAACCTGGCTCATCATCAAGTACCATAAAATCAGCAACGACAGCTAAATACGTCGTCTAGGTCTGCCATTTTCTTCCAGTGGTGCCAAACAGCATATCACACGTCATCGAGACAGAACAGAGACGCTCTAATGCCAGTAATTTTAGTAGGCCATTACCTTGTCTGTTAGTGTTTTATCTAAATGTTGTATGGTTATATTTATAAAGTCGCTTTGACGTGACTGTTCTTAATAGACAATATGATATATATATTGCAACCTGTCATGTTGGAGTAATTGTTGCTACATGCTGTCATAGCATCCTATACTTCATATAATTTCCAGTCACACGTGTCAGCTCTCAGAAGTTTTTTTTTCGACATGTAAGGATAACAAATTGCCTATTGTGTAGTTACAGACACCGTGTTCTATTCATTATCAGTATCATTTGTGAAAGTACACGTTTTTACGTTTGCTTGCACTGACCTTCCTGTCACACTCAAATCTATCTCTACCGAGGAATCAATAGCGATAATTATACTTTTGCTGTCTGCCTTTTGCTGTGGCTATTAGCCATCTGTAGCTGTAGTATCCTCTTACAGTGTGGCAGAAGTCCGTCTGCTCCCCACATCAAAACACACTCCCACACTTGGCTGAAACGATCATTGTTTGAATATTTAGTGGACAGGATGAAGTGAATGAGTCAACCGTGAGGTGAAGGTGCAGCCAAAGGCACGGTGGGAAGATTGGTATATTCTCACCCACTCAAGACCTGTTTTCTTCTGTACCTGTACCTGAAATAAATCTGCTCAGAGTCTGGAACAAACCCTTTAGAGTTTATAGTCTTGTATGTCATGGATGGAGAGCCAAGGTGGACAATGGAGAACAGATGGGCAAATCACAGCACTATTATGCCGGTGGCTGGAACAAGCTGACTGGATTTAGAGAGCTTGTGATTTGGTTTTGAGGAGCAATGACATTTCTTACTCTCTGCACAGAGGAGAATTCCTTTCCTCTAGACTTGGAGATAGATTGCACCTGTAGCCTTCTCCTTTTATGTTGGGTCAGTTCCATCTGCTTGCTTAAAGCAATATCATGAAAAAGAAAAACAGCAATTTCCAGCTTCTACCACCTTCGCTATTACATCAACGACTCACAGTAAACCTTTGCAAACCTTCTAAAAGCACCTCCACTGCAGTGGCATAACATGCACTCCACAGTGCAGTTACAGAGTGGGGGTACACACAGAGCTTAACCCCCCGGCTGACAGATACATGTGAGGGGTGGGTTTGCATGCTGCTTGCATCAGGGTGCCAGTGGGAGGTGTTGAGTGTCTGAGGCAGACTTCCTCATCGTCTGATCCCCTGCCCACGGGCATGGGGGAAGCTGCCTCTTCCTGAGATTTCACACTGCTTCTCTCTGTTTGATTGCAAATGCTGCCTCTCCCCACCGGCTGCTTTCCAGCGTGTGCGCCACACCGCTATGATCGATGGCGAACAAATATGAGAAACCCAGAGCTCATAGAGGGATGGCGGGGAAAAACAGCTACTATCGTTCGGGAGTGCGTGAGTGATATTAATGGTATATTTGTGGTCCCTGCAAACAGTTTATGTGGTAAATGACTAAGAGGTTCCAAGAAACAAAGGGGAAAAGAAGAAAGATCTAACATGTGTGCAGACATTAATGTCTAGTGGCGGCTATCAGTATAATAACTGGGTGTGAATGTATTCTATGGTTGTCATACTCCGTGAAGAAAAACAAGAAACTAGAGTTTTGTATTTCTTTAGCTATGACATGTCAAGTCTTGTTATTCAAGTGCTCAGAACAGTTTCTCACAGTAAGCAGAAGCTACCAAAAAACAGTTTTTGTTTTTTTCCCTCCAGAGGAAGAGAGGAAAGAGAGGAAAACTTGCTTCATGCACACAAACATTGTCTACACACAGGTTCCTTGCTCATTGCAAAGGGATTCAAAAGAACAATGGCGGAGTTTGTAGCCTCACACATGCACTTTCACGTCTCACCTATAAATAAAGTGGCATGGGTTGTAAAGCTGCTGTTAAGTGTTTATAATACTGTGATGTTTATTCATTAGATCATTGGCATGCATTTATTCTAAAGCACTCACCTACACGTCATCATCTGCTTTCTTTTTATATTACAAATACACGTTTCTGTGGCTTTTGTTTCATAAAAAAACAAAACAAAATAAAAACACAACCACATAGATAATGAATCATCTCTGTTTAAACTGTAAGTAAATGGTTTTGGTGGAAACAGGTTAATCAGTTCTGTCAAATTGTCCACAGAAGGTGATGTGAGGATAAGAGTTGGCATTGAAGTTGAAGGAGCACGTGTCAAAGTCTCCTTCACAGATTCAATAAGGTCTGAATTCTCGGCTTCCCGAGCAGGTGAGCCTCTTGCTGACAAAGGCTGATGAGTGGACATGTCGGCCAGAGGCACGTCAGGAAAAGCCGCTGTAGATGGTTCAGTGGGTGATGGTACACCTCCTGTCAGTTCGCTCACCATCCACCATTTTGTCTTAGAGTTCCTCTATTTGAAGACTGCCTTTTGTATCACTGCTTTTGACAAAGCCTTAGCACCTGCTGACAGATCACGCTATGCACCAGCTCCTCCAATTGAGAAGTTGATATGCGGTGTGAAATGTCAACCAGTGCTAAGGCTTTGTCAGACTGTGACACACACAAGGCATCTTCAGATAAAAAAAGATTCAAAACACCAGTGGAGGACTGGGAGAAAACAGTTCTAAATGATGATATAGTTGCTTTTGTAAATGATATAATCGTTTCTCCGTTGGTGCACAGAGGTGTTATGTGAAATCCTTGTGTGTGTAGAACAGCTTCATGGGTCTGCCCACAGCAATATGTTTGGCTTGCTGGCCAATTACTAACTGGAAATTGCATTCTGAACCTTGACAACAGAATATTGATCTGCAGCAGCTGCCAATGCAAAAAAGAGAGAGAAAAAAAACAAATAAAAACAAATTATTTATCCTGAACATAAAAGATTCAAGTTTATGATCATCACAGATGTCCGGCTCTCAGTTTCAAGACTATTCCTCGAGTGACTTAGTTCAAACACCAACACCTTTGTTTTTGCAGTCAATAAATCAGACTGCAAGCTAACACCAAATAAATACAACATAGGTCTCCAGGTAATAGACCTATCCATTTGCATTAAGACATTACGCAAGCTACAGTACAGAATGTCTTGACCATAAACCCACTGTTACTCAAGTTAACTTGAAAAAAAAAGATGCCTACAACGTTTTGACTAAATCTTTTATTAGCGCAGTCAACTTGGATAATAAACAGCATTACTCTATATGCTGGAATCAATCTTATATTCATGCAGAGAGGGCTACAGGAGTAGAATGTGCATGGTGAGTTTGAAAAGCATTAGTCAGACATCACTGCCTAAATTTAGAAATTTGCATTTGGTCTTTAGGCCAACGCAGGTTTTTTTTTTATTAATGGTTTTTCATTTATATCTTTATTGTGGGCTGCACCACACTTGATGCAGGATGTAATACTAAACACAAGTGCGCTGATTAGGATTAAAACACGTGTATGAAGATTGAAGTGTTCAGTATGACCTATAGTATAAATACAACTGAGCAAAATAGATCTGACAACCTTAATTGTTTGGCACTGGGTATGAAGATATAATAATCATTTGTAAAATGATCAATATGCGATTGAATAATGAAGAAAACTACTGCATTTTAGCAGTCATATGTTTAATGGGATTTTGTAAAGGGTTAACACATTTTAGAATCTTGTGCTAGCCATGTCATAACCTGCTGGCATAATTACATTTGGGCCCACTCTGCTCCTTCTTCTGATTCTCACTCCTGAAATAGGAAACCTTGCATTTCCCATTCAGTTTTCTGTGTAATTTAATTAGAAAAGCTCAAAGAAATGTAGACTAAATCCCTGTGGCGTCGGGTTGTGACTGGACGCTCAATAGGCTCATGATTTTTGCATTTTTCTTTTTTTTCTTTTGCCACCAACTGTAACTCCATTACTAATTCTGCACAGGTCAAGGAAGAGGAAAGCGTGGCATTCATCAGTTAAACAAAGTTAGTCAGTGCAAAATGTTAAGAATATGTTTCTAGCCAAACAGTTTATTGACTCCGGTTTGCTAAGTTCTGCTGTGAGTGGATGTGTTTGCCAACAAGCAGTAGAGGTCTGTTTCTGGTGCAGATTAGTTAATAATAAAAAAAAGAAGAAAGAATGTGAGACTTAATAATTAGTGACAGCGCTGAGGTTGGAAGTGAAGATGGCTCTAAGAAAAATCAACACCAACAATGCCTTTTTGTGAAGTTTATGTCTGATTTAATGGGAAATATTGTCAGGATAATTAGACAGACTGTTATATCACACAGCCTATCTCTGATTACTGCGTGACATTTACTTGAAGAGTCACTTGTCTATTCATGTCTCACACCCAAACATTCTTTCTTCTTCTTGTCTGAATGTCTCTTTCTTGGTCCCTGCCTTTGAAGCTTTCTTCCTGCTTTAGGCCCTCACATTTGCACTCTATGGCCCTTTTCTCTCATAGTGGCAGTGCTCCATGGCCTCATAGCAGGTAGAGGATGATTCATTTTGCAGGAGAGGAAACATTAGGTCTTACTGTTAGTGTTTGTCGCATCTAAGCTTTTTATTTCCTTGAAACAAATTTATCCAGAAACACTTAAGGTAATGGGCTTTTTCTACTCAGGTTGCTACATGTTACTGTTGTACTTTTATCTTTGTTTGTCGCCCACATACTAACCTGCCTCTAAGAGCCTCCATTTAACCCATTACAGAATTTTCAATAGAAGATACTTTTTCTTTTGTATTTAGGCCAAGAGAGAGGTGAAAAATGTTCACACCGAATGATGTGGCTACAACTCATCTCCAATTCAATTTGCATCAATACAAAAAAATCAGAGACTTCCTTATATATGTGATGTACAGCTCTAATTATCAAAGAGGGACTCATTTTCCTCTAAGGATTTTCCTCCGGAGTTAATTCCTATGCACCACTTTCATGCTCACTATCTTTCACTCATTGATCTTATTGACATGTAAAACGGATGTCTTCCATGATCCATTTGTTGTTTTTCCTCCCCTTTCGATCAAGATGTTATCTCTCTGCTAATTCTACCTTTGATCTCCGCGGTCTGCAGTGTGAGACACGGTTAGCTTGGGGGAGATAACATTAGCTGCTAATTAGCCTACACCTGCAAAGTCTGAAGCTGTGTTCTTCATTTCTATTTTCTATTTTTCTCTGTAGTGACATGTTCTCGACGTTTTTTTTCTTCCTTTCATGTCTTATGGGCTACATAGCCTTGCCTATGGCTATGGCTATGGCTGTTCCAGGACCACTTTTATTATTTGATCATACATTGTATCCTCAAACCAGAAACCAAATGATCTGGCTCAGGTTGCTCTCAGAGTACTATGTAGTCTGGATGCATTCCAGGCAAAGATGCATGTATCAGCAAAAGTGATATAAAGAGATAAATGTGTTAAAAGTCACTACACAGAGATTTAAATAATACAGCAACAGTAGGCATATAATTTAAAAAGTATGGACAAACATCAACATAATCTCTCAAAATCTGATCTTTAGAATCATATAAGCAGTCCACATGGCTGCTAAATAATGACCCCAGAGAGCCAAAGCTTTATTTGACCATTTTCCGTAGATAGAGAGTTGCTGCATGACTGACAATTCTCTGGGAAAGTCAGCATACTAACGCAGTCAGATGGAAAGCTCTGTTCCCACAATGCTCTGAACAATACAGCTATGCATTTGGAGCAGGACAATTCAAATTTATGACATGATGAAATATGAAAATTGCCTTTTGTGTAACAGCAATTTCCCAATGCTGCTCTACCCGTCTATACCCTCTGCCAGACGATAGCTTTTCTGACAAGGCTTTGATTAAGGGAAGGGGAAAAAATATCACATAGATTCAAGAACACGACTGAATATATACTTATTAAAGGAAACGGCAAATTTAAGTCTTTAAATATGGACTTAAAGAGAAAGGCAAAACACAAAAGACAGCAGGGGCTCATCATATTGGCTTGTGAGGCCAGCATGAGTCCAACCTCCCCTGTTGTTTCTTACTGATCCATTGCATTCAGCTACTTGTGCTCGAATGACGAACATAAGCTTTAGCGTGTTGAAGAATCAGTGTTTGTGTCCTTCTATGTTGTTGAAACCCCTTGAAGAGAAATGTAACACAATAACACAATTGACCGCTCAGATATGGGAGTAAATGAAATGTAGGTGAGAGGCAGGAATATTAATATCTGGGAAGTATTTTGATTCATTCTGAAGACCATACCTGCACTTTAGTGCTGTCTCGAGTATTAAAGGTGGCATTAAAACAGCAACATAAATATTTTATCACATTAAAATAACATAAATGGGCAGGACATCCACTACACTATGAGATAATGAAATTAAAATTTAATCGCCTGATGGGTAAATCAGGTCATGTACACAGTGCAGTAGTCTGGGTCGGTCTGTGACCCTGGGTGCGCATGGCATGGCATTTTTTAACAATGTTATCCATATTCACTATGCTTTTGTTTCATGTGAATGTGACTTGCATGGAGTACGCTTGGCGCTATCAACTGCAAGCGAGCCAGAGCAATTAAAACAATAAAGTGGTAAAGCAGTATGAGAAGAGAGAAAATAAACATACGCAAATGTGCAAATGCACATTAAGAGTAAACATTGCTGTCACTTTTTTTTTTTTTTTTTTTATTAAAGTGGCTGCACTGCCATCTGTTTTCTACTGCCTGTCGTGGCTGCATGTTTGATGGGTACCTCATCTCCAGGCTAGATTTCAAAGTAGACAGCTCATCAAGATGAGTGACAAGTGTTGGGGCCTTACAACATGACCATCTAAGAGGGAGTTACCCAAAGGGGAAGTGGGAAAAAAACGGCAACAAACAAACATATAATTGTTTTAAGTAAAATAGACCTTTGGCTTTGACCAAGGAACTGTACGAAAATCCACGTCTCCTTTATAGCTCTGCAGTTTGGAACTAGGAGAAAATGTGTCACAGTTTTACAATGAAGTCAAGTACGCTCTCTAATTAGAGCAGAGATCCAGCAGAAATGCATGGTGGAAACAAGCTACGCTATCATGCAAAATTCTGTCAGAATTACTCTACTTTTGGCTTGAGAACAAGGGCTCTTTAGGGATCGCTTGAGCCAGAAAGTGAGTTTTAAAGTGCGTTTTGAAAGCCAGAAATTTCTAGAACTGGTGAAGTAGTAAGTCAGATAGAGATGAGATCAAAAACCGTGTCAGAACCTGCAAAAACATCCTGATGATTTGGGGTACTGAGGCAGTAAAATAACACTGTAAGATGCTTGGCCGTGAGGTTAAGCAAGACTAATTCAAGTCATTTCTGTTTAGCTTAAAGCATGTAGAATATTGACTGCATGATATACCATGTTAACACAAAACTGCAAATTAAGAATTGATCCATTCGCCAGCAGGATATTTCCATTTGTTAAAAAAAAAAAGAAAAGGAACTGAGGTTTCCATTTAGTGTAGAGAGGATATTTTCAGTTTCAGTAGATGTAGTTCTCATTGAGTTTGTAGGGTCCTTGAACTGCAGTGAATTCTGAGATATCTTCAACTGACTGTGTGAAAGCCTTAAAGCGAAAGCGGGTCCATTCCTCTGTAACTCACTGGAAATAAGGAAATGCATGTCAGGCCCATACAGTACAATTCCACTCCCTCAAGTGCCATCCATCATTGAAGGGCAGAACACTAGTTAGAGGGAGGTACAGCGGCACTCCGTCCCCATCACACTATGATGGAGAGATGACCCCCGGGGCCTTTCTCTTGATGCCGACTTGAGCTGCCCGACCAGCTGAGGTTGAAGTGGATCTGGCCCCTAGCCAGCATCCCCTCCCCAATGCACGTTGCTCTACCTGCTCTACGAATCACATCTAGGGTGAGACTGGGTAAGACCCACTGAGAGCAACAGAGCTCTACCACCACTTTCTATTTCTGCCTCCATAATTATCCTTAAAGTTTCAACTCGGGGTCCCATGGACCTGCCAGTGGACCCTCAGCTAAAAGGAGCGCCTCTTACAGCCACAAGCTACACCAAGCTAATTAAGAAATTTTTCTCCATGTGTCTTTATAAATTTGTACTTTCAAGCCTGCATTTACACAGACATTACCACCTCCAAACCTGCTGCTTCAGCATGCTGTTGCCCAGACTCACTGGCATGGCAAGAGCAGGCTGCATGCTATCCAATTTATGCCTAAGTACAGAGAGCCATCCACTTTTGTTAGAGTAATACATGAGCACATCTAAAGCTTAGGGAGACTGGCTTAGGCATACTGGCTCACTCATTCATTTTACAAGCTTAGTGCTAAAACCGGACATTTCCTGTGGCAGCATGGTGTTAAAAGCACTATTTATGGAAGCTAATGTGTGCTTATATGTGTGTACTTTTCTTTCTGCGCATTATTCAAAACACTCATCTGGGTTTTCATCCATGTTATATACATGTGGATACGAGCTCAGTAGCTTGTGTAGATCTTAATTAAAATGAAGAAGACTGGGAATAAGTCCACAGAAAATGTTCCAGAAATCTTAATAAATCGCTCGTGATTTTTGCTTTCCTCTTTTTTCATTATTTAAACAGCAGTTTGGATACATTTTCTCCATTTTTTCAGTCATTCTACTCTGTTTTTAACCCTTTTAACACACAAAATAGACTGACTTGAAAAAATAAAAATAAAGCAAAGGATCATAACTGAATCCAAACTGTAAGAACTACAGCCCACACGAGTTTCAGGTTCTGACAAAAACATAGTATTATCTCTGTTATCACCAGTCTTCCAGTCAGCTGGACACGATGATGAAACTACAGAGAAATCGCTTTTATGTGTAAAAGAAGGTAGTATGAAATTGAATGCAAGTGGTAGATTTATTGGCATAATGCGACTTCTATTCAGGCTCCATCTAGATTTCACATGTGGCTGGAGTCTCTGCCATACAATATTATGTCAGTTCACTCGAAAAGAAAATAAGCCGATTCCTTACTTTGCTAAAGTTAATGGTCTGAGCTTTGATACATGTCTTTTCTCTCACATGGCCCTGCTCAAAAGTCTGCTCTGTCTGCAGCCATTTGACAAACACTATAAAGTCTGCAGCCAAAGTTTGGGTGAGTGTGTAGGTCTCTATTGTTAGTGACCACATGAGCGAATGCACATTTTTAGATTCAAATTGGGCGAAGGGGAATCTAGACACATTCAAAACTGTGACATGTTGACACATCATCAGTTCCATTTTGGATTCAGCTGCATTGTCCCATAAAGCAATTTGTAAAAGGGCTATAGTTAACCATTGTCCATGGTGTCAAAGCCTAATCCAGGTTAGAGAGTTTAATTCTGCTCCAGTTAGGCTTCCAGTGACCTATTTGCTCTGAAATAAAATTACAAACAATTGGGAGGGCGGCGAACAGCAACAACTGATGTGAACAGAGCATAATGCGTGTGCTAGAATGAGCTTGGGATTATAAGTGTATTACTCATGACAACTTGCCTCGGGGGAGCTCTTGTAAGGACTTTTTTTCCACAGAAGCTTCCACAAAACTGCCAGCCCCATGACCTGTCCCTTCTCGGGTGGTGGCATTTCCAGCAGTGGCTGGCATAAGCCACTGTGCTGGTACAGGCTGGCATGGTCCGACTCCACTCTTTAGTACTAACAGTCAGGGGCTCTGACAAGGCTCAATGACATCTGTCTGTGGAAATCCGCACCCCTGCATTACTCCTACCAACACACAGGCAAGAGACTGGCACTCATAGGACAAATAAGCCCAATTCAGCCAACATTGTACTTCTCTGTCTGCACAACGTCTTATTCCATATTGTCCTTTGTTTAAAATGGTCCTCATGCTTTGTGCACACAAACCAGATATTCAGGGAACTTGTGATGTCAAGGCGGCAATGGCTAAAGCAGTGGTACCCTGTATGATACAGATATGGCAAGCATTGAAGGCCAAGGAAATTCCCTGACAGGAGTTCAAAAAGAACAAATATGCAACGCTACACGCATCATCTGAGAGATCTAAAGCAGGAAAATCAGACAGCATTACTAAAGAACCTCATTATCATGCAAATGCCATTTATTCCATTTTATCTCACCCTTCTCAATAGCCCATATGGCAGCAGGTCCGCACAGAGGAAGACACGGGGAGACCTCACGCTGGGCAACCGGCCACATCAAAATTCCTCCATCTGTGGTCAATTGAGTTTGTGTATATGTGTGTGTGTGTGTGTGTGCGCGCACTGGTACCCGTTTTCAATCCACCTGGGTCCTAAGCTATGCTAGCCCTCATATCACAGCCAAGATGCCTAACCACCGATCCGCAGAAGAGTGATTATTGTCTAGGTTGGTCTGGACATGACGAGATTGCCAGTCAAACTTGTGTCCCAAGCAGAGGGAAGAGACATATTGCGAGTCCCAGATGAGTCATGAACAGGTTTTTTAGGCAACAGAAAGTTTATGTCTTGTGACTCCAGGTGTGTGCTAGGGCTGAAAATATGGTCAATGGCTTGGGTTAATGTAGATGAAAAAATTGTTTTCATGATATATATTTCACACTTGTGTCCTTTTATGGGATTTGAAATGCATAATGTAAACAGCAAACCCCCAAAATGATCCATTCTTCCTGTGCGCCAATAACACTGTAAATCCCTTTGATTTGACTGCTAATCAAAATCTCATCAGCAGTGTCAGCAGATCCGATAGATGGACAGATGGGACAGACAGAGACCAAACCTCGGTCTTCCTCTGATTTCATTGTGCAGGACAAATCATGTATCCTGACAACAACCAGACATACAAGATAAGCGGTTTTCATGCTGTCTGAAGGAATCAATTGCAAAAGAATTAAAGAGCTCAGTGATTACGAGGAGACTCTATTAAAGTAAAATAGCTCCGTAATCAAAATGATTTAGGGATTTTGTGTTGTGATGCAACACCATCCAATGCAAACAAATACGTGCATGCAGGTGCATACACAGGCGCGCGAAGACGCTGTGCACGCACTTGCATCCGACAGATAAACATCTCAGATGAGATTAACCAACACTTGAGCAATGTGCACACTACACGTGTGAACATAAGAGCGTAAAATACACATGGGGGAACTGAAATGGAGTGCACTCTAACACAGCCTGAAGACAACAATTAGAAGAGGGAGGAGGGAGCAGCTGCTCAGGCATATGAAAAAAAAAAAAAAAAGAAAAAATTAATTGCTGCAGATCAGACAGCACACATGACATATATCAGAACTTTTATTACTGTAGTTTGAATCTGCTCTTAATTCTAAAGCCAAGCACCATAAGGGAATATGTTGATGTCTGCTTCAGTGAACCAGAGACTGTTAAAAGACCACACACTCTTTCTTCTCTGCCACCCAGTCCAATAAACCAAGGTCATATTACTTCAGTCTGCAAGGTCCTTTAAAAGAAGTGTAGTGTAGCACAAAATTCACCAACTGATACTGCCAGTAAACTAATAATTAATCTTTACTAATAACCATTTAAAATATGCTAATATTAAGGATGCTAATGTCAGAGATTAAACTTGCATTGACCTGGATCCAATCACGTTGAAATGCCCATCGAGCTTCCAGCCCCCAGAAGTTGACCTCATTCCAGTCAAACATAGTAAAAGTCTGACTGATACCGTAATTGCAACAAACAGCCAAAAGTGGATCTAAAGTGAATCATGTACGACGACATCACTCTCCACTGTAGGCCACTGACACCCTCTCAAAATGTAGATTCGCCACTGTCAAAGTTCAGCTTGTATAACAAAACACACATCCATGTCGATATTTCTGGGGCCCAGTGATGCAAAGGCTGACAGTCTGGAGTTCATATATTGTGTTTTATCCAACTTAAATGGAGTGACACATCATGCTCACCTTCCAATTTTTTGCCTGTCAGTCATATCAACTGCAATGAATAAAGCTCCGTACCAGTACAACCTGTCACTCTGTCACTCACATGCATTAAAAAAAAAGACTTCACATCACCGTTCAGGTGGAGCTGGGGAGGAATTCCTCTGTCTCGTTTGATTTTTCTGTCTAATCCTTCATTTTATATGGGCTCTTTGTTATCTCCCTGAAGGGGGAATCACATTTTAATTAGGTCTATCCTTGGTTAGCAGTTCATCTTCGCATCTCCCTGTCCTATATGCTCATCCTATGGGCTTTGCTTCCTTGTAAAGAGACTCTTAGTCCCTGCTCCCTGTCACAATCTAACATTTCCCCCATCTTGTGCCATCTTTTCATTCTTTAACTGCTCCATCTCCACTCACAATCTTGCTCTCCTGCTGCTGACAACAAAGAGTGCCCTGACTGACAAAGCCTGTTTTCTGTAGATGGGAAAAAACACAACAAAGAATCACGACAAGAGGAACGAACAAGAAAATGCATATACTAAACATGCTAAGAGCAGATGGAAATGTTGGCTCCTGGGCTATAAACAACTCACCTGTATATGAGGTGACTGAATCTATCAATTAATTGGGATGTTAAGCAATCTCTGACCTCGATAGGGCCAGAGGGAACTGCAAAATTGGCATGACTTATATCCTCACATCCTTACACACCCACCATCCTCTCCTGTGCCTGAATCATCGTGACACTAATTGACATTAACAAAAATAAACAATAAACATTTGCAATAGAGATGTTCGCTAATGAGATCCAACACAACTGTCTTGTAAAGAGGCAATGCATCACAACGCTTAGATACTATACTAATAATAGAACTTAATCATCTGCTGTTTTGGCGTGACGGTGACACATTTTAGCCTTTGATCCTGCAACGTTTTTCAAAAGAGGTACTTGAGACTGAAATAGTATATTTTCTTCCCACTCTCAAAAAAAAAAAAAAACCAACACAGATATCCGCATTCTGGATGTACAGTCCCATTGACAAAGGGTACATCTCTGTCTTCTTCAGTGACATTGTGACAAAGTAACTGTCAATGCTGTTCAGCAAGTCCTTGCTGAGACATGTCCCATTTTGTGAGCTTACCCTTAAAAAATCCATACCCTATGCACAGAAAGCACAACCAGCCGTTCTTGTGAGGCACGACCACACTTTAATACAAAACAAACTAAAAATATAAAACTATAAGGAGAAGGTGAGCAGCGAACTAACCGTGTAAACTGGTCTGATCCAGGGAGTGTCGCAATGCAAAACATTATAATGAGTGGAAATGCACCATGTGAATCACTTATCATAGTGTCTTATAAGACAGCTAATGGATTATGTTTGGCAGCTTAAGGCAGCAGAATTATTACAGTTCACACAACAGCAGCTCTGGCTATGACTTTTTTTTTAATATGGACCTATGCTGAGACCATCAGCCTGTGGATTGATTGCTGTGCCGAGAAATTATGGCTCCTGCACACCTAAGCTGCAGGTCCAGCTAGTGGCAAGGAAATGCTTAGAGTAAACACAGTGGTGTCTGCACAGATGTCATGGTTCAGATTTATTTAGAGGGCAAATGCTCCATTAGTTGGGCTTTTTAATTAGCACACTTGTGAGAGAGGGTCATTAAGGATGTCTGACAGAGGACCTGCTGATGAGGAGGATGGAGACACTGCTAACTCCAGCTCTGATACCACACACACACACACACACACACACACACACACACACACACACACACACACACAGCACACAGATCTGCTTAAAAACCAATAACATCTCACACAGTCATCGACAAACACAGCAAGTCAACGTCACGGGTGCCACAACATTTCCACTCGAAAATGGCCACGGAGCACAAACAAATCTCCCACAAATGTCTCTATCGTCAACAGCACCACACAAACAAACACACACACGCACACACACACAAACACACAAAGAGAACCTATTAGAGTAATTTACATTTAAATACATATTCATAAAGAACACGACAGGTCATCGTCGTACCATTTTCAGGGTGCTCGGTCTCTCCAATGCTGCCATCTGGAGTGGTTCTCTCATAGTGGTCTTCAGGCAGGGTCAGGGGTCCGATGCGTGGACCAGACGATGACTTGCTGCTGGGAGTCTCTGATTCTTCCAAGCCGCTGTCATAGTAGCTGTGCTGAGAGGCGTCCTGCAGGTCCTGCACAGGGTTGGCGGTGGAGAAGGTCACTCGCCTATGGGGATGCTAGAAAACAGAGAGACAATAAATGAACATCTTCAACAAAAGGAAAGTATTTTTCAACTACAACTACTCTTTTTGTTGGTGAAGACACCCAGCAGGGTGAATGGCAATAGTTGTAGCTCAAGACTCTACCATTTCGACTACTGTCCTGTGAGTTTCACTGGCCTTATAAAGTCAGAAAATAGTATTAAATATTAAACACTCTTTAATATTAAATTGTCTTTTGCAGTATAATTATTCTGAAGATTATATAAGGTAGAATACATATGAACAGACTGAGTTTATGGACTTCAATAATAAGAGCAGAGCAAAAGAAAAAAAAAAACTGAGACCAAAAACACATACATTATTAAATATCCCACATTTTACTACAGAAATTAAATATATTAATATAATATGATGCTTTTAAAGTAATGTGTCTACGCTGCCACATATTTTTAATGGAAAAGGTCACGGTATGTTGGTTTTGTGTGCGCTGTAAAGCCGTACATCAGTAAAAAGTACAGAGCCAGGATACAGAATGTCTAGAATGTATATTATTGGTTGTTCATCTTATCAAGAGCTCCAGATGGAGGCGGCACACAGTATCCACAGTGACAATAACAATGTAATTGCCATGTGTATTACTGTCAGACATATTCACAATTCTCAGAGTGTTCTCCAAACACTTAAATGGATAGAGGTAGACTGTATATAGACACACATAAAAGATATTTCTCTCTATGGAGAGAGTTTCTATACAATTGTACCAATGTGAACCACTGTAAACAGGAGTCACAGGGTGTCACATTGAAAAGTAGTATTATTATTATCATCCAGACAAAAGTTTCATTTTCTAAATCCGCCTCTGCTAAATTAATTCTGATGCCATTGATTGGTACACTAATCAGTAGCCCCAGTGAGCTACTTCCTATCTCCATATTTTAATATTTCCCTTTTCCACAGCTTTTGATGTTTAACCAAGTGGAAAGCTAGACAATATTTCTGCCATTTAACTAAAGAAGATCTAAATAAGGCCAACCAAAGAACAAAATAGAGATTTGGAAAATATAGTTTGTGACAGTCACTATTTTGCCAGCATTAGAATATATTATTAGATCCCCTGTTGCTGTTACATACTGATGAGATTTGATGAAGGAATGAAATGAGTAAATGAATGAATACAAAAACACTGATGAAATCTTAAATTTGATATCTTGAAGTGGAGCAGAGCGGCATATAATAAATCATTCAAGCTCACACCCTTTATCAAATTGAATGGCTTGTAAATACAGTTAGGAGACCATTAAATTTCCTCTTCCAAAGATCAGTTTACTAATGGCTACTTACCACCGATCCACAACAGAAAGATGACTCCTTACAGTGCGCATGCAATCGCACTCTTCTCCCCCACCCCCACACATGAGCACCTCTCGTAAAAGTCAGGAAAGCACTGATACAGCAGAACAGGCCTGCCTCTGCTGCACGTGTCAGCCCGGATCAATACCACGGTTCTGTGCTTTCTACCATTCAACCACTTTTCTGGCAAACAAAATCCACGCTGGAAATCATTCGGACCATCAGCCTTTTAGTACATACACACCAGATATTGAGAAATGCTTTTAGAGCTTAGGTAAGTGCTATCAACACCGTGTTCTTAATACGGTTAGTGAGCTTCAAAATGTTTTCCAGAAACCTGTTCACCCTCCCATCATCTCTACCAGTCGTATTTTCTCACTGCACTGATGCTTCTCTTGGTCTTTTATCTAAATAATGATTATTTGAGTCTTGGGTTGCAACATTTTTTTTTTTTTTTCTCCCCAGCAGTGCTACTACATCATTACATCAATAAATCATACGCAGTATACAGTAAGAGAACTGCCTCGGACTAATCTGTAACATTTAATGGAACTTAAGCTACGTCTTCAAAATGAAAGATTCTTGAAACACGACCAAAGAATGGGCTTTGTGTCTTTGTGGTTTGTTTGCTTGGTTCACGCATGAAAACAAGAGGGCAATGAGAGGTTTGGAGGGAAACAATGACATTTGTTTTCTTTCTATTAAACATGCTCTTTGATTGGTGCATCATACGCGGTAACATTTTATAAGCTGTGTGTTGAGATGAAAATACAAAACAGGGACACGCTGTTTATTTTTCACAAAGAATTCAAATGGCGCTGATTGCCCTTATTCAAATTCTGAAAATACTACAGCACTAAGTTTGATATCTGACCATACTTCCATACAGAAACTCTCAATAGAGAACTGCCCTAACATGCCAGACAATAGTGAGTTATGCTACTATTGTTTCTGTGATATTTCAGTACCAGACTGGACCAGACGAATGATTTATTCCAATAGTGCATTCTTAAAACATGATTGGAGGTCTCTGATGCTCCACGACTCTTTAAATGTGAGAGGGCATTTAGTTGTTTAAATATGGATTTTTGCTTAAACTTCTCCTCAAGGCATTACTCCAGAGAGTCAGCACGTTTCCTGGGTATGATAACTAACTAAGACTGCAGAGATGGGAAATAGATTCTCCTTTTAGTCAGAGCACAAATCCTTTGCCAGGCCTAGAGGGCTGCAGGGATGCGGCAAGACGGAAGGATGGAAGGGGAGGCAGAGCAGGAGTGGGGAGTTGGTCAGGCAGACACGGACGGTGCTTTGACTGTAGGGGACAAGCAGAAGGATTAGATTCTGGGAGACTGGAGGCGGAAGAGTAGGATTGTTTGGGCATTGTGGTAGGAGTAAGAAGCTATAGGGGCTGAGCATGAAAGAGGGGACATTTATGATGACATCTGAATTCATAACCCTTTTTAGATTGGACTAAAACTGCCTCATTTATACGCCTAATATTACAATCCCAACACAGATGGAAAGAAACAGCAGGATTCTGTCTTTTCGAGGGGACCAAGACACATTTTAACATAGTAATAAACAGTAATCATCCACTGCCTACCCAGAGTCCCCGCTATAGGCCTTTGGAGCCTCTTTTTTCTTTCAGTCAGACAGCCAGAAATATTATATACAACCTACTGCCTCTCAATATTTTCAAGCTACACATGGTTACAGCTAAATATTTTCACTGATTCGCAGATATTCCAAAAAGCCAGAAAAAGAAGCGACCGGTTAGAGAATAAAGTGGTTGTTTCTTATTCATTGGTGTATAGATGATTTCCCCTTTAACCAGCTGAACACCACAGAATTGAAGTAGTACAAATGTAATGCTCTATGTCCACTTACATATTCACCTGAAGCTATTCAATGTCATAGATCGCACACTTATCTACACGGCAACTAGCCCATCAACTTACAGCGGAGTATTTTTTGAACATAATACATTTGAATGACACTGAATTACCTTTATTTCCTGTCTGCAACCTCACAGGTACACACATCAGCTTTGAAAAAAAAAAAATCAGCTTCTTGTTATGAAATGCATTTCTATGAGTGGTTTGCACACCATCACCTTGATGCAAGGGCTCTCCTTTCTTAGGATATATTTAATATTCTTTTCTTCACAGGTGTGTCTGTCTGCATCTCACGGCCATGACATATTTTTGTTTTTTATTTTCATATTTTTCAATTTTGTTAAAAGTTTAGATAACTTGTGGATAACATGGTCTAAAAAAAAAAAAAAAGATAGCAATGTGCTGACTGTAATCAATATATATATATTTTTTATGTGGACAGTCTGTGAAAAAACATCCAGAAAAGGGACTGACTCCTTTTCTGTTTTTTTTTTTTTTTTTCCCTCCATCACAAAATGTCATATTAAAAGGTCTTGTCACAGAAAACATTCTTCAGGGACTCAAAGAGAAAAAGGTACAGTAAAAGCCTTTTGATGTGCTTGCGTTTGTGGTTGTTATGTGAGTTGAATGTACTCATTATTAATTAACAGAACTATTGAAGTAATATAACAACGCCCACGGGGGAAGACAGTTGACTTCATAACCACTACACCTTCTATCACAAGTCAACATAAAATATAGGCACACACCGTATGCATCAAGTGAGGTGAATTTTGAAGACCTCGCTTCAGTTATTGGTACATTTTACAACTTCTGATACCTCTGATTTACTTAAAACAATAAGATATCAATATAAACCATGGCATGACGTAGCTTGAAATAACTGGCTAAACTGATAAGGAGTGGAATAGTCTGAAGCAGATAATGGTAACTGATGATGTACTGTATGTGAGTTGAAGCATGAGCTTGAGGCATAAGAAAATAGAAAACCAAAAGAGTGCGTTTTATTTTGAGATTGGCTACCCATATCAGATTTTTGGCACAGTAAGACACCAGAATATATATTTCATTCATCAAAACAGATTTAATCTGCAATTCATGGGTGGTATGATATGATTTAATAACATTGGCTTTCAAACTGTCCTTTACATCAGCTGCAATTTGACACATGGCAGTGACGTCACGTCCAGAGAGCTGTTAGCCCTGTTATCTGGCTGCGACTGCTGCAAAAAACATACATCAACTACCTCTGTCACTAATGTTGTCTGGTGTGATGGAGGACTTCTGCACTGAGACAAGATATTGCTATGGTGTGAAGAGTGAGAGGATACATCTCCATTATTCACCCAGCCTGCAGCTTGCTGTTTTTGTGTCTGTATCGGCAAAATGCACCACCAGTTTGTAAATGAACTCACGCCTATGTGGTTTCCACAGCAACCGACGCAGATGGGTTATCGTTAATGGATATATCTAATCACTTGCAAATAACAGCCTGGACGGTCTGTCCTAAAGATTGGATTAGAAGTAAAAAATAATGTATTTGCCTGCAGCTTAAACGAAGGAGTATAAAGGGATTCCTGGGGCAAATAGCTGTGCCTAAGCAACAAGGATAGCATTTTGGTGACTGTGCAGCATCTCTATTGCCATTGCTGATTTGCACCACTGATCCCTGATGGGACAGCAGACCCCACTGCTGTTGTTCCAGTTCCCAGTCCATTGTGAATGCCCTGGAGCTACCTGACACCACTCTGCCGTCAGGTGCCCTGTCATCCAGCCAAGCCTCACTGATTGCCAGTGCAGAAGGGCTGCTGGTACTTAATGCAGATGGGAAAGCTTTTCCATCCTCTCTGCCACTTTTTGAGTAGACTTTTAGCAGAATTGCAGGTAAGTTAGATGTATAGACTGGATCTCTGTCGCATGCTTCCGAGTTTGCATTTGCGTTTTGACTGATCTGTGAACATTTGGTGATCAAGCTGGCATCTGTGTTGTCTGTTGACTACACTGAAGGATTAATTCACCAGCATTCTGTATTTTACAGTCTGGTCCAGTCTGGTTTCATGGTTGGTACGGTGGTGGGACTAGATACGATCCATGTAGTGTGGTGGGACATTTAAAGTACATTTAAAAAAATATAACCTTAAAAGATGATATTAGCAGAATAATACTCGTCGGTTCGTCTACATAAGCCCTACCACTTGATTTGAATTTTAATAATAGCACATCCTTTAATATCAAACCTGAGATTTAAGGTTTCTAAGGCATCTAATCTTTGAGATATTAACCTCTGAATTTTAAACCAAAGTGGTTGATGCCTCATTTATGCCACTTTGATTGCATCTCCATTTATGCTGCTCTGACTGCTTACTAAAACATATCTGGATCAAGTAAGAAATTCATTTTAATGAAATAATCATACAAACTAATCCGTTTTAATCAATCCTGTTATCTATTTTATTCCAATGACAAATAACAACATGTGCTAGATTGATTCAGAGTTGTAAAAAATAGATGATGTGCTATTTGCAGTAAAACTAATCTAAATCGCCCTCTCTATGTTTCATTGCCGTGAAGACAAAATATTATTTTTCCATAAGATGAGATAATCAACAACGGAGCGAGGATCCCAACACTATCTTTAAAGAGAATATCTTGTTGCCTACCATGTCTAATGGGTAACAGTGTATCTGTCACAGTTAGTTTGTTGTCAAATGTTTTTTTATTCAGATTATTATTACATAGAAGTGTTGTTTAAAAGCTGAGTCACCGTGGCCAGTGAGACATGCTGAAAATTCAGAATTTCACTTGGAGGAGAAAGGACCAACAAAGGAAGGATCGAGTTTCATATCTTTGAAGAAGACACATGAATGGGAATAATAACCAACTAAATATAATCATTTCTGTGTTGTATAGCAACTTGGGTGCATTTTTCTAGTGGCAAATGTGACTTCTGCTGCAGTTAAGGTGCAGTATCTTTTCTTCTAATAAAAGTAAACTGGTAAAATGAGAGGCTTCAGAAGGTAAAGAATGTGCAGATAAAGGTGGAGAGAAAGGAATGTATAAAGTTATGCATTTCGTTTACAGTGGAGTGCTTTTAACAGTCCAGTGTGTAGGATTTAGTGGCACCTAATGGTGGGGGTGCAGACTGCAACCAACTGAATGCTATTAGCAAGTAAGAGAAACGATGGTGGCTGCGAATCTCATGAAAAATGCAAAATGCTGTCTGTTCTGGGCTACTTCAGAAACATGGCAGTGCAACATGGCGGCCTCTGTGGAAGAGGACCCGCGGAGTGTGTAGATATAAAGAGCTTATTCCAAGTTAACAAAAACACAATTATTCTTATTAGGTTATTATATTCTACAAAACAAGTATAGTACTTATGAATAGTATATTCCATTGCTGCCAATAGATCCTTCTAAATGTTACACACTGGACCTTTAACCAGCTGTAAAGCCAAACAGCTATAGTGTACTCAACTGGAATACCCTCAACTTCTTAAGTTGCAGGAGACCTATGTGGTCCTGTTTATCAAATTCTGAGTTGAGGCATGTTGTATGTGAACTGGAGCTGGATGCCAGTCTTTTTCTATTGAATCACAGTTATGTGTCTCTCAGATATTATGAAATGGGTTTTCTGCCCATGTTAAAGGAAACGGCTGATGTCTCAGTGCCCCTGTGATATGAAAAATTCAATTTAAAAGGATGAGAGAAAGAATGGTGCACGGCCTATTTTCATTCCCCCACACTGAGAGATATGAGAATGATGTTCTGTTGTGTGGAGGAAATGATGCCAATCGTACTGCGGAGAAATTCCTTCATAATTCAATTCAATTTCTTCTAAATCCCAATGGCAAGCTTGTCTGCCAAAGAGAGGCAAAATGACAGAGACAAAAAGGGAGGGCTAGAGACTAAGATGGAAGAAGAGGGACTAAAGATTGAGACTGAAACAACGGAGAAATAGAGACAGAGTCACAGAGAGCAGACCAGACCTAGTGAAAGGTAAAAGGAGGAGACAGCAATACAAAGTGGAGGGGAACTGGATAGAAGAAAAAATGATTAATTTTGATCACTGTGGCATTTTAAGTACAGCCAACTAATTTTCTCTAATTACCCCTCTGCAGCGTCTGACAGAAGCAGAGAAAATCATTTTTTTGTTGAGATCTAACAGGGCAAACGCCTAATTTTTGTACTTTTCAAACTGGTAGACTGGTGTACAGTAAACCTGCAGTATACACCATTTCACTTATTCTAAGGGTAGCATCGGTTACAAAATGTGCTCACAAACTCCCCGATAGCATCTGAAAGTTCCCAGAGAGTGGGACCAAGAATTTCCATTTAGTTACAATGTTTGTGAGTACATCCCGGCTCTGGCATTTGGGGCGTGTATGCAGGAATCAATGAGCTGCTTCCTCTGAAGGCACAGAAAAAATGAGCTGCACCAACAAATATGACAATGAAGAAGTGCACCTCTCAGTGTATGCAGCAAGCATAAAACCATAAAGACTGAAGGAGTTGCAAAGGAAATGCATATGGAACTGTTTTTATTTTCCATTCCACCATTATGTCCTCCATTCTCATCCTATCTTCTCTTCTCTCTCTTTTTCTACACACACACACACACACACACACACACACACACACACACACACACACACACACACACACACACACACACACACACACAGTTGTTTTTGTAGGTGCAATAGCTCCAAGGCAAGCAGCGTGGAATTGGAGTCTTCAAAGAGTCTTGGATTATCAAAGAGACACAGCTACCAGAAAACTAGGGGACACGCTAGAGAGGGGGAGGGAGGAACATAAGCGAGAGGCGGAGGGGAAAGAGTGCAGAGGAGTCAGCATGGGTTTGGGTGGAGGATGAAGTGATCAGACAGGGGAGGGGTGGGGGCGAGGGGTGGATAAAGACCAGAAGTCCCTTTGTTCACATACTGTAAATGGATAGAAAAAAAAAAAAAGGCTGGAGTGAATGCATTAAAAAACAATCACATAGACCTTAATGGTCTTGATAGGCAAGACTGAATTCACATTCTTCACTGTCTGTGCCACCGACTATTCTGGAGTTTTTTTTTTTTTTTTTCCTACACAGAGAATTTCATTTCAATGAGAGCACTGGCCTTGAAATACCATAATGTTGTCACAGTAAAACCAAGTATTACTGCAGCAGGACCCCACCATGTGTGAATATAGCTGCCACATCTAATGACAAATCTGACTGTTCATGCCATTCCATATGACAGGACGTGGGAGTGCTGGTGTGAATGCATCACCCTTCGACAAAAAGCCCTCCGTCAGCCCCTCTGTCCCACAATGAGCTATGGATGTCTTTTTTTTCCCCCCCATTACAAGAACACCTCTCACTATAGAACACATTTCAAGTCAGTGTATGAAACTGATTCTGGTTGGTTCATTGCTGTCAGCTGCGGGGCATCATCCAACAAAGATCCTGTCCCACTGGCACTTACACGAAAAACCTCCCACCTTCACTGACCTGGTTTGAACTAAATTAAACTCATTTAGTGTGTGATGAGAGTGTGAAATGTTCCTAATACACAATGTGAAAAAAAAAGTGGTTTTTGCACTTGTGTGTGAACAAGCCCTACCATCGCAGATTATACAGAAGCCGTAGCAGATTTTGATGAATTCTATGGCATCGTTTGTTCTGATAGTGGCAGAGGAGTGTGAGTATTAGAGTGAGGGTTGTGTCTATGCAGCACAAATTGTTGAACTCTCATCAAAAATTACACATAGACCACATGCGCAGGCGTTCTGTGCTGGTTTAATAAGTTAGTGAAAGCACACACGTGTATGAACATAACCACAAAACCCCCAAACTGCATACATACATAGACTTTTTTTTTTTTTTTATCCGGGGAAGAGCACAGAAACGTCTGTGCTCTCTCGTCCAGCAGGTTCTCATGGATCGTGGCTGCTGCTGTGGTCCTGCACGACGTCCACTACATATATTACTACTGTCATTATTGCTACCATATCTTCATTACAGTTTATAGTTTATGATTTGCTGCTGCTGTGCATCTGTGTCTCTCTATCTCTATCACAGGTTCCACTGCTGCTGTAATCATTTTATCATTCATTGTAATTCATTGTCATTTTATCATTCATTGTAATTGTACAATATGTTTGTGTTTATTTGTTCCGTACACGTGACATCTATTGCACGTCCGTCCGTCCTAGGAGAGGGATCCCTCCTCTGTGGCTGTTCCTGAGGTTTCTTCCACCTTTTTTCCCCGTTAAAAGGGTTTTTTGTGGTCAAGTTTTTCGTCACTCGAACCGGGGGTCTAAGGACAGAGGGTGTCACTCCCTGTACAGATTGTAAAGCCCTCCGAGGCAAATGTACTTTATGACTTTGGGCTATACAAATAAAATTTGATTTGATTTGATTTGATTTGAGAACAACTACAAAAACTGTCAAGAAGCCTGGAAAATGGTTCTTTCTGACTGCTGCTTCTGATCTGCAGTTCGCTGATAGAATAAAATGTGTGGACAGCACACATTCAAAAATAAAAATTCAGGCTGACAGCAGAGACAACTTAGAAAATTGATGAAATACCTGAATTCTAAGGCACCGCAACGCAGGCTGTTACTTTTACCACGCTTTTTTATTCATTATATAATGATCATTTTGTTTGTGCTTCAGTCGAATTATTCTTGATTGATTTTTTTCAGGTTTGTGTGGGTGTAATGTAAAAGTCAATACACACAGTGAGTCTGACCTGATTAATAATACACAATGTATTTTGTTTAATTGGTATTTTTTTTCTGACATAATGAAATAAGATGATGGAATGGGGAAACACAAATGTAATATTCTTCGCCGTCGAGAGAGATTTGGAAGGGAGGGATAAGCTTTGGGGAAGTCGGAGGATCAGTGGTAAAACTTAATTGGGAAGGACACAGGCTTAAAATTTTGATTGGTTTAGGGTTTAGATGGTGATGCCTTTCTACTGACACTCTCATTGTCTTAAACTGCGGGGACTGGATATGCTAATATGGGCTCACAGGGGCCAAAGGAAATCTTTTAGAGCGATTTTTAGTGTTTGGGTTTTGCAAGCTAGGCGCTACTAGACACTGTGGAAAGCAATCAATGCTCTGAACAGAGAAACAAAAAGTAAGTATGGGAGAAATGGAGGACACAATATAGAGAAAAAGAAGAAAAGAGAGTCAGAGTACAGATGGAAAGGAACTGAAGAAGCTATTCTCTGCCTCAATGCAAAGGAAAAGAGAGAACTGACAGAGAGAAGAGGACAGCTTGCTACAGCTGTTTGGTCGAAAATATGTGAAGTTAGAAAAGATTTTTTATCAAAGAAGAGAGATGGTATGAAGATGCCAGCAGGAGGGTGAAATTCTACCGACAAAGTACGATTAATATGTCAGAGGAGGAGCTTTATTGATGATTCTTCCTTGGGCCGGTCAGCTACAACAGAAGCTGATTTTTCCCACTTTTAAAAGTCCGGCGTTTTGACCCCTCCAGAGCTTTAATAATGTACTGCAAAAAAATGTATCATATCGACAACAGGGTTTTAAACACTGAAGCCATTCAGTGATTTCACTGTGTTCACCTGTTCCCCTTCGGGCTTTATACGTTTGAGTTTTAAACATCTCTTTGGTGTTGAGGTTGAAAATATTGAAATATTTTTGCATTATAATATTGTTCACATCTGATTGAGGAGACATGGGATTGTGACCTTGATTCACTTTAATGCTATTGGCCTTTGTTTTTATTATTCAACACCTTGTTTAAAGTATTTTTATTCCCCCAAAGTGCTTGATTTAAGTTCAGGTTGACTCGGATTTAAAGTTTCATCCGTTTCCATTTAAGAGATTAATCTCAATAAGACTCGGTTTGCTTTAGTTGCTGCTTAGACCCAGACATTAACAGTCCCTTGGAGGCTAAAGTGTACTTGAAGCCGAAATAATTTTCAGCAACGACAACTACAACAACAGGTGCATAAAGAAGTGTTGTGAATTCGAGTGACTACATCGTACTCTGGAGTCAGGCTAAGCGTGGTGCAGGGTAAGAGAGAACCATGAGCGACTCAAGAAAGTTGAACCGTGTTTTATTTAATAATAGACAGATTAATATTTGACTGTGTAACGGGCTGTGGTTTTGCCTACAAGGTTACAGGCAACAGTCTCTTTTATGCAAGTTATGTTTCCTTGTGTGTGTGACCTTCATGATCCCTTAACACAAGCCTGCACAATGGAAATAGTAGAAAGCTAGCAGTAGTTATCTTGATATTATGTAGTTGTGAGAATCATCTGCAAAACAAAAAAAAACACGGTGACAGTGATTTTAATACCTCCAGAAATGTTTCAACAAAACACCTGACACCCTCTGACCTCAGCAGGATATTTCTAGGTGGCATACATTTGCACTGTGTGACTCTCTGCACCTCTGTACAAGAACATCACTTCCCTCTTTTGCAAAGCTCCTCCGGTGAGAAACAGTCAGCGCTTCACCGGTGGAGAGTGAAAAGGAGATGATTTTATTTGCTTATGATAGGAGCCAAGTCTTACCACAACTGTGACATGTTACGTATCCTAATCTGGCATCTATTACTGTATTGCGGGTAAAAAATATTTTTGGGCCAACCCAAATGATCTGACACTGATAGCTTGAGCCAGCATCTAGGCTTGAAGTTTGAAGTCAGTCATTTTCTATGCCAAAAGCAAGAGAAATCCAATTTTTACATAAATGTCTGAAATTTTGTCAGATCACATCTAGTCATGCTCTATAATGTTGCTGAGCAGACGCTTTGGCAGCTTTGCAAACTGCGATATCTGTGTGTGTTTGGCCCGTGGGTTCTGAGCCATCTAATGGTCAATTGCAACTATATTTTTTATCTACATAATGTCCCTGGGGCAAGTTTCCAATTCAATCTCCAGCAGCTGCGGCCCTAAACAAAACTGAATTAAAGGCTAGCAGAATTTAAAGGCAATATTTCAAGAGAATGACACGAAAAGAAGTAAAGTCAATGGACCGACTTCCCACCGTGCTGAAGGTAAGGAGATAGAGGTCAAAGAAACAGTGGACTGTTCGGATGTATGTTACTGAAATAAACATCAATTTTTACCCGAGTTTCTGGTATCAGCTGACAACCTTGTCTAACATGGATTATGGCTGATATTTGAAGTTTACAATACATTTTCGATTTGTTTTAGCTTGCAAGCAGTTGCTTCAACTTCTGTGAAACCAATCAATATATACTGTTTTTAAGCCCACAGCAGAAGTTGCACAGTCACCACACCTTAATAGCTGTTTGTGGGCCAGTATACACTTTGTCAGTGTACTCATGTCAGCAAGGAGCAGTAAGCTCAATTGAACAAGGTTTATGTCAAGTACCCACTTGACATAAACCTTTTGAAGTACACACTCACAGCAGATTGTAGATCGCCAATTAGTTATTTCACTTTATTTTATCTCCTTTTTCCATTCTCTATAAAATATAGAAAAATAAGCATCTTCCCTCTGAAAGACGTATCAGGAGTTAATAATGCCAGAAGGGAAAGATAGACAGAGAAGGAGATGGGCTGATGAGCGAAGTCGGGACTCAGACATGAGCGAAATTAATCCTCAATATCCACTCCCTGCTGGGTACCTTATTGCCTCTCAAACTTCCCATCTTCAGAGTTAATATCTCCATTGCTGCAGCATCTGGCTGAGAAGCATGCATATACTTCCATTTGTTTGAACTGAAACATAATTGGATTGGGAAGAAGGATGAAAAAGCCTTCAACCATACTTAAAACCACTCTTTTTTTTTTTTTTTTTTTTCCTGGCCGTCCTCTAATATGTGCACAAGAGCGTCCGATTCAGCGTCTAAGTGTGTGCACATGTGCACGCACATGTATGCGTTGCTATTTATAGCATCTCTCATGGTCTCGCTTGTCTTGATTTGTTACCCTGCATTTGAGATGTCCCGATTGGCAATACATTCTGAGAGCAGGGTGATTTTTGGAAGTGTGTCCGCATCTCATTCTTGCACTTAAAGTAATCCTTACGATGCAACTGGATGGGGAGCCCTCATGCTCTTCCATCTTATCAAGAAACTGAAAAATCATGCTTAATTAGATTCCTAGTGACCTTTTTCATCTCTGCCTACAAGCGCCCAGTCGCTGCCGGAGCAGGATGTGTTCTCAACATTGATCTTTCTGCAGACCCGAGGATTGAGAAGAGCCTGACGTGGTGAAACGACGCAGAAAAACAACATATCAAAAATCATCAGATGAAGAGATTACTCTGTTTGAGTGAACTGCTCTGTGTGTTGAAGCCTTTAGGAGTTAGCCTGTTTTTTTTTTTTTTTGTGAGAAGAGCTCCGTAATCCACCTACTGCATCTCAATCAAAGTGCAAACAAACTCGCACACAAGTATAGAGCCCTGCCCTCTGTCTCATCGTCCATTTGCCAGACACGCACATGTAATCCATCTGCATTTCTCATTCCCAGATCTTGCCTCTGATGACTTCTGTTTTTGCATTCCACCACCCTGCTTTCCCCGTTCTGCAACAACAGTCTGCAACTGAGCAATGATCTTCCTGCAGGCTTCAAACAAAAGATGACTTACAACTTCCAACCAGAAAAAAAATAAAATTATATATATATATATATATATATATATATATATATATATATATATATATATATATATATATATATGCTTTGCTGAAAACATAGTGAAAAATATAGTGATCTGCCATTTCCAGGAGAATGTCTGCTCACAGATTTCCGGTACACGTACATGCACACGACAAGACTCAATTAAGTTTACACAGTTTTAAATACCATGCATGTCACCAAAAAGAAAGATTTTAATACATCTAAGCTGTCTGGAGTGTAATAACGTAGGCAAATGTCATTCCTAAATCTAAAAAAATAAAAGAACAGATTTTGTTATAATCATAATCTAACTGTCGAGGAATATATTAGACACGGCTGATAAATATATGGTATGATATTGATGATTTGATCGATCTACAGATGGAATTTTGGTGGCGTGCTCCACAATGGGCTTTAGACAGATCCCCACAGCAGAATATCTGGTATGAATACTCGATTGCCATATCCTTTCAGAGCTCATTTGAGTCATATCTGACATATTTATGGCTCATCATGTCATATCGTAGCCATCAGAGTACAAGCACCATGGACCATTTAAATACTGTGGGCTATGCTGTCATTTCCTGTTAGTAACATATGTCTGATAGATGCATAATAAGGGGCACTCAACTTGATTCTTTTAAAGTGCTGCAGGGAAGCTTGAGCCCAGAGTTAGGGAATTCACTGGCAGGAATGATTTTGCAAGAATGCCTATTTAGTTGAATATAAAAAAAATTGACAGGTTTATATTGAATGAAATGAAGGGCAGAGATACTGGAAACAGGAAAATACACCAAACAGGAGCTTTATCAGGATGTAGATATATACGCAGTATCTTTTGAAAGAAGTACAATTTAACAGTTGCACTCAAGAAATCTATAATGATCCTTTGTGTGCACCTTAGTTGCCTGGCAACAGAACTAGAGCTCTGCAGTGAATTTAAGTGTCAAATGAAATACATTTGTAATCCAAAGGCAACATGGATTAAATTTTAGACAGTAGGAGTGCCTCTTGGACAAGATTTCAATAGCTAAGGTGGGCAAAGTGAATCGGAAAAAAGGCAAATACTTTTTTCTGCGCCTTAAAGCTTGAACAGCCACTCGTACCTGGATGCGAATGGTTGAATGAGCGCAAAATAAGCCAAACTAATTAACTGTGTAGCTTTCAAATGGACTGTTTTAATGGATGCGGTTATTCATCTGCCTTCAGCTGAAATCTATGAAATATCACGAGGGTGGACGTGAGGCTGATAAATCATGATAGCATATAGATCAGTGTCATACCTTTTTCCTCTGAATTATTGATTAACTCATACGCAGAGCTTGCCGTGTGAAAACACATTTCCTGATCCTGTTCGACCACTAAAAGCCGCTTGATAAATATCACATCAAAAAAGGGGGTTCACGGAGAACAATGCCTCTAATATGCCTTATGTATGAACAAGATGAAAACAGGCTTGCTATCCCCAAACCTCCCCGATATCTCAAACGCCGCACACATACACGCACTTACAAATAAATGCAAATGTTTTATAAGCAGGCTACTTATTTTCTGCTAAACAATGTTAAGCATTTACACAAAGGGACCCAAATGAGCCTCTGATTGAAGATAAAATCAGTGCCCAAGCAACCCATCACAGAGCCTCTCAATCCCACATATGCATGATTAATACATCAAACAACATCAATTCTTCTTCCTCTTCCACTTGTCAATGAGCGCACACACACACACACACACACACACACACATACAGACAAACCCACATATGCGCCAACACACCCACGCACGCACAGACACAATGTACCCAAATCCTTACAGGACTGTGCATGAACACACAGACGCTGCCCCCTCCATCATGGTTAATACATCAAACAGCATTAGCTTCCTGGATTCCTGAAGCTTAGACAGACACGGTTCTGACAGCCCCTGATTCCTCACTGGCTGCCTCCCCCTCTAGCTTCCCCACTTTCTTTATTCCCTATGAAGTCTGTTTGGGTGGTTACAGAACATGCTGCCAAAATAGATTCACTTACATATTACCTTTGCTTTTTGTAAGCTTGTATAATGTCATGTTAGAAAGCCATCTCCACAATAAGGTGACACTGCTGAGGAGCTTTAGAGGCTTGGGAGACGTAACAATAATAAGCCCTGATCAACTAACTCTTTATTTCATATGATATCCACATTCTTCTGACATCAGCAGGTATTCATAAACGCAGATATCCAAGTGTTGCTTTTCTACCATCAGTTCATGGCGTCCCAGATGAGCATAAATACAACAAGGCCATCGAATGTATTCCTGATCTAACCTTTACAATATGTCCTTTTTTTAGGCATATCATACTGAAAACATCAATGGATACCCACCGAATTAAAAAAGCAGGTGGTCTATTGGATCACGGACTAACAAAATGGTTATTCATTAGTATATCTTTAGCATAAAGTGCTCTGTAATTACCATCAGAGGCTGGTATCCTCACAACACAACCCTGCATATGATCTCCATTTGATTTTATGGTGCTTTCAGCGGTATATTGATTTGATCTTGATTTTAGAGATCCAAGCTGTTGTCTTTCTATAAATTAGCAAACCAGAATCTTTGACTTCCCTGTATTGAAACCTCAACCACAAAGGAAGTATTAGTCGCAGTGTATCTCCCCTAATTCTATCGACAAACTGTCACTTTCTGTGATGCTTTCAACATCAAATGAATAAACATGCCGCTCTCTCCAGCCTCCATCTGTTCTTCATTTCATTGTGTACTATCACAAACACCATGGCAGGCGTACAGTTTCTGAAAAAGACCTGCAATCTAACAATCTAAACCCTAATATTTACCTTATCCCAATGCAAACCACAACATGCTGTCATGTGTAAACTGGTGTGGTATCTTCTGTTATCTAATCTTCTTTTTTTTTTTGGAGTGAACAAGTGATTTACGAGTGAGCTTCTTAGGCAGCAAAAAGCCGCACAGATATTCTTTTCCACAATACTTTCATTGGCTTAAAGTAGTAACGTTAAGGCACTTAGCAGATTGCTTCATGATCTTGAACGGTATCCAATGAGTATAGCTCCTCAATAAATACAAAAACAAAATGAAAGGAGCCTGTGTGGGTTATGGATAGCCTACTGGGCAGCTGATAGTGTAGCTTAAGTGCAGAGAGACTCACATGTGATCTGCTATACTGCAAATCCTCAAAAAGAGGATAAAGGGGCTTTAAAATCACATTTACAGCACAGGAGCAGCATCCCGCTGATAAATACAGATCATGGTGTTTGACCTTGTCCATCAGCGCATTGAAAGGCTCATGGCTTCTACACTATGAAGTCACAAACCAGTCTTTGTCACTAACAGATACAGGGCAACACTTCAATAACTCTAAATAATAGCAGCAGCTTGGGAGACCAAGAGAACAACTGGGGGCAAGTCAACTATGACTCCTGAATTTCCCAGAAATTGTGTTCAGTTATTTGACCTTTTTATTTGATCTATTAAATCGGGGACGTGGTCTTGATTTCAACACTCAGGCTTCGGGTTTTAAAAAAGCCAGAAAGCAGACAGTCTGTGGTGAAATATGTTGTATGTCACACAGATCGATAGGATTCCAAAAAAGCCAGCATGCCATATTTGTTCCCTCATAACATTCAACAACAACCTTAAATGTCAATACTGATCACCATCTGCTAGACATTTTCGGTACAACCTGCAAGGAATTAACTTCACAAGATTACAGAAATCCAATGGAAGCAGGAGCGTGGATGTTGCTCCTCTAGCCGTGCTGTTATTGCTGAAGCCAATAACCAACGTTATTTGCCTAAGGCGTTCCTAAGGTAATACAAAACCTGTGACCTTTATTGGGTGAATGTGTCACAGTGGGCTTTTTAGTTACTAATACAAACAAGATACCAACTGAGTGATTAGCAATGATTATGTATTTGCAGACAAAATAACCTGCAGTTTAATAATATCCGCCAGATTTTATATTTGTTGATATTTATCCCTAAAGAGCGCTCCAAATGTATAACTGTTTATGAATTCATAGTTCTGTTTTCTTGGAGAGAAAACACTCTCAACGGTGTAATGAATAGAATTAATGGATATGAAAGTGATTTTTAAGGGTGAGTTTGTGTTTTATAAGCCCTGAAGTCTCATTGATCGCAAATATTTTATTGTCCACATAATCTAACAGGAGGAAAAAGATGGTGGATTGGCTCCTAACTGTCTGTCTACCCACTCATCGAGTGCATTTATTGATTTGATCTTTGATAAAACAGCAGGAAATAAGGTATGGCATAACTACAGGAAATACTTCCCAAATCATTTCATATACTGTACTTATAGTATGCTATATGCAAGGGCATCTCTAATCATATCCCAGAGATCAAAATAAACAGAATACTGGCACTCACAGATACATAGTTATTGTGGGCAAGATGAAAGCCATCATCAGCGTAATCAAAACAGCAGAAATGTCAGTTTACAACAACTATTTATCTGTGAGTGCTGTATTCTGTTCGTTTGCTAGGGTTGGCCACCACATACAGTGTTTATGATTTGGAGACATGCATGCTGCTACTCTTTAACACTGTACTATCTTAGAGATCCACATCAGTTAGTCGGAGGGGAATTAAATAATTAAACTGGATGGGAAAACACCATACATGAGCCGTTTACTTTTTTATGTGACAGATACACAGCATAGAATATTCACTAAAAATAGTAATGTCACACATTGTAGCATTTCTAATTTGCAACTCTTGTCCCTGGATGTACATTTAGAAAAAGAAAATTGTGCACAGTGAAATGAAAAATACATATCTAACTGTACAAAACACAAACTATAAACAGAAAATACAAACAACAAGACCCGAAAACTATATCAAATTGGGCATGTTTCCTGATCACGCTCCAGAAACAGTTTAAAATTATCTTTAAAATTGTCCTTGCTAAGGAGTTCTACATATTTACCCAGCGAATAAAGTAAATCCCCAGCGTAACTGAGCCAGGAACCCTCCGAGGTTTCACCACGTCACTGAGCCCACAGAGCAGTTATATAAACATTTATAGATATAGAAGTTTGGCAACGCAGAGTCAATGAAATTGTTGCGCTTAATGTCTCGAGCACATGGGAATGATGTGGCCTTATTGGCTTGCCATCTGAAATCTTTACAGCATGAGATCTGCTGACTACTGATTGTCTTAAGAGTCTTGATTATTGCAGAAGAGGCTTGTTATTTCAGAAGACGTCCGAAACAATTAACTTCCGCACCAAATAAAATGCAAGAAAAATCACTGTATGCATAAAGCTAATGTTCGTGTGAAATGATTAATGGGGTCTAAATGTGCTTAAGGAAGCTAACTCCAACATTGCTCACTATTTCTCCATGTTTCTAAATGAGAATCTAACATGAGACCAAGATATCTTTTATGTCCTTTCCACAGCAAATGTTCATTTACTAACATCAGTCAAGGACCAACCACTGGGTGAAAATCCTATAGTTTTCTTTGTGTTGAGAGTTTTCAAATCACGCTGCTATAGACTGCAGAATAAAAAGAAGATATCCCCGCTGCTTATACAAAGCTTCAGCCCCCGACACAATAAAGCTATATTTTCCTTATTTTAAATGTAAACTGATTTAGTGCTGCTGAAATTCAAACACTGTGGATCATCAGACAGGCCTGGGCTCATAACCGTGTTATTTGATGGAGATAATGAACAACCGCTCCAGAAACTCAGCTGTGTTTTCTTCCTTCAGACATTTGAGGCATATGAGAAAAAAAATAGCTCCATTTCCCTGGTGGCATTTTAGTGACATTTTGATGTGAAGCGTCTCTGGTGAGTTGGGCAGAAATCGAGTATATATGTTCAAATAAAAAATCTTCTGCGCCTGATAACCACCTTGTATCATCTATCTCGGTTCGATCGCCGAAGCCGAAATCCAGATGACCACCCTGAATCAATAAGAGGAAATTAAATGTGTGTTCTTCACCTAATCTTCTGCGTCTCTCTCTTAACTAAAGTGTGTTTCCACATTGTGCTGGTGGCTGACGTCGCTGCGGGGCTGATGGAAGCAGTTGCAAGGAGGTTAAGTTTTCGAGTAAATACAGTCATGGCAGGATTTCACGAGTGTTGGAGGTGGTTTGTCATGCTTTTCCCCTTTCCAAAACTGAATGAGAACAGACCTGGATGACTCATGGGCACTACAGTAGTAGGTTCCTGCTTTATTTATGAGAGCTGGTGGTTTTCTCCTGCGTGTCTCCTAGGCCCAGTGATTCATGAATGGACTAGACAGCCTGAGCCTGCAATTGTGGAGGTGCATTGGGAGCAGTGGATATTGAGGATTAATTTCTTTCGTGTCAGACTGTTATTCCCAACCCCCATCAAATCCATCTCTCTCTCGCTCTCTATCTACAATGACTTTCCCATTTCTTAGTTTAATAGTGTGAAGCACAATTATTTGTCCACTGCTTGACAAATGG
Organism: Miichthys miiuy; assembly: GCA_036365135.1. Classification (NCBI taxonomy): domain Eukaryota; kingdom Metazoa; phylum Chordata; class Actinopteri; family Sciaenidae; genus Miichthys; species Miichthys miiuy. The sequence goes on from CM071616.1 coordinate 19,230,542, forward strand.
TCTGAATATTACGATAGAGGAACCCTTTGATATACAGTAGTATATATAATGTTGTGGGTGGTGGTAATGATTTACACCAACACCAGTCAAATACTAGCTTGTTTTAAAGCACGTATAGGGTTTCATTATTTGACTTGTGTACCAAGGTGGAGAAAACAGGCCTGTTGTCTTGCAGAGTGGCACAATCAAACATGAATTAAACAGTATATCTGGCGATGCTAAAATGCAGCTCAAGCTCAATTACATCTTGGCTAGCAGGATCTGGGCATTTTCTTGCTTACTGACTAAACTGCATTGTTCTGGTGATCGAATGGGGAATGCCCATTGCCTTAAATGGATCATGATTCATAGCACATCTTGTCACATTTGGAACTGTAAGACAGTTAACTTGAAATGTAGCGCGTGTCTCCAGTTTCAGTGACACTGTAGGTGTCCAGAGGAATCTTTGAAATAGATGAATATGTCCTGGTTTCAACAGTATGCGTCCCCAGATATTCAGTTTTGGCAGATTGTTAAATATTCCTTTCTATGTAATGTTCCTTCTGCATCCTGACCCACAAAAATCAAACCATAAAACAAACAGCTATAACCCCATGTGGGGTTATTTTTGCAGCTGTTGATGGTTGCTCAGTTGCTGACATGTCAGTCAATCACAACAGAAATAGTTTGAACCATCCTCATGACATTGATTCTGAAGCAACTCCTGCTGACAGGAGAGATTGCTGACATTTTGCATTTCACCTCACCAAAGACAAATTGTTTAACAAAGACCTCTAGCAAGGATTCCTTCATCGTTGGCTCATATTAAGAATTCCCTTCATTTGCAGCAGAGACATACTAACAGAACCCTTGTGTTTTCGAATACCATGCGTTGCAGTTCATTTGTTTGCTTGTAAGTAAATCTATCATACACAGTAATGCAACTTTTTTGCTTATTTTAGACTCAACTAATTAGATCTACCAGCACAAAAGATTTTTAAAGGGCAAAAAACGTATTTGCATTAACTATTAAAGAAGCAAGTGCTGCACACTTCAAAAGACAGATGACACTATTTCCTCTTGGCCCAGTCAGTGCTGTTATTAAAAAGCTTCCTGGCTGATCAATGTGTTAATTTGATTTATAAAGAACAAGAAGTATTGAACTTAGCAATTACTAAGGGCGGTACAGAATGACTGCAGAGAAGCTCCGCGCACACCCCCAAAAACCCATCTTGTGTCACAGAGCTTTGATCTGCGAGAAAACAGATGCAGATCTGTACACATCCTTTACGTCCTAATCCCATTTTGTGGTATAATCTGTTCCCCATAGTGCTCTCATAGTTCAAAAGTCATTGTTGTCTTGCTGTTTTGATTCAAGAGCATGACACATCCTGATTCTATCTCAGACTTCAGCAGATCAAGGTTGTTCCACTCTGCTTCACGTTGACTTTGTTAAAATGATTTCCTGGAGAAAAAAATAAAAAATAATGATAATAATTTCACAATGTGAGGATTTAACACTCAGTTATAAAATGAAGTATTCAAGCTTTCCGATACACCTCTCTGGCACTGTTAATATTACAAGATAAGCTACTGGCTTGCAGGAAGCTGGAGCTAACAACCCTCAAAAAAACACATTATGCGCCTGCTTTCTTTATGTTGTCAGGGTGAAATATGGAAAGGTCTGTACTGTGTTTGTTAAAGAAGTACAGTGTCATAAGAAAGAGGTCTGAAATTCAATAATACTTCTAAACTCTCATTTCTTTGGTAGCTAAGGAGCAGATATTGGCAGTATGAAACTGTTGACTACAACAACGATATTTATTTATAGATTATTTTGGTTTGGGTAGTTAGTTACAACCCTGAACACTTGAAAGAGTAAATATGAATTATGGGGATCGAGTCAAAGTTTACTTCTCTCCCTAATTTGAGCCTTAGATATGGATTTGACGTACTGTAGCTCTGCTAAAATGAGTCTCGGATTAGCCAAGTGTCATTAAAAATGATTTTTCATTTCAGAAAGATAACTCCCAGTGGAAAGAGTAAGAACGCCTCTCCTCTGTCTGCAGTCAAACCTAACTAAATAGCCAGAAGGGTTACAATGAGAACATAACCAACAGGACTCAAACAGCCCTGGAGCTAGCAGTGGGCTTATCAAAAGATAAATATTAGAAGAAAGAGATGGAATAATTCCAAGAGAGCTCTATGGCAGCAGAACAACATGACCCAGCCACTTTCTCATCATGACATCTTCTTCTATAGCCAAGCAAATAATAAGACAGAATTTCCTTCCCTCTTCTTCCTATGTCTCACTCTCTTGCCCTGGTGCTCCGTCATTCACTGTCTGCGGTCTGTTGGGTGTAAGAGCATGTCTGACACATTTCCATTAGTGGGGAGACTATTCAATTACCATAGCTCAAGATATTTAAACCTTGCCAATTACTGAACATCTCCCCTTTAAATTATGCATACACTGAGCTGATAAGGTTGTGCGTAGTGATTTCTCCTTTTGACACATTCCAGTGTGTTTCGCTGTGTCAGATTTGCTTCCTTACAAAAGGAGAGAATGCTACATATTTGTTTAATTCACACGTCTATTCAGGACTTGGAGTTTACTGTTATACTGGACATCTGTGGCCTGTGGCCTGTTTCCACAAGTGTCGTAGCCTAAAAGTTGTACTCAACAGCTGAAAGGTTTTTTTTTTTTTTTTTTTTTTTGTGGAAAGTGTGAGGTTGGTCAAATTTGCAAGGCTCAACAATATGTAGTACATGTTTTTGGATGATAAACTGCTGATTTCGCAGTGGGACTTGTGATCAGAAAACTGCCAACACTTGGTAGTTTTCTCTTAAACAAGTAATAATCATTGGCTCCAATTTTTTTGATACCATATCCAGTCGACGTTCGCGTGTGCTCTCCAAGAACATCTGATCTCTTCCCTCGTATCCTAGCAACCCTCTCCATTTCAAACGATACAGTAGGATTCACACATCCTCCTACGCGGCAATCCCACATACCTCTCCCTGCCCTCAGTCTCTGCTCTCTGCACCTGACCCAATCCCCAGGTGAGCAGCTAGCTCCAGTCTTACGCTAGACTTTTTCCTCACCTCCGCCCCAACCCACACATTGTTGCACTTTTCTGTAGAGACACATATATAAAATGATACACACAAAGCTTGATGCTCTTTTGCTTTTTTCCCCTCGCTCCTCTCTGTGTTCTAAACATGAACTCTATAGCTCTGTACACTTTCACACATACAATAATAATATGGTAGACTGTAAAATGTAGCTCTCGTTCTCTGCTCTCAAGCAAGTGGAGACATTTTTCCTGCTCTGAAAGTGTATTTCTTTCATAAGTGAGAAGAAATTAGCAATGCCCACGTTGTCCTTAAGTCAGATGGTTCAAGAGGCATAGTAAATATTGGTTTACAGGAAAAACTGCCCACTGAAAGGACAAGAGTTCAATGAAAGACTGTAAAAACTGAAAAAAAAAAATATATATATATATACAAAAGGTGAAGGTTTTGTATATTATTGTAGAGGATTAGAGAGAGTTCAGATGGTTATTTTAATTTAAAAGTTTCAATGGTAGTTGAGTCATTCTTGCTTTATGACCAATGGATAGCCATTCAACAGTTTATACACTTCTTTGAAATATGTGTTTTAATTTTCAAATATAATACATGCCTTTGAATTAATGCTAAAAAAAATAATAATTATTTTCCTATCAAGCCTTATAGTAACATTCCTTCCAAAAAATAGTTCAAAACTTTCATCAAAAATGGATTTGATAATGAAAAACTGTTAAAATTGTGTCCTGATACACTTAAAATATAGCCTGTGTGCCCTTCATAAAACTGTTTCAAGGATTAAAACATATTAAGAAAAAGTATAATTTCATCAAAAGGGTCTAATTATACTAATGCTAATTGTCGATTTGACTGAGATGAATTTAATCCAAAAAGCACTTAAATAGATTTGATCAATAATGCAAATATACAGTTAATTGGGACTAAAAGCTTAGCTTGATTATACCCCTATGGCCCCATAAAGATTGTTGATACAGCAGGCACTCAAGTGACATCAAATCCAGGAAAGAGATGCTACTCCAACTCTTCCAAACTGAGAGAGAGAGAGAAAAAAAAAGCTCATTAGGCCTAATGACACAAAAAACACACAGTGTCATTGCTTTCAGCAAATGATGGTTGATAAGCATAGGTCTATACTTAGTTCGATGTGTTTGTTTACAGCTGAAATGCAAGTGTCAAACAGCGTGTTCAAAGCAAACTAGATAATTGCTGACCTTATAACAAGCTAGCAGCTTGTGAGCAACAAAGCTTTACTCACACTTCAGTTGCCATAGGTGCACATAACTGTTCACAGCTGTATTTGAAAAGACTAATATCAAAAATAAAGATTTCTCTCACACAAATAGTTTCCAGTGGTGTCTTGAGCTCGAGGCATACTTTGCTTATACGTGATATTAACTGTGCATTTCGACGTTGTTGCAGCAGCAGCAGCAGCATACTGCCACTTTAAGAGGAGCATCACTTACACGCGAGCCTTTACTCGTGCGTGCCTCAAAATGTCAAATGTGTTTCACGTGTCACAGCCACATATTGTCCTTTTGTGTAATTCTTTCTTTGTTCATATTTTTCTGTGAGATGCCTCCATCTCCTGAAGCTCTGGCTGCAGTACACTTTGACCTAACTGCTGAAAACATTACAGAAACCTTTAATTATCAGCGAAAAAAAGCCAAGCCCATATCTAAGGAATAAGTCCTGAAATGCTCAAGGCAGGGGGACAATTAAGACCATAATCCTTTGCAGGACTCTTTACAACAAGAAAACGTGTAATACCGAAACTGTAACAACTGGGGGGGCATCACGCTGACATTGCCTAACCTATGATTTTATCCAGGAGAAGATTACATACTAAAGGACCATTTTGAGAATAAAAGGCTAATTCAGGAGAAAAAACTAAGCAGATGACATTTTTGCACAACATCAAATATTGTCACACAACCCGACCTCACACTGTTTTCAGAGAGTTTCTCCATACCAATATTCTGGTGGTACGGGATTCTTGACATAACAGCAAATGTCATCGAGCTGTAGATTAGAACGTGTCAAGTTGTCTGCATCGGGGGTTGTGGCATATTATTAAATACATGTCAAATGTAAACTGAATGTGTGAGGCGCATTCTCTTTCCCAACATATTCAATCATCACTATTCTGACTGGCAGGGGGAAAATGCTCTAAAGTGAGAAATGCAGGGGAAAAGAAGAACACACGCAATGATCGAGAGCGTGTGTGTTCTGTCGTGCTGCTGCTCACTGGACATTTTGATAAACAAAATAAGGTCCGACTACAGACTAATAAATCATCTCAAATGAGTGGAGAAGATCAAGGCAGAAAAATTGAAGCCAATGGCAATGGTATTCTCCTGTGAAAGCCTTACGTCTTTCATAGGAATGAAGAAAACTAACTCTGTTATGCATTATTACTTGTGAAATGAAGGAAATTAATTGAATTATATTCAAGTCATAAGGGTAATTGTTTCTGAGTCAATGACTGTTTCCGACAGTGAGGCAGACAAGCTAAGAGACACAAACAAGCTCCCAGTTGGAGAGATATATGCACAAATTCACAGAATTAAGCTAATTGCAAATGGCTATAATCAAATACATACCCTGACAGTAAAAACGCGCTGAACAACGACTATCTCTGTGCTTTTATCTGACATATTTGTATCTAAAAAACAAATGAAATACTCCAAACTCCATTATCAGAACCAGACATCTGGTACACCTATGCAAAGTTGACATTTTGGCTTAACCAGCTATAAATACATGGAGAATGAAAGAGGAACAGTTATTATTCTAACCCTTGCTTTTCCCCTGAGGGAATAAAATATACCATTTACAATGCCGAGCACGGCTCACGAGGAAATTTTCTTCAATTAAAGATGGCTCATCAATGAGGCATCACAGGTGTCACGCAGATTACGCACACGTGCGGTATTTTCCTGTGTTAACAAACATCTATCACATCACCTTTGGTCATATACGATGTTAAGCAACAGGGAGGAGAGGTTCAGCGTTACAAGCGTAACCGTGCCGTCTAAAATGCAACCAAATCCCTCCTCAGCACAAAGCCAAGTCATGATATGAGACATTTAGTATTTGCAAACAATAATCCATAAAACTCAAGAAATGTACGCGGTTGGGTTGAAAATCATAGTGTGTTAGATGCACAGCGAACGCAAGATCACACATGAAGTTACTGTTGCCATAAAGATCAAATGTAAGGCTTATCACACACTTGCAGCACATTGATTTAAAGCATGTGCTTATCAAGAACATGCAGAAACACTATTAAATGCATAGATCCTTCTAGCATATTCTCGGGTTGGAGCTTTGTCAAACAGACCTTGGAATATTCAGGTGTCCGATATATTGTATTTGAGCTTATCCATGTCTGCAGACAGCCTGCTACCCAGTTAACAAGGTGGAAATAGTCAAAGGAAGCACATAGCTGAGAGTGTATAAGGGGCTTCTGTCAGATAACAAATATATTGTTGTGTGTGCATGTGAGTGTGCGTACTATGATATTGAGTATATCACCTGTGCAAATCAAGTAATCATGGATCTTTTTTTATTTACCACCTCAAAATTGACTTCATTTCCTGGGTAAGCATTTCTGGCTTCAACAAGCCGCACGGGGAGAACAGCAGTGCCTGTTTGTGTGTGTTCTCTGAGAGGCAGTGGAACTTTTTCAATAACTTTTTGTACTCTTCAAGGCGCAAAAATTGGCCCTGGTGGGGTACTGTAACTTACGACCTGATGACTGGTGATACGTTCAAGCATTCAGTGTGACTACTGGTCGGTCTAAGCGTAGTCAACTTCACATAACTGTAATGGGTGAAATGAGGACTCGGCTTGCTGACTGCTCATTTTCTGGGCTGTCTTTATGTAGGTTCAACAGTGAAGTGGCATTTTTCTCTGTTTGGAGTTCAGTGAACCATCATGTGCTGTGTTAGGCACAGTAGAAAAGTGTTACTGCAATTCAGAGGTGGGTTGCAGTCTTGGCAGCCTGAAGTGTCAGACTAATCTTTTTTAAAATATATATATTTAAATATATTGATATTGTTAGTCGTTAGTCAGAGTAGAGACATGTAACAGGGGAGAGGGATATAGCAAATTGACCTGTAGCAGGCAGTTCATATTGTGCTGGTTTTATAATGGTGTACCTGGAAACCATAATATGAGAAATATGCATATTTATATGTATAAGGTACAGTACATATTGGACTCAAGATATATAGAGAATGGCCCACAGTGCTTTGCTCTACAGTACATTACATTCACCCACACACATTAAGCATTCATGCAGTGGTTCTGGAGCTGCCATGCAAGGTGTTGACCTGCTCCACCACCTGAGCTACTGTCACCCCGGATACGTGGGGTCATTACTCATGAAAAACAAAAGACAAAAAAAAAAAAAAAGTGACTGCCAGCTTTCAGTATGTCCAGAAATGTGGATTCCTAAAATATTTATTCTTCAAATTTAGACACAGACACATCATCTGCCTTTAGAAAACTCTTGTATGTGTGCCCTTGGAACTCTGCATGTTTTAGAAGAGAACAATGGGGGAAGGTGTTTCTGACTCTCCACTCGATTACCGAACTGTCAGTACGCCATGGTGGGAGAGCACTGCTTTTAAAAGGGGATAAAAGAGACAATATGACTGACCACATTGTTACAACCCCCAACAAACCCTTACAAAAACACCTATTATGTATTAAAATTGATTTAACCTAATCCAACCCTACCTCCATGCGCGCACAGGAGTGCTAGACAAGCCACAAAATTACCAAAATTGCGCCGCTTCTACCTCTGCACACTACATCCTCGACTCGCAAAATTAACACTCATGTCCTTTTTCTGTATGAAAATAAGCTGAATCAGTCAAATCAATCATTATTACTGTACTATTATTACAATTGTTATCCATGAAAAACTAGTTTTCAGAATAGTTAATCTACTACACAATGCTTTGCCTTGCCTCAAATCATATACTGTAGAACAGTTCCTCTTATAAAATTTTATTGGCAATTTCTACTGTCATGTCAAGGGGCTATATCACCCTACTTTAGCTTCTGCATGCTGATGCGACACCTACAAAAAAGGGGAAATATCATTTTAAGGTTAGTGTCTGTTTCTTTTCCTTCTGATTAATGGGTTGGTTAATTAAATCGTAACTAACCCAAGTGCAACGCCTCTGCAATGTCTCCAGGAAAACCAGAACACCTGGACATTAGTCAGCTAAGAATATATGTGGTCTGTCAAGGTTTAAGGATTATGTACATTTAAGTAAAATATTATATCCCATTGTGTACATCTATAAGTTATGCAAAACAGAATTTAAACGCAGTCTGAGAGGCTGATGTTAGGGTGACACAATCCCGTAAATACGCTGCTGGAGACGGGAGAGAGAAGAACTTGTTAAGCGTAACATAATGAGTTCTTTATGCTGGCAGATACTGTCTTAAACATATCACTTGACAGCAAAAATATGTCTGTGCTCGAAGTGTTAGTCAACAAAATCTGTCAAAAATAATTAAACGGGATAAGACTGAACGCAAATTATCAAACCGATCCACAACTGCTGTGAAGATCTTTTTTTTTTTTTTCCATACCATACTAGGTTTTTAAACACTTACAAAAATGTGGTCAATGTTTCAGTTCAGTTCACCTCATGAATGCTGCGGGCTTAAAGCAGCTTTTTTTTTTGCAACCCATTATGAAAAGTGCTGCTGTAGCAAGCGGTTTGTGGTAGAATTTCTTTCTCCTGGTGAGTCTCCATTTAACTTGAATTTTGGGAATGTAGGGTGCCTTGTGACTCTGAATACATTGCCTGAGTTCTGAAGTTAAAAAAAAAAAATAGTATGCTTACAATGCTAACCCCACTTGACAGACACACATTTGTGCACACACACACACACACAGACTATAAATACACACGCTCATAATGTGCAGAGAATTTCAGTTTGACCATATGAGATGTATATTTCTGTTTATGACGGGAGTATTCACAAATGTATCTTTCAGTACGCAACAGTGACTGCAGCTGCAGTGGATGCGTATTGTTTGAACTCAAGTGGAAGCTGGACAATTGTCCTACTGTAGGATGCCCTGGAGCTCAAACTGTGCAACCATGGAAATATCAATGTGCTGTGCAAAAGAAGCCTTAGATGTAGACCCACTCCAGCTGTGCCACCGAACCTCTCAACAGCTGGAACCCAACACTCGAACCTTGGCTGGTCTGTTTCATTACCAATCTGGTTCTGTATAGAGTACAGAGCTTTCTCAGGCAGAGCCAGTATGGTTCGTGAATGCATGAATTATAAATTAAAAAACACAAAACCCCCAAGCAAAAAAACAGAAAAGATAAGTGTAAACTATAGACTTTTGGTCTGTGAACTAAGAGAATGTTACAGATGTATTTATCAAAGAAATAGTGAGTAATGCTCTGATCTGATCAGGACACTGTGATGTAAAGCACAAATGTGAGCTCTGACTTCAAAACGGGGAAAAAAAAAGGAACGTTTCACCGTTGAGTTTGCTACCTAATTAGATTGAGCTTCTGTAGCTTACCTGCAATAACAAAAGAGATAATAAAGTCAGAAAGAGAAATGGACGCGCTGTTGAAGATACTGATTTTTTTTTTTTCTCTTTTGAAAAAGTGTTGACAAACCAAACCTAAAATACACATGGTAGTTAATGTAACCTGTAAACTCCAGATGTTTTTCAATTTGCACCTTCTCACTGGAGTGTCTCAGGGAGTGCTCTAAAAAGACATCCGACACCCAAAACATGAGCCAGATGTGTGCAAACTCATGATAACTGTAGATAAATATGTGCAGATGTCTTACAAAAAGTGTCTGCCCAAAGTAAGTGAAAGAAAGTTTCATGCTAACATCTTTAAAATAAATAAATAAATAAATAATTAAAGAGTTTACTCTATTGTTTTTTTTGCAAAGACGTTATTAAAATCGTTAAATCTTTGTTGCCAATAAACACACTGGAGGAGAACTATACAAACATGGCTAAAAACCGTTTGCCTTAATATTTTACAATGACAACCAAGAGCTGACAAGTGTGGCATCTGCTTAACAATGCCATATTAACAGTGTGCAAATTCTTGGCCAGTGACACAGTATAATCAGTTTAATAGTATAAGAAGGCTGCCAGTTATTCTGACCTCGAGACAGCAGAGCTCACAATAATTCTTGTGGCAAATAATTAGTTTTATCACACAATGACATGGGTCACCCATAAGGGCTTGATTATAACAAGAGAACAATATAAGAAAATGTGCGGTTCAGTGGAGCTCTCAAAGGGGATTGCTTCTTCATATCTTGTCAAATTCCAGATGACATTTCATATGACTGCAAACCAGAAACAATCCTTCCCCTCTATGAGCTGCTGCAGCCTCTGAGAGTCATTATGTTGAGAGCTGAAATTCCACACTGCAATGCTTTAGTCCTCACTCTAAGTGCTTTGTTTGTACTGACACTTAGCAGAAAGGAAGAAGAGACAGAAATCAGATTTTTTGAATCAATGTTGTTTGCTGGATTTTCTTGTTAAAATATGCAAATATTGTATAAATATGTAAACAAAATCTGGAAAATGTACGAAAGCCTTAAGACTGGCCTTGTTCGCTATTCATCTTTACCTTTTAACTGACTGACAGTGTTTATCTCAGGTTGTATTATTCTTCACACTTTCCATTACCCGTGGCGAGCTGTTCTCTTAATGGCACTGTATATTGTGCCTGCCCAAAGGAAATGGTGTGGCAAACATGCACATTTTGCTTTTTTTCCACTCTGACTCCAATCTGTATGGTATTGACCATATGTTGAATAATATGGCCTACTATTTGTTATTCCAATTACATTCGGTACACAGTATTTTTTAGCTCTGCCTGATGGATTTGCACTCATCTAATGTGTGCAGTGTACTGCTGCTTAACAGACACAGAATTTGCATTATAATGATTTAGAACACCAATGCATTTTTAATGCTCATAAGCAAGAGTGCGCACAGTGGCTATTTGTGTACGCCACCATTTAACTGTGCATATGGTCATGACATTTGAAGCAAGTCCTCGGTGTGAAATTGCTCTTGCTTCTCTAAACATGTGGAAAACGTGTCTTCGCTGAGACACAAAGACAGATATTCAACGGGAAATTGAGGTGGGCAGCAGTGTTAAAATTACACTGACTTTGGTCATACCGTTGGAGCAACTGTGATCTGGGTGCAAGCTTGCCTTTCAGAGAAACGTCTAATTAATTGTGTCTCTTGTCATAGTTTCGGAGATCTGATGTTTTGATACTGATCAGCTTTTGACAAAACTCGGGGATTATATGTCGCTGCTGGGTTTTAGCATTTTTAAAATTACACTGATTAGCTCAAGGGCGTACTAGTATTCATTCATTCCTCCGAGTGTCAAGCATAATATATCAGATACCACTAACTAAATCTTTATAAAACGATGCATGTCAACACTGCATTTGAGCATTTTTCAAATGTAGACAGCTCACAGGGGTGCTATGCTTGCCATTTGGTTATCCATGTATTAATAAACTGTCACTGGAGTACATTTCTAAAGTTTGCAAAAGGAAGGACAGAGCTTGTTTGATAAATTCACCCTGCTATGAATTTGTACACTTTGTGCACTTTGCCCCCCCCCCCAAGGGAAAAGCAGCAGAAAACACACAAACATTCAATATCAGTCTTTCTGACGCTCAATCCGCCAATCTTAAAAACAGCACGTGGCATTGTAACTCATTATAGACATTTCTTTGGACTGCATCTACGTGAAAATACACATTTGCTCTCCATAAATTCTTTAGCTTTTAATCAATTTAATTGCACACATACAGAGCATTAGAAGTTTCCTACTGTCTGTCAAATACCAACACAATAGAACTTAACTCGCACAATGCACCCGCAACAAATGCAAGATAGTCAGACGAGTCTCTTAAGGTATTAGGGTGGCCCTAAGCCTTTATCTTATCAGGTTTCAGTCTAATACACAGGGGGATGGGGGCGGGGACAAAAGGAAGCCAAGCAATTAATTGTCTTCTCTGCTTGGCATCTCATTTCAACACCCCAGAAGGTCTATTACAGGAGCAAGGCAGTCATTAAACCTCAACAATAATCACTGCTGAGCTATGCCTTCATCCTTCGTGCTACTTCAGTGTCTCCTGCTTAATGGCACCCGGCTATGACAATTCCACTCAAAAGCAATAAAATTTTGATACATACGAGGCAATTTATTGTATCTAAATGCCATGTTAGTCGCATCGGTGACATGAAACAGAAGCAAGGAGGTAATTATTGTACGAGAATCAGCCTATCTATTAAATGGACTACATAATCTACTAAGATATAATAGAATGCAGCAGGACCTCTTCAGAGGCAAAAAAAAAAAAAACCTCTGATACCTCTCAACCATCAGAGTAAAAAAAGAAAACATGGAAAGGTAATAGTGGGAGGCAGAGCAGTGAAAGAGCATAACAGGGAGAAAGAACAAAAGTAAAGTAAAAAATGTAGGACAGGGGAAACTGAGGCTGAAAAAGAGCTTGGTAGGTGAAAATGAAGAAGATAGGGGTTGAGGGCGCTAAAAAAGAAAATGGTGGGGGGACAGGGAAGAGACTGAGGGTGGGGAAGGAGTTTGAGAGAAATAAAACTGGCAGTTGGGGAAGAGGAGATGGTTCATTTGTCACTGTCAGATCAGTTTGTTTCTCCTTCATAACTGCAAGGACGAGATCTGGCCCACAACCCAGCCCCCGATCCTCCCCGTTCTTAAGCCAACCACCCATCACCATCTATCCTCCAACCTCTGCCAACACCTGCCCTCTCTCCAATCGCTGGAGATGAGGATGCAACCCATGCTACAGTGCACTCTGTACACACACACAATTTTGTCTGCCTGCGTGGGCATGCTCACTGAGCTTAATCCAATGCATGTCCTAGTAACAGTAGCAACCTATAGCCTGGAGTAAAATCATCTATCCAAAGGCATGTCTGAATTGTATTAGCCTTTCTTTCAGAAGCTAAATTAATGAGTAATACATCATATCCATGCAACTGTAGTCTTCTACAAAGCAATTATTTTATATAGAAAATAAATGTTTGATTTAGATGAGTGCTGAACAGCTGCTTATAGCTCAGTTTGACCATGGCCCCTCTTTCTTCTCTATGTGTACCTCCTGCAATGAAGCGGGGGCAACATGCTGATATAGCACTCCTGGATGCATCACAGGCAGAATTCAACAAACTTTTATTGGCTGAGTGTCTACCCCAACCTGAGCCCTGTAATGAGTACTGTGGTGGTGCTTCCTCAGTAAAAAAAAAAAAAAATCTCTCAGTTGGAGGTTAAAAAACACTTTCTTTGGCTCATGAAGCGCGGTGTAGTTGGCAATCATATTGCATGTTCAGTCCTCGGTGGGTAATGTGTCTACGCATCCTTCACCATGTGTAATTAACCTGAATTGTCTGTGGTGTGTAGGTAAGGCTGCAATTACTGCACCTAACTGCAAGATGTTTCTGCTGCTCATGCAGTTATCTGACAAGCGATTCACTTTCCAAATAATAAGAATGGTCATGAGTGTTTCCATAAGGATGCCATTTTTCTTTCTTTTCTTTTACGGTTATCTTCCAACAGCTGAACTATTCATTCCTTTATTTCTGCTGTACATTATCTTCCCATTTTCTTTATATGTTATTTTCTTATGATCATTCATCCATGAAGTTACATTAATATCCAAGGTATGATGGATGATAGACTGCTTATTTTCCACCCTAACAACATTTCTATGTTTCGATCTTGACAAGACCAAATTACTGAAATTATTGCGGCTATATGTCTTTGAGAACATATGAAATATTTAAATGAATATGCAACTTTTTGAGACATTTGCTCATTAGTGAGAGTTCTCAATATAATTGATCGATACTGTTCGGCATTGTTAGTTGAAAGCAGTGTTTGCAGTGTACATTAGTGCTATGTCCACAATCACTCCCTATTTACTATGGTGCACTACATTTTTACCCATTTTTGGGGTTCAACTGTCTTATGTATCCACCATATGATGCCTTGAAAAAACTCCAATCCCACTATGAAATGACGGATGCTATGAGGGCAAAAAAAGTAAATGGCTTTTTTTTTGTTTTGTTTGTTTGTTTTTGTTTTGGGCTGTTTGGGAAACTTATCAATTATTTTATCCATACAAGGCAATCTGAACTCCCAACATTGAGAGAAGAGCAGGCTGCAGGTCTACAAGCCAGATGGCTACTATCCCACTAAACCTCACAAGAGAATGTCCTGCAGCTACAGGTCAGTCAAACCTATTGCTTCCAGGCCATAGAAACAGAACACACACACACACACACAGGGGACAAAAAGGAGCATCTGCACATATTTAATTTGAACACAGATTTCCAAGCACCTGTCAAAGTTGAAAATAAAAACAGGATGTTTGAGATGTTTTTGTGCAACCACCTGACACAGCTGTGGTCGGTGGAGAAGTGTTACAGAGCTAACCCTTCCAAGAACTACAGTTCCGCTTTTTCCACGTGTTAAATTCACACATACGATGTGTAAACAAGACACCCTTTTGAGCTATGGATGGTTTCTCCTGTTTCCAATCCTTCCAAGACAACACTGAACTTCCTCTGCAGTGAACGCGCACAGTAATAAAAAGAGCTCATAAAAACATACTAAGATATCTACGTATTCCTTTACAGGTGACAAGTTGCAGCCTGCTCTGGCACTTCTTACAAGTTCACAAGTGATAACAATTAACTCAAGGGGATTGAAACTACTTACAGTTGCACCTTAATGTAAAATGAACTGGGTCTAATTGCTTAATACTTGTCATACTGGAAGTGTTGGATGTGTCAAAACGTTCTCCAGTTTAATGAAAATTTGACATCATCGTAATTGTCCTACGATGTCACAAATGTTAATGGAAATCTTGGCTGTTCCACTAATAAATCTTTGCCAGAAATTCTGATACAACCTTTTGATTCACATTGAAAATGTTGACATTAATGAGATTATTTCCTTGTGACAATTTCCTTTTCTTCCTCTGTCTCCTCTTGCTTCAGCTAAGCATAAAAGCAGCGATGTCTCTAATCAGAAATGTAAAATGCACTACTGTGGTCTTAGCCCCATTCATTTGGCTTTCACTAGCTTACAATGCATTTCAAAATTGTATTGATAACACTTAAGTGCTCATCCATTTGGATTAGACGTTGGTATAAAGTCAAATTTGCAAAAACCCTCTCCACGGAGCCATTCTTCACTGTTCTAACGTCTTACTTTGATTGCCAAGGCAAACATGCTTGGGCTAGGACCACATCATTGTTGATTTTTTGCTCACTAACTTGTCAGTAAGCTCTTGGCCAAATAACCATGTATTAGAAGACATATACTGTAAGGCCTTCGCAAATACTAGAAATGCAATGTTGAAGATTCACAATCATTTGAATTTACATAATTAACTGCGCGTGAAATATTCAAGCAATTAAAAGGTTCACGACTTAGAATATCTGTCTGAAAATGTCTGAGCTATATTATGAGTGTGAAAAGGAGAAGATGGTAAAATAAAGCAAAAAGGAATGAAGAGAGCAAAACCACTTGTAATGTGAAAAGAGAAATGTCTATCACTTCAGGCAATATATTTCAAGTGGTTTCCCTCTTAGCTAGTGAATCTCATTTCTTCTAAAAATAAAAATAATAATGTTTATCTAAATACCAGAATATGCTATTATATAATTGTATTACACGGGATTATGAATGGATGTTTCATCCTGTAACCCTTTAGGGACAAATTTTACAATATATAAAATATATTGGTTCCCTCCATCATGTAGAGCATAATACCAGTGTGTAACTCTATTCATAGCTGTAGTCATGCAACACCAGTTTTACAACCTTGTATAATGTGTGTAAAGTACATGAATACAATTCAAAGAATGTATTCGGCTTTCATGCGTTCATCCATCATTAGCTCCTTCTAAATAATAAAGTGCACATACATTAACAGAAATCGAGAAATAAATTCATTTGCGAGTTCTCCACTTGCTGCTAAAAAAAAAAAAAACATGGGACACATAAAATTAATCATAACCCTACACCAGTTTGTCACAAAGAGAAATGTTTCCCCAAAGCTAATTAAAAACAATTCATTAGGCAGTGCTCCAAGAGTGTGTGTGGCAAAGTTTTGCTTTGACGATGTTTATCACCTGTCATGAAAATCTCCATAAAAAGACCAAAGGGTTAGATTTATTTTTATTTTTGGTTCGTTTGTTTTACCACAGAAATTCACTGGAAATAGCAATTTACGGCCAAATCAGGGATTCACCTTTGACATGATCTAGGATTTAGAATTTTAAATGCGCGTATGAAAAATGTGTCTGCCACTGGAAGATTTGGGTCAGGCTCATCAAACGTAAAAAGCAGGGCTCTGATCACATTAGAAGCAGCGCGCTGAAACCTCTCAGCTGTACGCGATTGTTCCAAGCAGAGGGTGAAAGAGCTGTCATTTGCCAAAGAGTGTGTTCAGGCAGTTACGAAGACGGAGTGAAATCTCAGCCGGGATGTGTTATAACTTATGCTAATTTATATTTATTATGATCATTTGCATTATGTGCTAGTTTGCTAACTAGAAAAATAATGTTATAAATGAACAGTTAAAACAACAAAAAAATTCAAATTCATACCGACAGTCGCAACCGTGTGGCAAAAACGCTTGACACATGAAGCAGTGTTTTTTTGTGCAACAACGTGTGGCTTTGAATAAATGTCCTAAGGAAAACATGGTGTTTTCAAAGACAAATCAAATAAGTTTTACACCATCTGTAACTGTGCACCTTTGTGGCTGACTGGCCTTAAAGGTGTCTCTGGGCCAGAGCGCTTCCCTAATGGACCTTAATGGGTTTTATGGTGCACTGCAGGCTTCTAATGGGGTAGTATGTCTGATGGGGATGCTGCTCCCTGGTTCTCCTGGGCCCTGTCTAGGTTCCTAATGTGACCTGAAGAGAAGAATACATAATGTATCAAGGTTTCTCTAAGTCAAAGGTTAATATCCAGAGTTAAAGAAAGTGGAGTTTTTTGGGGGTTTGAAAACAGGAAAAATATGAGGTTAGGGGAATGTGTAAGTGCAAAAGACACAGAAAAAGAAGCCCAGGAGTTAAAGCAGCGGGAGAAAAAAAAAAATACCATGGCATATTATTGAGGGACACTTTGGTGCTAAGCTGCTTATTGATAAAAGCACTAATCTGCCTTGCAGAAGGTAAGGAGGCTGGGATGTGTGGTGATATAATATCTAAGCTAAAGGCAATGCATTGGGGAGCTGAGCCTCCACACAGCTTTACCTAAAGGTGTTACTCATTTGATTTGATTTTTTTTTACATAAAAGATGGAATCTAATCATGTGCCATACACGGAGCGGCGTATGAGCCCGAGGAAAAATGAGTGTAGATCATTGTAAACAGCTGGCTTTTCATCACACTTGATCGATAGGGAGAGACCATCACTTTTTAATACGTATATAGATCACTAGCATCACTTTAATTATTTTTCCTCTACATCAAAGAGCAAGTCAGCATTGCGGGGCATTTTGATGACATCAAGAAGGCTCTTGGTTGACAGTCAGGGCAACCACACAGAGAGTTCAGTCAGAAATGCTGCCATCTGTCACAAGCCCTTTTGCGCTTAAATCAATAGTGTTACATTATTAAAAAATGTTTAAAAAAAAAAAGTATTACACTAAAGCTGTAACTAAAACAGTAAGTGCTATTAACTGTTAAAAGTCTTGGTTTCGAGGTAGGCACTGGAACCTCACATGAACACCAGGAGTCTTATTTTAGCTAATATTTGTAACGTTTATGTGTTGGAGTGTCGTAAAGCACAAAACCTAGATATTTACCTTTTTTTAAATATATTTTTATGGTGTATTGGTGCAATTTTGATCTGGTTCTGGATCAGCAAAACGCTCAGATAAGGATACTAACAAATCTTTCCTCATACCTTTTATCCCACGTTATTTTTTATTAGCGAAGACAGTAACACTTTACCTTTTAGCAATGGTTAACTAATGCATGACTCATGATGATTTAATGCATTAATTATACATGAGTACTTGTTCTTGCTCACCATTAAAAAAAAAAAAAGATCAAGTCACAATGATTTCATGTGATTATTTCACACATAACACAACATTTTCACACCTAAATGATCAGTTTAGAAATGTGCAATCATATTAGCTAGATTCCAGTTATGTTAACGTCGGTGTGTTGCAGCTTCTATTTCAGCATGTCAGAAAAATCAACACCAATCAACATTTAATATCTTCTGCTGCTCATAGCTACAAGTCATGAAAATAAATGAGGGTAGCTTAATTAGTGTTAATGTTGATTAATTAGAAGCATCCATAAAAAAGCTGTATTTCTGGCTTCATGTCAAACCAATGATCGCAGCTCTAAAATCAATTTTCAAGTTGTAGCTATTCGTAACTTTCCTTGTTTCTAAAGCTAAACTTTGACGATTTGACAAGGGATCCTGAAGGATTCGTTTTGATAAATGGTTTAGAAACTGGATTCAGATTTGATAAAATGCCCAAACCCCAACCCTACCTTGGTTGGAGACACACTCTATACCCTGCTGTTGAAATGTTAATCAGCTCACACTACAGTTGCAAACTTGTTACTTCCAGTTTCACATTGGGTTAGTATTTTCATACTACAATCAACAACCTACACCCAGTGGTATCACACTTCGTTGGCACATTCGAGAAGTTCTGCAATGTCTTGCTTAAAAAAGAAATAAAATCACCTCTTGCCACTGCAGAGAACAATATGTGGAAAGATGCACATTGCAGCTTTTCACTGGTAACTGCACCCAGTTACCAGTGAAAAGTTCTCCAGATAGCAACAGACAAATCTGTTAATTATGCTTTACATACTGGAAAGTTTACCACTTCCTCTTAACCCATTATCTACACCTGTCAGTCCTGCCATAATAAGGCGGGGGCTGAACAATCTCAGAAGGCCAAATCAGTCAATCTAAGTGAGGAGCAAATGAAATCAATCCTTGTCTCCTAGTTCAAAGAATGGTTCTCTCATTAGGGCAAGCAAGCTAATTGAAGTCATTTGGCTCTGCTGCCTCTCTTGCCCTCATCATGTTGATCATCCCTCCAACCCTAGTTAAAGGTTTTTTCATTCTCAATCAATACCTTCTTTGCTATCTAGAATAGTGGGAGAATTTCTAAATATTATCTGCTCACAAAAGTGTTATATAGTACAATAAAATATATATTTTTAGATGACTTTCGAATTAATGTTGTTATGTAAAAGACCAGACGGTCAAAATCAGAGACCTTTTTCTTCCTGACCATCAGAAACTCTACCTATTTAATATCTACTAAGTATATTAAAGTAAAAAGTACATGGACATTTCTATTTTTACAATACTACAAGTACTAGTCTATTACTATTGCCACTTGGTGTCCACACATTCCCATACATACAAAAGACCTTTGTGCTTTTAAAAGATTAAGAGGTGCTGCATAACACTGAGTGGGGCACTGTATATTCAAATGGCTACATTAAATAATCACCTACTCTCTAATATTTCAGTAATCTTTATTAAATGGATTAATAGTAGCAAAAGCCCAATTTACACATTTACTCAAGCCAAATGATCAGTAGCCTCCAGCCAGATGTGCGCTTGAGGTGCTGAATATGTAAACCCGGACGTGTCCAACTTCACATCATGATCTATGGACCCTGACTTTGACTTAAGTCAATTTTTAATCTTCTCTCTTCAACTACCTGGACCCCACCAATAAGTCTGGCACCTCCATTGATCTGCCGGTGTAACACCAGAAATCTGCATGCTTAATAAGCATCCCCGCCAAATCGACTTGTTAAGTCACAAGAAGTTAAAGAAACTCCAAGTCCCTCCAAGTTGACTGTGAATGTGAAGAGTTACAATGTATTCTTAGATTTAGGCACTCCAGTCTTTAAGTCAACATGAAACAACGCCGCATCAGAAGGGTACCAGAAGGATGCCAAGAAACTGTAAATGTGCTGAGTGTAGCAGGCAGTCTGTACACCCAGCATTTCCGCATAAGCCTTGATTATTGAGCTGTGCCATCTTTTATTCTGTGCAGAGCCAGATCGCACAGCTGACATCCGTCTCCGTCTACTGTAACTCAAGGTAACACACACCCCTCTCCACCCTGGCAAGATACTTCAAAGGATGTCTGGGGATGTTATGTGAATATATTTGGCCTCAATCTCCACCAGCCTAGCGCAGTTTTTAATAGCAATGAGCAGACACGCTAAAGAAGATATGAAAGGGTGGAGTTTAAGGATTTCAGGCACTACCCACTAGACTTATATAGCGAAATGACTACACCAGTAAAACTAAAGTAATATTTAAGACAGATCAGTTTATTGTGGGTGTATTCAAAGCATTAGTTTGAATTTGGCCATTCTTGTCTGTTTTTTTGTTGTGTGCGTGTTATAAAGAACCGATGAAGGAGATGATTTGATATTGTATTCAATCCAAAGAGACCCTTACTCAGTTTTTTTCTCCCATAGTTTCTTTTCCAAAGTGGTGTGCTAAAATATAATTTAGATTTCGGTTTTGGGTGACATTTTTTCATAGCACTGCTTCTGGTGTTATTGTAGGGGGCTGGCTATTTCTGTCATTGAGCTAAATGTCTGAAAAGATGCTTGCCTGTCTGTAATGAAGTCTTGCTACTGGAAGTACGGCAGCATTTCCAACAGTCAGCAGCTCAGGGACGAACCCTTCGATTTTAAGGCTGAACTGAATAAACTAAATCAGACAATAACAACAGAAACGTATCTGACAGCCTAAATACATGTTCTTGTAGATTAGTGTAAGTTGCTGAGTGTGAACTTGAGCAATGGGTGATTTAAGAATGTTTCAGGCTTGCAGTTTGTCTATAATGCCCAACTTTAGTAGAGGTTACTTGCCACGGCCAGCAAAATCAATAAAGAAAAAATATAAATAAATAAATATAAAATATAAAATATCAATGTTTTATATACAACTTTTTGCATTCATTTGTATATTTTCCATGTGTAGAGTAGCTCAAATAATATTAGGATTATTTTATTATGGTTTAACTTAATTATTGTCCCAAGGGGAAGATGCCAGTTCAGTCTTCGTGTTCAGCCATCCTAAACAAAATGAAATTAGAAGCACACAGTATTTAAAGGCAATGCTTCAGCAGAAAATAATGAAAAGGCTCTGGAGTATTTGGCTTCTTCTAATGGGAGGGAAAGTAAGTCTGGATGAGAGCAGCTCAAACACTAACAATCCATAAGACCCGTGTAACTCAACAGTGTAATGCATGGCACTTAGTATTTTGGTCTTGCAGCCTTTAATTCTATACGGACTAACGTCTCAACACTACTGTCTTCATCAGAGTCAAAACAGACAAAGACATAAACCTAGCGCACATGGACATTTGTCAATGGATAATTTGTTGAACACTGGTTGGTAATCGTTTGTTTCTAATGTCAAAAGTTAGTTAAAGTTAGTCTGTTTGCATACAGATTGCAAATCACCGGTCTGCTGTCCTTAAACTAAGAGGCACCTAAGTAACCTTAGTGTCAATGACACTCAGCACGGCAGTCTATTCAAACTTTTTATAATCTACTCCTCTCTGGTATTATCTCAGAGTTATACATTGCTTCTTCAGTCAAGCATACATTATGTTCTACTTTGTATTATCCTCTCTTATATGACCTGTAGGAGTCCTTCACCAGCAACTGAATACACATATAAATATTTTTTTTTTATTCAATACGTATCTCTCTCTGCTTATATCTTATTTTGAATGCCGACTGCAGCTCAGCTACAAATACACACACATGGCATTACATCCAGCAAGTGTCATCGTGCTTCCTGCATCATCCCCCATTTCTCTTTCCTCCCTTTCAGGTTCACATTGAGACACAGCCTCAGACTGTCTCTCTTGTCTCAGTGCATTCAGGAATTTTCCTTTTTCTGTCAGTCCACCCCTGCCCACAGTTTCTCTCCACTGTAGATCTCCTGACCCTAGCTGTCTACCAAGCAGCTCCTCATCAGCAATTAGTCCCAGTATTTGTAGAGGGGCTGCTCACTGCCAGGGTACGTTTTCTTTCAGTCCAACCATTCCTCTCATTACCTGTTTGTCTGTTACAGTACCTGTCTCAAATCTATATTCCTATTTGGCTGCTACCTGTATGCCTGACTTCTAGTTGCTGATATCCTGCCTATCTATTGCTGCTGATGGCTAGTAAATTGGCCTTTAAAAACCCTGTTCTGCATTTATGTCTGCATTCCTGAATTGTTACAGTGGGTCTGGCCAAACTATGGTCCTTGCAGACCCAGAATTTACCATGGCTGGGGGACAAAAAGGGATAGCAAACAAGTCCACTGTGTGCATTATGTTGCACCCTCATCATGTGCTTTCTCAAATAGTGCAAGATACCCAATTAAAATGTATTGAGACCTACGAAATCTTCCTCCTGAGAATCTGCTCCTGTCATCTTCATGACTGTTTGATCCAACCATGCCACGGCTCCATCAAGCCTGGATCAAAGTGCTATATAATCATTACTGGCTTCTGCTCCTAAAACAGTCCCTTCAGTGTTTGTTTCCAAGTCAGAAACTTCCTCTTATCGAAGCCAAAATGTATAATCATCTTCCAGCAAGCTTTTTGGCTGGTGTCTCAAGTCACTTATGGTACAATACAGTTTCTTTGCTCACGCAACCTAAACATATGTACTCACATTATTATAAAGCTAAATAAAATGCAGAATTTCTGATAATCTGAAATACTGTTATGTTTAAAAAAAACATTGGGTGGTTGCTTATTGGAACCCCCTCGCCTCACCCTCCCCTCCCCACATGCTGGCGAAACAACAGTGTCCATGAAATTTGCAAATGTCCTTATCTAGAGCCAGTTTTCGTTTAGTTAGAAACACGGCAGGTCAACATGACAGAGTTTATGGAAGAGGACCCACGGTATCTCAAGCTCATTCTGAGGTAACAAAAAATATATACAGTTCTTATTTTCAGGTAATATCTGCCATATTCTGTAAGGCCCTCTATATCTGCTGCATGGATTCATGAGCTGAATTCAGCTATACGTATATATATAAACAAAACAAAAACTAGGAAAATGGTGGGTGTTTTGTAAGAAGTTCAGTTATATAACTGCAGTAGCAGCAATTCTCAGAGGTAATATGTTCCAATTATAAAAACACATTGAGTACTAGACGTACTATATTATGAACAAAGGTCGCTAGTCTACATTTGAGTAGGTTTGGTAATTCAGCATAGTATAGAGTGAGCCAACATTTGGAAACTGTGCTGCTCAGATGTGAAATGGCAGCAATATTGGTGTCTGAACAATATGCACTATATTCAGTACAATGCAGTGTATAACACAATGTATTGAATCATGCATTTATGCTATAAAACAGTAAGAATAACATGCAGTGCAGGCAGGGTAAATTATTCCAACATCTACAATGCTTTTTACCTCACTTTCCTTCTCGCCTCCCTTTTCTGGGTAATCAGCCAGGGCAAATATGCGGTGCACAAAAAGCTGTGTGTGTGTGTGGGTGTCTTTGTGTGTGTGTGTGGGTGTCTTTGTGTGTGTGTGCTGTGCCTGTTTGAAAAATACTGGAAGGAAGATTGGAAACCGAGATAGGAAAAGATAGGGAAAATAAGTCAGCTGCACTCCTTGCTTTCCGAGCTATTCACTGAAATGCAGATGGCATATTTCCGAAGATTTCTAGGTTTCACTGGTCTTGAGTACAGGTAAGAGAGAATAATGTGTCATAGTCTTGTAGAACAAGTGCAAATTTTGCCTCTGGCCTCGTCTGTAATACACCTCTGCTGAGTTCAAACAGCAGTATTGGGCTAAATTGGGCTAATCCCAGCTCAAAGGGATGCCTAAAGTTCACAAAGTGTGAGCCCTGCTTAACAAAGAAGCAGGTTAATTAAGACTCACAGTGACTCAGTCTATCCTTTTTTCCCTATTCTAACAATCCACTGGAGCGTCTTTAGGTAACTGCAGATAGGAATGGAGATGAACAAGTCGCCCACAGGGGACAACACTCATACATTTTTGATAAATAAAGCATTTTAATAGTGCGAATGTATATTAAGGATGAATGTGTGGCCTTATCATACAGTCATGATTGGTGTGTAACACAGATCTCTCAGTGTTTCATACCACTCACACTGCACATTTTGTACAAATGCAGGATTCTCATTAAGTCAAGTGTGAAAAAAGGTGCTAGCTGTTGGACCCAAAAGGGCTAATTATCAGCTCTAATGGCTAATGTGAGTCACCGGTTTCTCCAGCAACCATCATGCAATATCACACATTCAAAGGTGATGAGGGGGTAACTAAAAACTACAAAGACAGTTGTTAAAGGAGCTTCTTGTTTTAGAAATGCAATGCTTACCATGTCTAGACATCATGAATGTGACTGAAGGTTCAAACACACGTTTCTAAAGGAACTAAAGAAGATACAACACCAAATCTGAGTTACACAATATTGCCAAATATCCATATTTCCCTGTATGTAAATGCCTACCCAGGCTCAATAACAAAATTGCAACATACACCTGAGATTGGTTCAACTTGCCAAGACCCTGAGGAAAATTCCCAATGTCCCCACTTTAATTATAATATTATCCAAACAGGTGCAAGCAGAATGGAAGCTGTAAGGACCTCTGTTCAGCAGAGGGTACCTATAGCACCCTGTCATGCAGACAGCTCATCCAGTTTGTTTAAATCGAGTACAGAAACATTTTTTTTAAGGTTGTTTGATGGTATATTTGTACTTGCAAAGGCTTTTTCTTGCCAATGAAATTAGTTTTCTTATCAGACATATGACAGACAATGGCTTAGTTGTTTTGTTTTTGCTGTTGTTGATGTTGTTTTGATTTTCTAGGTGTTGGTGAGCTTTCAGTAAAATATGTTTTTTTTTTTTGTTTTGTTTTTTAATTTAGCATTTCACACATTTAATCAGTGTTTTGTATAATTATAAAGAGTGTTGACAAAGGAAAGCTGAGAACACAAGTCTGTCTTCTCTCTATCTTTCTCCCTCCGCTTATGATGCAACAGTACTTCATCTGCACAAAGGCTTTGGAAAACTTGGCAGCAAAAAGGCACTGTCCATGGTTCTGAATTCCATTCGTTCTAGACACACACAGTACATAATGACCACTGGTTACAGCTGTGGTTAATGGTTTTGGATGTACATTTTATGTCCGCTTGTTTTCATTCAGTTTTTATTCATTTATTTTTTTTTCTTTGGCTGGGGGACTGTATAGCAAGTATTTTAGAAAAAAAAAATTTTGAAATTGCTGTGAGGTGATGGATATTTTTTGCCCAACTGCCTTCAACTGTGGCAGTATGTCTGTTGCAATACAATTATAGCCCGAAAATAGCATTTCAGGAATTCCATTCCAAAGTGGGTTAATCTAAAGCAATTACAGGACTGAAAAAAAACTCTACAGAGTCTTGGGAAAAGATCAAAATATTCCTGAATTGATGGAAGAACTAGGTCCTGCGTAGGAAACACATAACAAACTAATATTGCTTTACACATACAGCTGCTGCATGCTGAGATTATGCTGTGATCAAATTAGGACATCTGAAACATGTGTTTGGGTTCTGGCACCTTCAACAAGCTGTTCTTGAGAACAGTATTTAAATAGTGGTATTTGTGGTATTCAACCTCGGACTATTTGCAAGCAAAGCCACTTTTATAAAATGAAAATATTCACTGCCAAATATATTAATTCTATTCAAATGGACAAATTGATTAATATGCACAATCTATATCTACAATGAAGTATATCTGATATTCTCTATTTTTGGTCCATGTACATTTGTGGTGAAATAACATATATACTAACCTACCAAATCTGTTACTTTTGCAATGCATATGCAAACATATTTGCCATTGAGGGCCCTCTCTGTGGACTACGTGAACCCTCATGGCATAATGCATTCTGTAGTCTATCGCCTATCCCTGAACCTAATCTCATCCTAACTTAAATTCAAAAAAACAAATTATTTAAATAAGCAGGGACTGGGAAAATATCTTCATGTTTTAAACATGGACTATCAGTGTCTAAAACTCAAACTAGTGCTCACAAAGACCAAAGTACAAGTTTCCCCACACACATTCTTTTAACAGTTTCCAGATCAGACTGCTTTAGTTTGTTTAACAATGACTACAATAGATTGGTATTCATAAGTAAAATGCCTTTAATTAAAGCCTGAGAGAGTTGAAGAAAAGGAATGATAATGCAGCAGATAGTTACAGAGCTAATCTTTGTAGTAAAATCCTTCAAATTTCTCAAAAAAAAAAAGTTGTAAAAAAATTTTTTGGGTAAAAATGCAATTACATTCCGTGCGCTCATAATCTGTTAACACAGACGCTGTCATTTTCCAGACATAATACCAAGAAGTTTAGTACAAACCTAGACACCTGACCAAGTTCCCAATGAAAAGCCATTGTCGAGTGTAGCGCAGTTAATTAAAGCAAGGGCACCACGCTACATCTGTCACATCACTTGGCAGTTACTTTAATTATATATTTTGGTCAATCTGTTCTTCCCGATGTGAGAGGGGATGCCATACATGAGATAACATCTGCTGAGGTATGTCACATGAGCTTCAACATCTGTCCATGTTTTTACGCAGCCTGTCAATCACTTGAATCATGTCTCATACGCATTTATGTTATCATATTGAGAAACCACAAACACTGTCAACTGCTGAGAGCATACAGCTGTGCAGCAGTTACAATTAACACTCATTTATCAAGCTGCAAATCTACACACAAATATAGAGATTGGCACTACACACAAATACCCAGACACATCCTGTGGCTTGCAGTCATTTTGGTCCCTTATGTTGTCCATCAAGGAGACAGTGGTGACTGTTCTCTAAACTGACTCCACCCACAAAAGCTTGTGATCACCTAAGCTGTCAGCTAACATCTGCTGAAACTACCAACCAACCAACTGTGATACTGGCTCTGAAGACATCTCCGCGGAAAATGTGTCACCTACACATGTTCAAAACTCAGTGGGATATTTTCCACTTATATTTTTTTGCAATTTGCAATGTGGCAAATTTTATCTGCAAAGCCTCGGAGAATGTCAAACAGTTTTGTATGTATGACATTGTGATTTGATACATGGAGGCGTCTTGAAAGCCGATATCAACTCGTCTTGGATGGAAATAAATTGTACAGTGTACATTTGTACATTGTATCAATGTCTTAGTATTTACAATACAATAAAAAGTCATTTTTTAAATACCTCTGTGGCATCATGAATATTGAATAAATAATATGTTCTTAGAGTTAGTCGTTATTAACCCTGACAGCTGGACTCGCGAGATTACAAAACCATGAGATCATCCACCTTGCCGGGCTTCAAGCTATGTATTTTTGTAGGAACACTGTGATTATGGAGCAATCAGTGTCCTCTGAGGTACTAATGGCAGTTGTATGAGCTAACATCATGGTTTAATGCTAGGTGTGTGTAACGACATGTGTGAGAAGTGACAGTGCTGCAAAAGTTAGCAAAAACGCTGCATCAGTCATGTATAAGGACTGGAGAGTATTTCTTCATTTAAAGAAAAGCAAAGAATGAAACAGGGCTTTTTTGATGGAAAAAATGTTTTTGCTTTTCTTCTGATATGGAAAGTGTTTGACTACATTTCATGGTTGGTTGATCTGATTGGTTGACGTTTGCGCCTATGTGGTCGGTGAGGTGGTGAGAACTTTCAGTCATGTGAAGGAGAAATGCCCCCATACAGCAGTAGATAGTCTTTGGATTTATGTTATTTGATAGTGTCCTGCTGACACTGGGTGATTGTTTTTCCTTATGTTGAAAAAAAGTTCAGTACATTTGATACTGGGAAAAGGGAGATGCATTTCAATAGTCCATGTATAGCTGTCTTAAGAAACTGATGGGATCACGACATATGGATTTTTGTTGTACTATTCAGAATTCTATACTATTTATTATATGATAATGGTAGTCCCCCTTATCCCTCCTGAACACACACACACATACACACACACACATCTACTGTACACAGGTCCAAGATGCACATTCACACACTTGCAGATGACACAGAAACCTAAAGACACACTAGCTTTCTATCCCTAGACTCTACAATTTTTCCGTTTGTAATCCCTTCTGAGTCTATTAATATTTCTGTTTCCATGGCGATTTGAGCCTTGCCAAATGTTGTACAGATAAAAGGAGATAAGAGCATAAGGAGCAGGGAGATAAGAGCAAGTGACCTGCAGAGATCAGAGCACTAGAGGTCAGGCAGAAGAGCAGAAGTAAGTCACTGAGAAATGGACCTTTCCTGCTCAGCTCCACTGCCAACCTGATGAAAAAACAAAATATGAAGGGCCATCTAAGTTTTTGAGTAGGGCAACACTTTGTATATCCAATTTCACCCTCCAGAGCAGTTACATGAGAGCAAAACAAACAGCATGGACAGCACGTCACTGTAGTTGATATTAGAGAAATAATTGATACTATATTCTATCTATAACTGGGAAAAATGTAATTTAATATTTACAGTTTTAAAGTATTTTAATGTTGTCCGGAGAAACTTCGAGTGACAACTAGAATTTAGACAAATACAAATAGGAGTAGACATTTTGTCTTTCCTTGATCAGTTCTGCAGATGAGATAGTAACACATACAAATATACACAGACACATTCTAATTTTACATTTTTTACATTTTTACAATCTGAATTGATGGTACCAAAATAACAAGTTATTCAAACTATTCAAACTTGTTATCACGTTATTGTCTTGTACTGTAAGTTTTAAAACTACTGCACACAATAAGAATAATATACTGTATATGAGGTCAATATTTTAACTATCCCTCTTTAATACCCTCAGACAACGAGGGTAACGATCCACTCCTAACAGGCCTCCAAGGTAATAGTTACATTTTGTAAGGTATAACTTTACCTGCTTGTTGTTGTACTTCGGTTGGCTGGTCTTGTAGCTGTAATCTGAGTACTGGTCTGACCCGGTAGAGTTGTCATCTCCTCCTGTTCCCACAAAGGTGTTGGCAGCAGGAAGGTCCTGGACGACCTGATGCTTCTGTGAGGCTGAGGGGGATTGGGCCTGTAGCTGGATGGAGGGTAAGGGGGAGTTGGAGCGGTAGTGCCTGCCGATATCAGGGCTTCCTGGTGAATATGTTAAGGGCAGGTGTATCCTGGGGCTATCATTGACTCCATCAAGGTTGAACTTGAGACTCTTTTGAAGGCTGACCTCCTCCTCTTCCCCGAGTGGTTTTGGGGACTTCTGGGGTTTTCCTTTCCTTCCTCGTTTGCCTTTGGCATTCTTCGGTACCTGTTTAGGAGCATATAAGTCCTTTGTTTCCTTCTTGCCAGCCTGATACCCACTCTTAGTTTCTCTCTGGATGCGATGTCGAATAAACACCACCACTAAGATTAACATGACAACACCTGCCACACCAGCGAGGCTTCCGAATAATATATTACTACGTTGTGCAGCAAAACCATTGTCAGGATCACCAGCAATGTCCCTGTCTAGTGGAGTGTAAAGACTGTGTCCAACTAGAGCCTCCACTAAGCTGACATTTGAAATTGTTTCATTGACATAGATGTGGACCAGGGCAGTGGCATGACGTGCAGGCTTCCCCCTGTCACTCACCCGCACCACAAGGCGATGTAGTCCACCGTGTTTTCGGGTCATTTCTTTTGCTAGAGTAATCTCGCCACTGGAGGGGGAGATGCGAAATAACTGGTAAGGGTTTCCGCCAGCAATACTAAAGACTAGCTCTGCATTAGGCCCACTATCTAGGTCTTCAGCTTCCACTACCTCAACATGGCTATCCGGGGAAGCTAGAGGTGATAAGGGCCTGAATGAGGAATTGGAGGGCTTGGTGACAACTGGGTCATTGTCATTTTCATCCAGTACATTGATGGTAACGCCCACATATGAAGACCTGGGTGGCTCCCCTCCATCCACTGCTTTTAGACGGAAAGTATAGCTGCTTTCCTTCTCCCTGTCAAATGAGATGCTTGAAAGAATGGTGCCTGTTCCATTTTGAACGACAAACTTCCCTCCATCAGGCTCTACAGAGAGGTGAACACGAGCATTTTCACCTTTGTCCACATCCAGGACTGTCACCATGCCAACTGGACTGAGGGGAGGCATATTTTCCAAAACTGAAAAGCTGTAGCCACTAAGCATGAACTTGGGGTCATTGTCATTACGGTCAAGGACTTTTACTACAACAGTTGCTGTTCCTTTATGAACAGGTGACCCTTTATCTGCTGCGGTGACCCGGAACTCATAGCGTTCTTTATGCTCACGGTCAAGCGGGCTTCGGGCTCTTACTTCTCCAGTATTTTGGTCAATCTCAAACAGACCCTTGATGGATGAGTCAGCCACAATATTATAGAGGAGTTCTGCATTAGTGCCACTGTCAGCATCTGAAGCTGTAACATCCAAAACCTTCTCCCCTGGTTGGTTTTCTTCAGCAAAATCTACCTCAAACAAGGTTGGTGAGAATATTGGGGAGTTATCGTTTACATCAGTCACCTGCACCTTCAAAGAGTTTGTACTAGAGAGTGCTGGATTTCCAGAATCCACAGCCACAATCTCTACTGTGTAATCCTTGAGCCTTTCATAGTCAAGAGGAGTGGTGGTCTGTAGGAAATACTTTCTCTTGTTGTCACTGGATGAGTCGCTGGCAGGGCGGAGCTGGAAGGGCACATCACCGGCGACCACACAAGTGACCACAGCATTCTCTCCCTCATCCTTGTCAGACACTTGCACCAAAGCCACGGCTGTTCCCACTGGCATATCCTCTGAAATGTTAGCCACTCCTTCACTGTGTGTCACAAGGCCAATCCCACGAATCTCTACAGCTGGAGCATTGTCATTTTGGTCAGTCACCTCAATGGTTACAAATGTCTTGGAGCTTTTAGGTTGAGGACCCTTATCCCTCGCCACCACATAGAAGGACAAGCTGTTGATTTCCTCCCTGTCCGGTCGTCCTTTGACATAGATAATGCCAGTGGAGCGATCAATTCGCAAGAGTTTCGGCACTGGGTCTACTGCTTGGTGAAGGGTGTACTCAATTTCTCCATTAGGGCCCATGTCAGAGTCATTTGCTTTGACCTAAAATAAAAGGAATTATGTGGTTAAAGGCATGATTTATGTGCAACAAGTTTGGGTTACAGTAAAGGAACAGAGTGTAGGATTTTCACTGAATGAATAAATTAATCAGTGGACTTCTGATCACTTCAAAAGGTAGTTTGTTCATATTTTATTATTACATCTTTGCTTTTGATTATGTCGCTGGCCTTTCTTCCCAGTTTCCCCCTTTCTTCTATTGCATAATATGAGCAAGTGGAAATTTGAAAAAATATGGAAAAATATTAGACTATACAGCAGCACATAGAGAAAATCCTACACAGTGTCTTACTCCTACACTCTGACATTGTGTATCTCTAACTCTATTTCTGCAAATATAATAGCATAACAAAAGCAATAAGCAGCTTAATTAGAGGTACAAGCATAACATGCTAATGTATACTCATACTTTTAAAAATGCACACTAAAGTAATTTGAGTAAAAAAACAAAAACTCAGAAGATGTAATTAAAAAAAACATAAATATGATGAAAATATGTGAGTTGAAAAGAGATATATGTGGCTTATGTTTTCCAAGAGAGAGGATTTACACATTAAGACTGTATCTGAGGGATAAACTCTGCACAAACATGATGCACAGACTCATTATTTTTTACAACATCTTGATGAATTGGCTGAGAATTGTGGTTTATTTGCTGCTAAATTCAAAATTTGAAATAGTACATCAAGCAGCACAAACAATTTAGGTTGCAATTAACCTTAACGCAGACTGCAATTTTGAAATAAATAAAATAAAAGATTCCTACATTCTTAAAAAGCAAGCATATTTGTACTGCAATCTTACCTGCAATACAGAGTGCCCCACTGGACTGTTTTCCAACACTTCTGCTTCATACGTAGACTTCTCAAACTTCGGAGCGTTATCATTGGCATCGGTGACTACGACTCTCAGCAAAGCACTGCTGTAGCGCTGAGGGTTTCCTCCATCCACCGCCTTGATGGTGAGGTCATAGGAATCCTTTAACTCACGATCTAGGTTACCCAGTACAATGAGCTGTGGAAGCTTGCCCCCCCTGTCATCAGCCACCTGTAAGCCAAATAGGGTTGCTGCATCTGGCCCTGCAGTCAGAGCGTAATCCGCCACCCCGTTCCTGTCTGAGTCCCTGTCTGTAGCTAGAGGTATGGAGAAGAGTGCCCCCATGATTGTGTTCTCGGGGACAGAGATGGTGAGCACAGAAGAGGGAAATTGTGGAGTGTTGTCATTGATGTCCTGTACCTCAATGCGTCCTTCAATAAGTCGTGGGCTCTGGTTTTGTATCAGATCTGTCACTGATACTTCAAATTCCAGGTAGCAGGGCTTACCCTTGGCCAGGGATCGACAGTCCCTCAGGGTCTCTCTGTCTATGGGAATCTCGGTGGTGAAAATGTCTCCCGTCTTTCCATCGACACGAAGGTAAGGGGCACCCACCTCCAGCTTGTAGAGATGACCCGAGTCTGGCAGGCCCTGGTCTGCTGCCAGACTACCAATCAGAGTGTTGGGAGGCTGCTCCTCCTGGACCCGGTACAGGATGCTGCCTTCAGCAGAACCACAGTGCAGCACGAGGACCCAAAACAGCACTACTCGTAAATTCAGTTCCATTAGGTCATCAGAAGATCTGCCTATAAACGAGAGTGAAAAGAGCATTTGTGTCAAAATGATGTTTCTTTTTGGAAATCATGTTTAAAGACTTAGCTATAAAACGCCTGGTAGTTTCATAGGCAATAATGACTTAACTCTAATTAGAAAGGAAAATCACAGAACTCGCATCAGACCTCACATCTGGTCCTTAAGACCAGCTTTATACATTTAGTAAGAAATGACTGTGTTCATTGTATTGTTCTATTATATCTCTATAGTTGTAAAATGAATTAGCTTTGTCAATAAGTTGTACCAACAGCTACAGCAGGCCTAGAAGCACAACATAATAATTAGAGCACAACAAGAAGAGAAAAGAGAAAATATGAATTTAAAAAGAAAAGCAACCATAACTACATCCTGACATGGTTTCTTTTCAGTCCTGGAGCTTTAGAGCTTCAATGAATGTCTCAGCTTTACAAATGTAGAAATTAATATAGGAAGAAGAAATTATATCTTGTGAGCTTACACAGAAAACAAACTTGAGAGCCAGTGTGGATTTTTTTTTTAGCTGTATAATCAAATAAAAATACAATACAAAATCAGATTCAACACAGCCTAAGAGACTCATTATTTTAGTATTACACTAAGAGACATTGAGTGGTGAAGCAATGTAACTCAAAAGTAACCTACAATATCAAACACACCCTAAAAATAAATCCTTACAAACCTGGAAAGGATATTGTTTAATGACAAAGTTGAACTGCTTGATTTATCTCATTATCAGAGAGGCTTCTAACAACAATTGGCTTTCGTACTAAGGGCCATGGAGGCAATGAGGCCATTTCTTCCCATGCAGATTATGCAACATGACCATTATCATCACATGCTGCTTGCTACAATTTACAATGTAGAAGTTTCCATCCAAGCTCAATTGCTACTGGCTAGCTCAAACACTGTAATCATTATGTTTGATTTTGAACCTTTCAACTCTGTAATTATGACCCATTATTTTAGTGTCTTCTTTGATCTGTATTCCCTCTAGCTAAAGAAATCTGACTTTTTTCATGCTGCAACGATTTTAGACTATAATTATTTCTTGTGTGTGTGTGTGAGAGAGAGAGTGTGTGTGTGTATGAATAGAGATCTATTGGTAATTGAAATGGGAGCAGACAGAGGTTAAGTATCAAGGTCCAGTGATCTGGACTGGTCTTTTGACCAGTTTTGTGTGACATCTACTCACTAATCATGTAGTACACATTTCTATGTCAGATTTCAGTGCAGGCTGTTCTGTACGGAGTCTACTGAGCTATGTTTGTGTTACTGATGCACCAATTCAATATACCAATTGATACTGGCACTGGTACTAATCTTATTAAATGGTTCGGTATCATCCAGACTAGGCTAGTCCAAATTAAACCCTGTTTCTTAGTTACTGTTAGAAAATTGGGACAGTTTTCAAACTTTCTTGAATCAAATAACTACTATTTGCATGTCTTTAAAGAACATTAATGTACAAAAATCATCACTATTACATAAAAATATTATGTGTAGTTGAAGCATCATGTTACCGTACATATGAGTTGTTTACATATATATATATATATATATATATATATATATATATATATATATATACAATTGTTATCCTGGGTTTAGGGGCATCGTTTGTGAGGTTGTGAGAATGCCAAAAATATTCATAAATATGAGAAAATAGTATTAATCAGATCTCAAATCAGTGCATTCTGGATGTCCTCACATGAAACAGTGTTCCAGAAAGGAACAAAGCAAATGTGCATTAAGCTTGACAGCAAAACACAAATATACAGAAATCCAATGAGAAATCCAATTCCTTTTGAATACATTAAAATTGGAAGTGCAGGTTATTGACGCACTAATTGCTCAGTTATCGATGTGTCCCTTTTTACATTTGCCGAGCGAGCCTCTAGTCAATGTGCCGTGAACGGTGAGTATGCTTTCTGTGTGTTCATGTGCGCAGAGAGAAAAAAAAAAAAAAAAGAGGCAGGTAGGAGTAAAAATGTAATCAGCGGATACACTCCGAAACACATTTGTTATACCTACAACTAACAGCTAACATCAGAATGTCATCATTTTTGATATACTTATGAAGTAAAGATAATCATTGTCATTGTAATATTTTATACAGTGTTGCTGTCCTTGCTTACAATAAACACAAGGTTGTAAAGATAACTATATTGCGACGATTCTTTAACTCTTTATATGAAACATGATTGCTCATGCTCATGATTTGGCCTAACTCATATATATATATATATATATATATATATATATATATATATTATTACAAAATGTCCATTTAAAAATCAAAACCATATTGTTTTGTTTAGCTGTAACTGTACCCCATCCGTTACAGCCACTTTTAGAATGAATAGGCGTGCTTTGATAGTGACATGATTGTTATGGTTGATGACACTCATGACTTAATGTCTTCCAGTTGGCCTCATGCCTGTCTTCCAGATGGCACTATGCCTGGCAGCCACATTGAATTGGTGTTTTTTTTTTTTTCTTTGTTTACATTTACATTAAAATTCATGATATGTTGTGAAATATGCGTTTTGCTATCGCTTATCATATGAATATTATTGACACCATGCCTACAGGTTTTTATCTCACATTTCTCTGCTGTCTTACAAATATTTTATCAAAAGCTTGACAGCATGAAGTTTTTTTTCTTTTCCCCTCAAAGCACTGTGAGGTGGTGGCAAAGGGAAACCTGTGCTTGAGATTTTTCACTACTGGTCTACTTCATGTCTCACTAAAGTTCCATACCTGAGCAGCAAAATGGACAAATTAGAACTGCTGAACACAACTAGGAGAGACATTTCCTTCATCTCAGCACTTTTCCTCTGAAAAACTTGGTTATCATCTGCCATTCCAGATGGTGTGGTAGACCCACAAGACTACAAGCTGATTCAGGCAGATCACGATACATAACTCAGCATAAAATCAAACGAAGGAACAAGAAGTTAGTTCTTCCAGTGTGCTGAAATCTACATAATATTCATATTACAATCCTGGCCAACCACTCTAAAATCTTCTGTAAGGATTGAATTCACCAATAAGGATTCCAACAAGTGTAGCAGATACTAGAACTAGATCAGGCATCACAACAAATCTTCAGGAACTGAGAGGCTGAGAAATGATTTTACCTTCTTAAAACTCACCCTGTCAACACTGAAGAACTGTGGCAACACAGTGGTGGTTATGTGAGAGAATCACTGCTGAGACCTTTTTTTATTTGTGAGCTGAATACCCTTTACAACTACAAAATCACAGAGCTACTTTGTGATAGCTACACCAAAGGACAACTTAGACCTGGCCAATGCTTGGGTGACCCCTACTGTGCTACAAGTTGTATGAGTGCACTACACACTGTAACTCCTTTACACAGAACTATTAGGGCTCTGCGCAGCCTAAAGGGCTCATACTGAAATCCCCCTAACCAGCATATGCTGAAAAAAGCATACTGCACAAATATACAAACCAACAAACACATTGAGCCAGACACTTATGGAGGTGCTTCTGAGCAACAAATATTCTGGATAAATATCTTTCCAAAAACAATCAAGGCATCCACTGTCTAGCTCAGGAGAGAACTTTAACTCTACCAGTGAAGCAGCGTTTAGCACAAAGCCTCGTGCTGTGATCATGCAATGGTCCAGATGGTTCCAACATGGAGAAAAACTGAAGGCAGCCTGTACCACAGTATGGAGGTGGACCTTCAAAGACAGCCTCAAACTGCCTGATGGGTCTGCTTTTTCGCTCCACCTCCTGTGAAGATGTTTAACTTTGCAACAAGGAATGTGGTCAACAC
Organism: Miichthys miiuy; assembly: GCA_036365135.1. Classification (NCBI taxonomy): domain Eukaryota; kingdom Metazoa; phylum Chordata; class Actinopteri; family Sciaenidae; genus Miichthys; species Miichthys miiuy. Next base: position 19,267,297 of record CM071616.1, read on the forward strand.
AAAACTGCTCTGAAATGGGGGTTAAGACCCTTAGGAACATCACAGAGTAAGGTTGCTCCGCGGCAAGAACACTGCCTGGCCAAAACCCAACTCATCAGGGGTGCCAAATCTTAGTACAAGAGTGGACTAGAGAATCAGTGTTTCATGACTCATGCTCAGCATGGCCATCACTCCACAGACTTACAAGCTGCAGGAGAAGCTCACCCAAGCATACCCCCTCACCTGCGAATGACCTCTATAGATAAATGCGGCTCGAGCAAGGAGGGGAAAGTAGTTCTCCCTCCTCCCCACTGTGTCACCAGAGATTCATATTGTCACTTATGATGAAGTTTCACTGAAATGTTGAAATGTTGTGACTGATAAAGTAACTGCCTAAGAGTAAAAAATATGTTTATAAGGAGGTAAACACTTAAAACACCTTTCTCCACTACAAATACACACAAGATATATACATACAAGGCATGCAAAAGAGGATAAAGTACAAGAATTTACAATCAGAGTAGTGTAGTAGTCGCAGCAACTTCAAACACATAAGAGAGATGATTTGAATTTGAACCAGTGGATGTAGAAATAAGAGGATGTCTCTTAGCGCTGTGCCTCCCTTCGCTTTCCTTCTGATCTCTCCCTTACTTCTATGGATCTACCCATTTCCTCCAATGCCATTCTGAATGACAGTGAACTCCCAAATTCCTCCTAGCAACCTGCCTACAATCCTCAATCCCTCCGCCTCTCCCTAAAGGCTCAGTGCCCAGTGCCAGCGCTGCTGCTCTGCTTCTCACTGAGGAGAAGGTGAAAGATTCATTGGCAGCTAAGCATCAGTCAAACTGCAAGGTCTGATTGAGTCTCACCTGGAGCCCTCACACAGTGCACCACCCAGCTGTACACACTGTTCAAGAGAACAGTTCAACTCCTGCATGTCTGCAATCACTGAGCCTATCGGTGGCAAATTGTGCACAGTTAGTCTCATTCCCAAGACGGACACATTTTTCTTGCCATAATGAGGCCAAGCCTGCTGAACCTAGTCAAAACAATGATCTCGGAGAAACTGGTACCATCTTAGCATATAAACATAGCAAACTTGCTCCTCCAACACGAGGCGTTTGCTTGCATGTTGAGTGGACAATTCAGAAATATCTGCATCACCTTGGCCCCTATGGTAGGATCCTGTTTATTCACTCTGACATAGCCATCATCCTAAAACTGGTCCATGTGTGTTTTTCCAAAAAGCTTCTACACCCCAGGCAGTTGTCAAACTGTCTTCAGGAATGTCATATGTAGGAGGACAGAGAAATATAAGGTCAACTGGTTCATTTTGCATTCTATACAAGTGTTTCAAGGACAAAAACTTGTGAGCAATTTGTTAATTCATATTAACTAAATCTTAAAGACCCGGGACATTTTATAAATAACTAATGTTAATGATTGCTGTCGTGCTGTACTGTTTTCATTATACCTGCTTCCTTTAGGTGATTATCCAACAGCATAAACTTAATTTCCACAGCTACGCTGATGACACACTGTTGTATATTTAATTGGACATAAGTGATAACTAAACCCTGACATTTGACGACTGGTTTAAAAAGTTCTTTCACTGGTGTGCAAGGTTCTTGGTTGGTTTGGGACTGTCCTGCATTAGTAATTCACTGGTATTTTATAATTCTTTACAGCATCTTAGATCTTTATTTTATGTTATTTTTATTTATTTATTTTTTTAAATACAAACTATCACACAAATAAGAAAATAGGCAGCTCAAACTTTTTAACTACATGCACCAAAACTATGGAACCCCCCAGGCTATTAGAGAGTCTAGCTGTGTGAACATTTTCAAAATGAAAATGTATTTATTAAACACTGCCTTTAACTGTCATCGCCCTTTGTTGTATTCTTATCTAATACGATCTGATACATGTGATTTAATATCACATATTGTATTGTTCTTATGCTTCACTTGATCCCTTATTTATTAACTTGCACATATATTGCTGTTCTTAGTCTCACCTGTTCTTGCTATTTCGCTTTCTATATTTGCTACTCATCTGACTGTGTGGTTTTATTGCTTTTAATTTCCCTGTGTTTGGTTGTTGTTGTTTTATTTTTTTCTTTCTAAATATGAAAAAGTACCAGAGCAGTACTTCAGTCAAAAAAAGTAAAGGCATGTAAAGTCTATAAAGACCATCATGTATTTCATCAGTTATTGGTCGCGTAACATCATAACATGACATAACATGACATAACATTGCCAATCTATCATCACTACAGTCATGATCAGCAGCAATTTTTCAGAATGTGACATGAACATTTTATCATTTATTTGTAAAGGAGAATAATATGCAATCATTATATTTAATCATTATTATGTCATTTTAAATGGGATTGAAGGAAGCGGTGTTGTGGAACTGATATTTGGCCTGAAGTAGGAGACGTAAAAAAAAAAAGACTGCATACATGTGAGTGTTGTCACAATACATTAAAAATTAAGGTATGTAAAACATGAAGAACAATATAATTGTGTTGCAGAGCGTGTGAGCCTGTCCTGGTTACCATAGAGACAGACTATCTATTGGCTGAGTCAACTCAGTGACTGACTGGGCGACACATGCTCTTTAAGTTGGCCATTCCGCAGGTTCATCACAAATGACTGAAGCGTAGAATCAACTGAGGCGCAATTGTAAATCATCAATATGTCAAAGGGTTAGGTCGTGTCTGGAGCAAAAACAATCATTTCAGTGTCGGAATGAAAATTATGTTTTGTATTAATTGATTGCTTTGCAGTAACTGCAGAGAAGATTATGATCCAGCAGCACCACCAGTCGTCTTGTTCCACTGAAATTTCACCTGTTACTGGGTACAAATCAAGCTCATGAATTCATACTGTAAGATGTATATCCCTGCTTTGCTCGAGTGTGGAAAGATAACGGATGATTTAATGATTTTCTCAACTGATGTGATTTGATATATTGGCTGACTCTGCGCCTTTAGCTAGTATAACAGGTAAAATCCATTACCCTCCCACCAGCATGATTTATGATGGGTAGTATCACAGCTTGGTTCTCCTTACAGCTGATCTACTAATAGAATTTATTGCAAAATATTACTCTACACACTTCTAGTGCCTGTAAAACCTGGCCACTGGTAATGAGAAACCAATGGCCTTTGGTTGGAAACACTTGCTAAGGGCATAGACATTTGATTTAGCTATTCATGTAGGTTGCTCCACAAAAAAAAAAAAAAAGTGATGAAGGGTCACTCCTACCACACACAAAAATCCCATTAAATGCACTGAGATCAAAGGGGCTGCATTCAGACATCGGCAGAGTATTTAAAGGGAGATACGAATATACTGACAGGTCATACACTTTATATTCCTACACTGCTCTGTGCATGTGACCAAAACCAGAGTTCAGTAGAGCAGTGTTTTACAGCTTTTGTAAAGGTTCACTCTCTCAAGTTCAAACAACTGTTGAGCAGTCATGTCAGAAAAGCTGCTGTGCCTTTTCTATGATTTGACCAAACCTTTTTTGCATTCCTTCAGTGATGCCTGTAGGAATATATATGTATGTATTGTACAGTATTCACAGGGATATGAAATATGAAAAATACATCAGAAATACAGAAGATATTGAAATATCCAGCCTATCATTTTGCCCCATAGATAAGACAGACAGACAGACAGACAGACAGATAGATAGATAGATAGATAGATAGATAGATAGATAGATAGATAGATAGATAGATAGATAGATAGATAGATAATCAGCTGACTTAGATCATCACATTCATCAGGTTTATGTCTTCGACAGTTTCTCAGATGCGGACAGAATCTGGGTTAAAGGCCTGTTTTGATCTGTTTTGACGGCCCTGTGTGTGGGAACTTAGACCGACATCACTATGTGGAGCAGACTATTAAAATGTGCCTGGTGGTCGGTGGAGTGGCGAGAAACAACACCCCAGACTCTCACTGGAGAGCAGAGATTACCCGTGCGGATGCGCTGATCAAAAGATTTTTTTTTCTCCCCTTCTCTCTCTCTCTCTTCCTCTCTCTCTCTCCAATTATACGCACGAATCTCTCCATTGGAAAACTGCCGTTTAGTTATTAACATGGCAGGCTATAACCTACATCAAAATTATTTGCGCAAAAAAAAAGAAAGAAAAGAAATCGTTACTCATGAGTAAACATCTCTAAATAAAGATCCACTAATGGAGGCAATTAGTGCGATGTTTGCAGCTAGGATAAGACAAAAAAAAAAAAAAATAGGGCGAGAGATAGATGATACAAATGGATCACATTTTCTGCTTCACAGAATCATAATGCTGTAATAAAAATGCAATTAGCCGATCGCCAGTACAGATCCGATTGAGGCGGAAGCACTCATATTGTAGGTGAAGTGCAATGATATGCAGACTTAATGACTTAACACCATTACTGACGGAGGCAAGACCTCAAGTCTACTCGGATGTGTTTTAATCGGAACGCATCGTCTTATCAATCATGCAGCGCGTCATTACTGCTTATAATAAATGTTGGTAATTAGATTACTGGCGATATATGAGTGTTATCTTTTTCCAGCTGCGTCCTATCAACCTGTAACACCGACATGATAAAGTGCAACGCGGGCAACTTGTTGTATAAACAGCCTACATGGACCCTGGCCTGCGTTATTAGACGTTACTTCAAATGTTTCCAAAAGAAACTTCATCCGCAACAAATCTCCCAACAACATCTAATCGAAACAACTTTCTTGGGTTCATTTTTTTTTTTGCAGCTATTTCAGTACCTGTGCCAGAGACTTCTCTATGTGCGCCTGTCGCGTATCCGTCCGCAGCTTGATATGTCCACCGGTGATCCCAGAGGCAGGTGGTTCACCCTCAAACCTCCGTCACAGTGTTGACATCAAAAATAACTTCAGAAGCCACAAAATCCATTCACAGCATGCGCAACTTTCCGCATCGAAATTCGGGGATATACTGTGTCCAACGTCGTCCGGCACTCTTCTGGAACAGGCGACAGATTTTCTGCGTTGGGAAATGTTAGAAGTTAGGAGCTGTTTGACGTTGAGATGCTTTTATGTCAGAGCTGCAAAACGAGGAGTCTCATTCCATGGGGAAAGCCTACTGTGTGCCATTTCCAATCCTCAATAACTGATCCCTGCCAAGATATGCACTCGCTGGCGCATCCCTTCGGTCCAAGTTTGTCAAGCGCTTTCCCCCCCTCCTGGTATAAAGTAGCCTAGAGCGCACTCTCAGGACGCACTGGATGTCTAAACGACAGCAACATAAATGTCATCTTTGCAACGTGAAACGGAATAGCTAACCGGTTTTAAACAAGGGTCCCAATCTGAAGCATTTCCAGAGAGCAAGTGGTGAGATACTGTGGGTAGGTTTAGTTGCTCCCCTCTCCTCTCTCTCTCTCTCTCTCTCTCTCTCTCTCTCTACTCATCAGAGCGTGGGAGGAGGTGGGGCTCCCATCCACCGCAGCACACAGCAACTTCACACTCAGCATCACATTATGCCTCGGCTGCCGACCAGGAAATTGTGTGATTCCTACAGTTTAAGAAGATCTCATCAAACTGGGTCAACTCAAATGGGGAGGGTGGGGTGGTGTGCACTTTATTAAATAATCATGCAGCCACTGTGCATGTCCTGCTCTGTCTGTCTCTCTCTCTCTCTCATCTATCTCTTTGATAGTCTTACTGCAAAAGACCGTTATCTGTGTTGATGTGAAACGCACCGGTGGTTCACATTGTTTAAATTTGATGTAACAGGTAGCCTGCACTGACAGTTTACTTGTTGATATGCATTCCATGTAGCAAAATGAATGGCCTAAGATGGAAGCTGGCTGGCCACAATTTATTCATTTGGCGCCACCCTCAGGCGGTTATAATAAGGGAGGGAAGTAACACAGCCCTCTACATCAGAAGAGGAAATTAGTGGAATTGAATGTTAACATTGCTTGATGTTGGAGTAATGCACATTAAAATGTTGGTTTCTTGCCAGTGGAGACAATGACTATCAATTGCACAAAGGGGGAGAAAATATGCCGTTGGTGTATATTGGAATAAACTAGGTATGTCAGACAGAAAACTGCAGCAGTGTAATTAAAAAAAAAAAACAATGCTTTTGCTCAGGGCTATAAATCAGTATGGCTCAGCAGGGAGCAAAATCCATCCCACGCCACAGTTACTCTCTTCCTTTCTTCCCAAACACTGATGCTAGTGATCATAACTGCTTAAGCATAAGCAATGGACCAGGAGCAATGAGTCAAACACTGTGTTCTGTCACAAAGGGAAGCCTTAAGCAATGTCCTCCGGAGAAAACTTGATTTCCTATCTTCCCCAGCCATTCTGAGGCAAGAGTTTATCAGAGTGTTTCCAGCCTGTGATCCTTTACTCCTCCCCCATCTCTCATTAGCTGCAAACACACAGCTGTTGGGTTACCTCTCCAGGGCTCCCATTAAGGGCTGCCACTCAGGCTTACAGTGTCCCTGAGCCAATCATATTAGAGCTCCCGCCCACGCACACTGCCACTGCTTTGCTGCTCTTCACCAGCCATACTAATAATGTTTAAGTATTTTCACAGGTGGCCCATAAGTTGTTTGAGATGGGAGCAGATAGTAAAGAGAGGAGGAAGAATGTTTGAGGGGACGGAAGTTAATATGCATTTATATGTACGCCAATAAAAAGACAAAATCATAGAACTAGGAAACAGCGAGTGACCAACGATTCGAGTCAAATCCTGTTTTGTTTAAGTGTTTTAAAGCCTCGTTTAGAAGGGTGCTTCATGTGATTGCAAACAATCTAAATTCATGTTTCTCATCAGTCAACCGAAATGAAGTTCGATGATCTGCTGCTGCCTCTCAACTTGTGTTTTGTCATTAATCACGTAAATCGATAGACCGTTTTGAGATAATTACTCGTACACTCAATATATGTATCGTCAAGTTCATTCACATGATGCATTTAGTGAAATTCACGTATTTTTCTAAACACCAAAGACAGACTGAGGCCACAATTCAACAGTGGTATTGTCCTGTTCAGGGATAACAGTGTGGGCTGAAATACTGCTTCAATTTGAAGTCTTTATTAGTCAGTTTAAAGAGGGCGGCTCTGTTTGATTCCCGCTCACCTTTTCCTGGTGGCCATATTCGAATATGAGAGAGGTAAAACCAGGACAAGACAAGGGTAATCGGTGCATCGGAACAAAGAGAGAGAGAGAGAATGCCCTCAAACTCTCCCAAATTCCCAAAGAGTCTGCCCACCATGCAGTATCTAGCCAGCATATTGTCTGTGGCCAGTGCCCTGAATATTACAGCCTCGTACTTTGATTCATAACTGATTCTTCCAAATCTGACTTAAACACATTAAACAAGCATCAATTAAAAGTTTTTTTCTCTTTTTTTTTTTTTTTAATCCATCTCCATTTTACATCTATTGACTGAAACCTTAAAGCTCAGCTCCCTTTAATACTCCGTAGGCAGTCAGAATGTTATAATTATGAGCTCATGGTTTGTTTGTAATCATGACACACAACACCACAGGGTGTGAATGTGATCCGTATACAATTACATCTGTTCTCTTATAACATAATACACCTGGAGACACCCCGCCCAACCCCAACCCTCCGGCAAACACATACACACGCTCATTCACGGGAGGTATACGGAGAACTGACAAACAGGCTCCACAACAGACAGATGCAAAGATATGCACGCACACATATACAATATATAACACAGATGGAGATACAAAAAAAAATGCAGCCAAATGTCATTGTGCACTTTGAAGAGGAAATCAAATCCAGTGAAAGAAAAATGGGCACAAATCTGCTGCTGCTGCACTGCTCTTAACAGCTACAAATGTTACAGGATGCTGCACCTCTGGGCACCATGTCACAGCAGGTGTCATACCTTTGACAGCTGATTGAAGCCACCCACGGTGACATCACAGGGTGTGGCCAGACGTGCGACAACATTTAAGCCCACAGTAGCATTTTTCTGCCATCGGTGATTTGATGTGGATTTACTCTTTAAATGTCACCGCGATAAAAATAGAGCCTGGGATATTTCATCCGATGGAGAGACACATTCTTTACCTTTTTGTCTCTTCGTGGGCAGACTCAACAGACTTGAAGAATTTGTTGCATTCAGATTTGTAGCACATCCACTTGTGGAGCTTGGAGCAGTTACAGATGGGTCAACCAAGGGACAGAAGGAGCAGTGATGCGAAGAGGAAACTTTATGAATCCTGAGCTGTTCACGCCTGGGACAAAACCCAGCAACAGTCAGCAGTGCATGAAGCAAAAGTCATCACTACTAGAGATAGATTCCCATTTACTTTTCAAAATACACAAATCTAAAATAAATTTAAGCAAATCTCATAAAATATATATATATTCTAGATGTAGGCATTGATTTAGTAATGGCATCCATTTACAGAAAGCAAAAGCAAATGTATTCCATTTGCAAATGCAAAATTCAGATCTTAAAACGTAAGATACAAGAAGTTTATAGATACTTTTATAGACACTTAATTGGTATGTTAAACTTTAGAGCTGTATAATGGGGTTTGAGCCAGTTAGTCAACACTAACTCTAATACCTGAACAGTATGTGTTGTAATTGAGAGTGTGTGAGCAACAAAGAGGTCGAAACAGGTCTAAAGGTTAAATAATTAGAGTAATACATGAATGGTTGACATACTGTAGTTAGCTATAAGCACTAGATGAATGGTGGAATGCATGCATGGTGAAATAGCAAAAAACTATCGGATAAACATCAAGCTGAAAGTAATGGATGGATGGTTAAATTGACAGGTCAAAGTCATTAGCTTCAAATAACATCTCTGTTTGCTAAAAAGCTTCAGTAGTATCAGATAAATAGTTCAACACACAGTTAGCTAATGGATAAACTGATTAAGGTAGCTGCTACAGACCTAAACATTGGCATCTCAATCACATGACAACATTATTATTATATAATAAAACCCAGTTTACAATCATTTCAAACAGATACATGTCATGGTGTCGATGAATGCGGACTCCAGTTCACATAACAGGGCTAAAAAAAAAAAAAAAAGGTTGGGAACATTCTCAACTGTAATTCCTAGACTTAAGTTGACAGCAGGAACAGTTTGATCATAAAAGCAACTCTCTTTTGTACCCTGCCTGATTTCAGCAAGATTTCTGCTTTCGTTCTATATTCTACTCTATTATAATATTTTTTTTTTCTCAGCTGACAAAATGCTTTCCTGTTATCACAATGAAACAGATTTTGTTTTGGAATCACTAATTCATTAGACGCTTTAAACTCCACTCGGTGTGGAGAGTAGGAAGTGAGGATTATTTACAATATAATGGGTGCAAAGCAGAGTTAGCTTTGTAAACCTGCTTAATGAACATGCTGACATATCATTATATAAATCTTAAAGCCACTTGCAAATTAGACTTTCTTCTAACCGAGTCATATGTTAAACTCAAATATTTCGCAGCGCACCTGCAACACCTGCGTTTTATTATGTTATGAATCTCTTTTCAAAACTCCACCTGGTGATTCTGTCATAAAGGAAATAAAAAAAGATGAAAAAAGATTTTCTGAAAGCCGACATGATGTAACGTCAGAAATGTGCTAATGGACATCTGATTTCCTAATGGCACTGGTATCTGAGGAGATTTAAAAGAGACATGTTTATAAAGCTGTCAGCACCACACGAACAACTCGCTGTCATTCCTGTCATGATTTAGCTCGCCGTGTGCGTGTGGGTGCACGTGCGTGTCTCTGATTGGCAGTTACAAAGGCTGTACAATTTACCCACTAATAATTCAACCAGCAACTGTCAATTCGGTTATCACTTCACCTCGTGCGCACTTGTTTATCTTTTCCAAACAATACCATATATGAGACAGGTGGTGAGCTTCAGCAGTAAGATGGGCACTGATGTGTGAAAAAAAGAGAGAGAGAGGAAGAAGAAGAAGAAGAAAAGCAGTCAGAAAGGTGACAAAGTCGGTATGAGTAGGAAGACAAGGGTGGTTATGGTCAGAGGTTAAAGCTATACTTATACCAGCACATTTATTCTTTCTGCATGAGGTCTGACCCTCAATTCTCCTTAAAGCATCCCACATACAGTACAGATAAACTGTATGTATGCCTTTATTTGATCTACAGCCTGCTTCTATCTCTTATTCACTGGGAGAGTATACAGTGAAGTTAAATCAAAACAAGAGAGAGCATTTGGACTTATGTTTGGCCCCATGTGGTTTAGTTAATTAACAGAATGAGTTCTCTAGCAAGCACAGGGTATTAAGAGGTGGGAGGATCTGTATCACTCCTCCTTCTTGCAGAAAATGCAATATCTGAATTTAGGAAAACAAGGTGCTTTAGTTCCTTCATCTTCACAAAAACTGGACTTCAAACAAGCAACCCATGAATGCATTCTAAAGAATGAATAGTCTCACACATTAGTGAGTGTAGGGGAAAGTAATCCTGTTTCTCTTGTGTAAACATGTCTTTCTGTCTCATGCCTCCTTATCTTATTCAGTGCATTTATTTCTGATTCTATGCAGCGGTGCTGCATGTCAGTATTTCACTTAAAGGGTTGGGTTCGGTGTGTTTAACCATGCCTGGAGCTACAGTAGTTTGCATTTTATTTTTATTTTTTTTCCCCGCCTCATCGTTCATTGTTCATGTTTGCCACTGGGTTGGGATTATATCCACATGATCCTGACAGTTAGGCATGCAATAGCAGTAACAAAAACATTTCCGATAGTGAAACAGTAGGCTTTAAACACTCCTGCAGTCAGCTGCTGCACAGCGCTGCTTCTAAACCCTACACAATCTAAAGAAAGCAAATTAAGCTACTTAGCATTTTGCTCTTGCTTTTTTAAAAAGATTAAATTATGTGCAAAGTCATAAATAAATAAATTCTATAGATTTGAATGGATTAGCAAATGTTAGCATTCATACGGTTTTGCAATTTCCATCCAGGGCCAACTAATTGAATTGTGGATGAAGTTAATTTGTCTAATTGTCCAAGCTTTCATTTTTATTTTTTAATTTACTGTATATTTTGCTAAACCATTGAGCTGATTACATATGCACACTAATGGCCATGGGAAGGTTTCTATTCAATTATTTTTGTCCTCTAGTTGATGTAGTTGTATATTTTTTTAAGCACTTAGCTTTAATATACAGCAGGTACAGTATCATCTATTTGGTCAGATTGTCACTGGGTAACTGCAGAGCCTATGAAGATGATTGAATTGAAGAAAAAAAGTGTGTATCAAGGAGTTAACAGAATGGACATCTTGCTTCAGACGTTTATTTGGTCAAACTAAGACCCAAATGAGAAAAAACAGACCAGCTAGCAGAGAAAATAATGCAATATAATAGCAAATGACAGGTTTCGATTCAGCTAGTCTCCAGCTTGTTATTGTTTATGAAGCCTGTAAGTTCACAACTTCATAGTTCAGCTGTAACTCAAGTTACAACAGCTTTGATGTCTACTTGCACATACAGTATGATGACCTGTGGTTCACACTGTCTTACATTTTCAGATACAAAAATATGTATACCTTTCATTTGAGGTTCCAGAGTGATGTATGATTGATATGCTTTCAACATGTCCTGGCATCAAATACAATATAATACTGAAAATTAGATGTTGCGTAAAGGTTTTATGTGGTGCGATATATTATTCCATAAGAAAGTTAAAAATGTCGAGAAGATGTATGTGTTCCGAGGAGAGAGACGCCAGCGAGCAGATGAAACGCTCTCTATATTAACTTTGTTATTTTCATTATTAGATGCTGGGAAAATGGGCTCTCATTTCCATGAGTTTAATAATGTTCAAAATCAGATTCAAGACTCTAAAGAAATTTGGACAAGGGCTACAGCAGGAAATCACTTTTTTTCTTTTTATCAGTTTCAAATGATTAAAGTTGGTTAAATGAACATTGCATTTATACATGAGATATGAAATAAATAATAAAAAAAATGTTTTTTCTGTTTGGATTCATAATAACAAAATGACCTGTGTGTATCTGGCTGTGTCTGTGTCTGAGTCAGTCAGCCTATTGTATGCAGTAAAACAGTAACAGATGAGGTGTTTCCTTAGTAACACCAGCCTTAGATCTTACAATGGAAGAAGTTGACCCATTCACTGGTTCATTTAAAAATGCTACATTCACTAATTGCCTTAGCTGACTGTAGATATAGGCTTGAAGTGAGAATATATTATCTGGAAGGTTGCTCAAGCTCACCCACACAACTTTATTCAAAGGCACCGTAGGCAGGTAAAGGCCACGTTACAAGTTTAAAGTTTACAAAAACTTGACCTTGACCTTTCAAGTCATCTACTTGTCTTACTGTTCTTTACACTAGCTGTTTCATCTTGTCTTAAATGGTAGTAAACACACAGGTTCTGCAAACCTGCAGTGCACACACTGCATCATGGTATTAACAAAAACACAAATATTCTCTGGCGGCATATGCACTAAAGAATTACCACTGTACTAAAATATGAAGTAGGGTTGCAAGCTAGGTCATTTGGTTTCTATGTGTTTTTCTTTCAGCCTCAGTTAAAATAAATAGAAACCAAATTCAGTTGTGCAGATGATGTACACATATATGAAGCATACGTTCTGCATATCACAGACAATGACATCCAAAACATTTAGCCAACCTATAGATGATTAATCATCCATGGCACGTGGAATACATCACACCTACAGACAATAACCAAAATAAGACCTTTCAATCTTTCTTACATTCATGTGACTGCACATCACCATGGATATTCACACTTTCTGACCCATTCCATAACAATCTGCTCTGAATTGAAAAGCCGTGTCCTTGGTGATACGTCGCATAGTTGTATTAGCTATCCCTTCTTTCAATTCAGTGCCAGCGCTGCTTCACTTGGTGTCTAGACAGAGCACAGTGCAAGGGTTTTTAGCAAGTAATCATTATTTGCACTTTATTCTGAAAGACTAGAGTTCAAGAGGTGTACGCCTACAGTTTCTCATCTGTCAGACCTGGTGAGACTATTAAGCGAAGTCTTATGAAGCTGTATGGGTCAAATCCACAGTAATTGTCAAAGCTATTCAAGCTTCTAATTCCCAGTGTGTTGAGTTTTGTATCTCAGTCCAATTCTTTCTTTTAAAAAAATGATTGTAATTCCTGCATAAATGTGATATGATTGCAGTCTAATGTTTTATAAGTGTTTTGCACTTTTTATTCTTTTTGTTCCAGGTTCTAATTTGGTACAAACTGGAAATGGCTGGCACAAACGTCAAGCAAAACAGAGAGATTATTTACACAGGGTGGGTATAACAACTAACAAACTAATGCAATCTAATTACCTTGCAACAAACACCATCTTGGTAAAGCTTATACTCTTGTCTTGTTTAAGAGAGGTGGTGATTAGACCTTATGGGATTTTTTGAGGCTGTTTCTGTTTTGCTCTTTATGCTGATACTGTATCGGACGTCATATTTCTAGTAATCTCATTATAACCTGTTCATAAAGTGGAATGTTTTAGATTTTATAGGACTATTTTATAGGATTAGTTAGGAGGTAAGACAAACCTGCGCTGCAACAGATTTTCACCCTGGCCAGTTTCTCTTTTTCATTGAGTTTTCACTCTGGTATCATCATTTGAGCTAACGTTCAGTGTCTAGAGAAGGAAGTACCTAATGAACAGCTCTAAGGTCCGTGGAGACTGATAGAAGGCTGATAAGTATACTGTAGGTGGTATTAAATCTACCATCTGTGTAGTCTTCTTGTGCCTTCCAATATTGAATAGAAGCTTAATCAGTCCCAAACTTTAATGTGTTAAGCATGATCAAATCTTTATGACTGTGAAAAGGTGAAACCTAATAGCTCTAACTATTCCTAAATCCCATAGCTCAATGAACAAAAGCCTTTGTGTGCTATCTTGCGTCACTAATGGTTAATACTATTTAAAGAAATGACTGTTTTCCTCTCCTAAATGGGAGCCAATATGGCCCATATCCAAAAGAAGAGACGCAAATGCAGTGTTTACACTCATGCTGACCATGTTAGTAATAAAGTAACAGGAAATAATATGAGAGCAGGCCTTTAACAGTGTATACCCTCGTGGTCTTATGGGGGATTTTGGATGAAAAACATTCAGAAAATGACATCTATATAAGAATATCCACTGGCTGAAAATGAAAGAAATGTTTCTTGCTTTATTGTGCATCCAAATAGCTTCTTGAAAAATACAGAGACTGGAAGCTGCCAACAGAATACTTTGGGGAAAAAAGAGAAGGCAAAACATCTGGCCTCCAAATTTTAATTAGACTTACCATTGGGATTTCTTTCATTTTACATACTGGACTATTTCTTCTCCCTGAGGAATACTTGACAAGATGATGTGAAATAAAATAATAAAACGTTAACTATTCATATAAAGTGAAATACCATTTATTTAGAAATTCATGTCCATTTATTATCTTTTGTTTTATCTGACTGTCAAGAACTGCCTTGAATGGCAATTCTAAAAATCCACATGCTATGATAACTGATGTTGCAAGGATCTGAGTCGACTAAACGGACTATGACTTGGGCTTCATCATTATTCTGATGTCTGAAGTTATCTTATCAGTTTGTTTGTATGATTTTAGATTTTTATATGCTCAAATTAGACTAGTTCAACTAAAGTACAAGTGCCACTGAAGCAGAAAATGTACTCTTATCTATAGAAAATACCCTAGAGTGAGTTTATATCACACAGGGAGGAAAACTGCTGCTTCACTGCTCTAAATGGGTTTGTTTGAAGCATTAATCTTTCTCCAAGCATTCTTTGGGCAGTCTCTCAGTCACCAATGCACAGCCCTGGCCCTGCATAAGTTCAAGTACGGCATACTTTTATTTTATTAAGGGGAGTACTCGGGTACTATTTAGGCTATAATGTGCAGCTCAGTAGTGCAAAGTCGAGTGAGATATTTTCTGCTGACTTAAGCTTAGATATACAATAAAAAATCCTTCATTATCTCTGGTCCCTGTGCCATAACCTGCTAAAGACTTGAAATCTAAGTAACTGGTTACAGAAAGTGTGTTTGAAGGTAGTTATCCAGACTGTGAATCATGAATGAATGTTGATGCTTTAATGGGCTGAACTTTAAATCGAAAGTCCTATTAAAATGAATTTGGAAAGAAATCAGTATAAGTAAGTAAATAAACAGTATTGTATTGTTGGTATTGTATTGGTGTTATGCAATGGGTGTAAATTGTTGTTTCTGACTGATAATGATGGTAATATGATTAGTGCAATATGTGGGCCTAATTAGCTAGTGTAGCTTGCTAATTTGTGCTTTCTGATTTTCTCCCAGATGTTTAACGTTGTAAACATTTAACTGCTAATGGTAGACAACAAATGACCTGCTGGCTTATTGAAAAGACTGGAAAAAAACATTGTGTGGCTTGTGTTATTGTTTGTAGACTGTACAGGGCCATGACGAGCAGTAGTGAACCACAGTAATTGACAGCATATCTTTTAGCAATGTAGGCACTGAGATGTCAGTCATGCTGCCATGGGAAATGCCCTCCCAGAGGCAAAAAAACTGTAGCATGATTACAGAACAATTAAGTAACAACGATTAAATTCTATACAAAAGTTTTCTCTGTGAATTGACATGCAGTAAAGAATACATGAGATGCACTGACTTCTTCAATTTAAGATCCCCAGGTAGGATGTTCTCAAAGCCTGAGGGCCTGGAAAGCAAAGGCTGAATTGCCTTTGGTGTTCAGTCTAGACTACAGAATGGCCAGGGGGGTCGTTAGGTTGTCAGGTTACAAACCTGCTCGGGTTAAAAGATCAGAGACAGTTTCACTTAGACACTGTACCAGAATGTAAGTCATCTGTACAACTTAAAATCAGTAACAGTAACAGACAGCCAGGATAAAGGAGCTAAACTAGAGATGCATTATAAACTGTTGTGAAGTGGCTCTTTTAATGACTTCTGGTCCATAAATCTTTCTAAAAATGAACATAATAGCTTAATGTCTTGTCATAAATACTCTTTATGCGAGCTGTAAGTTTATTTAACACTCTGATTTGTCATTGCAATGGAGCCGTGAATGGTGTGTTTTCACAGGAAGTTTAAAACTTTAATTGTTCATTGTCAGCCTACTTGATAATGAAGAAATCCAAAGGGCATGGATGCCTTTTAAATGATTTTGGGAATCCGGATGAGGCACTACATTGCAGATAACCGTGAAGAAGTACAGCAGACATATAGAATAAAATATAGCAGTGTATGCTACTATATCTAAAGCGTTTTTTAAGCTGTGATTGTTTTAGATCAAAAAATGTGTGACTTTACATAAAATGAATGGAGATATACCACAGCTAAGAAGAAGTTGAGCGGAAGGTTAACATTTAAATTAGGGCTGTTACAATATCAGATTTTCACTGCATGGTTATCGAGAATTGACGATATTATCATAGTACGTGCGTTTGTTAGTTCCAAACTTTTTCTCATGTATTTTCCTTCATTCTGTTAAAAAGGAAAACAGAACTGTCGACCAAATAAGGGAAGTGTTAATATGTCATGTTATTTTCAGGATGTGTGATTCATTCTCATTAGAGGAAAGACCTGACCTGGTTAACACAAGCATGTTGCAGGTTAATCTTAAAAAAGAAAAGAAATGCAACCTTCTTTTCTTTGTTGCAAGCTATTTTCTTGCTTGTTCATTATTTGCCTCCACAAATCCAATGCAGCCCCAACATGACCCTTTGTTTTGCTGTCACTTTTAAGGATATATCGTATTTTTATAGCAAGGCTTTTGGACAATGTGGCTTTGTCTGACACTGTTGTGAGGAAAACACTGAATCGATAGTCTTTCTATTCTTATGCTTATGCATCTCTTTTTGTGTGACAAACATGTTATATATGTATGCAATCAAAACAAGTACGATGATAAATAATGAACCCAGAGAATGATTACCAATATCTGCCATTTCCGACTAGATCTAGAGATTGTTTTGGTTTCTAAGCCAACAAATGTACTGTTCACTTCAGTCTTACGGGTCTCATTGATGTTCTCTCCAGCCACAGCAGATCTTTTGCTGTGTTGAGCCAAAAAGCTTTAATAAACCGAGCGTAAGCTACTGGTGAATATAGTAAAGCATTTAGCAGCTGAAAAGCAAATTATTGTATTTTTCACAGAGCTGCAAGTGAGAGGCTAAAGGCTAGAATGAATTTTGGCCATAAGCACGACTTCACTGGATTTGCTAATGTGTTAAATTACATTATATGTGAAATATTTCTGTTTTTCAGCTCCTGCCCTAAAAACTCATTAGTGGCGCTAGAGTATCTCATCCTGCATATTGACTCAGCTTTTTAAAAGAAACAATGTATTTTTAAGTTACACACTGTATATTAAGTTCCAGGGCATTAGACCTGAAAATTGACCTCAACTTTAGTTTGACAGGACTAAATGTGCATACAGGCACATTGAAGACTTATATGCACAGTGAGCATTTTTGATAATGATCAGGCAAAGCAATACAGAGAGATGTTTTAGTTCCTCTTTCAGCAGAATTTCTGCCAAAATAATTTGCATGTCAGACAAACTTCTGTTGATCGGTGCATCCAAAATGTGCCTCATTCTGCAAATAGTAAAGAATGAAGGAAAAGAAAAATGGGCGTTGATAACTGAACAATGGAAACTGCCCAGACAATATTTACTGGAGATGATTTGTTACACATGATGGATGAAAGAATGTCAGACTTTGGACCACAGAGAAGGGTAACTTGTGAGGGCGTGTAGGTTTTAGTGGCCTCGAGTGGTGTAGTCTTGGCTTGCAACCCCTTCATTTCACCCTCTCCTTTGTAGCATAAAGAATAAGCTATGGTGACTGTATCTATAGCCAGTGTTCAGCTTGTTGTCTAAGTTACTGTAGAAACATGGCGGTTTAACATATATATATATATATATGGCTCATTCTAAGATAACAAAGCCAAAACAATTCTTGTTATACACTTGTGAATAGTTACTTACATTATAATCCATTTTTGCTATATTCTGTAAATAGAGCCCTAAATCTTTAATGCACACTGGTACTGTACACACACACACTCATTTTACTTATAATTGGGAAAAGCAAGGCAGTGAAAATCAATTATTACATATTGTTAGTGGTGGGTAGTACATTTTTGGCCTATCGCATCAGTTCACAGCAGTTTTGGTCAGTTCTGTTGATAAGCTAAAATGCAGGCTTGCAGAGATGTTTTTTTTTTTCCTTTTGTGTGTTGTGGATTGATGGAATAGCATATTTTTCAAAGGTGATTTTGACAAATTGGTGGCCAGATTGAAAATAGCGGTAGCATAGAAAATGCAAGGATTGTCATCTTCACCAAAATGAGTCATATTTAAAGTGGCAAAATAAAATAAAGTGCGCTCGCTGAAACCAAGGCTGGCTTTTCCCAATATGCCAGATGGGCTCTACAAATGTAACTCTACATGATTTACGGGCGACAAAAAAACAAAACAAAATTAAGATGGTTTCAAGAGGCTTTTCTTTGAAAAGGTAAGCACGATGGTACTTCAGCTTTTGAGTGTGAACGAATTGTGACTTTCAGAGGTATCCTGAGCGAACCTCAGGGAAATAGATTTGCAGGTTTGTGAATAGCAGACTTTTTTAATCCATTGCTAGAGTCATATCATGACATCATGAGATCATGATGGAGATTGCCATTAACATGAGAACTGTCACTCTGCACTGTTTTGAAGTAGACGCCAAGATACAGAGGAAATGAGAAGCTTTTCATGTTTAATTAATAATGCTAATGAAACTTAATTAGAGCAGCTTATGAAAAATGCATTCAAATGAGAGATGAGCTTTATCCTTAAATAACAAGCCTCCTGTGCTGGATTTGGTGTCCTATTACATGCTAATTAGACTGCACTAGGGACTGTTAATGAGCATAGATCATTTCAATCTTTAGCACAGCAGGGCCCCCACCCAGCGCTTATGACCATATATGTGGAAATATCTTTTCATATAATATGTACTGTATGAAGTATATGAAATCTACAATGTCTGTACGGTAATTATAAACTGGATCATATAGCTGCATGAACATCTAGTTGTGATAACTTCATATTCAGTAAAAACCTAAAATTGTTGTTGATGTGCATAATGCATTAAGCTTGATTTTGCCTGTGTTTATCTACTATTATTTTCATCCAATAATTAAAATGAATTGGGAGTTTAATATTCCAAATCCAAATTAAATTTGCATTTGCTAGCTGTGTGTGGAGAAGACATCAAATCAATGCATGAGACAACAGCTTTACAAGTTGCTTTGTTTCTTTGTCACTTTGCAAATTAGTTTGCAAACATTTTTTATTTTTTATTTTTTGAAGCTAGATGAAGACAGTCTGTACAGAAAGGGTGAATATGATTCATTTAGTCTTGTGTCTCTGACGTGGAAACTTTAGTAATTTAATGTATTTTAATTGTAATCACTTACATTTGCCACACTGAAAACAAGTCAACACTGATAAGTGCATCACAGATAGCTTTAGAGCATTTGAGCATTCTACAGTCCCTTGGGAGTGTCTATTAAAAAAGACCTTGCAGACTGCAGGCTATCAGTTCACAGTTTACAGATCGGAAAAAAAAAATCTTCAAACAAGCTTGTGCTGTTCATTTGGTGTTCAGTGAATCCCATCCAGAAGTACATTTTCCCAGGCACAAATTTTATATCTTTGCATGCAATTTTGTACGTTAGTCATATCAATTATCCGCATTTGATTTCCTGCTCTTTCATCTAAATGTAAAATGTCAAAAATAATAGATTTTTAATGCTTAAAAGCACATCTATTGATGCATGCTGGGTACTAAAAGTGCATTATGAAGAGAGACACTAGTGAACTGTCACAGTGTGTGTCATCTCCAGCTTTCTAACAGCTTACTAACATCAAAGCTCAATTGTTGAAAATGCCTGTATACCCTGCAGGTAAGGGTCTATTAAATCCTCCTACACTGTGATCCTTCTCCTACGCCTGATTCTGTCTCAACCTGTACGGCTTTTGGTCAGCAAGACTCATTGCAATTTACTTCTGTTGAATTCCAACGAATTAAACCTTGAAAACGGAACAAAGAAATCATTGATTTTACAGCGGCATACAACAATACATACCAGGTGATAAATTAGCTGTATGAAATGTATACATAAACTAATTAACAATATAACCGGTGTCTCTGTGCTAAAGAAAGAGAGGGGGTTGAATGAATGGGTGGATGTGTGCGCTCTGTTTTACACTGTCAATTTGGCAGACGCCTGCAGGGGCTGGTGTGTTGCCATGGTGATATGAGCACGGCATGAAAGAGCAGCAAGGTTTGCCTAACAGGACCAGTCTCATAAGGACTGATAAAATGAGAACCTTTCTTTAAAGAGTCTCACATACACTAGATGCCTATTCAACGCAACCCAGAGCGTCCAGTCTTAAGCATTACACCATTTGCGATATAATTGAATCAGACTTGCTCGTTTAATGCTTGTTTAAAACATTCTGCTTTTATAAAAGATCGAATTTAGCTTTCACTCTTGAATCTACCATCTTCTCTGCAATGCTGATATTTTTTTTTAGTATAGATATTAGTCAGTTCTGTCACTGGCCATTAAGCAGACAGTACCTGAGAGTAAGATTTATTTCCACAGCCTTAATAGTTGGTTGACTGATTATAGGTCTGACTAAGATTTGTTTTCAACAAAGGTGGAATGGTTAATAATATATTGGAATGGAAACCCCACAAGCAGTTAAAAAAAAACAAGATTAATGGGGATAAATATTAAGAATTTGTGGCCCATTTGTGGCCCATTTTTAGGCGCCGGACAGCCAGATTTTTCTTATCATATTCACCAAAGGACCACAAAGGTTTTGTGCTGGTGAAATTGAAGAAGAATTGCCTGTTTGGTCTTATGCAATATGTACTTACTACTTGAAAAGAGACAAAGACAAAAGAAAATATGGGAGGAGGGAATGGAAATTCATACAAATAGCCACCCCATATGAATTATTAACGCAGACTGACCACTGCGACAACTGCGTCTGACATTTCAATCAAGGAAAAGAAGGTGTAACATCTGCAGGAAACACTATAGTCAAGTTGGAACAGTGATTGAGAAAGACAGAAAAAAAGAACACCAAAGTTGAAAGATGCATCATGAAGTTAGGTTACTTCATCAGAACTCTCTGCTCAGCACAGAAGAGACAAAAGAGCAGCATAGCAACAACCTGTGGTTTCTCACAAAACTTTACTTTTCTGTTTCCTGCAGGTCCCTCCTGCTTATTTTTACTTTTAATTAATTTTCACAGCAGCTACAGTCCAGAGTGATATGATTGAAGCAGCCAGCAATGTTTCTTACAGTACGTAGGAGGCTGGATTCTTTTTTTTTCTATTTAATACAATAATCATAAGGAGATTCAAATTTTTAATTGAGTTTTCATAACTAATAATAATAATAATAATAATAATAATAACAATGGCATTTTATTCATAGAGCGCTTTTCTTGATACTCAAAGAGACTTAGAGAGTTAAAATCACTGAACATGAAAATATACAACATACATCATTAATCACACATTAAAAGTCTTTTTTAAAGTGAGTTTTGAGTGTCATGGATGGAGTCAGGTTTGTGCAGTGAGGAGGAGGGAGGGAGGCAGCTATGAAGAAGGATCTGTCGCCCCAGATCCAGTGTTTTGTCCTCATAGATGGAGAAAAGAGGTTGGCATCAGAGAAGTGGAGGCTGCAGGACAGAGTCTGGTGGCAGAGCAGGTCTCTGAGGTAGTATGGGGCTGGTTGCAGAGGGCTTTGTGAGTAAGGAGAAGCACTCGTTGTGGGACAGGCCATTAGAGCCTCTGGAGGACAGGGGTGGTGCAGTCATGAGAGTGGGACTGGGTGAGCAGGCAGGCAGGCAGGCAGGCAGGCAGGCAGGCAGGCAGAAGAGTTCTGGATATATTGGAGTTTATTTAGGACTTTGGATGATGTGCCATATAACATATATTACTGATTTGGTTGCTGTTGAAGAAGACTCCAAGGTTGCCACTGTGTAGGGAGGGAGACAGAGTGAAGTGAGACAGAAGTTGTGCGTTATGATGAGGGATTTTCGACCAATGATGAACATGTCTGATTTATCACAGTTTAGTTTGGCTTGCATCCATGATTTAATTTCAGTGAGGCTGTTGGTCAGGGCTGAATGAGTTGCAGTGGTGATAGATTTAGTGGAGATGTAGAGCTGGACAACATCGGCATAGCAATGGAGGTAGAGAGATGACAACGTGTGCTGTTCCTCCAAGGAGGAACATGTAGAGGATAAACAGGACAAGACCAAGCACTGAACCTTGGGGGACACCTCAGGACAGAGGAACGGTGGAGAAGGTGCGGTTGTTGATGCTGATGAACTGACTGAACCAGTGATGAGGGAGGCAGTAGAGAAGAACAGAGTGGTGTCAAAACCTGCAGTGAGGTCTAGGAGGATGAAAATATTAAGGTGACCAGAGTGGGAGGAGAGGAGGAGATTGCAGGTGGCTTTAAGGAGGACTGTTTCTGTGCTGTGAGTGGAAAATAACGGGTCACTGGAGATGAGGTGGGCTTTGAGTTGAACTCCTTCAAACACTTTGTTGAACTGACAACATAAAACTGTTCCTAAAGCTTTCCTCTTGTGGGATGAGTGCACACTTGCAGTTCTATAAACCTGACATTTTGGGCTTTTAGTCAAACATTGCTTAGGCCTATCCTATATCCAGGACATGGTCAAGCCATACACCCCACCCCATCCACTATGCTCCGCTACTGCCAATCAGCTCGCCCCCCTATCCCACTCCCCCAAATGCATGTGTTGTTCCAAATATGTTCACAGCACATTATTCCTTGGCATTGAGGTGATGAGAGTGCATACAACCATCGGTATATGAATTCTGGTATACTTCTAGTAACAATCATTGACTTCCTTCTGGTGTTTCAGAGAATACTGCAGCTGTTCTCAGCTTTGTGACAATGCATTTTCCAGCTAATCCCTTTAATTTGTTTTGCTTTTTTAATTTACTTGCATTTACTTTAGTTTAATTGTGTCATCGAATTAAGGAACGCTAAATCCTTATCAGATCCTTGTAGAATCAAAGTGGAAAAACATGATTTGAAGGGTATGAAAACCTGCAGTCTGAAAGTAACTAGAAACTTTCGACAAATTCAGTGTGAGTAAAAAGTGCATGTGCATGTTGCATACTTAGGGTTCAGTACTTGAGGACGTGTACTTTAAGTTACATTCCACCACTGAATTTGACCCATAACATAATGGATGTACCATTTTTAACCAGTATAATAAGACATTTAAAATGACTTAAGGCAGTGGCCCAAGAGGACAAAATCAGAACATCACCAAATCACCTCTCTTTCTGAATTTATTTCAGCAGTGTTGTTTTCAGGTGTTCCAGTCTTGACTGGAGGTGGAGTGGTGGACAACTGACTGACATTGCCAGCCCGTCCCAGTCAAAGTAAAAATCAACAAACAAAAACAATCTTCTTCCTCATCTATTACAGCAGGTAGCCTGGTTCAGTCTCCAGCAGAAATCCTTCTGGCTTGGCCAGACACCTTATCAAACACAGTTGGCAGTGAATGCAGGTGGGAAGTCAGTGAGATCGCATCCTTTACTGCACTCACTACTCCTACTGGTTGAACAGGGTGCGATCATCACGGCCGGATGGTGTGCCACGAAGCTCCATGTGGATTAGGTCCTGCCAGTCAAGCCTCTCACTGTCAAATGGAAAAGAAGAGGCTGATGCGAATATGTGCCTACATGGCCGTCCACACCTCCTTTGGCTGACGGAGTGCATAGGGATGAAGAAAGTGGCATAGTGAACACGCCATTCCACACAAAATACGCATCAGTCGGGAAAAAAATATGTTCATCACACGTAAGATCCTAACAGATTAGTGCATATACACAAACAAACTATATCCAGCTGAACACCATGTGCAATTATATTTCATATAAGTATTATGCTAAAAGCATCTTAGATCAAACAGCCAGGATGTCACATTAACCGCTGAAGTTAATTAACTGTAAAGCGCCTGGCATATATTTTATGTGAGTGATGTTTAAGAAATGAATTGGTATAGCAGTTGCATGTGTTCCAACAAAAAAAGATTGTTCAGAAGGTTTATGTCTTGATGGGATCAAATAATTACCCGTATGCAATTTGTGTGTTTGTGTATTTATGTTTGTCTTTATCTTTACTGACGACTGTATGAACATTTGCATTTTTTCCCCCTTTCAAACAGCCAGAATGAATAATGATAGCAATTTCCATTATTTTCATTTTCAAGATTTCAGATTTCATATCTCTGAAGAGAGATAGGTTATCTGCTGTTTATTTCCTATTTGTTTGTATTGTTTTTTTTGGTCCCCAGTTGCATGAATTTTCAACCTGCAACCTTCATTATTTCAATATTTGCCTTTGTCTGTGGATGTTGTAATTATGTCAATCCCTGTTGTTCGGTTCTCTGCCTTTATATTGTCTCAAAGCTTTCTGGAGTGTGAAGGGGTTTCGACCAACAAGTCATTAACTAATGACTAACACTAATTGTTGTGATGCTGTGTTCTGACATTTCATTTTTCACCTTTTTCTTCTACTAACACTGGATTGCCAACTCGATTTTTTTATTTATTTATTTATTTTTTACCATGTAAACAGTCTTAACCTGGTTTTCTTTACCACATTAATACTGTAATGCACTCAAACCAGGCTGTAGCACAACTTCTTTTATCTTCTGGCCATGCTATGGAACAATTGACTGTTTACTGTTCTCATTAGTGATCTGCTACGCTCCACTCATTATTCCAGCTGACAGGTCTGTGTACCCTTTGGGTGAGCCTGATTCGTTTTCATGCGTGAGCCCAATCATTAATTCGACCAGCAGACATGGCCCACAGCTTTAGAGAAGACAGAATAGTGGGTACTTTATGCTGCCTTTTGGCAACCTCAGAAGCCCATAATTAAGAACTTCCAACCAGGACAAATACAGTGGAGCGGCATGCTAACACTGTATGTGCAACCACTGATAAAATATCTAATAACATAGTCAATACAAGATTTAATAGCCTAAAACATCCAGGTCTGCTCATATTACTGACAAGATAAGATACTATTGATGGACATGTGCATTAAAAATAATGGATCAATCACCCTCAGTGAACACAGTAATGATGAGCACATCCGGAGCTTTGATGCTTAAACCATACTAGAACTGAGAGCCTTTTAACAGTAAAATGATCTGAGAATGCTTCAACTCCAGACAAAGCAAACAAACCATCTTCCAGAAGGAGCTGCTTCGCACTCAGCCACCTCCTTGTCTCAGCTATTTTCAGCAGCGTGCGTCTAAACCAAACCAACTGTCACAAAAGTGTAAGAAACGGCCTGGATTCACAAAACTGGTCCAATATGATATGATTCATACATCCACAGACCGAGGGAACATATTTTAGCCTTTTAGTGACATGCATTGTTGATATATCATCCTTTATGTGTGGTTAGTCCAAAATGAGACAAGGTTGCAAGTAACAGAATACTATTGCATAAGTTTATACAGTAGGTAAAGAATACAGATAAATATGACAATGACAAACCCACTCTTTGTTCTCACCAGCATCACTTCTCTTTTCCAATTTTTACCTTTTGTTATTCACACCTCCTTATTCACGATAGTTGTTTGTCTCCACTTCTCTCCCCCCTCCTCCTCCTTTTGTCATATTCTGCTCCTTTTTTCATTCTTCCTCTCTTCTCTGGTTTCCTCCTGTTTTATTCTTCACCTCGTATCTTTCCTCTTTGCCTTTTACTATTGTAATTCTCTCCTCCAGCCTCTCCTCTCCTTTTGTGCTTCTGCGTTCCTCTCATTTATTCCTTTCCTCCAGCTCTCTTTGTGTTCATTACTATGCTCCTAATCCTGCACTTCCTTTGCCTGTCCTTTCAACTCTTTACATCTCCTCTTTATTTCCAACTTTACAGTGCTTTACCCTTAAATGAACGCCGTGAATGTAAGCAATAAAATTGTAACAGTTGCACTGGCTGTTAAGCAATCACTCATGGTGGGCTGGAAGTTTATGGGCAGTGCTACTCTAGGTGAAGTTTGCCTGAGAACTAACAAAGCAAACACACAAACCAATATCAGCAGCAGCTTTTCTGTCAGCTTTTGAGCACCTGGGAGTCTGAGAAGGTGCTGAGCAACAACCTTAAGCTAACAGGTTTTAAAGGGACATATGCACAGCTGGCTCTCGGGATCATGTCTTGACAGTCTGACAGAAACATTTGAAGGAGTGCTGAGTCTGACATTACTTACTGTAAAACGTAGGGTGTAACACGGTGACACTTTAAGGTCAAATCTTATGGTTTTTACTGTTTGCTCAGAGTTTTCATGTGGGGGGACACAAACTGTGCTATGCAATGTGAAGCTTTGAAGACAGCTGGAGTAGAATATGCTACAAACTTGCTTCAATCTAAAGTTACAAATTCTCTTGCAACACTCACAACTGGTCCTCACTCTCTCAAATCTTGATCTGTGCTTACTCATCTGTCCCTTCGGCTCTTGACGTGCGGGCTGACGTCAATTAAAATGTGTTATGCACATACCTAATAGTTCTCTCAGTTGACTCTGGATGTGTTACTTTGGATGAATGATGCATTTGCAGCCAAGGTTTGTATTTTGAGTGGAATAGTCGTATTCTGTATTTTGAAGCAGCTTAACAAGAAACTAGTTTCAGAGCCGGAATAGAACTGTCTCTTCTCTCGTGGAAACACCTTTCAAAACTAGCTGGTCCTCTTGTCTACTGATTTACACCATGGTACATTTCTTTATTTCCCTGCACTGTGTGGATCTGTAGTGATCCGGATTCATGACATAGCATTCTGGAGGCACTAAAAAGCAACTGTGCATTGTAATTTTGACAACTCTAAAAAATCTCAGCTGGGGAAATAAGATGGGTGCAGGACACTTTCTCTGTTTGTTGCTGGGAGATTTCAGTGACAGCAAAGCAGCTGATTTCATGACTAGAAGAGACACTGCAGAGTCTAAAAAAACTCATAACAGGAGTGCACTATTTATCTTAACATTCTCAATCTTGCACATTAATAAAATATAGCAGCACTCCTTATACGCAAACCAATATCTCCAATGTTTGCATCTATTGCATGACAACTTGATTGCCTATTGTTGTTACTGTTGCAGAATTCCCTCTTAGATGGCATATATCAAAGGTTTTCATATTTGGCATGTTGTATAGTCAAACTGGGTTTGTAACCTTCGTTAGTGACAGACGAGTGTCCTCTAGATTCCCTGATGGCTGAAAGAAACCAACATTGACTGTTTGTAGAGGATGGGACACAGATCATGGTATCAGTCAGGAACAAACAACAAATGCAGTATTCTTTTGTTTGTTCGAGAACACAAACAATGGTGTTTCACACCCAGGGCGCCGCCAGGAATTTTGGGCCCCATGACAAAAAAATCTAATTGGGCCCCTATACCTATTACCTATCTTTTGGGGCCTCTGTCAGTCATGGGCCCTTGGAATTGTCCTAACTTTTCCCCCCTATACGGCGCCCCTGTTCACACCATTTAAATAAGCTAGCAAATGTAATGGAACGTCTCCTATTTTCAGTGAAATGTATCCTCTTTACATTCCTGAAAATGATTGCACAGCCTTGACATTGTGATCTTATTGTAAATAGAATAAATTGCTGAAAATGACTCTGAGGCAAGCAGACCTTCTGATTTTACCTCTTTGTATTTTATGGATAAAGAAAATGAAACCACTGTGAGGTAAAACTCAACTCTAGCATTCATGTGTACATCAACACTTTTGGTTTAAAAGCCCCGAAACATTGCACTGCGTGGTGAAGAATTAAAAGACGGTTCACGTGTGGTCAAAAGCAGAGGAGGCTGGTATATTGAGTCAAATAGAGGTGGGATTAGGAGAGTTCAGTGTCTTTTGCAGGACCCATGACGAAAACAACAAAGTTGGTGTTTGTTTTGCATGTCTATTATGCAACATTTGCCTCATTAAACTCACATCATAATGTGAAGACTACTTCAGGTATTTCATTGTAATTCAAAGCATTTAGTTTGCTGGCTGAGTGAAGGCTGCTGGCTTGTAGGTCGGCTGTCACGGCTGATAAAACAACTCCTGCACATGCATTTAATCCACAGATGGTAATGTGGCGATTTAATATAATGTTTCGTCTGTGGACTCTCAGCATGTATTTAATCAGTTTATCAACTGAAATTCTTACTGTAACTGAAGAATGAACATTTCAGATGTGTGTAATGTGGCGAGTTCAAATCTATTCCAGTATTTAGATATATAAAGTGGTGTTTCTAAAACTTTATGTCTCTGGTACCAAAAAATAAAATGTTAGTCATGCACCATATACATGTATTGAAGTGCAATGTTCTAAACATGTATGCAGCTCTGTGTTTACAAACACCTTTTCAAGTACTTTTGTATTTTCATTTCACATTGGAAAAAAACTACGCCATTCAGCATCTTCATGTAGCTCTAGTGGGAGGATGCAGTGCCCCTGGCAATTTTCACTGGGTCAGAACAGTTTGTTTTTGAAAGCTGATGCAGGTAAAAGTACTATACAATTTTGGGCATAACAATATCAAATTACGGGTTGGATCCAGCCAAATAATAAGACTGTTTTGTAGAGAGAAAGACTCGAAACCAAACTTTGTGTTGGTTGTTGAGAGCTGTTGGGAGGGAACTCTACAGTTTGTGTGTGGGCTGAATATCGAACAATAAGCTCAAAGTGTCCAACAGCTCCTCAGAGCTGTGTAACTGTTGTATAGCTATTTCGCTGTGGGTTTGACAGTACAGGTTCACATTACACAGTGATTAGTTTTACTGTCAGTACAGCTTTAAGTGTACAAGCAGCTGCAAAATGAAATTTACCTTTACTTACTGGCAACACTTGTTAAGGAAGAAGAGGTTGGTAGATGGTTGGTAGGTGGTTGTTGGCTGATATCCAACAAAGTGTGTGACATAATAAAACTGATTTACAGGAGCTGATAATGTAATATAATTATAAGTTTAATTTACCTATTGAACATAAGAGCATGAGAGCAGTTGCTTAAAAAAAAATGATGAAACATTTGGATATTTTGGCCTTTTTGTACTTTGAAGCAAAGTTTGAGCAGTCATCTGGAATACAGTCAGCCAACAAACTTCTAAATAAATCTAAACTAAATATTGAGTGAAAAAAAAGCAGAAGCCACCCCAACCAATCCCACAGACCTTTGGCCCCCTGTAGCTTTGCTGATAGCTTTCCAAGGCATGCTAAAAGAACACACGCACACACACGTATAAACAAACAGAATAAAAAATACAGCCATATGTTAAAGAATTTCCTCATCATTTCAAGTTAAAGTAGCAGTTCATGTAAAAGTGCCAGTTTGCTTCAGGGTATTGGCCCTACAAGCATACCAGTGGATGTGTGACAACATAACAGCAGATAATAGCCTACATTTCTGTTGAAGCTATAAGCGTCCCACTATGTCTGGAGGAGAGGTGAGCATAACAGCTGTGGTGCCAGCTAACAAGCCTGTTAGTAATTGGTGGCAGTGCTGTGGAACAATCCATACACACAAAAACAAACAATCAGATCAGATAAGCAGAGTTTGTCCTCTCTGTGCTTTCCACAAAGCAAACTTTCATTCATCACTAAGAGATGATCCAACCAGCCTCGACACACTTTCCATTTCTGCATGGGCCCGTTCCCACATTATTATCCATTGTAGCATGATGAGTTGGAGGTGGTTTATACTAACTCATATATGTGATAGGTTACTTTTATTCATGTAGTGCAAGCGACCGTTTTTCATACCACATTGTGAGCTTTCTAAGGCTTTCTTATATTATGATATTTTCCCAATTGCTAGTGTCATTTTCTGCACTGGAGGTTTACCAGCACAGTGTGTACTGATGGATCTGTGTAGGTGCAAGGAAAGGGAACATGATGTGAAATTGGTGAATAAGGGTGGTAACTGTGGGACCTGTAAGTATTTTTATTTTTTTAACTAACATGTTCATGTTCCGTTATTACAGGGTTATGGCATGGCTTACCAAGCACCAAAGCTAGCCATGGAGTATTTTATAAATCTGCTATGACTTATTTCAAAATTACCATTTACCACTTGCCAACACTGGAGGGGTACAGATGATCACAAAATGAGGTTAAGCTAACGGCACAGTTCTCAAATAACTACACTAAATTGATGTTGTTGTTTTTTTTTTTTAATTTAGGAACAAACAAAGGTCCCAAGAAGAGAGTGTCAGGAACATACTGTAGCCCTTCAGCCTGTATGTACTCACAAGGTGGTTCAGTTTTATGTGGATTGGCAGTGCTGTTACAGAGAGTGCTGTTCATTTTTTTTTTTGCTTTGGAGTACAGCAAGTAGAAAAGCTTTTTATTATGAAACAGTTGTAGAAGATGATTGGTTTTATGTCACAGTGTCATGAGCAGCTGTCATGAACAGTAAGGGACACAAACACTGCAGTCGCTGGAAAAGTCAGAGAGTGCACAATATCAAAATTGAAATATGCAATGAACTGTGGGTCATTTCATTTTTCAAAACTTAGGAAGTCTCTACTAAAGGTAAACTAACTTCAAACAAGCAGACCTGCTGCCAAAACCACTACGTCTCTTCACTTCTGCCATTATGTTTATAGAGATTGCCTACTCATCCAGCTTCAGTTCTGGCATGACACCGGCTCCTCTCTCTGACAGCTTTCCCCCACCCCACCTTCTTAAAATCTCCTCTTCCTGACCACCGGGAAGAAAATGCCTATGGTTCAAACACAAACACTCCCAGTGCTCCAGGCAGCCTAGCTAACACATTGAGGTAACATTAGCTAACAGCAGCTATAGTTTGCAGCGGTTTGCTATCTATCACAAGACTCTGTAAATCACAAAGAGTTGAGGGGGAGCAGCCAGAGGACATCAAAGGTAAACCAGAAAATATTGTCTCCATAAATATGATTTGGTTTGGCAGAAATCAGTGAACGAGTTGGTGGTGCTGCTGTAAAACGTTACGCACTTGCAGAGTGGGAATGACACAGGCAGTTCACTTGATTACAAGTCAGTGTAGCAACAGCATGATTTAAAATCTGTTATTTATGGTAGAACGTTTACATAATGTTGCTTTAAACTGCCCAACACTGTCTTAGCATGGCCAAAGTATATATATTCCCAGTCTGCCAGCTACATATGACTTGTTGTAATTCATGTTCCAAATAATAAAAAAAGGGTTTGTACAAGTAAAATATGAATAATAAAGGAAGTAGGTCATGCATACACATCACATCTGAGGTTTTGGGAAAAAAAGGAGGGGAGGACAAAGAAATACTTTGTTGTACATAAATTTCCAAATTTTCCAAAGATTCCCTCCTCAAGCGGTTAGACCAGATAGAGCACAAAGAAACATCATCTACTACCTGTGGAATGTCTTTTTGTTAAGGGAACGCCAACTGAATATGCACGTGATTTTCTAAAAACGTCCAGAATCACACTTACACAATGTCACATATTCACACCTGCCAGTTGCCAAGTACAGCTGCTGGTGACTAATCAGCTCACCGAGAACAAGGATAGAATAAATGCCCTGCTGTAGGACACTTGAGAGAATACTGCCTATTTAGTTTACTTTGCCAAAAGAACATTTTCCCAAGATGGCCCAGGGATTTGAAATAATACCTTTGACTCTCAAGAAACTAAAACAAGCAGAATTAAAAGATTTATTTCTGTACATGTTGACGATGAGATTCAAATTCACAGCTTCCACGTTTTCCCTCATTTGTATCTTTTCCTTGCACCTTAGTCCCTTTCAATGAAGACATATGAGGAGAGATGCAAGGAAAAGATGTAACAAGAAAGGAATCAAGGAGGCATCATCTGAAGACATGCCAGTTTTTGATGATGACAGCACAGCTGGATCACCTGTCAGTGGCTCTGGCTTTGATGGTTTGCCCATAAATACGCTGTCCAAATAATAATATTCCCGCAAAGTTTTCAGTTTGTTATCTGTCCCTGTAGATAACTGCACTTATGTTGTCATTCAGTTTCAGAGCAGTCCAATCAGCTGCAGTGTCCAATCACTAATAGATTTTCAATAAAGGGGTGTGTCATCTGGCAGAAGACTTCCACAAAGGCTCATATCGTGTCTCCTCAGGGATCCACCCTCACTCATTGCAGCAGAAATAAGGGAAAGGGAAACATTTTTTTATGATGGTCTACCAGAACGAATTCTGGGTCCAGGAGTGAGGAACAAAGAAAAAAATGTAGTTGGTTTGTATTCAAAGATCTTTGTTGAATTCTAAAATCGTGTCTGTCAGTAGTAGGATGTTGAACTAGGCTTAATTGTGCAATTGTGCCAAACAGACTGACTGCTTGGCTTTTTAAATTTACAAGGTTGTACAATACTACCTGTAAGCAGAAAACCTTCAAATTGTTCAGTATAGTCAGTTAACATTTGCACATGCCACCTAAGTCTAATTGCTTAGTAGTACAGTGAAAAAATATTAAGAAAGTATATAAATAGTGAAATAAACTATTAAAATGTGACATATACACACATACACAGTATATAAACTAGCACACTCATTCCCAAGTCACAAGCACGAAACTAAAGCTAATCCTCTTCTTTATTTTCCTCCGAGTTACATGACTCCCCTACAAATCTTGAGCACAGCATTACAGAGCAGAGCGAGGGAATGAGCGTTAATGACTGAGGTGTATTTGTCAATCAAGCCTAACACTGGTATGTGCATGGCTTTACATATCCTCCCCATGGGGGTATCATATCAGGGCATGCATTCTGTGTATTTGCACAGTGTAAGGTTGTGTGCTCTCACTGGTGGGGATATGTCTGTCACTGCTCTCTCGAGGCTATATCCGAGAGAAGACCATCTGTTTATTTTGGCCCGACATCACCTCTGCTTATAATACCTCAGAGGCCCATAACTTTTCAAAAGGTATAAAATGACTTTTGGGAGATATTATTTGCCTATTTCTTCTTATTTCAACATTGAGAACAGTTATCTACTTTTTTTTTTTATCCTGCTTTATTCTGTACTGTTCATTTCTGATAAACTGTTTATGCTCTGCACATTTATGGAGAGGTCAGTCCATTCTGTGCACTGGCTGTCACACAGAATTAGCAGCAACAACTTTAACAAATTCCTCATGATGTCTTCCTTGTCTCCCTCTCTCTCTCGCTCTTTCTGTAGCCCACAAGTCATGGTGTGATTGTGTACATTTCCATCACCATCCCACTCATCCTACTGTTGTCAAATCGACAGACTCAGGCCAGCAGATTATCAGCATCAATATAACAAAAACATAATCTGACACAAACTTTGCCACATATTTCAATAAACTAAATCTATGCTGGCAGTAGAAATGAAGAACCCTTACTTTGCCGCATCAGAAGCTCTGTCAGATTGTGAAGGAACAATAAAATACAGATTTTGTATTTCGTAAACGCAGCAATTGGGCTGGTATTATTAGTATTATTATTATTACCATTATTAGTATTATTACAAATGTGAATCATTACTTTCAGCAGATACACATCAGGCACTGGCTTGTAGTAAAAGCTATGTTCTTTCAAAAGAAAACACATTCCTGCAGTCACACAGATAGTCATTATGTAACACAAGTGGTTATCTTGAATTTGAAATGGATGATGTCCCTACTCTTAAAAGACCTCCATTAGCCTGCCAAAAAGTGCAAAGATTGCCAAAGATGATGGAAAATGAATATCAAGTGCAATACATCATTCTTGTCTGACTAGCGATATGGCAATCCCGGGTGGAAAATTAATTTGATTTCCACTACAGCCTGACATTGTAAGATGAGCAGCAGGAGCACTTTCTGTATTTTCTGCCAGTACTGATCATCACAGTGTCAAGAGTCCAGGATTTGGAATATATTTTCATATTTCTGTGTTTTTTCCATTTGTTTTATTCAATATGGGGTTATCTCATTTTTAGGCTGGGCTCTCTATAGTCCAGCAGGTTAATGTGAAGATAGTATTATGTTTATAAGTTAAAAAACTTAATATTCTTTTCGCAGAGATGTCCAGATGTCAGGATACTAGGGACATTTATTTGGAATAAATGGAATGGAATACATGAAATTGTGCTATACAAGAACTGAGACCAAAGATTATTAAAATTACACAACAGATACACATGGCCATGCTTGTTATAGAAATATATGAACCAGTGTTCGGTGATAACAGTTATTGAATATTCCTATAATTAAAAAAAAAAAACTATCTTTGAGCCAACGATTACAACCTGAACATCGTACAGAGCGGCGTCACCACAACAGCTCAAAATGTAATCGTAAATATTGACTAAGTATCAATAAACCAGGGAAATTAGAAAAAAAAAATGACGTGCACCAAACAGATTCAATACAACAACCCAATGAGAGGCAAAATAAGATCAGTATTTCACTCTGTGTGTGTGTGTGTGTGTGTGTGTGTGTGTGTGTGTGTGTGTGTGTGTGTGTGTGTGTGTGTTTATATTTGGGGCAGAGATTGCAAAGCAGACTGGTTAATTCAATGATGCCAACAAGCTGTTATACATTACACAATCTGCCTACACCTGTAACAGAAAGAATACAGTATGTGTAGGAAATAAATACAGCACCACTGCCAATTCTCAAATTATATGGAGAAACTCACCTGTTGCAAAAAATAAATACATTTTTAAAAGAGCCAACAACAGAGCCGCTGTCTCCTGCACTAAATCCTGATCAGCACAGTTTCTGTCTGAAATGTGTACTGAATATAAAAACCCTCTTTGTGTCTCACTAATTTTTTATGATGAAATATTAAGTCGAATGGACTCATTGCATTGCTTGACACCATAGAGAGGTGAATTCTTAACTAGCTAATTAATGGCCTGTCAATCACACAGCCAAGGCAGCACCCAGGAAAGAGTAGCAAATCAATGACAGACAACTGACAACTAACTAGTAAAAAAAAGTTTTAAACCAGGAAATAAAGATGATGAAGAAGAATTTATCAGTATTGGTGAAAAAGTATTGGCAAAGCAACATCTGTTCCATTATTGTTCACACCTTATATTCACGATTCAAGCTTTCTATTGCAATAACTCCACACCGGTTTATTCGCCTCAAGAACCTCAGTCATTTTAACCTGGTTACCTGGAACCAGTTTTGCATGCATATGCCGCAGTGGGCTAAAGGAATACAGCTTCTCGTGTGGCTGAGTCTTATCACACTTTCAAGAGTCTTGTGTGCACGCTGGAATGATAGTAGGTGGTCATGCCTCCAATTAAGGCAAATCATGAGTGTGCATTTGATGTTGCTGGTGCATCATGTTTCTGCCAGTTTTTTCTAGCTGTTCCAAGTCTGTTTCACAAAGATTTTCACATCAGCTCTGTAGTATAATGAAATTGTAGAAAGCAAGTGTGCACATGTGTGACACTAGTGCAGAGTGACAGAGTGAGGGATGACCACAATAATTAAATTTCATCTTCAGCTCGCCCTAATAGCTGAATATATTACTAGTGAACAAGTGTGCTGCTTTGAGGCGAGCTGAAATGAATAATGAAAGAGAAAATTAGTACTTACACAATCAGAGGGAAACATATCAGCAAACCCAAAACAGCAGAGACTGATTGGAGAATTTATTTGTGTCATTAGATGTTGGCAAATTAAATGAGTCCTCTAGACCAGTCCTTCTGAGTACCTCAGAATCGAGCTCTCATTCAAAAGACAACATCGAAAGGTCTAATCATGCCAGACCCACAGCCTGCAGTCAGGGAGAGCCACTCCATTCACATGGTTCTTAAACTGCATCTGTGACACTAGAATCCCCAGGGCGTGCTCTCCACAGATGCTGCTGCCAGACTAGCTCTCCCGTCTACAGTCCCTATTTGGAAGGAAGAGATATGCTAAGAAAAAAGAAAAGCCTTCTTTATATCCTTGACAGCTCATTACCACGGAAACAACCCTGGCCTGGCATCACTGGCCAGCCCTCCTCGCTGGAGGAAACAGACAATAAAAAGGGAGTGCTGAGGAGAAATGAGAGTGCAATATTACATGCACTAACTGGTCCTTTAATTAAAATATGCTTAGCTGCAGAATATGGAGGTCTGCTATATTTTTTGGCACTGTCAGCTTCCAGCAGTATGGCATTACTACCACTATGGTTAAAGACAAAACCAGGTGCCAGAGAGTGTCTGACATAGTAGATAAAAATAGCAAATTTGGCACGAGCAGCAACACTTTGTGGGTCCCATCATGGTTCGGCGCTCTGACTATTTAAAATGTTTTGTTCTTGGTTCAGGAAAGGGAAGTAAGTAACAAGGGAGCAGGGCAGACAGGCGGGATCTGGATTCAGACCTAAAATAGTGTACAAGGTTTTGTTTGTTTGTTTGTTTTTCACACATTCAGGGAACTTTAACCTTGACTGTCTCTGGTCAAATAATGAAAATCTGTTTAATTATCCATGATCAAGTCAAGCAACAACTGTAATCCTCTTCGTTTGTGGTGAACTGCCAAGAACCGTCTTAGAATGGACTGGTTGGATTTCCAAAATCAAAAAAGGCAGTGTGCTTCACAATTTGTATGTTTCCTCACAATGTATTGATTTCAAAATGGAGGAACCCACCAGGAAAACCACAGTAAATGGCATGTTTAGGCTGGCTTTCACGGTCGGCTTCTCTGTAGTTTACTAGTGTTATATGATTATAGTCTTTTCTTCTTTCTGTAGTTATGTAGTCTGAATGACAGTGAAGCGTTCTATTCAATTGCTGTCTAACTTTGAGTTTAACTTAGGACACTCACATATCCTTTTTAAGACTAATGCATATTTTGTCCATCTGTACAGGTCTCTAGCATGAGGAAGTAATGCCGTAGAGATACAGTACAACGTACGGATCGTTCTGCTTGAAAGCTAAATTAACTCCTCTGACATTGTGCTTGGAGAGGTTTCTGGCTGAGGGTCATGTGGACTTGATATGGCGTGCTTGAAGTTATTTTGAAGCAAACATTGGAAGACTGGGAAAGAATTTTCACTCATCCAGTGGACTCTGCCAGAATCCATCTAGACATCAGAAAACAGTCCTGTCCGCTAGTTTTGGAAGTAGGTCAGACTTTAACATCAACACATGCAAAGATTTTCTTCATAGCTTTGAGCAAGGAACCATGAGTGTTTAGCTCGTTCAGTTACGTTTTAAATGATACTCATGAAGTGAAATCTCTAATTCTTCCTCCACCTTAAGAAGCAGGTCAACTGGGACAACTTTTGTAATTACTGTGATTAAAAGATGATCTTCCATCAGTCTGCTCTGTATTGCTTACAAAATGGCTCTCACAAATACATAATGTACCTTAATGTTAATATAAAAATAGAGTGCAGTACAAATCACAGTTCCAATCTTGTGGTATTGACATTTGCATTGGCATTCAGACTAATGGCCTACTAATACAAGTAACAAAGGAAGACATTTAGGGAAATAGAAAAGCACATGCAAATAACTTCCAAGCATTTCAGGTCATTGGTTCTTATCTCAGATCTATCTATATATCATAGAGCTGATCAATAAATTACTCATTTGATTTAATGAAGGATAAAATCAGAGAGGATAACCAAGCAGAAATACTCCACAGAGGTCTGTTTCACATCTCTCACTTTAACCTCCTTCATCGTTTTAGTATTTAATCTAAAATTGATTTTTATTTGTAAGCTGATCCATTTTGCTGTTGTTTCTTTCTCCTCTCTGGTAAGTCTTCATCCACTGGATGCATAGCCTGATCTAGCCTTATCGCTGCAACACCACATCATGGCAAACTATTCCTTTAAACTCATCTTGACCAGGGCAGTATGTTAGTGAACTAATTTTACATTTTCTAGCTTCGCAATGGGTAACTATGTTTTATGAATACTGAGCATAAGGAGTAAGCATAAGGGGTGAGGAAAAAAAGGTCCCAGCTGGGGTGACCTCACAGTTATACAAGCAGAGCGGACAGCTGAGAGATACAGGAAAAAAATAAAATAAAAACTTTTTTTCACCCTAAATCCTGACATATGACACACCCCTCACAGATTTTCATTTAGCCTGAGGGGGTTGTCTGAAAACTGGGATACCTACTCCCCGTAGGTGAACAGGAAATAAGACAGCAAAACAAGATGTCAACGGAGAAGAGTGGCACAGGACATACACAACGTCATTGCTCTACCTTATTTGACCATTAATGTGCAGTAGAAATCACACTGTCGGATGTACGTTTAAAATAATAATAAACAAAAACACTTTGTTTGATTAGCTAAATATACATGATTTATCTTATACTCATTGGCATGCTTTATGATATATAGAGAGGCCTGGTTCTGGTGCAGGCATCAAGAAATTTCATTTTATTTTATAGTATATATATTATAGTAAAAGTTTGTGAATCTGGTCATCGTGGAAAGGGGCAAGTATGAAAGTGTGAAATCTGTGAAGCGTTTGTAAAAAGAAGTCAGCTGGGGAATGGACCAATATCTGCCGTTACTGACCATATAAAATGAGCATAGGCTAAAATAATATTAGCCAGCTGAAACTCACTTTAATCTGAGCACACTTGGGGGATGAAGCACTACTGGCGTGGATGTAGAGTGTTGAGGACCTGGAGCAATCTGGATCTCATAGATAAGCCGATGGTTGCTTGTCAGCCTCATAGCGAGCCAGGCAAGCCAAGTGCTGGAAAGATAGGACAAAAACATCCAGGACTTTACTGAAGGGAGGGGAGAGGAGAGTGCCACGGAGGCTCCCCACAGTCCAGGTTTATCATGGTAGTCATGTCGAGTCAAACTCCATGGCATCAACACGGTGAGGATAACAAGGTAAAGGCAAGGGAACCGAATGACCTCGAAGAAAAGGTCTTGATCATTGCAACAGTTGCAACAGATTTGATAAACAAGGCCATGTTGGTGCTGGTCAGCAAGATTAAATTCAATATTGAAGAAGATCTAACAGAATTTAATATTTGGTCATGGACTGTGCCTTCAAGATAATAATTAATGCTATGCACATGTAGCACATGTACTGTATGCCATAAAATAATTAAATCCATTGAGGATCTACATTTTGTGATATAACAGTGGATAAGACCTGAAATCAGAAGACGTGCTTGTGGCTCATTTCTGAATGAACAATGGTTACAAAGAGCGGTGGAGTGGTTAGTTGCCTCACATCAGATGATGACTTTCTACATCAGCATGCAACAATCTCAGTATGATTAAAGATTTGATTTTATACAGCATTTCATCATTTTTTTTGTGTGTGTTTGTTGTCACCAACTGAACTACCGAGAGTGCTGCCGTTGGCTATCACTGTCAGCAATGTGATGCACGCCTTCACTCTGCATATTCCAAAACTCCCACCCATATTTATGAACCATATGTCATGAACTTAAATCTGAATTTCATTTCATGGGGATTTGAAATCCCTCATGTTGGCAGGAAGATTTAACTGCCAAAGGGATATGTTTAGTAAACAGCAACAGCAAAAATCTGGCCCTCTAATTTTAATTAGCCTCAGTTTACCGTTGGGTTCTTTTCCTCTGTTGTGAAATTAACTTTACAAAATTATATTACCTATATTAAAAAAAAAAAAAGAAGAAGAGAAAAGAAGAAAAGACCTTAAAATAACTTTGAGAGATATTAAAATTTGAGAAGCCAGTGAGAAGTCAAACAGACTTAGAGTATTTAATATTAAATCAAACATCTTTTGTTGGATTTTAAATATTAGTTTTATGTGTTCAGAGTAGATTCTGAAAATTAGCTCTGATCTTCAAGCTGAAAACATAAATCTGATGTCTTGATTCTGAAATTTTGAATTCCGAAAAGATGTACAATGTATTGTTGTTGAGTACGTCTGATGGTTCAAGACAATGTTATCTTTTAATATTCTAGTTCGCATTACAAAGAGGAAAAGTCAAAGAAAAAGAACTTTCAACTTCTTTTTTTTTTTTTTTCGCTCAGCCTGTTCCATGTTTGCACATATCCATTTGCTAAGGAGGGCCTGTATGGAAACCCATACAAGCTTCTAACTCCTCAAGGTACATGGTCGAGAAA
The DNA here is from genome assembly GCA_036365135.1 of Miichthys miiuy. Classification (NCBI taxonomy): domain Eukaryota; kingdom Metazoa; phylum Chordata; class Actinopteri; family Sciaenidae; genus Miichthys; species Miichthys miiuy. The sequence goes on from CM071616.1 coordinate 19,307,480, forward strand.
GAATTCAGCATGTATCTATAATGTATCTCATGCTCTGTTCTACTACTATACTGTACTGTACTATACTGCTAGGTGTAAATCCATGTTTACTTTTGCACAATTTCAAAATGAGAATCCACTGTCTATTATCAGACTGCTCCAGCTGCCATATCATCTGTCTTTCACTTCACTGAGTGCTGTCTTTATTTTATTTTTTTTCCATACATTTCTTCTCTCTGCAGTAGATGACTGACTTTGTCAAGAAGAAATGTCACATTTAAAAATGTTTACTTTGGATGTCCCTCTGTACTTCACAACAACAGGGTGTTATTTGACAGATATTCTTCGGTCCTCACATGCAAACATTATGGACTGTTGATATTTTCTCAAATGTGTTGGGTGACCAGCTATTCATTTGTTTGCTGAGGTGTCTTAAAATACAGAAATGAGTAGGCCACGTGCAATTTGGTTAGAAAAAAAAATGTACTTGATTTTGTATGTATACTCAGTTATCCTAACTTTAAGAAGTAAGTTACAGGAAAAAAAGGAACATACCTTTGAATCTGACACTCAGTTGTCCCTTATGGACTTTAGTATAGGAATGGTAAATTGACTGCATCCTACACACATAGTTGACCTTTAAAGACAGCACAGCAGCAGTTATGTACTGGAAATTGGCAATACTATTTTTACTCTGCCTTGTTATGAACGTCTGGTACTTTAGAGGTGTCTGTATGTTTGCTCTGTTGGACAATATTCTTCTTTTCTTTTTGGCAGTTTTGATTCAAACACTTCATTCAATATAATGATAGAAACATTAACGCAAATCATTCAGCTTCAAAGTTAAATGTTAAGCTTGATTGTCACATATAATCATACAGGTACAGTTAATCATAGTGAAATCTTTTCAGCATGGTGAGGATCAACAATTTTTAGAATACAAAAATCTACAATCAGCCACAGATAAGTATTCTCTTTATTGTGGCATAATTGGATAGCTTTCTGACATTTGCACAAAAAAATACATGTTACATTGCCCTACGCTACACGAGTGGATTCTTATTGAATGTGAAGTATTCCACCTCATTACTTTGAAGATACCAACTCACCCACTTGCGAATGTCAAGCTCCCATACCAGGGAAATGATATTAGTCTGCTGTTGCACTATAGGTCTTCTCCAATATCTCCACCAAAATAGCTGCAATAAAACTTTTTGTCTGCAGATGATTCTGACAAGACGTATTTCAATTGTGCTAGTTGTAGTACGACAACTCTGCATTTGGTATGAAATATCAAACATTAAACTATTTGGGGCACAGCCATGTCAGAGAAACACTCTTTTTTTTTTACAAGTATTATTTGTCTATTTTATCCTGCAGCCTGTCCAGCCTTCTTTTTATTTCAAATCTACCTTAGCTGATTGGCACCTGAGGATACTGGTTATGGAGTTTCAAATCCGGCACCACTGGCACTATTCCGGGATCCATTTTGCCAATGTGAACAGCTGTGACTGCTGCTCAACCTGCCTACCTTTACCTCTTATCTTTCTAGCCTTTTCTTCTCTACCTCTATCTCAGTCTGACTTTGTCTGTCTCTGTCTCGACTGTCTGTCACACAACCGCAAGCCTCAAAAAAAAAAAAAACCCACTCAGTCAAAGCTACTTGCCCTCTATGACTCATTAACTATCTATCAGAGTGAAGTTAAGTGCTGCAGTGTAGGTGTAGGTTAGGAATGTCATTACCGCGGATTTAAAACTAGACCTAAATGACCACATTTCAATATGTATTGTTCTTATTGAAGAGCACTGAATTACAAAAAGTGTGCCACAAGCCGCAGCCTCTGAATAACTGGACTACCTGGTCTGTCATTTCCCAGTTATTTTAGTGGTTTGGCAGGATTGTTTTAGGACAATTTTTCATTCCAGTTGTCGACAGGGGTTACTGCTCGACCTCTTCAGTGTACTCAGGGATGACAATTTTCGCTTGGAAAGTAAATGGAAGAAACAACTGCAATCTGAAATACTCAAAAAATTTCGACTTTGATTTTTGGAGCAACTGCCACCTTTAATTGGAACTGTATTTGCTGTTGTTTCTAAGGCAATAGTCACAATCTAGGGACCAGTTGCATAAAAATAGTCTTTAACATAAATAGATCTTTGGGTCTGTTGTATAGAGCTTTCCTCTGCAAGCTAATGTAAGACTATCTCAGATAGTCGCTCAGTACATTATAGATGAAATGAGAGACTTCACAGAAGAGGAAAAAATGCAAATGCAACAGCTACACTAGCAGCAAGAGATCAATACATGTACACAGCATACAGATATAAAAACATGGTACAAGACCATGCTCAGAATAACAAATCTGAAACAGGAGGACCGCAGGAAAAGCTTAAAGCCACAACAGAAAAAGTGTGGAAGATATATATATATACGTTGGGCAGTAGCTTTTGTTTTTGGGGATAAACGGTGGATGGGAAAGCGGAGTATGTGCAGATAACAGAGGTGTGACTATCTGCCCACTCAGGGCAAATAGTCAAGAGATTGCTTTGGTGACATCAATCTAAAAGGAAAAGTTAATTTTATTTTGTGACCATGGTTTTAATATCATGTTGAGCTGGTAGCTGGTTATCAAATTACGTGGACAACAACATGTAACAACAACAGCAACGCTATAACATGGGCTTCAAAATAAAGTAGTGCTTTTTCTTTTTTTTTTTCGTTTTCCTCGGCCACTCTGAAAAGTCTGAATGAGACAACAGAGGAGGAAAGGCCAGGCGCTGAAGAATGGGAGCCAGGTGATCAGAGAGGAAAAAAGGATGGGAGATGAGGAGACAGTCAGCTGCAGCTGACAGAGAGGTCTGCCCTTCAGTGTCAGAGGGAACTACTGCAACTCCGTCAACAAACAATACTGAAATCTCTAACTTGGAGGAAATAAAAAAAAAAATGCTGGAAGTCTTGACGCTTAAGCAAGATAAAGTGAAGTTGGAGAAGTTTTGACATGAATTCAGTCGGACTGCAGTGCTATACTCCTGTCACATTATTTAATTTGGTTGCATTTGAGTACTTAATTATGAATTAATCAGAATATGAAATGTATTGAATGAATATGTTTATAGGTTAATTGTTTTGTTAGAAATTTAAAATGTTTTCTTTTAACACCTGAGTTCTAAATATTAACTGAGACAATATTATTTTTCATATTTGTTCTTTATTTAATTAGATAACTGAATGGCTGCTCTCTTCCCAAAACATAAACATTTGACATTTTCATCACAGAGCAAAGAAAGTTGTCCTCTTACCAGTGTAAAAATGTGTTCCTCTCATCCTTTGTTGTTGCAAAAACGATCAATACCTGTGTCCTTGTGTCTAGCTGACATTCTAACAAACTTTTGCCATAGCAACAAACTTCTCACCTCAGGCTTAGCCTCGGGGAGCAGTGGCGAACTTTTCTACCTCAAATTAAAGCTACAAATGGCTATGAATGTGCTTTGACTGTCAAAGTTTTCAGGGCAGACATGGAGAGTCTGACAGCAGCTGCTCATGGCTGGTTAGCTCCATGGTTAGCTCGACTGGCTCTGACTACAGCTCACTGTTCCTGCTACACTTAGTGGTGGTAGTCTGTCTGTTACTGATCAGTGTTTTTTTTTTTTTTTTTTCTTCCCTCACATTTGCTGAGAGAGAGGGAGCTCACAGAATTGACCTTCATTTTTTTTTCCAGATAGTCTTAATTAGACTAGTCTACTTTAAGACTAGACTTAAACTGAGCCCCAGGTGTGACTATGTACATGACATGTCATTGGAGCTGCATGCATCATGTATTGTGTTGATGAGCAGGTTTTATTCAGGGAGCATTTGCTATCCATTATACTGTGTTAAGCTGCCTAGTTGAGCTATGTTTATTAGTATTAATATCATGTTGCCTTCAGGTGCCTGTAATAATGCCTTAAGCTATAACCATGACAAACAATACTAAGTGCAGAGAAAATGCATATACTATAAATTAGCACATAAGACAACATCCATTCATTTATAAGACCTCATAGAAGCTGTTTTAAATGTTTTTTTTAATCACTGAGTCTGTTTCATGAAATTTGTGTGCCGTTCTGCTGATAACTGTTAATGCTCAATGTTGTTTGCAGTATAGTCAACTTGTCCACCTTACAGACTACAGTATAATCGCACAATCTTCTATTTTCATCGCATTGTGCATTGTCACTTACGTCGACGTATTTACTGGACATGTTTAACTGGATCTTATGAAAGTACAACAACAATCTATGGGCTGTGCTCAGTTGTCCAGTGAGGGGACAAGCCCTGCTTTACCTGACATCTTTTCATATTGTCAGAAACCAGACAGCCATTTTCATAAACATATGCACCAATTACAAAATCCATTAATATCCATCATGTTCTGTCGTAAATCATATAGCTGGGCAGTCAGTCTAACTGTAATTATTGCTGAGCAAGACACAGAAGTCTGTGATTAGGTTTAGTCATTATTTCCCTCCATGTGATTAATCTCAGGTTTGAAATAATAAACGGCGAAAAATGAACCAGTTTTATGTCTGCGCGTTTGTAATTGTGAATTTGAGCGTGGCATATTATGAAGGAAAGTTTTGACAGAAATCTGTCTCTGTCAGTCTCTTCTTTCACACTCGTCTGTGTCTGTGACGAACACAAAGATCAATGCTTTGCCATGTTGTTGTTTGTATCAGAGCATCTAAAAATAGCATGAAACCTACAAATGTCAAATTGAAATCCAACCACTTCCCTCGGTGTCTGTTCACTCTTAAGTATTTGAAATGTGTTTTCTGAATGTCAGATTAGGAAAAAAAAAAATAATTCACTGATTAAAAAGAACACAATATAAAAACTTTGGTTTAATGAGATTCGTTCATTTTACCTGTGATTAAAGAAATTCTGACATTATTGCACCGGGGATAATTAGTCGCAAAGCTTGTATATTAACAGCAGTGTATTATTCCCACAATTACTTCACAATTATTCCCTCTACCGGAGGACACTTATTTTCCATTGAGACTACAAGTTTGGATGCACGCACATCATATTAATTCCCTGCTTTGTCTGAACACTCATTAAAGCAATTCTTTCAGCTCTTGCTGAAATTACACACACTCTAGTGAATTATATGTGCATTACACTTTGCCTTCAAGCTTCAGTGAGCAGGGGATATCTTAAATACTAATTGTTAAGGTTCATGTTCTTGCCACTTAGTACCAGGAAATGTCATTTGGATGCTATAAACCCCATTCAACAGAGGTCCTAATTCAAATTCAGAATGTAGATTTCTCATCATTGCAGATGGTTGTATACTTTAAATCGTATCGATCTCTTTGTTCAGCAATTTTTCTTCATTAAGGGAATAATCAGATTTACTTAGGCTGCATATATGAGATTAAAAAATATCCCTCACCTTCCAACGGCAACACGTGGGGCCTTTTCGTACAACACTGGCTCTCAGACAATGCTGACTAATGTCTTCTGGCACACGCAGTTTTAGGGAAATCAATTTTTGCACAATAACTAGCTGAGGCAAGAATCTGCCCTGTGGAATGAAGGAAAGCATATTACTTCTAATGCAAACCCTATTATCAAAGACACACAGTCATACATTATTTAGTGAATGCCAGATTCACAAGGCTGGTTCAAAAACAAACATGAATTATTCATCCATACCCAGATTTTCTTGGTTTTCTGAACATAATTAATATTAAGAACAATCAGCTTATCACATATCAAACACTGCAGCTTTTAATCAAATGATGCAAGTTTCTGAGAGAAAGGGAGACGACAGTGATAGAATTTCATGACCACAATGCCTAATGGGTGTTCCAATGGTGGTGCTCGTTCACAATGAAAGGGGAATCCTGCAGGTTTATTGATTCAAGTCCAGGTTAAAGGTTTAGCTATTATTCTGCAGCTGAAAGGGGATCACCACTTTTGCCCAGAGATCAATGAAGAGCCCGCAGCTATAATTACCATGCACTTGATGATGTTATTATTACCATGGCATGCACTGGTGAAATTGATTATATAGTCCCATCAAATGCATGTCAGCACACCCTAAAATATAGACACTGTATCCCTCCCTGTATGTGCAGTAATAGATACCAGTTCGCAAATGTTCTTGTTTTGTTTTCGTGTTACAATTTTGGAAGTCATGAACCTCAACTAAGCATGCAGGTGATATAATGTTTGATTATATTCATTTTCTGGAATTAGTTTCAGTAAGAGCATGTATTACTGTAAGCAGTCTCTGCAGCTGGCAGTGCAACTGCTCATCACATCTTTACACCAACAAGCAGCTGTTTGCCGAATTGTCCCAAAAGGCCACCCTAGATTATCAACAATCCTGATCACATGATCAGCATTTTAATAAGCAACGGGATTTATAATGTAAGGTTTGAATGCTCACGATTACTGATTTATCTGACATAATGGTAATTGTTGGTTTTGTTCACAGTAATTCAGAATTATTGGTAACATTTTATTTGGACGGTCTGCCTATACAAATTTGTAATATTTTAAAGTTTGCTTTGATTATGGATGTTCAGACAGATAATATGTAGAGTATACATATGTGATGTTTTTCAACAGACCCTAAACCACAGTGGTGTAATATCAGACACTTGTTTTATTTGTCAAACAGTTGAATCGTTGAATCTCAACTGATTGCTGTTGAAATATTACAAATATTCCATTTAGATAGTCCGCCTACACAGAGTTTATCAAGTCTTACCGAATGATTTGCTTTATATTTAGCACACTGACATTATACTTGGAAATACGTCCAAATAAAGAAAATGATTTATAACAACTACCAATGCTTTACTGGCTAACTGAAATTGCTCTAACTGTTGTCTAAATGTCACAGGCCACAATCCAGATGCCGACTCATTCGCACAAGGCCTGGGGGGAGCATGATAAAGGTTGCAAATGTCAATTATGTCTGATAAAGTTTGGAATGGCAAAATTCTGTTATCTCTGTTTAGTTTTTCAATTAAATCATATCCTCCGAAAAACTGAACTGACTGAAAATACAAACAAGTGAGAGAGGACATATGGGGAACAGAGTCATTACTCATCTCCTTTAAAATCAATTTACTTTGCATTTATGTACCTCTCACTTCATTGTTTAGTCATATTACCATTCCAAATTGAAAGAGTTACAAGCACAGCTTTCTAACACAGGTGCTTTATTTTTTTATGATTCCATTACTTTATTATAATTTATTTAAAATAATCAGAAAATCAGAACACCTTGACATAGGACTATAATTCAAATACTTTTTAAACAACCACAACATTAATTTGAGCTATTAAATATTTTAGTTTAATAGCTACAGTATCTTCGATAGAAAAGAGACAGCTTTGAAACCCTGCTGGCTTTGGCTCATGAACTCATGGTATGCACAAATCAATAGACTCAATCGATGGAAATAATTCACAAAATGAGGTGGACATGTAACATTTTGGTTAGTCGACTACTTGGCGTGTGCTTTTCACACAAGGACATGTTATGTCTTGTCATCTCGTTTCTCCAACCCACACCGTGTGGGCAGATAGGTCCAGCTTACAAATCAGCTCTTGCTCTTCAAGCAGCTGAGATCCTCACACTTGCTGACTGCTTATGGCATGTGAGATCAGTGTAAATCTCACTGAACCTTGCCTGCTCGTTCCTTGCATATTAACCATTAATGCTAAAACTACACACATTAAGCTGCCACACTGCAGCGAGACCAAGGATTTACACCCATTCCAGTGGCTCTAGCATGAGTTAAATGCTACCTTCAGTAATGCTAACATGCTTATGATGCCTTAACACCTGTAGCTTTGTTAATTTAATCTGGATTATGAAAAAAAAAATAATAATAATATTATGCAGGCACAATTCTGGTGACTGACAAAAGGTCATGCAGCACTCTGAATCTTTGAAAGATCTCACAAAGGAATAAAAATAAAAATTTGAACCAAACAAAACAGATTAGGGTGTTAGCATGCTAACATTTGCTAGTTAGCTAAAGTGTCACATTCATCTTAAAACTCAAAACTCAATATCATGATCTTTAGACTTCCTTTTATTCATTGGCTCAATCCTGATATCATAATTAATTACAGTAGGACCAGGCTATGACTAGACTGGACAATTAATTGGAAACTTGGTTTGATTGTTCAGAACTATATGATACAATACCAAACAGCACAAAAGACATGAAGACAAACAACTGTCTCTTATCTGCATGGACTTAAAAATAGACATTTGTTATGTATGTAACTACAAATAGAGGTTTCTGTGTTGTTGAAATTGTATATTTTCAGTTCTGGTGTTGTCTATGATGCTGTGATTACAGATATGTGTCTTTCCTGTTGTAGATTTTTTTTGAAAAATCAATTCTCAACATTGATTGCACAAGAAGCAACAAAAATCCCAACTCTACCAAAAAAAATATAGTTGAATGCATGAAATATTTAATGATTTCATTTGGCATACTGTTGCTTGTAATGCCTAATCAGACTTCCAACCAGAACAGAAGTAGGGCTTTCTTTCAGAAAGAGAATTACTGACAAGCAGTGCCTTGTGCTACAACCCAATTATCTTTCATTCTCAGGCAACTTTCTCTAACAGATTACATCAACATTTAACCATGAATCCTTAACGTTTTATTATAAAACAACAATACGCCTAAAAAGCATATTGTTTTGCCGACCTTTTCAATGAAAAATTAATACTCCATTTACCTATGCATTACTCTCAGATAATAAGGCAATCATCTGAAAGCCTGGTGCCGGGCAAACATGACTGAAAGCAAAAGTGCAGCGCTAGAGAAAAAAAGGCCTCAGGTCAACTCTTAAATTGCCAACTGACTGATTGAAGACTGGTAGAGTTACTGAAGCTGTATTGCATTGCCTCTGTCCAAAAAGGTAAACTGAGTGAGCTGATTGCTGTGGTGCAGGAAGCAATACCAGCACATGATTAGCTGGTGGTAGGCAGTACTGCCCCGCGGTTTTGCTCCATCAGAAATGTCCGTGCCAACCTGTTTATGGTACCACCTTGTTTTCTGGTTAAAAGTGAGACAGACTTCAAACCGGAGTGACGCAGCACATGTAGCTGCGACAGCAGACTGTGCCACAGTTTTGTAATACTGACAACTGAACAATGGCACTGACAAATCTGCTTCTCCAGCCATAACTCACTGACGCTTCATTTCAATATTGTGCGGTAAATGAATTTCAATAAAATGTAATGATTATAAAACTGTCATGAAGAATGCTGTTTCACAAAGTAGAAGCAAATGACTGAAAACCCTGGATAGCTTTGTTTCTTCTGTTATTAGGTCAGAAAGTGTTGGAATCATTCCTTGGATTTGGCCCTTTTGTTTTTACATAGGAACACAGTTCTGGATATTAGGCTGTTTATATATTCTCTTTCATGATTTTGTGCGGGAGAACGCCTTGATCAGATGCTAGTTAATGGGGAGACCCTCCTTATTTATGGCATAGAATGCTGTTGCAGGAACAACACTGCGCTATTTATCTTTTTTTTCTTCCTCTTTGTGTTTGTGGGTAAGCAATTAAAATAACTGGGTCACTGATTATTGAACTTGCACACAGCAGCACATTGGTATCATACAATATTGGAGCTTTCTTTTGATGGCTCACTGTGGAGCAGGCTTCACGTTACTTGATGAAAGGAGGGTAAAGGAATAAGGTGAGGGACGCAAGTGATCTTCTGTTTATGGTCCTCTGACAAAATAAATGGCAAAAAGTGCAGTCGGCAGGTCAGTGGCCTATTGCCCCATAAGTAGTATTAACATGCAGGCTGCATACAGTAGTAAAAAGAAACAGTTTTCTGTGCTCGGTGATTGTGTAAAGCTGAAGGAGAGAGTTTCTGATTGACATGCAGAGCTGACAGAACAGCCATTTGATCTAAAGAGACTCATCTGAAGGGAGCACAGCCAAAAAAGACACACACACACGCACAATATTTTGAGTACTCCTACCATGCAAAACCAATCTGAGTGATTACTCATATAATCTCACCCACAAGCACCAACGCCACACCAGCATGAAATAAATAACACATGGGCCCCAACAGTGACTGCAGTTTGAGATGACTGACAGCCAGTGGGACCTGTAAAACATCCCAAGGCAAAATGATTACCGCCCCCATCAGTATATGGGCTGTCACTGTTATTACTGAGAGACTGTCAGACTCATTCTCAGTGCCATCCAAATCAAATGTGGGCATCAGTCACATTGGGCTCCTAGGAGCATCAAACATCCTCTCTTAATGACCCATTAACCTTGTTGTTTGATGTTAAATAATTATGGTCTTTCATGTCAGCAGAAACTCCAGCTAGTTCCTGTTCACTGCCACGATTTTAGGATTTGTTTTTGTTCCCTCTCCTGGTGAACAGATAGGTAGAATATTGGACTGAGGGGCTAATAGATAGATGGATAGACTAATAGACAAAAAGACAGACAGATAGGTAATTCGCTGTAGTTTAAAATCTCCAAGCTGATAGCATATCCCCTAGATGCCAGGAGTCCAGGCAGCTTCTTTGCTGTTATCCAAACAAACAAGAGCTTACGTCTCTTCTTAGCTTCCTGTCTCACAGCCTTGTTTCCTAGGCAACCATGTCAGATGAATTGAGAGGGGGACTGACGCCCTCCAGAGAGCCAATCCTCTCTCATCCAAAGTTTGTCTCACTTCAGGTCATGTGACACCTGTTCCCATGACAACCAGGTTGGAGGGCAGTCTGGATATCTCTTTGATCAAGGAAAAATACCACACATGCCAGCAAGCAACCTTGAAATCAAGGAGGGAATGCAGATACGCGATGGCTCTTTATGAAAATGTAATAAGCTCATGTCAGATCATTCATAAAGGCATTTGCGTCATTCAATCACAGGAGTAGTAAAAGTTTAGCTATATATTACATATTGCAAAATGAAAACTTCAGGCAAACATTAAAATGAATATTAAAAGCAAATTGAAACTGATATTAGAGCAAGTCTATGATGCAGATATGGTAGCTTTCTTTCGTGAGAAATGAAACATAATGTTCACAAGCAACTCTTTTTGATTTCCTTCTTAGCTTAATAGTTCACGCTGACACAACTACACCCCCAGGCCCCAAGTGCAATACCTAACTGCTGCTGACAACGCAATAAGTGCAATAACTGTCAATATCCACATATGGTATTTTAATTTGCATAATTTGTGAACATGTTTGTATATGATTTATCCGTATACACTGCTAAGTGGAGTGGACTGCTGCCAAACCAAGTTTTGCTGGGTTTAACATGCAATGACAGTAAAGCATCTAATCTAATAAAAAAGCTTAAGATCGTCGCTTCAAGGGTTACAAGGGGCAGGTAACATGATGCCCCCAGAATAAGATTAGTTAAGATTGAGTGGATGCCTTTCTTGTCAGCTCATGGAAGCATTAATCACCAGCAGCCGAGTCACAAAACAGATTATATTTTGTGAGCAGGTGGCCTTAAAGCCTTAAAGGTCTTTTGGTCTATGATAAGCATTTGGCCTTTCTAAGCCTTTGAGCTCTCACAAACAAAGAACCATCCCAAACCTCTGGGCTGAGGTAAATGGTTGACTTTTCCAAGCCTTTTAGTCTGCACAAAGCTGTTGGAAAGCGTCCATCAGATAAGAGGTTCCCATGGGCATCCTTTCAATAAAATATGTGACGGGCAACAAATTGGCTTTAGACACCTGTCGTAATGTAGAAAGGCCAGTCATTTCTTTGCTCTACAGTTGTCTCAAAACACAGGTATTAGCAGAAATTAGGTGTAAAGACAGTGAAGAATAGACATTTAAGACAAATGTTAATATAGAAAAACATCTCCTCACATGTCATACACTAAAGCATGAGTTCTGTACAGTTGCATCACAAAAATACATCTGGCCTATGAAAACAAAATAGAGATCACCCCAAGAGTGCCCTGCTAGTAATGTTAAAAGGAAGCAATTGCAACAGGGTTATATTTCAGCGGTAGTATTTTAAACAAACTTGCTCTTTGATCTCTGGCACAGCTCTGTCCTAAAGAAAGGCAAAATAAAAGTCTTGAGTTTGGGCAAAGTGCAAATTCTAATTAAATCAAGACCACAATAAACTCCTACAAAGGTCTCAAAGAAAGTGGACTTGCCCTTAAAACCATCCATATTTAAAGTCCCAATAAACAGAGATGTTAAATTGAATTTTAAGTAGCCTGAGGCAAGGCTATGCAAGATTAGGTCGGGTATTTGGCCTGTGCTTCTGGCCAATTTATCAAACAGTGTGCCTGAACTTTGAGATAAAATGACCACTAATTTGCTGCAGTCTAACTTGTTGATAGCACTGCCTTTATTAATTCATTTTCATTAAAAATTAAATACTAATTTCATGACACGTGACATTTCAATAATGTAAAATGCCAAAAAGTTAATGTAATGCCATTAATGAAATAATATTTGATGTATTTTTTTGTTGCAAATTAATTTCCAGTGAAACATTTGTAAGAGAAGAACTGCACATGTACCATCAGACGACTAGTAGTCAATCTGCTACAAAGCCATTGAAGTAGCTTGTACAATGTGACACACAGTGACACAGTTACTCCCACGCAGCTCATGTATTATATGGCTCTATAAAACACAGTCACTTGAGAGTCAGTAAGGATACCTGGAGTTTAGCGATGGTAGGAATGAGCACTGACGCATACAGCTGTATTCACTTTCTTATCTTCATGCCATTATAGAAAGGGTTATAATCAAAACATGGTGCAGTATCCATCAACATCCACACTACCGCAGAGGTACATACTCGTGAACTTCCAGATTTTTCATGCACTGACAGTTAAACAGTTGCCAAATACTCGTCAATAAAGAAGTATTGTGGCTTATATGTGTGCATGCTAGGTTTTGTTGCTCTTGCCTGAAATAAACAATGCATAAACCATAGACACATCTTCTGAGTAAACTTCTCATCTTTTTTATTTTCTTTGAGCTGGCCAACACATGGCCAATCGGCTTTCAGTACCTGGAACGATAAAGACCGTTCCCCTGAGCAGCACAGTCTGGTACCCTGCTGCACCAAAACAATACTGTTCGCTGCATGTCACACAGTTCATCCACTGAAAGAGCTGACCACAAGGGCTATCATGAAAAGGATGAAACTACGCTGAATTCATTTTGAACTCGGCAGCTCAAAGCTGCAGGGTAGGAGCACACTAGAGCAACCAGTAGTGGGAAAGATGTTAGAAAAAGCAGCCACTAGCTCAGACACATTTAAAGCAGGTTTAACAGCAAAATAAAATCTACTGTATCTCCCATGTAATTTCAAACTAAGAGGATTATACTTACTGTAAAGAAAAGATCTGAATTGATCTCAAATAAGAACTTCCAACTTAAATATAATCATGTGTCTGCATTTTAACATTAGGTATGAGAGGAAACTAGGCTTAAATAAGCAGAATACATTTCACAAACTCAGGTTTCACCATTAAATTCGCTTGACACTGACCAAATTAATTCAACTTAATCCAGAAATACAATTTTAAACCATCCCAAAGTATATGCTAGTTGTCCCAATTATAAAATAGCCGTCTAGCATAAAATCATTTCAATAATTAAAGAATTGTGCATGACGTAGATAAAATACCATGGAAACTATTACATACATAAACATTACATGTTCATTTGTCCATTCATATCATATTCATTGTGTTCATAGCCTCGAGTGTGTATAGATCTGCATACACACTTGCATGCATGAGTCTTTTCCTGGTCATTGAAGAAGTCATTTTCCATTTTAAATATAAAGTCCATTGTACTGACTATTGCACACAAAAAAAGAGGCATTTTAGAGGAAGTGTAGTTAAGGTAACTGCTATTACTGCTGATGTACAGTGACAATTTATATATTAGAATTTATGATTTAGCTCTTGATTATAAAAGTTCATGTTTCACAAGAGCGAGCTCACAGTTAAAATTAACTATTCACGTTCACATTTCACATTTTGAATTTTCAGTGCACAGTCTCAAAAAAAAAACAACAATCACAATTTCTTCCAATTTTCTTTAAATGAGCTGCTTCACAAAATGCTGTGAGCTTGACTAGGGTGGAAGAGCGTAAGTCTCGCCTGGCATTGTTTCCTTGCACTAACATTAGTTTTGTTAATAACAGTGTTTGAACATTTACGTCCATTAGTTGCACGATGTGCAGCAGCAGTGTTTGTGTTGCATAAGTGGAGCTGGGTTGGCTGATTGATGTGGGAATGTTTTGTTTTCTTTTGCTGTACTGGACCACCATGGCAAAAGTTACCTGCGGTAATGCCCCCCTTTCAGTATGAGACTGAGAGGCAGCAGGGAAATAGTTAAAATGCATAACAAGTGACTTCTGACTTCATTTCAGCATCTCAAATGACATTGGTTTCGACCTTCAACTCCCCATTTCAGTTTTCTGACCATCATTTGTGGTTAGAAAGAAAACGTTTTTTTCTAACACTAGTTCTTGAAAAAAGGCTTCAAGGCAATAAATACTGCTTTTGACAACCAACACTAACTTCATGAACAAAAATCCTGATTTTTTTCTTGTCAGGCTCTAGCGAACAGAAACCCATTCACTTCTCTAATCCTACCTTCCAAGATCCAGTGCAGATCTGTAAGCCCTTTTGTGTATGTGTATTCCGGGCCTATATACGTGGAAGAAAAAAGATTTTCCCCATTGAGGGGTTAATAAAGTTAATCTTGTTCTTCATTGCAAAGTTTGTCAAGCCACTGTTGTTGCCCATGGTGGTAACACTAGCAACTTACTCCATCACCTCAGGAAAAAAAAAAAACATCAACCAGTAACACCAGTGAAACAATGAAGCCAAAGGGTCAGACATCACTTGAAGCGCTCGAGGCACTACATGTGACAGGAAAAGCAAGAGGTGGAGTGACATTATGAACACAAAACCAATCCACCTAAGGTCCCACTACAGACAATCAAGGAAGACTGGTTCAGAGCGATGATGAAAACGCTCGATTTGAGGTATGTCTTACCAGTGTGAAAATACTTACACGTTACCAACATTATACCAACAACACTGATGTCAGCTGGAAGCAGAGCCGTGCACAGACGCCCTCTTTTCTACAACAACGAACCTTTGGTCAAGTGGCACAATGGAGCCTTACCTCGGCACAATGGTGCACTTGATCAGTGATTACTGGGATTTGCTCTTAATTGCACAAGGTTTGCGAGAGACACTTGATTCCTGGGGACTGGAAGAAGAAAAGGCAGGTGGGTCTAACAGCGAACGTAACACTATAAGGCAGTCCAGCTGAATGACTGGAGACGACTCTAATGCTTTGGACACAGGTTTCACCTCGCCATAGGTAAATATGAATATTTGTCATTGGGGGAGGATGTACTTGTACTAGTGAAAATACTCCATTACAAGTAGTCATCCAGTGAAAATAGAAAATGGAAAGCACGTACGTGTAATCGGGTGTATAACCAAGTGCCAAAATACCATGATATACCATAAAATCACCAGAATCTTAAAAATTCCATGATACAAATTTTTCATCATACCGCCCAGCAATAAAGTCAGGATGATACTGTGAATACCATAGTAAATCATGTTTAACAGATATGAGAGTGGTATAAATTTTCTCAATTTAACTCTCTGCCTGAAAGTGGATTTATTTTTCATTTATTTTCAAAATTACTCTGCAATTGTAAAGACATTATAGGCTACTAATACAATCCCATTTGTGCTGACAGCATATTACACCTGTATATATTCCCGTAGTGGTATGTGCTGCAGTCATTTAACTTTGCAGTATCAGGCACTGAGGCAGGTAATTCGCTTCAGTACCCAAATAGTGTGAGTTATGCCAGTAATATTCTGTGACTAGCTATTCAACTGAAAAGAAGAAAGAAAATAGTGAAAAGAAATACATTACACTGTTAAGTGTGTACTGTTAAGTGCCCTGAATGATCACAGTCATCCATGGCTTTTTAATTTCAGGCCAGTCTAACTCTGAATAACCTACAGTACTGTATACTAACATAAGTTTATGAAAAGCATTAACTTCAGACTTTTTTTTAAAATGAATTATAAATAGACAGTAAGCCCTCTGCAATTCCCTCCCATAAGACAGTTCAGTTGAATAGGCCATAAACAGATTATGTTTACCAGGGTGATACTGCCTTTGACACAGGAAGAAGAGTTATTATGTGGGTTGTCTCAACTGTGGAGGATTGAGATCGTAGAGCACGTTTAAAAGATGTTGTGTTGTTTGACTTCATAATTTTCCTCATCTCCCTGATTTTAAGTCAAACAAGAAGGTTGACCTCATGACCATAAATCAAAACAGAAATTTGGAGCCTGTTATCACATCCAGTTTGATTTACTAGGCAGTGTTTGTAGTTGTAGTCTGGGATGTTACAAAAGATGTTACAAAAAATATATATATTTATGAACTGAATTAATGTAATATCTGTGATGTTTACTATTATTATTATTATTATTATTATTATTATTATTATTATTATTATATATGTTAGGCATCATTTCCAATCATCCGAATAACTTTATTGTAGAAAAACAGCCATTTTGGGATGGCCAGCATTTACTTTGGGACAGTTAAAAATTGTATTTTGCATTTGGGATGGTGGTCATACATGGGTTAAATGCACATCGGTATGTACACAAGTGTTGTAAATGAAAAGAATACATGCCCACATTGCTGCATATTTTTTTTTTTTTAACTCTGATAAGTAGATGCCATCCCACTTTCTCTCCTAAGGGGAGAGGTGGGGGGTCCAGCCTTGCCAGTGGAGTTGCCCAGCAACAGAACTGCATATGTATTGAGGAAATGGATCAGATAATTGATTAGGGAATGTTTTGTCTTCTTGCCATGGCGGCTTGCCACAAAACCTTACCAGGGGTAATATGGATATTTTAACATGGGTTTTACACAAAACAAAAAAAGGTTGTTTTTTATACACTGTACGTATATATGCTCACCATTAACAATTACGGAAGGGACTTTTTGGCCTGCTCTTGCAATGTATCATAATATCACTACATAGTCTTAGCCCAATGATTATAATCTACAGCCATCAAAACTGAATCATTATGCCAAAATACTAAGTAGAGGGTAACCAACAAATAGCATTATCTCCTGTGAATGATGCATCTTAATCAGAATATCTCTGAAATTGAGAGCAGGGCTACCACATGTGATTAAAGGGTGTTAAAACTCTTTAAATGTCATGACATAAATTAGTCCCAAAGGGTTGACTCGATGTCAGCATTGGCCTTGCAAGGTTCAAAATAGCAGATTCTGTGTCTAAGCATTTCCAATTCATAAAATGTGGATTTGTATAAATTTGCTAAGAATATCAATCAGTATCAACACCAGCAATGATATGTTTCATCACCATACAGCCATAAGGTACTTTACACCTCAAAGTGTGCAAAACTTTAACATATGAGTGTAGAAAGATGCTAGCAGGAACAGAAACACAATGAAGTGCAAGTGCAAGCGATTCACACTTGTTCATCTTATTACAAAAGCCTCAAGCACAACCATCAACCAGGAAACCAGGCAAGGGAGGGTTTAGTCATTAGAAAGATGAACCAGCCGCCTGAGGCCCTGGATTGAAGCCCCTCTGTCGTCCAATATCTCAGCTAAAATGACACATCCTGAGTTGCTGTTCTATCTTACAACGGATTGGATTTACTCTAATTCGAGAGCAGCCGATTTGTTCAAGTCTTTGCCTTTTCCTGGTCATTGAAGAAGAAAGAGTGACTTGTGGAAGAAGGGACTGAAGTGTGACCTTTCTATGATTCCTCCAGTGTTGACAGTGGCTCCTTTGCTCTCCTTCATATTTGTCATGTGCTATACAGCATGGGCCCCAATGCCGCCTGTGGTTTAAAATGGCAATACATTGCATTTAACAGTGTTTTCCAGAAGCCAAACAACAATTTCCAAAACCTTTCTGTGACTCCTTGGCCCTTTATCTATAATTCTTAAAAACTAGAATGTTCCTGTAAAGTATTAGTAATACTGATCATGAAGACGAGCACAATAACACATCACAACACATCCTTTTTTTTTCCAGCTCACACCAAAACGTGCTAACACTAACTGTCATGCTGTCAAGTCTTTAACAGTCTTCACTTGACAAGACAATGAGGTGGCTTTCTCACACACGCACGTACACAGATTCTTTTAAAATGCAACGGAAAGTGTACAGATGCTACAAATAATTCTTCATGAATTGAATAAATGAACTAATATGTAACAAATGTTTTAAGAAAATGTAAGCAGATTTATGGTTTTATTTATGTCAGCCAACCATTTTATAGCCAGAATTTACTGCAAGACAGTTTAAATTGTTTTGCATATGGGGCGGCGATAAAAAAAAGTTAAGTTCGAGTCCTGGATTTACCACCTGTACACAAAGTTTTCACAGTTATATTGGCTGGAAGGAAGATCCCCAGCTGTGCGTGATTCACACCTTGCTATCACATAAGCATGTAAGGCAAGTGAGGATTCTCACTTGTGTGAAGTTAAAAAGTACAGTGCAAAGTTTCTTCTACAGCACTGCAAAAGAGTAAAGTACAGCTGTCAGCTTATATATAGTACCAGAGGGCGAGAGTTGACTGTGTTTGATATTGCAAGATATCTATTCATTTTACAGAAAAGGTTCCAAGTGTGACCTTCATTAGCTATATGCATACACAACTCTTCCTCACCCTTTGTCACCCATTTTAACCTCTGATCTGAAGTATCATTATAGCACTGTGCTGTGATGTTGCAAGCACTGAATTACTGGGTCTATACTTGCCAGCTTACATTTTCCTGCTCATTAAAAGCAAACCACACACATACACACACACACACAATGGACCCTGTTTTAATCATGCATGCACAACAACAAGTGCTAAGCAATAGGTCAGACTGTGTGGGCATCTCCCAGCACACCTGTTATTTTGGTTCATGTAGGTGCAGTCGTGCAAAACAGTTGGCTGCACTGGAATATAAGCTGAAGTGAAATTTAAATTGGAGGTGCGGTGATTACTAAATACACTCTCAGCCACTCATCATCGCTGGTCTCAACAGTTGTGCCAATCAGTGACGCATGAAAGCGGCAGGAAGTTGTATTGTTGTCTGGATGGTGCACAGCCACGATGCGAACACGCAGCACCGCACATGTGCAACCAGAGGAAGATGATGTGGGTGTTCATCATCATCATCGTCACATTTGTACAAGGATGACATAAATAAATAAAAATAGATGAAGCTGCTTATGACAGCATGAATCCAACACCAGTTTAAATTTTGCTGTATCTAGACGGTCACATCTAACTTGACCCATCTAATGTGTTTAGAGGTGTGTTGGTTTTCTTAATGATCCATTTGCATTTGCATGTGATTTAATTCAAATAAAACATAGTGGACGGTGGTGCATAATGGCATTACGCTCTGGTGCAGCACTTCTTAAATCAGAGCCTGCAGAATTATCAACCAATCCATCTTGCTGCCTCAAGATGCCTGAAGGGATTTAATGAAGTGAATATATGGCCGTGGACAGATATTGTAACAACCGCTCACATTAATTTATAGATCGGTGCAGAGTGATTTACTGACATTTGTTGTTTAAAACAACATTATGTAACTTTTCTACCATAAAACATGAGTCTTAAATCATTTTGATGCTACACTGACTTGTAATCAGGTAAATGTTGCCCTGTCAGTCTCATAATGTAACATATACACCTATTCTTGCACCATGTAACGTTGTGCTGTGGGTACAATCTCAAATTTTTTTTATGGTTTAGGTGGCTTTTCACCATTTCATTTGGTGAAACTGGGTCATAAGTTCATGGACAAACTGTTTTCTGGTTTTCCCTCTGATGTCATCTGGCTGCTCGACCTTACTATCTATAGTTTGCAGCAGAGGAAATCTTAGCTTATGGTTTGCCCGGGCTGCCCAGACTGTGAGCTCAGAGCAATAGGGCTGTGTTAGTGTTTACACTGGTACAGCAGGCATTTTGGACCTGCAGGGGAATGCTAACAGGGAGCAATGCCAGAATGGGCAGCAGAACCAGAGTCGGGTGAGTGAATGTTGTAGCCGGGCTCAGCAGAGGCAGAGCATGGCAGAGACGAAGAGGAGGCTAAAAACAAGAAAGAAAGTGACCAAGCAAGAATTACTGGAAAAGTGAATCTCAGACTGGCTTTTAGTCATTGTGAGAGCTTCGAGTAATAAAAGATGTCGAGCTGGGCTTCTAGCTGTGAGCAATATTAGCTGGCTGTGATGTCTTATGTTGCTGCATTGTTTGGCTGTGTGAGCAAAGTTCTCAGCTCGCTATTTTTGATCATGAGTAATGTTATCAACAAACGCATGTATACAGCTGTCCTTATTTATTACAGTGACTGAAACTAGGGTGCTACATCGCAGAAATACCTACTTCTATGCAATGTTGCTTTATTTTAGAATATTAAATGTTTTTTTTTTTTTTCTGCCTGTTTATTTAAACACATCTATGGTTAGAGTGATTAATTACATTTGAAGCATCATTAAATTATTCCAGCACATTTGCCTCAATCGCAACATCATGACAGCAGCAGAACAAATTTCAAGTTCAGGAAAATACAGCCAGAGTGATGCTCGTGCTGTAAATTATTGAATTCATTTTCTGCAATATTCATGCAATAATTATATTGTGATTGGCTTTGACTGAGAGGTTCTGATTTGTTTTCTCATAATATTTTTTTGTTTGTTTTCTTATTTCTGAGCGGTGTATTTCTCTTGATCTAGAGAAGGCATGAGTTTAGGCTGTAGTCAGGGAAATGCACTACAACGGTAACGATTGCATGAAATTACATTTGCACTGGAGATCTGAGCGCACATGGAAATGCAGACCTAAGGATAAATATATGGGGTATTAATTTGTAATTTCCTTTTTTCAGTCTTAACATCTTGCAGAGAAATGAAAAAGGAACACATGCATCCGATGTTATTTATTCTAGTTGTCAATCAGTTTTTTTTTCTCTAAAGGAACTAAACTAGGCCTTTTCAACATACAAATAGCACAAATGTGTATTCAGAATATATTCAGTCTCCCCTGTACACTCCATGTGCTGTAGCAACCATTTTAGATGCAGTATATTACACTGTACATTATATAACATGGCAGATATAATAGCTTGTTTGGAAGCTGGCAGCTTACCAAGTCACAGGTTTGCCATGAGGCATTGAAACAGTCTCATACGCAGTGCTTTTTTTACAATCTGTAAGCTTAAAAGGGAGCTTCTTTCATTATCATTATCTATATAGCTATCAGTAAGCACGGAAAACATAAGCAATCCAGTTTCCTGTTTAGAATCTGGCGATGAATATTCATAAGTTGGTACAGTAGTTAGTATACAAAAAAGTACTTGCTCTAGAAGCTCAGAGTGCCATGCTCTACACATCCCCTAGCAACTGGAATCCCCCGGGCAGGCACTAACTGTGGTGTCAACAAGCAGCTATTGATTGCCAGTTTGGTGCAGATACTGTTATGGTCTGCCCATAGCAAGGCTCTGCACATGAGGAGGAAGGTGGATGGAGGCAGGCATGGTGAAGGAGTCTCACAGCAGGGGGTGAAATGTTTTGGAACGGGCCCTCATATACTAAAAATATTTCAAATAACAAAATGTCCGTCTCCTTATTTCTCTTTTTTACTTATGTCTCACACCTACTCTGCACTTTACTATATCCTACAGACCTGCTGATTTCTGCTAATTTACAAATCCTTGCATCAAAAAAGGTTTGCCCTAGTGCAACTCTTAGAGGCAAAATATAAATTAATGTAACGTAGCAAAACATATTACCCAAAATTAAAGTCAGCAGAGCACTGCTTACAGGCTGAATGCATTCATGGGACTGCAATTTGTGGTGGTTTTTCAGGTGGTTTAACAAGTTAATTGTGTTTCTGTGTGACACAAGTCTTGTGCACTCTTTGCATATGATTTGTTCTTGCTTAACGTCAGTTGCCTTCTCCTCCAGGCTTTTGATTCTCATATCGCCCGTCTGCTCTCTGTTGTTTATTACTCCGGACTGCAGCCTCGACATCCAGGAAATTTTTGCACACCGTCTGACACTGCAGGGCGCACGCACGGCAGCATGACAGCTCCCCAAAAGTGAAGCCGAATCGATCACCCCTGGTGGCTGTTTGTTAGTTTAGGAAAGATTTGATATGCAGCAGAGTTTTCTATGAGCGAAGCATGCATTTTAAACACCAATAACGCAATCGCATTCATTTAACTGTGGGAAGCCCAAATCATGATCTCGATTAATATTTGATTATTTGTACAGCCCTACAGGGAAGTAGAAAAATGATTTGTTTAGGCTACCAAAATATGATGGTGAGATGTTTTCAGCCCTGGAGTGAGGTCTATCACACTCCTCGAGTACCTAAAAAATGACAGTTTGGGAAATTTGACTTTATAACAAGATGGGGCTGAGGTTGAAGAAATCTGCAATATGTCAATAAATGAAACTTCCCAAACAAGCTTCTCTTCAAGCCGTAATACCCAATAAAACAAAAAGGAAAAACATTAGTAGTATATTATTTCAAAGCATGAACTGCTTATGAGTGTTGGTGTGGATGACTTGCTTGGAACAACTGCAAAGTGAGCCAGGGTTGAAGACATGAGGTCATTGGGAGGGATGGGACTGCAGGACACGGGTCATTAAATCCCATTTGAGCATTTTATCCAAAATTTGTCCAGCTGCCAATGGGGAAGGATGGTTGGCAGTGATTTGAAAGGAGTGTCAGATTTAGGAGCCACAGAAGTCGTTTGGCTCAAAGGGTTAGACGAATGGGGAGAGCTGTGTATTGGGAAGACAGATTGTGTGCGCTCAGGTAAGTGGTGACTTGCTAAAACGAGGACAAAAACAAAACGGTATGAGATTTAAAAAGGTTAGGAACAAAGGAGGGAGGCAAAATGGGATTCTGATTCAACACGGCTTTCCGATCTAAGAGTAAGAGCTTGAGGAGCTGAATTAATGGATAGTGGAAATGCAGCATCAGGGGAGAGCAAAGATTTAGCAATTTCATGAGGGTTGAGAATAAACCAGTATTAATATCACAATAAATGTTACCCATGGAGTAAGTTTGATTAGAGGGATCAGAAAAAAAATGTGTATTGTGTTCAGAATATTATACCTGTTCAAGAAAGTCAACAGAGGACATTCTCCATGTGACAACTGACAAGGCAAAGCATCAGAAAAGAAGCCCTGCTTCATTTATGAAATGCAGTAATTACAAACTTCTAGCTCTGGCTTCTGCTTTGCAAAACACTGTAGCTCCAATGTGCTGCCTCGACTGCTGAGCAGAACACTTCCTTTCTGCTACCCTCCATCAACGAACAGGAAGGAATGATGCCAGAGTGAGAAAAGGGTCAGGAAGAGCTGTCACCATTCATGTCCACCCTAGATACTATCTGTACCAGAGACTTTCCTCTGGGACTGAGGTCACACATCACCTCAACAGTTTGTCCCCATGAGATGTCACACTTCCTAAAACTCAGCCGTAAAACCCTGCAATCTCTTGCTCCCCCGAGTACCATCTAACTCCGTCTCACGCTTAAGACCCATTTTTTTTTTACCGTTATGTTTGCAATCTTACAGTCTTTGCACAATGTTGTAATATATGCACATCTTACCTGAATAAACTATGAACATAAGAACGTGTAATATATGATGTGATACAGAAAAAAAGATGGATTTAGCGCAGATGTTAATTTGTGTCACTCTCCTCTTGGCACCACAATGCCCCCAGCTACAGCTGCAGCTTCAATGTAAGAATGTACTGAGTGCAGCACTATCTATCACTATTGTAGCCATGCAATGCAATACTGAGAGATGAATAACGAAGAGCTGTATAATGAGAGATTCACTTGTATTCTCAAAGAAAATGTATAATTGTTTGATGCTCATAATTCTATCCAAAAACAGATAATTATACGGTATACTGTTGCACTTGTTATTATTATTATTATTATTATTATTATTATCATTATTATTATTGTACTGCTACTCTCACAGCACTGTTACTCCATCTAAAAACAGAAACTACATTAAAATAACACTTAAATGGTATATTACTTTGTGATCCACACATATCTTTATGCATTTACTTGTTAAAAGATATGCATTACCAAACGATATATTTCACCGGGTGCTAATCAGAATCTGCTTTCAGTCCTACACACTTGTTAAGACTGTCTGAATTTAGTAAGTGAATAATTACATTAGTACCATACCACACTGCCAGCATAATTATACCTGGCATAATTAAAGCAGACATAAATTGGATCCATCTCCTCCAACATACTTTACTGTTTACTTAAACAACTTAATCTGGCCTAGATGGACTGTATAACGACCACAGCTATAACTGTGAGCCATCTAAGTTCATACATTAACAGACAAACACTTTGCATTGTCGCACATCAGCGACAACTGCCTTGGCTGGGGGGATTGTAACCCTTTTACAATAAAACCTGTTTTTCATTCTCTCACAAACCCAAATGACTGTGTACAAACACATGAATGAACACACTCTGTGTCAATGCAAAAGGGCAGAAGTACATAGGCACAGCTTGGGGGAATGCCAGAGTCTGTCTACTGCCGTGTTCTCCAATAGAAACAGACAGCAGTTAAACAATTTCGCTCCCTTGTAATCAAAATGAGGGTAAGGTTGATTTATTTTAGGGTAGTACTTTTTTCTATTAATATCATGAGGGATTTGCAAATCAGCACATCATTATAAGATGTTTAGCTGTATGTTTGTATGCCCACTGGATCTGCTTACAGGGTGTTCAGGGAATTTTAAGGTAAAATCTGGTAACTCCACATATTTGTCCCTAAAGGGTAAATGTAGGATTTTGTGTGCATGTTATCTGTTTTTCTCTTTGCTTGTCAGAAATAAACTCCAACTATTTTACATTTTATAAATATTGTGTACAACCAATTAAGGTGAAAGCCTCTCTTCAATTCATGTATCCAAATTCCTGATATGTAGAACATAAACTATACTTAATAACCAACTACTGATTATAAATTGACATCAATTTAGAACTGGTCAATTCCAATCTCAATGGAAAAACACAGTCAACAAGTCAGCCCAACAAAACACAAAGGCTGAGAAATGAATCCTCCTGAATCCCGCATGTAATCTTTTTTCCTATTAAAATACATCTACTGACTATTAGACGTACCAAAGCATCGGTAGAGGTTTGTCTGTGGTCTCGCACTTTGTAAGAAAATTACTGGTGATTTTGCAACAAGTAGGCCTTCAGAAAACAGAAGCAAACGAGCACGTTTTGTAATCAACTTCAAAAATGGCAGTTGGTGCAACGCAGCACACAGATTAAGTACAGTAGAGGCAATCAGTATAGCAATCAACCGGGCTTAAACTGAAATAAACCACTTCAAAACAGGCTTTTTTTTCTTTCTTTTTTTTGAGAAAACTGCACACTGTCATTTAAAAAACTGCAATGCATGTAGTTATTTAAGACAACATATGAAATGTTTGAAAACTATATGTGAAATAAAAAATATATATCAAACGCTAGCATATCGTTCTAAACAGAAGTACTTTGACAAAATGTGATTCTGTTTTCATGAGAAAAAAAAAATCTCTGCTCTGTATAACCCTTTTACCACCTGTATAGTGCTGGTATATGATACTTCTCATGTCACTGAATTATCTTCTCATTTACATTCTTCCTCTGTATCGTAAAGGCGGTAATAAATGTTAACCATAAAAAATATGTAACCTCAAAATTCCATGCGTGCAGGTTAATTCTTGCCTGTGTAAAGCCTCCTGATTTCCCTCCTATTTGTCATAACTCTAATTGGGTTGCAGACATCCACCTGAACAAAATAATTCTCTTCTTAGACACTCAAACAGAGAAAGACATCCTCAGAGACAAAGAAACTGTTTACCCCCGCCCTAACACACACACACACACACACACTGAGCAGGGAGCTGAGAGATGGAATCATCAGTGCTTTTGCACTAAGTTAAATAAATACACAGGAATAATTGTATATTTCTTGTTATTCCCCTGCAGATATTCAGTAGGCAGTATAGAGCGTGTTGTATATGAAGCCTTTTCGTAACATTATTAATCTGAACAAGTACACTTCACACCTCTTTATGACAAGTCTTATGTCAACATAGTGATGTGTTAAACTGATGTGTGATATCTATAAGAATATCGTGTTACACTCCGAAGCTGTGAATGTGAATGCCACTTCCCTCAAAAACGCAGGTATAAGCTCTGGGCATGTCTGCATCATGTACTCTTCTCTTTCCGCACTGCAGAGACTGTTGAGAGATGTCTGCATTCCGAGAACTCCTGTGCAACATCCCACATTTCATACTCTCATGGGCTGCGGTTATCACACATAGGAAATATACAATTTAGTGTAAACAGTTGTTCGACCAGCTGTCTCCGATTCTTCCTCGCTGTCAGCATACTTACAATTAAGCACACACCGACAGAAATGTAATCCTCACTGTTAAGAATCGCTCGTGTAATGAGGAAGTCATGAATAATACAGTAACCAAGTAATAACGTAGTCATTATTAAGCCTTAATGCCCATTAGGGGCTGTTCTTAGTTTCAGCACTGCGTAATGCAGCTAATGCTGACCACAAAGGCTCACTAACAGTGGAGCCGACATGGTTCTGACCTGCTTTCTTCCCTCATAACAATATGCCTTATCATATCCAATTCTTTTTCATTCTTGTCATTGATTGATGGAGATTTATATCACTTATATTCATATTCAGTTATTTGAAGCGTCATTGTTCCCAGTTATACCGTGATAAATGATGCACATTCACTCATTGTTTTTGTAATGATCATTTTTTCACTCCTTCATTCCAACCAAATGCAGCCGGTGCATAAATCGCGTACAATTACAACACATACAAACAAAATGCTAGAAGAAGAATTCTCAGTCGCAGTTCTCTCTAAATGAAAAAGCATTGTTTTGACATGCAGATCCTTTGATATTTGACATGGAGCAGACAGCTGCTAAGTTCAATAAATGTCTTCTTTAAGCATGCTGCAAAGACTGGGTCTTGGTATTTTTCGAGAGGTGTGTGGGATCGAGTAGTGACTATTGATGACAAATACGGTGTCTGACCTCTCAGATTGACATGCAACTT
Organism: Miichthys miiuy; assembly: GCA_036365135.1. NCBI lineage: Eukaryota > Metazoa > Chordata > Actinopteri > Sciaenidae > Miichthys > Miichthys miiuy. The sequence continues at coordinate 19,334,711 of CM071616.1, forward strand.
CACAGCATTGAGGTCTGCTGCCATGGATACTAGGTATCGCATCTAACCAGAGATCAATATAATTCAAGTCCCAGTACCCAGTCATTAATCTTAACATCAAAACTTGTCAGTCACTCGCTGTGCAGACTCAGAGTGACATCATGTAATGAGGCACAACCTAATGAACGGAGATATAATGGTACAGAGAAAGCAACATATTCCTCCCACCTTCTTATGCAAGATTCATTTACATTGCAGAGGCTTTGGCATAAATCACTTCTGAACATTTTCAGTTTTGAACTTACATCCGTGGTTGTGCAGATTCTTTTTGTCTTGCTCTCGCTGTCAAACAGTGCACAGCGCACGCAGGCAAAACAGTATGATTCAGATTAAAATGTGCTTGTCGTGTCTACATTCATTCTTGGTGTGTTAGACACGTCGCAGATGATAGAACGCTTTTCAGACAGAAATCAGGCAGGTTTACTGGTGGATCACTCACAGGCTCCTGTGCCTGTGCCCTATTGTATGTGCAAAACATACACTAGCAAACATGGTAAAATGTATTTTACATAACGATCAGCTAGTCTGTTTTATTCTGTGTGCACAGAATAACATGCTGCTGATGTCTTGTTCTACCTACTGCTTTGGAAGAAAACAAATTGCAATCTTGTTTCTCCAAGTAATAAAGCATTTCAAAGTTGTTTCTGGCAAACTATCACTGGCAAATAAAAATGCAATCATAAAATCAAACAAAAACAGATCAAATCTAAATCCCCTTTGGATTTACAGTACACATTAACTATTCCTTGGGAGTTTACAACTTGTTCTAAGCCCTTTTAGTGGAGGTTTGCTTTACAGCTCAGCACTGCTGATACAGAGTATACTGTACACGCTCACATCTACGCCACGTTACAGCTCACAGTAAAAGTGAGAAAGTGAGAAACAATTAAATTTGATGATCATGGTTTATTGAAATGGTGAAGCCGCCGTTCTGTGTTGGGACAAGCATTTGATACTGTATTTCAATACGTGAGTAATACTGGGCAGTTACAGTACACTTGTGTTAAGCATGTACTTGAGATCATCGTTTTTATCAGTCAGTATTTGTTTCTTTATGTTTGATAGTTTGTGTGAAGCTTCGTAGCCACTTAAGATTCAGTTTATACATTTTCTTGAAACTGTTGATGACAGACTCTACAACGCTAAGCAGACAGGCTTCCCTGTGTATATAAAAGCACAACTGACACCTTGTTGATCATTTGCCATCACTGTAGGGTAAAAACCAAAATACATCTTTGTGCAGTCAAACATGATTTTCCTTCAGAGAAGCAAATGTGCAGCCTGTGTTTTTCTGCACTTACTCAGGTTGCTTAGTTGAAGCCCTCTGAGGTCTTGAGAGCATCTCACTCACGCTGTTCTATCTCTGAGAGAGCTGTGTGAGCCCCTGCGCTCTTGGCATAGTTTTCTTCACAAAATGTAAACACCTGCATCACTGCTGTGCTCCCGCTAATTAAAACTCTGTCTGTCTAATGAGAGCCGTGCCTGTCAGGCCCCTCCACACACTCAATAAATCACCGCTCTTCAGACCTGCTTTATCCCACCGTACGGAGGGGGATGCGTACATCTCTCTGATATATGCAACTCAGACACTCTCCTGCAATCCTGTTTGTTCTCAGCATTCTCCATGAGAATTCATTGTCTTCTTCACTACATCCACTGAGTCATAACATGGGCAATGGAGAGTGGCAGCGCAAACTAAATCTTCTCTCCTTGTGACCATGGTTACTAAGCACAATTTCCCTAGACCATAGACACAATGAGACTGCTCATGAAACCAAACTATAAAGGTCCACTTCAAAAGATACACTCTTTAAGATTTATGTAAAATAATATCCCTGTGATCAGTGACAAATCTAAATAAAAGCGAATGATAACCTCCACACCCTTAAAAAAGCAGCACTATGTACAGAACATTCCCCGAGCCACATGAAAGCTAGCAACTCTTAGATAGTTCAGCACTGAATAAGTCATTTACAGTTCACCAGGTGACCACATATACATTGGTATCTGCTGTTGACACCATTTCTAAAGTTCTAGTTTGTGGTGGTGTTGTGATGTTTTGCATTACACCTTCACGAAATACTGATTTAAAACATGTACAACACAAAAATCTGCCTGAGTCACGTCATAGATTTATGTACAGTGTCTTTTTTTTTTTTCTGGTCACTCTATACATATTTATGAAGTTATTACTGCAGCTTGACGTCTCTAAGGTGGGTGCACAAGGCAACACAGCCAACACTGAAACGTAGTAAGAGTTTAGAGTTTATGCAGTTCCAAAATGCGACTATCAGCGAGGCTTATAGAAGAGAATGCAGATTGCAACAAAAATGACACCAAGCACTTGTGCTCCCACACATTACCTGTAAGTGCAAAGTATATAGTTATCCGCCTCGAAGTGGTAGGTGTGGCAATTGTCTGCTAAATTCAATTACAAAACAAATTGGTAAGCGTCTGCTTGGATAACGTATTGCTGTTAACACTAAGACTACGGCAGATAAACAACTGCTGCTGTCAGACTAAAGGGACTTTTATGTACACTATGTGAGATACTGCCAGGGTTTTCTTTTCCTTGCACAAATAGGGATGCTACTGTGCTTTCGACAGTATGCTGCAAGTTGAGACTATATGCTGACCTGATGTTTTCCAGGCCTTTCAAGAGATGCGTTTAGGGCTGGAGAAAAAGGGAGAGATAGGCTACTGGCAGGCATAAAAGGTACTGAAAACACAGTATGATCGATATGAGACATTTTATGCTGAAGGCTAACCTCATATTTGATGGTTACAAAATTCATGAGAAAGCAAAAGAAGGTAATGAGTCATCTGAGCAATTTGCAACCAATTTTCGGACTGCTTGTAAAAGACTTTGCTTAATGTGTGGAAAGATAATGAGGCACAGAAATGTATTTAAGTGTCCGATTCTCTTGTGTTGTTATGTTCTCATGAAATTGCATAGGTGTAACTAAAAACAGCTGTCAGTGTCAGTAACTGGTCTAAAGAGAAGCTCCTTGCAATAATCAGTAATGCTAGTTGGAAATCAATAATATTAGCAAAGTAGTAATCAGTGATATTAGCATGCACACATCTGAACTCCTCAAATTCCTGTTTTCTAGTGCCTGAACGCATCCTGTGTAGATACTGAAGGGATGACAGAAGCTGCTGCTGCACTACGTGTGTGCTGCTTTTACTATGTCGCCTGTATAGACATGGTACAAGACAAATAAAAGCACAGAGTGACTGCAAGCCAGAAGCGGTGAATGAGTGATTACTGTGGAAATATGGCACACAAAGACTGGGGAAAAATGTCCATCCGATGACAAGCAGTGAAACATGTGGCAAATGGAATCGTTTAAATTTTCAGAAGTTCGCCATTATAAATAAATTACTCCGAGAGAAAGAGACTCAGAGGAAGATGCAGAATAATTGACCCACTGTATTCTTTGAATCCCGGGCTCTGAATTGCTGTCAGTTTCCAAGATAGTAACAGGAAAATCATGAATGAATTAGCAGATGTTTTCACCAGTTGTCCATAGTACACATTTCACCATGACCCCGATGATGAGTTCCCCTTGATTTATGCAGCAATGGACATGATAAAGCCACAATTCACTGCACTATGGAAGCTACCTAGTGGGTTAATTCAATGGTAGCAGCAGAGAAACCCTACAAAGGTCTGTCTCAGAACTAGACATAATAAAGATATAATAAAGCAAAAAACATCAAACTTTTACCATCCCAATATGACATCACAGCTGAGCTGGTAGGAGCAGGAAGTTTTTTCCTTTGATGGATACTATCTGGTCAGTGGTCCATAAAGCTAAAACAAGGAATCATCCAAACTGACAAAATTTAACAGCTTGTTTGGATGCTTTAGATTCGTATGGCTCCTATGTCAGCGTAGGAATTCCAACAAAATTGATTGAGTTACTGGATATGAAGGGTTGAAGCTCTTGAAAAGAGCATTTTCTGTCTTATAGTCAGCTAAGTGGACATCAACACACAGCTGATAGTATAAAATCAGGATTTAAACTAAGAAACGTGGAACCCCGCCAACAACAGAGGTAAACTGCAAAATGGTAGAGATACATTGCTTTTTCACCATGGTAAGAAAAACAAATCTATATCACCACAGTCCTACCTGGGATACACAGAAAAATAAAATGTTTCATAACTATATCAAACCCAGTTAAAGGCCAGAACTCCAAGTTGATACATTAGGCTTACAGCTTAGGCTCAGGCATGTTGCAAGATGGAAAATAACGTATGGATCCAAATCACTGACTGACATCTAGATTCAAGTTTACCATACCCCTGTGAAGAGAAACTAGTAAACACTTTACTATATCATAGGAAAACAGCACACATCACTGCCCCCTGGGCATCCAATGATGATTCTTTAAGGGTACAACTTTATCATCATCATCCACAAACCCGTACTATGATAACATATAACTAGGGATGCACCGATTGTGAAATTCTGGGCTGATACCAATACCGATATTTAAAATAACACCTTGGCCGATGCCGATGTTTTTCTTTGTTACATGTATTGCAAACTGCATAACGTGGATCTTTCTCGAAGTGTCCCAGAAGCGTCTCTACGCTCGGCTACGCGTTGAATACGCGTCTGTTCTATATAAACCGTGGCGCGTACGCCACGTGCCAGAGACGTGTGCAGTGGGGTTTCGAAGCCTCTAAGCACAGTGTTCATGCGACAGGTAAATCAACATATAATCATCGGGCACTGCCATCGATGAATGTCATCTTTATTTGCCGATGGCAGTTAAGGATGCCGATGTTCAGCCGATGCATCGGGGCATCCCTAATACTAACATACTATTTAACATACTGCATGTGCAAAGAATGGCAAGATCTGTATCAGGTCTGTGATTCTTTCTTTCAATAACAAGACAACAATGCATTGAGACAGGAGGTAATTCTATAGTGTCCAATTTCAAGTCAAAGCTTATCAATCACCCAAAAAAATAAAATAAAATTCACCAACTCAGGCTGTAAAGCCATACTGGTACCTCGACTAGCTTTTCATCATTTTAAAACTATATCTGGATAAACTTTTTGTACCATGACTTCATAAAGTCAAAATCATTGCAAGTGCAGTCAGATCAAGCAACCCAGCTGACAGATGTGAAGATGAAGAGATCATTATATGCATTTGCCTCCCACTCTTCCTAGAAGTGGTAATGAAGAGGCAGTGCACTGTTATGGAAAAGGGAAAAGAGTCCTCAATAAAAATCAATAATTAGTTGCGTGATGAAGTCATGTGTAAAAAAAAAAATAATAAGTACACGAATGAGTCTTTTGAACTTGATGTTCTTTTCCTCTACTACCACATGGCAGAATGTACCACTACAGAGTTAAGTTCTAATTGTAAGTGCTTGATTTCCACCAAGATGAGCCTTGGCACGTGTAGTACTACTAAAATCACTGGTTTGGAAAATGCTGTAATAGCTGAAGTTGCATCGATTTAATGGTGAGCCTGGTGAGGGAAAAGGCCCACTGATAAGAACTTGTTTGATTATTGGAAACAAAATCCATAATCAAAGGACGTCAACCCCAAACCCTGCCAGCATCTCTCCCTAGCCCACTGCAATTATAGTCAACACAAACCACCGCATGAATAAAGGGTCTTGCTGTGCCTCTGGACAACAACAAAGGCCACAGGGTCACAGCAATATGCCTGTCAATCACACAGCATGGTGTTCAGTCCAGATTGGGTTTAATAAAGCCGGATGACTCATGTACTGAATGGGATACGACTCTAGTGGTGCATCTGTTATGGATTACCAGGCTTTGTTCCAAGAGTATATTCAGTGAGGGACTTTGCTGGATAAAACATTTTGGTGTAAGCATGCTCTAGAATCACTTATCCTGCAGATAACAATAAATAACAGAAACTCCCGTCTATGGATGCATCTACTCTCTACTTTGTTAAGTACAAAACTGACTCCAAAAAGGTTGGGACGTTGTCTAAAATGTAAATAAAAACAGAATTCAATGATTTGCGAATCCTTTGACGTATGATTGTTAATGGTACAAAGACAAGATATTTACATTTCAAACTGATATATAGTACTGATAACAGTATAACGGTTCTCAATGCACAATTGCAAGAAATTTAGGAATTTCAACATCTACAATCCATAATATCATTAAAGGATTCAGAGAATCCAGAGAGAGGGCCAGGGCCGAAAACCAATATTGGATGCTGTGAACATCGATTCCTAAAGCAGCACTGCATTAAAAACAAACATGACTGTGTAAAGGGTAGTACTACATATGCTCAACAACACTTTGGAAAACCGTTATCGGCAAACACAGTTTGCTGATGAATGTACAAATGCAAGTAGGGACTTTACCGCGCATAGCAAAAGATCCAGAAACACTGCAGACTTCTCTGGGCCTGAGCTCCTCTCAGATGGACTGACATAAGGTAGAATAGTGTTCAAGTTCAAAAGCCAGCATCTGTTAAGGTATGGGGGTTTGTTAGTGACCACGGCATGGTTGCCATGCACATCTTGCCCATCTGTGAAGGCACCATTAATGCTGAAAGGTACAGGTTTTGGGGCAACCCTTTTGAAACATATTCTGATGTCCAGATGATGTCTTTTCATCCCTGCTTATTTCACGAAGACAATGCCAAGCCACATTCTGTGCGTGTTACAACAGCATGGCTTCCTAGTAAAAGAGTGCGGGAATTAAGCTGTTCTGCCTGCAGGAGAGCTGACTGTTGAGCCACCCAAGTCATACAACAATTAGTTACTGAGTGTTGTTAAAAAGATGTTAGAAGAAGGTGATTGAATTGGGGTCTTAATTAATCTATTTATTCATTTAGAAATTACACTTTTTATTATTTCTCAGTTATTACTAGTGTAGCACTTTTTTTCATTTTGCCTGATATTGTAACATTTTTGCTTGTGTCCATATAGTGTATTTCCATTAAGTGCTGGCAAATTTATTAGTGTTCCCAATGAAGACAAAGCATATGCCTTCAACCTAGAGTAAAGGTCCTGCAGCCGGCGTCTTTTTTCAAAGCCCTCCACCTTTTATGTGGCTGCTTTGAGCACTTCTGGTTGAAAGTCTCAGGCAATCAGTCATATATTAGATGTCAGACTCATCACCCTGGTAACCAAGAAAATGGAGAAGCTTGTCCTGTGCTGTGCTGTGTCTGTCTATTCAGAAACTAACAGAGAATAACAGAGAGAAATAAATGAATGAAAAGGGAAAGAAGACAAGTTCTCTACCGCATTTTGCTGTCCTTTATAGTTGTACCAGCTTCTCCGTCTCTTTCCTCTACTTGTTTGGCCGAGGGCGGGGCTCATCTCCCACGCACACAGAGCAGACAGCCGGCTGCAGTGGAGATCAGTTCACTGTATTGCAGTTTACTGAAATGAAGAGAAAGTGGGTTGACTACAACTGGAGTAAAACATAGAAAAGGAAAGCAACTTTTTCACCTGCTTTCATCGCAGTTGCTTTACACAACCACAGCATGCCTGTTCAGTTAATAGAGAACAGAAGCATATACAGAAATGATCACTGCAGTGATAGAAACCCCCACGTCTTTTTCTCACACTGCAGAAGTGCTTCATCCTAGGGCTCCCCGGTGCCATACTCAACACTATGTGGACACAAGCCGTAAGTACTCTTCTTACAAAATTTCCTTGTTTCATTTAAATGATGTTGCCAACTTGCTATGATTGGATTTGTAAAGTGTGTAAACAAAAATCCCACTTGTTTCAATGGCAGATATCAAAAACGCCAACATAACATATGAGGATGTGATTGAAAAACCCTCGTAGAACATGATATGATAGATGAATATGATGTCTTTCCCAGGTGATGTTTTATTATAATATTATAGCACGGATGTTAAGATTCAAGGTCCTTTAGGTAAACTCTGAGTTGTCTTACTGTGTCGCCAAGTTTGCAAAATATTGGAATATTTTGCTTTGCATAATCTCTCTGGTACTTTACAGAAACACCTGCAATACACTGGATGGCAATATGTCTCTCTTTTATGCTGCACTGGGGCTTCTTTACAACTGCTGCTCATTGGATTCTGTCTATTCTGCCTTTTTTATAATTTCATAAAAAAGCTCAAGTAGGGCATTACCATTTCTGTTTTACCTTAGGTAGTTGAGTCCGCTCTTCTGAATCCATAATTCACAATTCTGATAGTTAAATAAGACATACATACGTACAGAACACATTTATAATATTATTATTTTCAAGGTGATTTATGATTTTCAGCAAAAATACAGTAAAAAATACATCTAACAAAGGGTTTTAAGCAAAACCTGAAATCATAAACTAAAAATGTGACATTTTCTAGTAATACCCTAGACATGGAAGCGATTCACAGCTAATATTAAGCTTTTTCTGATTATTAAAAATTGATTGCCATGATTGGTATTTTTAATCTGTGCCAGGACATAAATTGTTTGATCAGGATGCTTTAGAATATTATTCAGTTTTTCTATATTTGTATCAATTTTGTAAGGTGTGTACAGTTACTGTAGTCAGTATGCCTTATAGAACAGCATCAGTTTAGACTTTAAGTCCCTACATTAGTACATTAGTAGTAGAATGTGACCTTATCATTGTTCTATCAGCAGACCCAATAGTGCCACAGAATATTCTCCGTAAAGTCTTATCAAATGTGATCTTAATCAGTTATTGAAAGTGTTACTGCCCTTTTTTTGATGGGCACTAAAAAAAAATAATGGTCCCAAGACTGTTTAGTGTAAGTGATAAATCTGGTGGATTTCTCCTGGGTACTTTTGTCGCATTTCCAGTCAAAGTGTAACAAAAGAAGACAATGTTCTATCAGACTTTACTAACAAATGGACAGCTTGTACAAGCCACTGAACACAGCCGTTTTTTTTTGTGGCAGTTGCAAAGAAAGTATCATGATTGTGCTCTTTATCTCTGATATGAGGAAAAGAGAGAGATAAAGGGTAAAATATCCCAACCATTTTACAGAAAATCTTACACCAGTGACTGGGCAGGTTGAAAGTGCAACACTACCATGAAATTTACTCAGCATTATTGCTTTATCAACATAGGGAAATATTCATTCATTTATAGCACTGGTAACTGTAGTTTTAAAGAGGCACCGGCATAGGTGCATGATACTCATACTAAATGAAAATTGAAAAACGTTGAAGCAATAATAGAGCAAAGGCAAAGGTGAAGGTATAAACATAGGAATGAAGTGAAATGTATATTTATGCAGTTCAACTTTAGCTACATAAATTCAAAGAGCAATCAATAGTGCCTGTACGTACAGTACATTTCTGGATCAATCGTTCTCTCACATTATCGCAGGTTTTCTATGCATTACATTCATCTGCAACTATACTGCACTAGCAGTTTATCTTTAATAGCACTGCATTAAAGAATGTGTGGGTCAGGGTTGGGTTTCGTGATTGGATGTTTTGTTTGTCCTCAAACCTGACATCCAAGGTCTGTGTCCCTTACTTGTTACTGTTTAGGTTTTTCTGACAAAAAGCATGCTCTGTCTTCAGCATTCCCAGGAGCACCAGTATCAGTCAGTCTGCTCCCAGAGGAGATTCTCCCAATGCAAATAAAGAAACAGGAAAATCAGGGAGACTAGGATGAAAGAAAAATGCAGAGATAGTGCATTGCACAGTAGTGTCTTAAGCCCTAAACCCAGCTACTTAATAATACATTGTACACTGCATGGTATTGACAAACTGTTCCAAAAAGGAAGGGATAAAGCTGCCTGTAATGTGTCCCTGGGGGAGTGGAAAGCCAAACAGTGGTTACAAAATAATGACGATCTTACAATGAAGAGATCTGACAGCAGTGGTGCTGCTGCTATCTCGAATAAGAAATAGACTGATAAACCTACAGACAACTCAATGGTAGGCAAGTCTATGCCCTTCTCCATGGTAATACAGTACACTGCAACTTAAACAAACCAAACTCGAAAAGATATGCTCTGCTCTGCTTAATAAACAGTTCACGGGAAAAGTGTGATATCTGTTAGCATGAGTGTTTTTTAACTGTCACAGAAGCACACCTATTATTAACATCCCGATTAGTGGCAGTACAATAATCAGTGAACCTGCAGTCAAATATAATAGATTTTTATGTTACATCTGAATTACACTTTTGATTTGTTTCAAAACATTTTATTTTAGTCATTGTAGATACTGAGGTTCTGCACAAAATAGTGCACTCAAAGAAAGGTCAGAAGCAAAAATGGCATGCCCTGAAAAAAAAAAAAGAAGAAGAAGAAGAAAGAAGACTTTGATGACAGCTCCACCTTAATACCACCACCATGGGACAACTGGAAGAAAGCTGTGACCCATGTATGAGCATTTTATGTGGCATGTACAGTATAATTTAAGACTAAACAGCATCTCCATTCGATTTCCATCAGTATTTTAACAAAGTTAACCCAAACATTTGCTCATCTTAGAATACAGTTCTACTGCTTTTCACGTGGAACTTAAAGTCTTTGTCAATCTTTATGGACATCTGAAAATATCTACTGTATAAGTAATAAACACTGTCTTCGCCTCAGGGCCTTATTTCTAATATTTTTTCTGCCTGTGAAGGATTACAGCATATTCAGTACAGAGAAGAATTTTTGATATCCAACAAAAGATGATCTATCAGGTTGAACTATGGGGTTATAAAACAGAAGTGCTAGATCAAATATACTAGAGGCCAAAAGTAAGAATCTAAAAGAGAGAGTCCCCATAATCCAAACCCAACAGAATGTTTTTCATTACACAGTTCAGCACTCAAGTGTGTGACATCGGACTGATAAGAAAAATTTTGGACATAATTCCCAGCAACCCCACTTTCACCCTCCTAAGTTGTCTCTCTCCTGTGTTCAAGGGCTCCAGCAATAAAAAGACAGGAGCTATTTCCATTCCCCCACAGACTTGTTTCCCAAAAATAAAACCCAGGGGAAGCTAATTCTGCAATTGTGATGGCATGACTAGTGAGAGCACACAAATAATGACTTTGGTTAGCTAAAACTGTTGCTGTTGCAATTAGAGTTTTGACTCTGGTTGCTTTGGCTGTATATTGGTCACACAAAACACACACTCCAAGACTGCACAAAGTATAAATATGCAGTTTGATCTCAAAAACTCGTAAATATCCCATAGCACAAAACTTCAAAAGATGTGGGGTCACAAGAAGCCAAACTGACCAAAAGTTCAAGTTATTGAAGTAATTCCAAATCAAGTCGGGGCTGTCTGAGTGCAATTGCAAACATCTCCTTCTGTCACAACTCCATCCAGGTCCTAATTATTCAGTCTGTTGCTTGCTCTGTTTCTCTGCCATACTAACTCTCCATGTCATTTCAGATCCAGCCACTCCCTCTTTCCCTAAAGTAATCCCTTTCCTTCCACCTTCTACCATCTGACCTTCCATCATCTTGACCCTTGACTGTCTCACAAATAAAACCAACAAGATTTTTACTCTACTCTGACTGTGTGTTGTTCATTTGGGTTCAAGTTTGTACAATCTGCTCCCAGCAGACTCCTTTATCACTGTCCACATCGATGGCTGAATCAGGGAGCGTAGAAGGGAGAAATTTGTCTACCAGCCTCTATGTTCTGCCATGGCCACCTTCTTCTCCAGACTGTTCTTTCTGGGGAGTTGCTACGTACACATGAAACAGGAACCAGAGCCCATGTAGCTTGGCCTTATTCAGCGTGGTCAGGCCAGCTATTTTCCTACACCTTTACAATAAAAGCAACAAATAATCCAGAGTATGCTGATCTGTGCCATCGACCTGGAAATGCCCGCTCGCTCTCTAGTCCATATCCAGCTCAGGATTTCCAGCTGAGAGAGCATTTGGTGAGTTAAAAAGACATTTCACCTCTGTACCCATCCTCAATTTCCCTGATCTCTCAGCAGTTTGGCGGTGGATGTCTCAGAATCCTGAGCTGGGTCTATCCTCTTTCAAAGGCCATCTACCAACCAAAAGCATGACGCTTTGGGTTCCCTTTTTTATTTTGGTTGCCTTTTTTTCACAGGACTCCCCTGCAGAAAGAATTTATGATATAGAAAATCAGGAGCATCTGGCACTGGAGGCCCTGTCACTCTAACAGTCTATTTGTGCCAGCAAACTTGTACTCCCAGGTTCTCCAGTGGAGTCACTCCTCCCAGTTCACCTGTCACCCCAGTGTGTCTTGGAGAAAGACCAAGAGGCTAGTGCTCCCTCAGCCCAGGCTTTCATTCTTCATACCTCAATTCTCCTCTCCTGTCTGTCCTTTACCAGAGGACTGCCAACAACTGCCACCTCCCTGCACCCCACTACAGCACCAAGCCAAAAGGTCTGGTTGTCTACAGGGGACTTACCACTCTAGGTGGAATCCAAAAAGATGGCTCTTGGTTTATGGACCTGTTGCTTGTTTTCAAGGTTACCAAACCTACAGCAGTCGACCTTCTTTTTTTCCTTAGGCTATGTATATCTCCCCACCTTCCTTCTCTCCCATCTTAAGCAGTGGTTGAATAAACATGAACATTTGAATATGTGACTATTGAGAAACTCAAAAACACACTTTACCTCCCATGTTCAGATCTTTAGGAATACTTTAAAACTGCGAGAATGAATACATAAATGGCAGATGGCATTACATTCCCACACACGACGTATTATAGTAGCATGCAACAAATGTGTAGGAGATAGAGCAGTAATTGTACTCTATAAAAAAACCACAATTCCCCCGTGAAAATGGTTCTTGTTCCTGCTCTGGCTTACATTTGTATAGTCTGGGACTTTCGAATGTTATAAAAGATAGGCATAATACAATGTCCCAGTCAAACCACCACGCCTTGTCATAAGTGTATAATGCAGACACTGTGATGCGACCTGCAGTTCAGCCTTTCAAATTCCCACAGCTTGTGTGACATGTGACAAAATAAATCCCACAGCACTTCTTTCGAGAAAGCCATCTAAATAGATTTAGAGAGGAGGAAGAAGATTGCCTGATGATGCCTGATGGGATGTTAACATCAGGTAGACAAACGATTTATTGTGCTATGGAAAATTCATTGTGGACTTCACAAAATAGAAGATGGAGGTTGTTTTTGCTTTAAGCTACAAAGTAAAGCTTCCAATGTTGTTTTCTCCAACTTTACTTTGGAAAGACACAATGAATCAGGCTTCACTGTCCCTTAGCTCAATCCTAGCTGTCACAGTCTATGAAAGAGTAAATAAGTTATGGGAACATAAATGCATAAGAGCAAGTATTGTGAAAGCAATCATCACTGGCCAAGCACCATCTTTTGAAAGAGGCTTTAGGAGGCAGTGATGTGTTGCTTTACAGTCTCAAATATATGGAGATTAAAAATACACATATTAAACTCCTTACACTCTGCAAATCTGAAGGGACAGGTTGTTGCTTCATGAATGAAGCAAGATGGCAACAGGAGTCCATTTATATGGATGGAATGTAGCGCAACAAAATGATTTTAGCAACATTTCTCTGTACAATCATTGCAACAAAAAAATCACAATTTAAGCCTATTTGCGAAAGAAATGTTTTTGAATGGGTCATAAATGACAAACGCTGACTTAATGAAATGACACACTGAGCTGCTTACAATGAACATGTACTACATGAACATATATGGAAATTCACGATTTGCATTGCTCACTAGGAGATACTGTACGTAATTCATGATCCAAAACATCAACTGCATGTATCCCAGCCTCCCGATCACAGGAATTATGGTTAAAAGGGAAGAATGGGCAATGGGCCCCAGTGAAAAATCCTCACCCTCTGGCAGTGGCCCTCGGAAACGCCCCAAACGCTGTACGGATTCAGACATATCAGGGATTATTAAGAGACCTGAGAACAAGGTCAAAGACTTGCAGAAGAACACAGAGCAAGTTAAACTTAACTTCCACTTCATCCCCGAGGCTCTGAAAATACTTAGGAGATAGTTGAGGCAGGCTCTGTTGAAAGCTCCCCCGCCGGCACGCAAAGCTTTACTTTTGATGTTAATTCCTTGAAAGCTGTTTCTTTAGCTGGGGATTAGTGCATGAAGAGCTAGGCTTACCATGCTCCGGCTAATAAAGATGAAACATCTAACACAGGTACTCGTACATACACTCGCCTGGGAACAGTGCCCATAAAGTTGCCTTAATTATAGGGAACTCACTTCGCTTCAGTAAGTATAAGAATAGGACGACATTTGTACTTTGAAAATACTGTGGTATTAAATGTTGAAAATCCTTTGTATTCTTTAGACACAAGTCTTGAGGTAAAATAATGAGTATATAGGCACATCACTTCCTCAGCTCATGCGATCAAAGCTGCCTGCATTTTATAGTATGTAGTAGTCTCAGCCTCCCCAGCTTAGGTCTCCTTACCATCCCGCAAAAGACTGACAATTATGAAGTGTGTCCATTACAGCTGCTGATTAGCCGCCATGTCTGTTCTGGCTTGAGCGACTGTTGTAGCTAATGATTCTGTGGCAACGTGCATAGAAAACCGACACCACAATTCATCTGCTCGGCCAAAATCTCCATGATTAATAGGTGTTTCACAAGAACATTCGCCCCTTTGAATATTTGAAATGGTTCTCCCCATCACAGAGTCCTCTGCTTTGACAGTTTAAGAAGTAAATTAATCAATCCAATCACCGCATCCATTCTGCTTTCAAGTACAATGAATGGCTTTCCTTTCATCACTTACTTGGCTATTTTCCAATAACCAATACCAGGATGATTAATTCCAGTGACCTTTATTTACTAAAAGTATAGGTATTATTAAGAATCACAGACAATATCAGCTAATTACTTTAATAAGCTTTATAACCTGCACTGTGAATTAAATATACGCTTGCTGGATAGGAATCTATTCAAATCCTATTATTACAATTCAGCTTAAAGGAATTTCATCAGTTGTTGGACCATAATAAAGATTGCAGTTCATTCACTGATCATCCTTGCCATTTTTAACCAATGAAACCCTGTTACGATGTATATTTTGATTATGGATAAATCTGTGACCCAGTTTGCTCTTACAGGAAATTCATTAATATACCGTCGTCATGGTTGTCAACTTGCATACAGTTATATCATAAGACAGGAAGGCACAATTATGTTAAAGCCACTGAGGTCTGTAAGAGGGTGGTAAATCTTATCTATCTAATCTATAATGATATGGCTGGAAAACACATTTGCCCCACTTGTCATCATGCATATTTTGTCTAGCTAAACAAAAAAAAAACTTTAAACATCTGCAAAAGACTCTAAGGGAAAATGGTCGCTGAAATTCCTGTCAAGATGTAAATTTAAAACGCTGTTAATTAAACCATTAATTTCGTTGTTTCATGGGGCCAAATTGCCTCACTGGCAAACATTCCCTTGGAGTTTCATTGTCTATGTTATAATTACTGATTGTCAACAATATTGTCCTTGCATAATTATCACAACTTTGTCTCTCTGGGTAGCAGATCTAACATCAGGTATCCTCACCATTACTCTTGCATTTTACATTCTATTTTGGACTGTCTGAAGGCTCAAGCACAGTGAAGTAAAGGTGATTCACCTGTATATAGATGACATTAGAGTCATTTCCTGAGGGCTCCAAAGAAAAACATAAATCATCACCCTTCTGTCACAATAAACGTGCTCTTTGGTGCAATTCCACCATGGAAGTCAGGTACATTTAGCTGGTTCACTTAGTGCCCGAAGCCAAATTTAAGATTGAACAACCCCACTCCATTCTCTGGAACAGAGCCTTTATCAGTCATTGCCAGTTAAAATCTTGACACAATAATTATCGTCAGTCCTTACTTTAACATATTCAGTGTGTGACACACATACTGTATCGTCACACAAAAGAATCACATGCATGTAGCGGGTTAAATAGGGGACGAAAAATTCAGCATAATGTGCATTGTCTGTATTTTACATACAGTCCGGAGGCTGATGGCTTATATTTTCTTTGACACCTCAGGACTTGGATCCAAATGTCACCCATTAGTGTACTGAGGCATACATCACTACACATAAACACAGACGCAAACAAAACACACTGAAATGGAAAAATGCAAAGAGCTGTAGATTTAACGCCTAAGGAAGTTCAGGCATTGGGTGGATAGTGTAAAATATAGCCAGGCAAGTTATGTGGTGCATGATGGGATAAATGAAAATCATAATCTATTTTGATTTAGCCTAAGGAACAGAACAAAGGACTTTGTGTAGACTTTAAGACGCTTTTGGTACACACATTTAAAGATGTCATTGTTCAGAGTGTGATATTACAATTTACCCTAAACAAAAATTGTGGGGTTTTTTTTTGTGTAGATGGGAAATCTGCCTCTGTTGCCCATAATGCACTGTGCAGTTAATGATTATAGCCCACTGAAAGTGTAAAATGATAAAGACAAAATACCAAATGCCTTTGAGTTGCTTTCAAAGTGGATGCAAATCTAGTTTAATACTACAAAGTAGTGTACAGCTGACATAATTTTTGGATTCTTGTAATTATCTTATTTTTCAATAGTATAAAACTCATTGCTATGAATTGCATCACATGACAATTCAATTCTTACACCCAGGCAAACAAGGGAGAGAACTGCATTACTCGGTGATGTCATCAGATAAGTTGGCATGGAGAGGTGCTATTAAAACAGTAGACAAGAGTGTAGCTTGTATTACTCTGACATGTCATCAGCACATATAGATAGCAGGGTAATGCATTTTTTTCCATCAAGTGCCTGAGTAAATTTGGAATTATAAAAATGGATAAAGGCAAAGTTTTTTTTTTTTATATAGACAACAGAGAGAAGCATGTGTGTAATATATTCTCCCCTCATTATGATTAATGTATAGTGTTAGCTTTGAAAGGGATGAGTAATATAGCTCTTCACATGTTATCTAATGACTCTAAAGAGAGCAGCAGCCCCTTAAATGCTGAAAGAATGGGCTTGTGACTTAATGTTGCCGTAAGCCAATCCCACGTGGAAAGTCTACATGTGCATGAGTATTAACTATTCACTCACTTTTTTTGTTTTCCTTTCTTACCAGCAAGATGCTCTTTAACATATCATCTAATATTAAGTTCACCAGAAAATGAATTGAATTCATGTAACCATTAAAAACGGCAAAAAAAGTTCCATCCCAGCTGTCTCCCAAACAAGTGAAAGTGTAATGAACTGGGTCCAAAACAGGCCTTCTTTTCCAACCATTAAATAATTCAATGAACAGCTCATTGGTGCACAGGCAGCTTAAAACTTTGTGTTGAATTGGTATGTCAGCACATTCACTAATCTTTTGCCCAACACTAATTCATCAGTGATGCTTGCTTGTGTGATAGTGTACGTTTTATATCCAGTTCAATGAGTCTGGAGTAGGGAAGGGAGTTAAATTACCTATCTTAATTAGCACTGAATTGCTCTAAGAGACTTAAATAACATTATTGGACAAACTGACCTGCATCCATTAAAAATGCTCGTTGATTTTATTGGACAGCACCTAGTGTCACATCATGCATACATTAGCTGTTAAAAGGGCAGCTTCCACTTGCCAAAAAAAAAAAAAAAAATCACTGTGTGAGTGTTGCTTGTTGTTTGAAGACATCAAATTAAAATCTCTGGGACTCATTAAGCTCCTGGTGTTTTAGCAAGCCCTGGACCTGACAAGAACATGTGTCTGGCTAGCAGCTGCAAAACATAATTGTACTGTACAGTATATACAGTATTGAGACATACTTAATAAAAAAAAAAAAATGTGAAAAATTGCCAGTCTCCAATCCAATACAGCTGACAGAGTACTGTTTCAGATCTCAAGACTAAAACATATCCCTCAAGTAACTAATGATTCCTTCAGTCATTACTAAATGAAAACCTCACCCTTTAAAGTATGTTACAAGAAGTATCCCACAGATAATTAATTTTAAAGACAGTCTATACTTGGGCATTACCTCATTAAGTACACTTTGTTTTATGTGATAACCGTGGAATGACTGCCGAGATGTCAGTTGATCGAGTGCCTTTACTGTTAATTGCAACTGTTATTTCTTATGCCGCACAACGGTTTGACTTGTTGAAGAGATTAATGTTTTCTTATCTATCCCAGTCCCTGGGCTGTTGTGTTGGAACTGAGTTATTAATAGCATCACTATTGATGAACTGTCAAATGCTCAGCATTCAGCAGATGGACACTTGTACTTCATAACATGTTCGTGGCTAGGGGCCATGTTCCATTTACAGAACTGAGGGGTAGTAGTCTGTGTGCTGTATCATACCTGACAGCTGCATCAACACTAATTTAGAGTTAGCACATGTTGTTCATTACCGCGTGATGCATGTTGTATTATAAGATTAATATCCCAGAACCACGTAACGATGCATGTTCCCCTTTAAAGAATTTGACTTCAGTGTGCCTGTCAACGTTTGATGCATTTCTTTAACAGGGATCACTCCATTTAAAAAGGAGACATCAGAAAGGCGGGGAATAAAAGTGAGCTAACCGCCATACCAGCTTTAACACTGTTGTCCCTGTGGTGGTGCCCAATCAGGATAAGTGCTTTATATCGATTCAGCAGTCGGTTCAGACCCTGCTTTTGATTTCCCCCATTAGGTCAACAGAGAAGGTGAACCTATTATCAGCATGCTTCATCTTGATAACTACCATTTGTTTTTGGCTTGTTGATACATGTTGCTCCTACACCGGAATGTGTGTATGTGTGTGAGAGATTGCTTCAGACTCTCAAAGTGTGACATTTAAATGTGTGTTTGATGTATGAGATTTATGAGTTGTACTCGTCCGTCTCTGGTATTTAGCATTAAGTCCCTAAATGCTAAAAGCTAAATGAAAGAGGAGCGAGTAATTTGGAACGAGGATGGTTATGGAGAAGTTGAATTATAATCTCATCAAGAGCCTGTAGATAATCCTCTATATGTCAGTTCATGAAAAAAATCGAAGGTCCTGGATTTCGAGCTTCTGTTGAATCACAGCTTACTTTTTGCGATTATACAGAAAAAGTTTAATGTGGGTTTTTTTTGTGCAAACTTTGTTTAGGCTAATATCTGCTGCTAATAGCATCTATATTGCCAGTCTATACAAAGCAATATTTCACTAAAATGCATAGAAATGTAAGCAGATGGGTCACAGCATTTCTACGTGCACGTAAGTTTATTGTTCTGGGAAAATCCTTAATATGAAAAACAAACTTTCTACTTTAAATACACTGATATAAATATCTATTCTGGCATTTAATGCAATATTAAAATCACTAAGCAGCACACACATTATTACTAAAAACAAAGCCTCACCTAAAATCCCATCTGAACAGGGTTTAAAACTATAACCAGGAAAAAGCTCATACTTTGAATATTAATTAGCATTAGTAACACTAATGGACATCATGTGCCCATTAGGTGTGCTGAAAACACATTTACAGGCAGTATGTCAAACAGTACAAACAATGCCCAACTTTAGTGCCCACATAGCCATTATCCTTGAAATCTTCAGCAAAAAGCGTAATACATAGCTGACCATCATCTCCAGCCTGCTCAAGTTTTTTTTTCTTTTTTTTTTCAAAAGAGTGGCACATATATTTTTCTCTCTAACAAATAAGGAGGATAAGCATATCAGAACATATCCTGTCCGGGGATAAGAATCGACAATCAAGACTGTCCTGATATCCTCTGCAGTCTGCCACAGCTCGATTTCGTCTTGCTCCAGGGAAAAAAAACTGCAGTGTGTCATCCAGCTGAGAGGGTCATTGCTTGCCAGTTGCTCTCCACTGAGCACTCGCCTAATGCCAGAGCAAAGAGGAGGGCAGGGAGGATTGCCTCCGACACTGCCCACCCAGGCAATCAACTGTTGGAGGATTTGTGGGAGGTGGAATTAGTCCATCTCCACTGGCTCTGTCTGCTGCTTCTGCAGCCTCTTCCCGATACCTGTCCGCCTACACAGCTAGCCCTCCAACCTGAACAACATCTCTCAACTGACTGCCTCCATACAAACCCTACATGCTGAATGATCTTTTCTGTTTATCAACCAAAACTAGTTGCATCACCACGTTTTACTTTACAGCGCTGTCACCTTTCCAGTAAGAAAAGCTTCTCTAATAACCTTTCACAGTTTCAGTGAGATTAGGGAGCCATTTTAACTTCCCCATTTATTTTCTTTTTCATTTATAGCTTAAGGTCTGTCTCTCTTATACATTTTTATGGTCCTATAGGTACTGCTACTATATGTAGTCCCACAGCCCTGTCATCTTAAACTGGATGTTATTATTTAACGAGGACACGGTTACAATTGTTAAAATAATGTTTTCATAAAAGACACTGACCCTGGAAATGTTTTGTTTTCCCGTTCAGTCATTTGTACTACTGTACTACCACTTGGACTGGCAGAGGCAAGATGTTTCAACCATTTATCTGTAAATTTTAGCAATCTATTTTAACTCCTCTGCTTGCGAGTAATCTATTTGCACTGAATCACAGTTTGCACTACCTGGTCTTGGTACTATTAATGCTCCTTTAAAGGGGATTTATAGTTGTGTGTTAACTCACGTTGGTCTGTCCTCTGCAGTCAGCCTGCCATTGGTAACTGGGACAATAAATAAACTAATATAAGAACAACTTCACACCAATTTCAAATCTGATTTGTGGGTTTACTTCCTCCCTGAACACAAATATGCATCCAAAAATGATTTCCATCCCTAAAGTTAGGAAAGGAAATCAGCTATTCTTTATGTAGATGGTAAGTGGGCGAGGGCAACGTCTTTCATAATGGTGAATATACAACACAGTGATTGTAGACAGGGGGTTGTTAATGTGTTCCAATTCAATTCCTAGACAGGAAATCTGGATGGAAAAAGGGAAAGATTAATGTCTTTCTCTCCCTCTACATCTACTGACTTGCTCTGGAGCATGGCCAACTGCACCACTGAAGCTCCACAGTTTCCAACAATGAAACACTATTGTTAAACTAGGTGCGTCCTCTGTGCAAATACTGTACATCATTTTGAAGCAGTGCTTTCATAAAAAATGGACATTCTGGCTCAGCAGAGTTTGGGAGACTCCTGTGCATTTGTTTGTACTGGGCTATATGATCCATTTAAAAGAATAAAACCCTTGTGTCAGCTTTCACTGGAAGTTCATGTAGTGCACTTTATAACACTGTGGAAGGGGGGTTTATCATTTTATTCACCAACTTCAAAACCTGTCTTGCTGACAACTGACAATGAAATTCTCCTTGTGCAGGTTGGCCCAGAGGTAGGGATACCGGCCGATGACTGAAGGTTGCTGTTTTGATTTCTGGTAGCAGAAAGCTGTAGATGTATGGTGCTGGGAACGAGAGAGTGACTGATATTATATCTACATTACACAGAACCACTATGGAGTCCACTGAAGCCCAAGCTGCCCAACACCGCTCCCTGACCTTTCCAATTAAACACGTGTCAAACAGACTATTTGTGGATGTATCTACAAGCTATGTTCTGATTTCTCAGAGTAGATTAGCAATTTTAATGTTCATCTAGGCCTACAACTGAAAAATATACCAGTTTGGCAATCAGCCAGGAAAATGTGCCACCTTTTTTTTGTACAAATTAATTTGCAAATTAAATTGCAAAGAGTGGTAATTAATTTATATGTTACAGGTTTTACCTGAGGCATTGAACATTTATAAATTTAGATATTAATCCATTTTGTCATGTTTTGACATTGATAAATCTCAGCTAATTATAATTGGTTAGATGAAGCACTTCTATGACTATAACTGCTCCAAATACAGGGAGGAGAATTGGAAGCTTTGGGAGACTGAGTTATATAAAATGGTAAGCCTTGTAAATTCGCGTTACCCAGTGTTTCAAATATCTGTGCAACATTCTTTATTAGTCATTAAAATGTGTGTCATTCTGAGAAATGCCAATTGCCAGAGGGTATTTTTGTTTTGACGAGTTCTGCCTCGTAATTGTCAAGTCTTTGAATCACTATATTGAAAAAAGACAGTGGTATGACATGGACACTAACAAGAACTGACACAAAAACATTATTTATTTTGGCATACAGCTACAAAAAAAAAAAAAGTGTATTCCAACTTGTTTTTAACATTTATAAATAATTTCTTAAGCTGTTTGCCTGTCTAAGTGTTGTCTAAATTACCTGTTAAGTCGTCGTGTGCTGTGTGATCTGTTTGTTTCTCATTCCACAGAGTACGTTAATTGAATTGTTGTGCCAAATAAATATATTTTTTCTTAACAGCCCAAAATAAGTGCTGAATCATAAGCACAACCTGAACTGAGAATTATGTATTAAATCTTATTGGGAAGGCAGTGGATTATTGCAACCTTGGTAGGTATTTCAGTTGAAAGCTAATTGCGCATTTTTAGTCGATGATCATCAAAAAACATACATTACAAGGAGAATCAACAATATAGCATTGAGGTTAACAATACTTTGGAATTCAGTAACCAAAGAAAGAGAAATTGTCATTTATTTTACAGTTATTTTTGTATGAGCCACATCTATGCTTATGGTTGAAAAATGTTTGCTGTATCTTCACAGTAAAAATACTGCTTTAGCTGTTGAAAGGGGAGGCTGATAATACTCTGACTACACTGTCCACTTAATAGCCATATTCCATTAGAAAAAGATTAGGCAGATGCTGACCTCTACAGGTATGATTTTGCCTTGCATTCTTGACAGATATCACTTCAAATTATGGGGCATGTCAACTGCCAACTCACGGCTCACCCTTACATCTCACAAACAAACAAATCTTACTAAGCAATATTTGTAAGCATGCATGCCTGCATGTGCTGTATAGATGTTTCTAGGTGGGATGACACTGGTTCATTTAATTGAGCAAAACGATGAGCATTAGATCCTGTAAGAAAATGCAGTCTTGCTGAGGCACTGATAGATAATGAAATGTCTCACTGGAGCCAAAATGTAGTGGGAGAGCAACAGGGAGGCAGACAGCTAAACCAAATAACTGGGCTATCAGCCTCTACTGACAAACAGCCACAAGCCTGACTGAACTGGGAAAAATAGAGCAGTGGGGAAGACATGGTGGCAATGGAGCACAAAGTGGAGATGACAGCCTTTAGGACACAAGTGACAGCAATTGAGGGTAGACTGAGTACAAGTGAGTGTCAGGCAGAGGAAAAACCCATGCTAGTGCAACAAACATTAATGGTGACTGGCACATAAGCTAAAGACAGACACAGGGGTCTCATTCACAAGGTCCTCTCAGGCTGTAACTTGCAGCTTACAGGTCAACTGAGGAGTACATAATGATGTTTCACTGCACAGGTTTTAAACCTTATTTATTCGGGGAAAGTTGACAGAGTTTGCTCGTACTTTTTTTTCACTACTGCCACCATACTGCTTGCTTTAAAATAAAGGTTGTACACTTTAGTCAAGGGCATCTCGCACACAGTGGCAATTTGATTCCTAAAGTGAAAAATGAATACAAACAGTGCTTAAATAAATCAAATCAGAATTCAATGACACTGAAACGGAGATTGATCGGGACTTTTTTCACAGTAGCCCTTTTGACATGAAATAGTGCGGTCAACACAGGTGTTATCAATGATACTAATTAAAGCCCTGTTCCATTTATTGTAGCAGAGCCTTTCCGGTGAGCCAACATGTGCAACCTTAATTACTATCATTGGAAACACCTGTGTTTACCCTACTATTTCATGTCAAAACGGCTGCTGTGAAAAAGGTCTATTGTGCACTACCACTCACCAAGTTTAATTATAGAAGAGGACAACTAAAGAGTGTGTGACCTCGCACAGGCACACACACACAGGTCCCAGACCAGTTCACAGAAATGGCTAACGTGTCACACACTGACTTCACTTTATCAATAAAAGTGGTTACACATTTCCCCACACGATGGGAAATGAGATAGTAAATCAAGAGGACATTCAAAGGTGGTAACAGAGGACTGTCTGAGTGAAAAGACCAGACACTCATTATAAAAACTACGTATTGTAATAAAACCCCTACACCCAAAGATGCATGCACAGTAATATATCACTGCTCTTCTACTGATAAAAGTTAATCATCTACATGATTGATGTCTGATTCAATATGAACGGTATCCAGGGCAATTATGACGCTATTATGAAACTACTTGTGACAGTAAAAACAGGTAAAACACACTGACAGTCGATTTAAGGATGTTGTTGCCATGGCAGTTTCCATGGTCCCAGATCAAAAGCAGCAGTGATGTTAAATTTACTGTCACCATCGCCGTTTGGTTCATGCACTAATATGCTCTAATGAATATGCTCTCAACCAGTCACAACACTGCCTCGTCGCTCTGAAACAGCTGTGCCAAGCACACTGACGCATGACAATAATAGCTCAACAAATGAAGAATATGCTTTTCCAGGAAATCACATGGTTGTCTGGATGGTGCAGAGCAAGTATGATGTGAACACACAACACTACAAATCTGCAGCCAAAGGCAGATGGTCTGGGTTTTTTAACAGTTAATTAGCACAATTATAATAACAGAACATTTAAAATAGCTAGGCCAAGTTGTGTATATGGTTGCCTAAATCCAAGACTATGTCAATCATAATAAAACAGGACATGTGGTTGTCCGAGATCTCTAACAAACTAGGCAGAATACCAAGCAGACGGTGTGTGTGGTTATTTTACATGCCATTTGAGGTAAACACAACCCTGTGCTATGCACCGCAGCGCTTCTTAAATCAGAGGCTGCAGAATTATCAAACAAATCTGCTACCTGCTACCTTCAGATGGCTGCAGACGTTTAACGTACTTAAGGGGAATCTTTCATGCAGTATAAAGCAGCTGTGAACAAGAGATACTGTAAGAACCACTCATTTATTGATCAATGCAGACTCATTCTTGTTTTAACCTCATTAAACATTGTTCTTTGAAGCTGATTCAAATGCATCTACTGGCTGCGAATGAGTGTTTAATTAAATTAGTTGTAATACTTTTAAGAATTATTCATTTTTGTTATTGTTTGCTGTTGTCGACTAAATGATCAGATTGGCAGCAGACTGACGGTGCATCAGAAACAGACATGGTTCTGAGACGCCTATTTTCAGCACAAAGTCTAATCTCATCAAAGTCTAGTCTTTGGGCCTCGCCTCCCACCTGTACACCGTGCACCAAAATACAACACGACCGGGCAAAAGCAGGGGGAAAAAAAACATAGCAATTAGTGCTACGCAGAAAGGTATGCACCGCTCTCATTTTCCCGAATGTAAGATATGGGAAAAAAAGCTATAAAGAGGTGTCGGATTGGGAATCAGTACACAAACCTGAACATGAACTGTTCTCCTTGTAATGTCTTAAGATAGCTGATTTATCAGCTTGTTGTTCTGTGGTATATGAATACAGCATTTTTTTTTTTTTTTATCACAGCCAGGGCATCCTACAGAATGCAATTTTCTTCAAAGCCTGCAGATGTTTTCCCTCTTATCACCAGTGCTAACTGATTCATTGATGAAAGCAGGGGTCAAAAAAACATTGCTATTATTTTAGATTGGTTGTCTAACTTTAACATAAAAAGACCAACACAGAATACAACACAAGGTTCTCTTTGTTTGTTTCATACAGTTGCCCGGATAAGGGGGGAGCTTATCTTAAATATTAGTTCAAGGTCCAAAGAGTACCCATCTAACAATACTGAAAACATATGGTTAAGACATTGTGTAGTGATGGTGTAGGTATATTGCCATTAGACTAAAAGCAGAATAATTCTGACCTCACTTGTGCAGCTTTACTTATCTCAGAAAAATGTGTCAGTTGTGAAAATTAAAAATCCTCGTTAAAATGTTCTTTTAATCTATTGCAAATAGCTGTACAGTAACCATGATTCAATTATGTGCCGTTCAGTCCTTGTTCAGTACGCGGGAAGTAATTTGTTTCATAAATGTGTGTGTGTTAGCTGTCCAAGCTAATCATACCCTGTGTTGACTATCAGAGTCTCGGTTTGTTCGCTTCGAAGCGCTGACATGAACGAGCCAGAGTGGCAAGTCACACTTCAGAGACACTGAAAGCTATGCTGATATACTGGAGGGATGATAACACTCAGGACTTTACCTAGGTATGCTTGGTTAACAATTGCCAGTTATTGATTGTCTGACATAAGGAGTGCACTGTGCAGAAGGCTGACATAATAACAGGTTTGGATTGGAAGTGGATAAGAGGAGAGATCGAAGGGGCGACTATTAAAAAAAATATTAAAGTGCGAATAAAATATTGGAATTCAAACTCAAATTCAAACACTAATTCAGACATTTAGCTACGCTTAAAAGGTCCAGTGTGTAAGATTTAGGGGGAGCTATTTACAGAATATGGCAGAAATGGAAAATAATATTCATGACTATGTTTTCATTAGTGTGTAATCACCTGAAAATAAAAACATTATGTTTTTTCTTACCTTATAATGAGATTTCTATATCTACAGACACAAGGGTCCTCTTCCACAGTCTGTCATGTTGCACCACCGTGTCTCTATAGTAACGCAGAACAGAGAAACCAAACACTGTTTCTTGATAGGGAGTTTTATGTTTTTCACCACTATAGTTTCTCCCTCAGGCTTGTAAAAGGAGGGCAAGTGGAGGAGGTTGCAATCTGCATCTACACTGCTGGATGCCACTAAATCTTACACACCGATCCTTTAAGTGCATTAAAATTTCACTAAAACATGGACAAGATAGACATACTCCATTACAAATGTACTGGGCCTTAGGTTCAGAACTCATTTTAAAAGACTTCCAGTAATGGGTTCCCTTTCACACTGTGTGCGAGCCAGTGCAAATGTGATGGGCAAGCCTCAGTTTTGCTCTCGGTTGCCAGTTTATTAGCTGCACTTACTAAAATGAATTCAGTTGGAGACACTGGCCCAACAATCAACCTGAACTCCATTCGTTATAATGTTTAGTTTTGTTTTAAATGGTAGAGAGATGATAGCGCTCTTGAACTGTACTGTATTTTCCTGTAAAATGTTTCTTGCCCAACCAATTTATATTATTGAGTGTAGACTAAACACCCCGCAGTATTATGCAGTATAGCTTTTTAAATGGATATTGTATTAGATGGTAATGATTTTTAGCTAGATGTACTGAATGTAATTCCACAAAGGGTCATGCATAGACATTTCATAAAGATTTATAGACAAGCTTAGAGGGTGTTGAACAATGAGGAATTACCAGACTGTTCTTCTATGAAGGGCATTGACCAAACAGGAAGCACAAACACACTGTGCATACATAACAGACCACCACTGACTACATTCTTATTATATTCACGTTTCAACACCATGGACAGGGACAATGTTGATGGCTCGACAACATGTCACGACATAAAAACAAACACTTTACTCACCATTAAAAATAACTGCAGTGTCTCGGGATAATATCCGTCCGGTCTTTAGTGCACCTGGAGGTGGGGGTGTTTCCCAGGTGTTTCCAACGATACTAATTAAGGTCCCGTTCCATTTAGAGCAGCAGAGCCTTTCCAGGCAAGCCAACACGCACCACACAGCAGCACCCTGACTCTGTTTGACCTGAATGGAACAGATCCTTAATTACTATCCTTGGTTCCACCTGTGCTTACCCTGCTATTTCATGCCAAAATGGGTGCTGCAGTTTCTGTATGTCATTCGTTTATATCTTTTTTATATTTGCTACATTTTCCCCGGTGACACTTATATTGCTATATTTACTCTGTTTATATCTTTTTATATTTGCCATACTTTTTTATATCTCTTTACACTTGTATATATATATTTATATTTCATGTTTATTGCTGGTTTTGGACCAGGTATAAAAGGGAAACAAAAATTCAACTCTCTGTATGTCTCTGTACATTATGGCAGTGTTGACAATAAAGTTGACTTGAACTTGAACTAGTTGAGCTATCCCTGCAGGACTAAATCTATTATGTGCAGCTTTATACTTTCATTCAGATTACTTTATCTAACAGCTAGTTAGTTATTGTGTGTTCAACTGTATACCTAGCAGCCATGACACTTTGGATGAGGAAACATAAAAGGAAGAGAATATTTTGAATGACAAGCAAACCTATTGATCAATATGCAACTATAAATAAATGCACACATGCTTGCGCGCGCACACACACGCGCAATACGTACAGTAATGTTAGCTAGCTTGGTTAGCTAGCTAGTTTCGCAAACTATAAAGTAGGCAATTTGATGACAGATGATAAGAAACACATACTCTTTCACACAATAGGCATGAATGACACACACACAGGCGTACAGTAATATTAGCTACCTTAGTTAGCTAGCTACTGTGAGCTAACTTTAAAGTAGGCTAATTTGTTATTACAGAGCTGCCAACTCACACGCTCACGCCACACATCCAATTTCGTAGGTAGGTAGGTGGCGCTGATAAGCGCAAGTGGCCACTGTAACCAGGGGTGGACTAGCCATCTGGCATACCGGGCATCGTCCCGGTGGGCCGTTGACCCAATGTCCGAATTGGCTACATAGGGCTAGCAGTGTGTTGCCAGCATCGACACATATTATTGGTCTATGTTTGTCATTGTCAATCAATCATGGGCTGACAGGCTCAGAAAATCCTCACAGTGCTGTCAATCACAACACAAACCAGGGTGGGCGGGACCTCATGGCATGGGCCGGAGTCGCGGGACGGGCTGCTGCTGAGCTGAAAATGGATAAGCGTAAGAAACACCCGAGTGGCGCTGAAAAACTGCGACTTAAAAAGCTGAAGTCTCTGGAGGTGGAAGCTGCTAAATGTTCGAAATTGACAGACCTGTTTGGTGCCGGGGTCACCACCCCAGCAGGTGCTGCTGCGCTGGGAGACGAGCGAGTGGATGCACACATGGTAAGTAACGTTAGCCTGGGGCTGGCTAGGCTACATTTTGAGACATGTCCAAAACAAAGTAGAAAACTTTTTTTTTACATCGAATGTGATGTGCACTAATTAACTGCATACTTGTGACAACATATTAGCCCAGAGTTGAAGGGCTGTGACTGTTGGTAGTTGTGGTTGATTTTGTTTAAATATGCCGAATTGTGATATTATGGGTTATTATTGTTCAGATGATTTTAGCTAAGCTAGCTAACAGCTGCTAACGTCAGCGGTCTCTTGTTGCCATAGCAACAGTAAACATTGACGTGGTCTAATGAGCTGTAAATAGAGATGCAGAATCAAGCTGTATTGTAAATACAGATGAGATACTTTGAAGCACAAAATACAAGTAAACCTATAGGAAATAATTAGTTTAATTTGCAATATTTGCCATTGAATTTATTGTAATCTTTCAATTCATTTATTGTTTACTGAGGTGATAACTATTTCATAGGTATAATTTGTGTGTAACTTTAATTTCTGTGTAAATGTGTTACTTTTACTGTAGTTTTCAAATGGCTGTGTATAGTGCTGTCTTGAGCATTTTCAGGTATTGTCACAAAGATCTGACTTTTTTGCACTGGAAAACACTCGTGTCATAATGAAAACATGACAAAGCCATTAGTGTTGTTACGCTCATGAATGTTTAGTTCAATATGAACTAATCTTTTATCTTGTACATTATTCTGTGGTTTTGAGTTATTTCTCCATCCAATGATAATGATGACGACAATAATAATAATAATAATAATGATAATGACAATGATGATAAATGTATGTATGTTTAAAGGTTTATGTGAAGAAACATACTATATGTGTGATAGTTGGTAATTCATAAATGTCTCTTTATATTCTCTGCTACCATCATCTCCTGTCAAACAGGTTTTCCTGACCTGCTAGAAGTTCTTCTATGATGCTTCAGAGAGAGAGAGAGAGCTTCGTCTTGACTTTGTGAGTTTATTATGCAACTCGTTTTGTCTCAGATTGAAACAAAAGGATTGATTCTGATTATTTCCTGGTTGAAGATTTTTATATTGATGATTTTAATTTCAAACATCTGCATATCTTTTAAGTTCAATTAACAGTTATGCAGGTAGGCCTTAGGGCTCTTTTGAGACTTAAGTCATCCTTCATGACAGATAAATTTGTTCACTAAGTGTCACTACGTCACAATCTTGCAGGTCATGAATTTGGTGAGGAGTGGAGCTGGCTGGCTGTGGACGAGGAAGTAGGGCAATATATACATGTGCATATACAGATATATGAGAATGCATATCTATTCAGACCTGTAATTCATGTCTTAGACTCTTTTACACAGCTATAGATATTTTTTTCAGTTCTCTATTTATGGTTTCATAATGACTGAGTCACCGTTAAAACAAACGAGTTTCAGCTCTAATGCTGCTACTGTCTGTAATATGTTTCTATTTAGATTATTTGTCAGGATATTTTGTTGTTATTGTCCGAGTCTGGTTTTAACTAATGCTGGGCTTACACCAAAAGATTTTCACAGTCACAGACTAAAAACTGAAAGGGTAGCATGAGGGTTCTTCTCATTAGTCTCGTCCCACCCCTAGTCATGACATAACTTCTGTTGTGATTTGACACTATAATGAATAAAGACTGATTGATTGATTGATTGCTATAGCTGTCAATTTTAGTCCTCGAGTTCATAGTTATGTGCTTTATTTGTTAACTGCTATCAAGGAATATGACTCTCCTTTGTAGTATGCATGAGAGGAGATGCTGCGAGATTTGTGGACTTCTATGTAGTGTCTGCTGATAATGCTGATAATGTAGTGGGCTGGTCTGGACAGAAAATGCCAGGGCTGAATTTTTGTCCCAGTCCACCCCTGACTGTAACCCACCCTGAGTTCAGTGGATTACTGTTTCCTGCGTTTCCTGTCCCGAGTAGGCGCTAGTCGGAGGAGGAGAAGCAACCGCACGGTGGAACATCAATCGCTGAAGAAAATAAAAATATTCTCCGTTCTGAGAAGAGTAAAGGAGAGGGTGTTTTCAGCTGTCGGTCTTAACAAGACCAAAACCAGAAATAGCGTGGCATTAGATGGCACCCTGTCCTCGATAATGGTTACAAAGATGGCCAACCTGGAACCCTGTTTCAGATGGGAGCCCCCCACTGAGGTCATCAAGGCCTCCAAGAGGGCCACGGTAAAGTACAACATTGCCCACAAATCCTAGCCTGTCATTGTTATTTTCATGTTCTTATGATCCATTGATTTATGATGTTTTGCTTCAAAGGCTGATGTGTAAGCTCAGTATTTGTTTTGTCTGTGGGCTTTCAATAGTGAAGCATTTCTCCCTAACTAATCTTGTGTCATTTTTTTGTTAGACATAAATCTGAGTGCTCTTACGAATACATTTATTCATTAAATAATTAAATAGATTAAGTTTGAGTGACGAATTGGTTGAATACCACTGATTGTCAATGAATACCAAATCTTAAACAAAAGTCTGTAATTTAATAAGGCTAAATTGTGGTACATACAGTACACTCATAGGCACAACAGTGGTTTTCTGGTTGATGAATATTTAGCTCAAGTTTAGAAGGCCCTACAAGTCATGATCAGATGAACATAAAATCAGAATAAAGTATTACACATTTTTAGCATACCACCCCAAAATCCACTTGAATGCAGGAAATCACATCTCCTTAATCCAAAATTTCCTTCAGCTGTCTTTGCTTCACAGACTGTAACTAATATTGTCCATCTCCTGTAGGCCGCCCCAATCAATGGCTTTTGGCCCCGCAAACCACTAGAATGCAGGGCACGACATGGGTAAAACGCATACGTGTCTGTGCGCGGGGTGCGCGGTACAACATTTTGGCCATCCCTGGCATGATATCAATAGCATGTTTTTTGAGGAATAGCTGGAATATCAAATAACAACTTTTCATTACGAGGATATTGCAGGGTCATTTTTGACCCACTTATGCATCTAAGGGTTAAACTCCTTAATGCATTGCATAAAGTAGTTAAATTAGCTTTACTTTGACCAATTATAACAGTACACTTCACATATATGTAACAATAATAACCCACAAATCTTATTATCTTAATATTTGATTCATAACATGTCATTCATATTTTCCTACATAATGAGTCTCTTTTTGAGCATTTTGCATTGAATGCAGGACTTGTAATGAAGTACTTTGACTTGTAATGAATGCTACATGTATAGGCCTTCTACAGTAGCAGATATTTTAGATTGTTGAAGGGGGAAAATCTCCGGTGTGTCTAATAACTTTAACGTTGGCTCTGAATGCCATGACAGCGAGCCAGCGTGCACAGTAGCTCAATTCAGCAGTTAAATGGAGCTTAGCCATCATTAGTTTTATAATTTACACCTGTGTTTTTCCTCCTGCGACATGTCCAAATATCTCCTGTGAACAAAAGTCTATTGTTACTTTTACTTTCAGGTCTTGTACGCCAACGCAGGTGTTTTCTCTGGCTGATCTTCCATCAGACCTCTGCTCAGGCTGAACGTGGGTGGAATTACTTGAAGTCACAGGGCTTCATGTACAAAGAATGATAAAGGTGTAAATTGTCTCGCACAAACAGGTGCAACAACACTCACAGGAGAGTGAGGGAGATGTGAACCAAGCAGTCTTCTAATCATCCAAAGTATTCCAATCACCTGTGTGGGTTTACCAAGGACGTGCAGAGCATTTAAGTAAAGGATCTGAATACTTCCTAGACCACTGGTCAATCTAGTGCTGTAATGATTTGTCAATTAACTGAAAATGAATCACCAACAACTTTAAAAGCAATAGCAAAAAGTTTGCATCCTTGAGTTTGGGGCTGTTAGTTCAACAGTATAAGACACCATATTGGGCTCAGGGGAAATGTGGTGGCCTTTTTATTATGTTCTGACATTTAATACACTAAATAAATAATTGATGAATTATATATATATATATATATACAATATATATATATATATATATATATATATATATATATATATATATATATATATATATATATATATATATATATATATATATATATATATATATATATATATATCTCCAATATCAGTGTTATGGAGTTATTTTAAACAGTACCCATGTGTGGAAAGCCCACCCTAACCTTGCAGATGGCTTGGTTTGATCCAACAAACCAACAGCAATGTAAAACTAACACCAACACTGGGTAGTTAAATTAAACCAGTATTGCAACTGTGCTATATTGACAGGGTCACCCAGTATTTTTTTGTTTTGTTTTGCTTTGCTTTGTTTTATAATTGGTAGTTACATTCTTTACATTCCTACATTCTTTCCAAGACAAAAAAAAAAAAAGTTGCATAGGTAGCAACTAGCAACTTACATTTAAGGCCCAACTGACACATCACAGTAGTATAAGGTGGCAAATCGTACTGCATAAAGCTGACAGTATAGCATCCAAAATAAATTCATATAGAAAATGGAACTGGACCACAGCAAGCACAGAGTTCACTCGGGCTACTTGCAATATATAGGATTAGGTGTATAGACTCTCCTTTTCTCATATGTGCTACAATTCATTGTGATGTAAATTTTAGAAATAATATCAAAATAGGCAAGTGAAAATGATGAAATGTCATCGGTGATTTTGATGATTTGGACTGCAAAAAAACCAATAGCTGAAAATATAAATGCCAAGTCCTTATTATAGGTCAACACAGCAGGTCAAACTCAGTCAAGAGTAGTCTTCCCTCCTGTCTACAGTCCTGCTCTCCTTCCTGCAAAAGTAATGATCAGAGCAACAGAAGTGAAGCTTCTTAAATTGGCTGTCTAACACTCTGTCCTATTGGGAAAGAAGACCATGCTACACACACTGAGCAGCCTCTCTGTTGATGCATGGTGTTGGTGTGTTGGAGCGCAGAGACATCTGTTTGTTGGTTGGGGTAATTGTTTAGTCTCTCCATATCCAGCGATGACCTGAATTGCTCCATAATCTCTAAGTCTGCATTGTGAGAGCCACTTTCTTCCTTCCATGCAGAACTGTGCTTGTTGTCTGCTGCTGATTTGTGCATGCAGCAATGTCTTTGATGGCTATTTGGCAGAAACTGGTGGCACTGTATTCAGACCAGAGTGGATGGGTGAAGAGATGAAGTTATGAATCCTATTCTTATTGTTCTCCATGTTACAAATATTAAGTATTTAAGTATTCAATCAAGGATCACAAGAGGAAATAAACTAAGTCTGCAATTGTAAATATCATGTAACTGTTAATAAATGAACTTTGGGTGTGCCTCTGTAGTTTAGAGGTTAAAACAATGACCATGAACTGCCACATCCCTCATTAAAATCTGTGGACCTTTGTCATATTTCCTGCCATCTCTCCACTATTGCTACTTACAAAAATGATGAGATTTGTAAACAAATTTCAATCCAGATGTCCTGCAACTGTTCCAGAATGTGAGTGATCAGTCAATTTAATGGGGCTTCCATAAAATAAATCAAAGAGCTAGCTAAAAAGACCAAGCAACATCATGTTTGAGGAGGATTTGCCAAAATCTGCCAACACAAAACTTATTATTAATGGCTGCTAATGACCAGATCTATAAAGCAAAAGATCGTTTTAAAAGAGGGAATTAGTTTCCAATGCAGAAATGCCAATATAAAGCACGATATTCTCATAGGTTACTGTCAGCTTCCTTTGTGGACTCCACACACGGCATGACTGTTTGCAGTCGTTGCCGTGGCAACGTCCTGTCACAATGTCACTGTTCGGTGAGGTGGCGGTTGCCTCATGCTTCATCTTGCAGGTGGAAAAAAAAGACAGAGAAGCCTGTTCTTTGCACCGGCTCTGTCTTTCACTTGCCTGTGACTGCGGATTGTCCAGACAAGAATTTAGTGTTGATGATTCCACAGGCTCTGTGAGCCAACTAGTGTCAGGAGGTCCCCATGCGACAACTCCAATAACAACTCTGCTCTCAGCTGTCCCTCTTTCCTCTGACATTCATGTCAAGTTACAACGACCACGCAGAACCTACTTTAATAACTCGATGACCTCATGAAAAACCCACGTGTTGCTAAATTTATCAGGGGGTAGATTCTCATGAAACTACTTTATAGACAGCATAGACACTATCTGAGTTTAATACCTGTGAACATCATATTGATATGATGATGAGCATCAAAACACTCTCTAACAGTTCCTGTAAAAATCCAATAAGGACAAAGGTCTTTGCGTCTCGTTTCGTCTAATTCCTCTC
Organism: Miichthys miiuy; assembly: GCA_036365135.1. NCBI lineage: Eukaryota > Metazoa > Chordata > Actinopteri > Sciaenidae > Miichthys > Miichthys miiuy. The sequence goes on from CM071616.1 coordinate 19,369,852, forward strand.
ACTCACTGATTTTTCTGTTCTCTGGTGGAAAAGAGAATAACATTTTTGTGGCGCAACAAAGAGTTTAATAATCAACACAATCAACCATCCGCATGAGGTAAAAGCCAAATGGATTTTTTGCAGACTATTGAATTACCTAATTTATTAATGAAAATCTATGTTTGCAAATGGAATACCCAAATTGGAGCCAAAATCCCTTTTCCTGCTAATGTTATTTCTCCTATCGAGCGCATTGTATAAACTCAAATCATCATTTTCTTTCTGACCAAATCACATACTCCCACAATAGGGCACCCATTCCCTTTTTCATGTCTCTATTTAGCACCCATTCCCCATAGCATGTCAGTCATCACTATAACTGTAAGATAACGAGTTGTGTGTGTGTGTGTGTGTGTGTGTGTGTGTGTGTGTGTGTTAGATGTAACAATTTCCATCATAACCATAGCAGTCAATCATGTAAGAAGTCATCGCTGTCAATTTGCTCTTGGCTCTTCATGCCAGGTGGTGCAGAGCATCTGTAACGTTTCACAAGAGGTTCAATATAAGTCAAAATAATTAGTTGCACTCAGGACATGTTATACGACAGACAATTTTCTTTTTTTTTTTTTTTTTTTTTTACCGTTTGAGAGGAACGCACAACAGTTTCTAACTAAAACCGCTTAAGTGTTAAAAGCTGCAGAATATAGGCTAACCTGTTCTAATCCTACAGTTTTAAAGCTGGAAAGTAGTTAAAGACAAAGGGATTGATATTCTACTTTTGCCCTTGAGTGAGAGGAAGAGGGCGGGAGAGAGGGACAGAGTGTGTGTGTGTGTGTGTGTGTGTGTGCATGTGAGAGTGACAGAGAGATAATCTCTTTTGTATTTTTGATCCCTAAATGTGGTGGTTGTGTCCCCTTATCCCAGCTACTTAGTTTCTGCAGCACGTAAGTGATGCCATGCACTTAGGCTGTGAAAAGCAGGTCAGTATGACCAGTGAGAGAAAACCACATGTGCATCACATGGATCGCCCTGGGATTATTCCTCACAAAATGTCTTAATTCCTCTGTTCACTAATGATCCAGGGAAAATGCCCTCTAATCTCCATTCCATTAATTAAAAAGAGCATGAGCCCATGGAAAACCTCACCATCTGCTGCGGTTTCATTCCTGCAGACAGATTGTGTTTTCAGTTTTCAACCAAGGGATCTGGGAGTAAACGGGTGGAGCATCCATTGAGGTGGATGGTAAACAAATACAACTGTTCTATTTTAGTATTAATGCACTGAAATATGCTGGGGAAAAAAATCAGTTTCAAACTGAGGCAATCCGTGCCAGGATACTGTGATGATGTCTGGGAATTTGAGCTGCTTCCTGAGGACAATTTCACAGCTTAAAGACTTCAAACCCTTACACCGTAACATTCCTCTTCAGAGACTTCATAAGCTATAGTAACTACTTCTATCATAAGTATATGGACTTTACTCTTTCTATAAGAATGCTGTATTGTAATAGAGTCCTCGTTATCTTCTGATTCTTTTCTCATTAGTCTTTGAAGCTTGTTTGAGTTGAGGCTTCCTCTGTGATTTCCTCTGTGACTTAGTAAAGGTTCAGCACTTCCTCTAATAAAACAAAAATTAAGATTTTCATATTGATTTTCATTTTTTATTTTTATTTTTCAGTTTTATGAGAAATAAAAGCATCTTGATTAAGAATTAAAAATCTAAAACTGTAACTTTGTACCTGTTTTGTGAGCATGCTGCAGGTAGGATTGTTTGTATCAGATTATGCTGAACTATATCGGCTCAAAATGATGAAACACTCTCATAAGAAACTCAACCAAGTACGTTTGACCTGCGGTCAAAGCCTAGAGGCTGTGACATGAATGTGATCGGGCTAGTAGGCAGGAATGATTATCCGAGCAGATGTCGTTTCCCCCCCTATTGGAACAGTAGGGCCAATAATAAACGCACACACATACACACACGCACAGTAATCTGAGATAGGCTGGTAGCCTTTGCACATCCCTTTCTCTCTCCTCTCTTCCCTCTCACGCATACAGTCGCTGTTCCAGTCCAACCAATGTCAAGTTTTTGCCAGACTGTATTTTACACAGTTCTGCCTTAATCATCTTATATGAGTGCACTACAGACACCGCGCTTGGTGTTAGTTGCGGCATTGCTCCAGCCTACAGATGTACACACAACGGGAGAAGAAAAGACTGTGTGGGAGATGGCATGTAGTGTGCTGTTTTGCGTTGTTCACTTGTTTCTTGGACGCAGTCTGGGGACAGATTCGTTACTCAATCCCTGAGGAACTGGAGCATGGAGCTTTTGTTGGCAACATTGCAGAGGACCTTGGCTTGGATTTGGACAAGCTCTCTGCGCGCAGATTCCGGATAGTCTCAGGTGCCAAGAAACAATATGTGGAGGTAAATTTAGAAAATGGAGTTCTGTTTGTTAATGAAAGAATTGATCGTGAAGAACTGTGCGAGCAGAGTTTGTCATGTTCTTTTCACTTGCAAGTGGTCATAGAAAACCCTCTGGAGCTGTACAGGGTAGAGATGGAAATTTTGGACGTGAACGATAACTCTCCCAGTTTCCCGTGGATTGAGTTTAATCTGGACATATCAGAGTCCGCTGCGCCAGGATCCCGTTTCCCACTTGAGAGCGCACAAGACTTGGACGTCGGATCCAACTCGCTCCGCACCTATTTGCTGAGTGTCAATGAGCATTTCCTTTTGGATATACAGACGCGCAGTGATGGCAGCAAATTTGCGGAACTAGTCTTGCAAAAACCGCTGGACAGAGAGCAGCAAAGTGCGCATCAAATGGTCCTAACGGCGGTGGATGGGGGCGCGCCGGAGAGATCAGGCACTGCGCAAATTGATATCACTGTTCTGGATGCAAATGATAACGCTCCAGTGTTTGATCAGTCGTTTTACAGAGTGAGGCTTGCTGAAAATGCACCAAAGGGCACTGTTGTCATAAAACTCAATGCGTCCGATTTAGATGAGGGTCCTAATGCGGACATTACCTATTCATTCAGTGGCCACGCTCCCATCAAAGTGCGCCAGCTTTTCAGCGTAGACTCGCGCACAGGGGAAATCAAAGTCAAAGGAGTGATCGATTATGAAAAGGTCAGGATGCATGAAATTTATGTTCAGGCTAAAGATAAAGGTCCCTCGGCTGTAGCAGTTCACTGCAAAGTGCTGGTGAACGTTTTGGATAAAAATGACAACCTCCCAGAGGTGATCCTGACATCGGTGTCCACACCTGTGCAGGAGGACGCGCCCCCGGGGACGGTGATTGCAGTTATCAGCGTAATGGACAAAGACTCAGGTGAAAACGGGAATGTGGACTGTGAGATCCCACATCACGTCCCGTTTCAGCTCCACTCATCATTTAAGAACTACTACACGTTAGTAACTTCAGATTTTCTGGACAGGGAGGCAGTACCAGAGTTCAACATCACCCTTACAGCACGAGATATGGGCTCCCCACCTTTATTCACGAGGAAAACTATTTTGGTCCAAGTGTCTGATGTGAATGATAACGCACCGCACTTCAAACAACCTTCATATACGGTGTATTTAACTGAGAATAACGCACCGGGAGCATCAATTTGCTCGGTGACCGCACTGGATCCGGATTCTGGTCAGAATGCATACCTCTCCTACTCTATACTGGATGGTGATATACTAGGAATGCCCATGTCCACGTACGTGTCCATAAACTCAGACAATGGGAACATTTACGCACTGAGATCCTTTGACCACGAACAACTTAAAAACTTTCAGATCACGGTTCAAGCTCAAGACGCCGGTTTCCCACCTTTGAACAACAACGTTTCCGTGAATATCTTTATTTTGGACCAAAATGACAATGCACCTGTGATTGTGTCACCGGTTCCGCAAAATGGCACGGCACCGTGCGAAGCAGTGCCCAAATCAGTCGACGCCGGTCACCTTGTCACCAAAATCAGAGCGGTGGACGCAGACGCAGGTCAAAACTCGCGTCTCTTTATCAAATGCTCCAAGCAACAGACCCGAGCTTGTTCAGCATCGCTCTGTACACGGGCGAAATCAGGACGATACGCCAGTTGGTGGAGAAAGACCCCACGAGGCACAGACTGGTCATTCTTGTGAAGGACAATGGTCAGCCACCCCTCTCGGCCACAGTTTCCATCATTCTGTCAGTGGTTGACAGCCTGCCAGATTCGCAGCCCGATTTGGGTGACCTGTCACAAAGCCCGCATCACAGCTCCAACTTCACCCTGTACTTTATCGTGTCTCTGGGCGCAATCTCCTTCACGTTCCTAGTGGCTATAATCGTCCTGGTTGCAGTGCGGAGACTGAAGGGCAGACCGTCCAACAGAGAGTCCAACTTCCCCTCCATCAGCGGGTGTTGTGGCTGCTGCTCTCGCTCAGAAACATCCACCACAACAGAGGTGTTCAAAAAGTCCAACTTAAATGTCCGGATGTCCTCAGGCGCGTCCGGCTGCGCGGAGGCAAACAGCAACGGCGCACACCCTCAGGTCTACTGCTACAAAATGTGTCTGACACCGGAATCGTCCAAAAGCGACTTCATGTTCCTAAAGCCTTGCAGTCCGGTGATGTCATTTCAACAGAACAATGCAAAGAGCACAGATTACCTGACTTCTGGATGGAGCGCACTGGACCGTAACGAACTTACCAAAAACAGAGCAGCAACTCCAAACGAGGTAACATACCGAAACAAAACAGAATATGACCACCACTTTTCACTTATTCCAAAACTATGTCCACCCTGCCATGTCTCTAACTAGTCGTCCTGCTGCCTCAAGTCAATTAGAAATGACAGAAAGGTTGACTGCAGGGGGCAAATGTCACAATGCATTTTGACACACTAGGGGACGCTCTAACAAGATCCATCATAACCTACTCTATATTAAATGATTTGATGGCAAGAGAATGTGTTAAGAATAATCAGATGAACATCATAGACTGCAAACACTTAAGCATGTAATGGAGGAAATAACCTCATGTTGTGACAACATGCCCTGCAGTCTGGGCAAATACCTCTGTGTGTCAAGGTGTGTCACACAGGCAGAAAAGATGTCACAGGGATAAAAGAGATGCATAATTTCTTACTTTTGATCTTGCTCTCGTTTGTGCTCTTGCCAACAGCATCAGCACAACCATTAACATAAACCTCACATTAGTCACATAATCAGATTAGTTACTAACTAACTGTGCCATTTTTTTTTTTTTTTAGAAGATGTGACATCTTCATTTTAATGTTGCATTAGAGAGCTCTCGTCTAATCTGTCAAGAAATGTATAAGACAATGTAGCATTTATTAATAATCTGATTTAAAAAAAAAAACTTCATTGATAGGCTACCCCTCCTCAAGTTTTCCAAACTCTCTATATTAACTGCTGGCTTTCAATCAGAACAACAGTGGCAACAAAAGGCAAGTCAGTCATCTAACTTTGACGACACAGTACCTCCCATATCTGACGCCTTTAGATATACATGACTGCATCAAGTCATAAATTCAGTTGTCTTATGAGTTCAGCTTCCACCATCCAGTCATGCCCGGTTCAGTTAGTGACAGATCATTTGTTCAAGTCTATTAAGTGTGAAAACAGTCCAGGCATAATGCACACGCACTGCAAACAGATGGTGGATGTAATACAATACAAACGTTATGCAGCCCAGATTCAAACACATCTGATTTCAGAGTCATGGCATTGAAATGATGAGTGTAACCAACGTGTCTACTAGGATGTAAACATTGAGAGATTGTACGGCAAAGAATCGCGTCTCAGCTGTGATTTCACTCACTGAGCTTGTGCGGTTGACACATCACATCAAACTGTTGACACTTAGGAGGGCAATAACAAGATTGTAACTGGCATTACAGATTTGTATTTGTGATTTGGAACGGTCTTGATCTAATTAAGCTGCTCGCTATGGCTTTTTTTTCAGCAGCTTAAGTATTCCTACAAGGACTGGACCTGGACCAAGAACCAGCGCAACTCAGCATACAAGAGGTGAATACACAGTTGAGCCAACACGCACACGCGCACACAGATACTAGACTACCTAAACTTATACTTGTGCTGTCTCTTTGTCTCTTCAGGTATAGTTCAGCAAATATGGAGAGCACCCTTTCTCGTCAACAAAAATACGATGCCTCTGTAGCGCCACAGTACTGGACCTGGGGAAACCATATGCGAGGTAGGTGGCAACCGTGCAGTTTGTGCTCATTATTGCTCTCGTGAAAGAAGGTGGCGGTGGATTACTTGAGGATTACTTAAGTCCCGGCATGAAGTGTTTTGCTTCTTTGCGAAAAAAGGCTGAAATTAAGAAGAAGAAGCCTCCAAAGCCACGTTATTCAGATCAAGTGTACTGTATGTAAATACGGGCTCTTTGCAGAAATAATCTTCCGATACAGACTGTAATTTATGTGCATTTTTACAGACTGCAAGGTGTCTCTTCAAGAGGGAGCGGTTCCTAACTACTCATGGGCTCCGAAGTACACTCAGCCTCATTCTGAGCCACCAGACTACCAGCACAATGTATATATACCTGGCACCACATCTGACTACAGCACTCTGAAGCTGGCACCCAGAGGGGAGCTGGATGTGTACAACACTTTCTCTACTTTTGGAAAGAAAAAGAGATTCATCTCACACTACGAACAGTCTTTTGACAGAGACGACGATCTCTTAAGCAATTCCCTGTTCAAATGATACACCAGCTGTACTGTATGTGCTATGCCATTACTAATTCCATGTATAACTATAAGTTGCTTCCCCAGTGGACCGCAGACAAACTCTCCTTTTTCAGTGGACTCTAATACCATTCTTTACCATAAGTGTATTTTTATTTGTTTAAATTCTGAAGTGTAAATAAAGTAAATAAGGTATATTTTGAGTCATAGCGGGATCTTCAGGTAGCAGACATTGACTTTTCCATCGTGGATTCGTAGTCTAGTTTAAGGCACTAAACTGGGACACTCGAAAGATGGCTTTTCATTTCCAGCAATGTGATTTGATCTGTTTGGAGGCTGCTGGTTCTTTGTATGTCATAGTGAATGTCTGAACTCCAAAAAAGGTTCTTGATGTTAACAGCCTGCAGTCTGTTACAGAAGGATAAGTCCTTGTATCATTCCCTTTTATGTAGACACACCTTTTTTTGTCTTAGAGGGATAGCTGCTGAGTGAAATGCTGTGTGTCAACTGTGCTAGCAAAAAAACTTTAGAACCGTCAAAGTAGAGGTTTCTACCTAATGCTCGAGATATGCATTTAAGAAAAACTATAGGTCGTATACATAACCGCAAGAAGTAGCTTTGTGGGCTTTATTTTTTCACAAATCTCTTGGATAATCAAGCTGTGCTCAGTTACAGTTGTCTTATAAGTTCAGCTTCTGCCATCCAGTCATGCCTGGTGCACATTTGATATCAGAAATATGGCACTGAGTGTGATTGTGACTGTGATTTTACTCATTGGGCTTGTGCAGTTGACACATCACATCAAACTGTTGAGACTTACAACGGTAATAACACGATTGTAACTGGCATTCCAGATTTGTATTTATAATCGAGTGTGATTTGTATAGCTAAAGATGATTTCAGAGTTATGTAAAGGACTAATCCTTATATATATATTCTATGTACAGTATAGATTAATATCAATAAATCTGTCCCCAACTTTGTAGTTGTTTTTTGAGAGAACAACCATCATTTTGTTCCTGTCATATGCTGAACCCAGTGTGTTTTTGTGGCTCTGATTGAACTGCGTGGGTAACACAAATAAACAAATGAATCAAAAGTGAAAATATTTTTTTAATCTTTCTCTGCTATCAAAAGCTGGCATTGGTCTTCTTTTTCAGGGCACAGCGCAGTGTGAATTACAATTACAGGAGTTTTGTCCAGATTTATAAAATGGCATTCAGATGGTATGATAAAATGTGGCAGGAGCACGACGACCTGATGAGCTTCAAAAGTGCCCTTTCAGAAAGTGAGATGCAGGCAGAAATGGCAAGGCCGCCACTTATCTTGCCTGCCCTGGCATTGCATGGTGCCTGTAAATGAGCTCTTTACAAATTCTGTCATTTTGTGCTGAGATGCTGACACTGAGAGATCAGAGGTGTGAACCATGGAGTCGTATTTTCGAGACACCAACAATCAACCCCCACTGGACTGATTTTAGCTATTTTTTCCCAGTTCCCTCCTGAGTTGGAGTCAAGCTTAGTGATGTGAGCCAACCCTGCTGAATCTACAAGGGTTAGTCCTCACTCCACGACATGGATACCTGACCTGTATATATATAGAGCCTAAGGAGGAAAAGCACTTACTGCTGTTGTTGTGTTGTGACTTATAGCTCTGACTATCATTTAACCTTTTCTCCTGAGATTCTGGTCAGTAAAGCTCAGGTTCAGCTCCTACTCTGGAGAAAATCCTCAAGATCACCTCTAACTGAGCTACTGGAGAACAATGGGTTAATCTTGGGCTTGGACCTGACTGCCTCAGTGCCAAGGACTAGCTTCACATTCATTTCGAGCCTGTCAATAGAAACTACCAGGAATTTAAGATACAAATCCAGATAGGCCCACAATTATATCCTGCCAATATTAGAGATAATTGAGCCAAGATTTATCTTTGACTGTATCACAACCAGTCGCAAAAACAGCCAGGCTTAGCGATCATAATACGTCCCATGTGCTATGAGTAGAGGCGCATAGCATATGTCTATCTCCTGTGCCAGAGCACAATCTGTGCTTTGCTTTATTTCTCTTCATCTTCCTCTTTTTCTCTCCCAACTATCCATACAGCTCTGGTTTAGTAGAGGAGTCTTCCATTTTCCTCCACTAGAGGGTACCTTTCCCTCACAGATACCTCTTTTGGAGTTACTGTTACATTACTGTTCTTATGTTAGTGCATGATATGTATGGTTACCATTTTATTTCCATATTAGCTATATCATTATTTAATTATGTAACCCTTTATCTTCATTTGATAACTTGATGTAGATGCATTATATTAAAAAAAACACAAGATTTTTATACTTATATGTCAAAATCTGTACAAACACTTGTATATATGGTACATACAGTGAATGCTATTTTCACGTCTCATTAGCCAGGAGCTGTGACTTGTATTCTCTCTCCCGCTCTCCACACTGTTATATAGGGCAAGCAGTGGGCAGGTGGCAGCGCTTTTATAAATGTAACACCTAGTATGGCCATGACTCCTATAGGCGTTGCTCAATTAGCAACTGGGTAAGAGAATGGCCCCTGGAAGTATATGACCTCATTGTATGACGTATAAGCGTTGCATGACATGGGCATTAACAATATAAAAAAATGATTACATATAAAATAAATGAACGGCAACAAATCAATCAATTTAAAATGACTTAATAAGCTACCAGTTAGAAGTATTTACTGCACTAAACAAACAAGAAATTAGATGATTTCATCACATAAAAGGTGGCGATGGCAACATGCTTATAATAGCATTCTTCTTCATTGGCAATTCCTCATCGTGTTAAATGTTAATTAAGATGCTGAAGGGGTCTCGCTGGGTGGGTTCAGGGAAGTGTTGAAGGCCACGGTGGGGTGTTGTTAAGTCGGCCTATTATTACTGTAAGTCTCTTTCTCTTCAGTTTGTTATCGTCACTTTAAGATTCTAACTGCTCGTGCAAGTGAGAATCAACTGGTTGTTTACATAATACTGTATGTGGTAGAAATTCTGATAAGGTGTAAGAGTGCACTATATGGAAATGCAATAGTCCACTCATGGTTTGCTTATTAAGCAAGCGATATTGAGTTAAAAGCAACAAAGAGTTTGACTGTAGGAAGTAATACTAAATATTAGTGCATACATTTTTGAACATCCATTTGATGAGAACATATAACACCAGTGCAAGTTACAACTTGTGAGAATAAATGACAGCATTCATATAAAAGAAAGAAAATGTTTACCTAACCCGGAACATGTAAGTGAACGCTTATGTGTTCAGCATCGATTAAAGAAATAAGACATACACATAGACAATAATTGTCTAGACATTGTTGAAAATTATATAATGTTGCATCAAAATATTCAACAAAAATGAATGAAATGCTTTACTGTTTGTTGTAGATTGAGTGAGAAGTTCTGCTGAATTATTCTGAGAAGACGTGCTCATGAATTGTTACATCCACAGACAAGTTGAATAGTTGAGTTTAAACTGTTGCAATGTCACAAATATAAAACATAGATACTATCTGTAGGGGGACTATCCAAATAAAGTCTTAAATGAAGTGTTGATATGGGCCAGAGCATCAAGGTCTGAAAGTCTTTAAAATATATCACTGAGATATACAGTCATATAGTTGATGCAGCTCCACAAGGTGTGGTTTGGTAAATTAATCTAACATCTAACCATTTACATGCAGACAATATAATGTATGTATGGTGTATGTAATTCTCTACATTTCCACTGGATGGAGCTCAAGGAGAAGAATATCGAGGACCCTCCTCCTCTTGTCCTATCATGTCAGTATAACCAAACACAGTGAAACATAGCAGCAAGTACAAGTAATGACAGGGATTAAAAACAGCATTGGATTATGGGTCTAAAAATGCCTAATGGCCAGTATTCTTCATGTTTGTCACTCCAAAGAAACAGCTGGGGTTACATTTAGGTACATTTTGTCTGTTTGATGAGGTTAGACTGAGTGAGGAATAGCCTGCAAGAAATGCAAATACAACTTTAAGTCTATGTTACATCGCTAAATACAAGACCACATTTTAAATATCAAATGAGATACAAAGTAACGTTATCATCAGCCATATAGCAAGAGCCTCGTGTGAGGAAATCTTCTATTCTAGCATGCCACATACGGGGCATATGTCTTGAGGTCACTGACTTCTCTCCTTGACATGCAGAGCAGCTGTATGTTTAGGAAAGCATGTGCCAGAGTCTAACAGTAAACACATCTCCTTGTTTGTAGTCCAGAAACATTGTGCAATTGGCTCCAAAAAGGATTTACTAAACACTAGTCTGTTGAGTTTCTCTGCAATGTGTCAGGAATGGTCCCCAGATTTCCAAGAAAGCATCTCATTTATTATTTATCTTATAAATGGGACGTTCACGAGAGGCTGTTTCTACCAGTGTGTTAAACCATTCTTGGTAACTTGGTGTTTCACTTGCCTTCCATCGTCTTAGTATGACTCTCTCACCAACTGCACCAACTTTTTCATATTTTAGGTCAACACAGAAATGCATGTTGATACGTGAAATGTTGAACAAAACAATCTATTCTTATACTCTGACTGCCCATAACGTGCAGCCCATTTATTTCAGTGAGGCCACCCGACCCGCCTACACAGATGCTGCCTCCGCCCCTGCGGAGCGTTGCTGTTAGACCCCAGCTCCTCCAGCGGTACTGTACTGTATATGGCCTACTGCAGCTTCAGCTACAACGTGTGGAGGCAAGAATGACACCGGCGCTCCCCTTCACCAAGACAACCTGATCGTGAGGACGGATATATTTCATTTTAAGACTTATTAATACCACAATGATGGCGCTTGTCAGTGCACCTTTACGGACACAATTGATCGCGACTGTTTTTGCATTCAGTGCACTGTGGGGATGTGCGCTTTCCATCACTCGGTACTCTATTCCGGAGGAGATGGAAGAGGGCTCCTTTGTTGCCAATCTGGCCACAGATTTGGGTTTGGATATTCGCAGTTTGGTGCAGCGCAGAGCAAAGCTCGATGTCATTCACAGCAAAAATTACCTTGACATCAACAAAGAAACAGGGGAGCTGATCATCCGCGAGAAGATAGACCGGGAAAGCATATGCATGACTAAAACAACCTCGTGCTTTCTGAAAATGGATGTCATACTCGAGAATCCCATTCGCATTTTTAACATCGAGTTAGAAATCATGGACATCAACGACAACGCGCCCGTGTTTCGCAGAAAGACAATGCACTTGGACATCTTGGAGGCAACCCCTCCCGGTGAGAGATTTTCATTGACAAACGCCGTGGATGCGGATGTGGGGGCGAATACAATCAAGACCTACTATCTCAGCGAAAGCAAATACTTCAACATCGACATACAGACTGGAAGCGATGGCTCCAAATATGTCGATTTAGTGCTGAATGGTAATTTGGACAGGGAGGAGCATGGAGTTCATAATTTGATTTTAACCGCTGTGGATGGAGGGGTGCCTCCCCGCTCCGGAACAGCCAGCATCATAATTAATGTCCTGGATATCAATGACAACGCCCCCCTGTTCAGTCAGCCGGTATTTGCAGTCAATGTTTCAGAGAACTCGGCTGCAGGGACAGTAGTCATGACCTTAAACGCATCAGATTTGGATGAAGGCACAAACGCTCAGTTAGTGTATTCATATACTCTGTACACCTCAGAGAAGACTCAAGAGCTCTTCTCACTTGATCCAAACTCAGGTGAGATCAAGGTGAAGGGGGTGATCGATTATGAAGAGAGTCAGAGTTTTGAGATGTACATACAGGCTCAGGACAGAGGGGCGACACCGCGGACAGGTCACTGTAAAGTCATGGTGTACATCACAGATCTGAACGATAATTATCCAGAAGTGACCATCGAGTCTGTGAAAAGTTTACTGAGTGAGAACGTCCCTGTAGGGACACTGATCGCAGTGGTCAGCGTCAGCGACAGGGACTCTGGGGCCAACGGGGTAGTGGAGCTCACTTTGAGTCAGCAGCAGTCTTTGCCGTTCGTCCTGAACAAATCCAAAGAGGGTTACTTCGAGCTGCTGGTTTCAAAACCACTGGACAGAGAGATAATAAGCAAATATGACATTACAATGAGGGTGACTGATAAAGGCTCGCCGCCTTTATCTGAAGATGAAACCATAACCTTAGAGATTCTGGATGTCAATGACAATGCACCCACCTTCTCTCAGTCCTCCTACACTATCCATGTCGTGGAGAATAATCTCCCAGGGGCGTTGTTGACGTCTCTTAGTGCGTTTGACCCAGATCTCCATGAGAACCAGTACTTGGTTTATTTCATAATGGAGAAGGAAATAGTTAATACGTCTATGTCAATGCTGTTCTCCATCAATCCTGAGAACGGGGATCTTTATGCCCTGAAGACCTTTGACTATGAGAGGGAGAGGGATTTCCTTTTCCACATCGAGGCTAGAGACTGTGGTGTTCCCACGCTGAGCAGCAATGTGACAGTTCACATCATCATTCTGGACCAAAACGACAACACTCCTCTCATAGTGTCACCTTGGCGGGCACAGGGCTCTGTTGTAGAGGAGGTGATACCGAGGTCCACAGATAAGGGGCACCTGATAGCCAAAGTGATTGCTATTGATGCCGATTCTGAGCAGAATGCCAGGGTCACGTATCAGCTCCTGCAGATCAGCGATGCAACCCTCTTCAGCCTGGATCAGTACAACGGTGAAATTCGGACGACAAGGATGTTCAGTTACAGAGACCCAAGGCAACAGCGGCTGGTGATTGTTGCGAAAGACAATGGTGATCCTGCTCTCTCTGCTACCGTCACCATCAAGATATCAACAGTAGAACATGTCATGTCCTTTTCAGAGACCACAGAGTTGCCAATAGAGTATGACGTCTTCACAGACTTAAACCTGTACTTAGTAATTGGTTTAGGGGCTGTGTCATTTCTGCTACTGATAACCATCTTGGTTATTATTGTGCTGAAGTGTCAAAAACCAAAGCCAAAGGCCATCAAGATCCCCCCGGCCAACAGAAACAGTGTGATCAGCAGAAACAGCGTGATCAGCCAGAGAAGCTCCACCATTGCAGATTCCACTCTGATCTCCAGCGATGCCTACTGGTACAGTTTGTTCCTCGCAGAGACCAGGAAAGGAAAAGTGGTCGTGAGACAGCCGATAATTCCCAAAGGAGCTGGGTATTTTGTGTCCAGTATACCCAGAAGCATAGGGCCAAGTGAGACCACAGACTCCAGAGCATCCACACTGGAGGTATGTATAGGTAGCAAAATGTGATTTAGTGTCATTAATGATGATTGATGAACTTTTCAGGGGCAGCTTTTGATGGAGCTGAAAAAAGGTCAACGCACTTTTGTTTACAGAGACACACAGTGATGATTAGACAGCTAATTGTTGTGTTCAGGGATTTACTGTAGTGTGAAAAACTTCTTCTTCTTCTTCTTCTTCTTCTTCTTCTTCGTCTTTTTGTATTAACTGTGGATGCAAGTTGGTGATACTGTTAATTTTTGCCCTTACCCTAACCCTTTTTTTTGTTTGTTTTGTTTTGTTTTTTAGTATCAAGTGTTGACATTTCATTGATTCTTTTAAACAAAGAGGCACTTTGTGCAATTACTGGTAAAGAGATTATCTTCAATTTGCAGATCTTTGGCAGATACCTGAAGTCTCAGGGGTGGATTTCAGTGTTTGCCTAATGAGTCATTAGTAGTTCCTCTAACAGAACAGTTCCTCTCTAAACATCTCAGATGGTTTTGTTTAATTAACTCTTTGAGACTCGAAAAGGGGAAATTATCTTGTCATTTGTCTTGTGACCCTTTGGAGGGGGCCGGACCTCAAGGTTGGGACCCACTGGACACCAACGACTGCTAAATCTATTATTATTATTGTTGTTTAATTTGTGTCTGGGTTATAAATCTTGAGGTTTTGAGTATGGGATGTCCACTGGCTGAAATCACGCTAAGGGTAATGATGTTTTATGTGTAGTCTAGGTAAAACTGATATGTGCGAGTGAATAAGAAGTGTCATTGAGGTTGGTAGTACTGCAGGTGCTACACTCATATGTTGATATACAACACTGAACATATATACAACTGAGATAAGAATAAAATCATGCTGATGTTCATTATCAGTCTATTTCTAGAATGAACTGTCTGCACTTTTTTTTTTTTGCATAATTAGGCCAAACAAATACCCCCAAACTGAAAATGTGCCACTGTTCAGTGTCTTATGTAGTATGTAGGCCAGATGCAGATGCAGAGCATAACTAGTGGGCGTAAGAGGGGGGCGGGGGGAGTACTTCAAAGAAGCCCAGACATGGAGGGGGTTCTCTGCAAGGACAAGAACGATATCACTGTGCTAAGTGAGATGCGTCATGCTGGGGGACTGTGGAATCTCCAACAGCAGCGCTCTTGCACGCAGTTGTCTGCAGTCAATGTAGAAACTGATCCAGATGTTGTTTGCTTTTGTACAGCTGGACCTGCAACTAACACTGATCCACTGAAAGATTAAAGAGTATGAATATGCATAAATGCACAAGGGAAGGAAGAGAGAGAGTGTGAGAGATCGGTGTATGATATGTATATTTTGTAAGTCTGGGTTGGAGTGTCTGAGTTTCACACGTACCACTGAACTTGTCTCTTTTTTCTGTTCTTAAGTACTCAAAATGAAAGGAAGTCCATTCTTCAACTGGAGGTATGCTGGTTGCTAACTACACTCTGTAGAGCCACTATGATTATGTAGACATTTTCTATCATTTTTCTATTTGGTATACATTCTTGGTTTGGCTCAAAAAAATTTGATTTGATAACCTGTCACTGTTCCCAATGCAAATCTTTTGGTGTAATCCTCTGGTCAACATATTGTTCTGATTAAATAGAGCAGAATCAAATATTTCCATTTGTCCCAGGTCAGACTCTGTCCCTCACAAATACAACACTTCCAGTGCAATGTTATTGTGAGGACTCACATTAAAATAAAATAGGCAAGTCTCTCAACTGAGAAAACCAGAAAATCAGCTTACTGAGAGCGGAGATTAGAATAAAATTGGCTGCTGGTCAGACTTTGTGTTGTGCACACCTGGCTTGCTTGGTGGGAATTCAGGGCAAAGTAAATGGCACAGATTAAAAAAAAAAAAAAAGGATTAGGGAATGAATTGTTTGTATAGGTTTCAGCATGTAACATACCTGAGAGCACTGACTGTAACAACTATCTGTCTGGGCATGTTTCAGATTTGTAGGCAATGTATGACAACAAAGCAGAGTCGTTATACTATTGGCCCACCAAATACCAAATAGCACTTTGTGATGCCTGCTTGTGCATGCTTTATTGTGCTAATTACACCCTCTAATATTTTATTGAAGTTGTGTATGCTAATCTGATTCCTATGAATGATTTGGTGAAAATTCCTCAAGCACATTGACGAACAAAAAGGAACCCGAAATATACAAAGAAGAAGTTACTGATTTAGACCTGAATTTAAAATGTCCCTGAAACCCAATGACATGTCAATGATGGTGGTAGTAACCAGTCACGATCCACTGTTGCATGAGTGAGGACTTTCTACCAGTTTTTATCGAGGTCAGCTTTCTATTTTGGCTAATTTTATGTTCTTTCTCTTAGCAGGAACCCAGAAGAGAACTGCCATGATATAATCATCTCTTCATGGGAGTCTCTGGCTGAAACTCTTCCCTGTGACTCACAAAGAAGATGTAAAACATCTGTCCTCCCTCAGTCCCTCTGCTCCAACAGTATTTTCTCTCTAGCTCCTCCAATCCCCCGTACAAACATCGACCACTAATCACCTCATCTTTCTACCTTTGTTTCTCTTTTAAGCATGGATCTGCATGATTCTACAACATCTAGAATTGAAATCATTTATGGCAGGATATTGGGACATTTTCTGGAGTTGCCATGTCATGTAGTAAATCATTTCCTCCTTAATGCTTTGAAATTCCTCAATGGACAAATATGCCTTCTCTCTTGGGGATTAGGCTGTGTGCTGTAGTTCTAGAAACCATCAGTAGCTCACCATATACGAAAGTCTCCATCATGCAGCATTTTTTAAGCAAAAGTTTAAAACACGCCTATTTATAAACACATATGAATCAGGGTGAATATGATTCTTCCATAAATCTGATAAATACTGAACTGTAGCTGGTTATGTCGGTTTGCACTTGGTGTTTTTGTTTTTGAACAACCATTTCTACTGTATTATGAATTTTACTGTTCGACTAAGGCTCATAATAGAAATTTGCCGATGAGATGACCAATGATCTGATTTTAGATTTTTTTTTTTTTTACAATGTTTGTTGTATTCAGTGATGAATGTGCAAAAAATTACCAAAAAAAAAGAAGAAAAAAAATAAACCTGGAGAATAGAAAAAACACACAAACAAAGGAGAGACACTATTTCTCCTTTTATTTGATTGTAGATACAGAAATAATAGAAATAAATGGAAATAATGATGAGAACTCATCGTACGTTATAGATATCTGTGCTGCTATAAAACATCTGACTGGGCACACAGTTGTCTGAAACAGTATACACTGCAATATTGAATTTTCTGAACTGTGATCACATTCATCTTCTAAAATCTGTCTCGACCTGTCTCCTCTTGTTTGGGTGAGTCAGCGAGGGTGTATGGGGGAGGTGTGGCCTCAGATTAAATAATTTATTCAGAGGCACTCTGACATCACAACTTTGGGTGGGGCCAGAGTGCACAGCAAGAAAAAACATCCAAACACGATGAACCATATTTTTAAAAACAGGGTCCAATCAATTTAGCTGTCTTTATAGTAAGATATTATCATGCTTATAAGCTATTATCATCCCAATCTAATTCTCACTGTCTTTTTTCAGGCTGAAAAATCAAATATGACGTCATTCATTCATTGCACACAGTGCAGATCATATTAATCAATTAAAAATACAATTAAAGTGGAAATTAAAAAATATTTTGTAATGATAAATACTCTGTTTATTGAAAAAAAAAGTAAGAATATTAAAAAGTATTTATCTTTGCCATGGTACAAGGGAATATAAGGTCCAGGCAAGTTTTCTGAATATTCATGTTTTTTATAGATATTTTACGTATTAACTTTTAATGCTGCTTTTGTGAGCTTCTTCGAGGGCATTTTTGTGTTGCATATTTGTAGTTTAGTGCATATATGATGTTGTTTTGATATTGTACATAAGCTAAAATCGAAACTAGAGTACTTTTCTTGACCTCAGAGGTAGCGCTGTTGCACTACTATGAAGCCCAGGACTTTGATTTCTCAGAAACAAGGAGCTTAATAGGACCACTTGTTAGGGTGCTAAGTGATCAAATCTAATTGGCTGAGGTGAGGAGATTCGATTGTGAGAAGGAGAACGTAGCGTTAATTATAGTTACAGTATACCAGTGCTGACTTCGCAAGAATACCCCCCGCCCCCCTTACTGCTGAACACATTGATAGATGCATAAAAAGTATTAAGCAGATGACGGCACTTTGAATTATGCACCCGATCTAAATGTGATCGCAGCACTGGCTCAGAAATGCAGTGACTATTTCTAGGTGTATCGAGCTACATGTTCTGAGTCAGTGAAATCTAACCTCTCTTTTCCCCTCCGTCTCTCTCTCTCTCTCTGTCTCTCTCTCTCTGCAGCCTGGTGTTACACCAGGCTGCTCAGACATAAACACAGCTGGCCATCTTTCCGTCAGACTAAAGATGTCACGTAATGAGGGATCTCTTGCTGTGGAGTACATGTTATGTGTGCAATCAATGCTTGAACCGGTTGATTCCAACAGGGTTCAAAAGAATTAATAAATTGCACATATGATGAACTCCTTTGCGTGCCTTCTGTATTGTAAAAGATGTATATGACTGTTGATGAATGAAACAATGGCATGTCATACGGTATTACAAATTACAGTTACCCCAATGATAAAATCCTGTGAACTGCTAAGGTGTTGTTGGATAGGGACTCAGCCTTTTTTTGATTTCAGAGCAGATGTTCTACGAAGAACCAGTAGATTCATTTACTGTAAATCGAACTGCTTTATACTTTGTGTTTTTTATACAGTAGACTTTTTTGATATCTTCTGTATTCACTGTGATCGAACAGCACAGGAGGTGCTTGTGCTTGGCATAGTAAAAAGTGTGTTATTTCTCATTCGTGTGCACAGCTCGGTTTTTACCCTTGTTAATTTGCCAGTCATATTGTACAGTATGCTTCGGGAGTTGCATCAAACCTAATCCAGTTCTATTCCACTCAGTGGATCAAAGACAGTATGGGAGAGAATGGTCTTGCTTTTATTTTCAAGTCGAGTTAATTGTCCAATTTTGATGTTGCTTATTTGGCTTCAATGTTCTGCCTGATCATACTAGTTTGAATAAAGCTTTTTAATCTGTCTTTCTGTTGCATCTGTGATGGAAAAAAAAAAAATGAAACAAAGTTCTCAAAAAGTGACTTCTGTAACGTGACTCACATGCTCTTTTCTCTCTCGCTCGCTCTCTTTCCTCTCCCTCTTTCCCTCGCATACACACATTTTGACCCAGTTTCTCTATATAACCCTCTGCACTAATTCTTGGAAATTGAAAACTAAATAAAGGAGTTATGCCTGCAGTTCAAATCACGGAAGCAGACAAATAATAGCTTTGTCAGGATTAGTAAAACCCCAGAGCCAAATTGCATAGTCTGCTCTTCAGCGTGACCACACAGGGCTATCAGCCTGACAGGAGACTGATGTGTGACGGTCCTATGCAACTGCCACTGCTGGAAATGCAAGTGTATTTACACACATTCAGGGTGTTTTTAATAAAAACAGTATATCTTATAGCATTAATAGGACAGATAGAATAATAAAGTTAAGTGCTAAATACTGTAGAGTTATATTAAAGAGGTCATACGTTAAATTTGGGACATAATGGGTCAAAATTGTTACCCCAAATGTTGGATAATTGGTTACTACTCGTCTCGGCAGCACTTACTGCTATATTAAAGGGCCTTAAGGTCTCCTGGTTTACTTGTGCTTTGAAAGGATTGGAAGTAGGTCAAAGGAAATAAGCAGTGCACCTGTGGCTACATTCATGTGTTCTGAGTACCGCTGTAAGACTTCTCATCAATTCAGACGCAGCGGTCAGACCCCGGTGCTGTCCATGGTGCTGAAAGTGTTGAGCAAACAAGCTGTGACGCAGCGGGGTGCAAATGACTTATATTTTTTTCTTTTACAGTTTACTTGAAGCTAAAATATTTTTTACCCCCTTCTGTTAAACAGTTTACTCTGCAGGATGCTCTGCCAAATGATGTATTTCATATGTCTCCGCACAAGCGTCATAGGTAGGTAGGAGTAGAATGTAGGGCAGCTGTGAACAGCCACCCACATCTCTGATTTATTCCACAATTTAAATGACATAAATGCCCCAAGAATGGAAAAAAAAAGCTGACAGAACACCAGAGGGGAGGCCCCAAAAAGAAGAAGAAGAAACCCAACAACTACCAGATGCAAGGAGTTCAGAGCTTCAGGAGGAACCTGAAGTCCTTATTATCAACCACTCTGGTCAAGTATCTCTTAGAATCCTGATCAGAAACAGACCATATCTATAAAATAAATGAGTAAAGTGTGCCTGTTATTTATATCCTCCATATTTATGTTCTAGAGGGGGAAGACAATTGGGACGTAAAACAACCAATCATTTTTGTCAGGCGGCAACAAGAACTTACTGTATGTTTCGTCAGTGCACTTAGATCGACCAAAGAGCAGCTGCAGCGCTGAAAAACTTTCTCCTCTCCTCTCCACAGTAAAGTTAAAAAGAGCTTCATCAGACGATGATATATACTTTGGAGGAGGTATGCAATTAAGCACCCCATTATACGCGATCATGCTTTCTTTGTGCAGCGTTGCAGTTGCTTTCATTTCTAGGCTTTGGGCTTCATCATAAATCACTTAAAAAATCTTCACAATCAGAGAAGTGCTTTTGTTTGCATAGAGCTAGGGCAAGTAGGAAGCAGTGTATTGATCCAGTAAGTGTGTTTTACTTTTGAGTACTGTCAGTTTCACTGTTGAGTACTGGGTTAGAATATTAAAAACAGAGATTTTCAGAGACGGGTGCAAGCCGCTTTAGCATTTTTTTAACCAGATTATGTGGATTTGCTCAGTCTGTCTAGATTTGGTCTGTAAAAAAAAAGTCCATTTCAAATCAGTTTGCAATAACAGACAACGGACAAACTAGTCTTCTTTAAATTATACATCTAATGTTGGTTTAGTCCTTATTATATAATATTTGGAGGCCAATTCTCTGCTTCAGGCTGTAGATGTCAACTCATACTTTGGCATGTAGTGGCATTAAGCAGAAGGTGTTCTCTGGTGCCCTCTGTCTGCACTGTGGATGCCAGGACCTGAGAGTTTGTGGTGTGTTATCAGTGCAAAGCATAGCTGTTATTATTAGACTTGTCATGTTGATGCATTTTTTATAGAAACTCCAAAATGATTAGGCCATGTCAGAGCAACTTCACCAGCTAGGCAAGTTTGTCAGTGCAACTGTCTGCAAAAATAATTCTAGTGTGGAACAAAACTTTTTTTGATATCTTTCTAAGTTTTTGTTAGAATGTTTTCTTACTTGATGTATGACTGTGTTTCCCTGTACCATGTGACCTATGACCTAGGACATTCTTTGTTCGTACTGCCGCATGTGGGAAGGAATTGAACTTCAGATCTTGGCCTCATGTCTCTTGTGATCGTTATTTTATGCATTTAAATCAGGTTGTAATGACAATTGCAACAATATCAGTCAAAGTGTAAAAACAAGCTGTGGGGTGTTTGTTTGTATGAGTGAGTCAGATCAGCAGAGAAGAGACACTGACTGGGGCCCATGCACAGTAGGGGAGTCATGAGTCTTAACACCTAGAGCCATTGTTTCCACCACAGCTGAGAGGATAGAGTGAAGTTGTCTTAAGCAAGTGTCCAGTAGTGTGTTGCTCCGGCAGAAGTCAGGGGGATGTGTCATTTATTTTGTTTTATGACTGGACTGCTGCGCCATTACAGAAACTGATATAAACAGATTGTCCCTCTAATTTATTTACACACCCTGGATGAGACAGGAATACAAATCTATTACTGCATCTGTCTTTGATTTCATAACACTTGATCTCCACAGACTCTGCCTTGTTGCCTTCATATTAAATCTGTAGTCCAGTTTTGATAAAGCGATTGCTGCTGTAGATTTGAACACATTTATGTCTTGATTATTGTAATATATAAGTGTTTACATGAAAAAAGTAACAGGCTTCGCATTCACAGGGGGAATCAGGGACTGAAGTAGTCTGTGCTCATCTGGTGGCCAGAGTACTATGACGGAGTTAAGTGCAGTGAAATTTAGGCTCCATCTTGAGTGATGCCTGTGGCGGGTTTTTTTATGTGTGACTGCCCTTGCCATGGGGTCACTGCTGCACTAGTTTGTGTCGGCCATTCTCTGCTGGCTGTTTTGATATGACTGCATGTAAGCGGAAATCCAGCACAAAGATGTCGGCAAAATGACAACATCTGTGTAAAAAAAAACATACAGAAAGGTGGATCATTGTAATCCTGGCAAGGGAATCTTTTAGACAGTGTGATGGACAGATGGACAGATAACCTCACTGCTATTTAAAATGCATATTTGAATAAAGAATGTAAACTGCACGGTGTTTTCTCTTCAGGTATTCCAAACATGGCTTTCATAGACTTTCATTGTGATGGCATATATAATATATATATACATTTTTTTCCGTGGGGACATCAAATTTAGAATGGTGATCACAGCTGGTACTGAAACATTCGTCAAATTGCTGTTGCTATGGAAACACAATTTTCTGAGACTTATGCAACAAACCTAAAATGGTTCCTGTAGCCAAAGCAGGTGAACAATCAGCAGTGCATATTCGACAATTCATAACATCATTTCCAGTGTTTTTTTGTTTGTTTGTTTGTTTGTTTGTGGTTGCATGTGCTCTCTTTCCTGTTCCCAAATACCAATTACTGATAATCAACAAACCCCGAGCACAGGTTCATATGCTATTAGATTAGAATAAAACATATCGGTTGAAGATCAATTTGCTTCTCTCATCTCTCCACCACAGGCTTTCACGGGCTGAAATTTAGTGGCCATCAATGTCAGGGGGAAAGACATACAGGGCCTTAGGCAGCTTGAAGAGATGGAGAATCTTCAGTTAATTTTCAAGTAAATTCATGGCTAGTTTTTACCTATTTTTCTTTCTTCTCTTTTTCTCTTGTCGAATGACTTTTAAAAATATGTATATGTGTTTTCTGTGTTTTTATTTGACATGTATTAACAGATATATTGTTAGGAAAATCATTCTGTAAAATGTATTATTTATTTTTTTTATGATGAAAACATTTTAGAGTGGTCTAGCAGATTCTGAATATTCAAAGGAGCCATTATGGCTCTGCTCCATTAGAAGCATTCACCCAGTGATCTATTCTGCTCAAAGCTATCAGGAGAGCGCTGCCCTGCCAGATGTTGTGACCGACTTGTCTGTTTTGGACGGATTTCCCAGACCTCCTTTAGCTCGCTTTGGCCAAAAATAATGTGGCCTCACTCTCACAGAGAAATGCTGGTGCTGATTATTTATTTTTAGCTCTTTTGCTGCTTATACTAAGACACAGTTTACAGCTCCTGTTCCTTGTTACTCAACTAAAAGCTATGTGTGTTCCATATTCAGTGGTGTCCTTTTAGTTCCCCTTTTGTGGCTAATTCATTCACTGCCTGATTGTTGTTATGCCTTGGCTCTACCCCAAATTTTACACAAGAGAGCCATTGTTACTGACCCAGCAATTCCTCTTCGTTCTAATATTTTATGACTCACTTGCTCCTTCAATATGTTTCCATAACAATTCCTGTTTTAGAGACAAAGATAATGCACAAAAGGACCATTTTCCAAAACTCTATGCCATAACCCGGTTATATTTTATAGTAAAGACTGAAAATAAAACAGGTAATTCCAGTGCATTCACACATCAGATATTTTGGCCTTTTTGAGCTTTATTTTGATAGAGACAGCTGAAGAGTGACAGGAATGTGGGGAGAGAGAGATGGAGAATGGCATGCGGGAAAGAGCCACAGGTCAGATTCAAATCCCGGGCCGCCACGGCAAGGACTGAGCCTTCGTACATGGTGCGGTCGCTCTACCAACTGAGCTAAACGACACCCAAAACAGGTCATTCCAGTGCATTCACACATCTTAATGTATTTTTCAATTGTGATAAATGATCCAGGGCTTTTTAGAAGACAAAGGACAAAGACCACGCCATGGTGTCGACAGTTTACTCAATTAAAAGACACTTTCATATGGATTTCCTTTACACACAGTCACATTGTTTCCTGTGTATGCATGCATAACTGTATTAACATGTGATTTCCTTATCCGACATATGCGACAACTTCTGGCTTGAACAGAAATTACTAATTATTATAATTGATTGGAATAACCCTAGATTCATCTTAATGAGATCCCAAAGCAGGTTAAATGCATAATGACAAAACATACAGAGCAGATTTTTTGTGGTTCCTTTGTAGGTGACCTCACTCTACCCGAGCTTGGGGAACTGACCAGGGTGCTGAAGTGATTCTTTAACTGATGCTTCCTTTGCTATATATATCACACATTGCTAGTTTATGTAAGTATTAGCAATATTCAACAGTTATAACATATATAGATATAGCCAAATATCTTTTTAATTAACTTTACAGCAGGTCAGTTTGCATTTGAAAACATAAGGGGCTTCCATCAACAGCATAACACCAGTATCCAGCAACTCTGTTGAGGTCACAACCTTTTCAATACACAATAATGTGGTGTAACAAACAAACAGTCATTGGTCTATTCCAGCACGTAATTAATTCTCTGTCACCGCCATTCTGTTTCAGTTTGAGAGAGCAGTTTGTGCGAGAATATGGTGAAAAAAATGTCAAATTAAAAATGATGTCGTGCTACCACAAGTTGCAGTCTGACACCTTGCTAATTAGTTTTCAAGACACAGTTCCCCAGTCACACTAGAAGGACATCATGTTGCATTTTAATGAAAGCAATGCAAAACGACGTCTTAGGCTCTGCTCTAGAATGCTCTAATTGAGTTGTAGATTGGGTGGACGGACATCAACGGGTAACCATTAAGTGCACTTAGAGCTTGTGGATGACAGCATCTTTTAGAACTCCACTCCCGTTAATGCTTGACCATAAGATACATGTATAAAGCCTCAGTACTATTGGGTGTTTTTTACCTTCTCTGTGCAGGGTTAAGTGGACAATAACTGCGGGGATTAATAAAGTATTTCTGATTCTGATTCTGATAACCATATTATGAAGTAATACCATGACTAGAACAGAGGATCCATTATTTTGACCCATAAAACAATAATAGGAATAGCAGAGATCAGGTTTCCACGGGTAAAAACAGTTGCTTTTATTAAATGTGTCACCCGTATATAAGACTAAAATGTTAAAATATTCTAATGATATTCTATTTAGGCAACAATAAAACACAGCTATATCAAAAAATAAAGAGACAATGTGCACAGATCTCCACTAAGAACTACTGGTCAGGATGACGCAGACCACCAAGCCAGGGAAAAGCCAATGTAAAAAATCTAAATAAAAAAAAAACACTCAAACACACACAAACATACACATAAAAGATGCAAGCACAGCAACACGACACTCAACCAGTGGCGCCTTGGGCAGACACATTACCCTCCTTTTAGATTAAGCTTTGGTCTGGGACAAAGAGACAAGACACACATTAGGGTGGGCAGATGGTTAGCAGAAACACAGTCTCATAAAACCCACAACTGATGTACGCATAAATAAAAACCATTAGCGAAACAGCAGTCAGCAGAACAAACAAATACACTGAAAAATGTTGGTGTTCAATCATCTTTCACCCAGGTCAGGAACAGCCATTCAACTGTGCATAAAGGAACAGGTGTTACCAAAAGTCAGTATATCCTACAAACCTTTTTGTCATCAGACACAAACAGCTCAGGGAATGTGCAGGCAGTCAAGGGAAGGCCTAGCCTAGAAACATTAAAACAAGTCATTCCCCAACCCCAAATAATAAAATAGTGGCTCAAATTAACTCACTCACAACAGAAACCTGGTAAATTTAGCCTGGTGTATACAATGTAGGGGAGCAAAAAGGAGCTTAAACTAGTGCCTCTTGGAGCCTAATGAGGCTTGAGGTGGACTGACTTTTACTAACTAACCCAAGTACTCATCCACCCATTTTCCATTTTGTAAATTAAACAGGATCTCAAGGGGGTGTAGCCTATCTAAACATGCACTGGGTGAGCTGCACTGAAGCTTGTTTCACTCCTTTAAAGTTCACTGCTTGTGTCAGCTTCAAACGTCACCGGTGCTTCAGACAGCAGCTTAATTCTTTGTGATAGTTTTTAAAGTTTTGAAGGTAAACTATGTGTACTTCTTATTAATGAGGTAAGAAAAGAAGAGAGTAGGAAAAGTAAGAAACATGTCTGTCTAGCGTACAGAAAGACACAATCATAAGTATGAGGACATTTCCACGTGGTGCCAAGTAATTATGCAAGTACAATAGAAGTAACAGGCTAATTTAATAAATGTCATTCTGCAGTCACAACACATTGTGAGTCATACGAAATGTTGCATAAATATTAGCCATGAAAATGAATGCAGTCCACAGTGACACCGGGCCAAATATCCTTTTTAGACAACACATTTATGAATTATTTTTGCTGCAACATATTGCACCATAACATAATTGAATTCAGCACTTCTCAATAAAAAAAATATTGCTTTATAATAAGATGCAGGCACTTTGGACTCTTACCGAGAATAAAACGACTCAACCAGAGAGACGCTGAGGAGTTGCTGTAAGTTTTTCAAGTCACAAGATGTCACTGTGTTTGAAATGTCACTGCATTTGAAATCCTGAAACATGAATGCAGGAAAAAAAAAAGCCCCAAAGGTTCTTAGAGCTTCATCTATCATTATCAGTCAGTTAGTAATACACATAGACAACCACATTTACATTTGGGAGAACATCAGTGGGATGACTTGCATGTGCATCCCTTATTTGAATCACATGTTTCTTTGAGGGGTTTTTTTATCACCAGCTGCAGGGTTAGAGAGCTAATTCCTAAAAAATTCAGTTCATAGAATAAGTGAAAATGAGAGTGCTGTTGCATTTCTTGAAGAGTGGAAATAAAAGAAAACACTTTCAGTTAAAGGCTGGATCTTTCTGTGACAAAGGCTGCATCATGTATACTGATTAATGCAGCCTCAGTATTTATTTATTTGCTGTATTCAGCACACTGTGAGCCTTCTGGTTTCCGTGCCCATATATAACCTTATATCACATTTCTCTTCGGGGTATATATTATAGAAAGGAAATGAGACTTCTGCTTTGTAGGGGTCCACCACAAGCATCTCAAATACGATTATGTGACCTGACAGTCTGATGTCTATCAATGACAGTGATCCATGTGGAGGGAAGGCTGTGATTGTCAGCGCAATGCTTTCTCTTCTGCTGCGCCTGTCCAAAACGCTCGCCATGCGGTAGGCTGCGCCACAGAATCGCTACCGGCAAATTAACCATCCTTAGTACAGACAAAGGAAGACAAACATAAGCCAGTCTGCAAACATGTGTCTGTGTCTGTGTCTGTGTGGCCACGTTAACTGCGTGCGTTATGAGGAAGGATGATGAGGTTGAATATTCTGCACATAAAATTTGACCTTGCTTTTAATAATTAAACGTTTTAATCACATCTTCGGGTTGTATTCCCCCCCCTTTTTTTTCAATAATCTGATCATATGTTTCACAGACGTGCTGCACAGCGATTTTGTTTCACGCACTGAATGACTGGTGTCGTGGAAGTTATATATATATAGATGCATATGTTTTGTGTGGCCACCATTCTTTATTATGGGGGTGCTTTTTAGTGTGTTGGTCGTCTACTAGCTCCCAGATCCTACACCGACATCGTAATGGAGGGATAAGAGGAGAGAAATGGGTGGGGAGGGAGGAGGGGAGCTGCGCCACAGTGGAGAAGGGAGAGCTGGAGTCTGAGTGCGCGCTAGGGTGGGATACGGTCCTTCCAAGGTCAAGTCAGATACATTGGATGACATAACGTCCGGTTACAGATTCCAAAATAAAATTTCTATAACTGAACAAGCATACTGTAAATTTTCACTGGAACATATACACTCAGGGATCGGTAGAGCATGGTTCAAGACAATATAAACTAAACTAAAAGTGTATTTAGACAGCAAAAGTAAGTGTTTGTTCACTACGCACAAGTTAATACCTAAATTATGATTTAGGAATTGATGAAAACAATGACAGCTATGCCATTAAAGGGTGCTATAGCTCCCAGTTCTTACTTTCAGCTGACTAAAACACCAGTGAAGCCTCTCCAATTCTTGGTTTCCTGAACGCGTTTCTCCTTTTCTTCCTTCCCTGGCCTACTGAACTTGGAGAAAACTTCTACTCATTTTATTTTGAAAGGCACACACTTCTTTTCCGGATTCATCTGGACACATTTCAACAATCTTGACGGATCTCACAGCTCCAGCGGCAGGGAAACACACCCGTCAGCAGCGCGCATTGGAGACAAAAAAAAAAAAAAGCGCATCACGGACAAAGGAAATATGGGTGCGCTGGAGAGGATTCACCATAGCCGGGTACCACAATGGATGAGCCGCTTCTGTTTCATTTACCGGGAGACCAATTAGCCCACCTTAATGAGGTGCTGGGATGCAAGATACTGCAAGCTAAAAAGGCGGAAGGCTGCGTTTAATCCGTCTGCGGATCCTATGAGCTTGCGATGGCTGTGGCGGGGATATGCAACTGGATAGGGAATAATGTGCCTTTTTATTTTGTGATATTTTCCTTATTTTGTGGCCTTTCTTTTGGACAGTTGCGATATTCTATTACAGAAGAATTAGAAAATGGGGCACTGGTCGGTGATCTGGCGCATGACTTGGGGATGGATATTCGAAAGCTGGCCACCCGTAAAATTAAGGTAACCTCCAACAGCGGGAAACGCTACGTGATTGTCAACCCCAAAAATGGGAAATTACTTGTCAATGAAAGGATTGACAGGGAGGCACTGTGCGATTTATCCAGCACCTGCCTCATTAATCTGGAGGTGATGGTCGAAAATCCCAGTGAGATGCACCACGTCGAGGTGGAGATTGTGGATGCCAATGATAATGCACCGCAGTTCCCCAGAGACGAGTACCAACTGGAAATCACAGAATCTGCTTTACCAGGGTCTCGTTACCCAATTGAAAACGCTCAAGATCCAGACATTGGGTCAAATTCAGTCCGCATGTATCAGCTTAGCACAAACGACCATTTCGCGCTGGTATCTAACAAACCCTCCCTCAATACAAAGCACATCGAGCTTGTGCTCAAAAAGCCCCTTGATCGTGAACAAACGCCTTACCACCAGTTAATTTTAAGTGCTGTGGATGGTGGGACACCTGAGAAAACAGGCACGGCTAAAATCAACGTCCGGGTCTTGGACTCAAATGACAATATTCCCACGTTCGACAACTCAGTGTACAAGGTGAAACTCTTGGAAAATTCACCCAAAAACACCCTTGTCATCAAACTGAATGCGACTGATCTGGATGAGGGCACAAATGCAGAGGTTTATTACTCTTTCAGCAGCTACACTCCAGAGAGAGTGCGGCAGATGTTCAGCATGGA
This sequence comes from Miichthys miiuy, assembly GCA_036365135.1. Lineage (NCBI taxonomy): Eukaryota > Metazoa > Chordata > Actinopteri > Sciaenidae > Miichthys > Miichthys miiuy. Next base: position 19,399,289 of record CM071616.1, read on the forward strand.
CACCAACACAGGAGAAATAAGAGTGAGGAACAATGTTGACTATGAAGAGACCAACTCCTATGAGATGTACATCCAGGCGATGGACAAGGGCCCTGGGGCTGTGGCCTCCTACTGTAAGGTAGTGGCAGAGGTGGTGGATGTGAATGACAACGTTCCTCAGATAGTGTTGTCATCTCTGTCAAGCCCCGTTAGGGAGGATGCCCGTGCAGACACAGTCGTTGCCCTCATTAGTGTTACTGATCGAGACTCTGGCGCGAACAAGCAGGTGACCTTAGAGATCCCAGCAGGCCTTCCTTTCAAGATCAAGTCATTTAGAAATTACTACACTCTGGTCACCTCAGCCTTCTTGGACCGCGAGACCACTGATGCCTACAATGTCACTCTGAGTGCCACAGATGGAGGAAACCCCCCACTTTCCTCCCAGAAGACCATACAGGTGGATGTGGCTGATGTTAATGACAACCCACCACGATTTGAACAGACTTCATATACCGTCTACGTGGCTGAGAACAATGCCCCCGGGGCGTCTTTGTGTACTGTGAAAGCTCAAGATGCAGACATCAAAGAGAACGCACGCATCACCTATACAGTGCTCAATGACAACAACCATGGCATCCCTGTCACCTCGTATGTGTCTGTGAAGGCCGATACAGGGGAGGCTTATGCCCTGCGAGCCTTTGACTATGAGTCACTGAGAGAGTTTCACTTCCAGGTCAAAGCCCAAGATGGGGGCATTCCCCCGCTCAGCCGCGTCGCCACTGTCTACATCTACATAATGGATCAGAATGACCATTCACCATTAATAGTAAACCCTCCCGGCAATGGCACACGCTCGTTGGAAACGGTACAAAAGAATGCAGAGCCTGGTGCCTTGGTGACTAAAGTGGTGGCATATGATGCAGACGCTGGTCCGAATGCCTGGCTCGTGTACGTACTAGAGACAGCCACTGACCTGGACTTGTTCAAAGTGCACGAACACACCGGTGAAATCAGGACCACTCGGAGGATCCTGGAGGACAACTTCACCTCCTTTGCTCTTACCGTTGTAGTGAAGGACCATGGGCAGCCTACCCTCTCCTCCACCGCCACCATCAACGTAGCTGTCATGGAGGTGCCACCCAAAGTGGCTCCTGATCCCAAGAGGATCATCCGACCTCACAGCACGCTGCTCTTCTCCAACGTGACCCTCTACTTGATCGTAGCTTTGAGTGCCACCACCTTTGTTTTCCTGGTCACTGTGGTGGTGCTGGCTATTGTACGCTGTCATGCCTACTGCACCCAGCCTGGGTCCTGCTCCCCTTGCTGTGTGTCACAGAAGCCCCCTCCAGATGGTGGGAGCAGCAGCGTAAGTGCTGGTGGGGGAGGCAGCGGTGGAGCCGGAGCACAACCTAATAACAATGTGGTGCTTCGGAGAGACCTCAAAGTGGAGCCTCATTACATCGAAGTGCGTGGGAATGGCTCCCTCACAAAGACTTACTGCTACAAGACCTGCCTGACAGCCACCTCTGGCAGTGACACTTTCATGTTCTACAACACAGGACGTCCCATCAGTGGCACCTGGGGCAGTGGTGCTGACCGCTTCTTCACAAGTGGAAGTGGATTTGTACGCAGACTGAGCATGCCTGATGCCTCACTGCAGATCTGCCCAGAGGTGTGTCATTAATTATGTATGTTTACCTTTGTCCACACAACTGGAAGGTCATGAATCATCTTTATGTACCCTTTTTTGCATTAAGATTTTGCTACAGCATGCATTGTCAGTGTTATGTTGCTGCTATAGGGTGATGATATTCCTGTATTTTTAGTTTGATCCCCTCCAGCAGTAAATTGAATCATTGCAGGCCACACTCTCTTTGTTCAGTTCCCACTTGTACCGTGCAGTCGCTCAGCCCAGCCCAGCTCAGCACTCACACTTCATTAGTGTCAGGCCTGATGCTTTTTGTGGTCCTGCGTTGTTTCTGATGATTCAGACGTTTGTGTTTCAGTTTGAGCTTGTCATCACATATACACCAAATACACTTGCTCATTCTCTGTGCAAGTCAGGTCTGACTTGTGTGTATGTGTGTGGGTGTGTGTGTGTGAGTAAAACTGTTACACTGGAGAAGTTGGGGTTATGATTGACTTGATCAAAGGTCTTGCAAGGCTAGTTGTTGTTGCCTCTGACTATGTGAGAGATATGCACGTATCTAGGAATTGTACTGTGACGATATACCTGACATACCTGCTTCGCTAACCATACAGTGTTTGTGTAGTCCTTTCATGTTGAAATCTTCATGCCTATTAGTCATGGATTTAAGGACTCGGGTATGAATCTAGCAGAGGTTTCTGGGTCTGCTAGTTGGAAATCAGTGATTAACCATAGGCTCCTATGGTTAAGAGGGTATCTCTAGATGCATCATGTTAATTATATGGTGCCAGTCACTAGTACATTAGTTATAAGAAAACAATCTCTTACCAAGACAATTGTAGCAGTGTAAATTAAATTAACCTCCAGCCTCTGTTCCGCAGCCCTGCAAATTAGATTTACTCAAAGACGCTGGGTCTACCAGTACAAAATACTCCCCTCTGAATTGAGCTGAGGAACATAGTGTGCCATCTTTATCTGGGACACTTGCTACTGCCTGAGCAGGTTTGTGTCTTAGGCTTTTCTTATTCAGTGTTCCTGACGGCAAAGGCTGCAACCCACATGATACCGACAGAATTTAACATTTTCATATAGATATAGATTTCACAGTTGTTTCATACTGTGCATGTGTGCAGCACCTATTCATGAGGAAAATAATTCTGAAAGAGTCAGGCATAATTAGTGGTCATGAAAGATTAGCTCATTAAAAATGTGACTTTTCACCCTATGAAATTCTTATGGTCCTTTGATCTCGACGGCATAATAATCAGCAAAATTGGTCACAGAGCAGCAAATTAATGGGAGTCCTGGCAGCCTTAACAGTAACAGTAGTGACTCCAATAGTGCAAAAACTAACTCAGTGGCACTAAAACTAATGTAGGGTGTACCCAAAGCAGCAATGTTGTTAATTATGCATAACTTAAAGCCTTAATATAATTTAAACAGGGGCATTATATAGAAATTCAGCCTCGGTTCAGTTGTCATGAACAGGGAAATTATCTGTAGAGACCAAAACCAGTTTTTGTACCAGGCTGTAAACATATTTATTTCTGCTGTGAAGGTAGACATTTTAACATAGGGGCTTATGTAGATTGACTCGTTTTGCAGTCAGCCTCAAGTGGTCGATTGAGGAACTGCAGATCTTAGTCCTAGCATATTGGCTTCACTTCACAGCCACAGAGGTTGCTGCTCAGTTTGTACAGTAGTTTCAATTTAATAATGATAATAAGAAAAGTAGAGCTGCAATGATTAGCCTACTGATCAGTTAGTTGATCGACCAAAAAATAGTCAGCAATTATATGATAATCGATTAATGATTAAGTAATTTTCATGTAAAAATGACAGAGATTCCCTGTCTTTTCTGTTTTATAGAATTAAACAGAACATTTTTATTTTAGATTTTGGACTGATGAAACAAGACATTTAAATACATGACCTTCGACTGAGAAACTGGGATGGACATTTGTCACAATTTTCTGACTTTTTATAGATTATCTAGTATCTAGAAAATGAGGCCTAAAATAAAGAAGTAAAAATCAGGTAATACGAGACTATATAATGATAATGTGTAATAATAATAATAATATGACAATAAAATAAACACCACAGGTATGGGATGCGGTCGCCCCGGTGATAGAGTAGCTCTCGCTTGCAATAATTTACCGGAAGACTACTGGGAGTTTTAAGCACTCAGCCCAGGTTCATCAGGAGAAGACAGATTTACTGAACCCAGATGGGTCCACATCAGTCTATACAAACATCCCAGCAATCAGCAAAAGGGCATAACTCTCACAGCTCTTACATTTATAGAGCCATGGAGTGAGAGACTGTCCAAAAACTCATCAATATGGCTTTCAGCGACTGCCCTTTGAAAGTCCTTCTGTGGCTCTGTGTGGATATCAATATGTATGCATCCATGTGTGTGTGTGTGTGTGTGTGTGTGTGCTTGCAATGGGGGACGCAACTGCAGTGTTCCTATCACGTCCAGAGCCGGGATGTGTATCATGATTAATTGATGAGACCATGGCCCAGCCAGGCTCTGCACTGTATAAGATCAAACTAAACTCTCTCTCTCCTCTCTCGTCTCTTTTTTTCCCCCTCTCTCTCTCTCTCTCCCTCTCTCTCTCTCTCTCTCTCTCTCTCTCTCTACCTCTTGCTCGCTCAGCCAAAAGCCCCGAATGCTGACTGGCGATATTCTGCATCTTTGAGGGCAGGGGTGCAGAGGTAAGCACTTTCCATCTTTAACTCTTTTGCAACTTTTGATCATCTAGAAAAAGTTAAATCTGTCCATCTGTCTCACATAATCTGTGCTACTACTACACTACTTCACCCCCCATGTTGCTCTTTACCACAGCTGCAATGTACGGTATCTCTGAGCAACATATTTATTGATTTATTAGCATCAGACTTCCCACAGATAACTGCACCTCAAAATGACCTCTATGAAAAGATTAAAAGAAGACACTGCAACATAATACTTCAAATCACTGTCTGCCATTATGAGAGATGACCGCTAGTGGCCCCGTAGCATCTGTTTGAACCTCAACCCGTTCCTCCTCTTTTGGGAAAAGTGGAATGTGTGGCTTCTATTAGTGGTTGTGTACTCATCCTCTGCAGTGTAATACTATATAGGTCATCTACATTCATGAGCGTCGTTTCCCCCAGTTAAGCAGGAAGCATGAAGGACAAATGAGCTGACTATGACCTTTCTTAGATTATCAGATGCACACATGCATCAGTGTCTGGCTCGAGCACACACGTGCATGTTTCTGTGTGTATTTATATATTACACAGATGAGGGGAGAAGTTGTGCACACAGACAGCAGAGGACATTTTGGACTCCAGTAATAAATCCAGTTAATTCACTGGATGTGCTTGCATGCACAGATATGGTTTCATAAGTCCTTATTACTTGACCAAATCCCAATTATAGATTGATTTAAAGATTGATACATACACTATATATGCTTATTATTACAATGAAGCAGAACCTAATTAGTTAGAAGCATGCAATGTATAAATGCATAACAAATAAATGAGGTTTGGGTTAAGAGCTTATCTTATAGGAGTAAAATATCTTTCCAACTTTGTCTGAAGCACTAGTACTAGAGATGTAAACATTCACAATAGCTACCTGCTGCAAACCAGAAAATACTGAAGAGAAGTATTTTTTTTGTGTGTCTACACCTGTCACTTAAATTTTGCAATTGTCAGGTCACAAAAGTTGAGTTAATGAAATGTTTTGCAAATCTGACACAAGGACAGCTGGAACATCAGGGACTAATTAGCTGTACCTCCATATGTCTATCATTTCTACTGAATTTTCATAATTTCATGCTAACAATGCTCACTGCTCAGTCGTGCAAGTCTCCTGCTCCGTCTAAGTTTGATTTAATTGGATATTAGTGTTAATTTCTATGGTGCGGAGGATATCATAATGTGCATCGTGTCATCAAGCCACTGTAACATGACATGGATTAACATAAATCATCAGTGCAATTTGCCGCTGCCGTCTCTGAAATGGCAGCGGCTGTAACACACACACAGACACAGAGAGGCTCATATTATCGCTTAAGCCCAACACACGCATACTGAAATGTATCACAGTACACACAGCATGTACTACCAACATTACTGACCCACATTCCTGGTGTAGTCAGTCAGTGTAGAAAACACCAGTCCTATCTGTGTCATAGTCTCACACATTAAAACAGCACCTTTTAAAACAGCACCTTTGCTGATGTAAAAGCATAAAAACACTCCAAATGTACATGGCCATTTTATATTCATGAGAAAATCCCTTTTCAACAAAACAAGTGTGTTGCAGTTTGAGGTAGATGCGGGATGTGCTGCATTGCAGAGGCCCCAGTCAGGGTAGGTCCTCCTATAGGGGAAACTCTAAATTCATTATGAATGTATGGGGGGGGGGGGATTCTCAGCCTAGAAAGAAAACTGGATGCACGCACTTAGCTGTGTATGTTTATTACATCATTCCTCGAGTTTCTAAATTTAAAGATACATTTTTGGTGATCCTGTGTGGTCATATTTCCCCAGTATGATTATGTTTCTGAGGGAAAGCTTGGGATGTTTCTCTTCACTCCAGACTGCTCTGACTCGTACGCGTATCTGTATCCTGTATCTGTTTTCCCTTATTGCAAAGAAATTCAGTATTTACAAAAAGGACATCTATAAACAAATCCACTTTGTTCAGGGAATAGTTCAAGGTTTGGGGAAATAGACTTATTTAATATCTTGCCAAGAATTTGATGAGACAACTGACGTCATTCTTGTGTCTGTCTGTGAGTATGAAGTTACAGCCAAAAACATATCTCTACTATCAGCTTCTATAAGGAAAAATGAATACGTAGCTATAAGTCTGATTTTGATTTGATGTGTCTCACAGAGTTTGCTGAATGTGTTCTGCCTTTCAGTTCGGTCCACATGGAGGAGTCCTCTGTGATGCAGGGAGCACAGGGGATGCTTGTCCAGAACTGGCCAACTGTGTCCAGTGCTGCAGGTGAGTAGAAGTCTAACAGTCAGCATAAAGTGAAAAAGCACCCTGAGTGTGACTTTCTTTGGGGCAATGGTGACAAAAAAGTAAAAAGTAACTGATTTCACCATGTATATTTCTATATGTAAATCTATATTTGAATGGAAGGAAACAAGCAAGATCTCAATAAAATGTATCAAAAGTAGCAGATGTCGATTGTGCTGAAATGTCATTATGTAATATGTACAATACCAATAGTATTTGTTGAACATGTCAACATGTTAAAACTGATATATATTTTTTTTCAATTATTGTTTTATAATTGCAATAGAATGTATTCTTTCAAATATTGTAATCAAAGATGCGGTGGTCAAGGAGGAAAGTTCTCGCCCACCACCACAGGCATCTGGGATCGGAGGCAAGCGTATAGCTTATCAATGGCAACAATGAATGAGTTGAGTATAAATTTGAGATGATGTATTCTCTGTACTACTGCTCCAAAATATGCTAGATGTATATTTTGACAAATTTAAACCCTGAAGGAAGAGGATATGATTACAGTAAAACGAAATTCAGAACAACTTGGGGTACTGGTAGTGGCAACTTCATAGAATAGTTTGAAATTTTGGGAAATGCGCTAGTTTGTTTTCTTTTCAATGGCATTAGAGAACATTTATTCTCATGTCTGTATGCTAAAGGAACCAGGAGACAGTTAGCTTAGCTTAGCATAAAGGGAGGAAAACAGCTAGCCTTGTTCTGTTGAATGGTAAACAAAATCTGCCTACCAGTTCTTCTAAAGTTTATTAATCAACATGTGCTATCTTGTTTATTAATGTCGTGTGAAAACCAAATTGTGAAAAATGCCAAATTGCATTGTAAAGGTTTCCACTTCCACACAGATTAAAGAAACAAGAACGGTTTTATGGATGAGCTTTAGAGGTGCTAGTAGGCAGATGGGGTTATCTTTACCTTTAGACAGAGCCTGGCTAGCTGGTTCCCCCTACTTCCGGTCTTTATGCTAAGCTAAGCTAATCATCTACTGGCTCTGACTTATATATTTACTATGCATACACACTCATATAACTCTAGGCAAAAAAAAAGCTTATCTCCCAAAATGTTTAACTATTCCATTAATTGCCCATATCTATGGCAATAATAGTAAAACAGAGTTCCATATGGCAAGCAACGCTGACTGAAATACCGCAGTCATGTGTTGCCTGTCATCATTGCCAGCAATTTGTTTTGTTGTTCCATTGTGCATTGTATTTCATGAATAGCTCCCCTACTGAGCCTCTGATTGGTTCACAGACTCAACCCAAGGCATCATGGGATTGACAGTGGCTAACAACATGCTAACAACAACTGTTTCCAGTGCTGAAAAAATTCACAAATGATCACAGAGGACATTTAGTGTTGGATTTGTCATTAAGTATTTATTTTTATCTCCATTAGTGGTAAACCACAAAACCATAGGATAGGTTGCTTTTTCACCACTGTCAGGAAGAAATCCACACCATCACAACCCTACTCAAGTCTAACTTCTTACAAAAAGATGCCCATCACAACTGCACATTACAATTTGTCCATCGCATTAAAGTCTACTTAATACGTTAACAGAATTATCCTTTGAATATCTACATGATCTTGAATTTCAGTGAGATGTTACAGAGCTTAGGTGAGGTGCAAACCATAGTAATGATGATGCATTATCCATAGCCACAGTATTAAAACAGATGGGGAGCTACGGACTGAATACGATAACTTGTCCTGAGTGGGTGGTAACACTGAAAATGTGTTGCAACACAACATAAGGTCAGAAAGAACTGGCCTCAAGTATGACCCTCGTTTCATCATTCACAGACAGCACTCAGAGCTAATGACTAACAGCTTTTGTCAGCTGACTGGAAGACTTTTACAACTAAGATTTCAAAACAGTGTTTGGAACATTATGAGCTGTTCCCTCTGTCCTTTAGCCAAGCTTCCGTTCATTGATTTTCTGTCTAGCTGCAAGACTTAAAACATGGGCAGAGACCTGAGGTTGAAGCATGACAGTCAATCACTCAACGAGTCAGTGACAAAATATATCTTACTGTCTGTCAGCTTGTCTCTCAGTGGAACAGAGAGCTGGGGAATTGTTCGACATACAAGCTGCACCAGTTTCCAGTATCTCTGTGCCAATTTGCTGCCAAGAATTGTGTATTTTTTGTAGAGCAGATGGAAATCTGCCTCTCTGGTCATGTAAAGTATCAAATATTGTCTTTAGGCAGAGTGCACAGAGGACTGCAGACCAATCAGCATTGCATTGTTGCAATAGCGTTATGCTTAGTGCTCAGGCTTGATTGCTGGTTGATCCTCTTTGCTACGTACGAAGAGGTCGAGCCTTTTTCGTGACACATTTTTGTCTGCAGTGAATTGTTATCATGATGAACTTGTCTGATGCGCTGTGGTGCATCTAAATGCGGCACCCTCAAAACTGTGATTCTGCAAGTGACCCATGGCGCATATGAGGAGACATTTGTCTGATGCCAGAGGGGGAAAGAAGCTATTACCAGTAATAAGAGAGTACCATGAAAAAAAAGAGACATCCAGCAATATTAAAAGCAATTTTGGAAAGAGGAAGAGCAGAGGAGACGTACAGGGGGGATGGAGAGAGAAAAAAAAAAAGCGAGGTGTGGGGGGATGGAGAAAGAGAAAGGTTAAGAGGATTGGCAGGTTCCTGCAGTAGTGTTGTTGCTAGGGAACGCCATGTGACCTGTTGCCTGGCAACACTGTCTAACTGAGAGATTGCTGCAGCAGCCGCACCCTCCATCGGCAGGGAGTGGGCGAATGCAGTTTCCATGGCGACCGGTCATATCGCTGAATGGAAGATTTAGAGACAGAAAAAATGAAGGAGTACAGAACGGGAAGGGGGAAAAGGGAAGGGGACTCTGCAAAGGGCAGGTATTAAGAGGAAAAAAAGAGGGCACGCAGTAATTGAGATGGTGTGACGTAGGAAAAAAGGGTTTAGGTAGACGTGTCTCATGCAGAATACATGTGATGTGCTGCATACATTTAGACTTCACGGCTGTCAGAACTGTACATGTGCCACAAACCACCAGAGGGGTTCATTTTAGATGGAACCGTATCCTGGACTAGACAGGGAATTAAATAGCCTATTTTAAATGTAGGACAACAGGTTACATGAAATGAGGCTTCAAACTGCCACATATCTACATCAGGTGTCATGGCAACCTCCACCCAAGGAGCTGTATTGACCTGCTAGCAGTTACACGATGAACTGTGTTTGCTGTGAAATATAGGCTAACATGAAGCCATGGCAGAGTTACAAATAATCCTCCATGTTAGAGAAACAGTAGCACAGGGAGGGAGGTAAAGCTCGTCACAGCCGTGTCTTCATATCTCAGAATAATACCTGGACCAGGATTCTAATTAACAATGTCAGAGGTTTGGATTTGTCACAGCCAGTGCAGAGAGCCCTGGGATGTCCCAAGACACCGTGACAATATCCACTTGATTAGACACTACACAGCCACTTGACATTGTATCTCAGTTGGTGATGCATAGGGACATGAACTGCTTTAAGCCCCATCGGTTGTATATAAGCTAAACCATGTACTGTTGTGATCGTGCACAGTTTATTTCACTGGTGGAATTATATTGCAGTTTGCAGCTTCACTACCAATCAGGTAATCTTGCCCACATTGATTACTGTCTTAGTAAGCTTCAGGTAAAATTTACAGAGGTTAAGAAGGTTGTAACCTAGCTACAACTGTCTGATATAAACTATGGACCATGTCCAATAACCACTATATGCTCATATACTGAGCGCATTCATGAACCCATCCCATTTTATGCACTGACCTTTCTTCTCTAAAACATAAACCCAAATTTACTGGCTCGATAAGCTCATCCACATTCTGCCTCACAGTATTCTGCACATCTCCTTTAACTCACTGGCTGTCTTTTCGGTTTATTTTAAGCATGGTTGTCCTCCTCCACACGAGAAGCACTTCCTTTCCTAACCATTGAGAGCCATAGAATGGGACTTATTTAAAAAACACCAGATCCTCTTGCTGGGTTTAATACCCAGATTAAATACAGACAGACCATACCATCAAATGTCATAATCCTCAGAAACAGACATTGCAGCATTGCGGTATTAACGCATTAACTCCACTAATGGTAAGATAAGATGATAACATCTGACACTAACTAATCATTAAACAAGCTGAATTACACAGGTCAGTTAGCTCAACTTGGCCTTTTCAAAAAATGATATATAAAAAATTATGTAATATGAGACGAAATTATTTTAAAAAAAGGAATTTCCTCTGCAGTCATGTTTTAAGATTATTTATTTATCTGGATCTATCTCATGTTAATTATTTAATGTAACTTAAAAATAAGTAATTCTATTTTTGAAGGAGAAAACTAATTATTTATGTGCGTCAGTGTTCATATGTTCCTGCTGCTGTGTTACTGATATCCGCAATATCTGACCTCTTGTGCTGTATTCAAAACCTTCACAGCATCAAATTTGTATGAGTTAATATATCATCAGTTTACAGTGAGTCATGGCTTCATAATATGTAATAGCCCTCTGAGAAAGGAGTGGTTAAACAATACAGAGCTACAGAGCATGTAGTGTCCGTTACAACTTCTCTTATTATATTCTATACGTGTAATTTATTCTCATATCCGATGAGATCATTGAAGGGACACAGTGGGACACTGCGCGTATGGACAGTGTGTATTTTTAAAATAGTGTACCACTTTCCCAATGGGACAGTGGTTGAAACCATTTCAGTGCTCCACAATGTCATAAATAGCCCATAAAGAAAACTCAAACAGAATCTTTTTTACAAGGGACTGTGTTTGATCTAAATAAAATCCAGACTGAAAGTAGGTCAGTGCAGAGGGAACTGGTGTGGGCCTGAGAGCACCGTGTCTGCAAAACCCGCCCACCCCCATCTTTCTTACTGCCTCGCTCTCTCTCTCTCTCTCTCTCTGTATCTCTCTCTCTCTCTTTGCTCTCTGTCCCTACCTCATCTAACATCCTCTTCCCTTTTCATTCTGGCATTTTCACCTTTTGACCTTAATAATCGCTGTCTTATTTTCACTTTACATGATTTTTCCATATATAGAATTTTTTTTCCCCAGTATCTTTATTTCCCGACTTGCTATCTGGGCTTCGTTCTCTGTCACATCTATGCTTGAGCACTAAAAAAGGTTGAATCCCTGTCTCTGGCCTCCTATGAGAGTAGGATTAATCTGCTGCCATCATCCAAATACAAATATGAATACAAATCACATTGCTAAGTTAAACATCCCCGTGGCTTAAAGGTTACCCCTGTCCAGTGTTCCCTTCTGTCGTCTCAGCTGAATTGCTGTCCTAAAAAAAAAAAAAAATCCACTCCCTGTGGCTATTTTTCCATTGTCAGGCTATGGCTCTGCTCGTTTTTGCTTGATTTGATTTTAAATCTTTCTGTTAGGTTTTATGATTTTATTTTTATCTCAGACACCAAAAATAAAATAAAAGCTAATAGAAGGGACTATCCCGCTTCTATCACTAACCAGCAATCAACATATTACCAGTATATGTAAAGAGCTACTGTGGAATTGATACTTAAAGAAATAGTTCAGTAATAAATACAAAATATGGTTTCTTGCTGAAAATTTGATGAGCTGATCAATGCTCCACTCATATTTGTATGACACTAGCTGGAGCCAGCAGTGGGCAAATTTAGCTTAGCACAAAAAACGGAAACAGAGGGAAACATCTAGCCTGGCTCTGTGCAAACAAACTACATCTGCCCACCAACACATCTAAAGCTCAGAAATAAACAAATGATATCTAATTTGATTTTTTAAATGGGGTATGCTGTATATCGTGATATCTCTTGACTGGGATCAGTATTTTCCTGATGTCTCCGCTGGTTGCCTGCTCTACCGCCAAGACATATTAAGACACATAACCCCCTATAAAAAGGCAAATTATTGTTTTTACACTTTGGTTTTCGTGGAAATTAAACAAACGAGATGTTAGATGTTAGCCAAGTAGTGAGCTTCCTGTAAAGATGGATTGTATTACCTTTGGACAGAGCCATGCCAGATTTCCCTGTGCTTTCAGTCTTTGTACTAATCTATGCTAATTGGCTGCAGGCTTTAGCTTTATATTTTACTATACAGACATGAGAGTGGTATCATTTTCCTCATCTGATTTTCAGAAAGAAATCGAACTAACTCAAAAAAACTTTCCTTTAATGGAGCAGTGTGGTTACAATGATGATAATAAAGGGAATGACTAGCCATATTTGACATCTTTCTCTTTCTTTTTTCTCTCTTTCTGTCTGTGTAGATGGAGAAGGGGGTGGAGAGCTATCACCCCCAGTGGGTGCTGGAGTTAACAGCAACAGCTGGCACTTCAGATATGGTGCCCAACAAAGCTATGGCCCTCCTCAGCCTCTGAAGCCTGGAGAGATTCCTCCTGAAGCCTTTATCATTCCCGGATCCCCAGCCATCATTTCTATCCGCCATGACGCCGGCCCTGTGGATGACAAAGGTGACTTCATAAGCTTTGGCAAGAAGGAGGAGGCCAAGAAGAAGAAAAAGAAGAAGAAGGACAAGAAGGACAAGAAGGATAAAGGAAAGGATGACGGGGGGGACGATTAGAGGAGAAGGGGTGACTTGAAAACAGAGCTACCAACAAACTACCATCCCAATTACAGAGCCAGAAAAAAAGCCAAATGCATATTTTAGAACCGAGGGAGCCTCCTTGCACGATATTTGCATAGACACTGTACAGTGGGCAAACCCTCATTAGACCATGCCTGGCTCCCCAGACCATGTGAACTTGCAAAATAAATGTTTCTCTCTCTTTTCTTAGCTCATTTGGCCAATAACTTTGGCCTATAAAAGTCCAAGGTTTATGGTAAACGAATAGACAGACTTCATTTAAAGGTTGGACCAAATTAATACAGAAAGGATTTTATTGGATTAGATTAGCCTTTCTGTGATTTACTGCGCCCCCTGCCCCCCCAGTTTGTATAATAAAAAACAAAAACACCTGAAAAAGGTGTACTATTTGTATCTGACCATTGTCAGGTGAGGCTGCCTCTGTTGGCATCTCTGTCTTTATGCAGTCCCCTTCCTTTTTGGCTCACCTAGTTAGAGGTGAAATTAAAGCCAAACTACAAAAAAAAATATTAATAAACAGGCTTTTGTCTTCAGCATCATGGAGGCCTTGTAGAAATTCAGAAAATGTGGTCTTTTGTATAAAAAAACGCGAAAAAATGAAAAAGTAACAACATACAGTATATGTACCATGAGATTAGCACCTTGAAGACAATGAGGTGACTGAGACAAGCAGGACCACACTCGACTAAATAGCTCTGTTTCAGTGTAACATAGCACATTGCAGAGGCTGAGGACCTGGACTGGGTTGCACCAACTATGCGCAAGTTTGTTCCCAGGTTAGGGCATAAAATAGTGGCTCCATAACTGCTAGTTAATTTGCAATTAGCAAGTTACGAAATTCGATTGTACCATGGGTAGTAAGGTGGAATTCTACAGCTGTAGCTATTTATAACATTTAGATTTCAGATGAGTAGCTGATCAGTAATAGACTTACCTGGCTGATGGGTACAAACCATATGGATTTGTAGTTGACTAGATTGGGATAAAATTTACGATTGGTATATAGAGTCCATATTTGACTCTTAAAGGACAGCACTAGTTTTTGCATGTTTTAGTCCATTCTCTACTAATCTTGTATACTTTCAGCACAGATGTGTTTGGGGAATTTTTTTCCCCCACCTTCAAGGCAGCCATTGTTTTTACACGAAAATAAAGAACTAAGAATCGAAACAGTTTAGGAGTTTACGTTTCCATCACATGGCAAGTGTAGACTCATTTGAAGACTGTACTTTCTCTAAATAAAACACAGATTTATGGGATTAGTTAGATTCTGCCTGAAAAAAAACACTGAAAAATATAAAAACTCAATTGGAAAATCGGTCATCAGTAATGTGTAATTTGTAGACAATGGGTGGAAACATCCCAAATTACTGCTATAGTCCTTTAAGTTGCAAAATGGCATGGAATTACTAAAGACAAAAAAATACACCGTGTGCAGAAAAAGAAAAACAAAAAGAAAGAAAAAAAATCCTGCTTTACTGTTAGTGAGTGCAGTCGTGTGACTTTGTATCATTTGCACCTGCTTTATTGCTTGCTTGACTATTTAGTTGTTACTTAAGGTTACGTAACAGATTTTTGTGGTGCTTCCGCTTGTGTTTTAGCAATGCGTGAATCGGGATTAGTGGCTACTTCGGATATAACTAGGGAACCTATGTGCAGCTGTTGCAACCGGCCCCTGACCCTGTCTCATCTCTTCGAATATGGCACAGGTCAATGGGGTCTTTAATCCCACTGTGTATCAGCACACCCAGTCTGACATACACATTATTGTACACAAACACTGACTCTCTCTGCCTCTTACTCACATATACACACACAAGCAAACACACACGCTCTTTCTTGCTCTCAATACAAACACACAAAACTATAAGATTTCTGGAAACCCCAACTCTAAGACTGAAGTGCCATCCTTAATCTGGGAGTGTATTATATGGCTGGGACGCAGGAAAGTTGCTTGTTGCTTCATTTCTGTTCAAGCCTGATCCCTGTACTTCTGTCTTTGAATGTTAAGTAGTTGTTCTTCAAGCCCTGCACCACTGCCTCGACTGCTTCAGTGCTTGTAGGATTTGCTTGCCCTTTGCCTGTTTCCTCCCTCTAGTCATGTTTCTTCAAATCAAACATGGTTGGACGACATCTTTCAAGTCACTCTCCTTCAATGAACTGTGCTGTTGTAACACAGTAACATTTGTGTATTTGCATATTAACACACAGAATACACACATACAGTGGACACTTGTACATATTCTACATGCACCAAACACACACAGACACACACACAAACAGATCTTTCGTTAGCCAGAGTGTCTCTTCTGATTGCTCATTGTTGACAGCTCTGTCATCTCTCGCTTTGGTTCTACGCATTGCATCGTAAGGACGTCTGACAGGTTAGCAAAAACTCGAGATCACGTTGTTCTGGATATAATTAGACAAGATAGAGAGGCAAAAGATAGAAGTCATTGTAGTGTATTGTGTCGATAAAATTACAACAATTGCAGAGTAAACTGGGAAAGCTATTCCTCTTTTTCAACGAGCAGAGGTACTGCAGTTAGGTGCGTGTCAGCCATTAGTGACAGTTGATCAACTGGGGTCAGCTAAAACTATTTAGAAAATAAGTGAAGCGCAGTTAGCAGCAGTAGAAAGAGGTTGGCTGTTAACTTGGAAGTGGTTGGGGGCTCCACTTGGGGATTAATGGAGGTGAATCACACTGTTGGCACTGTTTATTGTGCAGCAGTGTAAGGTAACAACATGATGGAACAAGGGAAGCAAGCAGAGATCAACAATCAGACCTGGAAAGACCTTAAAATTCTACATTTTTCTTGCTTAATAGCTGCACACGAACATCAGAAATAGTGCTGCTGGGAGAGACTCGCGAGATGCAGTGACCCGAGTGTGAAGTGTGTGAAATGATCAGCTTAATTTGGCCCTGACATTGTGAAACCCAGGTCTAGCGTGGTAGAGGAGAGGTATTGTGAGCGGTAGATATGGGAACGGCATCAACATGATGAAAAGCGTCATAAAATCTCACCTTAGTGTTCCTTTTTTTAGACTATCGTCTTACCAGTCACAGTAGAGGTATGTAGGTGCTGCTATCAGGCTCAATCCATCCGATGCATATGTTTCCCCCCCCTGCCCGTCCTTCAGATGTACTTCTGTGCTGTCAGATCACCAAGTGGCTGTTTGCATGTTATAAGCAAAGGAAACAGATACTATATAAATACTATATATACATAGATATGTTTTCCCACTGGGAAATGCGTATTGGATTACATATACCTCTGATACACATTCTCAAAGACAATACACATTGAAAGACCCACACTCATCCACCCACATACATACATATACTCTATTGCGAACAGTAACTTGTGGAAAAAACCTAAAAGAATCACATTTTTTATCCTGTTGAAATTGAATTTAATCTTCTAGATATACATAATGCTATTGTGTTATGCTATGAAATGCTTTTTTCTCCCCTGTTTTTACCCTTATGATTTTCATAGATGAAGAAAAAACCAGTCCTTAAAGTTGTGTTAAGCTTTGAAATGATCAAACAAACACGATTGTGAAATCAAATCATTTACTCACCCTTCATATCTATCCCTCGAACAGTAGAGAAAAATAATAAAAAAAAGATAAAACGAAGAAAAAAAAATTCAAAATGTGTGAAAATGGTTTAAAAAATAAAGTTGATGTATTCTCTGCTTGTGTATAGTGAATGTTCCTCAGTCACTGGGTGTGGCAGGGAGTGGCACATACCAGTGGACTGTGACAGTGCAGATCTGTTAATAACTTTTTTGTACACCTGCTTCATCATTGTAAAGGTGATAATAGTGATTCTTATGATTTCATCAATCTGGTAATGTGTTTTGTTAATAAGTCACAAATAAAGTTTTTCTTAAATATCTTAAATATCTGAGCTGTCTTTTCACTTTGTTTCAACAGTTAGCTGATCATTGTTCAGCTTCCTTCCTGTCATGAGAGTGTTTACTCGTCAGACTTTATTGGTCCTTATTTGGACTAATAAATTGTAATTAATCAAAGGAAGATGATATGATAGATGACAGCCTGTGGCATTATTCAGGAAAAAACTCACTACTACAGTTAATAGAACACAGCTGGATGACAGAAGGTAACATTGATTGTGGGAATATGTCTGAGCAGAACAGGAAGGATAGTCCAGGATGTAAATCAAAAATTTCACACATGGTAAATGAACCGAGATGAATCTGGCAACAGACTGACTGGGTATGGTAAAGTTCTTGACTTCCCAGAATTTTACTTACATAACTGAATGAGCAACAGATGTGGAATGTTAAAAACAAGATGTTATAGTGTCAATAAAGTGGGAAAGGTTGCGCAAGAGTTGATGTTATGTAAGACATTTGTGTACAATTAAACCAAACCACTAAAGTTCAGCTCTGCCAAGTCATAAACATCTTTGTTTCTCAGCAGGAGTGAACGCTGTTGAAACACATTCGAAACATGTTTAATTGCCAAATAAAACCCAAACTGAGATGAACTTAAAAACAAACATCCAACGCTGTTGAAACACATTCGAAACATGTTTAATTGCCAAATAAACCCCAAGCTGAGAT
This sequence comes from Miichthys miiuy, assembly GCA_036365135.1. NCBI lineage: Eukaryota > Metazoa > Chordata > Actinopteri > Sciaenidae > Miichthys > Miichthys miiuy. The sequence goes on from CM071616.1 coordinate 19,417,194, forward strand.
GAACTTAAAAACAAACATCCAAACAGCTGGCCTATGACGGAGAAATCATAAGGGAAAAAACTGACATAGGTCACTTATAAAAAACCTTGTTTTTCTTTCTCCATTGAGCTCAAGGACAACAATCAGCAACATATGAGCACATTCCAAGGCGGCAGGGTTAAACAATAGCACAGAGGGTTGGATACTGTTCAGCATGGAAACTTAATTTGTTTTCCTCCATTTGAACAAAGAGTTCACATGAATGTTGTTGGCAGTGCAAGCCGTCTGTTGATGTCTGTGCCACGGGCTCCATCTGCCTGTAGACTGGAGAAATCATCCTTTCACACCACCCTTACTCTTTCAAGAGTCCATCTCTCCAGCAACACTGACACCTACTGATGAAAGCTCAGACCGGCAACCGACCCACATCATTCTATAACACAGTAAATAGCATCCAGTGTGTGGCTGTTTTGTGGCAACAGCAATACACAGAATGATTAGTAGTTGTTGCACAAGTCTGAGTGAAACATATTCATAATTTTGCATTATAAGTTGAAACTTTATTAATCATGTTGAAGCATGAAATTACTCCTCCGCATTTAACCCATCCAGGGGCACCTGTAGGAACACACACATGCACATGCACAGGGTCACACACTCATAGAGACAGATGCCATATTCACTGGAGCAGTGGGTATCAATTCAGCGCCCAGGGAGCAGATGTTGGGGGGGTACAGTGCCTTGCTCAAGGGCACCTCGGCCGTGGCAAGGAGGTGGACTGCCACCCCACCAGCTGTCAGTTCACCAATCTTTGAGCAGCGAGAGCGGGGAACAAACCGCCAACCTTTTGGGTTATTGAACGACCCACTCTACCACTGAGCCACAGCCACCCCAATATTATATTATATATTATTCAGCTTTCTAATTACTTGAATGTACCACAGTTTATCCCAGTGGCATGAAAAAGTGATCTTTCTTGCTTTACCCTCTAGGCTTTTTTTGAATAATGCAAGACTTTTCAGGAGGCAATGTTCTGAAAGTTAAATGTGTGAATAAAAATGTAACAAATACATTCAGGACTTTTTAAAAAAAATCTAAATTCAGTTATCCATGATTCCCAGCTTTCAAAAAAAAATAACTCCATCTCCAAACTGTTTAAGAAGCTCTGTTAGAGTATCTATTTGATGTCCATCTGCCCCTTAATGGCCATTTTTAAAAATGCAGCTTTAGCTCCTTACCTCCCAAAATGCTGAAATTTACTTCAAGAAACCTCATGATTACAAAGAACTAATTTTATAATCCAGATGTTACCTCGCAAGCATACTAGTTTTGACTGGAATCAACATTTTACCGTCACAAAAAGAAACAAAGTGTCATCTGTTTCAACGTGGATCCGCTGAGGAACATATCTGATGGTGGAAGATCTCAGGCAACTTCAGAATGAAGATGAACATGTATCAATATGCAGGTATGTTGTGGCTCATCATAATTTATAGTGTGAATGCACACATACACACACACACACACACACACACTACCTTTCTACCTTTATCAACCCGAATACTGACGATGCATTCAAGGACTAGGATCCAATGAAGAAGATTCACACCTATTCATAAGAACAATAAACTATTTGGATGAATGAAAGCGATACACACAAAACTCTCTCAGTGACACTACAACTTTTGCATCATTTCATTAAGACACAGCAGGCATTTTCACTGATACAATATTGTGTAATCACCTTGAGGCAATGGAACAATTTCCTATTCACAAACTCAGCATCATATTCCCCGAGGGCTGCACTGATGGAATATGAGCGCAATCTACTAAGCTCAGCACACTGAAGCATTTTAAATTTTTGAACCTATTTCAACGCTGTAGCTGTAATTTTCTTAAATTACTGATAACTGCTGTCAAGTTATGTAAACCACCTGCTATTTGAGAAGATCATCTCATCTCATCGTATAACAAATGATATATATAAAAAATGCTATAAACATTTATGTAGTCTATTATAATAAACCACAGGAACATAAAGGCAGTATGTATGCTGTCTGCAGCACAGTCAATAGGAGTCTTTAAAATGATAATGAGTAGCGTATGGGCACAGGCATATACAGTGTATAGACTAAGGCAACTGTACATTAGTAGTTGGCTGGAAAGTGAAAATAATTGTGAAATGGGTCTATAAAGTCAAGCTTTGCTCTATTTGCTTGTAAATTCCTCTTTAACAGCCGGACTTCTATTACTTCCACAGACCTTAAAAAAGGTTCTCGAGTCCTTTTAATCTCAGGCAGAAAGTTTTCTCTAATTAAACCAAAAAAACAACAACTCCAAACCAAACAAATTGCTACGTCTGGCCGTCCTGCAGTGACTTTGTGGAATATTTCAAAACATGCAAGTTTTAAAAAAGGGCAGTTTTTGATCATCAGGTTTGAAATATCTGTGGCTGACTTTGTATTACCGGGCCCTGATTGTTATGTTCGCAAACAGACTCTACTATTTTTTTGCTGTTAAAGCACAGAAGAAGAATTGTCACCATGGGACAGAGGTAGCTTAATTGTTGCCCTCATCATCAATAGCACGCATTTATCGTGCCTGTTTATTTATCTCCTTTTATCCATTATCTGTAATATTGTTTACTTGCTTGTGCTTGATGAACAATAAAATGTAGCTAACTATGACATGGGTGCGAGAATTACACCTCCAAAACAAAGAGTGAGAGAAATAATAACAAAATTAATAACAACTTTTGATGAAATAGAATAGAATTTATGATAACTAGCTGCCCTTGCTGTCACATTTAGAACAAACTAGCCTCAGGCTGTATACCCAAAGGTAATACAGCAGCAGTCACAAAGTAAAAATAACTCTAAGGATAAATTAATTATAAATTATTGCAAATTATTTAAGCACAATTGCAACAAAAACCGCTGCATGTCTGTTCACATGATATGTAAAACTTTAAAAGAGTGATTTTCTTTGTATAAATGCAACCATACAGACTCGGTTTGAGAGCAGATCATACTGCAGCACAGAGTACGCTATTATTTTTATTTACACTGACATGTGCTTTACAATCATTGTTAGTGCTTTTTCCTGCTTTTTAACTTGCGTGGTAATTTACACACAGTCCCTACCCCACTGATGCAAGTCACTTCCTCTCTCTCTCTCTCTCTCTCTCTCTCTCTCTCTCTCTCTCTCTCTATCTCTCTCACTCTATCCCTTGCTCTCTTTCTCCACCCAGCTGTAGATCAGGATACATGAATGCTGGGAAGGAGGGTAGTAGCAGAAATAATAGAGAGAGAGAGAGAGAGAGAGAGAGAGAGAGAGAGAGAGAGGAGGAGGAGGAGGAGGAGGTAAAAAGGCAAGACATAGTAGGACAGAATGTGTTGGAGGGCAGCATGCAGTAGCATACTGCTGTGTTTTGATTATGGTGTGAGCATGGAGCAGCAGAACCAAAACAAGAGGAGAAGGGGATACAATGAGGACACAGCTTGGCTTCATGCCTGATCAATATTAGTTCAGAATCTGAGCATTAGAAAAGAGGGCTCACTAAGCAGCACTGCTCTGCAGAACTGACTGCCTGCAGACTCCCTAGAGTTTGAATTTTACCACCAAGGGATTTTAAGATGTGGAGAGAAAGTCACTCCAAATCTTGAGGACCTACAGCATGAGGATGTAAAACAGAGAGCGGAAAACTAGCCCCTGACATTTGGACTCAAGAAAACGAGACATCTTGCAGCAGGATCAAACAAACACACTCAGGTATGCCGGCTAAACAGAATCACAAAGAGCAATTCAGCTGAATCCAGAAACAGCTCTTTTCTTTAGTCCTGATAATTTAAAAAGTGTGTGTTACTGCAAGAATATATCTTTTTCCCTCCCTAAAGGGGGAGGTAATGGTGTATTAACGTGGCAGGACAGTTGTCACTTGACAACAGACATAGGTCACTTGACTCAGCACAAGTAACATGGGATGACACGGCAACCAAAATAACAGGCGACTTAATGTTCCTTTTTGCAATTTTGACATCCCTGCATGAAGGCTGCTGGGGAGGACGGAGGGAGACTTGTCAAAATGTGTTTGCTTGATTCATAAATCAAAGCATGCAAACACCAACACACACTGTATTTTTAGTGTATAATAATCTAATATCTGCTCATATGCAAGAACCCACACATGAATGCCTTGTTGTTGACTGAACTGTTGTTGCGTAAATCATTAAAATGACCTCCTGCACGCACAAGGGAACTGGCGCATGTGAATTCATGGGTGACATCGACACATGCACGCGTACGCAAACATAAAATGCCGCCTCTAGGAAAGGGTGTTCCGGTTAAGTGCACGCAAAACTTAATGAAGTCTATACTGTAGCATCAGTGTATACATTATGGCCTCTTTCCAAGGTGAGCTGAATGTGGAGGACAACAGAGTGGAAGCTGCCTGCTATGACAAACATTTCAGTGAGAGAGAGAGAGAGAGAGTTCACCATAGGAGCTGTGTTTTGGATTTCATTCTGCAAATAAATTATTCTTTGTGCTGTCAGACATTGAGAGGGGATCTGTGCGGCATGTTTGAAATGTTAATATAATATAGAACACTTGTCTTCACTGCTACAGCCTCCCCTTGTTACCAGCATTATCCGATCGACACCCCTTCCTCTTAACCAGCCAGACAAGTTTAAAGATGTGAGCATAATTCTTTGTCTTATCTCATATCTGCTTGACACTCTAGTTATCCTTCACTTCTGCAGTGTTGAAGCTGCTCCTTGTCTCAGCTCTAGCTCTGTGCATTGTTTCAACTTGTCCTGCTTACTCATGGATTTCTTTCACAGCACCATCTCAAATGCGTCTCACTGTAAACTTGTTCCTTTCTTTCTTTTTAGACGGATGTAATGGTGTGGAAACACAATCGCTCTCTTGAATTATCAGACTTTTGAGTCAGTCATACAAGGGATGGGAAGACGTGCGGCTGACCTGACAACTCCGGTTCCAGTTTTAGGTGTCCCTGCCCTGGTTGGAGTGCGTGGTTGGAGGACAACAGGAGGTGAGCGAAGCGGAGGAGCCTTGCTGCAGACGTGGGGACCTCAGTGCAGCGTTGGTGTTCAGACGTCCCCGGGGATAAGCAGGCCACCTAGCCAGCACAGTGTACAGCTAACTGATACACCCTCGACACCAACAGATAATATTACTAAAACATCCAACAGTTATATTACCAAGGAAACAGAGTACAAGGAGATATTACTGTTAACAAAGACTGACAAGGAGAAAAGGGCTATTTTAAAACAGAAAAGTGGGGAATCCAAGACCAAAAAGGAAGTGACTTTCAAAGCACTTGGAGGTGAGGCCTCTAAGGATGTGACCTGCAGTCAGAGGAACAGTAATGGGACTTATTGCTATGCCAGGGCAATCAAGACCAATCCACACTATGTAGGGAATGTAACCAGTGTCAGGCCTAAATTGAAATCCGCTGCCCGCTACACCAATGGCAGTGTGGTCGATTCAGAGGCTATTGGCGGAATTAGCGTTGATAGCGATGAAGCAGAGCCCGTAAAGAGTGCCACCTCTCGTGGAAGAAATCAAACCAGACTGCAAGGTCATTATGCAGAGCAGCCTGGGAAGACGCTGCTGTTGTCTGCTGCCCGACCTTTCGGCGTGCCACAAAAAATATGCAGCCATTGCGGTGGGAGACAGTCTGTGACCACAGGAGTTGTCACTTCGGGGGAAAAAAACTCTACTGTGGATGCTTGCCTTGGAGAGAAACCATTAAAATCAGCCGTCACCTCGCTGTTGACTACCACGCAATTCCATATGCCCCATATTGAGAAAAACCTTAAGCCAGTCCATCAAGAAATCTCTGAGAGCATCGCAAACAGGGACAAAAGGACACACATTGCAGTAAATCCACAAATCTTATATCTCACCGAAGAACTAAAGTATCGAAAAACACCACACCCAGCATGTCCAGTGCACTCTAGGAGCAATTTGGTCACTTTGTCACAGACAGACGCTGCTAGTGATGCAACATCCACTCAACCCACAACCATCCTACATGCTAAAACCATCACTGTCACTAAAGCAACCATTGAAACAAGACAGGATGATTCCATTAGAAAATCTTTTGCAAAACCATCACAGGACGGTAAGACTCCACAGATGGCCACAGCTACCAAACCAAACAACCCACATTCACACACTTATCCTATCAAAATACAACAACATAACTCTACACAGCATAATGTGCCTCAAAATGTATGTGTATCTGTACACAATACACCTGAAAATACGCTGTTGCCACCTTCTAATGTGTACACTACAGCTGTGGCACTTGGAAAGACATCCACAACTTTTAATACTGCACTGACGTCCACAGAAAGTGTACCTGCTAAAGTTGCTAATGCTCAACATGAAACTTTGCACCCAACCCATGCAGCACGAGTAAACACAGCAACAAATACAACCGATAGCCTACGAAAGACCCCTAAATGTCCGACCTCATCACTGGCAGCCAGTTCTTTAGACCCCATTCATAAACCACAAACAACTGCACAACCTACACCTGCAAGTCCACCATGTACTTCACCTGATCCAGGTCATACAACACCAGAAAAGCCATCCTCAAACATTGACAGCAAACCATCAGGCAAAACCACCATTTCTAATAAACCACACGCAACCACACCACATCCACTTCTCTGCACTGCTGTCCCGCAGAGCAATTTGAATCGTAACTCTAATTCAGTTCAAATTATGCATAGCAGCACTAAACATATATCCATGGCTTCACAAATCCACCTAATTCAACCTAACTACTCAAATTCTGAGCCTACACTTCATGTTTCTACAGCATCACTAAACGCAACACCTAATGCAACAAAACCCCTAGACTCAAGAGCTAGGTTGCTTTCAAGTGCAGCTCCCAATTCCTCATCTACACGTAGCAGCGCTCTGTACAAAAATATAGCCCTCAGGAATTCCTCAATCAGTCTGAAAAATTCACCACCCACAACAGTCACCTCTTCATCTACACTGACAGAAAACCAAATGAATGTCTGTGCATCAGGTACAACTTTGCTTCAATCAGAAGACACATCACCAGACATCAAAGAACCGGGTCATAATGAAGCACCCCATGCAAATCAACAAGGTCTCATGCAAGACAGAGAAACACACAGCAGAGCTCAAACCAATAATGAATCTGGTGTATGCAGTGTTGTTTCCAATCAGGAAAACAACTCCGGTACAACTACAGCTGCATTATTTGAGTTGCTAAATGTGTCAAAATATCATAACAGAGGCAGCTATGCAAGCAATTCTAAATCAGCCATTATTCCCACTGAATATACCGACAAAAGCAAATTCAATGGTAATATAATCAATGAATTAGTTGTGTATGAGTCAAAACACCATGAAAATTCAAATCCATCACAGGTCACTAGCCTTCAGAATTACATTTCCCTAATTAAGTCAAGCAGCTCTTGTCTGCAGGGTTGCATAAACACAGAACAACAAAGCCTTGCACATTATCAAGGAGACACAGAAACAGAACACGGGGGACACTGTGCTACAGGCCCACCAGTGAGAGCAACCCAGGAGAGAGATTCAAATACAGAAAAGTTTGCAATGGGTTCATCAGTCAGCCATGCAAATATTAGGCTTAAATCCAATGCAGATAAACAGATGCATCCCAATAAACCAACACCCTCTCCCATAACACAAACAAACTCAGAGCCCATTATCTCATCGCTGGAAAACACTAGTGCACATGTCGACCCCATCACCAAATCTTCAGTCCTCCAAAATTCAGATACCTCATCACTACCACAAGCACACACAAGTCCAAAGCTTTCTTTCACTGCACCAGCCCTTTCTCACAGCAAGGTAGAGCTTGGTACACACACAGGGCCTGAATGTAATTCCATATTGCCGTCATCAACAATGGACTTGGCGTCCCTTCCCCACCCCAAGTCCAGCGAGACAGAGGCAATCGTCAGACCGGATTCAAAGTTTAGCCCTGCTCCCCGTCAGTCGTGCCCAGAGGACACCAGCCTGGCACACTCCCACCCAGCTGATGCAGCCTTGTTGCTGCCTCCTTCCCCACAGTGCTGCAAATCAGCAGCCCTACAGCAGAGGCTCGAGACTGTGGAGGCCAGCCTGGCAGCCAACAAGGACAGGATCACTACTCTGCTTAACATTATCCATGACCTGGAGACGTGCCACACGCCAACAAACGGGTAAGAGGATGTATGTACCTGTGTCTGCATGCAGGGTGGTGAAACGTAACATATAGACATATAGAGCTGCAACAGTTCTTCCACAGTGCGTATTAAACATTTATCTTATAGTTCAACTGCAACACAAAACCTGCAGGGTCAGACATGACTTCTGATTTATTAATTTACTCGATATTCAGTCCAATACAGGTAGAGCTATTTGCCAGAATTTGGTCCAGGGAATTAGTTTAAAAGCTGCCCTGCAGTGCTGATCTCTGACTTTCCCTGTGAGTCATCACTTGAATTTACTGGAACCACTCAGTGACTTTGTAATTCATTGGCAAACCACATTGTCTTTAAATTCAATCTAATACAGTGTTTGCATACAGGTAATCATATGCAATCACGTATGACAGTTGAGTGGAGAAACTACTGGTTACTTTGCAGTTGTAGTTGGCACTCGACGACACACTGTACAGACTGATTTTTTTAATTAGCAGATGCAGTTCGGATATCAGAGATGTGTTCGATGTTCTAGAGCTCATTTAGATGCAGCAAATTGTCAATTATTGACTTTCTGCTGACACTACATTGATAATAAAGCTTGAACAAGAGAAACAAATTATGATTTGTAACAATTGTCTCAAATACCTTTTGAAGGTTATGAAGCTGTGCTATAAATCAAAAACGGTAATGTGATGAGGTAAAGCTTTAACATTGCTACAAGTGTGCAAACAGGTCTGTGAACGTGTGTCTGAGTGTGACAGAAACCTACTTGGGAATTTGAAGAGGGCAAGACTCGCAGAGATTTATTTTAGCCGTATAACTCTACTGGGACAAATAACAAGAATTAAAGCTGCCTTCTGGCAAAATGTCTCTGTCAATCATCCTCATCCACAGCAGTGTGCTAATAAGTTGTGACTGCCTCTGAGGTCATGTTTCAGAATAACCAACTCCTAATAACCGACTGATGTCTGACATAATGCATGTTATACAGCTCATTGCTGCCAACAGCACTCTGAATGAATATCAGCCAGAGAGAATGAGTGGGGAGAATATTAAATTGTGAATCTGAAAGGAGGAGAATTTGGGGAAATTGCTCTCATTTACCGTATATACAATTGAATTTACTTTCTGTTATCCTAGTCGGCGATGCTACAAAACTGGACAGGACCTGAAAAACTGCTCGACCTGCCAGAAGACTGCGTGTATTGTGTACAGGTGAGATAACAGAGGAATCGCCTGCATGCAATGTTTTTATAAGTGATCAGAGCAGATCAAGAATTCAGCTCTTGCCCAAAAACAAAACCATGTTTGCAGAATATCATGAATATATAGTATGAAATTGCTTTGTGTTGCTCCTTGGTGCTGATTATAGCGTGGAGCAGAAAGACTTCATTTACATAAAGTTGAATGGTCGTAAAATATTCCCAAGTGAGATATAGGAAAGAAAAACTCTTGAACTTGGAGTGACACAACTTAATATTCTTAAACAGAAGATTAAATGTACCATAACAACATGGATTTCAATACATACTAAACATTTGACAGCAGTGGGACGATGTATCACTTTATTCAAGAACAGTTTTTGAATTTAGGTTTTATTTAAAGTTTCTTTTGTGCATGAGACACACAATTTAAAAAAGGTCAAGTCTATTTGCCATTTGAGTTGCCATGCAGTTGCCAGAGAGCAGTCAGCCTGCTCACTTCACTGAAAATTAATGACTTACTGTACGGGGCAGCTTACCAAATGAAAAGCTCTGCACTGTTCATCTGTTTCTGGCTGTGAATACATAGGGAGATTATATTTTCCTCTTTAAGCAAACCATAAATCTTTTGGAACAACTGTCAAATTCAAGCACACACTGAATGTGACTCAATCTATTCATACAGCAGATTTATGGAGATTGAGATTCTTTAAAATTCAAAGCAGCAAATAGGATGTTATGCCTATGCAGGTGATTGATTTCTAGTGATTTCTGACTGAAGTTGCATTGCACTGACTAGCATTGCAGACAAGGTGATTGCATTCAAATATTTCAATAGATTAGGTTAGCTGTGAGAGGCATCTAAAGTAGTCTTAAGTTAAAATGAGACTATTTGAATTTTCATATTGTCACAACCTGCAGAAACTTTAAGAAAGTTTGGGGTGTCGTTTAGCTCAGTTGGTAGAGCAACCGTCCCATGTTCCCAGGGTTCAAATCCTGGGAACATGGGTTCAAATCATCCGACCTGTGGCTCTTTCCCGCATGACATTCCCCATCTCTCTCTCCCCACATTCCTGTCACTTTTCAGCTGTCTCTATCGAAAATAAAGCTTGAAAAGGCCAAAAAAAAGAAAATAAAAAAGAAAGACATCAGTTTAAATTGACCGTTTTGACAACATCAAAAAAAAGGGTTGTTGGATTTGTGAGAAAAGCTTTTAATGTTGTTGAAGATGTAATGTTTAAAGACCTGCATTCACGACAGGATAGCTCTACTATCTTGGTCATGGTTTGCACCCATTAGCTGAAATGTTGCGTCAGGTGGAGCCAATAGGGAAAAAAAAACTATTGGCCCAGAAATACAGTTTCCTGTGTGGAAAAGAGGTTAACAGAGGCTTAGAAAAAAAAATAGAAAATTAGAAAATCTTCTCATCATCTTTGGGAAAATATGCCTCATGTTCTCCAAAGCAAAACCTAAAACGCTCTTTATCTTGAAATATTCAAAACATTCCTCTTGATCTCCTTATTTTCTAAAAAAACCTTTTCGCATGACAAAAAGATGTTGTGTAAGTTGATTTGCCGACTGGTGTGTGTTGGTGTCTGGTCCTAAAGGCCAAGTGGAAGATAAAGACAATTCGAACAAGACGTGTGCACCTTCAGAATTAAAGTGATACCCCGCTGTGGATACCATGCCTTCCTGCTGAAACCAATCAACCACTTTGCAATCTGACAGGCACAGAGCTTCCCACATGAGGAGCGTCACACAAAGCAAAGTGAACGGTAGCTAAAAATCTTGATGAATAATAGAAAATAAGCTGTAATGCAGGTCTCGCACAACCAAGCGCTCATTAGCATTCTTTGGCAAGAGCTGGATTTTATACAATCTGCATTGTGTCACAGCTGCATTTCTTCAGTTTTAGTAATTCTGGGCTGCGTGTCTGTCTGTCCAGTGTGGAGTACGACTTCAGGCAGCAGGAAAGACGCTTCATGGAGGTTCTGAATCATTCAGCAAGAAGAAATAATGCTTTCTCCATGCACCTAGCCCAGCCCCTGAACTTTAGCCTGCTAAGAAATGTCATCATTAAGAACTTAACAAAGTCAAAGGTGAAAAGCAAAAAGCTGTGCAAGACCCTGTTCAAATGGCTGCCTAGGAAAATCCAGCAAGTGTAGACCTCTTAACAATACCTGTGTGCTGTTTGATAGCCATGAGCCTGTGTTACAAGTGACCAGCAGAAGCCTTTGCAGAGGACTCTTATTATTCCTTTCCTTCACAGAGAATGAGATTACTTTGAATTAGAGTCTTAGTGGAGTTCCACTCTCCTGCACATTGTCAAAGCTTATAAGCAGGATTTTGTACTCAAACTTGTCCCTGATCTTTGTGACCTTCAGCTAGTATCATCCATAAGGAATTCTTTATTTCACTTTTGAAAGTTAATGTTATTTTGTTGTCAACATGCCTGCTTTTAATGTACGGTTAACCACAGCCACAGATTTCTTTATCTAATTTCACATATTTTCAGGTTTCTTTGCACTGTTATGATTAATGCACTATGAGTTCCAGTTGATGTTAAATTCCCCTTCAATTGTCCCCTTACCTGCTTCTCCTCAGACTAAATGTGCCGTATAAAACAAGTTTTTGACTGGAATAACTTTGAAATGCAAAAATAAATCAGACTTTACTGACTTTATTTGTCTATAAATCTGTTCATTTGTCTTGAGCTTTGTTTAATGTACAGTTGCACCCTTTATGGATGAAATAAAGACATTATTTTAGCTCAGATGCATACAGTTTCAGTGCATCTAAACCTTTTCACAAATGCAAACTAGCAACGAGAGTGGGGAAAATATGGAGAAACATTCATTATGCCTTTGCCAATTGTGCTGATGGTCTCCAAATCCCCAAACAATCTGAACTTCATAAAAGGTTTCTGAGTAAAACAATGACATGACGAAAGGCTGCAATGAAGCGTGAGTCACAATCAAAGTGTCCATGTGCGCACACAAACCAATGAACACACTTGTGAATACAGCAACATGAAACAAAACCTTGTGGGCGGTTTCATGAATTATCAATGCGAAGGGAACATGACATTTTTTGGATAAAAGCTTCGGAGCAAGGAACTCATAAACAGTTTATTTGAGCAGCGAGCCAAGCAAAGATTGTGCTATCTCCTTTTGAAATACTGAGATGCTTTAATTAAAACACCTTGAAGAAGAAATAAGTGAAAATGGAGAAAAGGGAAAAGCCATAGCAACTGTAACAGCTTCATGCAGGTAGCACGAGTCTGCCAGCAAGGTGCATTTAACTACTGTAAGGGAACAATAGAAATGATAACAATGCATGCATGCATGCATACAGAATAATCTTCATAAAAGTTCAGCGGCACTTTACACGGTATGCAACTTAAAAGGGAACACATCAAAGTGTGTTTACAGGTGTTGGGGACTACTACTGTATATGCTGTGTAAAAGTTGTATAAAGCCTTTTGTGGCTCTAGAGGAAGCTGTGTGAAGTCTGATAAAATGCCTCAAGTGATTTTCAGTTTGGGGTGAAGACTACAAGTTTGAAAATGGAAAAGTTGAGGTGTGGAATTAAAAAGAAGTGAGCATACCAGATCTCTGTAGCCCACTCCTCATCTCTGCTTCAGGCTAGCAGCCTGAGGCTACATCACCCGCTACAAGCATAATTCACCTGTATTTCCAAGCGAATTGCTGGCGGCCATACTGCACTGTAGGTAATGTAGGTGTGAGACTCTGGAGAAGAATGGTTGGAATAAAAAAAGCACAGATTTTTTCATAATTTTTTGGTTTAATTGTCCATCTTGAGACTGGTGGAATACTCCCAAAGACAGCTATACAGTGTGTTTTAATTCAATTGTTTTCTGTATGAGCTAAAACTGTCAGTTAAACATAATTTCTTTCCATTAACTGAAGCTAGAATTCACACCTGAGTCAGATTTAATGCCATGTGTAATGTCAGATGATTATGTTATAGAAATCTTCTTAGATGATGCTAGTTTTAAAGAAATATTTTCATGAAACCTGAGCAGAAATGATGCAGAAAAGGACAGAGAGAACTAAAGAGCCCTCTTCAGCCATGTTTTGCTTATGCAGAGAGCTCTAAATTCTCGACTTAAGAGTCCTGCTGAGATTCTGCCGCTCTCTGCAAATGGACTTGCCAGTTTTGAAAAGTGGTACTGCTAAACAATATTGCAGCAACAGCACTGCACTGAGAGCCAAAAGACGAATGGATCCATAAAACAAAACATAAACAGACCCGACAACACATTGCAATTAAGTTCCAGATATCAGATGATATCTTTCACGGCGAATGAAACTACTTGTCATCCATGTGAACATTAAAGTGTAAGATTTCAAACGCGAGTAGTTCTACAACATCAGCCCCAAAACTCCCCACAGTCGTAAAGGTGTCTCAGTTATGTAATCACAGCAACGATAAATGGTTGTATTGCTTCTTTTGATGGTGTGGTAACTGAGAAATCTGGAGGCACATATTGGGGGAAATTACCTAATCAATATCTGTTATACCTCGGGAGATTATTCAGCACCAGTCAGGCGTGCAACTGCTTCGCTGGTGCACATGGGATGTGCATACTTGTGGAGGAGTACCTGTATTTATCCACATTTATCTCACAAAGCCTGCAGTGTAGCCTCATTGTCTTGTGTGCTCTTAGGGCATCTATATTGTATACTGTACGTCACCCAGACATTTTGACCGGCTGTTTTAAATGTTGAAGGTCTCCTGTAAAGCTTCTGTTGCAGAAAAAAAATAGTTATTATTATTGCTACATGGTAGGAGACACGTGTGCTATTAGCTTCTACAAGTATGTGTACAAAATCAATGTTGCTGTGTTGTTTGTGTGGTCTGCAGATGACTTTCAACTCTGCCCTAGCACATGTTAGTAGTAAGAGTGCTCTACAATACATTTTAAATGTAGGGTGTTGCATATGTAACACACAGTTTGCATGCATGCTAAAAAACATGCATATGCTACAGTGATAAATGAAGCAGCGGTTGTACCTTTCGGCTGTTCTTAACTAATAAAACAAAAGACCTTCAGTCTCCATTAAGTGACATTGCTGATATTAACTTTGTCTCTCTGTAAGGTGAAAGATTACTGGCACTGCCAACACCACTGAAAAGTAACACCCCAGTCTGCAGCTCTATGCAGCCCTCAGCCACTTTCAGCTCATTATTTTGGTTCACTGGTCCGTCTGGTTGAGGTCCAACGGCTCTCACCAACCCCTGCATAAAAAGCCATGGGCAGCTGCCAGCTCACAAGCTCAGAAAAGCTGTGCACACTACCTGTGCAGAAAAATGGAAAAGAGCTGAGGTGAATGAAAGGCTGGACATATAGCAAGCCAAAAAGACCCAGACAGAGCTAAACGGTGAATGAATGGACTTATATTTGACAGATGGCAGTTAAGAGATGTCGCTCTCTTTCGGTTCCAAGTGTTTGCGAACAGTGTAGGAAGAGGCCTTAAAAAAAGACATTAAGGCTAAGACATATTTTTTATAACATTATAATGAACAATTTTTCTATACCAGCACAAGAACAATATCTTGACTTTGATACCGTTCCCTGAATGATATATTTTCTCATTCCAAATTTATAAAATCAACATGGTAAATTTTGGAAGATGTTAATTAAACTAAACATGCTAACATTTGCTAATTAGCAAGTGCTGCAGAGGCTAACAGGAACGTCATAATATGAGATATTTCTTTTTAAAATAATGTATTACACAAATTGAAATGCTGGCACTAGACGACAAAATAAACCATTGTGTTTTTAAAAAAACGTGCCTCTTACGGGGGACACATATTTCATGAAAAAATATAGTTATAGAGACTCAAAACCAGAAATGTCAAACAGGCGGAAAATTCATGGGGATGATCAAATTACTGCTTCAACAGGCAGGGGAACTGAGGCAGGAACCTGGAAAGATGAGATCTGGAGCACACGGTAAGAGCTTTTGATAAGGTGCATCAACTAGCATTTTGACACAAAGCATGTCTGTGTTTATGAGATATGTCAAAGTGGTGGACTGACAAACACACTCACATTTTTCACCCCGAGAGCCACATCAAATTACTGCAAACTGAAAGCGTGCCACAAAACGCGCACATCATCCTGAAAAAGGCCACTGGTGCTAATTTGTATTCCTTTTGCATTTCTGCAACAGTATGTCTCACCAATGATCCATGTGTGTTTGTAATCCAGTAAAACAGGTGCATTACAGCATAACGTGTTAGACATATCAGCAAATGTAAAAGACAACACCATTTTCCCAAAGTGGCTTTTGCCAGGAGGCGTCTTTTGAAGTTTAGGAACAACTACAGAGAGATACTATTTCTGTAATTCTTCTAAAGGCAGAATTGGACAAAATTAGACTTTACAAGCTCAAGGTAATAACCACTACAAGTTTTAATATTTATTAGGCTATATGTTTTGATGTTGCGTACACCCCATGTGAGACCGTTTCAGACAAACTACACTGCAGTGGTTTTCTCTCGGGGCAGCCTGCTGTGCACTGACAGACATTTCTGAAATTCTGTGCAAATAACATTGTTATTCTCCTTTCCAGCACAGTGAACTGTGGATTGCTACATCTATGGGATGCTAATGAATACATATTTACAAATCTTACACTGATATGGTTTGAATATTGCAAATGTACGGCAAAATGAGCAGATGATTTCTGGTGTGAACTTTAGCGACTGTCTCGAGTCAATTTAGCTCTGGTTTGTGATTTCTCGGCAATTAGCGAGAGAATGAGTGTCATTTTTTGTTCTGCAAATTAACTCTGACAATGTCATCACGATGATGTTTTACACTCTGAAATGCTCTATCAACTCCTAACCTTGATGTGAGTGCTAATTGCTAATTCTGTTTCTCCCTATGGAGGAATGATCCCTTATGGATTTCAACAACAGGAGGTCAGAGAGTTTTTATTTGACCTCTTCTTGTTTGTTTTCTTTTGTTTTTTGGCAAGAAAATGAAAATGAGATGTCTCCTGAGTAATGATGTTGCACTTTCATGCAAACAGTCTTTATCTCGCACTTGGTGCGACTGGCCACCGGTGGGGTAAAGACTCAAACAAAGAGAGTTGTTTTTGCGAGCCAAAAATGCTTACAGCCTCTTTGTTTCCTCATTTTCTTTTAAGATTTTTGTTTAAACCTCTAGATGTTTGACAACTTTTGTCAGTCCATCTTCTGAATAATATTTAAGTAGCATAAAATACTGTCTTAATCACTCTAGGAAGACTTAACAATAGCACATTTATCTCTGCTTATGATTTTATAGTTGTGTACAGTTTCAACAGAGGCTGAACTGAAGTTTTGTTTTCCATCTTGCGTCTCCTGCTTGAAGCTATTTCCAGTGTTGTAGAGAAGATGTTGAAGCACATTAACAATTCTCATTTTGTATTCCCTGATTTAATCATGCCAGCAGTAAGTTAGTTACCTCTAATATTACTCAAATGCAAACAGGAAGAGTTGACAGTTGTTTGGTGACAAGACTTTCCTTTGTCTATGAAAACAAACCTTCACGAATGATCATGGTGCATGTAGTTTCACAGTAGCAACAACAAGCATGTATATATTCCAGGATTAATATTGCTGCACATCTGGAATAATATTTGTTGTCGTACATGCTGACTGTGACAATTACATATTCAAAACAAACTGTGGTGCCGGTTTGCCGTGCTGAAAGGATGTAGAGTCATTGTAAGACAATGGAAATGAGCTACACCTTCATCATCTGAGCATGTGCAGTTATGAACAGATGCAGACTCTCGGCTGTCAAGTCAAGACCTGTTCCTGAAATTATGAAGCTTACTCTTCCTCTTAACAATATTTAGTGAAGGTGAACCTCACTTTACCTTGTGTGATAATGCCATTATGTGTACAACTCCATTCCATCCACTCTTTTCTATTTTATTTTGTAATTCTCCCTTCTTGTCTCATGTGTTACTTCCTGCCTTTGTGTTTCCCGTCTGTTCCATCTTAGTTTCACCTGTCCGTGCTGAGTTCTCACCTGTGTCTCATCATCTGGTGTTTACTTGATGTCCTTGGTCGGGTTGTACTGCGTTTTGTTCCTTAGTTCCTGTGTCTGCTTCGTGAGTTCTGTTGTTCATATGGACTTCTGATATACTCTTGGATTGTTGTACTTTGTTTTTTGCCTGGACTATTCAGACACCTTTCTGTTAATTTTGAGTTTGACAGCGTGTTCAAATTCATGTCTGGATTTATTATTGTAATCTTTACGTATTTGCTAGTTTGAGGGGGATATAGATGTAGATTATTGCAAATATGAGGTCAAATGGACCGATGACTCAAATTTATTTACCAGTGTGTTTCAGTGGAAATAGGAAACTAAATGTTAAAAGTGAGAGACAAACACTTCCATGTAGATGTGAGTTGGTATGACAGAAATAGCATCCATTCTGGGAGGCTAATGGGCAATTAGATTATATCATGGGCTAGTCAGGATTCACTGAGACAGCAGTATGGTTTCCCTGTAAGTGTGCTCAAATTTGCAAGTTGTAGCTGTGACCTCATTATATGTGGACGGACAGCTCCTGGAGATATGAGCCAAATGTGTCAACAACAAAAAAGTTCACAGTCAGTAAAACTATGGAGATGAATTAATTTCCCATGTCAGTATCGGTTTGTCTGTTTATTTTAGCATGTTTTATTAATATGCAACCCCCTTTATACAGTTTGCACCAAATCTAAACATTAGAGGCTCTTCCCTGTCTTCTCCGTTGCTGTTAGATTCACAGACAAAACTAATGACTCATTCTGATGTGGAGACGCACTGTCAGTATTCCTTGGGGACAACAAGTGGTGGAAAAGGGCAGAATGGGGTTTACACTCACTCCTCCGAGGGTCGAGTGTCCTTTAGAGGAGCAGTAATCCACTGAGATGTCAGAGATTGGTTTCTCTTAGGATGGAAATGTAATATGACAGGGCACAATGGAAGAGCAAGGAGAGTGCACCGGCTGAATTTCTATACAACAACTGCCTGGGGGTTTTATACAGCTTTGAATTGTGTTACAATTTGCCTTAATAATCCTGCATAACGCACGAGACAATTCTCCGTCTTGTCTGTACGTTCTGTTTCCATCATGATGAACACCGTGGAGCCACTACAGGATCACGAAAGGGTGTCATACTTCTTGAAAACTTTGAAAAATGTTTAGCAAAACATTCTATATCTGGTAATGACTTCCTTTATTGTCCCAAGACGGCAATTCGTTTGGATGACAAAGATCATATCACCCGCAACTTAAAGAAACTGAACTCTGCTGGATAAACAACGCAGAACAGGCAGTGACGCAGTTTTTGTCATTTATTTTGTGTTGCTTGTTTGTTTAGGTTAGTCTGTTGACTTTTGGATTGCATCTGCTGTTTGCTCAAAAAGTACCACTCCATCAAATTTTCCACCGAATGAAAGACCCTGACACTGGCTCTTTCTATTATGAGAGCAGTTATTCTGAGTAAGGCTTATTCTTTGTAAGCATATTCTTAGTTCTTAGTTATTACAGCCGAATTGCGGTTTAAACTCACATGACTTGTTTTAGTGTCAGCAAGCAGAAAGTTACAGTTATGCTTTATCCGAAGTGCCTGTTGGATAGTCAGACTCCCTCCCCCTCACACTTCAAGAAGAGGGCGGTCTGTCACTTTTGATACGTGCGCTGTTTTTCCATATTTAAAGTTAAGGGATGACAAAAGTCATTTGTTGAGATATTTCCATAAAAACCAAAATGTGAACCTCATGATTACACTAAAGGAAATGTAAATCTGTTTTTTTTTTTTTTTTCATCAAATCATGAATGTTTGTACAACATTTTGTGCCAGTCTATCTCAGAGACATGGACATTTTTCACTGGATAAGTGATTAGAAGTCAGAAGATCACCAAAGTCCTTTCATATCCTATATCAGAGGAAGATTTTATGGCAATCCGTCCAATAGCTGTTGAGCTATTCAAGCCAGAACCTTTATTTGATTTACTAGACAGCTTTGATGATAGAAGAAAGATTTGGAAGTGCATCACGTCAGACCAGCGGCCTTGTAACACTGAGAAAAAGCTTGTTAGTCAGAAACATCTCTTCGGGCTCACTCATATCTTGTTAGCACACGAGTGTGAATGATGATGATTGACAACACAGCTGGAAGGCCTTTTTAAATCCTGATAATGGCCGAGAAGAATCATATCCTATGAGCAGAATAATCTGATGCAGTCTGTTCTCCTGAAGTGCACCTATACACGTTCATCACTGGTATATAAGTATGCTGATACACAAATAAAACTCATACGCAAGCATCCAACTACACAGCACCATCCTTATATTTAAGCATCGAGACTGACACTTAATATAAAAGTATGTAAGTATTATTTTCAAGTTTATTTCATAGTTTCGCTAATAAATGTCACACTATTAGTTTATTGTAGGTAATGCGTTAATGGTCGTACTGTGGTCAAGGTAAAGCTAACTTTATGTAGGAGTTTAATCTATTAGCATCATATTGTATGAACAACATGTGTTTGTATGTGAAGTGCTATTTTGTCAAGTAACTAGTAATTGTGCTGCTATAGTCAAATAAATGCAGAGAAGTTAAGAGTACAATATTTCTATTGGAGTTCTGTGAAGTAGACGTATATGAAATACTCAAGTATCTCAAATTTGTACTAGAGTAAATTAAAGTATTTAGTTACATTTGACCACTGCCGAGTGGTCACAAACAATCCTCAGCTCACTACCTGCTTGTGTCCAGCAGGAGGAAGAAAAGAGTCATATTGTATTATATATATATATATATATATATATATTTTTTAGCCAGACATCAAAGAACCTAGAATAACAAATAAAGACAAGGATGCTTAATGATTTCTTACATTTCAAGTGCATAATGTAATAGCAGAGCTTCTAATGTTATTAGTGGTAGTTGTTTCAACCAGCATCACGCCAGTCATAATCATATTTGTAGTTAGAATAACCTGATTGAGCTGATCTTTTTTGCTTACTACTGTGTTGTTTCTTTTGGAAACACGCTGACTACACTTAACCCTGACTCAATCAAAGAAATGACTTCCCTGGTGAAACTTTTTTTCTTCCTTCTTTGATTCATTTGATTATAATAACGTGATTTCCTCAATTCTCTGGTGTTGCTTCAGCAGCGCATCCTA
This sequence comes from Miichthys miiuy, assembly GCA_036365135.1. Taxonomy (NCBI): domain Eukaryota; kingdom Metazoa; phylum Chordata; class Actinopteri; family Sciaenidae; genus Miichthys; species Miichthys miiuy. The sequence goes on from CM071616.1 coordinate 19,437,813, forward strand.
ATTACTCAGATCTGTTCACGTAATTAGAAGTAATGGCTATAATTGACTATAATTAACATAACATGCTTAATGCCTAAGTTGTTCTTTTGTCTCTGTTACCCCAGTTGACCTGGTCAGTTTTGATACGCATCGTACTGCTATTTCTAGTTGAACAAATAGTCCTACCAGTGATTCCCAGGCCTTCTCCTCCTCCCTAAACGCATTATTTTATGGCTCCCTTTTGGACGGACGATATTAATATTTCCATCAACATCCACGTTGATCTTCTTGTCTGTGTTTTTTTTAATCCTTATTTAGTCATCGTGCGTTTAAAGCACACAGTAAAGAAGAAGATGAAGACGTACGTTGATGTCATCCGTCAAGCACTTTGAGCTGTATGAAAGGTGTTATAAAAAACAAAGTTTGATTGATTGATTGATATGTGCACACAGCTAAAAGTGTAAAACAGTACTATGCATGTGACTTCAGTGCCAGATATCCATAATTGGACTGCCTGGAGCGGAGTTCTCGGAGGATAATGACTCTCTACCATATCAGCACAAACCGAGTGACACATCCTCCAATGTCTCTCCACATCCTCATGTTATTGATCAATTTCTTTAGCTTGCATGATTATTCAGACTTGCTTTAATTGTTAACTTGTGCTCATTTAGAGGAAAGCGTGATTTCCGCTACGGGAAAAGCTGAGCCTCACTTCGTTTCAAGGAAACTATTAACATATTGTCACATGATCACATACTTTGGCAGAGTCCCTGATTTTGTTTTGATGGAGGAGGACAAATGGAGTAAAAGGTACAGACTTTTTTTTCCAGAAAAACAATTTTACGCTAAAGCAGTCATGATTATAGAGCCCGCAGTTATCAAAACAATATGTCTGAGAATAGTCCCAGTGAATACTGCCTGCAGCAAGGTCTATGAATTTTGTTGGGACTCTGGTGCAAGCGTCATAAAATTAAAATTCCCTTCACCTCTTCCATCAAGTCTCTGGTATTTTAAACTAAAACTGAAACGATTTTTAAGTGAAATGTTAATTTCAGTGTTCATATTTGTAGACCAGGTGGAAGGATCAGTCAAATAACATTTTCATGAAACTAGCTGGCTTGGAAATGACCTGTTTGAGGTGAATCCAGAGACAAGGAACACTTTATCTAAGGAAAAACTGGCCAACTGGAATTCCATCGAAGGTACTCAAAACATATCTTTCATTTTAGACCATCAATGTAATGTTGTGTTTGCTTGTTTGTTTGTTTTTTGGAATGTAGGAAGGTCACAGCATGGCTAACCAACCAGAGACTCACAGGATGGCTAATTCAAAATTACAAAAAGACAAGTTATGAGTATACACAGAGAGATAATTTTCTATATTCAGTATTTTTAGTAATGGTAGAAGCGTACAATAGTGAAGGTGTCCATTACTTTGGTCCAGACTTTAATATTTTCACCCACTGAGAACTAGAGAGTGATCAAGCGAGAGGCCACCAGACCAAAAGAGTAAATCTAGGACTGACTTTTAGTCATTGGCAAGAGCTTTGTGAAATAAAAGGCTTGAAAGACAGACGCTGAGCTGGGCTTCTTGTTGTTGGACGAGTGAGTAATATTAGCTGGCTGTTAGCAAAGTAATTTACTCACTGAGATACTGAGATACGTCTGAAAACGCATGCGTGAGCACAGCTGTGTGTCTGACCATTTCGAAGCTATCAGGTGAAATGCTGTAATTGTTCAACCTAAAACAACAGTGAGCGCGCTCACGTGCAAGCAAGGGAATGAATGCACCTAAAGTTAAAGTGCATGTGTAGGTCACTTGTGTCTGTCTACACATGGGAACAGTGGCGGAAAGACAGGGAGGAGATAAGGACGTTAGAGTGTGTGTGAGAGAGAGAGAGAGAGAGCGAGAGTGGGGGGAGAGAAATACATTTACTTAAATAGGATCAAGGAAGCAGAGGAGAGCGTCCATGTCTGGGAAGCAGGTTGGGAACCGACCATGTGAGGTGAGTCAACACCCTTTGAAGAACTTTATTTCGAGTCTTGTACGGAGAAATAAAACTGAAGATTAACCAAGCACACACACTACATTTTAAAACTCAGATAGATAAGACAAAGCTTCATGCAAGAAGTTGTGTTTGGTGTTGAGACCGTTAAGAATGCGTTGCTTAGTGATTCATTTATGTCTTGTTTGGTGCTGTTACACATTCACATGTGAGTGAAGTAAACTCCTCTATCACACAAGCACCGAGTGCATACTTTGCACGCTATGTGCTTCATGGGTGTCAATGATTAGAACATTATTGTTGTGGGTGGTGGTGGTTTTGGTTTCATTGCTCTGCATATTGGTCTCTTAGCTGCCTTTAATCAGGATTTAATGCTGGGCATGGATGGTAAGGTTGGATGGTCAGTTTAAACCATTTTGTTGGGTGTATGCAGCCACATGGAACAGCAGGCTGGGTTTTTAGACTTTTCATGGAGCTGCTTTTCTTTATTTTTAAAAATTATTTACATTATGTCACTAAAAGAGTGATAACTGTGCAGTTTTATAATATTAAAAATATACTTTTAACTGCGTACAAGTGATTCCGAATCAGATTGTTTTTTACTACGGCTCTTTGGTTGTTTAATCACAGTTAAATCTTTTATAAGTAACTAAATTTCATCACTCTCTCTTGCTTATTTCTCAGTCAGTCAAGATGTAGGTCAAACATGATGTGTGTAGTTGATTCTCATGATAATTAGCAATAATGTGGGAGTTGTTCTGGTGATTGACGTTAATTTATGTTTCTGAAACGATGTTACTGATCTGCTAACAGAATCAATACATCCTGGATAAACTCATTGCACTGTACACAAATCATATAACTTCTCCTCACATGTGACTTTGGCAAACTGCCAAAAGACTTACCGTGCTGCACGTCGTGGTTTTACTTTTCATATGTTGTTAAATTATATATCTATGTTGTTGGCCCACCTTGCGTCATTCTGGACCGGATGTTTTGCCACTGTTATCACACACTGTTGACTCATCTGCCTCACCAGCTAGACTAAATTTATTCCGTGATGACCACTGTTGTGTGCAGATTTACTTCTATTTTGTGCTGCTAAATAGAAATTTAATGTCAGACAGTCACCGCAGTAGAAGGCAGACGCATGTCTGATGACACCGGTAGTTTTATTTTCTGCCTCTGCCTAGTACTATTTCTGCAATATTCATTTTATGTGAACAAAATTTGAGCATCATTTTTTGCCACTTCTCTTAGACTGTCTGGGAAGCAAGAAATTAATTATGCAATGAACTGTAAAATGATCTCAGGTCCTCATTATGGTAATATAGTGTTGTGTTTCATCTGTTACCTTACGGCACATCAGCAACAAGACAAAATGAAAGCGGAGACTATCGTGGATCGTTTGGCTGCAAATTTAATACAAGACTCACATAAAAGCAGTTAAGCTCAGTTCTTGTGGCATCAAATGAGAGCAGGAAGCTGACCAGGGGACACAGTTCAATAGAAACTCTGTCAATGCTAAGCAAACAAAGTCATCATGAAAATAAGTGTTGCCCCTCAGGGGAATCTATTGACGTTTTTAAAAGGCTTAGTACCTTGAATTCTCTGAATAGCCAGGTAGAGTTGAAACAATGTCTATTTTAAATTAATTAACTTGTAGCCCAAGAAAACACAAGGTAAAAGACAAGCTATTAAACTATTTTTTTTCATTGCAACCTTGTGTGAAGTCAAAATTCACTGAACAAAGCGCTCCACAAACGTGTAGTAAATGTTTCCAAAGTGTAAAAGTCAGACAAATAGATTCTGCTTTTATGTCCATTTGTGCCATTACGTTATTACCATGACATCAATATTTTTTTTTTTTTAATATCATCAGTACCGGTTATTGTCAGTACCAGTATATCACAACAGCTCTAATTGGTACTGTTGTTTTCATTAAATAAACTATGCTCATGCTACCTGATACTTTATGATGGGGGTTGTATTGACATCTTGTATTTGCACTTTATTATTTTAACTGATTTGTCTTTGACTCGAGAGATTGATCAATGAAGTTTTGAGAAGATGCACTTCGTGTAGCAAGAATAAATCACATTTATGACAACAGTGTATTTGTAATCAGAAATATCGAATTATACTTGCAGCAGCACGGCGTTGCAGTGGTTATTACTGTCGCCTCACCGCAAGTAGGTCCGTGTTCTTATCATTGTAAACACTTCATATTATCATTTCCGCCATCACAGCAGGGATGATATTATATTGGGAAACTCCTGAATAAGGTCAGGATCACAACACACATACAAAATGAAAGATAAGGCAGGTCCTGAATTAGCTGATATCAGACAGGTCTGAACCCATCCAGGACAGTTCCTGCTAATCTATATTTACCCGTTAAGCCTACAATTTGCCATAATTATTCTTTCTTAAACATAAATGGGCAAACAGTTTGACTTTGTTAAACAGGGGTCATAAAGTCGGAGGTACTGATACACTGTTATCTGTATTAACTATAACCCTCTATCGAATAAAGCTTGCGTGTCGAACTCATGTTTGGATAAGGAGGTCACTTAATGTGTGATCAACACGGTCAAATGACCGGCAGCAGCAGCTGACAAACAAAGACAAAAAAACACACAAAAAAATTTACTGAAATTTTGAATCGAGGTTTTACAGAAAAACACTGTTATTTCATAGTTATTATGATCGAGTACCTTCGATAAAGTGATGATACTAATACTTTCTCTTTTGAGAGACACAGACATCACACATACACACACACACACACACACGCACACACACACACACACCAACATCTGGGGACTGATCTAGCAACCCCCTTGATTACAAGACAAGACAACCTCCGCCACCTGAGCCACAGCCACCCCACAATGTAGTGCATGTTTTTTCTTTTTCCATTGTTTGCCTTTACTCATTTTACTTTTGCCCGATTCATTGAAGATACCTGCATACCTCCAAGGAGTTATTTAGGCAGAGTTCTTCAAAATAAAATCAAGAGTACAATACATGGTGGTTTGAAGCCTCTTAAATACATTACCATTTAATGTCACTATCAGTCTGCTGTGGCCTCTGCTTGATGATCATCAAACCTTAATTAGATCACTTGAGAACTATTGATGCATGGAAAACATCATCTATTTTTTATGACAGCACATCGGATGGCCTTACTGTAATAAGGAAGCAGATGACAAATTAAAACAACACTCCCAAACATGCAGAAAGTTGAGGTCTATCCATAGTCTCAGGAACGCAGCACAACTTTATATATTTGTGCCTATTAATTCAGGTTAAATTCCAAATTGCTGACATGTAAAGTTTGGTTTAACAGGATGGATTGATATCATTAAACGATATTAACTGTTACAGGAAATCAATTTAGCTTGTATATTAATGAAGTTGCCCTTTAAAGAAAGAAGTGATTTTATAAAGAAGTCTGACGATGAAAAAATAAAACAAATAGCTGAGCTTCCATGTGAGGCACGACAGCTGGGGCTTTGAAAGAGCACCTGACAGAAAAAAACGCCACCAGTCTGGTGATACAGATGGATTATATTTTACTCATCCATATATTCAGCTGTCTTTTTGAAAATTTAAAAATAGCTTGTGAAGAGTGAAGATGTTTGTGACACATCCTGACACTCTAAAAATGTTTTTTTTAAAGCTTAAGTGTGTAGATGGACACAGGATCTGTGTGTCCAACTAGCGAGCTTAGATTTGTTTACTTTACTCCTTCGACCGTGGCTGCCTGTTTTATGAGTGTTTTTAAGTCTCGAATTAGCCTGACACCGTTGCACAATATAGCACAGCCCACGCTTTAGCAAATACTTTCTCTCTTTAGTAAATGTTCCGGTCTCCAAGGCACGACTCCCCAACTTCAACATATGTTTACACAAAGGCACATTCCCGTTAATCATCCAGGAACATTACTTGTTTCATGGATACAGTATGTGTACCTCCAGACTGGAAGGTGGTCAAATTGGAAAGGAAATTCCCAAAATAGAAGTAAGGATGACTAAAGACAAAGTAAATTACACACAACGCCACATACAAACCACCGTTTATCCTGTATAAATGTGTCTAATTTATCTCTTATTTTGGCAATAAATGTAGTTGTATACATTCCATACAGATCTCTGTAGCAGAGAGCCTTGTACATACTATTTCTATACATCCTCAGTGACCATTTTTGGTAATTTCACCCTAAAGCTACAATTAGACTACCTGTTAAATGTTAGGACGATAAACATGCTGTACTTTTGACGTGCACAAATGATAAAATGTAATTTATATGGTGACTGTGACTTACAAGTAAAAGCTGCTGTTCTTTTTCTTCACCAGGGGAGAATTTATTTGAGGCCAACAGCAGTGGCGCGTTGATAAGGGAGATGGCTGCTAAGTGCTTTCCACTCTGTGATCTGCTTCTGAACCTGACTGCCTTTATGCGCAGGAGCCATGGAAAGGATCGTCTGGTAGTCTGGAAAGTGAACTGGCAGTAGCTGAGACATTTTCAGAGATAAGTGGATGAGCCTGTTCAAACAGTTCGTACTGAACACTGTTTCAGCGAACTTGCAACTGAGGAGGACGTCACCATGATCTCCACAGCTGTTCGCTGGCTATTCCTGGTGTCTTTTATCATTCTGACCATTGGTGGGAACGTGCTGGTATGTTTGGCTGTGGGGCTCAGCCGTCGACTCTGGCGCATTGCTAACTGCTTCGTGGTGTCGCTGGCGGTGACAGATCTCTTGCTAGGCCTGCTGGTGCTGCCCTTGTCTGCCAGTGTGGAGATACGTGGAAAATGGCCCTTCGGAGGAACCCTGTGTAACATCTACATCTCGATGGATGTCTTACTGTGTACAGCCTCCATCCTGACCCTGCTGGCTATCAGTGTCGACCGATACCTAGCCATTTCAGCTCCCCTGAGCTACTCCCGGAGAATTACCCCTCTGAGGGTGACACTGGCCATAATCGCCATCTGGGCCTTGTCACTGACTGTGTCCTTTGTGCCCATCCACCTGGGCTGGAACACAGTGGACTACAGAGTGCAACACTTGGACTGGGGCATGGGGGATGAGGACAAGGAGGGACGCTACTGCCAGTTTGAATGGAATAACAACTATGTTCTTCTTTATGCATTTGGCTCATTTTACTTGCCTCTGCTGCTTATGTGTGGAATGTATCTTTGCATATTCAGAGTAGCGAGAGAACAGGTCAGTGTTTATTTTCATTTCATAAAACATGCTGATGTGGGATCTAAAAGGTCAAACTGCATCTGTCTGAGAATCCTATTTTGAAAGTCAAAATATGATTCCATATTAGTGCTCTGAATTTTAGTGGGAACAAACATTTGCAACAGATTTTGAATTAACATTCACAGAGACACATTCACTTGTACTTAAATTAAACAGACCAATGAGTAAGCTCATCTCACATTCTGTGTCCTCTGGCTCTCTCACCTTTCTTTTCAGGTGCGGCGTATCCGTGCCGCCACTCCATCATTTGCACGCACACCATCAACTGCAGCCATAGCCCGAGAACACAAGGCAACAGTGACCCTGGCAGCTGTACTGGGGGCCTTTGTCATCTGCTGGTTCCCTTACTTCACTTTCTTCATCTGCATGGGCATAAAGGAAAAGACAAACCCCCCTAATACGCTTCACTCTGTGGTCCTGTGGCTGGGCTATCTTAACTCAGCTCTTAACCCCATCCTGTATCCGGCTTTCAACAGGGATTTTCGCAGAGCCTATGCAGAGCTGCTTCGCTGCAGAGGACTGTCGCACAGAAAACTGCAGCTTACTCGCGTGTTTGTGCATGAACGTTTGACCTTTACTAATGGAAAAAGGTCTCCCCAACAGTCTGAGAAACACATAGACACGGTTAAGAAAGAACCTGAGGGGAAGAGCCTCACACTACAGCAGACAAACGGTATCCCTGATAAGCCAACCTGAAATGCCACGGATCTGTTGTTCCAGTTCCGGACTCTAGACTGTCAGCTAAATGTTGTAAATTACAAACTTGCTCTATTACTCACAGTACCAGATTAGCTAACCATTAACAGTATCTGTTAGATGTTTAGTGTATACTGCCAACAACATCATCAATGTACATAACTTTTCTGTCAGTGTACTGGATGTAAAACATGAAGCCCATGGCTTGGTGTGCGTTATTTATATAAATATTTACAATCAATGAAATTCACAGCTCTGAAATGTTTGTTAGATATATGTAAAAAGCATACGGGAATGTCATTCAGAATAGATAGCATGCTGAGCATAGCTCAGTGGAACAAATAGATGACTCAGTAAGTTTCCCAGCAAGCTGCATGGAGACACAGGTGGTTAAAAGTTTGCAAATTTTTATTTTCTGTCCTCTGAACGCTGCCAGAGAAAGTTAATAATTGACCAGCAAGTTGATTTGATATGTAAAATATGTGTATGTTTGACTTGTCCCAAGCAGGGTGATGTTAATGACTTCCTAAAACCTAAAACTGCAACTGGACATCCAGGCAAATTTTTTTAAATATGCATACCTGCAGCACTGTCTAACTCTGTGAGTTATGATGAGGACAAGTTGCATTCAAAAAATGACATGATTTATAGTGAAGCTGCTCCCACCAGGTCTGACTTATTTTTGACACTTCTACTGCATCACAATACGAAATAAAATCTACATTCATGAAATGATCATTACAACTTTTCTTCCTCTGCACACTGTGTATGTTGCTGGGATTTTTCTCATGCATAGATATAAACAGTTGAAATATACTGACACTGCAACCCATTGACTCTTGTGCTCGGTGGTGTAAGATGAGGATGAGAAAAGATGAGGAATGTGGAGTCCAGCTGACAAATTGTGAAAGATAACTTTGAGATGCAAGATTGAGAAGAAAACACACTGATAGATGTGATACCAATCGCCTTTAATAATGTATAATGATAACAAATTATTCATTCAAATGCAGAATTATTTTTAATATAACTCTCATTAAGCCTATTTAATGATATACACTTTTGCATAAGCTGTCAACATATTGTGGATACTATAGTGTACTATACTCAAAAAGGAATAATAGTATGCTTTATTTGGCACTTATAATGATGAATTTTAATGTCATCCATCCATGGAAATGTGCAGTTTTTTCAAGCAGTGTCATGACCAGGACAAGACGAGCTGAGTGTGATAATAATGACAGTCTAATGTGAGCCTTGGCACTGGTGATGGTAGTTGAACTGGATTGATACAGTAGGTTGAAACATGGAAATGGAAATGCATATTGGGAGGAGCTGATGATTTCCCTCAACCTTGTACAAGAGGGTATGCTGCTGAGGGAGAGACATTAGGTTCTCAAATATAGGTTTTAAAAAGCGGAAGCGGTCAAGCCAGCAGCTGCACAGTGACATATAAAATGGAAGTGATAAAAAATTATTAACTGTAGTTCAGGACAGGTGTAAAAAGCAGGCGCATTTATAGGTAGCATTAAGCTCAACTCAGTTCTTTGAACTGACGTGGACACATTTGTGATACTGTTTCCCCGTCACATTCAGTACATCTCACAGCACAGTAAAGGTCTCTCAGAGTTCGGTTGTTGCGTGTACAAAGACATGGACGTAAATAAGCTGCCTCTATAAAACCTACTGGAATCCATCAGAGCAGTCTCTGTGGCTATATTTACATATATGAAGGCTGACTTAGTGCAGAAATGGAAAGAGTAAAAGAAATGGTTTGTTTACAGGCTGCAGTAACAACTGTATAGTTAAAAATGACAGCGTGACTTCCTGGAATCGCTGTCGGTTGTGACATCAATACTTCAAGTGTTGGTTACAGCACATTATTGCAAACGACGAACGTTAATAACGTTTAATTTTGGACAGAGCCAAGTGAGCTGTTTCCACCCCTGCTTCTAGTCTTCATGCTAAGCTAAGCTAATTGTTGCATGGCTCCAACATGGCTCCAACTTTATAATTCATTATGCATCTGTGCTTTTACTACAGACCATCGGTCCTTAAAATAACTACTTCTGCCAACCATGCAGCTTGCTGTTTAGCACTATTCAACAAGAGAGGATCATACATTAGTATTTTTTTGTATGTGAATGAATGCTCCTTTTTTAAAAACATAAAGAATAAAGTGCTAGTTCAAAATATCATTACTCGGTTGCCAAAATTGTAACACAGAATTATTAATTTGTGTCTAAGCTCTGTCCTAAGCTCTAAAACGTGTCTACTTGCGTAAAAGGTACATGATAATTTATGCATATCATCTATCATAGATATATTATTACATGTGTGTCAAAGTCAGAAAAGGAGGTTATGTAGGTATTAATAATAATACAAAAAATCTTTGAATGCATTCAGGTTACATTCATAATGGCAAGTTCCTTTCATGAGGCAACAGGCTCATCTAAACCTTATCAGCCTGGGTTCTGTGCATTTGTAAATGTTTGAGGATAAATATTGCGCATAAATAATAAAGGATATGGATACTTACCATCACTAGATAGATAAGTTACATGACAGAAGTCTCAGTTGTTGCTATGGGAGCAAAAATCTGCCTTTCAATAATGTTATAACTGATTAAAGAGCCTACATATCCATTATGGCTCCCGGGAGTGTACGTCATCATGTGTTTTATGAAAATGTATTGCTCGCTGTGAAGTGTGCTAATCAAATATTGTGTTTGTTTCATTATGTATAAGGCCTGGTGACCGCGCTACCTCCTGTGATCTGAAATGTTCAGTCTTTCATTATATATCTGCTTACTCTAACACAATCATTTCCGATGTTGCATCTCTGTTGAGCAAAGATAAATAAAATCCCACCTGCTGTACAATAGAGCATCATTGTTATCCAAATGTCAATAATTCTATTGTTATTGCTGGTGTGTGCCTGTGTACCGGCGATTTGTCCAGGGTGTACCCTACCTCTCACCCAGTGTCTGCTGGGATCGGATCCAGCCCGCCTGATAAGGATAAGTGGTTACAGGAAATGAATGGATGGGTGGATATGAACAGTTATTTATTTATGTTAATTGAGCACAGCCAATTGACCTAGATAGATGTAGGTACCGTGTTTACAGTGTTTCAGAAAATAATCCAACAGCTGGGACAGATTCTGTTTTTAGGATCGCCATTTCAGTGTGATTACAATATTAGAAATTGCACACAACAGAATCACATGATCTGGTTCCAAAGAAACACTAATACATTTCTTTTTCGCAGTACTGTATCTCACAGTAGAAGACAGTTATAATTTTGGCAGCAGTGTTGGTTATGCATATGAGTTTGATCTGGTTTGTGACAGGGAGCATGTTGAAGAAACAGATGGGGCAGTAAAGAAGGATGGGTTGAACAATACTTGCATACAACAGCAGGAGGAGACGAGTGGCGACATTGTCCTTTGAGGTCATGGATAGTCTTTGATGACCATTTTTGAATGTTTTTTGTATGCTGGTTGAAGCCCAAGTTTGTGTGTTTTCAAGGTATTTGAACCTTTTTTTTCTGACATTGAGATGAAAGTAGTTCAACACACACAACCCTGCAGTGCTGAAGTTTTTTTTGGTGAGTTCAGGTGATGTGGTTGTACTTACCTGAACAGCTTGCTGTCTGTCAGTGAGGGTGTGTGTGTGTTTGTGTGGAGGAGTTGAGTTGGTGTAACTTCCAGATCACCAGGTGTCTTTGGAAGCTGAGCTATTGAAGGCTGAGCTGAGGTCCATAAAGAAGAAGGTTGCCTGGAGAGTCTAGATGCTGGAGGAGGAGGTGCACAACAGCATCCACTGTGCCCTTCTTTGTCCTGTAGGCAAATTGGAGGGGGTCCAGTTGGATGATGTGTAGCAGCAGCTTCTCCAGGCACCATTAATATGGATGTAAGGGCAACAGTAATGATTGAATTCTGTGGATCTGGTTTTACGGGCACTGGGATTATTGTTGTGTTTTTTTTCAGTAGGTGGGTATTATGGTAGACAGATAGATAGGCCCTTGGCAGGATGCCGTCAGGCTCTGGGGCCTTGCCTGACTCACACTAGCTAAGCTGGTGTTGTACATCCTCTTTTGAGACGGGGGCCGGCTCAGTGGGGTCCAGTGGAGGGGGAGCTCTCAGCTCTTTGATGCATCCATCTGTGAAGTCCTGAGTGTGAAAGTGAGTGAAGAATGAGTCAGTTGATGCTGATTGACTGTGTCTTTGTTCACATCCAGTCAGGGTTTTATCTGGAAAGCTTGTTTAATGTTCATGTTGCCAAATTCATGCTCCAGTTTGTCCTTAAATTATTAAAGTTTTGTTTTAAGAACCTCATTTTTGTTGAGACAGCCAGATCTTTGAGCCTGAAAGCTTTATGCTTCTCTTCCAGGCTCTGTTTTTATTTGAGGAGTGACCTAAGGTTTGTAGTTGGGAGTTCTTTATTATCATTTATCTGATTATTTATTAAATTTTTGCTATTTAGAAATTTAAGTAAGTCTTGGAGATGCAATGAACAAAATTTACTTAACAGTTCTATAAACCTTTAGAAATATTGACACCTTTGACCATTAATGAGCTGCAATATGCATCCCATTGCTCGTGCTGCACTTTGTTGGTGTGAGCGAACATCATTGGCCAAAAGTGACATACACAAGCCATGTTTAATCAGTATATTTTATCGGCATAAGCATATTGGCACTGATCTGCATTCTGATACAGCAAGTTTGGAAACAGCTGTAAAACCTGATATATATTTAGACTGTTTTTCTCCCATCGACCTTCATCAAATAACTTCAATAATTTCTTCATCTAAGCCGTCAACCTGTCTCTTAGACCCCATCCCAACCAGGCTGCTCAAGGATGTTTTACCTCTAGTTAGCCCTTCTTAAAAAGCCCACTCTAGATCCAGAGGTTTTAGCCAATTACAGACCGATATCAAACCTTACCTTTCTCTCTAAGATACTTGAGAAAGCTGTAGCCAATCAGCTGTGTGACTTTCTCCATAAAAACAGTTTATTTGTAGATTTTCAGTCAGGATTTAGAGTGCATCATAGCACAGAGACCGCACTAGTCAAAGTTACAAATGACCTCCTAATGGCATCAGACAAAGGACTCATCTCTGTACTTGTCCTGTTAGATCTTAGTGCCGCATTTGACACCATTGACCATCAAATTCTTTTACAGAGACTGGAACATCAAATTGGCATCAAAGGAATCGATCTCAGTTTGTTCACGTCAATGATGAATCCTCCATGCATACCAAAGTTTGTCACGGAGTCCCACAAGGTTTTGTACTAGGACCACTTCTATTCAGTTTATATATGCTTCCTCTAGGGAACATTATTACGAATCACTCCATTAATTTTCATTGTTATGCTGACGACACCCAATTATATTTATCGATCAAGCCTGATGAAACCAATCAGTTAACTAAACTCCAAGCATGCCTTAAGGATATAAAAAGTTGGATGACCTACAATTTTCTGATGTTAAATTCACCCTGGCCTCCAGCTCCACCGTAAAGAATCTTGGAGTTGTTTTGGATCAGGATTTTCCCTCTAATGTCCACATAAAACAAATTTCGAGGACTTACGTAGCATCGCCAAAATCAGACGCATCGTGTCTCAAGCGGATGCAGAAAAACTAGTCCACGCATTTGTTACTTCTAGGCTGGACTATTGTAACTCTTTGTTATCAGGCTGCTCCAATAAGTCTCTTAGGACTTTGCAGCTAATTCAGAATGCTTCTGCATGTGTTCTGACAGGAACCCAGATCAGAGATCACATCTCTCCCATTTTGGCTTCCTTGCATTGGCTACCTATTAAATCTAGAATAGAATTTAAAATTCTTCTCCTTACTTACAAAGCTCTTCATGGTCAGGCACCATCATATCTAAAAGAGCTCATAGTACCTTACTACCCCTCTAGAACACTGCGCTCTCAGAATGCTGGGTTCCTTGTTGTTCCTATAGTTTCCAAAAGTAGATTGGGAGCCAGAGATTTCAGCTATCAAGCTCCTCTTCTGTGGAACAAACTACCATTCTGGGTTCGGTTGGCAGACACGGTCAACACCTTTAAGAGTAGACTTAAGACTTTCCATTTTGATAGAGCTTATAGTAAGGGCTGGCTCAGGTCATCCCTTAGTTATGCTGCCATAGGACTAGACTGCCGGGGGACTCCCCCTCCCTCCCCTATCTCTCTCTCTCTCTGTCTGTATGTCTCTGTCTCTCTCTTTCAGGGTGCCTAGTCAGGCACGGTATTGGTTAATGATGCAGTCACATCTCCATTTACTGAACCCCCAACATCACCACCACCATCTGTAAACATACATGTCTCATTAATGCATGTTACTAACTAAACTTCTTCCCTGGAGTTTCTGTGCTCTCTCGTCCAGCAGGTTCTCATGGATCGTGGCTGCTGCTGTGGTCCTGCACGACGTCCACTACATATAATACTACTGTCATTATTGCTACCATATCTCCATTACAGTTTATAGCTAGTTAATGATTTACTGCTGCTGTGCATCTGTGTCTCTCTATCTCTATCACAGGTTCCACTGCTGCTGTAATCATTTTATCATTCATTGTAATTCATTGTCATTTTATCATACATTGTAATTGTACAATATGTTTGTGTTGATTTGTTCTGTACACGTGACATCTATTGCACGTCTGTCCGTCCTAGGAGAGGGATCCCTCCTCTGTGGCTCTTCCTGAGGTTTCTTCCACCTTTTTTCCCTGTTAAAAGGGTTTTTTGTGGGCAAGTTTTTCCTCACTCGAACCGAGGGTCTAAGGACAGAGGGTGTCACTCCCTGTACAGATTGTAAAGCCCTCCGAGGCAAATGTATTTTGTGACTTTGGGCTATACAAATAAAATTTGATTTGATTGATTTGATATTTGACAAAATGACAAAGCAATTCCTGATATACAGAAATGCATTCATGCATTAGTTGTTTGAATTGTTTGAAATCATGCGTTCTTGTAAAAATATACCTGTTGACTTTGACTCCAATGATGGCATATACTAACTTAGAAACTGGGAACACAGTCTTGCAGGTATGTCATTTTTTTACATTGAGTGTGTGGAAAACTGACTCACACTCTGTGTGATAGAGGGCTTTGTCTGAGTACTGAACACTTCTCTGCCTTAGAGTATGAGTAGGAGGAGTGTATTCAACACAGGGCCAAAGGAATCACTGACAAAAAGCCCAATGCTGCAAACAATTGCACTGTAGCAGTGGCATGCTTACTGCTCAGCCAGACTGCCATTGTGTGTGTGAGTGGACTTTAATTTTTCTCAAAGGAAAAAGTGTGGAGAGGTGGCAGGACTCGGAGCATTATTAGAGGCAAAGATTGTAACTTCCCCAGGTAATAAAGATCCTCAGGGTTCCCAGGGAACTGGGTGCACTTAAGTTGGTTTGTGGTCTTGTTGAGGAGCCCTGTCTGAACTCTTACATGGTGTACACTCTTAATAAACTCATTTAGAAAATTACCACAAACAATGTGGACCTACAGCTCATTTATTCACTCTTTTCAGCGAGTGAATTCACGAAGAGATGTTGCTCGGTCTGTGTTGTTTCCACCAGATGGCAGCATGAACTAGTTTTCACACTGCAGGCTTCACTTGTGCACTTAAGCGTGGTGTCAAGACAAAAAAAAAGTCTTGTTGATGGACTACACAGAAGAAAGAAACACCGTACTGGGTGATATTTCTGGAAGGTTTCTGAAAGATACATAGACAACATATGTTTTGGACTATCTAGAGCAGACAGTACTCATGTCAGCGTGGCAGTATGTCCTTAAAGGGTCAGGCTGAGAGTTTGAATCCAAAAAAAGCCTCATAAATGTTAATGACGGGGAGAGAGAGAATCAGCTTTGAGATTTGGGAGGAGAAAAATGACTAAACTGATTATTTCTTTATTAAAACTAATTAAGGTGCACAGTGAAGGTGGAGACGTTTGAGTCCATGAGGACTCTCCTCAGCACAAAGATCAAGCGGAACAGGAGATGTGGAACTATTTCAAGGAAATTACTGATTGAAGGAAATAAGGACATCATTGTTTTAGGATTAGGATTTTTGGGTGTTGAATATATCCTAAATTTGTTTCTCCAGAATTGATCAAACACTGATTCAGAAAGGGTTAAAAATGTAGGTCACCCATTGTTCAGTTTAGTCATCTTTGGATCATCTTGGTTTTATTTGTTTGTTTATGTATTTATCTCTTTCTCTATGTGATAAGAGTTTTTAAATTACATTATGCAACTGAGTAGGAGTGAAGGTAGGTGGTGTGGTGCGAAGTGTAAAAAAAAAAAAAATTCCTGTTTGGTTTCTCTCAAACCATTTGAGCTTGCTGTGTTGTAAATACAACTGCCACTGTATTGGATTGCTGTGCAGGCTGGTGTTTGTTAAGTCACACGTCCTAATTTCTCCCAGCGGACCTGAACAGGACAGCAGTTGCCATGGATAATTAAAGAAATTTCTTCCGCAGGCTGCACTGGGTGCAGCGAATTTTGTGGAGGTTTGCCATTTGGTCGGACTCAACACAAGCAAATAAAAGAGATGTTACTCCCTATTTATATATTTTAAATGTCAGCACCCATTTCTAATCTGCAGATTTCATGTGTTTGGGCCCAAAAGGCTGTATGATAAATCATGTTTGTACCTTGTGCTGTATCAGAGTGTGCAGTACAAAACACCCATCTAATTTATGCAGATTCAGCTTTCTCTGCATTTCTTTATTGTACCCACGTCAGTGCCAGCTGCACAGAGGTGGAGCCGAGCTCAGCCGAACTCTTCCTGAACATTTCCTCCTTAACTGAAATGTTGTTTCAGCTTTGTTTAGCCAAGCTAGCACCACATCAGTCATACAATGTATGGTCCCCCTGATAGTATCACAATCAAGTAAAATAGATTTTTTTTTTTTATGCATACTATGGCTCAAATTAATGACTTTCCCATCAGCTTCTGTACTGTGCTAATTAATGAGAAAATGTTAGCATGCTAAACTAAGATGGTGAACATGGTAATCATTAGAAATGTAAACATCTTATCATATTTATTACATTTATGCTGTTTAGAGACTTGTTGCTACATAAGTCTTAAAGACATAATCAAGTCTGTATGTAACTTTAAGAAAATCCTTGTTAATAATGACACGTTTGGCCATTGACGTTTTGAGTGAAAATAAGAATAGATAACGGGGGTCCTCATCCACAGAGTCTGTCATGTTAAACCACCATGTTTCTACAGTAGCCCAGAACGGACAAACTAATAACTGACTCTAGGTAGGGCCTCCCATGTTTTTTTTCATTTCATAGCCACTATAGTTTCTCCTTCACACAAGAAAGGAGAGGGCAAAATGATGGAGTTGCAATTAGGAACCACAGCCCTATAGTTGCTATTAAATCCTACACACTGCCCCTGTAAGATACTGTAGTTCATATTGTGTGTGAAATCTAGTTCACATTTACCAAACAAATATGTTTGAGCTAATACACTCTTGTGAAAATGAACATATGTTGACGACTTTGTAGATACACGGTGAACATGGTAATCATTATAGCTGCTAAACATCAGTACTGTCATTGTAAGAGACTCAAAACCTTAAAAAATACTTTTGTGTTACAGCCAACTAAGACTTGTTTGCTTTCTTACTGTGTGTGTATGCGTTTTTGTGTGTGTGTGGGTGTAAGTTAGTGTGTGGGTCTCGTACTGCTGAAGCAGCTGTTGGCTTTGCTTCACATTGCCAGATATCTCGTCTTCATGGCCTCCCACTGTTCTTGTCACTTCTCATCCATCCGTGTGCGGATGACTGCTAAACTCCCGTCTAGAGAGCCAGGAGCGGGTTTGTCTGAGCATGCTCAGTGCGGGGGCTTGGGAGACTTAACATCTGAGTGTGAGAGGCAACGCAGTACTGCTGCAGGGATCAGTGTCTGCCTGTACCCAGCAGCGTTTTTTTATACCGACAGCACTAAACAGCCAACCCTGAGGAAAGGAAAATCTGCGGCTTCTCTCATCTGAAGTATGAAAATGAATGAATGAATCAAAACTGGGTCTAACTTTCAAAGAAAAGCAAGTTACTATCTATTATATACTAAACATGAGAAGCTTATTTCTTAATAAACCCATAAACATTTCCATCTTCTTGTTTCCTCTTCTTCTACACTGCTTCACTATGGCAACAATATTTTCCCCAAACAAGTGGCAAAGAAACTGTTTTGAGCTTATTTATTAATATCTTCATATCACCATGGACACTGGTATTTTTCATGTAGGTTTAATGAACTTTCTTTCTTTTTTTCTTCTTCTGCACCTTCTCTCGGCTTTCTAGTGATCACAAGTAGGACAGGGCTATAAAAGAAAATGGAAAAAAATACATTAGAAAGCATGTTTTCAAGAACGTACATCATGTTTGAGAATGGTACATTGGCCCAATGATTAGCTTTACAGCTTTATTGGTGTTAAGGCTTGTGAAGAGGGGCTGCATAAATAAGTTGACAGTGCTATAGAGAGAAGACCCCAGATGTGATGCAGAAATTAGACCAGTGAATTATCCAGGGTATGTTTGTTGACATTGCCATGCCTGCTAATGGTCTCCAGGGGTCAGACATATTTACATAAAGTGGGGGGGGATGCATGAGCAAATGCAAATTATAGACTTGGTGATGTACTAGTGTACTACTTGAGTGCAGTTTACTTATAGTAGTTGAGGTTACTTTTTACTTCTCCACTGTGTTACTTTTAAGATCAAGATTTGACATTTAACAGATCATCAGCTTGTAAAATATGATGCACTGTGAAAGAGATTTAAGCAGCATCTAATAATGTCATATGTGATGTGCAGTCACTCTTTAAAATCAGCGAGCGATATGTAAAGTGTGTTTTTAGGCTTGGCAGCAATATACAGCCCTACCTCCTGTTGCCCTTTCACAATAAAGGCTTGTTAAAAGAGAAAAAAGTTCACCGGACAAAGTGCAACCAAAAATAAAAGGATCATTATATTATATTATATACTGTTGATAATGTAATTACAGTTACATTAACTGCGCAATCATGGCTAACACTGTGCTGCTATTTTCTACTCTGCGACTGTGTGAGTAAAGTGCTCCTCTCTTGGGACTGAAACAGGATTGTGCAAACAACCACCTCAAGTCACGAAAGCTGTGGTCTCCCTTTTGCAGTTTTTTTTTTTTCATGTGAAGAAACTGAAACTCAACAGCGACTGTGTCTGTGAAGAGATAAATAGAATCTATCGGCATTAAATATAGACAAGACAGAGGACGATGGGGGGGGGATAAACGGAGGAAGCACTGCGTCATGCTCTCCATGAGTATTTTCCCCAGTTCAGTGGAGTGAGAAACAAAAAGCTCTGTCTTCAGAAGCAAACTGCAGGCTTACATAACCTGTCTTAGAGTCAATTTGTGACAGAGTAGACTGTTTTTGCTTGCATATATGTGGATTTGGCACAGACCATTTGGTGCTATTTCAGCAGTGATAGCTCCTCAGTTCTTGTGGGTGTCTGATCACCATAGTGACAAAAATGTGCATTCAGGATTGCAGATTTCCTGCAATAGCTGTACGGATAACAATGATGATGGTGATTAATATAATTGCTGTAGACAGCCATTATTCTGGGATAGCCTCTGTTGCACAACATATTTTTAGACAGAGTTTTTTTGTACCATCTTTTTTCTTTTGCAAATGATTTTTTTTTAAATTTTACCACGAATATATGCAGCAGTTGTCACTTTTTGATACATACTGATACATACTGATACATATATCGAGCACGTGTAAACATATTGTAAATACAAAACTACAAAAGTCTCTTATCCTCCTATCCTTATCTCTTATAAGTCATGCACCACCAACCATTTCACTGATTTTGGTGAAACTTGATCACATTTTATGAAAAAAATGTTTTCTGGTTTTCCCTTTGCTTGGAGTTTCCTGGTGGACAGTGAAGTAAACTGCCACACACTATAGCTGCTGTTAGCTAATGTTACCTCAGTTTGTTAGGCGGGCTGCCAGGACTGTAAGCTCAGAGCACCAGGGGAGTGTTAGTTGTACAGGTATTTGGACCACCAGGAAGAGGACATTTTCAGGCCCAGGGGGAATGCTGATGGGGATAGGAACCGGTGTCATGCCAGAACCGGAGCTGGCAATGTAATCAGGCTCAGCAGCCTCTGTCATAGCAGAGAACGAAAAAATTAAGAGTGACCGATCAAGAGGCTGACTTGGCTGGCTTTTAGTCATTGGTGAGAGATTCATGAAATAAAAGGCTGAAAGGCAGACGCCGAGCTGGATGTCTTGCTGTTGGACTAGTTAGTAATATTAGATTACATTTATTTGCCACAGACATATGAGGTCTAGCCTTAAACCATGAACCGCCAACTTTAAATCACCATCTTTTCTTTTTACAACTTGCTATCTGCTGGTTCGTGGATCATGCGAATGTGTAGGGCTCTAAAAGCAGTTGAGCATTAGCCACACTGAGAGTGAGGAGGCACAAAAGCAAGACAGGAGGAGGGAGCTTGAAAAGAGGAGGGCGGGTACAGTGGTGGCTGCTGGCACTCTCTGCAGTACAGATCTGCTGAGAGCACCAGAGCAGAGCTCCTCTACAGACCACAGCTGCAGGGCTCCCACTGCAGCTCAGAGGAAAACCTCACACAGAAATCTACACTAGAGGAGAAGGTGTTGCCTCACAAGACCACAAGACAGAAGAGAAGACAGAGAGAAGGAGAGGAAAAGAGTGATCAGACAAACACGGAGAGTAGGTGAGAAGAACGGGACGTGGTCCTCTGCTTTTTCTCGGACGAACAGCAGAACTTCCAGCTCTCCACGTTCTACTTTGGGAGTCTGTTTAATAATTTATCTTCTGCCTCACGTTGGTGTGGAACACAACTTTGATTTTTTAAAAGTTTGACATACAGGTCTGGATTTTTATTTCCAACCAACATATCTGCCCATCTGGTTCTTTTGGCTCAAAGTTCACCACAGTGTGTGTGTTTGTGTGTATGTGTTTTTTGAGTGTGTGAGCATCACTTTCTGACTGAATGTAATACACTTGAGTGAACAGAGATTGATTGTAACTGTTTGAGAGAGAATATACATTGTTTTGTTTTTAAGCTACAATACAAGCTTCGATTTTTAAAATCAGTTCATACTTTTCTCCCTCCACAAAGATCCCCTTAAAGAACTGCAAGATGTCACATCACAAACACGACTGAGGCAGATTCCTCTTTGCAATAAGGACCCCACAATACAGCAGTATCTCCTGAAAGGACATTTGCCAGTTTTAAAGATATATTGGAGGAAACAGTTTCTCTCTGGTGAAGCTTCAGCCTTGTCGGACACCTGCCTCTACCTCAGGATGGCTGGCTGTACCAGCCGCTGCAGACAGGGGGTTCTTAAATTAATCCAGTCCTTGCAGAGATTGGTCTCAGGAACCCTCACAAAAGGTACTGTGGCTTTCTACTCTGACACAAATACACGTACATCAAATCTTTCACTTTAATGTGCATTTAAACAGTTCATGTTTTTTGTGTACTTAATTGAATACAGTGATTGTGTGAGAGGGCTTGACACCCAACATTTTAAAGTAAAAAAAAAAGTGTGTGTATAGATTTTATTTGCATGCCTCTATTGAGTTTTGATATATTGTGATGTACTCTATATTGCCATGTGGTCAAGGTCAAAATTCAGTTCCACAAGTGTCTGTTCATTAAATCAGCCTTGTCACAGTGTCCTTGAGCAAAACACTCAAGTTGCAAGTGTAAGTGTATAAGAGCTTCAGCTATATAAAAACAATATTATTTGGTGGTGCAGTCATGCTCAAACATAACATAGTTACATCACTATTTTCAGTCTAAATGCCAGCAATGGAATCTGCAAACTGAGTTTGAACTGCTAATGTCTGTAAGGATTGACATTTGTTGAGTTGTGGACACTGGGATAGTATGAAATACCGTAACTGGTGCTATGTTGGTGGCAGCTATACTGAGCCAGATATATGTATATATATATATATATATATAATTATTCACAACAAAATGAGAAAGAATTTGGGACTTTTCTCAATTTTTTTCCCTCACCCTATGTTTTCTTGTAAAATATGGGATATTTTCACATCTTTGGGGCTTTTAAAACAGCTTCAAGTGAAAAAATCCAAAAAGGAAAATTGCATCACTCCTGCAAAACATCTTAATTTGACATAGAGATCAAACATTCACGAGTTGAAGGTCAGTCATGCTAAATGTTCCAATTTATGTTTTTATTTTTAACATATTTATGTCCACATAAATTTGATCTACGACATGACCTTCCCCACAAACATATTCTATTCACTGTCACATGTGCAAGCACAGATCTCCTTCACACCAGGGATGAGTAACACTCAGGGTGTGATGGACAGGTACATCGTACAAGAGGTTTGTTTTGTGGAAAGTGTTCATTTGTTTGCAGTAAAAAGGATTTAAAAGGAATTGTTGGGTTTGGATTAGGTCTGCCTTGGATTTCCTGCATGATCTGGGTAAGAGCTGAACAGTGACGTCATGTGTGCACCATCCACACACCCCTTGAGCAACAGTTGCGATGCATTCGCAGCCTTTTGATGTTTATCATCTTCGTGTTAAAAGCCCTGGCTCTCCATCCTCCTCACGACTTCCATCGTCCTTTGGTTCAAAGTTACTTTTCACCTCAACAGCAAAAAATACAAATGCTGAGTCACAGATTCAGAGTGCACCTGCAAGTCAGTCACGACTGATAAAACACGCTTCTCTGTTCTGATATAAATTTAAAGATGAAACCTAAACACAAATATGGCATATGAAATATTTGTGCAGGTGCTGCTTCTTTTCAACTCACTGTGGGTCATGAATCTTTCTTTCTTTCTGTATTTTTTCCACCTTTTGTCTCCTTGAATAGACATGCAGACACCAAATGCTTATTTTCCAACCAAGAACATTTGGATACCGTCTAGCTCTAGGCTTTGCAAGGACAGGAATTGCCAGGACTGCCAGGAATTGATTTCTTACAGAGAAATGAACCGAACTTGACAGCGAACACACAAAAAGGAACAACCACATCAGGCAGGAATGTCACAAAAGAAAAAAAAATCACAAAAAGACATTTAGATATGTGTTTGAGACATTTTTTGAAACCTAAAAATGTATTCCAAAGTAGCAAGTTAGTTGCAAGGACAATACTCAATAGTATCTTCTATGATGATCCTATTCAGGCATTTTCTACAGTTTCTGTCACAAATATGAATATGCAATTGTCAAAGCAGAAATCCATCCAGTGTTGTACTCTGTTTTACCTTCATACTGATCAACAACAATGATCATCTGACAATTACGGTGTTCCTTCAATATGAAAAAGAAAAATTGTAATGCAATGTCATAAAAGCTGCTGAGATGCGTTCTAAACTCGTGGCTTTGTCATCTACTGTGCTGTTCTAGAAATAATATAGCCTACTTATGGCTGCATGGGTTGACAATCTGGGTCATGCACCGCAGCCACAAGTCTTTAGTGTCTAAAAACGGAGGGACTCTGGACGATCCGTCCGTTTATGTAAGAAAGAAATATGCAATTCCAAACCTACTTTTACAGCCAGGGACTAATCTTCAATTACTTGGACTAATTACCAAATTTAAGCGGTGATGTATTGACATTTAGATGTTGTCCTGTGTGCAGAGGCAACAGTTGATATAGATACTTTAAATGTTCATTAAGGAGTGGCTTCTTGACTTGGCGTGGGCAGCATAAGAGCAAAAGACATCTTGAAAGCAGCTCTCTCACGCTAAAAAAAAAAAATTGAATCCACAATGTGACTTAAACATACCAGTTACTGATTCAAGGGCACAGGGTTTTTTCATTAGGCATTATTGTAGTGCCAGTTATTTTTCTATGTGTGTCCTCAAAGGTAGTTGATGAAAGAGTGTAAATTCCATTGAAGGTCCAGTCCCTTAAGACTGGACTGCTTCTCCTCAAAATGTTCTTTTGTGCCGATTGTGGCACGTTCGCTGCCATTTTGTAACTTCAAGGTTAAGATGCTTGTGCATTGGGCAGCACGTAGGCTGTGTCCTCATTCACTTCCATAATTGAATGTCACTGAGTTAATTAAGTGCCTCTATAGTCAAAATATTAAGTTTTAAATTATCTAAAATAGGGTCCATTGATTCTTTCATTTCAAGCCACAGTGGGATTTTTTTTTTTTACTGTTAATGTGAGAGATAATATGAATATCTCACATGAACATGCCCATGTTTGTATATATAAAATATACATTTTAATTGGGTGGAGACACCAAAAAATACTAGTCCAGTACAATGTGATTTAGTAAGGTCTCCAAAAGGAAAATCTGAATATTTACAAACATATTTCAGTGTTTATTTTAAGGCTGTTGTGTAAGGTTGCATCATAAATTGTAAATATGTTCCTCTTATTGTGTCAACACATACATTCTCAACCAAAGGGAGTGAGCGCTTCATTTACTTGGTAATATTTGCAAAACCCCCATGCAAGGTTATAAATGCCAATGTCGTGTGACATGGAAAACGATACATAATCTTCAGGCTGGGTAACATAAGACATATTCAAACAAAAGAATTAAAAGAGCCTTTTTTTTTTTTCATTGTTTTTCTGCACAATTGGCTCAGTGGCTCTTAGAGAATCATCTCCCCTCTGCAAATTGTGCAGAGGAACCTGCATGCTATGATATGCATGGAAGAAGGCTTGAAAATATGTACACACATGCATATTCAGCTTCACACGCAAGCATATCAAGTAGACTGAAAAATTGAAGTCCCTTGTCTTCAGCACACACACACGCATCTCCAGTAGTTTGGTTTATTATGCATATTTGCTCCCACGCGCATAAAAAAAATACCTGTTAACCTTTAAAATGCTCTACTTAGAAATGCAGGAGCATGTATATTCATCTTCAGACCTTTAAACATTACAAGCTGGTGTGTCAGAGCTGTGAAAACAGCAGTGGTGATATACCTCGGGCCTTAAGCTGACTGACTCTTGCGATTATTCTTAGGTCCCTGATGGCTGCTGTATTTTAAGTGTTTATACTTGTATGCTGTACTTTATAGTTTTGTTTCACATAGTTCTGCTTTTATAAATACTTTTGTTGTAATCTCTACGATGTAAGAAAATTGTAAACTTAATGAAAAATTTAATGTTGTGTTATCAGACATTTGTTTTCCTAAAAAAAAAAAAAAAAAAAGCAACTGCTGTGTAATTTCTTGCCCATGTTGAGAACCAGTTTAATGAATCAGATATGACTTCCCAGTGCCTCAGCCTACTGAAAAAGAATGCCCTGATCAGTTGTGTCGAAGGCAGCACTAAAGTCCAGAACAAGAATCCACAAGAATCGAAGCATGCCTGTGTTAGCATTCATTAACAGGTCATTAGTGACTTTAAGAAGGGCCGTCTCAGTGCTTCTCAAAGATACAATTGTTTTCCACTGCACCAAGAAGCAGCTTAGAAACCTTTTTTTTTTTCAAGAACCTTACAAATAAAAGCTAGCTATCCATAGCTGGCAGTGGCAGCTATAGGCAGCTATAGCAAATAGTGTCAAAGCTTTTACCCCTAACACAAGTATTAACATTTCCATATGTGACAGACTGAAACTAAGCTAGGTCTTCATATTAAACTAATTTGATAAATTAATATTAAAAGTCCTATATATTTTAGTACCAGAGTACTAAAAACCAACTTTTTTGTTTTACATCTCCTCTCTCACACTCCTCTCTGGAGTTTTGTGTCGTGTTTTGTCTCATTAATATTAATGAGCCTCTTTCCTCCAATCACAGGTAACTGAGAATTGAGAATACAGAACTTATATAGCACCTAGACCTTCCAAAACCTATATATATAGACATAAATATTGCTGCATAATGACTACACAGAGTCAGTTCACTGTTTATAATCTTCTCCACCTCTTCACTAAATGCTAAAGGTAGTTTATTGTTCATTTGTAGCCACAATAGTCACTGTTCAGCAAAAGTTTTGTAGTGTCCCTTTAAACAGTCACGTCAATCAGACCATAATGGTGATTGGTTTGATGGGTTTGCTTATCCTGTACCTTCTTGTGTTCCGGTCCTATTAAACTAAAAGCGTAGTTGATGACAGATACCCACTCATCCCTTACTATTACTGTCCAAGTCACATGCGTCCTCTAAGTGCATCACCTTGCAGTAAGAGTCACATCATCGCACACTGTTGGAGACTGATTCATTCATCTATGGGCCGTGTACTTCGACCATACATCTAACATATGACAGAACTATCCAGCATTTGTTCTCTCCTCCTTCTCCTCTCGTTCTCTCTCTCTCTCTCTTCGTCTGTGGCTGTAAAAGCAGTGGATTGAAGCTGACAAGTGTGTGTCTCTGCTTTTAAATTTTTACATCACCTGACTACACACTTTTATGTAACCGTCTTCTCCTAGACTTATTTTTATCTCTTGCCTCCTCTGTGTGTTTCATTCTCTACCTAAATTCTGACCTGAACTTCATTGTTTGACTTTCTGGTATTTACACACAGATTCCACTTTTGTGTATGGTATTTGGTGCAGTGAACAGTCGGGTCACGGTTGAGTGATGTGTACTGTTGTGGTGTAGTACTAAGTTCGGCCTACATGCCCGTTTGTTGTTATTTTTTGCTCACATTGTATTTATTCATGAGCAAATTGAGCTTGCAAAGGCAGCCGAGCTGCTGATGGTATCAGGAAACGTTGTACTCTGCTGCCACCTGTTGTTCAAAGAAGCGAGTGCTTTGAGCTACTAAAGACTGTGTGATCTGAGGTGACCAATAAAGCACACAGATACAGTCACCATTCTAATTGTGTGTGTGAAAGCTATTTAGATTTGTGTATTTGTGCTGACCTTTCTCCTTGAACGCAATTAAAAAGTGTTCTTCAGCTTTTTTTTTTGTGCATTGGCTCGGTTTGCTCACTCAAATGCTTTGTGCTCGAAGCATAATCCATCTCATTTAAAAGAGCCCGTGGCACATATGCAGTAGACAGAGAAATGTCAAAGTGAAGCAGAGAGCAGTAGACACGAAATAATTCACCGGTGGGAGCTCTTGCATAATGAGAAGCACTTATCTGGTCTGAAACTGCCATCTCATGCCAAAACAGAGATTGCAGTTTCCCTAGATCAAAAGACTGTTCAAAACTCCATTTGAATTTTCAAAATTCCATATCAAATGTACATAATTAATGCAGTCAGATGAAGGAAAATCTAACTGATGATACAGTCTCAGGTGTCATCAGCTTGCCTGAAATAATTTATAAGTTAAATGGCTTTTTCGTGAATAATAAGTGTTATGTTCCTCAAAATCACATGAAAGATGAACGCAGTGGGAGCTCTGAAGAGTGCAGAATTAAAAGAAAGTCATGCATCTGTTGATTATTATATGATATATGAATTGGCATATTGGTCAACAAAGGCTACTGAGTAAGTGAGTAACACGTGATGACTCTTGGTGAAAGGTTAGTATGCTGTATGTTGTTAAAGGGGTTGCATAGTCAGTGTGTAAGTCTGGAGAAAGACTCAGACGTCACAGCAGAAATACAGCAAAACAGTGCTGTGGACAGGGTCAGCAGGGTTTTATTCACATAAAAAAAAAGTCCACCTAAAAAAAAAATCAATATCAATTCGCACTCCTTTAACTTGCCATCAGACCTGCGGCATAGTACACTGTAGTGAATGTCCAAACTCGAGTCACTTCAGCAGGTAGTGTGTGGTGTTTGTAGCCCACATTCATCAGACAAAGAAATGAGACCTTTACAACATTTATTGCACCGTTGAATAGTTAAACTTACATTTTCATGATTTGGCTTGCAATTGATGGTTTTACAGTAAGAACCATGTGCTGTCTATCACCTATTAACCTTGACTGTCTTCCATCCATCCATCCATTTTCTGTTACCGCATATCCTTATTAGGGCCACAGGGTGCTGGAGCCTAACCCAGCTGGCATTGGGCAAGAGGCGGGGTATACCCTGGACCCTGGACTGAGCTTGCCTGAGCTAATTAATACACCTAGTGCTCATCTGTAATCAGCATGCAAAGAAAAACAATACTCTAGTGGTTCGATCAGACTTCACAGACAAATGGTTCCTATAGGCACAGTTGGGCTTAGGCATAGGAATACATAACTTGTATGGATAAAGGAAAGTACCTTATACAACCTCACTTCCAAACTATCCCTTTAACAAATGTGTTCATGCTCTATTTGCCTTGATTTTTATTTGTATCGATCCATCGCCTATTCAACAGTCCCTATAACAAAGCTGTGACTGATGAGTCCTGTCGGTGGTGGTGAGCTGAACTTGACTAGATCATGAACTGGTTAAAAGATAATGAAGTCATCATGAAGTCAGACCGCAGTGCAGTGTCCTTGGTACGTGTGACAGTGCAGGGTGATATGGCGCAGAAAGGAAGTTCCAGATGGCAAACATCTGTCACGGGGATTACAACTGGTTACTTATTGTAATCAGAGTACTTAATTCTCCATCTGCAAGTGTTTGTTTGTATGTGTTGATGTGTCAGGGGGCTTAGGGAAGCGGAGGGGAAAGATTGTTTAAACATCTGTGCTTCCTGCTCTGAGTTGAAGTGGTTGTGCGGAGTTTTCCATGTAGTAAAAGTAATGAATATTTGATAGAAAAATGCATGAAAGGAAATCACTGAATGCAACGCGCGACTCTAAAGAGTGTGTGTGTTATTTTCTGAGACAATAATTTGAGTGGAGGGAATGGGAATGTAAAAAAATAAGCCAATGTAAGGACAGCTAGCGTGATAAGGATGTATATTTATCTGAATTATGCATGACTTTATGTTTAATTAATCAGTGCATGTCTTATCTCAGCTTCACCTGAGCAATCACAGGACTGCCTTCAGCAAACAACTTCATCTGAATATCAGCGGAGTTCTGTGCAGTCCTGTGCTATTCAAACATGATAGACAAACACATAGCAGAAATAAGGCAGTTATCCAAGGCTTACATAACTATGAGAGATTAGATATTCTGTTTATGAAAGACTGCAGACTTTAGGCTCTGTTTTTTTTTCTTCTGTGTTTTTGCCAGTTAATGCTACGGTACACATTTCGCATGCATGGCTTAATTTCGTTTTACACAGCTGCAACAGAGGAAGTAGAACGTAGAACTTTCAAGACTCAAGAAAGCTGAAAGCTAGCAGTGAAAAAAAATGGCAGACCATGAATTTTTTAAAACCAAGAGAGGTTTTCTGAAGCCCACGCACACGCATACACCGACACACGTGTGCGCATATAAAGAAAGAGTGAGGCAGAGAGAACAACAAATGTACACTACATGGACTTTTTAGATGAAATAATTGTGAATTTACATCTTCAGCTGAGTCCTGCAGAGAATAACGCTCAGACAACATATCCAAATCCTGAAACAAACTATAGCAACATCCTGTCTGAGACATTATTTTTACTCATTAGCTGTGCGACCACAGCCAGTTGAGTTTTAATGTCTAGCACTTAATGGGAAATAAACATTACTCACTCCCACTGCTTTCCTTTCCGCGGACACAGTCTCATTTTCTTATATCGAAGATGCTCCATGAATATTAATTGGCACCATTAAACATTCTTGATTGTACCGCAGGCAAAGAAAAAAAAACTCACTCTCTGTTGTCCTCCACATTTGAACAGAAGAGAGGGAATAAATGGCGAAGCCATGTTACTGTGGTGAATTAACACACACAAACACACACATGTGGGCTTGACAGCGAAAATGCTTTGTATGTAATGCTTTGCTCATTATCGTACAAACAGTGCATCAGGGAGCAGAGCACTAATTTGAAGTGATCTTGAACTGGTGTCATCATTAACCAATGGGTTGAGGTGTGTGTTGTGTGTGTGTGTCTGAGTGTGTGTGTGTGTGTCAGGGCAGTAAAAAGAGATATAAGTAATGAAGCTCTGTCAACTTTAAATGCATGACCTCCACCTGCTACAATTTACTTGTCAGTGGTGTTATTACTGAGTACAGCATCGGTTACCAGCAATCCACAATAACATGAGAGCACGAGGAGGCAGGCAGCTAGAAAGAGGGGGGAAAGGCTGACAGATGAGTAGAATAAGGCACAGAACGAAAGGAGTGGCGCAGAAAGGCAGGAGCAGCTTGCGTGTGTGTGTGTGTGTTTGGATAAGGAGATCAGAAATCCAAGAGGTTCAGCTCAAAGAAAAGAGTCTTCCTTCAGTGATAGATCTGAAGCCAGCGAGAGGGAAAAACAGGGGCAAAGCCCCTTTAATACACAGAGCTGTGGAGGCAGGTAAAGCCAGAACGACAGGCTGACAAGATCGTGAAATAAATAAGAGGACTATTACTCTCTGGGCTCTTTGACCAGGCTGGTTTCCACGGTGACAACATGGGAGCAGTGGTGGGCACTTTGACCATGCAAACCAAGCAGAGGAGACCGTCCAGAGGTACGTCAACATTAGTCAGAAAAAGATGGAGAAAAGACAAAAGCGCAACAGAGAGCTCGAGCGAGCAGAGAGAAAGAAAATGTTCGGATAATCCTTTGGACCGTTTGTAGTTCATAATGTGTTTGTTTCTATGGAAAATAACACATTTAACATAAGTAATAACATTGATATGTTTGCCATATTTCTGTGGAGTGACTATAAATTACTGAAGAAGTCAGCCAGGAAAGCAAGTGCATTTACCACATGTAACATGCCTGTAATCAAATGGAACCAAATGGCTTTTAAAATACATTAACCAATAGCATTGATGATATTTGTTTTATATACAAGAGTATTTTTTTATTTATAGTAAAAATGTATAAATATTCACTGAAGTGGCAGCAGAATTGCGAAGGATCAAACAATACAAGGTGTGAGGCATAACACTGTGGTCATGATGGAGAGATTACAGGATACAATGAAGTAGGATGTCCTTGAAAATAACCCAAGAGCAAAATCACTGACCCTGACTCTACGATTATGTGAGCATGTGTGTGTGTGTGTGTCCGTTGAATGTGTGAGTGAGTGAGTGAGTAAGTGAAAGAGAGAGAGAGCGGGGAGAGAGGGGGAGCGAACGAGGGTTCAGAGCATGTGAATTAACACGCAGCTCACATATCATACCTCTCCCTGGCCTTATGCTTGAGATCCTCGTTGTCATGGAGACTGGGTTGTAGGGGCATAAGACAAGAGTGTGAGCAATTCGCAGCTAGGATGAATGACGAATTTATAGCGGCATGAAATGGAGATAAAATACATGAACCAGCACATGGAAAGAATTACTTGTATTCGTTCTAACGCAGATGAGAGGAAATCATTTATCCTTGTTCTGATGAAAGCCTCTCAAAATGATGAAAAAATAAGTGAGACTGATCCGCACGAGGGAAAATAAATATCAAAGCAGCGCAAGAAACAGAGCAGAGAGGCAAAGCAGGATACAGATAAAAATAAGTCACAATTAGAAAGCGTAGTATATAAAGTGACTGTACTGTATGTCCTTGTGTTGAGGACTTGTTGCTTTTGTCACCGACCACCAGTTCATCCATTCTAAAGTCACCAGCGCAGTGGATACATCTGTGGTGTCTGGACTGTCGGAAATCACAACTCAAGTGTGCGAAAAGAGCACAGACGAAGGTCACCGCATAGACTAAGGATTTGAAGCAACAGCTCCTTGACATGAATGCAAAACAAAGATAGTTAAAGAAAACAGAACATAGTTGCTGTCATTTCTAAAATGACCCTTCTGTGTCATTTGGAATAAAGGAAGAGTTTGAGATGATTGATATTAGTTAGCATGTCTGTACAGTAAATTTGAGGCTCCAGCCAGTTAGCTTAGCTTAGCACAAAGGCCGAAAGCACGGTGTAACAGCTGCCTGCAGCACGGCTAAAGCTTTTTCTCCTTTGCTCATCGGTATAAAAATTCAAGTGTAAAAATGAAATGTTTTACAGGGGCTTATGAGCCAGATGGGCGCAGTAACTTCCTGCAGTTTTCTCATTACCATGAGATTGCAAGGCAACAAGCAGGGTTTCCAGGAAGTTACTGGGTTAAACAGACAAGATATAACCTTTTACTAACAAGCCTTAAAGGTGCTGGTAGGTTACCATAGAACAAAGCCACTTTATGCTAAGCTAGGCTGTCGAGAGTGGTGTCAATCTTCTCATCGAATTCTCAGAAAGAAAGCAAATTAGAGTATTACTCAAAATGTCAAACGCTTCACCTTCACCATGCACACTGAACATCCAACCTGTTGGTCCGGACCTGCAGCACTTTAACAACCACTCACACAAACACTTTGTCTGTGTAAACACTGCTGGTATGATGCTAGAGCAGCATGACAGAGCTGCTGTTTGTCTAAATTGCCATCTGACACACGCACTTCTACTTATCTCCATCACTTCATCATACAGCACTTCCCTTCCAAGTAAATGCTGATTAATGTTTATGGCCAGAGCAGCTGTTGTACCATTTATATCAAGACTCGCTGCCTTGCATATAAGCATCAACAAGGAGAATGCTAGCAGAGAGTCTGCAGCATTTCTGTGCCTCCATCTTGAAAGAATAATCTGGGAATAAGATAATTTTGTCAACAGGTAAGATTATTGTTGTTGTTATAACTGTTTTTAACCCCCAGGTGGAAGTTAAAGGTTAGTCTTTACTAGTAAACCTCAAATAAATTCACTATCAATATATCTCCTTTGTTGTCCTCCTTCCAGATCAATAGCTTAGTGTAAATGTGTTTCACCAAATCCCATTTGTGTCTTTGCGTCTTCCAAACATATTGTGCAGTCCTATTCTCGTGTTGTTCTCATTCTCTCACCTTTTTTCTTCGCGCTCTAATCAACACCTCTGCCTGTTTCCCTTTCTCACCCTCATCCTGTTTCATCTGTTTCTGATCACACCATCACATTTGAGGGGAAAGCAAATGCACCCTGGCAGAAGGAATAGACGCATACAGTAAAACAAGCACCTTTTTCGTGTTTTGTTGTCATGTGATGAGAGATTTTTATTCGCAAAGAAAATAAATGTACAAATTATGTTTGACATACCCCCACCACCACCACTGTTCACATTCATCCTGGCTGTCTATCCCCATGACAACAAGTCAGAGAGATCGCAGCAGGAGCTCAGAGTAAGATGGAGGGAAGATTTAGAGAATGACATGCACAGCATTCAGCAGAATAAACAAAAACCATCAGGAAGTAGGGTCTAAAAGGGGATCAGCTGTGAAAAGGGGCCACGTTTAAACTAGCTAGCATAATAGCTTGGAATGTCTCAAACTCGTAATGTATAATTTCATATTATGTCTAAATTAGCATAAATTATATAGGACAGCCTGATAACCTACATATTTGTAAGCCTCGAAATCATGTTTGATCTCAGCAAAAGCATTTAAACGCACTTGTGTACAGCTGCAAATAATTGAATGGATGGATTGAAACTGAAAGCTAATAAATAACAAACTGGATCCAAATGAGGTTGGTTCATGAATAAGTAGTAGAAGCAATTATTCAAGTACAAAGAAACAAATCTAGCTAATTAGAGCTTACTTTACTAGTATCATTGCATCCAGATGCCTCTGGGAATTGCTGGAAACTGGATAACCAACAGGATATTTGATAGAAATTTCAAATAAATCCCCTTCTGGAATACGATGCATGATACTGGATAGAGTTTCAGTGTCGAGCATTAATCTTGACACCGCTGCTGAATGGGCTGAAATAAATGAGTCATCGCCACCATCAGAAAAAAAGCAGGCGTATTATATTCATTTTAATCATTTCTTAAAGGCCGACTGAACCGATTGATGATGACACAGCTACAGCTTCACGTGTGTGCACATGTGAACATTTGTCAAGGCATTGCTTGCTGGTCAGCTTTTATTAGTATGATTTAATGTGTTAAAATCACTTGCTCTCCATACACATATTGCTTATATCACAGGAATCAACTGGGATAGAAAAGTAGTGCTACAAAAAATCATCATGTGTCAATATCCCATCCTGCCAGATCAATATAAGGTTGTAGATGTTTGTGGATTTTTCGGTAAAGGCTTGGATGTTTGCTCATGTTTGGGAACTTATTGGTGTGTGGATTGTGTCCAATGCTGGATGTCTGGATGGAAGTATTGCCCTGTGGCTGGAGACAGTTGTAGGAGAACCAGAAATCTTCATATCATTAACCACCATCCATCTCCACAGCACGGAGCACTATGTTGCCATTAATAAAATCCCTCAACTCCTGAGGGGAAAGTAATGTAGCTTTTGTCAAAACCGTCCTTTTATCTCATGTAACCTCCTCATTCTGCCGTATCACTCTGCTGCTTCACATGAGCACTCTTTTCTGCTGCCTAATCGAAATTTTGATATGTTTCTTGCCGGCTTAACATTCTCAAGCTTCGCTGAGCTGTCTCTTTCCTGTGTATTACAGTTTTCTTATTTCTAGAGACTATAAGAAGAGCACGTGTCTGACAGGGATTGTAGAAGTCTTGACATGATTCTGTGTAATAAGTATACTTCTTTCTCTCTCTCTCTGCCTCTCTCTTCCCTTAAGATAAAACAGATGATGAGCTCGAGATGACGATGGTGTGTCACAGGCCAGAGGGTCTTGAGCAACTGGAAGCCCAGACTAATTTCACCAAACAGGAGCTGCAGATCCTCTATCGTGGTTTCAAGAATGTAATCACACACTTTTTTTATTATATCAGTCTGGATCAAAGTGGTGAACCAACAAAGCCATAATCAGCTACCATGACCAAAAATCCAGCAGCAATGTTACTCTCCTGAAGCGATCTTTAGCTGTAGAGTACAAAACAAACTGACTGACTACTAAAACCATTGCATAATAACCTATAAAAACCCAACAAATTCAGATATTTCTCTTTTTATTTTAGTATAAAGAAGTACAACTGGATTAACTGGGAAAAAAAATCTGAATCTTAAGAAAATAAGTGTCATTCAGTTGGTCATTTGCATTAGAATTTACTGTGGATCTACAAAGGCATAACCCGTTACATGTCACATGTATTTTGAAAACAATATAATCTTTTATTTCTTTCTTGATTCGGTGAATAAATCAGAAGTAGCAGTGAAGTGTATTGAAAAACTGGAATCACTGGCTTTTCTCACACGTTGCAAAGTCATGCATTGGATCAGATTGGACCCTTTGGCGGGTTGATTCTTGCAGTAGAGTAACCCGATTCATCTTTTTTTTTTCTCCACAGGAATGTCCAAGCGGTGTCGTAAATGAGGAGACATTTAAACACATTTACGCACAGTTCTTCCCTCATGGAGGTAAAGTGCAATGTTTTTCAAACCTCTCATTGCTCGGTGAAACTTTCTGAGACCTTACGCATTAAGTTTTTGTGTTGCAGATGCAAGCATGTACGCACATTACCTTTTCAATGCGTTTGACACTACAAACAACGGCTCCATTAAGTTTAAGGTAAAAAAAAATCGTACTCATTTCTTGACTTCCACGTGCTATGATGCTTTCAGAATC
Organism: Miichthys miiuy; assembly: GCA_036365135.1. Taxonomy (NCBI): domain Eukaryota; kingdom Metazoa; phylum Chordata; class Actinopteri; family Sciaenidae; genus Miichthys; species Miichthys miiuy. The sequence goes on from CM071616.1 coordinate 19,473,280, forward strand.
TGAGTTTATCTTCTGTTTCATTGCTGCCAGGACTTTGTAATGGGTTTGTCTATACTGCTGCGAGGAACACTAAGAGAAAAACTTGAGTGGACGTTTCACCTCTATGACATTAACAGAGATGGCTACATAAACAGAGAGGTGAGACTGCGCTCTCGCAAATGTCTGCAGTGTTTTACGTCGCATCTAATGTCTCACCTCAAGACGAATGGTCTCTTTTTTTCAGGAAATGACTGAGATCGTGAGAGCCATTTATGACATGATGGGCAAGTACACCTACCCTGCACTAAAGGGAGACGTGCCACAGCAGCATGTGGATGCCTTTTTTCAGGTTAATTTGTGATACACAACATTAACACATCAAAAGTCAGTGATTTTGTGAACAGTGACAGGTGATTTTAAATCCACTGTGTTTACACAGCATGGGGGCAAACAAATTGACTCTTAATGTCGCTTATCACGCGCCAGTAGTTTCGCAAATAAACCTCCATGGTTTTATTGAGACACTTTGGATTTACTATAAGCTTTTGGATAAGGCTTATAAACTTCTGTATTATTAGTCATCACAGTCCTCGCAGTCCATATGGCAACTTATGTCTTATAACCAATGTCTTTTATTTTCCATATCGTGTTCTAGAGTGTGAACTATTTTCTACATTTTCTGCACGCTATGTCTGTTGCAACACAAGCTAACAATGAACACAACAATTACAAAATATTTATTTCCATTAGATAGTGAATCACATCATATGACATTGTTTTTATTTTTGACAGAAAATGGATAAAAACAAAGACGGAGTGGTGACTTTAGAGGAGTTTGTCATAGCCTGCCAGGAGGTATGTATTGTCCTACATCGGAGTGATCTGTTTCGATATATAAAAACATATATGCCAACTTTCAAGTGCCAAAGTGGGAAGAATATAAAAACAAACAGGTTTTTTGATGTATGTAAAAAATACGTTCAAGGTTTTTCAAAGTTTCTTCTTCTTCCAGTTCAACTTTTGTGTGGATTTTTGTGTACGGTACATCTAAATGTGTTCAATATGTTCAGAATAATACATATTAACACACGAATGCATGAGGTATTTATATTGGTAAGGCCATACACATTCAGAGAAAATAGACTTGAACATCACAAAGAATATAGACTCAAAGCATCCAAACGTTTGAAACCGAAGTCGTATTTAATGTGCAAAGAAAAACTGATGTTATATCTACTCAGTGCTGTCTTCATGCAGCTAATACAACAGGGCTGACTATATATTATTATAGATACTATACTTCACTATATGTATGTACATTGCTAGTTAGTTGCATCATTCTGCCCTGATGACTTGTCTTCTCTCTCCGCAGGATGAAACCATGATGAGATCCATGCAGCTGTTTGAAAACGTGATGTAGGACAAGGAGAGATGATGGAGACAAAGACAAAATGAGAGGGCTTAGTGTGAGTGCGTGTGTGTGGATGCATATGTGCAATACGTCCGGTCTCTCCTCCTCTTCTCATCTCTGGCAGCCAGAATGCCCCACAATGACTGAAATGAAGGGACTGGACTGGAATTGTTTTCAGCTTTCCTGCAGAGATTTTTCCACACAATACAAAGTGACTGATGTGACAGAAAAGACATCGCTCTCAGTCCCGTCTCAAAGATAAAGATGATCCTACATTAGAAGGCTGCCCCCAACCAGCAAAAAGCTATTGTTCAAACCGGTGGAACTATTGTTTTCTTTTTGCCAAAAGTTGCTCCTTTTTTGAAACATACTGTAAATGCATGCTTTTGCAAGAGGTTTTGGTTCATCTCCAAACATTTGTCATAACTGTCATGGGAATTTGGCCATAAAGACTTCTATATTTATCTCATGCGTCTAGTGGTTGACAGATATGGGATATATTTCGAATGTCGTGGTTTCAGTGACCCCTGTACTTTTGTGTTGACCTGGCTGTTGCCTGCCTGCTGAGTCTGTCTGATGCTTATTGTTAAGAGTCTGTCCAAAGCTTCAAGTAGCAAGTCAAACTATTTGGAAACAGTACGTTTTGTGGGTCTTATGTGGTAAATGTACCTGTCTCTGTGTCTGTGTTGGAACTTGCTGTATGTTTTAGTGAAAAGAAAGGAGAAATCAAATCATTCTTATACATATATATATATATATATATATATATATATATATATATATATATTCACCTGCTGCTCTGCTTCTTGTGGTCAAATTGGTGTGTTTTAAAAAAAAATGTTTAGAACAAGTATTATGAAAAATGTGTAGAAATTCTTGGATTTCATGATGAGGCGCCCGCAAAACAAATTTGTTGACTAATTAGAAAGAGGCTTGTGCTCATCAAACCAATAACTTCATTTGCACAGGTGATTACGGTAATCTTGTTAAGAGATGAAGACGTGAAGTTTGTATGGTACAACCTTGTTGATCACTTAGAGTCAGATGGTGATTGCTGAAATCATAGTATGAGAACGTTTCAGATTATCTTGCAGGGAAATACCACTGAATGTCAGCTCTGGAATGTGATATTTTGATGACACTGAGGACAGCTCTGTATAAGTCAATATTTGGCACTGCCTCCTCCATCCAAACCAGATTTGTGATGTCACACTGACGTGCTGGTTCAGACAGAAGATTTCCTGTGAATCTGGGTGTGTTGAAAACACGCTAAGACACAGATTCCCAGCGAGCAGGTCCTGAGCCTCACTAGTGGTAAAAACTTCACTGGGGGTTGCAAGGCCTTCTAGATTTTAAAGGGTGGAAGAAAACTTTTAATATAATAACTTTTATATATACTAGGTCTATATCTGAGCATTTCAAATCCATTTATGTGAGGCTAATTAATTATTATTGTTATTCTTTAAAGTGTAGATGATTATTTAAGATCTAAAGTTAAATATAACATGGCAGGATAAGAACACAAACAGACAGAGGATTGTCTCTGTGCTTGACAGCATTATTCTGCATTAGAAATGTACACAGTTAAAACAACCAAAGAACTCATAGATCAAGAAAACAAAGAATATGCAAAAAAAAAAAAAAAAGTATGTAAAGTATCTATGATTCATCCAAAACGCTCTTTTTACACAAAGTTTCTGCAGTTATTGCTTTGACTATTTGGGTTAATTATACAGTTTCAGTTGTTCTGCAATGAATAATAATATTAATATGAAATATCTATAAAATGTCGCTTAGTTCACTTAACAACAGAAAAGGTGTCGCTTAAGGGAAAAAGTTAGGAACCGCTGTGCTAGGATACAATAGTTTAAGCATTAAAATATCACTCTCTGCTGTATGGTACATCAGTGTGACATCACAGCCTCCGATATCTTGATTTGGATCAGAGTTGTTAAATCTCAAATAGAAATTTAATTCTAAGCCATATGAATAAAGATGTTAATTCTTAAATTGAGTGGTGTTTTGTTTTTCTTCTGTCTTATAGGCCAAAGTCCCCAGATTTCAATCCATTTAGCCCAAAGCCCATCACCTTTAATAAGACAGTTTCTTCCTTGAAGTAAACATTCATCCATCCTGTAACCACTTATCCTTATCAGGTAGCTGGAGTCAATCCCAGCTGGCACTGGGCGAGAGGCAGGGTACACCCTGGACAATTGGTTGCCAGTTCATTAGCTACTGAAAACAGGCGAGCACAATGCCAACAAACAAAGATCCAAAATGGATAAAGATAAGATAAAGAACTGACTAAATGTTCTCATTACTTTTAGTTATGAATTGTTTCAACTAACTAGAGAACTTTCCTCTAGAAGGCCTTTTCTTTGTCCATGTGATCAGCAGCAAACTTCAGTCGAGCCTTGTTATGGGAATTTTTAAGAAAAACTCTTGAATAAGGAAGACTGGATACAAAGTATCAAAGTTTAAGTTGAATTTATTATTCTTGTACAAGAAGGAGTGTTTAACAGTGCAACACACAAAAGAGGTTACAGAGAAAAGGCTCCCTGAGGAGCTCTAACAGTTGGTTCTTATACATTTTTTTTTTTTAAATGGGCTGTCTCGAACACCTCCCACCTGATACAGATAATATCATAACATTCCTTTTTGCTTTTCTGCTCAGTAATGAGCATTATGATTCATATCCAAATGCTCCCCTAGCCTGTCTCTCCTAACCTTGTACTACTGATTTATAATTATCTCTCCCTGCCAGCCTCAGTAAATCAGAGGCCAACTAAGGGAAGTATGCAAGACATGCAAAAGACAGGATACACACACACTATCTATATGAGTTAAAACATCTGCACCCCAGTATAATCCTAATTTTTATAACAAGCCTTAAGGTGTAGCTTCTGGAACAATAGCTTCCTTCTTGCACGGCAGCCTCTCAGACCATCCATTCATCCTTTCCTCATCAGGGTTATGGGGGGCTGGGTCACCCTGGACAAGTCACCAGTGCCAAGTCACCAAGTTCAGGGTACATAGAAATAAACAACCATTCACACTCACATTCACACCAATGGGCATTTAGAAAGAACCCACGCAGGACATGCAAACTCCACACAGAAAGGCCCAAGTCGAGACTCAAACTAATTACACCACCGTGCCGCCCACCCTCTAAGACGGGGGTTTCAAACATACGGCCTGCAGGCCATAACTGACCCACCAAGAAAATGTGAACATTGCAGAGAAGTTGTTAATTTTTTAGTAGTCAACGTAAAAAGTAAAATACTATATTATTCAGTATAATGCATGTGACTTAATATTTTATGCAATGGCAGTAGACTGACTGAATGAGGAAAAATCGAGACATTGTTGACAAATTGCACTTTAAGGCTGTTTATCATGTTTTTGTAAATAAATGATTCATTAATTGTAAAGGGGAAACATTTGGAGGCAAAATAGTTTTACTGATCTGGCCCTATTTGTGCTCAAATTGGGTTTGTATGGCCCAGGAGTTTGACACCCCTGCTCTAAGACCATAAAACAACTGTTTGCACGGGGGAATTTCCAGTCTTGTTGAAGTCATGATCCATTTTTTTTTTCAGCTCTCCTCTGAGCTCCATTATGGCATTTGTGGTTGAGTCTAATGAGAAACACTCCCTCTTTTAATGGGCTCAGAGAAGTGAGAAGCTGTAGTCAATCATAATCACTCATAAGAAGACATTTATTGACACACTTTCCCACATCACCCCAAACTCCCAACAAGACGCCGCATGTGCGCTGCACATTATAGTCCATTGGGTGGCGCTGCTTTCTGCCTGCGCGTCTTGTTGACTTCCTCTCCAGCAGGAACCAAAGAAGAGAGGAGGCGGAGTCCCGCGTTAGTTAGCGGGTACTAGTTGGAGTTTTAGTTATTCTTCCACCGCAGACAGGCAGCACGTTGTCCGCGTTTTAATCTCCAAAATGAACGGCTTAGACGAGGAACCAATGGCGCCACAGACCTTCCTTTACGGTGAGAAATCTCCCGCGTGTTCGTGTGTGTGTGACTTTAAGGTGTTTGAACCTTGCGTGTCGTCATGTTTGACTGCTGCTATCAGGACAAATATAACTCTTTTAGCCCTCTATAATGGAAGGTAATGCTCACATTGACACATTAAATCACTTCAAGTGATATAACTGCCATTAATAATCCTCCTGTTGAGGACAAGAGGTTGAATGAGCAGCGCGCTTCAGAGCCAGCCATACACGTGTTTGACTACCAACATGGCGGCGCCTGTGTTTGGCGAACAATGTTGATATTTTCGGCGTTTTCTTCGCACCACGTGTTTAAAATAGTTCCCCAGAGTCGTCTACATCTACTTTAGGATCGGCTGCAGGCTAAGTTAAAGTTAGAGCTGACAGTTTTGAGCTTTTTATTTAGGATAAAGTCATGTCAACGTGGGTTCAAACACATGCGGACAGAGCTGACGTCCTCCTCTTGAAGAAAGGCCCCCGTTACCTCATTTGTCTGTAATGTTTCTGACTATTAACCGATTAGGTATGAATTTTTAGTTTTCTTTGATCATCTGTGATGTAAACTCAGTCATTTTTTTCCTCCTCATGAGATGGAAACTAGATTTAGACATGATGTAGACAGGAAACACATGATCAGACTCTTATTTTGTTAAACTTAACTGAGATTGGAAATAATGCAAACTTCTGTAGGGAAATAAACTACTTTCCACTTGTTTGATGCACACTTTTACTTTTATCAAAGCTATATTCTTAACTACTTAAGAAAAGCACTAAAATGTTATTTATCCGTCACGGTCAAAAGAGACACCCGGTGACTATTGTTGAATTTACAGCACATAGTTTAAGAAGACCGTGAAACTGAGGTGACTCCAGGTCATGTGAAAATAGGCCATGTGGTCATATTCATTTCAGTAAAAGTCTGCAGGGCTCCCTCTTGTGTGCATTTAAAATATAGCACCATACGACATAATGATTTTCTGTCTTGTCAATCTCCAGTGTTTCTACTGCTGTCGAGGAACTTTAAGTAAATCGTTCGGACTCTTTTTTTTTTTTCGACAGGTTGCGTGCTGGAAGCTGGGAAGGAGGTGGTGTTCAATCCTGAGGACGATGACTTTGAGCATCAGCTGGATCTAAGGATAGTAAGTAACCTGAGATCCAATGAGGGGTTATTATGTTTATTACAACATGTTACACGTTCAACGTTTCTTTTCCGACTGCCGTTTTTGACGTTTATGAAACTACTTTTTGAAGTTTTGTGTAACTGGTTAAACGTTGCCTCGTTGCACCTGCTATACACAGATAACAGTTAATTGAATAAACCTATAATGACTTATAGATACTTTAAATGATTTTAAACAAAGGCGCACAGCGTTAAGTGGCCCTGCTCCACATTTAGAGACCACGCTCCCTCCTGCCCGAATGTGGCACAAGAAGCTGAATATGAATCAAAGCAAACAGAATCTTAAGTAATTAAACCATGTTTAAATTTAATCAGTAGCTGCTTTTGTAATTCAGTCAGTTTGAAATTGGCATCCTGTTTCACCAGTTGATTAGATTTATCGTAGCTCTCTCAGGCTTGGTGTTTTTTAAATTGCGCTCACATTTTCTTTTAGCTAAATAATTACTTTCTATAAAAGAATAAATCACATGCCGGAGCTTGAAACACAATTTGAGTCTGAACTAAATGCTCCTTTTTTTTTTAACAGGGTCAGTGTTTAACTGAGTCGTGCTGCACTTAACTGACCCGTGTGTTTATTGACCTTTTGTACTTTTTTTTTCTTGTGGGATAGTTCTTGTGTGTCGTCACACCTTTTCACTTAATTATACAGAATAACCTCCCAAAACTGGTTACATACAGCACATGTAAAGGTTTCTTTCTTGGCAGTTTGATGATCTGCAGAAGGATTTAGTGGTGCACTTTGTGCTTAAAAATCACATAAATTATCACACAATTCTTCTTGAACCCACACCAGAGTTTGTTCAAACGGCACCCTAAAGGTTCATGTCTAATTAGTGAAAACTGTTGATCTGCCCTGCCCTGTCCAGGCCTGCGTGGACCCCAGCACAAAAGATGAACTTCACATGGTGGAGGTGGAAGGACAAGACACAGAGGGTCAGAAAATCAAGGCAGCGCTGGTCTCACTGAAGCCCTCTATTCTGCCCAGCGTGAGTACACTACTCGTTGTATTTGCTTAGACACACTAAGAAAACATCAACCCAATGCCAAAACTTACGAGCACCCAGTCAGTGTACAGCGCACCTTTTTTCTGACACGACGTGGATACTTATGTGAGTATTTGTTGCAGGTGTGTCTCGGCGGTTTCACGATCACACCTCCAGCAGTTTTCCGTCTGAAGGCGGGTTCCGGCCCAATCCACATCACCGGACAGCACCTCATCAGTGAGCATTTGTTTACGAGAGCACGAGCAACCAGTTTGAATAAATGAGGTTTTTGTCTCGTCTAACAACGTCCAAATTGTTCTTTTTAAAAAGTGATGGACGCTCAGTCTTTTGAAGATGAAGACGATGACGACGAAGAAGAGGAGGAGGAGGAAGAGGAAGATGTCAAAACGTCAAAGAAAAGGCCGGCCTCCTCTCCTGCCAGCAAGTCTCAGGTTTGTTTTTACACCCGTTAATGTTTGTTTCAGATTTCAGAAGTCGAGTGACCATAACTCACTTTTTTTATTTCTCTTTACAGAAAAAGATGAAAATGGAGCTGGATGATGAGGATGATGATGACGAGGATGACGATGAGGACGATGAGTGAGTGTCGAGCTTCACACACACCATACTAACCATTTGAAATTCGGTCACACAGTGGGGTTCATAAAGTCAACACTAAAACCAGTTTTTAATCAAATTCTCTGACTAATTTGATTAAATTGGACGTGGAATTATTGCTGGCAATTAAACCAGATTATGTGCGTCTTGGCAGCGAGCGTGGCAGATATCTGTGTAATAAAACGGGATCTCTTTCATCAGTTTGATTATTTGCAAGTGAAACACTGATGTGATTTTGTGAAGCGGTTGCTTGTACGGTGAGTTATTTCTGACCCAGCAGTGAGCTCACTGCTCTTTGCTCACTTGGGAATGCGGTTCTGTTTGCTTGATTTCCGTCTGCTTTGTGGCTTTAGATCTGCCTCTTTGTTCTATATATGGAAATTATTTGGTTTCTGTGTATCATTGATCGTACTGCTACCTTTTTATAAAATTGTATTTTTGGCGCTTGGATACTATTTCATCATTCAGGACAATTTAAACCTCAGCTTTTTAATAATTGACGACATAATAAAAAGGGACATTTCACTCTCAGTGCAAGTTTTTTTTTTTTACCCGAGATAAAGCTCTTTCAGTCGTGATAATGGCAGGATCATATTTTATGTGTCAGTGTCTGAATGAAAGATAGTGGGACCTCAGAATGATTTGCATCAGTCCTAAATATGTTTGTCAAATAATAAAAACGTTTTCGTAGAAATTTGGTCGTTCTTTTTAACAATATTTAACAATTAAATGTTTTTTTTTCTTTTAGGGATGATGAAGATGACGATGAGGAGAGTGAAGCAGAAGAGTCACCCGTTAAGGTAAACTCCTGTACACTTTTAGGCAGCTCCAGCTGAATGAATTTGCCGCCGTCTCTCTCTCTGACCGTCGATTGTTTGTTACAGCCCAAAGCAAAACCAGCCAAACAACAAACCCCTGCTCAGAACGGCAAGAACTCTAAAGCCGGCACTCCAGCCAAGCAGGTAACAAGTCCGAGTAACCGCTGCTGGATAAAGTATTTTCAAAAATGAAACCTGTACACAAAGCTTTCTGTTATCTTGCCTAATATTTCAACTTAATGTTCTCTATAGACCCTAAAGGTAAAGGTGACAAGTCCACCCCAACAACTCCCAAACCAGTTTTAACTCTCCTGAGATTAAAGCCAAGATGGTGGAGGCAGTGAAGAAGGTCGGTGTCCTGGTCGTGTTTTGTTTGCTGTCCTTCTCCTCCATTTGGAAATGTCAATTTGCTCATCTGTTCTCATTATTTCCACTTCACAGGGGACAACATTACCTAAACTGCAGCCCAAGTTTGAGAACTTTGTGAAGCACGGTTATAAAGTCACAGACGCCAAGGTACAGCGCACGTCGGTTATTTATTGAGGATTTTGTTTTTAAGCTATTCTTGTTGCAGTGTTTGCCATCAGAGATCCATTATTGTCTTCAGTTCTGTGTTCATTTCCTGTAGAAAGTTTAATTGACCTGGAAAAGTCGAGGATAAGCATGTTGTCATCTTTTTACGGACTTCTCTAATTAGATGTTTGAAATGTCTTTGTCCCTGCTGCGTGCTCTGGCCGCGATGTTTACAGACTCTTGTGTTTTCTCTTTAGGTTGTTGCTGAGCTGTGGAAGTGGAGACAGACGGTGAAGGATGCTAAATAACAGTCTCCAGTGTTTTATTGTCTTCTGGTTATTATTTTTTTTTTATGACTTGTTCATACCCATAGCATCTCTCAAAACCCTCTGAAGCCAAACTCTGTGCCTCACACATCATTAATTCAAAGTCTAGTCCAGCTCCACCTGCCCTTTTAGAGAGAAGAGACGGTGACGTGGTTGGTGTTTGATTATCTCCATCATCCTGTCATCAGGGCAGAGAAATGATTTGGTTTATTTGAACCCACTTACAAATTTGCATCTTTTGTAAATGTGTAAATAAAATTCTCTCTAGATTGTTGGTACCAGAGTATGGAGGATAACTTATCGTAACATTTTTCTGAATGGGATACATTAAAGTCGATTTGGCCTCATGCAGGAACGATAAATCAGAATGTTACACACACTTACAAAGCACAAACATCACTGACCAAACGACACATTCAAATCTGAAACAGCCAGTAAAACATCGGCTAATCTTGGCCAGGGTCACATCATTTGCCAATTTTGGTAAAAGCTGTATTTTTGGCTGACAGCAGCAGTAATGATAATCGATATTGCTTTAGCAATATTGATTTGTCTAGTGCCATCATGAACATTTAAAAAAAAAAAACTTTGCACTTTTTGAGATGTTTTGAATGTTTGTGCTCTTGTGAGATTTTTACGGTGAAGATCCCGTGACAACAAACTGTCCGCTTTAGAAACACCACGTCAGAATTCAATTACCGTCCATCAATCAAGCATTTTGTATAAAACAACGAAGTGCAGTGTGACAAATGAAGCAGCGGAGATCAGTCTTTTTTTTTACTTCCTGGTATGGCCATGACTACTAATATCATACAAGCCATTGGCTAAGTACTGAATTCATGAAGGAATGTGCCAGCGTTTTGTTTTCCCCCCGTTACAAGTTTCTCCAAAGCAAAGGTTTGCAGGTGTTACAATGTTCTAAGACCTGTCCTCAAGTTTAATGAAATAAATTCTGTGCTCATTTTGACCTGTTCAAATATTAAAAATGTTGGCGCGTGATGCCTCTCATAGCAGAAGATCATTCCATGTTCAAGAAACGAGTGTAAATTTGTTTGACTTAAAAACGTGCTGTGGGTTTGGATGGACTGACATTGATTCAAATAAAATGTGGAAGTGTTGCAGGTGTTCTGTTTCTCTGCAGCGAGAATAATTGATTTAATATTAAAGATAAATGCAGCAATTGATTATTTTCCTAAGTTTTTATTTTTTTTTTGTGCAACAATCTACTTAATATTAAAATCTCAAGCACATAATTCTCATGTGTTTCTTTAACATCCATTTTAGAATCGATGTTTTGAATTTGTCAGCTATGGATGTGTACAAAATCATATCTTAAATGTGTAAATTATTAAAAACAACCATCTAGAAATTGAACAATCTGAAGGAGGTACTGGTGGCACATTATATAACAAATGATGTTTTATTGTGCCTCCAAAGCTCTGCATTACTGTGATCTGTGACAAGCCATCTAAGATACTGACAGATTAAAGCTGCACTTAGTTTGAGCTGAAGTTTTGATTCAATATTTTGCGAGTGGAAAATCATATCTACGTGACACGAAATATGTCTAACCTTGTGCACAAGACTCCGACTATTCGAGGACTAGCATTTGTGCATGTTTGTTTACGTGACAGTTTGAGCAGTGGGCTAACAGACACGGTAATAAGGCCACTTCAAGCCCTTTCTGTTCATTTTTGCCTTTAATGACCCGACAAATGACCAGACCACTTATATAGAGCAGTGGATGATTTACTGTCAGGATGATGATGGATGTTGACAGTCATAATTCATCACCATTATTATCATTCAGTGATTCAGTAGCACAGAAATGTGCTAACTGTGATGAATTGCCCAACCCATGATAATATGATAAGATTATAGGAGCCAACAGGTGTACTGTGGTCAGAATTTCTGAATTCTGGTAGAAAATAGGTGCTAAAGACTCCACAGAGATGGAAAGTATGCAACAACTCCCAATTATTATCAGTTCCCTCGAGGCAAACCAAAGTATAGATATAAAATCTTATGATAACAGAAGAAATGAATCCTCGGCTTGGGCTGCATTGTGTGAGTTTATAGGACAGAGGCAGACTGGGGTCAGACAGTTTGGCTTTGAGTGATATCTTTAGCATTATTACTTTTCAGATCTGACCTGAGGAGAGGGAAGAATAATGATTAGAGAAACGGAAGGCAGAATGAGAACAGGGTGGGAAAAAAAGGAGAACTAGAGCAAGACACTGCTGGCTCTGATAAATCGCAAGAATCATAACTTGAAGGCAAATAATGACAAATTGAGGGAAGATGAGACAGCGTAAAAAATTTGTTCTGAAATGTTACTTCACAGCTGTTTCCACACCGTGTAACAGCTTCAAATGGATCCACAAAGACACAGGTGTGTGTTGGCATGCACAGAAATACTTTTTAATACTGATAGACTATTCATAATGTAAATACATCCATCTATATAATGCATATAGCATCCCAACTAAATGCAGTTACCTATATACAACACAAGGTGGCAGTAAAGGCAAAGAAACTTCCATTCTCTTAGCCATTATGACGCTGTGTGCCCATTAACCCAAAGGAAGATGGCTTCCAGCCAACATAAGAGTGAGGCCCTGATGATTTCAGGGCCTCGGAGGGAAAACCATCTGCAACCTGAGACTGTCATGTTTGATCACAAACATTTAAAATTTACTGTATGTTTGAGGGGAATGTGCTCACAACATCTGTGCATGCCAGATGTGTTTCTCTGCATACAGGACAAATACTTTATTATACTATACTTGGTGTGTGTGTGTATTGGTGCAGAACCTCTATCATTTTATTATAGAGTTTTATTAAGTTGTTTTTTCTTCTACTTCATTTCAGTATACACACACACACACACACACGTCTACAGATGTTTTACATGAAGGAATTTCCACAAGCCAGAGACAGTATTTTTAACTTTTATTTTTTTATATGTACAACAAACTTTGCAAAAATCACAACTTAAAAAGTCTTAAAAAAAAAAAGAATATTTGACGAGTGCAGCAATACCTATTAAGCCACGACCGAAGAAATTAATTACAAAGTCAACACATATATAGCTCGCAACATCCGTATGATAAATATCATAATCCGCATTGATAAAAGTTGAAGGAATCAGTTTACTGCAAAATTACAAATTTCACTCTGGCACTTGATTAAGAACAGAATCGTCGACAGTGAATGATTGTCACATACATATAAATAAAAGGCACAAATACATGGAAAGAATGGGAGCAGGTTGCTTCTCGGGTGCCAGTTGCTTCACCTACATGGATTCAGGCTGCAAAGTAACAAGTGGTGCAAGTTCACGGCAATATCTGATTTCTCTTCAGTGCATTCCAACAGTTTCATCAAACACACTGTACACTGTAAGCATGCAGAAAATGTCTTCCACGCGGTTAGTTGTATGTCATAGGTGGCTGGCCTTAGTGCTTTACAGGTGTCAACTAAGTGAGTAGTATACTACATAGTATACAAATCATTAAGCACTGACTGTAGTTCCAGAAAGGGTGAGGCCAATAAACTCTAAACAAGTAAACAGCCATTATTTAAAACTTTAATCCATGTGTTAAAATAATATTACAGTAACATCGCAGGGTAGCCCTGAATAAACTAAAATCATAACAATAAACATAAAAACAGGTACTGATCACCTCCTGGGATACATCTTTTCACCGTTTCAATCTCTGAGTTGAACTAGCTTGAATGTCAAAGTGTTCCTTCAGCCTTTAACACAGAGTCCTGTCCTGTTCAAACGTATTCCTTGCTGCTGGGGGGTCTGGAGATGGGATACTTGGGTGATGGTTTCCCTTTTGGGCAGGATGCAGCCAGCATGCAACCTCCAACTACAGCCAAGAATGCACCAGCCCAGGCAATGAAGATGGCAGAACCGAACTCGTACCTATAGAAAGAGAAGTCAGTGGGTCAGAAGGGTTAACAGATGCCAACAGAGCTTCAGTGAACAGAAAAGACATGTGCCCAATACACTCAGCCGCAGTGTGAGGGTTGTTTGGACACATGCAAATGTATGGATACAGAAGTGGGAGGAGGATGAGCTTAGAAACCAGTATCTTAGAAAAACCAGCACATCTAATGTGTTTGGACACATTGTATTTAGCTAAAGGAAATGTTCAACTTATTGTAGGTGGCAGGTGTTATGGACAATGCAAATTTTGTTCAATTAAAAAGAAAACAGTACCAGCACATGCACAGTAGACAAACACGGTCCATTAAGGTCAAACTTTAAGCCTACACATTCTCATGTACTTACTTGGTATTGACGGGGGTGAAAGGGTTGTAGAAAGCTGTGATGATGTCGTGAGCGTACCAAGAGCAGGCAACGATTGAACACAAAGCTGCGGGGAAGCAAAGAAGAACGTCACTGAAACTGTTCAGAGTTCAGGGAGGGAAAAAAAATTAAAAAATACACAAAAAACACACGAGCAAATGAAATGGCTTCTTACCTCCGATCAGGATGATGATGCCTCCGGTCATGGCAATGCGGGATTTGCGCGTTTTGTCATCTCCTCCACAGTTGGTGCACTTCATTCCCATGACAGCTACACCCAGGCCGGCCACTGTTACAATAATGCTAACAATCATGAGGGCGCGGGTTGCCTGGAGGGCACCTGGATAAGAGGAAAAGGGGAGGGTTAATACATCAGTTACTGTGACAAGTATTCCTAATTTACTACAGGCTGCACTAATCGTCAAAAAGGTGTGGCAAGGCAGGACGGGATTTACCAAACTGAGACAAAACAAACCGTTATTGGCATTTGAAATGCATTTCTACACTGATTTATGTTGGTAGCACGTCTATTTAAAAAGGCTAAACTTGGTTGTTTTTTTTTTGCTTTTATGCATCGTGAAGCAGCCATTTGGGGGGGGTGAAAAAGCAGTGTAAACAGGCACTGTTCATGTGTAACAGAGCAGCCTCTGTCTCTTGTGTCTCACTGCCGCTCCCTATAACAACGCACCACAGAAACTGGCTCTAACCGGAAGCCCGAAGGAACTCTTAAACGTGGGGGGTGGGGGAGTGGGTGTGTGGGTTTGTTTTGCGTGCAAGTCAGAAACAGGTCTAACCAGGTTTCAGGTTCCATGAGATGAAAACACTCCCAGTTCCAGGTAGTCTTTCCCCCGCCTGCTTCAGCAGGTGGACTTTTCATAGCTTTAAAAACTACCATCGAAAAAGAAAAAAAGGACACAAGCCTTCTTTAGAAGGTGGATTCAAAATCTTCAGTTTTGGTATCGATCAGGTGTGTTAGTAGTAGACTTTGAGCAGGTATTTCTGAATAATGAGCCATTATTTGTGCACTTGCTCCATATCTAAACCACAGCTTTAATCACAAAACGTTTATCAAAGTTGGTTTGTGTTGGTATTTGAAGAGGAGATAAGACACGCTGTGCTGCAGATTTTATATCAAATGTTTTGATAAGTCAGTAAAGAAAAAAAAAAAAAAAACACTGACACAGGAGATATTTGACAGAAATGGCCAGTCTGTGAACTTTTAACTCAGTTTCTAAGCGCATTTTAGTGAATGCGGTGAGTCACGATAAAAAAAAATAAAAAAAATCACAGGGAGGGAGGGACGCACAAAACATTTCCCACTGACATTCTGGCAGTTTATGCCTGAGGGCTTCTCTATCAATCCATTCATTTTGATACACGTACAATGAAGCATCCAACTGACATACTGCCACCGACCTATTTTTGCCACTGCTTTGAGATAAGAGTCTCTGACTTGAAAGAAAAGGAAACGAAACAACTGCTCCAACTTCTTCATTAGGTTGTTTTTGCTGACGGCCTACATACCAATTTCATCATACTATGTTAACCAACCTTCCTCAAAGGGCTCAAACATTTTGGGCCAAAACTTTGCAGCGAACCATTCATTTGATACCCTTAAGGCCATAAACTGTTTGTGGGGCAGGTATTCATACCTGTTGACTAAACAGTGGCTCATAAAGGTGTTGTTTAACCTGTAACTACCTGCGGTGTAATGCAATTCCTACACTTTGGGCTTCACACATGCAGGAGGAGGGGTGGGCAGCACTTACTGGATACTGGCTAATCATTGCCTAAGTGTAAAAAAAAATGATGCACAGTTCCTCCTATCAAGTGGAAAGAATGTTTCTTTTTAAAATAAATGAGCCACCACCCTCCTCAAGCTGCTCTGCTGCACAGCGCAGGCGAGGCCTCATGGTGTGGTTTAAACCAAATAACTGCATTCTGAGTGAATAATAGGGGGGTTAATAAGTGACAAAACCGGTTAGCAAAAAGCCACAGGACACTGGGAAACAGCTCAGAGCTGTAAAACACAGTTTTGAGGTAACTCTAATAAAAAAAAAAAATAAAATAAAATAAAAAAGGCAGAACAAAGAATTTCCACCTTTTTACAGTCCAACAGGTGAATTTTTGTTACATCACTTCCTGTTACACGTTAAGTTTTTGTGTAATCAGTAAAATTAGTATTGACTTTAAAACCAGTTTCATTGCCTGGATTAACTTCTGATTAATTACATAATAAGGTCTAAGGGGAAATTTAACTTTTAACCTTAAATATGATTAAAAACCAGCTTAAATGTCTGACTCTTTTGTTCCAAAGTTCAACAACTTCGACCACACACATTGATTTGAGTCCATTCACATTTTTTAAAACTTACTGTTGAGCTGCAGGATAGAGTCGTAGACTTTGCACTGGATTTGGCCTGTGCTCTGAAACGCACAGGACATCCAGAGTCCTTCGTACATTGCCACCGCTGTGATGATGTTGTCCCCGACATACGCAGACATTTTCCACTGGGGCAAAATTGTGCCAATTATCAGTCCAATTACACCCAGAAGAGCCAGGGCGAATCCCAAAATCTGCAGACCCGAGTTGGCCATTATTCTTTTCCTCTTCCTCTTCTTCTTCTTTCAAAGACTCGAACCAACAAAGACGACGTCCACCTGCTGCGAAGCTTCAAATCCCCAAACTCCCTCTTTCTCAAGCTCTGAACTAAATTTGTAAGCTTTGTTAGTTAAAACTCAGCTCCTCTGTTATTATCTGTTTGCGTATTCCTCGGCTTTCTGACAATAAACTTGTACAAACCGGTGATAGTAGAATTTATAATGCGCCTCGGTGATTCCTCACGCACCTGTTCCTCAGCCGCACCTTGAATGGGGAGGGCATAGCGGGAGCGAGCTTTTTTAGGCGGTTTCTGTTGCAGGCAGGTGGGCGGGGACGCGCACGAAGTTTCGACTCATCAGCCGTAAGCTGCAGACACCTGAAGTTTCATGATGTCAGTGTTTCCGGAAACAGACCCCTCTGGTAGACTAACTAACCATAGATAGCTTACATACATACATACATACATACATACACAGTGTTGTGTACTGTGTCTTACCACAGGTGGCCCATTTTTTATTATTGCATGTTTTCATGTGTTTAGCCACCTGTGTGTAGTTACCTTATAAATGTGTTTTTATGTGCGCACACTCCTGTATCATGTTTCTTTTAAAACTTCTTGTTTTATTCTGAGTAGGATTTTGATTATTTACGGTAGTTTTATGACTAGTTGTGTTTTAGCCTGACTTGATTTGTCTTAACCTTGTTATCAATTACACATAGATACATAGATAGGTGATAGATCGGTACATAGATAGTTAGATAGATAATACATAAATTATTATATTAATATTTTAAAAGTCAAGTGAGCATTAGTCATTGTCATAGAAGTCATGCTGGCTAAGCATACAGGCTCAAAATACAGGAAGATTCCAAACCACAAAATATTTGCAATACTGTGATAATATTTTATAATAATTATATAACTGAACTGAATGCCATCAGAAGCACAGGACGAAACAGAATTAATTTGTCATCATCTTATGTGCATTAAGAAAATCAAATCAAATTATAAACTATGCTGTCATTTCTTTATAATGCAAACCTTTCTTTTTTTTATAAATGAAAACATTACTCTTTTTTATGCTCCTTACTTACACAGTGTGCTATATTGTATGCTAATGTAATAATTCAGAATTATAACCCTACTATTTTTTTTTTTTTCCAGACATGAAGTCAATACATAAAGTGTATCAAGTGCACAAAGGCAACTGAGTAGCACCCCGTGGACTGTCAAAATGGGAAGCTGTAAGTGGAAGTTCAAAATGAAGTTCCATACAGTTAGAATAATCTGCAGACATGAGTCAGAGAAGACCTCAAATGTGATCATAAACCACATTACCATCTGTTTTATGGTTGTTGTTGTTGTGCTCATTTGAACTGCTAAAACTAAACATGGCAGTTGAGAGTCATGAGCTGGCCTTTTTTAATGAAAAATAAAGTTTCACAATTCAGAATTTTATGCATATATCACAGAGTCGTGTTAAGTTTTAAATGTATGTATTGTACTGCAGTTGTTTGAATTACATGTGGTAGCCATCACACCCTTTTACACATTTTGTTGGCTTTGTCATTTTTATATTCAACGTGTATGCTAGCTGTCATGTGCTTGAGTTATAGGACACATTAAATGGCTGTCAGCACCGTGAACGGACGCAATCCTGTGCTTTCGCTGCCATGGGTCAACTGAATTGAATTAAACTCCACACCGCCATGGAGGAGGGACATTTTGAAACCTGGAAAATCAACAAACGGCAGCAGGAGTGGCTCTCGGCCTGTACAAGTTCAGTGTTAAGCCAGATGAATGAGTTAAAACAACGGTTGTAGGTGTGAGAGCTGTGTATTGATAGATCCTGTTGTTGTAATAATAATTACATCATATGTACCTTGAAGGCAGAGTATGAGTCAACTGATGCCTGATACTACTACTACTTTTTCCCAATACAGTTACTCTTTCCTGTAAATAATTATTTGATGTGTTTTTCTTTCAGTTATGTGAGCATAGATAGCAACACCAGACTATCGATACCAAAACATTTCTGTCAAATCCTTTACTAAAGTAAAAACCTTCCTCCTGACACACTAGCAAAAAGGTGGAGATCTTAGGAGTAATCCAGGAACCTGAGACAATGAGTTCTATTTTCAGGAGCACTGTGCCCCAGGGGAGAACAGTTTTCAGATGGCAGTTCGCTCTGACCAGCTCACTATGACAACATGAGAGGAAATCCCGGGGCTTTCATGTCTGTGTTCCGACGGATTGAAATAAAGTCTTGTATGCAGTGCCAGGTTTCCTCTGATTTTTGCTTGAGAATTTCATTTTCTAATGAAGTCTTTGCTTCCTCATCTGTGTATAATAATGACATTTTTAAATTAGGTTCATGTTAATCTGATTGAATGGTGTTCATAAGTATCAGTTTCTTTTTGATTTTATTTGTGTTGTATAGCTACATTATGGTCTGGCAACAGGGCATAGATTCAGCTTCAGAGTCACAGTTGATTCAGTTACCTTACCGGTCAAACAGGTTTTATTGAGCTGGTATTTCAGCAGTTCTTAGAAAACATAAATATTAATAAAAAGTCAAATAATTATAAACAAACCTAACATTAAAAACCCTGAACAAATCCCACGCATGAGCCATTCCAACAAGTACAAACACATGAAGTTCTCTCCCACTTTTACTAGATTGCACGTTTCAAAAGTTCTACGATACTTGCGCAACACTGTGATTTTTTTTTTTGATACCCACGGTCACTCTGAGTCATTGCATAGGTAAGACACAAATAAATAGTTTTTTTGCTCGCCACAAGTTTCATGGCCTCATGACTCATCTCAAGAAAACAGATGACACTGACCGGAGCAATGTAAATGTGTTTGTTTTGTTGTGCTTCGCAGGATGTGTCTCGGTCCTCTCTAGTGATCTGATGAAGTTCGATTTGAAAAGTTTGTACTGTTTTGTTCACTCTGGATCTAAATGAGTCTTCAAAATCAGGAGCAGTTGTAGCTTCTCCTCCTAAACCAGCTGTTTTTTTTTGGTTGGATCATGTATATCTGCAGGCAGGTCATTTCATAAAAGTATTTAGAAGACTAATTAAGACTGCACTATTAAGAAGTCTTCCCCCAAAAACTACTGAGCTTAAGTTTAATCTCACTTAACAATATAAGTCATTACCTGAAAATCTTTCCCCAAAATTCCTTTGATGTTCTGTGTCATCATTTTGGGTGGTTAACCACTTTATCCACTTTCCAGTTAGGATTTAACCCCACCATCTGACACTCGTGTGCTTATGTCACCGTAAGGACTCACTGTAATCCTTTTACACTGAGTGTGCATGTTGTACCTTCATTCTAGGGAGCAGGCTGTAGGACAAAAGGTTACATAAGGCAAGATGAAACAAACATAACTGTGAAGTGCAATGCTGTCACCTGGTGGTTACTCTGAATATAAAACAAAGCTACACACACACACACACCTGTTTTAGCTCTTGCACAGTGGTTGTAACTAAAGCACATAAGTATGCGCTGTATGTTGTGTACTCAATCTGTACAAAAGGACCAGACGACCTCTTTGAATGTTTGAGATTACTGAAATTATCTAAATTTGTCACGCTATCAGTGCATTATTGTGTTTATTTCAAATCAATAGCTGGTTTCTAGCTGTATACACACTATAATGACATATATTATGTGTTTGAAATATTAAATAATGAAGTTTTAACTGAGCATCATGAGCATCAAAAACTGCCAGAAAAAACAGTCAGAAGTTCTAAATGTAAAGTGTAAGCTTTGGAAAAATAATCAACAATAATGTTAGTGTTTGAAATTGACATGTATTTAACAGTATTCTTTAGCTACATTTTAATGTTATAGTGTAAAACAGCTCGATTGAAGCTGCGGCTGTGAATTGCTTGGAATGATCCTTTACTTAAAGAATACTCACCTTAAAAGAGCCTCTTATATCTACAGATGCTGTGGGTCCTCTTCCACAGAGTCCACCATGTTGAACTGTGATGTTTCTATCCAGAACAGACAAACTAAACACTGGGTCTAACAGCCACTGCAGTTTTTTTTTCTTCTGCAGGATAACTGGAAGGGGTTGCAATCCACAACAACACCATTAGATGCCACTAAATCTTCCACACACTGGTCCTTTAAAGCAGACAAAGAGCAAAGCTCGGGGTCTCATCCTTCCCATTTTGAAATACACTACCATTCCCTACTCAAAGGAGGCTTATTGCTGAATGTCTCGCACAGTGTAGTAAGCCTAATGTAGAAGATGATGAAGAAGATCATTTATTCACATTATCTGCGGGAACACTATATTCGCTATATTCTTTTTCATCTGTTTTCATCATTTCTCTTGATAATGTACGATGAAACGCCGACCTGTGCTCATTAGCTCAATTGTCACTTAGTTTACTTTGTATAACAATTCCAGTCATTTGCAATTATTGAAAGTGACGTGTCATGTTCATATTTGTTTTCTCGCCTACATGCACTTCTGGTGACTTTGTTCATCCGTCCATCTGATGCTGTGTTCTTGCTGTGTTATTAATATCAATGAAAAGGCCGGTTATGCGCAGTTGGAAGAACATTGACATTGACACGGTTAAAAGCAACACATGCACTTTAAACCTCCAAGGTTGTGATTTTCCCACGTTTGTTCAAATTAAGCATGTAGATGCCTATTATGGAAACATGTGCATACTGAGGGTAATTGGTTCCTCCAGCTATCGTGAGAACTATATTTGGTTTAATGCCTTAATCCTTATTTGCTGCATTAAGAAACATAAAGCTCAATTCAGTCTGAGTGCAGACTTCTCCTCTCTGTGTGGGTTTACTGAGAATAATCTTATATAAATGCACGAGTCATGCTTCCATGAGATTTGAGATGCCCCAGTAAAGCACAAGGAGGATCAGAGGAGGAAAGAGGACTGCCTGACTGAGGTCACGTCTCAAAGGGGAACTCGTTGTGAAAGTCAGTGACAGCCAAGAGCACAATAATCTGCTCAGATCAGATGGTGCTCAACTTCAGCTTGTTCTAGACTATGACTTGTAGCTTAATTATCCCAGTGTGTGGGACATGAGCTATCATCCATTTACCATGGCTATCACTGAGAGATTGTAATGTCTAATTGACTTCTGGGTTGTGAACTAGAAGTAATTGCAGCTATTCATCCATCTGATACATTTCGATTAAATAATCCTGGTTCTTCAGTAGTTCAGAGAGATGTTTTGCAAATCTTAGACCAGACCAAGCTGTTCTGTAAATTATCTGGGCTGGATGTTTTTAAAGTTTCCCAGTTCTGCAGATTTACATCAATCCCGTATGATGCTGTTACTGTCAGTCTGTCATGCCAAACAATGAGAATACCGGACAGATAACCTCTCTGTATATGTGTTCAAAGAGAGTTTATCACTGCTATAAAGCTTTATTGTCATGGTTGATAGCTAGAAGGGAGATGCAAAGAGAAGTGACAGATGGTATAGCTTTTGTGGAAGGTCATGAACCAGATTTGAGCCCGCTTTTTAGAATTAATGAGAAAATTAAGATCATGTCTAGTGCAATTAAGCAAAACTGCACATTGTATATGATGCGTGGTGTGTGTGTGGAGGGGGTGTGTGTGTCTTTTTGTATCATTTACATGGTTTTGAGCATGTTAAAAGGGAAAAAGGAAAGAAACACTACAAGAAGGCCTCAACTCGAGGGCTGACAAGAAGCCCATCATCCCATATTAATTGCATATGACACTACATAATGTTAATCACTACAAATGTTAGCTTCAAGTGATAGTGCTGTCTTTAGTCTAACGTGGCTTAAAGACTAGAAGCAGAGGGCAACTGTTAGCCCAGCTTTGTTGTGTAATAAACCATAGTCTTGATGCAGAGGCTGTTCTCTGTCTTAAGAAAAACACAAGTGCTTCCTTGATCAGCTATAGGCCACGTGGACCATTTCGATGCACACATTACAATGCATAGTCATCCCCGGAGAGCTCCATTCACTTGTCATTGTCACTCTTCGTTTAGAAAGTTACAAAACAGCTCACCGCTGCTGCAAAAAGCAACAACGAGAGTGAACCAAAAGAGCAATATATGAACCAGACAGCCAAACTCAGAATCATCTCCATGAGTGACCCCTTCGTTTTTACTTTTTTTCTCATTTGATACATTGACAAATTGAATTACCTGTTCTCTAAAGACTCTACAAATACAGGTAAATGCACATGTTTTGTATTTAGGAATAACTTTGGCAATTCTCAGAGACACATGCTGTGGGAAGAGTTCATCATCTTTGGTTATGCACCTTCTGATCTGTAAGTCCTGCAGGATAGGGAGTGTGGACCTGAAGATGCACTTCCTGACGCCACCTGTTAGGATGCTCCACAGCACATAAGTATAAGGTCTTGAGGACAGCCAGAGAGCAGTCAATATCTCTGTGATGAGTAGGTATCTGAGGGTTCTCAATCTCTTCACAAGTGTTGTCTTGATTATCAGTGGTGTGTACTTCCAGTAATGCTTCCTCCAAAAATCACAACCAGCTTTTTGGTTTTGCTGATGTTCAGTATGAGGTTATTGTCCTTGGAAAGAGGATATTTTGTACATTTCAGTTTTCTGTGATAGCATATTCGCCTCCAGTCTTGTATCAATGCAAACAGTGCAAAACCAAAAAGAATGATGAGGCTTTACAGTTTTGCCTTCTACAGAAAACACAGCCGCAGTGCAGCTTTCAGGCGGACTTTCGCCCCAATCCCCTTTTTTTTCACACACTAAGGCCCAGGCCCATCTCCAGCCAGGCTAGTTAACTATCCCCATCCCCTAGTCATCTGGCAACGAGAGAAACGAAGGCATCTTAGCAGTCCACTTTACCACTAGAGAAGGTGCCAGCTGTTCCATGTTCCTTGGCCACCTCTATCCAGTTCTCCAGTGTGTCACGGAAGAAAAAACCCCAGGAGCTCAGTCAGCATTACAGCCAAAGGGAGAAGAGAGTTCAAGCACTGAATTGTTCATAAGTCTCTCATAAGCACTCACACACACTTTGCTCCACTGATGTATCCAGGCACACAGCCAGGAGGCCGTGTTACAATTCTTTCAAAGAAAACGTAATGGCAAATCAGCTGACTGTAATAGTGCAGGCATGTTGACAGGCATGCTGACCACAGTTGGCTAGCACAGAGCAACATTATACAACCATAAGACATTGTCGTACGAGAATAGGGATCTTGGGGGACACTCGACACAGCTCAACAGCAACTCAACACATTCGGGTTGTTTCTAAAACATGGACAAAGTCATAGTCGGCCAAAAGCTACAGCCTTCAGTTTACCATTGTCCTTACTTCATCCAACTGTCATTACTTCTGGAGTTCAAGTTAAATCTTACAGGAAGAAATATCAAATCCTATAGTACTACACAGAGGGTCTAGAAGACTTCTATTTGAGGTGTTCACCTGCTTGAAATCTGAAGGATGCATATTTTCATATCCTTATTTATACTCTGAACAGGAAATAGTTAAGTTTGCACCTCACAGCATGGCAAACAAGTACCTAATAATCTCATGTGGAGTTCCTAGCTCTCCCATTTGGCCTGTCATTTAGTGTGTGTGTGTTTTTAAATGTGGTGGGGCAGCTATAGCCGACTTAGGTTTTATTGTGAACACAGAAATGAGTGTGTTTTAATGCCAAGACAGGAACTAGCCTTTCTGGAACTGATGCTGAATTTGATCCTGATCTCAGCCTACCTGTCACTCACCAGCGTGGAGTCTAAAATCAATTTATCACGAGAAAATAGGTCACATATGGTGTGTGTCTCAAGCTGTAAAGGTTCAGGGTTTGGTCATCCGCACTGCTGGTGGTGAGACTGGGCAAGGCTGTAAATGAATCATCAAAGCTGGGTGGCCTCTCTCAAACTAGACCTCATGCGTACGTTTATGGTGTCTGCATCACACGTGTGCTTTAGCCGCTGGGCACAGAAGTCTTTTCTGATGTGTGGTGTGCAAAAGGCCACAGCGTTAGTCAGGAAAGAGGTAACAATGGATGCTAGGCCCAGTTAAATAGGGTGATGTGTTAGTACAGGACATTGAATGTGGTAGCGAGCACAGCGCACCCGTATCAACTATCAGGAGCCATTAGCAATTTTTCTACCACAAAAACCCTTTTTGCGGTTTCTCTGGGGGGATTATTTTTATGTGCTGTTGAGGACAAACAATATGACCATGGTGGTCTATATCGAATGTCAAGGACATCTATGTTTCTGTCATTTGTGCATGCTGTCTTCCTGATGTGCACGCTGTGAGAGTGACCCACATTCCAAGAATTTAGGTGCAAGTCCCTTGAGCAGAGGATGGAGATTTCTTCTGGCTGCAGAACGGTATACCTGTCTGATTGGATGAGAATTCAGAAGAAAGGACTTGCAGGACTTTATTGAGTGTTTGATGGAAAAAACTGCCGAGGTACATACCCTGGTTTGTTGGTTCATGAAAGGGTCATGGGGACCATTACCCATCTCCAAGTTGATTCCACCATTCTGAAATTGGCTTTACTTCTGGAAGCCTCAACCAGCCATCCGTTTGAGCTTGTTGAACACACTGATATAAAAAATCTCTCAAGGTGGATTTTCTGTTAGCCTTAGAGAATCTGAGAAATGTTTCTTTCTGTACAGATTTTTGAGTACATATTGCATGTCAGAGAAAGATGCCAAATAATGCTTGACTATTTCCAAGGGCTTGGGCAATAAATACTACACTTATTTATGTATTTAATGCATAAATACATACCTAAGTAAAGAACCTATAATGGAAATATAAAAGTATGTGTGAGGTGGTGGTAGAAACCTGTAATGGCTTATACAAAAACCACACCCCAAAAAAATGCATGTTAAAACACAAACATACAAAAATCAAGTCTGTTTATTTCTGCTGTGAAGTTGGACATTTTAATATGGGGGCTTATACAGATTGATTGTTCTGTAGCCAGCCTCAAGTGGCCAATCGAGGAACTGCAGTTTCTGGCATATGTGCTTATCTGCCATGTTCCCATGCTGTTGCCCTCTCCGCCACAGGGTGGCAGTGTCAGGCAGATATGTTGCTTCATATTTCAGATGGTGGGCTACCAAACCCAAGTTGGTTGAAAGGGGCTACAGAATGGAGACCGGTTCGAAAAGAAAGAAAAAAACAGAAAGCTGCAACAGTTGTCTACAACCAATGATGATGTGCAGTGAGAGCAAAAATGCCAAATGGTGACATGACTTTGAAGTAATACTAGCTTAATTTAGGTTGCCCTGCAATCATGACCTGAAAGAAGGAATCAACAGGCCTGCAAAAACAGCTAGCTTAACTTAAAAAATCAGGTAGGGACTCATTTGGGATTTCATATGTGTCTGCACAGAAGAATGCAGGGAATACACCTGGATCAAGGTAAGACACCTTACTCTTCTACAGGTGGCTAATGTTTGTTTGTTTGTTTGTTTGTTTGCACTGTTCAGTGTGCAGTGCTTTACCAGTTTCTGACAGTATGTTTTACAGTTTAAGTCCATGACTTGCAGGCGTCAGTCAGTGTAATTAAGGTTTGACAGAGGTTTGGTTAAAACAGCATTTACTTGTTGTGTCTGATTCATTGATTGTTCTTTTTAAAGTTTAGAGCAAGTTGCTCTGTCTCTGCAGCTGATAACAGACCCTTTTCACAGCAGCCATTTTGACATGAAGTAGTTAGGTCAACGCAGGTGTTTAATTAAGGTCAATAGTAACACCTGTGTTTACCCTACTATTGCACGTCAGAATGGCTGCTGTCAAGTGATGAAATACTTTCAGTCAGTATCACTGTCTGTACTTTTAGATTAGATATCTAAAAAATAGTTTTTTTTAGGAAATAGCATAATACTTCATATAAGCCACTGGTGCTCTTACATACAGCTCTGAGATAAAGTGGACATGTTTGTGCGTTCCTGCTGTATTTGTGTGTGAAAGCATAGCTTAATATTTCCTGTTTTATTTTGTAATTCCCCCCTCTCTTTGTCTTGTTACTTTAATTATTGCCTTTGTGTCCCACCACTTATGATTATCTGAAATTGTTTTCACCTTTGTCTCGCCATCATGCCTTCCTTTGTGTATTTAGTCTCTGTGTTTCTTGGTTTTCTTTGTCAGGTTGTACTGTGTATGTTTTGTAAGTTCTGTATTCAGTCCCTCGGTTCTGCATCAGTTCCCCTGTTCTACCTCTGTGCTTCTTCCCATGTTCCTGCTCGTAGTGTTCTCAGTCCGGGATTTCTGTTTGTTGGAATTTGTTTGTTTGGACTTATCCTGGATTACTGGACTTTGTTCTTGTCTGCACTCATCAGCCACTTATTGTTTTGTGTTTAGTTATTAAAGTAACTTTTTGTTCACTTTGTCTCCATTAGGGTCACCTTAGTGAACAAAAACGTGACCTTCGTTGAATATTCATTCTGTAACAATGTTAAACTGAATAATTTACTGCCAGAAATGAAATTAATATTCACCTCATTTATAGAACAGGCTTTTACATCCACAGATGCTGTAGGTATTCTTCTGTAGAGACCACCATGTTGAATCATGTTTCTACTGTAGCCAAGAATAGACAAACTAAACACTGGCTCTAGATAGTATAGTCACATTTTTGGACATTTTATGGCCAGTCCTTAATCCAAAGGGCTCATTTGAATTAGACATTTTCATGGATGTAGTGTTGTTCTTAAACAATTTGCTTAGATCAAGTGAATGAATCATTTTTGAAAAAATAAAGCAAAATTCTACTCAAAATTCTACACTCGCTTTAAAGGTAGAGAAAGAATCGGGGGCAGGTCAACTGGTTCAGCCTGCACCGCTGAGACCTGTGGAGCCACCACCTATGTCACCTGTCTCTCTTAGCTCAGCTGGGACCTCCAGTCACTTAAAAATACTGACATACTTTCAAATAGCAATCATAGCTTTAACCTTGGTGTAAGGGAAAAAATCTGCATTTGAATATAGATTTTCTGGGATGTTATATAGTATAGAGACTATTCATTTATGTGGAGGGAGAACAAACAAGAAGATAACCCACAGAGGCAACTAATGCAGCAAAGGAAACCAGAAAAAAGGAAGACAAAACATCAAACGGCACTGCTTACAATCATACAAATATATGTTATTTTATTGAATAATATTTCATAATAAGACATCTCCTTTCAATTCATGTAGGAGTTATTGTAGAAATGTACACAGGTCTGATGGCGAACATGGAGAGAGGGTGAATCGAGGGCTTGTGTCTGTAGATACTGAGAGGGAGTCATCCCTAATGAGCCAAAGAACAGTGACGTATGCATGCTTTGCAAACAAATTCCCGTGTCAAGTCTACACGATTAGCAGTTATTATTGCAGACCAGTGGTTGCCTTTATAGCCTGCGAATCTTGATTGTAGTTTGTTAGCCTGTTGAATTGGTTTTCCCTTCTTTGAGTGCAGGCTGGTGGTTCTCATTGCATATTGCTGGTCTTCATTCATGTTTGCTGCTGCCAAAGTGGTCAGAAAAGCCAGTACGTTCCTGCCGATTGCTTGGCTCTTATTGTAAGGAGTCCAGCGTGCGTCTAAATCCCTGGTAATACTCGGGATGTGCCTGAGGATTCAGGCCTTCTTCTCTGTGGCTAATCGGTGCCAAGGCCCGTTTTTTTATTTATGGCTTCTTCTTTTTTTTTTTTTTTGCTCTTTTAATTCTTTTTTCTTTTCATTGTCAGTTTTACAGAAGACAAAAAGATTGGAGTTGTCCATAAGAGTAGGAGAGAGGAAGGGTCGTGGGAACTTTCTGGAAGACTTGCGTGACTGTAACTCTGAGACCAGGAAGGGCATTGCTGTGTATGACAGGACCCATTGTCATACAGTGTTACCTTTTTAGCAAACCAAGTGCTTCAGTTATGCATATTGGTTTGACAATATGTTGGCTTTAGGAGTTGTTATCCTGCTGTTTCTACCCGAATACAAACGCACAACTCAGTCGCACCGTGGGGATTGAGTTTGGGTGAATTTCACTCAGGGGGACACATCGGTGTGGATACAACAGTGCAGAACAAAGACGAAAACACATCAAATAGGGAGCGATATTTTGGAGAGCAACAACATTTTGGAGTTCACATCAGAAAGGAAACACTGACTATTTAAGTACATATCTGGAAAAAAATAGACCTGACATAGCACATCAGATACACAGTTTGTATTATTGACATAACATACATGTAAACTGGCAGCATTCCGTACATTTAGGACAGGTTTTGTTGTCTGGAAACACGCTGCTGCATTGTTCAAAGATCAAGGGGGAACATTTTACATCCGTCACATTTTTAGCATTCCTCCCACTTACTGAAACAGAATAAACGTGATGCTGCAGCAGCAAAATTTCTCGACACAAGTACAAAATAAATGGCTTCTGGGTTGTGCCGTTTTTTTAATACGGATGCTTATTTAATTAGGAATATTCAAACGCTGTCGCAGCCGCGGCTCAACCCTTTTTGAAGTATCGTGCTTTCAGTATTTAGAAAAAGTGTGTGTGGCACACACACACCATTTTTGTGCTGTAATTTCAGAACTGATTTATTTTTGATGGCGTTTGAGAAATTCAGCTGCCACAAACATTTCCCAAAAATTAGACCTCACTTGGGTTTTGCAAGAAAAACCTGAATTTGAATTTGAAACATTCAATTTTTTTTTATATTTTACTGGATAAAATTCTTCTTTACGGAATACTGTCGTGTACACATTTTAGTTGTCATTGATAAACATAGTTTGATAGGAGAGCACCAATCAAGTGTAAGGAGCTGTTGCATTTGGAAGTGTTGCAGATAAAGCGTAACA
This sequence comes from Miichthys miiuy, assembly GCA_036365135.1. Classification (NCBI taxonomy): domain Eukaryota; kingdom Metazoa; phylum Chordata; class Actinopteri; family Sciaenidae; genus Miichthys; species Miichthys miiuy. The sequence goes on from CM071616.1 coordinate 19,502,864, forward strand.
AGGCATCATAACCACATTTGGAAGCCATTATGTGTGTGTTATCATCACGTTACAGCGTGATGTAAAGCAACCAAACCTCATCATAAATGGTAAGAAATCAAACAGTAAAGCAGGAGAACCCTGTGTGAAAATATGAACATTATATCTCAGCATACTGAAGCAGCTTTGAGCGTGATTAGATTGTTACAGTGTGTACCTTTTAGCAACCAAGTGCTTCCATTAGAGGGAGCCAGTCATACACTGACAAACGGCATTGTATACATTTCAGTATGCATATTGGTTCAAATATGATATAGAATATAATAATGGAATATATTAACACTGGAATGAACTGCGATTTTGGAGCTCCTGTTTGATCACAAAGCTCTGATTGGATCATTCTGTTGATTTCGGGGTCATTTCACAAAAGAACCAGAGAATCATTTGAATTTTAAAGACCTTGATTAACAAATACGGAACAAAATGTTAAAGTATAGACTTTATAAGACATAACATTCATTTATGCTAACGTAAAATTAGATTGTTACACAGCACTCAGTATAAATGTGATTAAAATACCTTGTTGGTTCTTTATAATACACTTCCAAAAAGTTTCCCTGGATGTTGGTAGTTGTGCAAATCTCTGCTGCACTGCTCAAACACTGGTGATGCCTTAGCTACAGTTTAATATCATTATTGCGTGTTACTCCCACTAACTCTGATAAAGTAGAGGGATTCCCTGTTCGTTTGATTGTTTGGTATAATCTCTTAAAAAACCTCCAAAGAAACTGAGTTAACTTTTAAATGCTTCAAGCAACGGCCAACAACTTGTGCCTCCAGTTGTCTCTGATGACTTTTTAGTAGGTCAGGTTTGGGGACTTGGTTTATGTTACGCACCTGCACTACCTTTAGAAGGTATACGTCTCAAAGGATAGTGCGGCTGCTGATGCTCACACTGTTTCAAACAAGAGAAAAGTGTTTGTCAGGCCCGCGGTGTGGAAGCCCTGAGGAAAAACTCCTCCTTCTGTTGTGGCTACAGGTAGAAATCAAACAACAGTCCTCTGAGTTCATTATGAACAAATGGATTTTGCGGTCTCTGGCAGACCTTGGGAAATTTTGCACCCATCGCAGGGTGGCTGTTCTCTCGTCTGTGTTTTATTGGGTCTATCGATCATTGTTTCAATCTCGTGCCCTTTCTTTTTCTCCTTGCCTCTCTGTCTTGTCTTACCTTACTCTTAATCATAGATGCACACACACACACACACACACACACTCACACACATAAACACAGACCTTAAAAACACACTGTAAGGTATACACCAACACAGGCAACATAGAGTTGAAAGGAAAGTTAATGGGCTGTAGCTACTGTAGGCTGTGGTTAAGGAGATGTGTGTAGGGAAGGGATTACGACTTTAAATTTCTGAAGCGTGGGCACACAAACTATACGGGTATTTTTATTTTCAATGTTCCCACCTCGCTGCTCGCTTTGCACCACTTTCTGACTTCCTCAAACTACAATAACAAAGATCCTCTTAACACCTTCTCTACTCTGTGGCTAGCTTTTTTCTATTCACCTACCGCAACCTTTTTTCTCCCAGAGCTTTTTTTACATTCAAGAGCACCTAATAGCTGCATGACCAAGGTCCTACCTTCTGTCGCCTTCATTGCACTTACTTGTCTTGGAACCTATCAACAACCCGTCTTACATTCGGCTTCGCTCTTCACTTCGCGTTGGACATTCGACTACTTAACATTCTCTGGTCTTGTCTGTCTACGTGCAGATTCACCATTGGACAACTTGCTGTGGCGTTCTTCGGTATAACTATCGTAAGGACTGTGTGCTTTTTGGGAGAGACATCTATGGAGGATTGGGGTTTCGTTGACTTCCTTCTATCTGCTTCAATGCACTGTAAAGTAGAGCTGCAAACATTTAATCGATAGATAAAAAATGTATTGTTTCCATCATCAGGAATGTGATTATTTCATGCAAGTTCTGTCTATAAACTTTGGACTGCCAGTCGGACAAGATAAGACATCCGAGGGTGTGGAAAACTAATATTTGGAATATTAATTATTGGCAGGTTAATCAATAATGAAAGTAATTATTAGTGGCAGCCGTAAGACAAAAAAAAGCCAATATGTCTCATTTTGGCATGCAGGGTTCCCTTGCCGTCAGTCACTCTCTGTTTTGCACCTCCGAGCACTTTCCTTTTATAGGACGGACTTAACGATCAACTTTGAAATGTGAACTGGCATACAGAAGCTCCCAGATGGAATACACAAATATGGAGCGCCGTATGAGCCCTGACAGCTAATATAAGCCGATAGCATTGTGTACTACCTGCTGTGCACACACTTTGATATCTTACAGTAGATGGTAATGCGCGGTTATAAAAACCATACAAGGCTGTACCAGAATCCACCAAGGGGAGGGATAACTGTACAGTGAAAAATAAAGATTTGTCGGCAAATTCTGCTACAAGGACAACATATCTAAAATTGAACTGAATGATATCCTCCCTGGAAAAGCCCAGAAAATTAAAGACTTAATGAAAAAATCCAAATACCCTCCAAGTAATTTCCTCCATAGACCCCCCTGTCATAAATAGCGCGCAGTGCCTTACATGCCTCTTTGTCTTACATTAATTATCATATCCACATGCTGCATAAAACCTTGCCAAGAATTTTGCTTACTTTACTGCAGAAATTTCTTATCGACATTCCTCAAGAATACACCTGCTAATCCTTCACTCTTTCTAAATAACTGCCTCCGTGCGCTGACCTCTTTACAATTCATCACCCTATTTCAGACTTGCTCTCACCCTCAATGCAGCACATTCATAAAGCCTCTGTTTCACATTCTGTTACCCTCCTTCACATTATGTTACCATTAAAATTAGACACCATCCCGGTGCTTTGAACCTTCTAGAATTTATCTCCGACCATGTAATAACCTTCCACCTCTCCCGGCGTTGCTCTTCCCGACATGGCAAAAGGGACTTACTGCTGTCTGTGTTTGTTGGTGGTATCCGTGCATGCACGTTCGCTTTGACTGAACATTGTGGTGACACTTTTTTTCACTCAGTGCGTTACCAGATCAGACAGCACCCTACAGCAACCTAGCATTGACATGACAACAACCGATATCCTGACAGCTCCCATTTAGAAGCTGAGGTCTTTCTAAAAAATTTTAGAGACTCTGCGCAAATCAAAACATTACTTTATTGCACAGGCACGAACTATTAAATTAATGATCTACCTTCTGCGGGTTTGCACAGAGATACTCCTCTGCTTTTTTAAAACGGTAGACAAGACTGATGTTCCCCCCCCCACACACACACACACGTATCACCTATTCACAGAGGCAGACATATCAAAGACACAATGTCATGTCCTGTCTGAAGGACATGGTAGAGGTTACCCACAGTATCCCTATCTACCCTCTGCATGTGCACACATTCACACACAGAATCACGCAGTGCATCTATACTGTAGAAGACAGCAGTCCACACACAGGGGTTAAAACACAATCACATCACGGCATTCACTCACGACAGCTACATTTTTGAGGGGCGATTCTTCCAAGGTGATTTGATAAAGCTAGCGAGTGGATAAGCTGCCAGACATCCTCGGAATAACAAGTGCTTCAGCTCAGAGGCTCATCTGGCTTTGATGTTTGGCTTCAAACCTGGCTTTATGCTGACAGCAGATGCTGAGTGAAGTACACACTATGACTCCTTATTCAGGTGACTGACTTCGGATCCACTCTGGACTTAAAACATGACCCAGTTGTTCATTTGTAGCCTCTTAACGAGCTAGTGCAATATAATAAGTGGTCACCTGGTAGAGAAGAGAGGCTGGAAATAGGGTGATGCTCACTCTCTCACTCATTTACACATTTTTTGTGTGTGTGTCTTCACTGAGAATTATCTTCTGGCTTGTTGGTACAAATATTGCTCAGGCGTCCGGAGTAAAAACTCTATTTTATGGCTCATTTTCCCAGGAAGAATAGATGTTTTATTGTATTTCATGTGTCACTTCTGCGAGCACTGCCTCTCTAGTGCGCTTTGTAAACTTCCTATTATACTCGTCTTCTTCAATTCTTAAATCTTCGTTATCAAAAGCATCAGAATCACCGTTGTTTTTTAATCAGCACTATCATAATCATCCGTTTTTTTCATCACTTATCATAGGATTGGCTGAAATATTCACAAAAACAAAAAAAAAAAAAGTTGCAACACGTTATAATATCATAAACTCCTCTTTAAATGCAGCTGTTCTGCCCGCGCACTCATCTCGCTCAGCTGACCTGACCTCTGAGCCGCTTCGTCTCACTTTGAGCTTTAGTTGACCTTGGTGATTAGCTTAGCTTGGTCGGCAGATGGTGGGTGGAAAGCTGGCTGAGCCACACTGTCACCAACTTTAGGGCACAAGAGGGGGTCCCCGTGGGTGAGGATTATGATGCCGAGTCAGCGCCGGACATGCACGAGTGGTGAATATACAGTGCAATAGAGCAGACGGTGGGTAGGCATGTGGGGGGGACAAAGAAGCTTGAGCATGACAGAGAAACGAAGGAGACTGTGCATTAGGAAATCACAGGGGGAGGCAGAGAAAGAGACAAACGGTAGGGGAAGGGGAGGTGGTAGTAAGTCTGGCTCAGGCCGTGGGCTTTATTTCTGTGGTGACAGGTAAGGGGGTGGGGACTCCTCTCTCAGGCCTTGTTGGCTGCTGATGGACTGCTGACTCTTTTATCCCTCAGCATCTTTTAGTGCACTTCTGGAATATGGTGGCCAGCGAGGGCCATTCCCTTAGCCACCCTCAGTGCATAATGGGGCGACTATGTTCCCAGTGTCACTGCTGCCCCGTTGTCCCACCCTCAATCTCCTGTGCTATGAGGCATCAGCCTTGGGAGCTTCTTTCCTTCCGTTTTTTAGGGACGGCGAATCTGACGTCTTCACTGTCTTCCGAGGAGGACTCACTGGTTCACTGGTGAGTTCATGTAGCGATGGCTCCTTATACATCGCAACTGTGTGAAGACAGAAGCTACTGGTTAATAATTAAGAAGGTGATTTAATAACTCTGGTTTTGTATTGTGCTAAAGTGACACAAAGGACACAAACCCTCTATAACTTTAGGCAGGAAGTGTGCAGTTGCTTTGGTCTTCTTTACCCGGTTGCCCTTCATGATCTGGCCATCACGGTTGATACCGATATACCAGGAGCGGCCAGACTGGGTCTGGCGATAGAGCATGGAGGAGTATGTAACGTAGTAGTTCTCAAACACACTCTCCTTGAACTTACACTCTGGAGTGAAGTGCTCCTGAAAAGAGAAAAAAAGAATGCAAGAGAGGAAAGGGGAAGAGGTGTGTTAAAATTAGCAAACAAAACAAGAGAAGGAAAGCAATGTGCAAATATCATGAGAAAACTGCAGCCTTTGAACATGAACATGTAAGCACATTGAAAATAAAATAAAAAAAAAACATAACCTAAGTAGTGAAATACATTAATTAGGTGACTGTTTCCTGAGGGAAAGGATGGACAGAATTACATCTGGACTTGTTTCTTTGAAAACGTGAACATCGTGCCTCCTTCGGGACCAGCAAGACAAGGAGGGTGAATACTATACGTGGAGAAACTGCATAAACATAACACATTCCCCGAGGAGAAGAGCAGAGAAGATGAAAAACACTGAAACACTGATAAACCAATAGAATAACAAATTCAATCCATACACATACATTACATGCAAATACATAAAAATGACAAATGCTGACATGAAACTGCAGTGAGTGCTTCAGAGGCATCTTAAGTTCAGAAAGAAAATGAACAAAATGACCAAAACATCACTATTTCTGCAGCATGCATGTCCACATTTATGTTATGTCGTGTTAATAGCTCAAAAAAGATTACACTTGCTTGCTTTCTTTGCAGATATATATAGTGTGCGGTAGAGATTTGGCAATACACCACGGGAGCTATCCTTTAGCGTCTCTTTAGTGGCTATATATTTGCGACAGGCTATGTAGCAAAATTAGGGCAGTACTCTCCAGCTGCCTCGAAAGGTGTAAAGTGATTTGGGCAGTCAGACCTCTTACCACATTCTCACATGATGTAAGAGCGACAGTTGGTCACGATAAAGAAGAGTGAGAAGAAAAAGTGTAGTCATAAAAACAGAATGGTGTGTTGTCTCTCGGACGCAGTTGTTTTTGTTTGAATGGAAGTTCAGATGTAATGAAGTACGGTACAATATGCTTATTTAAACTATTTCTTGATTTTCTTGAGAACAATTAGCACATATGAAGAAGATTCTGGACAAATCAATCAATCCTACGACCGACAGTACAAAACCCAAAGATATTAACTTACAAAGAAAATGAGAAAATATTTACATTCATGAAGTTGAAACCAGTAAAGTTTTGGCGTTTTTGCTTAAAAAAAATACTACTTCTACTTAAATGATCTCAACTTTTTTATGCAGTTGTTCTTAAAACTCCTTATAATTGTATGGTCTCTATGGTATTTTGCTGGACTCTATTCGTTGTTGTCTATTTCTGTTTTATTTTGCTCTGTGAAGCACTTTGGGCTGCATGTTTGTTTATTCAATTATCAAAGTTCAATGGACTAATAGATTAATTGATCAGTCGTTTAGCCTTAATTTGAAGACTTTATTTAGTTGGCAGGTTTTTCAAACTCCGGGTATGTAAAAACTATAAACGACCCCTACATTCTCCCAGAAAAGATTTATCCCCTAAATATAGGCTACTCTCATGTGCTGTCAATTGTCCGTGACTGACTAAATCTGAATAGACATTTTAAAATCACATTAGCAAAACCTGGATCAAATCCAACAGCTAGTCGTTGTAAATGATCATGCTCCAGCTTCCCCTCCATCAATGTCTTCACCATAAGGACTACTGAACACTGCATAATGTTGCCTGGTGATATTAACCAATAGAGACAGATATACATCTCTCTTAGTCTCCATCGGGTCTTGACAGGGTCCTTCCCCTGTCATAGAGCAAAGCCAATTTGCTGGATTGATTAAGTGAGAGCAGCAGGGCAGGAATGGCTGAGTGGAGAATTTCGCTGAGACTCAGGGTGACAGAAGAAGGCCAAAGGATCACAACTTGGCATAGACCAGCTTTAATAAAGAGCCAAAAGTAGATTGAGAAGGTATAAGAGACCTCCAGTTTCACACTTATCACAGATCATCACCTTTCTCCTTCACAGGGAGGCGTCGTCCTTTAGCTGAGAAGGCAATTCAGGACTTTGTGCCCTTTCTCCATCCCCTCCTGTCCTGCTGCTCCACCACAGTTTATGTCCTTTTAACTTCTGTCTTCTCCACATAAAAGAAAAAAACAAGCCCCTACCCTTAACTCAACAAACTCTCCCACTACCACCACATCGCAGAGCTATTTTAAGATCCTCTGACAGGTTTGATATCTTCTGCTGTGCTAACACAAAGAGGATGGGATCGATAGATGATCTGCTTCATTCATTATTAATCAGGCCAGAGAGCAAGAGGGGTGGGAAGTGCGGGAGACAGAAGGGGAAAGGTAGGAGGGACAGGAAAGAGAGGAGAAGATCACTTGGAGAGGACAGAGGGGTTGCTGGGTTGTAAAGGAGATTAAGATGAGAGAGAAAGGGAGAGACCTGCTTCTTTGCATCTCCCCCAGGACCAAAGGAGGAACAAGGGCTTTAGTCGCCAGCACCCCATGGTCTGACACCCATGTCCCTCTGGAAAGAGAACCCATCACTCCAGCAAAATACCCTTCAGCTCAACCTCTGAAATGACACCAGTGATAACCCCTCTCCCAAGTCATCCTATAATTACCCTTTATAATCAGTCCCCTGAAATTAGCCTAATGATAGAACCCACATCTTCTGGATTTCATTCAAGAAGTCTCCAAAGGTCTGGAAAGGAATGAAAAAGTACACAAAGAGAGCAGACTAGACAATGACATCAATGTCCTGGACATTCAAAAACAGGCCTGTAGAGTGATTTTCATGATAACCTACCACGCTGGCCAATATGCCTGTCCTTAACTGACTTATCTTATCTCTAAAACTCACCTTGAGGTAACCTTCAGACCTCAGCAGAACTACAAAGACCACAGCCACAGAGTGGAATGACGGCAGGTATCACTCAAACCACCAGATTTACCTGCGCAGATGAATAATTGTTGTGGATGTGTTGAGGATTGCGCATTTTTTAAGAGTGATGGAGGAACAGTTCCATCTAAATGGTCGGTGCCCAGGACTAGAAATTAAATAAAAACCTCTTCCTTCAACCGTGACTTATTGAGGGACTTGGGTAGCTTCCCTTTCATGTGTCTCAAGCCAAAAATGAATTTAAATGAAAGCAGACGAGAGAGGTAATATGTAGCGTCCGTGCTGAGAATCCCCAAGATGGGAAGAACCTTTTTATGATGCAGAGTGGCGCCCTGACCCACCCCCTCCTCCCTTTATCCCCCTCTCTCCGCCCACACACCACCTCCTTCCTCATCTCTCGTGTCTGATTACATCGATTCTACCTGCTTCAGGAAGCTTAACTCTCCATGCTACCATACACTGAGATTGCACTTACCAGCACGTAAGGAGAGTGAAGTACTAATAATACACACTCACAGGGCAGAGTTCCCTAAACCTGCATATAATGAGGATATAAGCACAGGAATGAGAGTTATTTCTAGAGAGATGAAGTGAAGCCATGAATAATATTTAATATCTTGCTTACTTTCATTTCATCATGCATGCACGAGCGTGAAATCTAGGAGCTAACACCCCTAAAAATGTAGCTCCACTTCTAGAATTCAAAACACGTTTTTTAGGAAGTAGCAAATTATTTGCAGTCCCCCATTTAGACAGCAGGGGTCACAGTGTTATGCATGCATCCAGCATCTACTGACTGTCCCATCAAGCTCCCAGTGTAATCTTTGGACAGCTGAGAAATCTGCCCAGCTGCAGTAATCCCGACATATTTCCGCAGTACTGCATTACTGCTGCAGCAGCGCACACACAACATGAAATGCAAAGCTCATTCACAACAATCCGCTGTTACACACACACACACACACATAGGCAAGCACAAAATGTGTGTGTGTGTGTGTGAGCGCCACCGGCAGGGTGCGTTTTTGATGTTGTTGTCGAGGCCAGATGTAGATGCACCCTGACACGCCACGTTACGTAAGTCAATAAGGGCACAGACGTGCTTATTAAGAGGGGCTTTACGGAGTATGAGACTGGCAGTTAATGCTGTCTAGCACCACACATGGTACGGTCTGTCTCTAATGCTTTATGATAGCTCAGGGAGACATGATGCTCGCATGACAAGAGCAGAGTGGATAGTAATGTGCGTGGGACTCTGCAGTGGTGACTGACAGCTGGAAGGCCCCTGTCAATATAATGTGGCTGAGAGAGGAGTTGGAGCTGACATACCCTCTTTGACCCTCAGTGTCTTTATCAGAGGTGCTTTTAATTTTCTAGGACGCAGAAAGCGGTGCTTGATCACCATAGGACTACATTCTAAAAGGAGAGAAGGTATATCATGAGTGAATCAGAAAGAATCGGTCTTGCCTCTCCTAAGTGGTCTTAATTGCCTGCCTGGCAAAGCGTCTGTCTTTATCATTGCGTTTCCGCACTTCATCTCTTTTCTCTCGCCCAGGCCAATTATTCTTTCTGCTACTTTTTTTTCCCCTAATGTCCGCATTTTATCCGGTCCTGTGATAAAAGCGATGCTATCTCGGGTGCCGGTGTTGTCCTGCATCTCAATGCAATCCTCCCACGAAAAGAATAGAAAGGACACAGCTTTTCATCAATAGGTCCCGCACTCTTTCTCTTTTCTTTATCCCTCTCTCTGTCTTTCTGTCTATCTCTTTCTCTGTCACACACAAGTATCACAGGCCTACACAGATCACAAACAATAGTGTTTGTTGCGCTGGGTGTCCTTTGAGTTCTTCTTTATTAGATTAAAGGCCCATATGATTGTGCGCTGTCCCAGCTGTGGAACACGTCCACAACGATTGATTTAGAGCTTTGGCAGCCAAAGACAGCCGGCAACCAAACTCTCAATGTGACTCTCGTATAAAAACCATCCAATCTGAGTGAGTGAAGTTTTTGGGAGCCGTGCAGATGGATGTAGTATTAAAATACTACAAAATGTCCAAAGAAACTAAAGTAAAATATTTCTTTCTTTAGTTTCAATGTCAGTCTGCTGCGTATAGCTCATAACGCGCATATACATCCATGATTAGTTAGCAGCTGAAATGTGATCGCGTAATAGTAAGCAGAGTTAAAATGAATGGTTAAAGAAATGCTGAAATATTAGGAATAAACCTGCCTCCTGTGTTGAGCTAGCTGAATAGGATTGGCCTATGCTACTGTATTTTAAGATCTGGTGGTACTTGAGAGAAATATTAAGAGCGTAATATTTTTTGAGGTGGTAAGCGTCATGAAAAGTCTGAGCTTCTGCTTTACACTATATACTGAAGGCCTCTGTTCAAAACTGAAGTTTTCTAAGCTTAAATTATTGAAGTTTAACTGCGAAAATACAACTCCTGAAATTGGCCTGACATAATCAGCTAAAGAGAAGATCTAACACTCTGCTGGAGTTGTTGGACCTCAGTCCACTTCTGATTGTACAACATTGCAACACCTTCCCTCACAAACAATCTTTGGTCGAGCACTGACACCAACTACAGAGAGCCAGACTTTAACCAGGCACAAGACGAGTTCAAGTTTGGCCTGCCATCACGGAATTAAATCAAATCAAATCAATTAATGACCTGCCACCGTCCACGTTTGTCATTTTAACTGGCCACGGCGATAAAACATCACCGGCTAAAATTGAGAATCTGCTACTTGAATGTTTTGTTCACTGCTCCGCGCTGATAGGAAAGAAGGAGGAGAGATAAAAGATTCTTTAGTGTCTTAGTTTACGAATCGGTGCGTTTTTGCCAACCTCTGTCAGAACTCAGAGTCACTGGTGCAACCCAAATGATTTTATACACCATGCACTCCATAATTTGCACTTAGATATGCAGTGAAATGCCAGGCATGGTAAAGGAGAGCAGCGCTGCAACACAAGCCGGCTGAGGTGAACAAAACACAATACAGTATGATAAAGGGAAAGGAATTTGATCGGCTTCATTTTGATACAGATCCTGTGAAATATGCCTGGATCAACATCTTTAATTATAGGCCAGTCTGACATGCCTCTATACTGATATGATACAGTCTGATACAACAGATTTTAGTCGTGTCTAGGACCTTTAAAAAAACCTTGAAAATGTCAAATGTCCACAAACAACCTTCATAAAGGCACCAAATATTTAAAATAATAGGCAAAAGCTCATGTCTAAATCCTGATTGGCACAAGTTTCTGTGAAAATCTGCCTGTCAACAGTCACGTCAGCCTCCTTCAATGCAAGCCATTTTCTCTGTCTCTGTCTATGAGGAGTTTTCCAGAGCACATAGATTATAAAATGGGGCACGAATGAGCCAAGCTCTATTTTTATATCAAGATCAGCCATTTCCTGTTGTCACCTACAGGTAGTAAGGCTGAGATTTATGTCTGAGACAAGGCAGCAGTGGACTTCCTTTGCTTGTTATAAAGCCTGGCACCACAGCCTGACCACTACATACATGTGTGTGTGTGTGTGTGTGTGTGTGTGTGTGTGTGTGTGTGTGTGTGTGTGTGTGTGTGTGCAGGGTGGAATGTGAGTTTTTCCAGGAGAAAACGGCAGTAATTACCATCAGACGCAGTGCAAGAAGATGAGAAAATAGCTGGAAGGAAGCTACTTAGTCACTCTGTCAGTCACCTCGGCTCTTCCGAGAGTGACACTGATGAGCTTATTTATCGTAAATGAAAACATTCCTTGTCTGTGTCACGCGCTCTCATGGCATGTTTTAAATGTTAAGAGCAAATATGAACATACTACCAGAGCACAAAGATATGTATAAATGGCCATATCACGCCACCTGCACTCGCTCCTACACCAGCAAAATGACTACATCAGACACACCATGGAGAACACGGGAGTCGTAAAATCAAACATGCCTGATATTACACAAGAAGACAGCTGTGCTGTTGCACAGCGCCTATATCAACACAGAGGAAATTCTCTGAAAGAGGTCAATGTGGGATGCAGCACAGCTATTGACTGGTGCTGAGGAAATCCCTTCTGTTCTCTGTTCACAGAGGCAAGGCACCAAAGTCTATCGCATGCCAATCGAGGGCTCAGAAGATAATCGGAGATGGTGTGTTTGCCATAAATCAAGATTTACCGCTCGCACATACGGATGATGCTCTCTCCTTTACATGTCATATGCATAAAAGCACCCTCGCATTCGCCGCTGTGGCATATTATTTTCTGCACATTATGCTGAAACCAACACAGATGATCACTAAAGGTTGATTTATAGTACACCCAGTGCCTCTGCCATGGTCTGTGCAACTGTCCTACGTTGCTGTGAGCATTTAAAGTGCGCTGGCGTGTCTGAGTCACTTGAGTCACCTCCGCAATTTACACTGCCAAAATGCTCGTTGGCAGCGGGGTTTCTAAGCCCCTGTGTTGAGTTTTTTTCTCGTGTTTTTCAAACAACGGTGACTGAGACTGACTCCTCAATCTGTCTTCTGTGTTTTCCTTGTTTCCTTTTTTTTACACCCCGCTGCCCGTGAAACGAAAGGACGAGGGAATAGGAGGTCACAGACAAGAACATGTCATGCAGTGAGGCTGCATCCCACATGTGCCTGTTTGCGTGTGTGTGTGTTTGTGTGTGAGGACACACTTGTCTTCACATGAAGGTGTGTGTGTGTGTGTTTGAAGAGAGATTCTCAAACAGCATTTTTTAACTCATCTTGCTTGAGCTGCTGCCCATTGTGAGACCATGCATGTAGCCGTGTCAGTATGTTGCTCAGTATGTTATTATTTTCTTTGCTGAACATTCTCATAATCTATGTGACAATTCCCACATTTCTCTGCATCACCCGCTTTACGTTGAATGAGTGATGATGTGTACATAGTTCCGGCTTACCTGTTTACATGTTGAGATTTTGATTAATGACACACAGGGATGTGTAGTTGCACCTTACTGGCAGAACTTGGGAAGCTTTTGTGATGTTGAGGTGTGTTGTGATGCTCTCTGTTTCTTGGTAAAAGTAGTATGTTTGTTATCAACCGATTCTCATTGATATTACTGAGGGCTGCTTCTTCTCTCTTACTCTGTGCTGTTTGCACACAGTATTATAAATCACAGCTCACTCTGTTGGATAAACTTAGCAGTTACACTATATTACCACAAGCATTTCTTTTTGCATTAATATCGGCCAATAATGTTGGCTGACCAACAGATTTATCAGTCGGGCTCTAGCACTGCTATAACAGCTCCATTGTGTTGTGGCATGTATTTATTGTTCATTTTACTGGTTGTTTATTATTTATGTGCTGGATAATAAAGTTTACCTTGAACCTGTGGGTACACTTTTCAAATCCAACTTATTATTCAGGGCCCAAAGACTGACACGTGTTTTCGAGGTGTAAAGATAAACAGCTTTTCAGAGCCTGGACACTGTTATTTACAGCAACATGTATAATCTTCATTACTATTTCGCTGTTATCTTACAGAGGACTGGATGGATACAGTGGCAGCCACCATAGTTAGGTTAAGTGATTTGACACTGATCACGCGTAAGCGATGTTATGAGCACTGTCCAGGGTGCTGATCAGATTACACACTCTTAAACGGAAACTAACACTGTCCAGCATGCTGATCGAACTGCTCTCCCTGAAAGATTCACCAGCTGGCAAGATTGGCATCAACACTTCCCTGATAAAAATGTATTCGATTGACATGATGTTAAGTGTTCTGGCAATATTATAATACCAAAAGCTCTGTTGAAGGTCTCGAGGGATGTCCAATGGGCAGATCAGACTGCACACTGGAACTAAAACTGACCAGTGAGCGTGCAAAATCAGAATTCCCACCACTGATGAAGACGATGTCTGCTGCTAACATCACAGCCTGTCTAGAAGTTAAGTTTACTGAATACACAGAATTTACACTTAATGAGGCCCTTATGTCTAATTGGTTGATACCCTCTAACACGTTATTAGACATAATTTAAATGATACTTACGAGCTAATTGAAGTGCTTTGCATCACTGACTATATTACACAAAACATGTCGTTATAGTAACAGTCTGTTATGGGTGTTGCACTTCAGAGAGTCCCCCATCTCTCTCTCTCTCTTTTCACCCTCCTGCTGATGCTTGACACATTTCTTTTTCCTGCTTTTGCAATATAGTCTACTGAATTGGAAAGTCACCTGGACCTAGTTTAATACACATAACATGTGCAATAAATCAATCTTGACTATTCTTGATTGGCCTCAAATTAAAAAGTGAATGACATTGGACCAAACCAGTAAAACTATATAAGGCTATAGGGGTGTAAAAAGTATAAAAGTACTGATCTAAAATTCAAAACAAAAACAGCATAATCTGCGCGCTTGCCAGATTCCCACCTGTCCTGGACCCAAAATCTGTCAACAGCTCCTCCTGCGCTCAAGAGACCACAGATTCTCTGACAGTAATTTTACACCCACTCCATCTCCATTCCTCCTTCCTTGTCTTCTCCAAACTAATTGGAATACTTAGGCAGGTCGTCTAACAGGTTGTCACTGTATCTTTCACTCCCCACCTCACCTTTCTGTCATACACGCTTGGAAACACACCAACATACACGACCCATTCTTAACTATGCTTACACTAAAGCAACTAGTTTGTTGTTTTCTTCTTGGCTTTTCTGTTTGACAGAGTGAAGAATTGACATATACATGTGTGTTTATAATAGGATCGGGCTGATTTTTATTAAAAACAAATGAGCCGGTATTTGTCATTACGTGCTGTTCTAGTAAATAAAAATGAGACAAGAAGCAGCCATCAGCGATGTTGACGTCTTTGTGGGTGGTCGCAATGATACCCTTAGCATGTTAGCAGAGTAGCATGGTGCAGACTTAGCGGTGTCTTCACTGTAAGTTGCGAACTAGTTTGTGAAGTTCATTGCTGGAAAATTAATAAACAAATGACCCCAAATGATCAATTTTTCACCATAACTCTAATATGACTGTGTCCCTGACTCATGCTTATCACATCTATTTGCTATGTTAGCGGTGTAGCTAGACAGCTGATACAGTCGGTAACATAGCAGAAGTGTGGAGCTCGTTTACTGCGTTACACTGTACAACTTCCCGTGTTTGTTTCAAATTAAAAGCACTCTAGTATTTCAGTGGACAGAAAAATGTCTTGACAAGGACGAGCAGCTCACGTGCAGCACCTAATGGGTAAAATTTGGGTATCATAGCTTGGTTCTGTTCTTAGGTTTAATATTTAACCAATGTCCCAACCCGACTGTTCTGTTCTGAAGTTTATGACACTTAAATTGTGACACTGAAATCCACTGTACATGTGACTGATCTATAGGGAATACTTACCGAGGTATAGAGGTATCCTTCACTATTCATGGCAAGGTACAGCCCTGTCTTTGCCCCCTGGATGGCAACAATCCGCAGTCCCACCGGAATTAAGTTGAACTGTGCTAAATTGGGGAATAAAGTAGGAGACATAGGACATGACAAAGGGAGAGAGGAAAAAAGAGAAAGTCAGAGATGATTGTGAAATCAAACTATACAATACCCAACAGCAGTCTGCTTTTTTTTGTCTTCATTGTATCAGGCTTGACTGCCTGCAGCAGTGTCATTGCCGCATGCTATATCTCTCTTAAACCCCAAAATATGCTGTGACCTCAGAGAGTTTATGTTTATGTAAACATAAATACCATGTCACCTTCACTCTGCCTCTAAACCTGGACCACAGTGGAGATGTTCTGCCACAAAGGAGCAGAGAGCAATGACAATGAAAAGTGAAAAGATAGATGCAGTATCTGGCTTGGTTAAACTACCCTGAACCTGAAGAATAAAAGACTCAACTCATCAAGAAATATTTTAGGTTGCTGAATAAATAGATTTTTAGTCAAACTACAGGGCGCGTGCCTCGCTCTGGAAGGTGAAAAAGACATAGTTTTGGAGTGGCAGTATGTCACTTTAAACTTTTTGTTATTTACAAATACTGATAATCAGATATGATATGAACCGCAACATAGGTGGTTTTTAAGGATGAACGCATGCCACACTGAGCCTTTTCTGCATATGAGCAAGGTCACATTATATTGCCAAAGCTTGGCAGGCAGTTTGACATGATGTTCCACCCCATTAAAAGACAAAAATAACAGTACAAATTGGAACAAATTTGACAGATGAGCTGACAAAATCCTAAGTTTTGCCTTGGCTCCTCAGCTGCGGGGCCCCTATAGCACACTGTGACACCTACTGTGGTTCTGTTTAGCTCAGTGTGTACAGTACAGCCAAAGTTGGATATTTGGCTCCCAGTGAGGGTATGAGCTGTTCTACTTCAGCTTATATATTGGTGCAAACTGCAGCTTCTCCCTTGTTCCTCTAACTGCTGCTACAGACGAGACTGTGGATAATTTGATTAAAATTACACAACGCAACTACAAGCAAAGACATGTAGACTGTAGACAGAAAACACACTCACAGAATGAGCTGCTCTCATCCCTTGTGCTGTCCATGGTGCCATCAGGCTGCATCTGCAGGTAGAACCCGTGTTGGCTGTATAGCCGGGTAACAATGCCCTTCAGCTGGGGCTCTGCACCAGAGCACAGGGAAACAACATCGTGTTAGACAGGTGCTGCCTGCGGAGGTCGAGAGCAGAAATGACATTCGCTGATTTATAGAACCTGAAAAAGGAACGGGTTAGTTACACATGTTTCTTTTAGTTAAATGTCTGTTGGATGTTTTGCATTACATTGTTTACAGAGGAATGAAGTGTATATGTGTATATGAAAAACTAATGACATTACCACCAGCTTCAGTTGTTGTTTGATGTTAATTAGCAACCATTAGCATGCTTGCACACTGAAGTAACTAGTAAACATGATATTTGCTAAACATCAGCATGTTAAGATTGTTATTTTAAGCATATTAGGATGCTAATGCTACCACGTGGTGTTTACAGTTCTCTCTGGCAGATGGCCAGTTAAATGTACCACCTTACTTTGTGTTCTACAAATGCAATATATAATTTAATCTAAATCTTACATCATATTTTTTGTATGTAAATAACACTTTCAGTGCCGTGTGTGTGTGTGTGTGTGTGTGTGTGTAATGACTTGAGCGTTACAACAACGGAAGAGATGATGATTGAGCTCTCACATCATCACCATAATAAAGGAACGCTTATCCAACCTTAAAACACTTTCCGGTATTTTAAGAGGGTGCAGATTATGTTTTAGATTTCTTGTTAGAAGTGAGAGATTTACTCTGTCTCTCTCGAGGAGAAACGATTTAAAATTCAGCACACAAAAAAGAGAGTTAAGACTTTCAGTATTCAGAATTCCTTAGTTAATTAGTGAATTGCCCAAGGTACAGTTTGGGACTAATTCACCTAACACTGGGGATGTTTAACATACATTGAATATGAACTTATCTAGCAGATAGCAGTTGAACGAACTCCATTACTTGAGCTAACGCGTCGGTCCACTGTCTTGCTGCCAGTGGTATTTTTAGCAAGAGCTGTGGCCATCAGAGGATGAAGTCAAGTGAGAGAGTTACTCTGTCTCCCGCTAAATAAAAGATACATAATCAAGGGCTCGCTGGTGGAGGAGAGGATGCAGGGTGAATAGACAGGTTGAATGTTTCATGAGCGGAGTCCCTGCAGCCTAGTTTGCGCTCATTTAAGAAACAGACGTAATCTTTACAGCAGCTCTTAGGCCCTCGATTACACGAAGCACTCTCTGTGTTGTGAAAATTTAAGTTGTCTCCTGAGTCGTTTCTGCCAGGCTACTCCCACAGCAAAGAGAAGCCTGTAGGCCCTCTGACTTAACTTAAAGCACGCTCATTTAGTCTGGTCAGTGAGCTGACCACTCTTTTCGTTGTGACTTTGATAAGGCAAGTGAAACATGGATGAAGGAGGAGGTCATGATGGCTGCCTCTGTAGGATTGAAGGCCGTCTGGCTAAACATCGCCCATGCCCTCATACACATTCCCCTGGGAGAAACTTAGGGCACTGCGCAATCTGCCTCTCTTCCTCGGACTAGCACAGCGAGCAATAGAGTGGCAGAAGATGCAGGGATGAGATCTGCAGGATTTCCCAGAGGAAGTGTGCCAGGGTTGAGACATCAGTGAAACTGTGACCTACTCCCATTGTTACATGCAAAGCATTTGCAGCGCTCCCCATCCTCTCTCTTTCAAAGCCGCTTGTCAAAACATTTCAGTGTCTCTCCTCCTGCGCTTTCTTCTTCTTTCTCCCCTTTTCCGTTTCATATCCTTTTGAGTTATGCACGCTTTCATCCCACCTAATAACTTCATACATCATCCAATCAGAGCAAGGAAGCTGTTCATTACTTGTTCCCACAGATGCAAAACAGAGAGATGAGACAGCGAGAGAGAGAGAGAGAGAGAGAGAACGAAAGTAAAATAGAAGGATGAGGGAGGAGTAAAGGGACAGCAAGGGAACAGAGTGAATGAGATGACACTGTCATTTTATTAAGAGTGACGGCTGCATGTGCTCGGGAAAAAGCATATTTAGGCAGAAATTCAATAGACAGCTAGTGCGATATGGCTGCAATCAAAACTCCCATGCTTTGGCATCAGGGGCACTAAAACTAATGGGTTTTTTTCACTTAGAGGAGGTGGCTCTAACTTCATCATAATCCCAGCACACAATAAATTCTGATCCAGTGTAATGAAAGCATGCTCCAAGCAAAAACAGTCGTGTATTACTGCCAATTCAAAGAACTGGGATTCAAAGATGGGAAAACAAAAAAACAGCTCAGGTGGACTCTTGCCACCTTGTTACCGTACAAGTAATTACAACTTTAAGCTACTTAGGCCCAGTGCCAAATTTAACTGTTGTGCTCTAGAAGTTAATGTGCCTTCATTATTCTATTCTGGTAATTTGGACATAAAGGAAGTGTGCCCTTGTCTTTTGCTATCATGGCAATAAGTGGCCATGATAGTTTTATAACCTTCAAACTGTAGTGGTACTAATACACACATGCTGAAGAGAACTGATGATGACATTTCAAACCTTCTACTGTATATACTGTGTTAGGGTTGAAAACCTTCTATGGGAATTAACAGGAAATTATGGGAATAAACCAGGAATTTACAGAAATGAAGGTTGGCCCTTTAACAGGGAACTTAAATATAGTATATATTTTAGAAAAAAACAACCAGATTTGCAGGTACACTTGAATATCACATGCACATAGGACACTGCTTACTGCAGGGCTATTGAGGGCATGTCCCCTACATGCACTGTGCATTCCTCCATCACATGCACAGATGATTTCTACAACCCCGGACCACATTACCCATGGACTACATAAAGTTAAGTAAGTTTTAATGATATTATGAGGTTAATATATATTTGATGTATGGTATTAATGTTTAACTTGCAAAAAGCACATGAAAATGTATTCATACAGTAGATAGCTAGCTGATAATTTAGATGCTAAATAAGCTATGGCTAGCATCGTTTTATTGACCATTTATCTTATCATGATGCTATCTTACCCCCAATTATGAAATTACCCCAAATTTCCAATAAATTCACAGTATTTTCCATAATTCCCACAGAAACTTTCTGGCAATTTACCACACCTTTGCAACCCTAGCACTGACTGACTGTATGAATTTTTTTGAGTTGGTAGATGACATGCAGTCACTTTATTAACACCAGCAGTTGAACATGTTCCCATTTTATAGTGTTTATTACATCAAGAGTTACTTTGTTTTTTTCTGATCTCTAGAGTTGCCCAGAAATTCATAAAAGATCAGTGACAGATCAGTGACTATAGAAGATGATTTTGGGTGACCATAATATCTTATATCTAGGCTCTAAAATTGGTGGCAGTGGTGGTGGGTGAACATGACATAGCCTTGTAGTTTCAGAGTGGTATATATATATATATATATATATATATATATATATATATATATATATATATATATATATATATATATATATATATATATATATATATATATTGTACAGATTTTTATAGGGCCTAAAGAACAGAAGAATTTCTTGGATTTTCTCAGGAAAAAGAAGAATAACTTCTATAGCAAAAAAAACAATATAAAATGGGTCCTGGATCAATATATTCTATGTCATAGTAGCAGCTTGTACACTGTACAATTCTAAAGCTCTGTTTTGGCTCTTGTAATTCAGCGCAGCTACAAGGCTTTTAACAACATGCAGATGAACAAAACTGTGCATAATCATAACACTGCCTTGATTCAGTGTCATCAAATAGCAGAGATGCACTACATCCCCATGTGTATTCTGCCAACTACTGCTCCACTCTCACTGTCTTGACAGCATCTGTGTCTGCATAATGCGCACACACACACACACACACACACACACACACACACACACACACACACACACACACACACACTTTCTCCCATTGTTGTTAACGTTGCAGTACGTTGGCTTTAGGAGTGAATACATCATGGTTTTAAACAAACATGTCACATTGTTGTCAGAGCAACCTGCGCCTTTAATCAGAATACAAAGTAAAATGGAGTTCATCGCACAAGACGTGAACACACACCTGTTAAAGGTGGAAAGTAGACTGAAGATCTGTGTGTGCCTGCATATTCTCTCATCTTTCGCACATTTTACAGGCTTTATTGCATTTTGTGTGTGCCTTCTTATACGGTACTTTTTCACCTTTCAATCTGCTGCAGTGGATAGATCAAAGATGTACTCGATAAGTAGCAGGGGCAGAAAAAAATCCTGACTTTTTGTCCCTGGTATGACCCGACCTCCAAAAACACTGCATCTTACATTTCCTATAATGCAACTGGGCCCTTGATTAGACCTTCCTTGCCTCCTCCTTCCCTAAATTTCCACTTCTGTCAAACCCCACCACCTCCTTTTTTTGGGAAAGCTCCTTCCAGAGCCTCAGCAGACATTTAAAATCGCCGGAGTGCCCCTTTTAAACTTGACGGTTTGTGTCCAAGCTACATCAGGGTGAGCACACATTATCAGGCAAGCCAACTTTTCTTTTCCCTTCATAAACCCTGGAGACATACACTGACAGATAGTGACACACTGTGACAGCAGTCTATCTCTGGTTGGATTAGCAAAGCACACAATTGTTTACATGAGCAAAAAGCTTGTGCACATGTAGTACTGCTCCACAGGGGTAAACACAGGAGATGAAGCTACTGACTCAAAGGTCAGGTTTAGTAATTTGGGTGTGCTTGTATTCAAACAGTAAGAGCATATTTTTATGGCAGGGAGCCAAAAGCAATCATAGCTTTAAGAGACCAAACCTAATGTTTGAGCTTACAAGGTGCAACAACTCCAGTACAGAGGGAAATATTACAATTTTTTACTGCGCTGCTTTTATCTAACAGCTGTAGTTACTAGTTAGTTTTCAGATAAACATTTTATATAAAAACAGCTTATCAAAGGGTAAATCAGTGGCTCTAAATCTTGTGATTCCTCAAAAATAAGTCTAGTTATGCCCTTGTCACATTTCAGACGCTTAGAGGTTGTTAGATGTTAGATTTAAATAACTGTCAGCACACCACAGACTTATCTTGTGACCATTCGGAGGCGCCTAACCTCGAGATTGGGAACTGGTGGCCTAACTTACTGAACTGGAAACAGAATCTTTGGCAAGTTTTCTTCTGTGAACAAAGTATCAAAGTGTTAGCCTACATTTTTCTCAGATTTTCTGTAATCAACAATGACCATACAGTAAACTTTTGAGCCAATTGAGACTGCTTATTATCATGAATAATCCTACAATATGTATCCAATCAGGTGTGAGTCATCTACTGTGAGCTGCATCCCCGCTCTGTTGTTAAAAGAACAGCAGGGACTGCACATTACCTTTCAGGGTGAGCACACCTACATCTGCCACGCTGAACTTTTCACTAACTATGCCAGAAACACAACCTGCAGCCTGCCTTGGGTATTTCCCTTTGAGAGGGTGTGTGTGTGTGTGTGACTGCATTCATCACTCCTGGGACACGTGTGGGCTTGAGTGACAGAAAACACTGGCTGATCCAGGTCAGTGGAGTGTGGGTCAAAGAGGGCTCCCTGTCTGTTTATGTACATCAGCTCACAGGTGTTGTCAGCGCGGCAGACATGTTGACTCATCAGCAGGCCCATTTCCAAGTGACCTCTCCGCACATTAAAGGAAATATGACTTGCAGATGACAAGCAGAAAAAGCAAGTGTGTGGGGGAAGAGTGCCTTAAGGGATGTGGCTTTAAGAGATACAGCATATGCACTGTAAGTCAAAGTCAAATTTCCCTCTGCCAGTGCTAAAAAATGCTTGCATTATCACATTTTATTGCAGCACTGGATGCGTAATCTATGCAACTGTTTAGGTGCATCTTCTATTCAAATGGTTGATGGATTTCCAGAGATTTTCTTGGTTCTTTTATGTTGCGGGGAAATATTTCATTTGCAAATTTCAGACAGAGGTAAACGGATTATAAAGTAAGTACAAGTTTCGTAAAGGCAGCAGAGATTATAGTCATAAGAGCATTTTGTTTATTAAATTGGATTTGCCTCTAATCCCAGCAGCAAACCTCTGCACGGTCTACGCAGGGATGCCCCTCATCAATTTACATTCAGCACTGATAATCATTTAGAAAATCACCTGAGGGAGAATGGAGCCCAGTGTTGTAGTACAGCCATTCACATTGCAATTATGTGTGTGTCTGTGTAAATGAGGTCAGTGCACATAAAAACCCAAGGTAATCACTTCATGCATCATGGCTGCCATCAAGGACACTTAAACCCTCTACTGCAATGTAATTGCTCCGAAATATAAGCATTGGTTGAGGTTTATCGCTAATCAGCGTGGTGCATGGCTCAATGTTGGTTATCATTATACTAATGTATTTATCTGCCTTGATTTGCGCTCAGTATGTCGCTTGCTGATGTCCCACTAGCCGAGCTCCTCTTGATAAGGTTGGAGGTAATTACTGGGGGCCTGCATGACTGAGCAGCCAAGGGCATTTCTTCTTCAGCTCTGACCCAACCAAACAACAGGGGTTTTCCTTGGCTTACATTTTCAGGACTCCCTGACTCTCCCCTCCCCTTCTCGTCACGCTCCCTCTCTCGCTTTCAGCCGCTCTCTCCCCCACACCTCTCCCACTCACTCTTTGCGTATGCACGCATGCATGCAGTACCTACATGTGCATGCATGCATGTAGGCACCCACATGTGCATGCATGTGTACTACATATATGCAAGAAAGAGGAAGTGTCTCTTGTGTAGCATTTGATTCTGTTTCTAATAAAAGGAGAACATGGTTCCTCCTTTTTTTTTTTTTTCTAAACTGGGCCATGAGCTCTACAGTGCTGCTAGTAATTATCAACCTTGTGGGAAGATATAGAGGAGAGAGGAGAGAGGAGCAAGGGAGGAATGGAGTCATGAAAGCTATTTGGCAACACTGCCAAATGTTGAATGCTCTATGTTTGTCCAGAAATAAAAAAAAAAAAAAAAAAAAAAAGAGGAAGGATAGAAAGAGCAATATAAAAGGGCAGTGATGGAGCGATAGAGCGATACAAAGATACAGAGTGTGACAAGTGTGAGAGGTAGGGAGAGGAGATAGGGGGAGACAGGTCGAAAAAGGATGTTGTTGAGGAGGGAGAAGAGCACGGGGCGAGGTTAAAGAAGGGATAGGAATGAATGAGGTGTATAACATCGTCTACAACTTCAATAACGGCCTTTGAATTCAAAATTCAAGGCTTCATAAATCATTTCACGTGACAATGACAGCAGTTCACATAAGTGAGACGTTATTGCCGCTTATTAATGGTGCTGACAAGACCATGTCAAACACGGGCAGAAGCAAATAGGACTCACACTGCTTCCCTGACACACATTCAATATTCACATATGTGCTTCATTAGCATTATAACAAGAACATATCAGTGACAGTTTACGATACGCTCAGCACAGGAGATGCGTTGTGATGTGATGCGGGCCGCCAGTGTACAGCTCCATCAATAGCATTGCAGCACACCGTTTTATTTCCTCGGGTTGAAACCTCCACTATAATTACTCAGCTGTGCTTTCACACAGGCAACATAAAAAATAAAAAATAAAACACAGAGAGCAAGACCACAGAGTCTAACAGCTCCCCAACACACCTCACCTAGCCTTTTTCCCATGGCCCCTCCAGCAAGGACACAAATAGGCACTTTAATATATGCAGAACAAACAAACACAAACATTCCTCTGCACTCCCACAGGGGTCCAGACCTCTGTCGGATCGTGTGATGATCACACGCGCAAACCAAACGACTGAGCTAAACAGCTCAGCGGTGATGGACAACAAAGGAATCTGAATTTGAACTTGCATTGATTTTCTTGCTGAAACACTTTGATATAGTCCTTACAAAGTGCGCTTTTCCCACACAGAAGAAGAAGAAGAAGAAGAAGACCATGAGTACAGACGCTTGAGAGCAGCTCGGCATGGGAGGAGGGAATCCATCGTAGATTTGAGCAAAACATTGTTTGAGATTAAGTCTAGCTGACACAGTTTCGATACTCGCACGGCTGCATAGAAAGGTAGAGGAACACAGAGAGGCGCATATGTTAAGAGCAGAAAATACATTTTAGGTCTGTTCCACTGCTCCCCCCCCTCGGATTTGGATTTGGAGCGAGTTGCTTAGAGAGTTCCTGAATCAAAATTTTGGCACTCTCCAGGATGTGGTACGAAATCCCAGTTCCAGGTACTCTTGGGAGGAAACGCAAGAGGTGGTTTTCAACACAGTAATTAATAACACAAGACACATACTGCAGGGAAGTTTGTTTCAATCACTGATTGCTTGTGTCCATGTAAACTGTAGATTATATCCACAGTGTCAGTTTGGGTAGCATGTGGGTGACGTTTGGGTTAGCGTTTCGAAATCATGTGACATTTCCAGTAGTGAACTACTTTTTTCCACTTCGTACTGGGGCACTGCAATTTAATGCTGCATCCCTATACTTTATTTCCTCGCTGGCAGCTGCTGGTGCATCCTTCAGGGCAGCCGAGGGATGCACCTGGCACTGGAGAGTTGGTCAGTGGTGTGAAAGCTGGTCTGGTGCCAGTATTGTCTAGGCTCTTTGCTCCATTCTGTCGACTTCTCGCTGCGGGTACTATTAATCTAGCAATACCAATGTCAGAAGTCATCACATGTAAATGTGATAATAGAAAATCTCTATTATTAAAAAGTAATAGTTTGATCTTCATAGTAACTTCTTATACTTTTGTTACACGTGTACACACAGACATATCTCAGTATCTGCTTTCTGCTTCTCTCCCATTCACACTCCCTCTTCCCTCTCACATTCTCTCTACCTCTCCTTCTCCACGTCTTCTCATCATTTCCTCTATAGGTGTCCTCCATCTTCACCGTCTTTCTCTTGTTAGAGGCAAATTCAATCTATCCTTGTCAGCTTTGATCAAAGCGCACACAGATTCAATTTAGCAGGTAGGATATGTGTGGGAGGTTAAGGTGGTATGTTCGGGACGACGGCAAACAAAAAAAAATACAAGGTGTTCTTTGTACACACATTCCTCTGCTGCCTCCTTTTGAATAAGACTTAAGGCCATTGTCAACTCCGTCTCTACAGCTCGACATCTTTTCACAAGCCCAACATGCTCTAAATGCTAACTACAGCACTGATCCCCTCATGCCCATTGACTTTTTTTGCATAAAGTATCTAAAGAGTATCTGCAACCCAGAGAAAATGAATGAATAAATAAATTAGAGCTCAAAATTGTTGTGCACATCTTGGACGAATGTTTAATTGAGAAACTAGATCACCTACTTCTGCACATCTGCTTCCTCATCCTCACCGTTTGATAGTATTTGGTACCAGATAGTTTGGATTCCTCTTTATGAAACAACAGTTACTTAAAGCAGAAAAATCCCCAGAATCAGATGACAATAGCAATCAACCTCTAATCTTTTGTTTGTCTTGTCTAGATGCAGACAAACAAAAAGCTGTTGTTGTTTTTTCAAATTTGATAACCTAGTTTCTGATAGTCCTTATACCAATACATTACTTATAAAGATATATAAAGTAAACAAAACCCCGTTTTTCATTTAGAAAAGTTCTTCAGTGCCGAATGTTTACAACCTTGTAAACAAACTTGGTAACCAAGATTACAGATTCACGTATTCAGTGTCAACATCCAGTAGTTTTAGTCATCTTGGTTGATACCAAAAAGGTTTGGGGGCTTTTACACGACTTGCGGGGCAGCTGAGAGTTTCATGACAACATTTGCTGCCTGCCCAACACAGTCAGAGTATGTTGTACTTCAATTGTTGAGAAAGTTTTCGAATATTTCTCTGTGAAATTAAATTCTTTTGAAAATCTCCATCATTGAAGGTTTACCATTCAGAAACTCCGCTTATTCCCTTCACTGGGACTGTGTGGATGTGGTTTGATCAGATTTGTTCTGGCGACATTAGCAGCAACCCGCCAAAAACATTTTGGTAAATCATGATTGGTGCATGGAAGTATATGACATCTTCTTATAACTGAGCCCCGCCCTCTTCAAACCAGGTAGTAGTGGGAAACAAAACCTTATGTGAAATAAACTGTCTCTGCTTTGGCTGTAAATTGTGTGTTCATGAAGGAATCCGTTGCTGGCAATAATGGCTCTTTCAGACATAACGCAGCATAACTGTGCTCTGAAACCCATTATTTTCAATGGCTTGCGCCACGCCACGTTGGTTTTTCGCTGCGTTGAGCAAAGCACCAAGCCGCACAAGCACACTGTGACGAGTATTCATGCGTCACGTGGCTGTTAGAAAAATACTGAACTGCAAACTCAAAGTTTGTTTTTCTAACACAACCTCAGGAGGAAAGCACTGACTTGACTTCCCAATCAAGCAGGCATATCAGGAGTGTTTCAACAGGTAGCTTGTAGGTAGCCAATATGTGTAGCCTATATGACAAAAAGGGATTGTTAGAAACTTTGAAAACTCCTCCTTCTTTGGTCTGTCCTCGACGACTGAGTGCTGAATCCCGGCTTCTTTTCGCTGAACCCATATCGTGTTGCGTCTTAAAGGGCCGTAAGATGTCAGGATGTGAACACGGGTCTCTTGTGTCAAAGACACGTGTGTGTGTTATAAAAACATAGCACCTCCTGTGCTCATAAAAAGCCCTCAAAACTTATCTGCCGTAACAAATAAGTAGAGTATAAACATTATTTCCAGGAGACAGCAGGGGTTCTATTTTCAAGCAGCACACCAGTCATCGACACCCGCCCAACTTTAACTAAAGCACCTGCTGCAAAATTCATTAAATAGAAGAAAAATGCTCAGGCCTCAATTAAAAACAACCTACTTTCTAGACAGATTATTAAACAAGAGAAGAACTCCTTGTCTGAAGTAAGCTGTTTCACAGCGACAGTTATTATACAGCCCCATAGCTTCCCATCTCATGTTCCTCTCCACATGCTGCCTCTATGACAGGCTGATTCACAACTCTTTGCCGTCCCACCCACCTTCCCTTTAGTCTCCACTGCTAGCTCTCCCCTCTTCTCCTCCTGTATTTTTGATTACCTCTTTTATACGTGTCCACCCCATCATTGCCATCCACCTCCACATTTTGCTACAATTTTCTCCGACATCTGTAATATCTTTTCTCTTTTAAACTCTCTGTTTACCTCCGCAGACGCTCCCTCCCTCTCTGTCTCTTTCTCTCTCGCTCTGTCTCTCTCTGACCCCTGTCACAGTCAGTAAAGTTCTGATGAGAAGCTACCTAACACTGCATTGTCTGATCAGGTGTTGTTGAGTAAGCGAGTTTGCGGCCCTGATCTCTTGGGGTCAGCTTAATGCTATCCTCTGCTGGATCTCTCCTTGTAACCTGGTCTGCTGCTCCCCAGCCAGGGCCTACATTTATGCTCCGGCTGTCGACTGGCCCCTCGGATGCTTACTCTTACAACATACTACAGTGCACCTCCATGCCAAACAGCCCACTCAATGCTACAAGATGTCTAGGTCTGCACTATATTTGCGTGCGTTAGTTTCTAATGACTCAGCTAATAGTGTTGCTATTTTTAAACCACATTTGTATTTGTATTAATATAGTAATATTAAATCTAGATACAATTCTCTTCTATCAAAGCCCCGGTAGTTGTTAAAATGATTCTTTCTTTGTATCGCTCATCACACATCAACAAAGAGAAAGGTACTAAAGGTGATACACAGGGGCAAGCAGCTCGATATCGCTCCCTTTTCAAGTCAGATTCCACCTTGAACAAACTAAGAGGGTGATTATTGATTAATCGCTATACCTTAATGAGCTGAATTGATCTGAAAAAAGGGCAACAGTGCAGGTCACTGACAGTGGGAGAGTTTTTTCGCTGGCCAGGCCAACAATGGGGTCTCTTGTGTATTAGGGGAGTGTACAGGACCCCTAGAGAAGGATGATAAAGATGTTTACTGTAAGTCCATTCCTATAATTTCAGTAGCCCATTACTTTATGGCAGTGTAAATGTATTAGTGTAGTGTAAAAGCACCTTGAGTGGTAAGAAGGGGATAGAAATTAAAGTCTATTTACCGTTTTACATGGTATTACTTTCCTTGCCTGTAGGTGGCAACACCAGTTGGCAGCTTCTGGTGTTGACTAGTCAAGGTAGCAACGTTTAAACCAACACATTTTAAATCATGTTGATGCTACACTGACGTGTAATCAGGTGAAAGGTGTGGCCAAACATAAATCTGGGACTTTTAGACGGTGGCAAGAGCTTCGTAAAATAAAAGGCTGAAAGACAGATGCCGAGCTGGGCTTCTTGCTGTTGGACTATAGTTATATTAGCTGCCTGCTATGTCTTGTGATTTTGCCCTTGCTTGATGTTTGGCTGTGTTAGAAAAGGTTCTCGACTTGCTAGTTTTCGATCATAAGTGATATAATCATGACAAATTCATGTGTACAGCTCTGCATATTTATAGCAGTGGTATTTCACTCCGAAAAAGGGGGCGCTAAATTGCGAAAAATACCAACGTCGCTTTAGTTGGCTAGACGATTAATCACTCGTGCTAGTCGTATGACTCTGTGAATGAGGTATGACTCCCTCTTTTTGTCTAAACTTAAATATCTCAACGACTATCAGCTAAATAAAGATGCAGTTTTGTACAGACATTCACGGTCCACAGAGGATGGCTCCTAAAGATTTGTAGCTACAAGCCGCTCACTGCAATGAAAAACTGCAATAACGGTCATAGGGAGTAGATTCATAACCTCTGTTTCCTGGTAATTTTCTAAAGCTAGCCAGCGGTCACGCTAGCACTGTTTTTTAACACGGAGACATTGTATGAAAGTTGTCCTGATGCAGGTACTTTTTGGGTTGCAGTGCCAGAGTCTGTAGTCTTTACAGTCCCAAAAGACTTTCTGATGCTGGATCAGCAGAGGACTTGGATGTTTTATGCTGTGGCAGCTAACTTTGTTGCAAAAGTGCTTCAAGGAAGCAATGTGTGGCTCTATGGCATTGTTTGCCCGTATGTCGATCCAGCACTTTCGTCCAGGCTGAAATATCTCCTGCAACTTTTAGGTGACTTGCCATGAAATTTTGTACATTCCAGAGTCCTGGTGACTTTGGTGATTCCTCGACTTCAACACTAGTGCCTCTAATAGGACGAAATGTTTGGTTTTTAGTGAAATTTCTGGACAACTTTGGTGATCCTTTGACTTATCGAGTGCTATCATCTATAAGCTTAAAGTTTAAATATGTCACATACATTGATTGATAACCAAATGTCTGCTAAACAAATGACTTTCCCGTCACTTTGGCTGTACATTTTGTTTCGTACAAATAACACATTGCTCGGGTCAAACATCAGTATACTAACATTGTCATGATAGTATTAACATTGTGCATTTAATTAAGCCTCAGCAGCAGCTGGCAAGACTTTAGACTGAGACACTTTCAGCACCTAAAAAAAAACTGTGAATTCTCTTTCTCTACACTTGTGCAGTGACACAAGCATGAGTAGATGTTCAATGCTCAAAACTTAAAAGCATGTCACACAGAGCTGCGTGTCTTTAACAGCAAATGGAGTATCCTAGAACAAAACAAGACACTGATTGCGTTCTCATCTGACAAAATGATAATAACTGTACTGTATAGGAGCATACAGCCCTTTCACTGATGTGCACAACCAATCCCTTTGTCACTGCAACGCCAGACAAACATCTGGTTTTATTATGTAAATGACTTATAGTCAGCTTCATTAAAAAAAACAGGGATTGTCCAGACTACTCAGAGCAGATGCAAAATAGTGATTCCAATCCACTTTTTTTCTGAGAAATAAAGTTATTATGAGATGAGGTCATTGTTACATCACATTTGACAACAAGTCTTTATGTCTGTTTCCTAACAACACCACACACACACTTCCTTTACACTTGTTTCATCTCCAGGTGATTCAAATTTAAAACGTTTAAAACAATTTTCATGACAAATCTCCAACAGTATCTACAGCACATCAGTCTTTTTGTCATGTGATGGACTTCTAACAAAGCTCTGCTCATCGGCCACCATTCCCACGTTCAGTCTGCTTAAATGCAGTCTCTGAGGAGGAGAAGGGGGGGGGGACTTTAAAATCCAGTCTCCAATCAACCATGAAAGTATGTGGCCCCCCTTTTATGAATGATGTTTGTTCAACGACATTTCTGTAATATGCATAATTTAACTAACACACCACACTTACTAATTGTACATGAATAAGGCAAAACATTTCTCAGTCGTGTGTTTCAATAATTCAGCAGCCTACCAGTCACACCAAAGGAGAAAAAGAGTATTGCACAAATAAATGAAGACATTACATTATTCTCTCTCCTGACTTCATGCTGCGGTGCATTTAGGGGAAAAAAAGGCAATTATGGAGAAAAAATACGGTTTGTTGTTTACATATTAGGAAATTAAACAAAAACACTTACTTTCCATTAAATGTTAAAACATAGCAACACACTGTATAATTTATGAAGAGGAAGATGTAACAAGACTACAACAACACACACACTGCACCCGCAAGTTCAACATCAAGGAGACTGTACACTTTAAAATGTACTAATTTGTGTTGTAGCACATTTTCCTTTGCCATTCACATTCTTTCCATTGGTAAGAGAGGAGGTAGTGTTGGCAACACATCACATCATTTTAGAGCCTCAGCGTTGAAGTTCTGCTTTCAAAGAGAAAGCACATCAGAGAACCAGACAGAGTTACCCAGCACAGGAAACTCCGTACACAGATTTGGTTGTGTTGCAGGTGTGGGTGTCAAGACAGCATTACTGAGAGATTTAACTTTGAAATGTTTACATACATTAACCTGATGTGACACTGTGCCACAGGCCGGTCCTCTAGAATCTGCCTTTTGAAATGTTTGTGATTAAAAAAATGCCAGAAATGTTATTTTAATCTTTTCAAGTCAAAATCTCAGTTGTCATCTCAGTCATTTTCTTTCCAAACACATTTTATGCTTGTGTGAGTGTGTTGGTGTTGATTTTTGTGTCTCTCACTAGATGCTGCATAGATTAAATCCAAAACAGATTTCTACACAAACTAGTCAGCATGACAGTGGGTTTGTGTGTGTACATTTAGTTAACCATGAATTTCATGCATAAAACTGCTGGCGGTTTGAAACTAATTGCACGTTTCATGTATTGTTTATTGCCCAATTATATGTTTGGGAGTGCAGAAGCTCCATTAGGAGTATGGAAAGTCTGAGGCCATTGTTGAGTGTATCCAACAGGTGACGCTGCGAAAGGTAGCTGCCCTGAAAACGACAACAGATGTGAAACTATTTGCTTTCATGAGCCCTGACGGCAGCAGATATTAAGGGTACAGTAAGTGATATTAACTGTGGAGCTTTATGGTAAAATGATTGTTTGTGCATAAAAACTAGCTGACATGCTGGACGATTCATTTTTCCCAGTGGAAAGGTATTTTGATACAACATTGATCTGCTGTTTCAAATGTACAGAAGATTAAAAATAAATCAAGCACGCTGGCAGCTTTTGGATTGACTAAATAAACCCAATTAGACTCATTTTCTTGATTGATTGATTTAATTAGATAAATTGACTCTGTACTTAAACAAAATACATTATATTTGCAATCCTGACATTGTGGTGACAAATTGAACTATTTAATTTCATAACACAGGTTCATTTGTGTTTGATTCATTCTAAAAATGTGAAACTCATTTGCTCCATTTCCCCTAATTTCATAAAAACATAGCATACATTCGTTCAGCTTTGATTTCTAGCCAAATATCCCAACATATGAGCGAGAAAAGGAACAAGCAGAGAAAGATGAAAACGATAGCAGTCACTCACCCGGTCTTTTCTCGTTTCGACCTTTTCGACCGCCGCATAGTCGTACTTTGGATATCAGGACCAGGATCTGTTTCTGGCACAAGGACTTGTTGCTCTTAGGACAGGGCTTGCGTTTGTTGGCTACCGGTCGGTTGGTTTGGTCGTCCTTGACTGCCCGTTTCTGTCTAATGAGAGAGCTGGCGAGAGCTGCCATCTTCCCCCCCTCTCACCTTTGGGAGGGGGGTGTCTTTTATCCGAGTACCCCCTTTGCTGCTTTGGCTTTTGCTTTCCTCAAAAAATAAGTAGAGTAGGACGGACGTTTAAGAGAAGCCCCCACAGGGGAGATCGGGGCGTTTAAGTGGGTTAACAGGGAAGAGTTTAGTTTGAGGGTTCCCTTGGAGAGGGAAAAGCAGGAAGAGATTCAAGTTCAACTGCAGTCCAATGTAAAGTCTCCACTCTGACCAAAAAAAAAAATTGACACTAACAGAGCACACAAAAAAGTGCCACAGTCACATTATCTATTTCAAAAATGAAAGAAGGATCAAGGTTAGACTGACTGACTTTTAAAAAGGTGAAGATGGAGACATACGTCTACCCCTCTTCCCCACTCATCTTTCACGTTAAAATATGTCTCAATAGCCAAGTTCAAAAGATTATACTGCAAAATAACTATATACTATAACCTAGACAATACCAAAGAGAAGAGCTCAGTTTTTTTTACATATAAAAACACTTTTACTGAAGAAAAGTGGAATCATTTTGAATGCTAGGAAGCTCTTAAAAGCGCAAGAAAAATCAAACTGTTTGTCACCATTTGTGCAGTCCATGGAGGTCCAACTTTGCCTCCCATTTAAATGTGGCAGCATGGAATAATGAGCTGAGTGTCCGAGCAGTAATCCAGCTGACTTAAATCCAGAGGTGGAACAGCAGGCGAGACTCTGACGCTTTTTGTAGGAATGAAGTCGGGAACACAGAAGAGACATGGACACAGACAGACAGAGATTCCTCTTCTGCCTCGGATGGCACGCTCCTTTCCCACAGTCCTCACCGAACCCCCCCTCCCTCCTCCTCTTCCTCCTCCTCCTCCTCCTCCTCCTCCCTCCTCCTCCTCCTCCTCCTCCTCCTCCACCACCACCTCCTCCTCTTCCTCCTCCCATCCAAAGTCAGCGAGTGGTTGTGAGAGTATGTGTGCGTGAATTCAGCAGCCACCATCAGTAGAGGTGACATTCATGAGGGAGAGAGACAGAGAGAGAGAGAGAGAGAGAGAGAGGAGGAAGAGGGAGAGCAAAACAGAGTGAGGGAGACAGAAGGGAGGGAGGGAGGGAGGAGGGAGGTAGAGGCTGCGATGTGTGAGAATGAGCTTGACTGGGAAAGGGAGGGAAAATGTGGGTGAGAGACAACAGTCACTTGGCAAAATCGCTGCTCGCACAGGGTACAATTTTTTGTTATTTTACAGCAACGTCTCCTCTAGAAAAAAAAAAAAAAAAACTCAATCTTTTTGACTGCTCTGCTGAAACAGAGTGCCAGAGGGGAAAAGAGAGAGCACTTAAGGTGCAGATTGTGACAGTTCTCTGTCTCCTCCGAGAGGACACCATGTGTTACCTTTCTGTGACACACAGCACTTTAGCATATTTTGTAGTGGAGTTTTCCCTGCTGTATAATTGTCTGTCATCGTCCTGCCTGACACCCGCTCGTACAGTGGAAACCTCCACAGTCTCTCTGTGATTTGTTTCCTTCCGTCCTTCCTTCCTTCCTTTCTTCCTTCCTCCTACATGTGAAATGGAGGCAAAAAAAAAAAAAAATGTTAAAAATAAAGTGACTTTGGCATTTAGTGCCTGACATATCTGACTGCTGGCTTACACTAACCCCGACAGAGAAACATGAGCTTGGACAGATTGAGTTAGACAGCTAACCCTGCCAACACACACACATGCACACACACACACACACACACACAAACTCATATCACCCTTGCTCTCTCAATCGCATGCAGCGCCCGCATTTGTACCGTTTCCATTTCGACACAAATTCGAGGGCTGACAGAAGAGATTCTTACAATAATTTAGGGCAAAACAGACTTCCACGAGTATCAGCGGAGACACACAAATCATGCTGACATACTTTTGCACAAAATAGCAGGTTGTGGTAAATGGCAGTGCCCTGCAGTTAAGCATTTCTCATATTGCTGAGTTGACTGTTTTTATCATTTAAGACAAACCGTATGTTTGGAGTAATGAAGTATCAAGCTATTTAAATGTTTACATTGATTTGTATAAGCCCCACGCACTTGTCTGAACTACGTTCTTATGTAATGTGGATGTTAGTGGCACGATCATGTATAAATTGATAGATTCAGTGTCAAAGTAATAAATCTTTGCCATAATGTGAAAAGCTATCCGTAGCACAACTGAATATAAAATCACCCCTCAGACTCAAACTCAATGATTCAACTTATGTGAGAAGCAATCAATCCAATTTTATTTGGCATGGCACCTCTTTTACAAGCCAATAGCTGGGGAAACCAGCAGCGGAAGCAACTTGAAAATGCAAGGTCGATTCAAATCGTTTCTAACAATGCCGAGCAAGGTCACTGTCTGTCAGGGCTTGATTGACAGGTGACAGCGGATGTTTGGTCTCCACGGAAAGACGAGGACTCGGCGGGGGCGGAGGACAGGGAACCACAGATGAGATAATGCAGTTTGTATTGACAAGGAAACAGAAAAGATATTTTTCTCCTTTTCCAACGATTCCTTCCAACCATCCTCGCCCATGCGCTCGTCTCCTTACTCTAGGTTTTTGCGAATCAATCTCCTAATGGACGTCGCGCTACATACATTGCCAAAGGTTGTTCTACTTTTTGCTTTCTCCAATCACAAGTACATGCCAAGTTACACCGAAAGACAGCTAAGTGGGGATTCTTGGGACATTAGACAGTCTCAAGGTTAAGAAGTGTTTCCATCATTATAATGAAATTTCATGCCAAAAAAACTAAGTGGATCCATTAAGATTAAAACCACTTCTCATGTCTTTCCAATCACCTGTATGAACACACCCCAACTAACAACTAAACACCCATTATGTCAGGACTCTATGTTACTGCCATTAGTTCTCTCCAATTTATTACCATATAAATGTTAGTCTTTTGTCTTGCTCACATAGAGACCGGCGCACTTTTCAACAAGGCTTTTAAACTCACATTCACGATTTACTGCGCGGCCTGCCTCAGCCCGAGTGTCATTATTGATACGTTCAAATTAAAGTAAGAAAATTTAAAAATGGCAAATAAGCATTCTGTCACATGTCCATATATAAACTCTCATCATCTGAATAATGCACAAAAGGGGATTAAATGCAGATGTTTTGCTAAAAACAGTCCATACCACAATCCCTTCATGCGTATAAATTTACATGTAAGCTGAGGGTATTAACAGTATATCCTCTTTGAAAGTGCTTTACATTGAAATGTTTTTTTTCCCAGGCTTCCCATGTTACCTAACAAAGACTATAATCTTTACGAGATTGCTTGAATAGATTGCTATACATACATAAGAGTAAGAAAATGTTGTGTTTTTGCTTGAGGCGTATTATGCGTCTCTATCAATCCCAGTGGTGGAATGTAAACCAAGAACAGTTACTCAGGTACTGTGCAACTCCGGGTTTCACGACATCCTTTAAGAATGTGCACAATCCTAAAGTCTAAAACGTATCTGAAAACAAACACTCAGTCACCGCTGTGCATGCTGACAATGTGACCGTCTTGGCAATAGTTTGTGGCTGCTTCGCCTTTCCTACCTTGTCGTCCACTGGATAGTTTGTCTCCGGTGCTTTTTCTGACACTTTTTGCACACTTCGTCATTACTTGCTCTTGTCGGGCTGTGTTGACTTTTCAAACGAATAAAATCCTTGCTGGCTAGTGGATGGAAGGATGAGTTGTTGTCAGGTGTCTTTGGAGTTCGCTCAGAGCCATTGCTTGATTTGACAGTTTCATATCACATACCAAGCACAGAGGAAGAGGGGATGATGGAACCCCCGGTAAAGATGAAACCTACATAGCTGTCATCATGCTGTCTTTTCTACGTCTTACTGTCAGCCTCAACTACCCTCACTGCTGGGCTACCACTGGAGGATGAAGTTGATAGCTCTGATTCTGGCACCTTTCTTGTTCAAAAACTGTTCCATGCTAGTTCATGTGCACCAACTGCTTCACTAAAACCGCCTCTTATGTGGTAATGGAAAAAAATAAACACTGTGTGGGGTAGTTATTTGCTGACGATAATATTGTGACATGAGGAAAGAGGCATGTGAGACAAATTTTTGATGATGTATGAAGTTGTTACAGATGTGCATTTTATGTTAAGTTGTAGTTATAGGTTGTTGTTTTTTTTTTTAAATACATTAGTCTGCAAAGTTTTGATGAAGCCAGAAGACTTCAGGAGTATTTCCACTTTATGCCACTGTATGTATTTCACAAGGAAATATCCACGAAATTTTACATTTAAACATGTTTGGTTAATCACGGGTCCTCTTCAAGCGGCAACCTCCGGTGCTGGGAAATGAAGCCAATGCGGAAGTGCTAAAAACTCTAATTCCTCGAGCAGCCACTTGAGACAGGCTCCGGGCATTTATTTATTTTTTAACTCACCCATTCAAATTATATTAAGGTTTAAAGTTACGCATAATTAACAGCATTGCCTCTTTGATTGACAGGTAAGTCCGCTGATGATCCACGTCATTGCCGATATTTTGATTAGCCGGGAGGTGGAAGAAGCCGTACATCCAACGTGGAGACGGACAGTGCCGCATATTTTTGGCTTCAAAACAGCGCTCGAAACTTTCAGGCGACGTCACTCATGCTCTGTCTATTCTTTATACTATCATTGGTCCTCTTCCACATAGTCCGCCATGTTGAACCACCACGTTTCTACAGTAGCCCAGAACAGACAAACTAAACACTGGTTCTAGTTAAGGCATTGATAATGCAAATTTTCTTTTTAGCACGTTTTATGGCCATAGTAGTTTCTTCTTCACACTCGGAAAGAGATGAAGTGAGACAAAGGGGTTGCAATCAGCAACTACAAAGCTAGATGTCAGTAAATCCTACACACTAGAACTAGCTCTACTTTTTCTGCTGAATGTGACTTTTGATTATTTGAGTCCATCTGGCTGATGATCTTGCGAGTGTCTCAAATGTGAGGATATACTCTATTTGCATGGTTTATGTGATAGTTAATAAAATATAATTAGGTTTGGGGCTGATGTGTGATCTAAACAAGTAAACAAGTCATTTCAAGATGTCACCTTGGAGTCTGCAGAATTGTTTTTCACCAATAAACAAACACGATTAATCAAGTACAAAAACAGAGACAGATCAATCATTAGTGAAAATAATCATTCATTTCAGCCTCAAATTAAAATGTCTATGTAAACACAGTGATGCGACACACACACACACACACACACACACACACACACACACACAGAGCCAGAAAGAGTTAAGCACATCAAAACAATTGGCCTAGTTCTGTCTCTTTCTCCCTCCTCCCTTTATCACTCTCTCTCTCTCTCGCACTCTCTCTCTCCTTCAGTCCCCTCTCAGCTCATCACGCTGTCCACAGATGACAGGAGGTATTCTTCGTTAATCCCCCTCCATTATGCGACCATGTGGAATCTGAGGCCTGCCTCTTGCATACAGAAATAATATTTCCAGTGTCTATGACCCACGGGTGAGTTGCTCATTAACTTTGAGCAGCACATATCATTCTCGATTTCATTCTTTATTTAGCCCTGTTCAGATCAGTCTCTGGTAATTAGGTTTTAATCATGAGAATTACTCTGTGTGTGAGACAGATGCAGATTTTTATTTTTTTATTTTTTCTCTTGTATACAACTGCTTTGTGTTTGACGTGCTGAAAGTCAGGCTTTGCTTTGTAGTCATACCAATTGTGCTAGATGTTCTAAATGAACACTATAATCAATATGTTTATCATTGTTCTTACATTTTGCGCTGTCAACTCAATCAGTCAACTCTATATAGGACCATCATGCTGTATGGAAGGAAAACTTGAAACTACAGTTTGAGACCATAAACTCATGAGGAAACTGTGATGTTTCCTGCTGGCTATTAGAAAGAATCCAGGTTTAAGATACTTTGTGTTGGCTTTACTTTCAAGTCATTAAAAATACGGTACAAAAGCTAAGCAATGTGCTGCTGTTTACAGACGCAGCAGCAAAACATATTTTATCCTCCTAAAATATCAATATCTGTTTTAAGTGTGTACTATTTTCAGACTATGTTCACTGCTTTACCTCGCTGTTTTTCGGTAGTGGCAAGTGAACTGAGTTACTTAAAGAACTGGTCTTATGATCGCTTTATGTTGAGCTGGCTCAGAGAGCACACAGGTTGTGTCTTGTTTGTTTTGTGGGACAACCGAAGTGGATTTTGTTATTATTGATTCGCAGAATTAATCGCATCATTTTCATAATAAATGTCCGAACTTAACCACACCCGATTGAAACCCAACTCAGGAAAGTTTACAAAAGCTTAAATGACGATATTTCAAATTTGGATTTAAACTAACCTAATTTCTAATACTTTTTAGACACTTACTTATACTGCATGTACAAAAGATCTTACCGTAAGTTGCGTAGTTAGAAGGATGTTGTGGATTTGGTTTTCCAGTGGCTTTAAAGGTTTAACTTCTGAAGTTATTCTATATCAGTAAACAGGAAAATGAACTCGACTCTTCCACAGCCTGTTTTTAAGTAGGACGTTATCTCTTCTCTGTTGCCTTCATCTTCACTGTTGCCTGAGATAAAATCTCAGCAGGTAAATCTACAGGATTAAACATGCCTTTCTCCGAGTAAGTAAAGATCGTTTGATGAATGCAGATTTTGGATACTCAGTGTTAGTGCTGTTAAAGCCCGCTGTCAGCGACCATCACAACCTTAAACCCCGTTCACTTTTTCCTGTGTGATCCCCCCCACCACTGGCAGCTACTGCTGTGATGACTGATGCACCTGCTTACACAAGGGGTGCTTTTTAATTCATTGTATTTGACCTGTGTCTTCACAAGCATCAAAAACTTTTCCTTACCTTCGATTGCAAAAGTTATTTCACATCAGTTTGTCATAATATGGAGAGACACAATTGAAGGTATGTATATTACAATGCCTATACACTCTAAACAGCTTCTGGTCAAAAATCTAAATAATTTTAAATACAAATATTTCGCTTGGTGGCTGGAAAGATGGTCTTTATGCAGTAGATAGACACACACATTTCCCTTTTTGCTCAAAAGACATAAATCCTACAACAACCAGAATGTAGTGGGCCGCAATGGACCAATAAAAGCTCCGGCTGATGGATGACGTGCTTTGTTTTGTTGTTTTTCTTTTTAAGCAGGAAAAAAAAATGGTGCACATTTTCTCGTTCTCGTAGACTAAAATATGCCCCACACCCTCTCGATCCGACTGTCCATAGCAACAGTGTCACAGTCTGCGCAGGCAAGGCGGACATATAAAGCAGAAGTACAGTCTGTAGTTCAACAACAACAACAACCCTCAGAGCTGGCAAAAAAGTCTGCCGGGTAAATCTTTTCACATCATCTGAGATCTCTGGGTGCAGACATGTTCATTAGCATATATTTGTTCATTTGCATATGCAGTACTACCCGCGTTATAATGATACAAAGCTGTTTGAAAATCAGTAAAGTTTCACTTCATGGTTCTTATTAAAGAGCTTGATGGAGCTGCTCTCTCAACTGTGCCTAATTTCAGTCCCCCAGCCTGGACGTAACGCCGCGGTCTGGATGGAGTAAATTGTTGCATTCTTTATCCTCTGAAAATAATTGTCTGTCACTTAGCATTAGGGGTTGTTTAATTCAGTCTAATGATAACCATTCTGAAAGCACTTAACTATGTTGCATAAAAAAAAAAACAGCCTCTTAACTTCCGAATGTTTCATCTGTTTTGTTTCAAGTCATCGGATCCATTGAGAAGTTTAATTATACAGTCAGATGTAACGGCAGCGTTCAGTCTGATTAATGCAAGTCAGGGATGAGCTCTGCTGTTCAATCCTCAATCTCTCTTTTTTTTTTTTCCTGCACCACAATCTTCATACCTCATTTCTATAAAAGGAATGAAAACAGAAATAGGCCTGTGTCAGATTAGGATGACCTTTCAGTTGTGTGGATTAGGAATGGGAATGAAACGTTTGGGTTCAAATAATGACTCTTGATTTACAAACTAATCTAGCTAGAGCCGAATCTCATCATCCCTCCGAAACTGTTCTCGGTAAACACAAACATTGTGCATAATTCTAAGTGTGTGTGCGTGTGTGTTCGGCGTATGGTAATACTGCGTTTTTTTCTTATTATTGTTATGATGTATTCATGCATATACGAAGAGGATCCACAGAGAATCAAAGCTAAGCGGGAATGCGGAAACAAGATAGTTGTATGCCAACAAAATGAGGTCACATAAGTGGGTTTAGAGATTGGCTGCGTTTTCAATATAAATATTGATTTTGCGTTTCTGGAGATATCTCAAGTGTTCCATCAGTCTTTTTTGGCTTTTCACCACTTGACATGTGCTGCAGATTATGCGAATAACTCATTCAAAATAGCTCATTTAGGATTCAGAACGCATTATTGCATATCGTCTCTGCGGTTTCAGAAATGTTCTCGTTCTGCTGGCACTGACGACAGCCGAGACCCCGAACCGTATCAAAATTAATGAACATGTAAACAACGACCAAAACTACAATTACCATATGTGTGTGCTTCTGGTATTATATACAGGGTGTTGTTCCATTTTGGGGTGTCAGGTGTAGAAATGCAGCTTGGATGGTGGAGGTAAGTAAAAGCTGGAATGTCCTTGGGGGTTATCAGATCAGCACCTCCCATCACAGATGTTCAGCTGAATTTGGTTCATAACACATCTAGAGTGCTCAAAACTAACTTCTGGCACTGAAACAACCTCACCTGCTTTCAGCACTGAGCTGTTATTTTACAAATTCCTGTTGTTACACAGTGAGGGCAGCTTAGCTTAGCTTAATTCATGCTTAGTTCCTCTCAGATATGGGGACAGACACCTTCTCTAGAGCAGGGGGTTTAATGCTTTGCACTCATTAGCCTAGCATTAAATTTTTTTTTTAAACAAAGTCTACATGCCAAATCCATGACAAGATTCTGTGGCTTAGTGAATCAGTCAAACAGCAAGCAGGCGGACTGAGGAGCACAGAAACTCCACCTCCTCACATTTAAGATCAGTCAGGAGAAGCCAAACTCCTCTGAATACAAATAATAGGGCTACAAAAGGTTTGAACAAATGCCATTAAGATCACTCTATGGATAATGTCAGTCCCTTGGTTGTTCCATCACCTTGGTCCTGGACTGAAAAATCTCAGCAACTCTTGGATGGATTGCCACAATGTTTGGGGCAATCCATTGTGCCTCAGTTGATGAATCCCAATGACTTTGGGGCTCCTCTGACTTTTCCTCTATCGCCAACCATGAGTTTCACATTTGTGGTTTTGAGTGAAGCAACTCTTGAATGGACTTCCTTGAAATGTGGTTCATGGGCCTGCAATTGGTGACTGTGCCACACGAGGTAGATCATCTCGTCTGATCACCTGGTTGGCGGCTTGATCCCCAGCTGTCCACGTTCATGTCGGCGTATTCTTCAACATTCCAAAGGCGCTGAATGCCAAATTGCTCCAGATGGTCTGTGTGTGAAAAGGCAAAAATCAAAGTGCTTCTGATAAAAGCTCTAGGCCCTACTGATGTCCTGACTTTTATCTAGCACCATAATCAGGTTTGATTTTGACAAAATTATTGTTTATGACAAAACCAAATGACATTCCCATCATTTAGCTGTGCATTTAGTGTTAAGTAGCAAATGTCAGCATGCTAACACTCTAACCTAAAATGGAGGACACGGTTGACATTACACCTGCTTAACATCAGCATGTTAGCATTGCCATTGTGAGCACGCTAGCCTGCATGCTAAAGTATCGCCTCACAGAGCCGCTAGCGTGACTCTTTACTGCCTGCTTTGCTGCTTACTCTGCTTTAATTCAGAAATGTAAAGTGACTCTGTGACATTTGGGCTGTCTGAGTGCGACACCATTTATTTTAACTTCTGTGCAGCCAAATGAATGCATTACAACAGAGGTGTGCATGCTAGGCAGACAGTGTCACTGGAAAACCATATATCTGCAGGTGAGATTTCCCCCTCAGGAAGTAATTTGGTTTAACACATCATCTTTACCATTCTACAGTCTGTTGCAGTATTATCTTGCTGCGGGTCTCTTTTTTCATCCCTGTTCTCTGTGCAAGGTGTACAGCTCATTTATGTCATTGATACTGCTGGCATGAGCTTCTGTTCATGGTCACTATAGAGTCTATTTCCATCTGTCTTTCTCATCTGTCACACATATCAGGTGGTCACAGCAGCCATTGAACAAATCCACCTAAAGCCTTCCGTACTCGTGTAATTATTTCTAGTGCTCCTTTTGATGTCCCTCGGGTTGAGTTAGAGGAAAAGCGAGGATCGGTGAAAGCAGGTTTGTCATTATTTAGTTTTTAACCTTTATATACTCAGAGGTAGTTTCACTGGGAGCAGTGCTCTCTTTTTCAGGAACACCCTGCACACACTCGCACAGTTCATCACATTTACACCTGGAGGCTGCCCAGTGTTACCAGTCTAGATCTGCAACTGAGCAGCCTTGTTGGAGCAGCTGAGGGTTAAGGGCCTTGCTCAAGGGAATCTCAGTGGTTGTAATACGGGAGGAGCAAGCACATTTTCCCCACCCAAGGTCAGCGACACGGATTAATCTACATTATTGGGCTAACATTTGTTCCTTCAAATAATGCTGATCTTTAAAAGTCGCACCAGTTGGTTTATTTACTGTATTTTGGCAACACGATAACCATGCAGTATATTGAGAGCTTTATATAAAAGCATTAGTGGTTGTGAGGCTTAGTGCAATGGGCATTTTAAGTCAGATTACAGTTGCCGACATAATGTGTTCATAGTGAGACGGCACATGCAGGATTACGGTACG
Source organism: Miichthys miiuy (assembly GCA_036365135.1). Taxonomy (NCBI): domain Eukaryota; kingdom Metazoa; phylum Chordata; class Actinopteri; family Sciaenidae; genus Miichthys; species Miichthys miiuy. Next base: position 19,546,349 of record CM071616.1, read on the forward strand.
GCAGACTGCTGTAAAGCAGAATGAACTTCCATGAAACAAACATGACCTTTACTGACGTTGAGCGCTAAGGGTGAGGCAATGAGAGGAAGAGATAAAACTAAGGGCGGGAAATTGGTGTGGTTGACCTTTAAAAAAAGACAAGATAATCATCTGGAGGATGGATGGCATGAACAGTTTATTAAATTAGGTGGACAGCACTGCAGTTATTAGATGTCTAAATAAGCATGTTATTTTATTGTTTGGAGTGTGGGTTAAGGGTTGAACCATACTTTTTTATTATTATTATTATTTATTTCCATTCCCAGCTTTTAGTTATTTCAAAACAAAATCCAAGGAAGCAAGTTATTATCTTGTCTTACTCTGTGGTGCAATATCCAAAATCTGTCATAGACTGTGGAAGAGGAACGACCACAGGCTTGACTTGTTGTTTATTATGTGTCCAAGCATCAGACAGGAACATATATGCTCCACATGATATATGGATGGTAAAATATCTAGAGGTAGCACTGTTGCAGATATATTTGTACAGAGTTGTGTGAATGAGGTTCATTAAGGAGAACATTGATGTGGAAAGAGATTCCAGTTTACAAAAAAAAAAAAAGAACATGGTGGTTCATGGAAAATCGTGTCAAAATCCACATGACATTACAGAGTACATGTTTGTTTTTGGTCCCATTCATTTTCTCCATAAACGACAGTCCCTGACTTACAGCTGGAGAACATCTATGACTCAGATGGGCTTGTTACTCTCCCGACTGAGTCATAAAAAAACAAATAATGAACAATGTTCACACATGTTCTTCAATAAAAAGTCGAAGCTACAGCACTGTGTACATAAAAAGGTGTATTCTGGCAAGAAGTCTCCTATCACCAAGCTTAACATTTCTATTCTGGGCAGATCTACAGTAGTAATATTATCTGCAGGTTAAAGTAGCTATAAACCATAGACCACAGACACAGTAAGCGACTAGCAGCTGAGAACAGCGTAGCATTTAGCAGCTTAACAGACAGATATTTCGCTCTGGAGTTAGTAGGGACCCAAAAACGGAGCCAAACCAAAAAAAGAAACAGTTATTACAGCTTTAAATTATTTGACTCTTTTCCTTTACTATTTACTATTCTATTCTGGAGACCGGCTTCTTCTCCATAGTGCAACAGCTTTTAAGGATCATGGGTATTATAGTATTTATAGCCGTCAAGCTGACGGACAAAACATGATTTCTCAGAAACTGAAATAATTCAGTTGAATGAGCATAACAGAAACCTAAACGGAAAATCCTATAATTCTGTGTTAAATAACAACATGGATATCATTAAAATAAGAGATTTCAGTATCATTTTCATGATTTCATTGACCTGTAATTAGCTGAATGGTGTGTCTCACACTATGTATGTATCACCCGCGGGAAGTACGTAACGATTTAGTCACTAAGTCACACACCACCAACTATTTCACTGATTTTGAAACTGGATCATATTTTATTGAGGAAATGAAAATGACCGTAAAGTGAACTGTAGTTGCTGAGAGAAGAGGAAGAGAGACACCAAGCTGGGCTTCTTGCTGTTGGACTATAGTAATATTAGCTGGCTGCCATCTTGCATATAATATAATATGACATTTCCAACCCTTTGTCTTAGTTGTGGATAATATGAAACCATCAACCATACATCGCCAAACAGCTGTCCCCTTAAAGGACTCGTGTTAACATGAGAGGGCTCGAATAAAAAGCAGCTAGCTATCTGTTTCTCTTCACCTTTAGCGGCTCAACAATGCAGAGGTCATTTCAATCACACCGGTCTTAATTGCATCTCTTGGTGAATCCCAGAGACTCCTCTGCAGCATGGCAGATAGCTGAGCTGAGAGTTCCACATTTCACTGCTACCCTTCATACGAGAGTGCTCTTTGATGTTGTGGAGCTCTGCTGCAAGACAGCCTTTGAACCAGTGGGAAACTGCAGTGGATTAATGGATACTGCAGTCATGTCTCTTGCTGGGGGACTTGTGAGCAGACCATGCAGATCTTTGTTATTATCAACTTACCACAAGCCATGCCCTGCATATGGCCCAGGCAGAGACAACGCCACAGGCTCTTATGTTTGTTTTTCAGATGTAAAAGAAGGGTTTTTATGACAAGGCTATGCTTGGGGCAACTGGAAACAGGAAGACGTTGTTGCCAGAGTATATGTGGGCACTGGAAACTGTAACAGCGGTCATATGTTGCAAGTAAACCGTAGTTTGAAACTAGAATATGTCCTTCAGATCATAGCCAGAGGCAAAAGATGCTCGAATGTTCAAACACAAGTCGTCTGGCATATGATAATTCATTACCCGCTGTGACATGAAGAAACTAACACACGCACTGTCACGCACACACATAGATGCAGACAGTGGTAAAAATAGTTTCCCGTTTGCTCTGTCAGATCCACCTAGCAGGTCACTGAACAAGCGCTGTCCCACCTGTGAAGCCCAATTAAATGACATGCAAGAGGAAACCTAATAATTGTCGCTACAAATCAGGAAAGCGAAGCGTGAGATGTCGGGGCGGCAGATCTCACGCAGAACGTTATATTTATGTTCGGCGGTGTCGCTGAGGGCTTTTCTTTGTGGATCTTTAAGCCTGCATGGTTTGAGATTAGTTAGAAATATCTTTGGTTGCAAAATAGGCACCAGGTTTTATATAGTTGAACATTTCTGTCAGCGCTCACCATCCATGCTCCACTGTGAGCAATGTGTTGAGAGATTTGCACTTGCACTGGGGTAGTGTGGGGTAAGTTTAATTTAGTGGTCAGAGCAGGCTGTTTATCTCACGTGAGCCAAATTTAAATCCGGCTTTAGATGCATTGAGGTACATGGCAAGGCACAAATTGAACTCGACTGTGTGTGTGTGTGTGTGTGTGTGAGATCGTGTGTGTGTGTGTGTGTGTTTTAGTAGGTCCTGTGCCAATCTCTGTCATGTAATTCAAGTTGAACTAAGGAAATACATTATGGATGAATCAGGCCTGGGTCTGCAGAGGTGCCAAAGAAAAGCCAAAAAAAACACTCAGGCTACAATAAGTGTCTTTTAAATAAGTGGTCTTCAATGAATGAGTTTGAAAATGAGACAATGACATGCTGTACCATTCCCTCACCGAGGGCAAGAGCTTATCCCAGCATGCGTGGGTTAACTTGGCAGTCCATAACAAGGCTAACGCCGATTAACATGATCGCAGTCCCATTGTCACCTCTGAGGAAACAACACCTTCATGCTGCGAGGCAACAGAGCAAGTCAGTGACCCGCCATGATGATCCAAATGGTTTCAAATACAGCTTAATTAACACCTGTGCTGTGTAGCCCACACAGGCACTACGCTTTTATGGCTACAACTGTTTAATTCCTCCAATCATCCTGAATGAATCACACATTATTTGTTAGGCTGGAATGTCATGTTGGATATTTGACTGAACTAATAATACGGTGTCTACTCATGCCCTCAGTAATCAGCCGCTCAGATTTGCATCCATGCCACCACAGGCTAGGTGCCTTTCAGCCAAAAACTGCAGTTTAATCCACCAACTCTGTCCTCTCAATTCCCGTGGAGGACAGCCAAATCCTTGTTTACCCCTAACCCTCATCTGTCACCACATTAAGCCTGTCTCTCAGCAGACGTCCTGGCACTGCCTGCAATTAAAATATTAATATGATACCTTTTACTCTCACCATTAGATATGCAGAAATATCCCCGCAGATGCTTGCTCTCTCACACTGACACGAGAGGACGTGTGGTGAGTGCATACAGAGTGCAGATGTGCCCTTGTGCACATGCCACGCACGTGTACACACACACAGTGCCAACAATATGGTGTTATTTTCAGCAGCTTGATAGGATCCATGTATTAAATACAATATAATAACTATAACACACGATATATTTACAATAATACAAGTACACAAGAAAGTAAATAATAATTATAGAACGCTCAAAGCAATAATACAAATTAATAACAATAGTAATACATACATTCCTATTTTAATCTGTAATTCTTTAACAGTTTTATTCTAATATTAATAGAATAATAAATAAATATTCAGTAGCAGGCATACTACACTTATATAATACACATTAAGTACCTATTCTCTTCTTCTTTCTTCGTTAACAGCCCCTCAATTTCCAGTCCCTCCTGAAACGTGATCGTGGAGCTTCTGAATTCACAGTTTTATACTGACAGGTGTCCTCATCACATAATCTAATATTGGCAAATGTTAAGATCAAATAAACTATCCATATTTTGCCCTGAAACGTGCACTTTATAACGAAACTAAGTGTTCAGCAATGCTAGCAACACTGGGCTGAACTTAGCAGTGCTATCAGGCATGTAGCTCACAATGCTCTTGTAATATGCTGATGTTTAGCAGATTGAATGTTTAATATGTTCCCGTCTTAGTTTAGCTATTTAGCATAGCTGACGTTTGCTAATTAGCAAGAAACTCAAAGTATAGCTGAGGCTTTAGTGGAGAAATTAAGAGATTATCAAAGTTATTACAATTCATCCAACAAGTCCTAAACTTGTCCATGTCTTCTAGAATGACACAGATATTTTATGCCGATATATTTCATTGGATGAGTGAAATATTTGACAGTGGATTGGACCGTGGATATCTATATAGTTGCCAAAACATGTCACTAGAAAACATAAATGTCAACCTCATTGCTAGAGGAAAAGTCAGGTGATCAACCTGAGTGCTGTTGCTACTTAAGTTCTCAATATTGTTGTACAAACATACAGTAGCATTGAAGCTCTTGCCACTTGAATGCGTCTAATGCTTCTAATACTGCCTCTGAAAAATTTAATAGACATCACCGGTATGTTAATGATAATGACTTAAATCCCCCTGAGAGATTTCTCCTCACTGATTATCCGTCTTCATTCAGCCACTGCAGCTCATGAAATATACGGTATCATTAAGTTAAAACTGATACCTGTAAACTTTAAGCATTAGCACAGAAAGCTGTTTGTCACCGCTATCTGTGGGATAGAAACTTTTATTTAAGGAACAGCACATATTGTAGCTCTTGCTTTAAAATGGGGACACTAAAAATTTACATCCTGGTAATATGGGGGTTTAATAGCCCACTGAATCTGCCTCTAAAGTAGACCTCATAAGCTTTTGGCAATAAGCATTATAAATTGAGATGAATCTGAAGACGCAAATCGCTGGAAAGAGGAGCCATTAAATGCATTCGATTCAAAACTCGCTGTACAGTAGATGTAATATACCAACTGTAAAGAGAGGAACTCCAGTCTGACAGTGAATTAAAACCTAGTGTGCCTCTTACAGATAAGTCTAAACATCTAATGGCATAAGGTGCTCTCAGACATGACCTCCATTTTTCTTTTTATAACCGTTGACTGTTTTCATTATTCACTACTTTGCTTTTATTGAATCGTGTGGGAACATTCTGGTCTGAGAAGACTTCCTCGACTAATTACTGCCCTTGTTTTCGGACTGCAAGCCCATCTAGTGCGTCATGGCTTAAGGAATAATTTGTCACACCCCACTAGGAGACTGTTTTCCTCTCTCTGTCAAGCTTTCAGTCTCTTTCTTTTTCTCTCCATCTGTCTATGCGTCATCCACTGTGCGTGTCTCATTTTCTTGCCTTCTTGTGTACTGTACCGCTATCCAAGTCAAAGATGCCTCGTTGCCTCTTTCGAGCTAATAAGTATTTCCAAATTCACCAATTAGCTTATCTTTAATTTGCATCTAAACATTTGGCAATCAAACGCGTGAAACTGAAACCCGACATGCAAAACAAAAGTCAACGCAAGCTATTATGCATTCTCCAGCATACTGCAGCCCTCTTGTATGATCATAAATTGAAGCATTGCTCGCAAAGGGGATCTAAATTTGTCTGCTTCTGGTGGTGCACTTTAGTTAATAATGTAGTGGCGAGAAACTGTTGTTCCGCAGACTGTGATAGTCTCCTGCTAGAGCTGCTCAAATAGCAATAATGCAGGAAAGGGAGAAGAAAATAGGAAGGCCTGGTGGAGAAGAGGGGTGACGCAAGTAGCAGAGAGGAGAGTGGAAGTCTGAGAAGAGAAAGAAAGTTGATAGAGAATGACGAACTGATTACTTCTTAACCCCCTTGACTCTGAATCCATTGTCTAAATCAACTTCTGTGCAAGATATTTTTGGGTTTAACTGTTTTACTCATCAGGAGCTGCAGTGTGTAATTCCACACATGAATGCAGGTCTCTGAATTAAACTTTGCATTAAAATGGTAATTAGTTCATTTGTCCGTCTATCACATTATCATTTAGTTTTAATTTACTAATGGAAAATTGAATACATTTGGTCATAGCTATCAAAGGTCAGTTTTTAATTAGTTTTAGCCTGTCGACAAATATTTTTGCCAGAATGAACACTGCCTTAGCGGGTGTATGAATATATGTTGCAGAACATTTGTCTTTATTCGTCTGGTGTACATGTGTAGCAGCAGCAACCTCTATGAATACACAAGCACACACAGGAATGAAAAGGACAACACACACATCACACACATACATACAACAGGTAAATCAACCATTCATTGACCACTTTAATCTGCCTCTAAAGCCCCAGCAGCTCTTTCTTTTCATTTTGTCCACAGAAACTATTAATACTATCAGTGTGTTAATAGAGATGAATGGGTATGGGCAACAAACGTGACGTAGTGGCAGAGCATACGAAAAAAGGTGAGTGGGTAGAAACAAAGACGTTCTGAAAGATGGATAGGTTTCATTAGCGGGGGGAGAGGAAACACCTTCACACACCTTAATCAGAGGCCTTCCTTCCCTAGAGCAAGGTGTCTAAATAACTACGGTTTATTGTCCCTCCTCCAGTGTTAGAAGCTGATAGCAGGGTGCATCATAGTATGCAAGAGAATAACGTAGCCAGTAAGCGAAGCATTTCCTGGACTTGCATTGTTCACAGCTAACAAAAGCTAGTTGTTTGAGGCTGTTGGGGCTAATCTACGATGGTGTCAAATGGCTAAGATGCTACATGTGCCTAATTGACTGCAAACAGGCGCTCCTAAATCCCGGGCAGCGTCAGACCATTGGAAACGGGGTTTGATGACAGGTCTTGGGGGGGCCCAGGATGGTATGCTCAGTGGGCAGCTTTGGGGACACGGTAGAGAGGACGGGGCTGTGCTTATATAACTTGAGCTGTGAAAGATATGGGCGTCCAAGCCAGGATGAGTCCACAACACAGCCTGGGGAAGGAGAGACAGACAGTGTTTTTGTGAGGGGTGGGGGATGGGCGGTGATAGTTGAGGGGGGGTACAGCAGAGAACATTCCAGGAAACTGAGAGGCATAATCGTCTTATCCATGGCAGATTGGTTGAGTGTGTGATGTTGTGTTTGAGGTTTGTTGTCCTCCTTTGCGCCACTCCTGCGCGCTCTCCTTCGTCCTCGCTTTCCTTTGCTTTCCCGTGTGTGTGACCCTAACCTCCTTCGCCCTTCCCTTCACACACTCTCTCCATTTCATCACACACACACACACACACCGGATCAAGATGCGGTCATCTGCTTTTTCACCCTCGTTAGCGCCTCTTTTCCTCTGTGTGTGCGTGTGTCGGTTTGTTCTTTCCCCCGTGATCAGAAGATGAAAGTGACCCAACCCGATGCAGAAGGCAGAAAGAAGGGAGGTTTCTCACTCAGACTGCTGGTGTTCCTCTGCCTCTGGCCATGGTGGGGATTCGTGTGAGAAGCGAGGGGGTGGGTGCGGAAGGGCGAGAAGGGAGGGAGGTGAGGTGCTGTGGACCAGATTCTGCTGATTGTAGGAAATTATATCCTCTAATTTCACCTGCAACTCCAGGAGACAAAGGCCTTAGGGAGAGAATAGGATAAGGAAGTATTTCACAGAGTGATAAGAAGAAAACAGACAGAGAGAGAGAGGGAAAGAGGGATGAAAAGAAGGAGAGACGATGGACATAGGGGGCATGAGAGAGGATGTAACACTAGAACAAGGTTTGGTCTGAAGCCAGTCAGGGAAGACAGAGTAAGAGGACAGAAAGAAGAGAGGCAGCAACTCAGAAGAAAAGTGGTTCTGCTAAACCAAACCATGTCCTTAAGGATCACCCATCCAGCTTTAGCACACATGCACACACACACCAGCACGCACACACACACACACATCCATGTACATACACACAACACCTATACCCCCACTTAACACCTTACTAAAGCACCATTTGCTTTGCCGGTCCCCATGTATCCTCCCATCTTCCTCTTCGATCCTGGTTTCCCTCTCCTTCCTTGATAGTCTTACTCACAGACCGTGACTATCTCCCAGTGACAGAGCTGCTACAGGATTAGAGAAAGATGAAGTATAGTGGAGCGCAGTCAGCCAGCACCTCCTGCTGTACACGCAACGCAACTGACTCCCAGGTCTGCTGCATCCTTGAAAAACACAGCAAGGGCATTTCTTGAGTCAGACACTGGTTTGTTCTTTCAATCACCTGTGGACTTAAATAAATTCAGCACATGTCGACTTCAGACTGAATTCATCACATCAACATCATCACAGTGTTATTCTCTATCAGGAAATTCTCACATCCGATTGGTGATATGAGGTTGTTTGTGGTATAATCATTTTCAAGGTGTATTTATTGGCAGGAATGGAATACAATATTCATTAGTATGTTTCCATCAGTGTATAATCACCTGAAAATAATAATCACTGTGTTTTTGAACACAATGAGCCCTTCATATCTACTGTGAGAGCGAGTCAATGTCAATGTGCCAACCAGAGTTTTTCTTACATGCTTGGAAGGAGAGGGTGAGGCGTGGGAGAGTATTCATTTTGGTTGCAATCTGCAACTTCACCGCTAGGTGCCACTAAATCCTACACACTGGACCTTTAACATCTGAAAGCTGTCGATCAACGATAATGAGATGTGAAATAATTGTAAACTATTTTCCTAATTGATGTTTGAGTCACTTTTCAAGCAAAATTGTTGAACATTCACTTCTTTAAATCGAAGGATTTGCTTCTTTTCTCTCTTTCATATTATTAAATTGAATTTCTTGATGTTTTGCATTGTTGATCAGTTTGAGTATATCACATTGAGCTTCGTGAATCAGTCATCAGGTACTGCCTTAGAATATATTAGATACTTTATTGATCCCTCGAGGGTTAGGGTTAGGTTTTTCTCCTAGGAGCAGTTAGATGTTTGGTACCTTCTCAACTAATAATACTCACAATACCTAACCACAAAACTACACATTCCCTCCAATGTGAAGGGAATAAAAGCAAAATATTAAATTCAAATATGTCATCTACTTTGCTAAATCAATAGATGACCCACATGCCCGTCTGTATTTTCTTTAATACAACTCTTAAATGTAACACATTGCTCTGCTCAGATCATCACATTGTACCGTGCTTTCAGTATCCATATTTAATCCAGTCAGAATGGATTTTGACTGATTTAAAAGGTCTTTAGCAAATTTGGGCACAATGAAGAAAAACTGGGACACGGCAGTACACGCAGTACATTCTTTGTTTCACAATTCCGATTTCAACAGCAGCCTCAAGTCGAGGTCCTCGAAACTAGACAGACTGTTTCCCCCCCCCCATCCAAAGACAGAGACAGCAGAGACTTCTCGCCAATATTTAATTCTCTCTGAGATCCTACAAACGATCCAGCCGCCACAGCTCTCTTGTCTTTTGAACTTTTTCATGTGGCGTACGCCGTAACGTCAACTGTGAAAACATACCGACACAAATACAGTCAAACATTTACCATTGCTCCTTTCTTTAATGTATTGTCCTTGTCAGACCTCTGTTAAACAATGTGAGACAGTGCTAAGTAATTCAGAGAGAGGAGAGTGTTTGGTGGGAGGGAGGGCGGTTAGAGAATGAGAAGCTGAACGACAGAGAGTGAGCTTGGCAAAGCTACAGCGTTTCACTGCAGAGGTTTTAAATCCTTTAACATGATTTCCCTCATCCTATTAAAGACATAGCTATGGATAGGGAAACTGTAAAGTGTTACGTACAAGAGGGAGGGGGACCGAGTGAGAGGGAGAGAAAAGGGAAAGTGAGAGGGAGAGAGATTAAATGGGTGTTAAATATAGGGAACAAATCATCATTCCAGTCTCATTTCTATCTGCAATCAGGCTTCTAAATGTTCTCTCTATCATCTCTCGGAGATTGGGCTGAATTAACTTTTATTATTCTCTATATATCTCCTTGAACATCATTTCTTATTCTTCATGTGGACATCTCTCATTGGTTATGGTTTAGACATGTCAAAATCTATCTTTAGCCTGTTTTGAAAGGTACCGGTGGTGTATTTCTTCACCGAAAGAATGAGTAATACTATTAAGAGCAAGGTCAACCAAGACACTTCTGCAGTGATCTGTAATAGCACACGTTAGCTGAGATTAGTGTCAAACTAGTAGAATTTTTTAAAGAAATGTCACACTTTGGTGCACAGCCACCTGTTTCCAGGTATGAAAACATTTTGGACTGGTATATTTATCATAGCACTAGACCTGGGGCCTTTTATATGTGGAGTTTGCATGTTGTCCTCCTGGTGGGTTCACCTCTGGGTGTCCTCGGGCTATCTACTACAGTGCAAAGACAGGCACATTAACAGCCTATTTGGTGACTTTAAATTGCTCTTAGGTCTTAATGGGAACATGAATGGTTGTTTATCTTCATATATCAGTCTTGTGATCAACTGGCAGACTGTCCGGGGTGTACCCTGCCACTCGCCCAGTGTTAGCTGGAATCAGCTGGACCCCCCATGGACCATCAGTTATAGATTTGATGTGATAAATATTATCTTTTCACGATTTAAAGCAGCTATAACTGTTTTTGTTTTTTTTCAATTCACAAAATGACAGTGTGGAAACGAAGTGGCCACACTCGTTTTCAGCAAAAAAAGTTAAAAGCCCACTGTACCCGTCCATCACCAAATGACAGACGGTGACAGTTTGTGACCAGCTGGTGAATATAGTGAAGTATTTAGCAGCTGAAGAGCCACATATTTCCCCTTGGAGTTGCTAAACATCAAAATCAGAGCTAAAAGGGAGCGAATTTTGTAATTCATCTGGTGCCAGTGGATGTGTAACTAAGCTACAGTTTGCTAACAGCTTCACCATGCCAGTGTTCAATTTGTTTCCACTGCTGCAGTTATATGTATATTTTTTGGCATACATATATACATAGATATATATATACGTATATAGAGAGAAAGGGCACATGTGGCACATGATCTACCAGTTGAGCTACCAGGGCGCCCAATTGCAGGTGTAATTTCCCAAATAATGGAGGTGTCATGGTTGATATTACGGTTACTACAGTAGGTATAGTGAAGAGGAATCATATAATATACTGCTGTATATTAGAGGTCAGGACAGTATGATACAATGTACTAGTAAAAATGATATTGTTCGCTAATAGAATCCTGTAAATGGGGTCTCCATATCTCTGCTCACTACTCAATATCGCCAACAGTAAATGCAATTTACGTTCCAGCAAACTCATTTGCATGGTCGTTCCTTAAGTCTGCACCCTCTCTGGCCATTACTCCTTCCACTTTGCTGCTCCTAGTTGACTGGAGCGAGTTGCAAAAGATGCTAGCCTTCATTGCATTATCCTCCTTTAAGAACTCATTAGTTTCTGGTCACTGCACCTGCTTTTGAATCTGCTTCTCTGGAACTCAGCAGATAGTTCTCCGTTGTTTGTACGTGCTGTATGTAATTGTGATGTTTTAATTTGATCTGACGTTGTTTTAATGTTACGTGTTGACTTGCCTCCTATCGCTGCCACTCGGCCAGGCCATCATCGTAAATGAGAATTGTCTTTTTCAGCTGACTTATCTGGTCAAATAGAAAAAATGGCTAAAAGTATTCCTTACCAGTTAAAGATCCGTGTAGAAGTCATGGAAACAAAGAAATAGCACTGTGTTTGGCAACACATACTTGGACACAGGAGCTAACTTTACTCTATACTCTGACTACTACACGGTGGATGTGCGAGGCATGAATGAGGCTAATGTAGTTAGCTCATGATTTGCTCTTCGACCTTACATTGGGTCACTACTATAGGCCGGGTAACCAGACGTGCTAATGAAACCCTTTGTTAAATGTGTCTTTGGCTTTGCTGAAATAAAAAGCCACTAATTGAACACGGGGGACTGGAAAATTGCCTTTTAATGTATTTTTAATCTGCTTTATCTGTAAGCTAACCAACAAATTATCCGTGCATGGCTTTCCATAACCAACATGAATGGTTATCTTTACATCATGAAGGTCAACTGAAAATCAGTCAGAGAAAATCAAATACTGAAAAAAGGGAAAGAGGAGATGAGGGTGAAATACACGTTCAGTCTCAACATAAGTTACATCAGAACAAGGCACAGAAATGTTTGGCAGAAAAAATCCTTCTCTTCAGCCTCTCTGTGTCCCCATTATATTCTATATACACCACACAGCTCTGAAGTTTTTCACTGACCCCCTCTGACTCAGGCAGTTCATATATTTTTTTGTCCCTCGGCTTTATAGCATCTTCCCTGAGGATCTACAGCTGTTAAGTTAATGGCAGTGGGCTCTACAAATAAAAGGACTCATTAAACCTGTATTTTGCATTATGCAGTTTTATAATTCTTTTAACTGGTCTTAGCTTCTCGATCTGTGACTTGATGATTTGAACTTTTGCTGAGTTTTATAAACCATATTTTGCCAGCTTCTCATCGTTTCTGGAGACACACGGCCGGCTTCTCTTCACCGAGTAATCATCTGCTGATATAGTAAAAGAAACAACACAGATGAAGGGTTTTTATAATTATATTCAACTGTGTCATGATTAAATGAGGTTAGAATTGTTTGAAGTATTAGTAAAATATTTCTGATTATGTCTTTTTACTGTATATTTATTCAAGCGCTGACAAAACATCTGCTGTTCTTGAGCTCTTTCGTCTCTCGATGTCTTCACGTCTCCATTTTTACCTGCACTTATTGCTTAAAAACTTCTTGTCTGAGGTTTGCAGGACACCCAGATATCAGCATGGCAGCTTGCTGATATAAGAAGTTAAAGTTTGGCAGTGGAGTAGTGAGAAAGGCTGTCCTCCTATAGCGCAATGTATGTTTTTCTTAATGCCAGAGGTAAATAATGTTGAGTTGAGAAAATGTTGTGTGCTCTCAACCTTGGGAAGCATTACAATGGCAGTATGTTTGTTCATTCATACTTATGACCTTTAAAGGTTATAATCCTTTGTTTTTAAAAAGAACAGTAAATGTCGATGTGTGTCCTCTTTATATACTTTGCAAGGACTTCACACGAATACAAAGCACATGTTAAAACAAATGATCTGAAACATCTGCTGCTGCTTTGAATGCCCACGGATGCAATATCAACATTTATCCAGGAGAGCGAGCTGTTCTCCAACAACTGAACAGTGGAAATGCGTCATCTTTTGTTGAATGCATCTCTGAACTGGGTCCTGTGGCTTAGCTCGGTCTCTTGTGTGTTGCCTCGATGCACAGATTTGTTACTCTCAGTTACAGCAGCAACCACGTCTCCTGGTCGTCTGTTATCGCCTGCATGTGTGCTGATTTAAGCGCGCGAAGCCAGTCTTTACAGTACACGTATTCTGTTCAATTTAGCAGCCTTCAGCTCTATAAAGTTGACTTTTGATGTAGTTTTATTGAATGCACATCAAACGCATTCAACCAGTCCTCATCCATTCCTCCAGCCATATACCATACACCCGCTACATTTCAACTCTTACGAGCCAAGGGCACAGGAGCGGCATGCTCAACCTTGATTTAGGAAACAATACACTTTACAGTATATCCTCCCACTGAATGCAAGCCAAACTAGCCTACAATTTAATTCAGCAGTGCAAAGTTTCACTACTCCTATCAAGTCAGGTAATGATGAAAAGCTTGATCTTGTGATGAAATCCAGAAAAGAAAAAAAACTCCCACACACTCTGACAGAAAACCTCCACAGGGCCAGTCTGGATGGATACTGAATTGTTGTTTCCAGATAATAATATTCAGTAGGCAGATGATATTCCTGCAGCTTTTGGCTCTTTATTCTCCTCCTTTATCAATGATAAGTGGTCAGGACCACATGTAGGGACCTTAGCACCTACAGTATCTCCCTTCTCTATTTTCACATGACACCGGAGATTGGCACAAGGACTACTGAAAAATGGTTTTCCTCCATACTGACCCACAGTAAGAAGTTGTGGTTAACAGCCTTTGGCTTTTAAGCAAGATTCTTTGCTTTGCCTGTGAAACAACAAAGCCATGATCCGTACAAAGGTGCATGTTGGACGCAGTCATTTTTTGTTATCTATCAATTTTCCAACTTTGTAAATGATGTCAGAAAGAAGTCACGTTTGGCTCGTAGCGTCTTCTGAAAAGAAGATTTGATCTCAAACTTATTACAATTATAATCTGTAAAACTGTCAAATCTGTTAGCCAGTCAGTCTCTTTAGGTTTGTGTTGAGCACCTTCAGGTTTTGCTTCTCTTTTCATTAGTTTCTCTATTATATTTGAATGATTTGATGTTAATTGGCGTCCTATTTTAAATGCCTTCAGCAAGTGAAATAGTTGTAGAAGGACTGACTAACAAGATTGATGAAACAGAAGCCATTTAGAATAATTAACATTAAAGTGGTATAAATCTCATATTTTAACAAGATGGCGCCAATTAAATAATCAAAGCTAAAACGGGGGGTAAGTATGTCTAAAAAAATGCATGGATTGTTTAAGCTACTCAACAGTGACAGTTAAATAATACAATTTTCGGAACATATCAACACAAAACATATAAAGCATTCAATATAATGACAGTTTAAGATTCTGTTAAAGTAAACAATTACTCTTATGATAGTCATTTAAGGATTTAGTGTTCATTTTTGAAATAAGCAGTTAAGAGAAACAGGAAAAACATCATTTAATGTGTCTGCAAGCTAAATCAAGTGAGTATATTGCTATATTTTGTTTCTGGAGATAGATTAGCACCTTTTCACGATTAAATAAAATTGTTTTTGTGCTCCATTTTGATGACTAATTCAGGTAAATGTATTCCCTTGATGTATTCCACACCCGTACACATATCTACACGTATTAGCATTGTACAAAGAAAGAAAATTGTTCTATTTATGCGATGAAAACATTGTGACCTTATTTGAGATTATGCAAGTCACTGCATGTATGAAATCTGACAATGAATTACAGGATAAGAGTGCAGAAAAACTGATGCTGCTTTGGAGATTCAATTAGACTAATGGCTATAATAATCAAAGTAGACTCTGGTATCCATTTATCCATCCATCCATCCACTGTGGTTTGGGCTGTGTGGGAAACAGGCTAAGTAGTCTAGAAGTACTCCTCCCCAGCCACATCCTCCACCTCCTAGTACCACCCGAGGCATTCCCAGGCCAAATGGGATATTTCATCCCTCAAATGTGTTGTGGGTCTTCCCCAGATCACCTTCCAGCTGGACCTGCCCGGAAGACATCCAGGGAGGAGTCCTGGGGGCAACAACATCAGACTATTGAACCACCTCGACTGACTCCTTTTGAACATAGCCGCATTTCGTTCTGAGCTCTTCCCGTACGTCTTTCTGTATGTGTGTCACTCGCCCGGCAAAAGTAGCTTGTTTCGGCCACTTGTATCCTCAAGATCATCATCTCACTCAAAACCGACACTGAGCGTTGTGATGCTGGAACGCAGATCGATGAGTGGTAAAGTGAGAGTGTCACCCTGAGACTCAGCTTCACCTTCAGTAATGCCTGCATCACTGTGCACGTCACACCAATCTGTCTGTGGATCTCACGCTCTGTGTTATCCTCCCTAGTGATCAAGACACCAAGATACTTGATCTCCCAACCCAAAAGGGGAAATCCACCATTTTACAGCAGAGTTACCACGGTTACAGAGCAATGAAGCTCGTAGAAGTACATCATCAAGGAAACGCAGGGATGCAAAACACCCTGTCCTCCCTTCCTGGTGCATTGTTCTGTAATATAAGGGTAACACTTTATTTTAGAATGGAGACAAAGGAGGTGAGAGACAGAGTTCTGAGGTTGTTATTTAGTTGTTGTTCTTGATTCCAGAGAGAATAACTTAATTAAGGAAATGCTCACTCATTAATTTGTTACTAATCTGTATTATAAGTCTCTGATAATTTTCATATTTTGCATTTTGTCCAGCAGAACTGCTGTGCGTCGACTAAAATCATATCAAATCATTGTATATGAAAGGTGTCACTTTTGCACTGATGATAATTATCACACACTGCTGCGGTTTCTTTCAACCCTTTAGAGCATGTTAGCACCTTTCAGCTCATCGTTTTGCTTTTTAGTCAGTCTGATTCCTCAGTTTCATTCCCAGATGCAGCAGGCAGCTGTTTTTCATAGATAAACCCCCTCTGCATGCCACCTGCCCAGCACCAAACAGCACGGACAAACTTAGCGACTCACAGGTGAACACAGTGGAGCATTTAGCAGCTAAAGAGGTGGTGGAGAACAAAACAGAGCAAACGACAGAGTGAATATTGGACTTAAAGGTACAGGGTGTAATATTGCAGAAATGGAATATAATCTTTACAACTATGGTTTCATTAGTCTGCTTGAAAATAAGAATCATTATGTTTTAGTTATCTTAAAATTAGCATTTTATATCTACAGATGTTAAGTCCTCTTCCACAGAGGATGACTCTGTCATATCCACTGTAGCTTCTCCTTCATGCTTGGAATGGTATGTGACTGGAGTTTGCTTACACCTAGATGCTGCTAATCCTACTGTGATGCTTCAACCAACATTCTGGTAATAACAAGTATCAACTTAAAAGATGATGGTTGTTTTTGCTGTCCCCAAATTCAAGCAAGTTTAAGCGAAACTGCTAACTGATCACCAATGTCGGAACACTTCAGTTATCGTCCGACGATGATTTATTAACTTCAGAGGTGCAGAAGCTAACAGTGTTTTTGGGTTTCCAGAGACAGATATCCAGCCCAAGACTTCCACTGCAGTGTGATTAGCAACTTGATTCGTGAGAATGACAAGAAAGACACATTTCTGCTAACCTCCTATAAACAGATATCTACATATAAACTTTGGGAAACAAGCTCCATGGAAACATGGTTGGCCAATACTACTCAAACTAGAAACAGAAAGCAGAACGCTCCCAGTGCTCAAACTTTGATACCTTGCCTACAGATTCTGCATTCATATATATGCAGATTTTTTCACTTAAAATTAAAACCAAATTATAAAAAAAAAAACATTTCCAAGAATGTTGTTGTAAATGTAAAGATATTTTTAAAAGGAATCATGGGAAACTGTGAGAAGTTTCAGCATTTTATTAAACATTATCTGGACATATTTAAGTATATAAAATAAACATTATATTAGTAGTAGTAGCAGTAATATGTTCTTACATTATTGGCTTAACATTTTAATGATGCATGGCGCCAAAAAGAAAAAAAAGCAATCTGACGTCAGCCTGGTGCAGATCCTCATCAGAAAACAATCAAAGCGGACCCTTTCTCTCTGTTTCAAATGCAGATTTCTTTTTTCTTTTTTTTTAACCCCCCTCTTTTCACATGACGCTTCCAGCAGCACAGCAAGCGCCTGTTCATTGAATTATGCGTCGCACCTCTTCGTCATGACAACTAGCTGTGAGATTGAAATATTGCAAGTGGTGTCCTATAAGCGATGAGACCGCACTGAGGGAAAAGAGAGAGAGAGAGAGAGGGAGGGAGAGATGAGAGAGAGAGAGAGACTGTTGAAGCACAAGCCGTGGGATCCTCCTCAGTTCATGCTTCGGGGGGCTTCATAATAATATCACTGCGTCCTAATACTGAAAGCATTTCTGGTGCTATTCTTAAAAAAAAAAACATGAAGGCTAAACGGAAGACCCATGTGCTGTTTCTCACTCCGAGCCTCTACTTTCTGTTAAGAGCATCAGACACCAAGTGAAAACCAAGAGAGAGCACCACGCAAGCGCGCAAAGAAGAGATTTGGACACCTGATTTTTGTGTGTGGTGTTTTTCAGAGCAGCTATTTCACGTTTCAAGTCAAACAATCCGTGTGTGTGTTTTTTTTTTTCTTTTATTTCCTTGTTTTTTTTTTAAATTTTATTTTATTTTCCAAGGCCTTCGTCGTACAGTGAGGCAAATGCCGTGGATTATTATCAGCATGGACAAATGGGGAAAAGAGGACAGATCACTGCGTTGACTTTTGAAGCAACGCGCAGAGTCTTGACGCTACAGCGTTACTGTGAGTGTTTTTTCTCTCCCCCCCCCTCTCTCTCCCTCCCTCTCTCTCTCCCTCTCTCGTCCTCCTCCTGTTTGAATTATACTCGCCGCTGCATCTCAACATTATTAAAGTCAAATATCTGTGGATAAGAAACAGAGCAGGGTGTTGTCAGAGAAGGGGATGAGAGGAGGAGGGGGCAGTATGAGGTGTGCTTTTTTTGGAAAAGCCGGAGAAAGACAGACACCGAGAAGGTGTACTGATGTGCGAAAGCCTGCGACGCGTTGCCCTCATGAGAAATAATTGCGATCAGGGAAGAAATGGCCTAGTTAAAACATCATCGACACACCAGCAGAGGATAGAAAAGAAGAATCGTGTTTAGATGGACGGGCCATCATCATCGTCATCATCATAATTCCGGTGCTCGCATCGAGTCTTTTAGGTAAGCCATATGTTCACCACCACCTCCTAAACGTGACTGGAGATTTTCTGTCTATCATGGGTTTTTATGTGTGCGCATATCTGTACGCTTTGGTGACTTCGCACATTGCGCACGTTATCCATCTTGACGCACTGTCACAATTGGGGAATGAGATTTCAATGTAAATCCACTTTGTTGCTATAGCACATATTTTCTTCCTTTTCAGTGGGAGCCTTTCGATTGGCCTTGCCTGTTGATAAGCTGTCACATCTTAACATGATCAGCCCCGCTTTGTGCATCAAACATCAGGATTCTGTCGTTTTTGTTTTGTTTTTTTTTAACCACTGCTGCTGCTAACGAGATGATATTCATGCGATTTAATTGGAACTCATCATGTAGACTGTCAATCAAGGCTGGCTCAATTGGGCTCCAATTGTGTGTCCTGGTCCCCCCCCCCCCTTTTTTTAGCTGTGAAGTCATACACTGTTTTAATATTGCTTTTTATTACATTTATCGATGGCTGTGTTACCGCTTAATTAGACACACATGCTGCTATGCTGCAATATAACTAATCTCAACCAGAGTGTGTGACAGGCCTTGAACTCAGAAGATGTCCTCTCTAATGAACAAACCCCACAACAGCTCTGACACACACTCAGTCACACACACTCACACACAGAGCTTGTGCCCTAGAAGATGCAGATAGGATTGTGAATTAAATGCACACTCTGATGATCCAGGGAAGGCTCCATTAATATTCAGTGGTGGTTGGGCAGTGCTCAGTTAATGGCAGACAACAGGACCTCTGTTCTGACAGGTCATGGATGAGAAATGGTATATTTTCATTTTTAGGGGTATAAATGTGTTGGATTTTTTTTTCTTTTCCTACAGACATGCTGCCTATAGCTACGGAGGAGTGACATTTAAAATCCATCAGAAAACCAATAAAGTCATTTTGTAGACTTTTGCAGAATTTGGTATTACACTCTGTTCGTGTACTGTTGGAATAGCTGTGATTGCTTTCATCATGTCAGCCTGGTTATTGGCATTTGGACACTTGCTCAAATACAACATAGCGTAGCTGAAAACTTGAAAGACTTGCATGAGCTTCATACTGGTGCATTTGCCTAATTTGATCCAAACGCTGTCATTACACGACACAAGAGAAAAGCACTTGATATGTTAGAGCAGAACCCCGAACTGAAACATCCTTTTGGAACATTAGCTAATAATTTGATTATCTATTCCGAAATTGATCCATGTTAATCAATAGCGAGCGGGCCTGGAAGATTTGCTGGCAAATTATATTAAAGGATGATTCTTTACTATACCGAAGGATGTCATGCAGTGACATCATACACTTACTGTAATCGAGCAAAACGATTATATAATATTTATACACACTTTAACTTTTAAATCTGCCAGCATATTTTTTTATCTAATAGAAAACACAGTGTAACTGCTACATTTCCAAATGACTGTATCTAATAAACTACAATAAAGGGCCAATAAAACAAATATTGCATTGAGCACAATGTCATTTGGTTTTCATGAGAGAAAATAGAAAAGATGTATGGAATAAAAAGAGAAAGAATGGCGGCTTAATGGATTGGATGACAACGCTAAGAGAGGGCTTACAATCCAGAACAAAAATGTGTTGCGTCTTAATGTTTAATGAAGTATGTTTGGGTGATTTGATAAGTGTGATATTCGTTCTGGTCAAAACGAGAGAACCGAGTTGATCCAGCTGTTTTGTAGTTTGTATGCAGCAGCTGTTTTTAAGAGAGAGAGAGAGAGAGAGAGAGAGAGAGAGAGAGAGCAGCCTTTTCAAATATCATTCCTTATTTTCAATACCAAGACCCTCCAGTGTTTAATGGATGGTCAGATCATTTTACACTGGTGTTGCAACATTCCAACTTTTAGGATATGTTATTTCTAAGCAAGTAAAACAAATGAAACACTTCATCTGTATATGTAGAACATGACTTTGGCAGTTGGTAAAATGGCACTTTAGTCTGCTTCCACTTGGATGCTGCAGTGCTGTGTGGATAAATAATTTTTTTTTCCATTTTAAAAACTAAATTTGCTGTTCCACTGAGTCAACAAGCCTTGCTATGAGCTAATATAATAACTTACTGTACGTTAGCTGCCTTCCCTGCAGGCTGATGTTGTTGTACGGGCATAAACCACTACAGCCAGGATGTGCTTTATAAAATGTATGTGATGAGTGATGGTAAACTGTAGTGTCATACATTTTAAAAAAAGTGTTTTTACTGGGTTTGAATTCTATAATCTGCACAGCATGGAAAAAATAGTGAATATGCAGTGATTTATCAAAGGCAGCTACAGTTTTATTTTATTCCAATTGTACCTGCAGCTTTGTTTACTACTCCATTTACACTGAACTCCGTAGTCTGTGGTCTGGTCGCTGTTTTTTGTCGCTTCCCATTTTTTATGTTATGCTCATAGCTCTGTAGATACCAATTTCTTCCAGAGAAGAATCTGTTGTCATCTGCTGTAAAACAAGCTGCGTTCAAGTATAAGTTAAAAACTCGTCATACCTAAAGCATTTCAAGCTGTACGGTGTCATCATCATGCCTTCACATTGGGAAAAAAAAAGTGTTAATAAACGAGTGGTCTAGTAGCAATGACTCATTCGCTCTGTGCAAAAATAATATATATTCTCATAGAATTATACGTTCTTATATAACACGGTTGCGAAGTGCCTTTGCCATATGATTTTAATATAAGAACAGCAGATCCATGCTGTGCCTCAGAGAGGTCAGAGAGCTTTTCTGTTCTTGAACGTCGTCTTTGCAGGTATCACTGCCAAAGTCAGTCTAGTATTTTAAGCCAATGGATGTTTGAATAGTAGCGATCCAGTGTGTCCATGTCTGAAACACTGAACTCCAGAGAATGCAATGAACGTAGCATGATATAAATACAATGTGGTACGAAGGCTCCAAATGGAAATTTGAGGGATAAAGTAATTAAATAATTAAAAATGAAATTTTTGCTCGAATTGTCATCACGTCTGCTTGCCAGCACTTTTTTATGATTCATGTTTTGTTTCCTTTTCTTTCCTGGGGTACCTGTGTCATGTTACAACACTATCAATTGTGTGTCACTCCCGTGAGAAGGGTCTCCAGGATCGTGCACTTAAAAGAAGTGTCTTCCAAGGGTTCAAAAAGTCCACAGGAGAGCCCTTGTGTTCTCGCCATGAACAGGCTTTTTTTTTTAGTGTGGGATTTCCCTTTGCTCTCAGAGATGTATCAAGAACATTCTTCAAAATCTGTCATTTCTGTTAGACTTAAGAGTTTGGACATAACATGTAGCGCCCCTGTTACACCGCTCCAATTGGCTTTCTGTCCAGAAATCTGCTCATTTATTGCATAAAAACAGACACATTACCGTTAATAAGGGGCATCAGACGTGACTTTTTAGAGTTTTGAGCACTGCCTGTCTTTTTGGAGTTTGTAAAATTATCATGAAGCATTACATATGAGCAGCTTTGTGGCTTGGCGGCTGTTCACTATCCATACATCCTCTCACCATCTGACCAGCCTATAGTGTCTCACCAAGCTACACCATCTTTACATAAAATTGGTTAATGGTGTTACCGCTGTAGCAGATGCTAGGAGATTTTTAATTCCTGTGTGAAGATATCACATCAGAGAAAAAGAGCGGTTAAAATGACCCAGCTATCAGCCATGTCCTCACCAAGGAGGAGAAAAGCAGGAGAATAGCTTGACCTGAC
Organism: Miichthys miiuy; assembly: GCA_036365135.1. NCBI lineage: Eukaryota > Metazoa > Chordata > Actinopteri > Sciaenidae > Miichthys > Miichthys miiuy. The sequence goes on from CM071616.1 coordinate 19,568,770, forward strand.
CCATTATCCATGAGCAAAGTAAAGCTCATGTGCCTGTGCAAATGCCATGGTAACCATCTTGTGTAACCTCCTTTGAACAATATAACGTGCCGTTCTGTCTTGTCAAGTCTGGGAAGAATATCACACCAAACCCCATTTAAAATATCTGGTAATTTAATGTGTCTTTTATTAGCGACAGAGGCACAAGCCCATTAAAACGGAACACGTGACCTTTCCTGAATCACAAAGTGTCACCCTTCAGTTTCATCAGACATGATCCATTAAGCAGCTGTAACATTTAATTCTTTGATATGTTTTGGGCAGGCAGTGATACACAAGCTGGAGCTGCCATTCAAATGTGGCAAGTATTCTTTAAAAAAAAAAAAAAAAAGTTATTTTTTAAAGACGTGATTGTGTCTCATGGAACTACGCTGATCATTATCCACCTTGCTTATGACACAGCACACATTAGTGCTCTTTAGAAAAATGTTGCCAGTTGGAAATGAAGCCTACATGATGTATTGTAGAGGCAGGCCATTTATTATGAGTTAAATGTCATAGTTTCTATATTTTTCAGATGGGAAAACGCCCGTGTGAAGATAGGTAATGCTAGTTCCACTGGCTTGGGATAGAGTGAGAATTTGTAATGCCTGAACAAATATGAGATATAGTGCTAAAGGAAATGTTAATGATCATGTCCTCCACCTACTCACTTCCCTTGGTGCAGAAGTGTACTGTTACTGAGTGGGGAAAAAAACACCAGAGTATGTCCTTCATGTCAGGTGCTTGGCAGAGCACTCAATGCCTTGTGAAAGCCCAGTGAAGCCAATTTAAAGTTGGAGACATAATTAGGGACAAAAAATGAGCTGAGATTGACATACATTGACTGAAAACAAAAAGAGGCTCTGTGTTTAGTTTAGTCACCGACTCTGTGAGCTGTCTGAATCATTATCAAGATAAACCGAAAGGCATCGCGGCTAGAAGTAAGATGTTAGACAACGTAATCCACACACATTTTAAGACATAGCTATGATCTGAGGCAAACACTGACAAGCACTGAAATGAGTAATACTCTGAATAATACTGTGGCTTGAAAGGGCTTTTCAAATTCTACCTGACATTGAAAATGGTGGGCATTTTGTCTTCAATAAACATATATTTTTTAAAAAGCTTGTGTCATACCATTAGAAAGGTGCAAAGACAAGCATACAAATACATTCACAGTATGTAATGTCAGAGTTACAGTCTGTTGTCCAGAGAAGAGAAATCCGCCTCAGAACAACAGTCAGCTCCTGACTGTTTTTAGTGGAAACAATGCACCGGGAGGTTATTGTTTATCGCCATAAACACAGTTAACAGTAAAATAGCACATCATTGTGACGAGCTAGGGTTGTTTCTGGAAAACCAGACTCTTAGCAAGAGAATACGTCAACAGCGAGCTTTGACACATAAGAAACCTTGAATTGGAAATGTGTTTCAATAGGTTTCTTTGGTGTTCCAATTAAAACTATGTACGGTACTTGACCTTTAACATTAACAGCTCTGTTGAAACACTGTAAAAAATGCATCCAACATGGTGCTTGAGTTTTGTTTGTCGTGTGTGGAATCTGAGCTGCTGATTTGGCCCTTATATACTTTGACGTTTTGTCATTTTTGTCAGCGTATGAAGGATTGTTGGTGCGTTTGTGGTTTCTGAGCTGTTTCTATCAGAAGGTCAGTTGTCTATATATATATCCATAATCTTAGTATCTTGTAGAAAATAGGCAGTCACTTAATAGACCATCACTGTCCACCCTTGTTAACCCCCCCCCAAAAAAACCGCCCCTGTTGTTCAAATAAACTGGGCTCCACTGCTCCCCACTCCCACTCACAAGCAGCTACAGAATGTGGAAACACCAAGGTTACAGTGTTCTCAAAAGGCCAAGACATCTAGTTTGAAGGCGGTAAACCTTAATGTTTATCAGCAGTGCCAAAGGCCGGACTGCAAGTTTCACAGACAGCAGACTGGTGCCAGTAGACGAAAAAAAAAAAAAAAAGTGGAGCTAAATAAAATGTGGGTCCATCAGCGATTAAAACCTGATTTACCTGGACAATAATTGGTCCCATATCATCTTATAAATAAAGAAACGTTTCTCCTAGACTTTCAAATTGGCTAATTTACAGTATTTCCTATGACCTATTTCACGAAATCCATTTCCTTTTACATAAGAAATTCTAATTAAGCGTGAAATGTGTTATTACATTAGGGAGGCAGCATGAGATTTGTGCTATAATACAGTGGGACACAGAAATGAGCGTCGGCATCGTATAACAAGACAGAATAATGCAGGTTACTATAATGGAGTAAAGATATAAAATGCACATATCAAAATCCATTCCAGTAAATTCTCACTGCACTGGTTATATATTTCAATTTTGTTAAGAAAATGTGATTTACAGATTTATTATCTTACAAACATTTAAATAACAGCATGTCTCCAATAACTTCTGTGAACAGTGTAGTTGGGTGAGAGTTACCGACAGGTTAGAGGGCGACACTGACAGGAAATATTTCCTTAATATATGTGCACCTCTTGCCCTCCTTAGATGTTTACTCCCCCCAAGGAATTTTTGTTTTCAGGATTGTACACCATTTCATTCAATAAAGAGTTACTGTGAGAGGAAATGCTCTCCAAGCTAGACAGCTTGCTTTCTTTCTGTCAACTGAGCAAGATTGGTTGCTAACAAAAAAAAAAAAAAAAATGCAGTCACACTTTATTCAAATGATTTCCTCTGTTGACTTCTGTCTTGGGTCGGTAGTGCAATGGTTAGCTTTGCTAACAGCAAGAAGGTCCCCGGTTTGAACCTCTCTCCAGGTACTGTGCTGCACTTCCTCTAATTGGTGACTTTAAATTGCCCGTAGGTGTGAATGTGAGCGTGACTGGTTGTTTGTCTCTACGTGCCCTGTCTCACCCAATGTCAGCTGGGATACACTCCAGACCCTCACAAGGATAAGCAGTTACAGAAAATAGATGGATAGATGGACTGTCTGCAAAGCATTCCTCTCCGATCAGTTCATATATCAATAGAAGCAGTTAAATAAAAGTGGATGGGCCAACACAGCTACTAAAGCGCGATAGCTTCTTCCATTTTGCACTACGTTACCTCAAAGTGAAGATCTGTCAGGAAGGCTAGTTATTTGTCAATGGCAATGCGTCTCACAAAAGTTTAACTCAAGGTGAAAAATGTTCACAGACTTACTTCGGCCTCGTGTGTAAATCCACCAGTGGTGATTTCGTTGGGATGACTTTCACTGATTTAAACGCTGTTGTTAGCAGGCCTCAGGTTTTCATCTTATGAATAATGACTGTTGCTTGAATACAATTTGAAATCTTTATTGGATTTTTATTGTGCCTGCTGAATATGTAAACTGCATAGTAGTAAATTAATGCCCAGTGTAAATCGAACTTCACGGTGGGGTTATATTTTGGCATTGGCGTCCAACAATCTGTCAAATCACTTGAACTTGCTGAATGTCAAGTCGGTTGTAGCGAAGGCTTTTTATACCATACAGCTGATTTCTAAAGAGGTTCATATGAGCACAACCACAGGGTTACATTGTGCACTATTGAGACCACTACACTGTATAGCGCCTTTGCAAAATGTCAGACGGGTTCAGTCAGACACTCGCATCAAAGAATTCAGGACGATTTATTGCAAATAGATGTCCAGATGCACTCGGTGGAAAATGCTCTGCATTCGAAGGCAGCATGGGAGAGATGCGGTTGGGGCGTACGACCCGTAACAGAAGCAGTGACATGAATAATCAAAGGTAGTGAGAGTGTGAGCTTGTCACATTATCAAGACCACCTAATTACTTTGTTTTAATCTGATAGGTGATAATAAGAGTCAGCTGATACTGATCAGCTGATGGCACGCAGGAGCCCGGTGGCCTACCTGAACCAACGTGATGCCCCATTTCACAGTACTTAAGTACAGGAGTCCATCTTTGTAACAGCCTTGAACACAAAGGTGTAGCAATTAACATTCTGGCAATTTTATAACCAATCCTGTCGTCAGTATTGTATTTTGGACTCTTTTTATATTCAGTTGTCAGGTTTAATGAGGCTGCATGATGTCTGATTTTGCTTTGAGGTCTCAGTGTCACCTTATATGGACAACAGGTGCTAAGAAATCATACATGTAATCAAAGTCTTGTATGTTTTGTGAGCTGCCTGTGTTTTGAATGATTTGTCCATTTTAAAAGTCGGCACTTGCGCTGAAACCTAAATTAAACTCCCCATCTTTTATTCAGCCGACCTCAGAGCAGTACCTTTGGAGTACAGGAATCCTCTCAACACTTTTGGGCATACAAATCATTTCGCTGGAATACATCACATACAGCGAGTCTCAGTGCTCTACTTAAGCTAACTTACACATCATCAATGCAGCCAGCCCATCTGTCAAGGTACACTTTCCAACCGAACGTGACAGTCCTCTTAAGGCAACATTTAAATTTCAGCAGCCGTTTCTTGTGTTGTGGCAGCTTGAATAGCATGACAAAGTAAACTGTATGTATTTACTCAAATGAATGATGATCCTGAGTCAAAATTTCCCCAGTGTGAGACAATAAAACAGGCTTATGTTCCAGAAAAAGAAGCCAAGCTTGCTCTACCGTCCCTGAACAGATGAGCAGTGTGTATCTGTACGACCAGCTGCATGACTTGTAGGTTATTATTATTATTACTATGATTGTCTGTGGTCAGACATAGTGCACCTGCTATCTCCCACACATGTAGCATGTGATTTTTTTTTTTAGATTTATATTAGTAATTGTTCCTCTATTTTTCTCCTATGGTGTGATTCTCAAATAGTAACAGCTCCCTCCTTTCTTAACCCGTCTGTACAAGGAGACCTTGTAGACCTTTATTATGGCTGTAGACAAACTATTATAATTCTAATTTCTCATGTGCATTCATTGATTTATGCCTGAGTGTAATGCACATGATCTACAGCAGTGGTTCTCAACCTGTGGGTCCTGACCCCCACAAGGAGTCACCAAGGCTTCACAGGGGGTTGCGAGGCCTTTTTTTTATTTTAAAGGGGGTGTAAGAAAACTTTAAAAAATATATTTATATATATATATATATACAGTTGACCGGTATCTCAATATTTAATTTGTTTCTATGAAGAAAACTAAATGAAAATTTGAAAGTTTAGATGATTGTTTTAGTTATAAAAGATAAAATATCTCACAGGAAGGATCAGGGCATGGTGAAGACCTGAACGCAGTTACATTTGCAGAACTTTCATTCTCACACACTGCCTGTAATAGAACAATATAAAAGAACAATGGCGGAGCATCACGGAGAAGAAAACACTGAACTGAAGCCTCTTAATTACAAGTAGAAAAATGCATATTACAATGAAGACAGAAGTGTATAAAAAGTTCCTAAAAGTTTCCCCAGGAAAATTGATCTCCCCTGCGGTATTCACTCAAACTTCATCTAAATCACTGTTGGACACAAACTTTGTTCACTATTTGTGTTAATTGTACAGTTTATCAGTTGTTCTGTTATTGTTATGCACTGAATATAAAATGAAACATATCACTTAGTCAGGGGTAATCAGATTACTCAGTGATTTAAAAAAACAAGGGGCCCTTCAGGCAAAAGGTTGGGAACCACTGATCTACAGTATGTTGTTGTATGTATGTTGTTTGCTAGCATGTTTTCAGAATGTATACATGTAAAACATATAAGACAAGATAAGATATAAAGCACTTTGCAAATAGCAATGCACCAATCTGAATTTTTTGACTTCCTGATACTGATTCCGCAGTCCTGGAACAGTACGTCAATATTGGACGATTCTGCAAAACCACTTGATTACGATTTTTCCGTCCAATGCCACACTTGAGCCGTCACGCCATGCTGCCTGTCGCCTTTAGCGCTTCATCTAACAGCTCGCTGTGGCTGCTCCCGACTGTTCACTGCAATATTTAAAAATTGTTTGCTGTGCAGAAAATGCAGAAAATGCATGGATGTGTTTGCATTATCAGTAACGGATACGCTGTCAAGAGAGTAAACCGTAAACAGGCTGACATCTATGAGATAAAAGCATTATTGCTGCAGTGTTTGGTGGAATGATGGACTCCACCACTACGGATAAAAACTTAATTATAAAGAGGTAATTATCAGATGTAAATACATTGATTTGCTGTTATAAACGGTATCAAAAAAGGGTTAAATATCATGAAAATCTTTAGGATTATAACTTTAAGGTTCGGAAACTATTAGTTGACATCAGAGATGTCTGTAATTGTGTTCAATAAAGGCCAATGTTATTTTACTAAATCCTAATCCTCTAGACATTTCTGCAGGTTTCAAATATCCCAGTTTTTCCTTTTGTTTTTTTTGTTTTTTCTATAGTTTATCAAAATGTCAGGGGTTGCTTTTGTCTGCTATTCAGACCATAATGCAACTAGGCCACTTTCAGAACAACGGTATGAAAAGAGAAAACAACAAAACAAAAAAGTTAATTTGTTATTCTTGGCATCCCCCTGTCGATACTGCTGCAGCAACTGCATTTACACATATAGAGCTCCTCTGTTTATTTTCAGAGAAAAAAGGGCTGTGTGTTGCCAGACAAAAAAAAACTATGCAGGTTATCCCAGCCTCTCTGAAAACATTTTAATTATTAATTTGTTTGGATACTGCTGGACTACAGTGCATTGCCACAGCAGTTAGGAAGCCGGGTGGATGTTGAGATACTTAAAGAAGTATATGCATTAAATCAAAAAGGGAGATAGTAACACGGTGGGTTCATATCACAAATAACTTCAAGCACTGCAGTCCAAAGGCTAAAATTAATCACGTTCAACTTTCCACTTCCCCTCACAATTTTTTCAACCCAGTGGAGCTCAGTCATTGTACCTCTTAACTCTCTCATGCATGATATCTTTTATATTGGACAATTAAACATTTAAGTTAATGAAAAACGGCAGTGATACAGACTTGGCGTGGAGGGAGTTCATGGCCTGAGCTACACTGTCAACAAAAAGGGGCTGCAGCTTTAAATAGCCAGTAGCAAACAAACGTATAATGGGTTAAACCAATCTCTGCATAACAGTCTGATTTATTTAAGAAATAAGCGTACACTGCACAAATACTTTCATATCACCTTTACCAGCACAAGGAAACTTTCTATATTTCTCTTCCAGCAGACTGAATTTACACCTTCTTCTGCTTTTTCTTGTGACTGAAATGTGTCATTTTTGGAAAGTAACACCTGTCTCCAGTGTTAGCTCTGTGGCTACAGCTGAACAGTGATTGAGTAGCTGATTCTGTTGACGCTGCTAGCTTGGCATTAGCTTCTGGAAAGACAGCTCGATTTACAGCATCGTTAGCACACACCAACTGGTTATTCTAGCAGGGAAGTTACCTAGCTGGGCAGAGGAAGACGGGGTACTTGTTTTTTTTTTTGTTTTGTTGTTGTTCTTAATTGCAGCTTTTACAGATAGTCACAATGTAAGAATTATATCACGGCCAAACGGCAAGTGCCGTGGATGCCCCAGAGTGTGGCCGCAATGAGACATACACAGCCAGTTTGGCATGCTGTGTTTTGAACCGGCTGTTATGTCCTTAAAAGAAAGTGCACATGTGTAGCACTAAATGGAAATCTGCAAAACAGATTGTTACTTCAATTTATTGCTAAACTCAGTATTTTTTATTTTATTTCCCAATATGCTAACTCCTAATCGTTGTTTGTATACTGCCATCATCACTTCTTCTTATTGCACCATTGGTGTCAGTCTTGGATGTCCCACATTTTGGCTCTAATGCCCAAAAAGATCAGCACAATCTAACACCATCCGTCATTAGCATTAACAATTAACATAGGCACCACCTAATGATGTAACCAGGTACTACAACAAAAACCCAGTTTACACTGCATGTCATTGGCTTTTTATGTTGTCACTCGATATAATTTTAATCAATGAAATTATTAACACCAATCAATCGGATCTTATAAATGTCGTGATAATGATAACGAAGTACTGGCTGCCTTTTGAGATTAGAAATTGTAATTGTGTAGCCTTTAATATTTAACAACTCAAACTCATTCTCTTCCATCTGCTCCCCTTACATAGTTTTACTACGGGTTGTCCTTCGTTCCCACCTCTTATCTGCCATTGTCCACGTGTCTCATTACATCCACATATCACTCAGTGTCTCTAATATAACTATCGTCCCACCTTTCGGTTGAAATTCGTGTCACTTCATCTTAAATCTCACACCGCTTCTCCCAACACAGCCCTTATCTGCCCACACTGGTGCAGTATCCAGACTGCAGCTGCTCTTCCCTTTCCCCTCACTGACTGCACACTTCTGTAACAATGAGTATTACTGTGTAAATGTGCTCTACGGCGTCAACCTTGTGTGCTCTTTCCAGCCTAGTATTTCTTTGTACTCACATGATCTTATGTAAGAATGAAGCAGGTGTGGTTGACATGTGTCTCTCAGTTACGAACTCTCCTTTAAGCGTATTGCACTGTCCGCTGGGGATTTGGAGAATACCTAACTGCAGCACACATTTTGGATGTAATTTTACAGAACATAACTGGCTGCACTTGTTTAGATTACATGATAGAAACAATACAAGGGTGTACTGTGGCAACAAAGATTGCATTCATAGTTCAATTAAGCAAACCCACAGTTGAAATGAAAGTGATTTCACCCAGCAGGGGTATGTTTGATTAGACTAGGAGCAGTTTACATAGAGAAGAAGGAATTACTTCGAAATGTTGAGCCATCGTCATGTACTTTTTTTTCGTTGTTGCTTCTTTGACTTGATCAGAATATGTTGATCTTCTTAATGTCAGCTTAAAGCATTCACTCCTTTCATTTTGTCATCCCTGTAAACAAACCCTCCCAATCTCCCCCCGTGTCCACACTGAGGATGAAAATTAAGAGCTGGAATCAGGTTATTCTCACATTACTCTTGTTGACACGGGCAAGACAAGTGTTAACATGACAACTGCAACAACTAGATTAATGTCTTAATTAGTATGCAGGGCTATTAGTGCAGACATAAATATAACCACTATCGTGCAGGCCTGTCAATTGGCCCTAAAATCAATGTTTGATGATTAATTGACTGAAAATAGCCTCATTATGAAACACACCGCTGGCAAGGAGTGTGATGTGTAAGACATTTGCTTTTAAATTTGTGCTTAAGCAAAACTGATTATATTTTCACTGTAGCTTTATATTTCGGTTCCTTGGTAGTTTCTCTGTTCTATAAAAACTTATAGTAGTTCACCTGACATGCTGCCAAAAGTTAGGTTACTTATTAAATCCAAAAAAGCCCCTGAGTAAATTAGAAAATATTTCAAATATATAAAAATGTACATGCTGTACTTGTTCAGATAAGTCAAGATTATTGCCTCCCAGAAACAGATCTTTTCTTTGTTGATTGAGGCTTATAAAGTATAAAAATCAGCCATGCAACTTCTCTTTTGACACTCCTGAAATTGAACTGGTTTAAAAGGAGCAATAGCGAGAGAAACTTGATGGCGGAATGAATGTTTACTGTGGTAAATATGTACAACACAGTCAGAAAGTATTGGAACAGAGACGTGGTTTGATGCTACTCCAGCACATTTAATGTGAAATGAAAGACTGACTGGCTGTGAGTGCAGTCTTTCAGCTTCAGGGACAGGATTGCTCATGCTCATTGCCCATTTGTCCAACATCCCAATTGTAGAACAATGCACACAACACTGATCCAATGATGAACCCAATGAGTTCTGTTGAGCCAAACATTGGTCAGACCTCGATCCAACTAAGCATTTTTTGAATAGGGTTCAGGTGAAAGCCCTTCAAACTAAATGTGAAGGTGCCTCTGGAAGAAGAACCACAGTTCTACAGTAGCCCAGAATGGACAAACTAAACAGTGGCTGTAGATAGGCCTTTTGGGGTTTTTCGTGTGTTTTCAGCCACTGTAGTTTCTCCTTCATGAGAGGGTGAGGCGAGGCAGTGGCAATCAGCAAATACACTGCTGGATGGCACTAAATCCTTTCCTTTACAGTGTTCCTTTAAGAGATCTTAAAAATTAAGCTTTGCTTTCATGTCATTGTTCCCATGCAGTAGAGTTGAGATCATTGATGGTTAGGCATCGCTAGAGTCAAGTCTCTTAAGGGGTTTGAGGCAAGAGGCGTGGAATATTGGATGGACTTTCATGGAAGAAGGGAGGCGGAAGCAGCCAGCTGCAGGGTTGATGACCCTGGTGACGGCGTAGTAGGCAAGAATCCTCAAACTGGAAGGACAGACAGGGAAAGCCAGGCAAAATCTGGCAGAGGCGAGGTGAATCTTGGCCGGTATGAATGACTGACTGATGAGGGTAATGAGATCCAGGTGTGGAGATGGGCAGGGAAGCTCAGGTGATGGAGCAGAGAAAGGTAATTGTAGGCCTATGAAGGTGAACTTGTAACATCACCACAAGCTGCCAAGTTATCTTCGCAAACTATCAGTATGGTGGCGCTTTAAGAGGGAGGATTACAGGATGAGCTGTTGCTTGACGTTCAACAAACCACTTAACCATGCGTGCCACCTCTGCTACCTACACCTGCCTCTGTTTTAGTCATGCCATTTCTTCCCACTGTTTCCTGGCATTGGTTTCTGTTCCTCTTTGGCATTTTTTTTGTTTGTTTTTTTAAGCCGTCCTCCTTTTCTTCCTCGTTTTTGACCTTGAACTTTTTTCAAACACCCTCGCAACTGTGCACTTACTACTCCTTCTTATGATCAGAAAACTCCTTCGGTTTTGCTGTGAGCAAGCTGAGCTCGCAAACCACCAAAAAGACACACATGCTGGAATTGCTTTTGAAAAAGATAGAACAAAATTTGAAGAAATTATGTAAAAATAAACTACTCTGGTACCACTTCAGGAAAGCACAGATTTAATTTGATGCTACCAAAGGACAAAACTTTTAAAAATAAATACAAACATTATGTTATATAGAAAACATCTGATCCTAATTTAAGTTAAGGAACATTTTTTTCCTTGGCTCCTGGGTATTTTGCGGCAAATCAAATGAATTATTGTTTGATGATTACTTTCAGCTAAAGTTAATTTGGCAACCCAGGACTGCAAGACATTGGTTGACACAGCAGCACAGTTTATTCTTAAATACATAGAACTAATTCTTTCTACGTTTCAACTTCTGCAAAATATTCCTCCAATCTTTTTACAAGTTTTTTTCAGTAAGCTTGAGATGTTTTTTATTATCTCATTATTATATTATGATCATATTATAAGTGATTTGTATAGTAGCCTATGGCTTGCGTTTCATAAACTTACCACACATCCTTTTCAGACGTCTTCCAAATAAAAGGAGAGGGATATGCTTTTCAGTTGGAAGCCTGTCACAGCCTGTAATGAATTAGTCAGACTTGCACGTTGCCAGAGAAATGTTCATGACACATCCACATGAAGAACATGAGACACACATTGACGTTAGATTACTTGGGAATCCTGGGACAAACGCAGTACTTTCGAAAAAAGAAACACTCATCCAGCTGTAGTTGTCAACCAGTGCACCAATGTTCCTCCTTCAAACTAGAGGCTACAGTATGATGTAAACCTGTGCGGTATTATTGGGACTCTGGCTCGGTGTCATCACTTTTCAATGATCACATTTAAAGTAGGCCGCAGCAGCAGCAGCAGCAGCAGCAGCAGCAGCAGCAGCAGCAGCAGCAGCAGCATCTGGCCTGTGGCTACGTTCAGACTTTGGAGTTTCCTGTCAGCCTGAGATCCTCGGGCTCTTTTGACTCTTCCTCAGTCTAGAGTCAAGAATAAAGCTGATTGCAGTTTCGTGAGGGGGGCTTAACGTTGAAGGTGCCTGCCTGAGGAACACAAGCTAGTTAATTCAATGTTATCCTGTAAATCTCTTTTTAAATTGCACCCCTCTAGACATGCTTTTATGTATTGTCTTCACTGCCTTTTCTCTTTCCTCCTATTTTATTATTTTCTAGATTGTAGATTTGAAAAAGATTATCATCAGCGTCATGATTATTATTTGAATTTTTGCATCTGACAGTATCTCAGTGAGCCTGGACGCTCGTCTCAACATTGTTAGCTGCCTTCTCTATTTAACTTAGTGGAACATTTTATTCTTAAATTAGCTTTAAGCTTGAGGCTAAGCAGCTGTCAAGACTGCTCCCTCAAACAGTGTGTATCACCCACAAACACCTATACACACGCTAACGCAGCTAGCATTTCACCTAGATCATTGCTAATTAGTGTGTCACCAGATTGAGCACTCTGCTTGGCTTCATTATGGCACATTCTCCCGCTCACAACTACCGAACAAACACACTTAAACAAACAGATAAATAAAAAAGTAACAGCCGCCCTAGAGCCAGCAGTATTCATCTATACCAAATACTTACAGTGTCTGGTCAGTAGCTGTCAACATATCTGACTCTGTTTGTGTACTGGTGAGAGCTCTAAGATAAAGGGTTTTCCATGTGATCTACAGGTGTTAAAGAGAAAGAACGCTGGTGACCAACAACAACATATTGATTTTGTGGTCCAGCAGTGACAGAGGGCCTTTTGTCTAACATCTCCTATCTGCTCCCACTGCGTGCTGCTTTATGATCCCTGCTGCTGCTTTAATAACCTGCAATGATGTCTCATTAAAGCCCCTTTAATTGACTTCTACTTTTTCTAATCCTAACTTCTGTTTTCATGTCGCTAATTATTGGGGTGAATCCATGCACCAGTGTAGTGTAAAAATCAAGATGATGACATTTAATTTGTTTTGACCCGTGTTTTGAATTGAGCTTGAGGCCTCCACTGCTCACTCTGGATCTGCCGTTCATTGAGATGTTTGCAGTCATTTCTTGGATTAGTTGAAAGTTATGTTTCTATGTGGAAAGTCCCGCATATTTCTAAGTTTGCAGTGTCATGTGGATTGGAAAGCAGTGACAGATGGAGCAGCTATGTTACCTGATTGAGCTGCTCTTTGAGTCTGGAGCGCTGAACGATTAATAGAATAAATTGTGGGATGGCGATCGCAACCTTGATCAGCGCAACAACATAGTGTTCTTCCAGAACTATGAACCCTGTGACAAGTACTTACAACCTAAAATGTTTATTTTCTCAGACAGATTAACACTAACACTTCACTTTAAATCCCCCTATTTAACATTTATAAGCACTATACAGTCGTTTGATCAATGGTTTATAACATACTACGATGTAGTAATAAAGACAAAAGATTTTGCTTGGAGCAAGTAACACAATGTCGATTTTGCAATCTTCTAAAAATGTATTTGTCCTGAGGGTAGTGCTGGAGCAAATGCCATGGGATCATTAAAAATGAAAGGTTTATCCCCTGGGCAACATGAAAGTGCCAAACATTAGCATGGTTTCAAAGTTATCATTTGGCCAGAGGGTGGAACCAAAGCGAACCTGACATGGTGTCCAAAATGGAAAGAGTTAATCATCTGGTGAGCATACAGTAAGTGTGCTAATGTCGGTCTGCTCATTAATTGTTGAATCATTTTTAAGGTAATATACCGTGTGAGGCATTTGCTGATCAAATGGAAATGCTGAAAAGATGAAAGGTCATCATGAGATCATTAGAAATCATCCTCTGAGGACAACGAATATCTGTTTCAAATTTCACGGTGGTCAGGCATAGGGCTGCAACTACTAATTATTTTCATCATTGATTAATCTGTCAGTCATTTTCTCAATTAATCAGTTATTTGATCTAAAAATGTCAGCACATGGTGAAATTTGTTGATTACTGTTTCCTAAAGTTTTGTACACAACATAAATTCATAGAAGTCATACAAGATGAAAGAAATGTTCATATTTGAGAAGCTGAAATCAGAAAATTAGGACATTTTGGAACTCAAAAATATCAATCGGTTGTCAAAATAGTTGGCAAATTAATAATTGACAACTAATAAATGAATCAACTAATCTTAATCTGGCAAATACGTCTTGCTAGCTAGCACAAAGTGTGGGGAAAAAGGTTGTTTTCATTCAAAAGTAACTATGATAGATGCATTGAGTTACAACAGTCCTGTAAACCGTGATGTGAACAGAACACTTCATTACGGGACTTTCATGATTCTAGGTGTCTCACCTACAAACAGTTTTATCTATGAGAGGGACTGGAAAAAAAGACTCACGCTCAGTTTGTGTCTGACATTATCCGGTCACAAGAGGTGAAGTCGCAGTAGTCGACTGTGTGGACTCTACCTTGTTCAATTCTGACCGGGTGGCTAATGCTAGCGAGCAAGCTGTCTGAAGATATCACGCTGATGCACTGTCTGTTGATTATTAAAGTGGGGTGTCCGTGCTCTGTTTAGTTGAAGCATATGGTACTGACAGTAGATAGCTGTACCGGATAACCTGTTTTTTGAATATGCATAACAATGACAGCCTTGCAGATGGTGCAGGTATTTTATTATTCTTGCTCAACTGTGTTACTGCATTTTGCAAGATTCAAATCAAAAATTCAAATCGTGAATCGCCTCCAGGATTGAAAAATGGAGATTTTATTCTTTGTCCATTGTCACCCAGCCCTAGCCCAAATTGATCAGCTGACTGAGCAACAGCTGTTTTTCTTGCAACAAAGTTGCAGAGTTAGGCTCACGTTCCTAATCAACCTGCCTGGTTAATATATTATATATGGTATATATATTATATATCAGCTATATGAAGATACAGCTTTAATGACACTGTTGAAGTTATCTCCGCGATTTGAAAGAATATATTACCGTACAAAATAAATATGTATCTCCTCTCGCTTCAGCAGTGATCCTATTAGAATAATCCTAATATGGTTTAAAGCTTCAGTCTGCTGAATCTCGGCCTGTTACCCTCTGAAGCCCTCCCCTTGTCTTCAGGGTCTTCACTCTTCATTACGTGACACGTCATATAGTTAAAGACAAAAATATTTTAGGCTGTTAACTGTTTTCTCTAATTAAAAGAAACTTTTTTTAATAAGTCGGACAGTTACTGACATTATTTTTACCAAATATATTCAGAAGTTGTGACCTAAATTTAACCGATGACGGCACAGGATGAGCTGACTAGTTGTTACTCAAAGCAAATGACTCACACATGATCCTAATTGACAAGAATAGGCTAAAACTGTCCCGTACCAGTGCTGAATTTTAAAATAATTCAATTTTTTCCCCTCCGTCCTTTTCCCTCAGCATCATCGGCGCATTATATGGTTGTTACAGATTGCAGGGAGAGAAACTGACTTTTCTATTGGTGGCTTTTGAATTCTTATATCATGCTGCTCTATCCGGGAGTGGCAGCCATTTCTTCTCATCTCCTATTCCTGCATCACCCAGAGCAGTCTGTGCATTGAGGTGTTGGGGCAGATTTTGGATAGCTTCAATGTCTGGTGTGAAAAGAGGATGAGGCCCCTTGGCTGAGCTTACATATGCAGCCTGACAAGTCTAATCTTAGTTCCAGTTCTTCTGCTAGCCTTCGTCTGCTAGTATTCATCTTGCCTAGTCCATTAAGGATTTACGGGAACATTAAGGCCTCTAAACAGTTCTTTTAATCAAAACCACATACCTTGTTCTCACTATCTGCTGAAGGGGACCTGCCTTTAATCTACCTACAGCAGATATGGTTACCCTGTGTTCATGCCACGATGCCCTCGGGCAGCATCTTATTTAACGTCATGCTAAACAGTCTTGGTCATGTCTGGTGCATGTCTTCTTCCCTGAAACTTTCTAATGAAATCTACGTAAGACAACAGAAATGTATTGAACTCTTTAACACATGACATGCACAGTTCATTTTAGACATACTTACCTTATTTAGCGATAGCTTTTGTTAGCATTTTAGCTCTATTTTTAGCATGACTTCTGGTTATTTCTTTCTCTGAACTAGTATCCACAAGAGTTAGCGATACGCTAAAGTGTATTCCCTCATTTTATTTATTATTTTCCTGAAATTAATGATGGGATGGCACGCAAAATGAAGCTACCAGCGGCTAGCTAACTTATCTTAGCATACAGACTGGAAACCTATACTCTTTCCAAATCTCACTTATAAACACATCATATTTTTGTGTTTAATCCTTATAACAGCATTTATTTTTGTTTTGTACAGATTAAACAAACAATATATAACATGCTAATTAGTAGTTAGCTAATGGTTGCTTCGTATTTACCTTAGCGTGGTCAAAGTCTCAGCAAGAGAGCAAATAAAAATAAATAATAAACACACCTCCACCCATAACCATAAGTAGCAGTCACAAACTAAGTTAGCTTAGCCTAAGTAATGTGGTGAAGTGGCACTTTGAAGCCCTGAAAGCTTGAGTATGTAACTGAATATTGTGGGATAATGGTAAGTGCTAAAACATAGAGTACTGAAGTAAAGAAGAGTCATTAAGTGAGCGTACTGACTCGACAACATCAGTTACACAGTAATATATTATATCTTAAATTTTATAACATTACTTGCCATAAGCTACCGGTCATACTGAAAAGACTGCAATGGTGAAACCCCTGAGTGTATTGAATTGCGCAATGGTGTGTTTTACTGCTTATGAATAAGCCTCAGAGCTTTTCACATTGTTCATCACTTCACCTTCAAAGAATCAATAAAGTAGCTGAATATGCTACTATATGTTATCCAAGGCCTCTTCTTCCAGGTAGTTCTCCAAACCGCTGGCACTAGAAAGCACAGTTATGATCAGATTATTCAGTTTAAGGTGTGACAGGCTGTGTTTTCCCAGGATCTCTAAGAAAAAGGAAGACACCTATATCATATCGAGTTATTTTTCCATCAGATATCAATGCATAGAGACAATGGATCACTGTAATGTAGACTGTTGTTGGTTGTGGGAGAATACAACATACAGCCATCTGAGCTTTGTTTTATATTTTAATGAAAGGGTTCCTTTTTCCCAGCACGGTGACGGTAGATAGCAGACGTCCAAGCTTAGTCACAAACTCAGCATTCTGTTTCTGGCTTGCTAAGCTGATATTAATAATATTAGCCATCGAGTATTCAGCCAAGCCATAGTAATACATAGTATTTTAGATTTGGAAATGTATAAATGGGAATCTAGGAGACTTTTTTTGCTGTGTCATAAAACATCATCCTTTTATTTATTTAACTTAACCCCTAGACCCCCCCCAGAAGGTCTGAAGTCCAGCCACCGCATTCTCACAAAAACACGGTATCTCTAAATTGCCTGGGCATTGTCTGATTTATTTGATAATGTTATTACTGTGACTGGAGGTAAAAACCTCCTGCTTCAAATGAAACCAATAACTTGACTCATTTCTACCGTTACGGTCATTTTGTTACCGTTAACGGCCACCACCCCTCCTCCCCCCTGCCCACCTTCAATGTGACTGTCTGGGAGAAGATGTCATCCAAACCTTTTGTAATAAAATTTGACTTTCTAAACCACAAAGAGTTCATCTGCAAAATAGCATCCAAAAGGAAACGCATAGCAGTCTGTAAATCCTGATTTTAGCTATATGTTAGCTACTGAACTAAGCTACATACTTGGTCTTGGTCTCTGTTTTTAAACGGTCTTGACTTCAACACTGGCTGCTTGTCATCCGCAGCTGTTGACTAGCAGAGGGAGAGCATCCTGACAGCTGAAGCACTGCATGCACTTTTAACACTTCAGGTGGAAACAAAGCAATATAAATGCACCAATGCACCACCATTGTGCAGAAGATTTCACAAACCACTCTGACCATTCCATTTTAAACAAAGCCATAAAAGTGTCCCACTGGCAGAAGGACATAACCTTCACAAACAGCTTCAGCTGACAGGACTACATATTATATATAAAACCGAACAGAAAATGGCTTCAATCAGCCCGGTGATTTGTGTGTCAATACATACCATTTTTACGCGTGAAGATGCACGCTCAGTGCCATTTCAGCTCACGGATGGCTGATGTGAACAGATGTTAGGGATGTTAAGGTACTACCATTCGCACGTCATGTGCGAGAGGTTGAGAACAGACCAATTTGTTTGTCCTTACTGTCGAGTCTGTACTTGCATGCAACATCTGATGCCTTGTTGGATTTTACGCATGTGTGTGTACATCATAGTTGGTACATGCAAGGAGGCAAGCGTAACAGGGAACAATCTGACAGGCTACTGACACCTAACCCACACCTATGCCATCAAGCCAGTGAAGACATAGTACCGTGTGCATCCCCGGAATTACTGTGCATATATTGAAAGTGCTTTTCTTTGTGCTGTATGTTCAGTCACGTTTATTGACAGAATAATAATGAGTACAGATGGCTGTTTTAAATCAAAATGCGTATGTAACCATAGTAGTGAGCAGTGACAGCAGCTCTGTGAAACTCACTGCCATTTGAAACTACGGTATTCTGCATAGAGTATTCAGTATGCGTATTGAAGTGTATATGTCTGCATCATTTTTAGTCTTATTATTATTATTTATTGTGTGTAATTTGAAGCTGGAAGGAACTATCTGTGAACAGCAAGCGGCCTGAACTTTTGAAATTGACTTGCACATGTAAATCCACAGCCAACTTTTTTTTGTTTTTGTCAGTTAAACAAAAATGGTCAATTTATGGATGAGGTTTACCCCGAAACCCCACAGGGAACGACTCTGTCACGTCGAGGCTGCAACGCTATTTTGGTCCGTATTCCACGTGACTTCAAACCCCACCGGGAGCATTTAGCCCGCCAGACTTTACTTGACTTGCTCAGTTTTGGTCATTTTCCTTGGTTTTATGTGCTTCCAAATGTGCTTCTAAATGTGTATTTATGTTACATAGTTCCACTTCTGGGATGCTTCTGAAACGGACTGCGGTGGGGTTTGAAACATTGACTAGAATGGCCGTGTATATCTTTGCCGGCCGCGGCACACATGGATGTGAGATAGGTGTTGTTGGGTGAATTTTATTACCTTTTGACAGAACCAGGTTAGCTGACCTCTGCTTCCACTTTTCATGCTAAGCTAAGTTAACCATCTCCTTAATGTAGCTTCATATTTAACATTTGAGCAGCATCGATCGTCATCGTCTTAACGTTCAGCAACAAAGCAAATAAGCATTGGCAAACTATTAATTTAAATGCACTTGGCTGGCTAAATAAAGAGAAAGCAAAATTGAGATTAACACATGAACACATTTCGTTCCCTTGCCTCTTACTCCAAATAAGTCCAGTTGCTTCTCTAAATCACGTAATATCGACCGCTCACAATGAGTCTTTTACAACAACGTGAGGAGAGTCATGTACTGTGTATAATACACATTAATCTTTTCTCTAAGTTGGATTTTCAGCTTGACTATGTACGCACACCAACTTTTTTTGATGAGGATTCAGGCTGTCTTTACACATCTTACCTCCTCCTCAGTGGAGCTGTCATATGATGGAGTCACTCAGAGGGCTTTAATGAGCTGAATATTTTTACAGACAACCTGTTCCTGTTTTGTCCTCTACGAAGCCGCTCACATTACTAACTTTGAACATCCCGTTATGTTGCACGCCATCTTTCCAGCTGTATTTTACCATCATCATCATCATGATCATCTTGTGTCTGTTGACTGGCTGGCAGTGGAGTGTGGATATTGCAGCGTTGAGGGTGGAGGGATATGAGGCGGCATTCAACCAACAGTTAGCGCCACATAAAGCCTTTATCACACCTAAACGACTCCGTCTCCCAAAGCCAGAGTGAGATAAGCGCTGACCATTCATCTGTAATGATGTGGAAGCAAGAACCAACTGAAGTGAGTTGAGAGGGAAAGGCTAACTCTGACACGGTGTGGATGGCTGAAAGGGGTGTACGGGGGCCAATGGCGTTTCGCTGGTTCACTCCTCAGAATGATGTGTGAACG
Source organism: Miichthys miiuy (assembly GCA_036365135.1). Taxonomy (NCBI): domain Eukaryota; kingdom Metazoa; phylum Chordata; class Actinopteri; family Sciaenidae; genus Miichthys; species Miichthys miiuy. Next base: position 19,588,617 of record CM071616.1, read on the forward strand.
TGCTTTTATTTCTTTTGTGTTCTCTGCGGATTCAAGTCAATTACAAGATGAGTGTTGTTTTACACTTCAAAATATTGTAATCATCTGAAAGATGAAAATAAGAAGCTGGGGCCATATTACACGATAGTCTCTTTGGACTGTAAATTAAGTGTCTTCACATTTCTCAAGTTCAAGCTCTTCCTAGTTGGAGACATAAGGCTGATTCAAATTCCAATATTGAGGATAAGAGGTTATAGGAAATGGTTGGATGGATGGATGATAGCATCAGTTTTTAGATATTCTGATAATATCGTGAATTCTTTTGGCCACAATAATCTTTTAATGAAAGTCTGATATTGTGACAGCCCTTGGCACTTTTCCACCATTTGCACCCCAGTGTGCCCCATGGGGATGTGATCACAAGTTTAACAACTCTAAATGCAGCTGTGTGTTTTGCACCCAAAAACTGCATTAGGGTGTGATCACACAAGCTGGTGGTAAAAGGTTATTTGCATATTTAGCCAAGGATGTGACACGTGACAGAAGTTAAATTTTGGGATGCACTCTAGTCCCAATTTGGATACAAGACACCCGAGTCTAGACAGGAGCTTCAGGAAACCAAGAGCTTAGCTCGACTGGCCAACAGCAAGCCAAAGTGGTCATAAGATTCAGCCTTAAACGATAAGTAACTAGAAAAGACAAAAACTACATGTACATGACTTGTTTTTTTGGATGATAGTGTGACAAAGTTTTCATTGAAATCCAAAGAAACTTCTGTAAGAAAACATGACTGAAAGACTACACTCTGTGAGGTTGTACTTGGCCACAGTAGTGACTAAATACTAATGTCAGCATGCTAGCAGGTATAATCTTTATTATTTCCACGGCTTGATCGCAGGTTTTACTTTATTTCCAACATTAGCTTGGCTGTGTCACGGTGGAATTAAATGAAATAACTTTACCGTAGGTGGTCAAATTCTCACTGACATCAGTAGTTTCAAGTTAAAACAATTATCTTTGGGACCACTAAATCACATGACATTACAGATATAACCCTTGGTGTCAGATGTGATAGTAAGCCTTAGCCTTAGGTTAATATAAATGTACCACAAAGGAGTCATCTGCAGTCAAGTGTCATTATTCCAGACACTTTATCTTGGGTAAAATCAGCGCACCTGTGTTGTTCTCTTGTGCCTTTTTAAACCACGCTGACAGGTCTTAAAGAGCACACTTATTCACACACACTGACTCAAACCCTGTCTGTGTCTTCCAGGTGTAATTGGCTCCCTGACTGCAGCTCTGGACCCATCAGGAGTTCCAAAGAGGACGACGGATGAGACCACAGAGTCTACCTGAGAATGCTACCTGTCCCTCTGCCTCACCATGTCACCCTAGGAAAACTGTTAACCTGTCCCTGTCCTCAAATCCTCTTTTTGCCTATGTTGTCACCCATGACCCAGTGAGTTTGTGATCCCTCTCTGCACCCAGCCGAAGTCCTATTAATATGACTAAAAGAGCTTTTATTTTGGACATGTTGTTTTTTCCTCTCAATTCTGCCAGCCACCAAGGCTATGGTGGAAAGCGTCATTATACTTCTCAGCAGGTTGCAAATCACTGTCTGCTGTGGCTCTTGGGACTAGTGCTACACCTCACCCTTTCCTCATGTCAACGGGTTGACCTGAAACACCCCATAGTATCTACAGGCTATGGAAAGATACGTGGTATTAGGCGGGAGCTCAACAATGAGATATTGGGCCCTGTGGAACAGTACTTAGGCGTGCCATATGCTACCGCACCTATCGGCGAGCGCCGTTTCCAGCCTCCTGAAGCTCCAGGCTCCTGGCAAGACACCCGCAATGCCACCCAGTTTGCGCCAGTGTGTCCCCAGAATGTGCACGGGGTTTTACCTGAGATCATGTTACCAGTGTGGTTCACGGACAACCTGGATGCTGCAGCGACCTATGTTCAAAACCAGAGTGAGGACTGCCTTTACCTCAACATCTATGTACCCACTGAAGATGGTGAGTGAGACCAAACTCTCATACTAGATGTAGGAGGAAATAAACTTAGTTTCTTTGCATCAATCTCAAAAGTGCAAAGGCAAAAGTGTGTTTCAGTGTAAGTAGAGCTATTATTTTTCTATTTTGAAATTTCTGATTAGAGTCTGTACTCCAGCAAAAGACACGCAGGACATTACCAAAGAATATATTCTCTGATAATCTCCTGGGTTTGTAATCAGTCAGGCTTTCCAAATTATTATTGGTTATTTAGTTTTCCAGATGTACTGTAAAATATGCAGTCCTAATATTATGTTGAGTAATTAGATACACTTTACTTCTCATATTTAATTAACTTAAACATTTTATCACATTCAAAATTCATACAGAACATGCTGTACTAACTAACCGCTACCTTTTAGCCTGACTAAGCCATGCATGAGCGTTTTATCTTCACAATACTAATTGTGTTAACTTGCTAACATTAACCTTTTGCATGAGCAGTGCAGCGTAAGTCGCATGTGTTTTGAGTGACTGAACAAAGGTGAACCACTGATGTAGTAAATCAAGCCAGTGACTCATTGACACCATTAGCATTTAGTTACTTCAACCGGTAGACGAGCAAAATCTCTCCAAGAATGTATTCAGACACAGGCACTGTTTGTTCCGTTGTTTCTTGATGTTCTATTAATCTCTCGATAATCACATTAATTTGTTTTAATACAGTCATTGTTGTCTGGAAAGCCTCCACGACAATTAGCTTGACCAACACAAAACGTAATTTGTTTCCTGAACATGGATGGTGTACTACTGTGTAAGATAGAAGAACTAACGTTAGCAAGTTAACAGAAATCTTTATCAAATTGTTACCTGCAACAGATTTGTTGACCATTTCTTAATTCAAGTCAATAATTTCACTGATTGAGTCAATCAGTACCAAGAACAACCAAACGTCAGAGAAGACTTGTATAAAAACTCTCCTTGGAAGATGTGTTGAAACTATCTACAGTAAAGGGAAAAAGGGGTGAAGATCATTTATCAGTATGCACATTTCTTTCATCTGTCATCTATTTAGTTTAGTGACAAACCAGTGACTTAAGATGTGCAAATGTAAGAACAATGATTACGAGAGAAACAAACTAAAGGGACACTCATAATAATCACCAACTGCCCTCCATTACTGCATTAAATAATAATATAAATATTCCAATTCCTACATTACAGTCTGACTATTACTGAATTTTTCCTCAAATTCGGTGGGTCTGTCATCCAGTAAAAGTCTTTTTTCAACTCTGTCCAACTGTTCGAAATGTCTGATAATGAAGAAGGGTGCAGTTCAATAGTAAAAGAAACGTCACTGTCAACAATCAGTTCATACTAAAATCTATCAGTTGTGACAATCAGTTGTCAGAAAACATATCATGAGTGTGTGTGTGTGTGTGTGTGTGGTCTTATAACACAACACTGTAACTCGTACAGGCCGGTAGTGGTCAGCTGAGATGATGTAGGCATTTAAAAGACTGTTGTGTTTCCAAGAATGTTTCCAAGGTTGCATTTGTGTGCTGGTAATTATGAAACTAATCAGCAACATGCTGCAATTATAAATGTCTTTAGTATTGTTAGCATGTGGTTTTAAATTGAAGTGACCATTTTGGTTGGATGCCCATGTCTGTTACATGGTTTGACTGGAATGAGGCCTTTTGACTTACTCTTCAGGTGTGTATTGCATGGATGCTGCGCTGCCTAGGAATGCAAATCTTGGAGTAGCAGCTGGGTTAGAAGAAAATATAGCAAACACAATACCAAAGACAAACTAGCTTTGGCCTCTTGAGGGGAAATTAGTCAAGAACGGAAAATCACTATAAGGTAAAACCTCCACCTCTTCAGGTGCTATCTGAGTAAACTTCTTTCATTAATGATCCAGTGGAGAGAGTTTGAGAAAGCAGATGGGTAGGTTAAAGAACACAGGATCAAAGTGTAACTTTGGAGGCAAATCATAAGCTACTGATTATAGCAGGCAAGGCTAATGAGAAAACGTTAAAAAGTCTATGAATAATGGTCCCAACTGAGAGTACTCGAGAAACCACGTTTACGCATTACTGCTGCTGCTGCTGCTCATGTGTGAAGTATTGTTGTGTTTTAACACTAAAGCTGAAACCATAACCTACTTAGCTGCATTGTGTCAGTGTTGTAAATTTATTTTATTGATTAATGTTTCCTGTGGTCGGACAAAAATATGGAAAAACATGGAAAAACAGATTAATTACTAGTTGAAAATATAAAGTATTACTGTGAGACCAGAGAGGGGTTGAAACAAAACATATTAATATATCGGAAAGTGTATATACACTGGTAGAATGGGAGCTCTGCCGGCACAGTATGAGTGCTGTATAGTACATGTGTCACATACTCAACGAGAGGATGATGTAGAGTCTCTCGTCTTATTCCCAGGGGAGAAGGTGTGCAAATGAGTGAGACTGATTTTACATGTAGCCCTGTTTGCTTGTCAGAATCTGTCACTTATTGTCAGGGGTCACTGCTCACACAAAGCTGATGCTGTCCCCAAGGATATGTTTTGCCTTGTGTTTGAGAGACTGAAGGAGAGTGAAGTGCCCTGAAATCAAACACACTACGTTTTCCTCGTTTAACCGCTGTCACAATCCTGCAAATAGTTTACACTGTGTTGGATTTGCGATTATGTCAGACGCACCAGCTTTAACGCCCCTGAAAACATTAAAAAAGTATATAGGTATGACATTAAATTTTCATGACTAGATAAACAACAAAGATAAAGTTTGGGGAAAACGTCTTAACACTCAAAAACTTGGCTTTTCCGCTTCATCTGGATTGTAATGATTGTCAGTATCTTATCCGATTTTAAACCTCAACACAGTCCTCTTGTTGGAGATGCAACTTGTCAGCGCTCATCCTGTATTTGGTGTCCCACCTGCCTTCAAATTGTCTGCCTTTCAGCACCTCATTAAGGGTTTTAGTATCTCTAGGGATGGCAATGTCAGGACTGAAATATCTCAACAACTGTTGTATGTATATCCATGACATTCTGTATAAATATTTGTAGTCTCAACGGGGTAAATGACCCTGACTTTGGTGACCCCCTGACTTTTCCTCCAGCTTCACCAGCTGTTTGACACTGTAGCATGGATTGCCATGAAATACAGTACATTCATGGTTACCTGATGATGCTGTGGACTTGGTGTGACGATCCCTCAACTGTTTCTCCTCAATTCAATTCAGTTTAACTGTCACGTATAGTCGTATAGGTACAATCGTAAGCTCCTACAAATTGTCCAATTAAAAGCAGTGTAAGATAGGATCGTAATAAGAATAGAAAACATAATAAGTAGCATCACACTGAGGCGACATTTGTGGTTTTGAGTGAGATTTCTGGACACCTGGGCTGGATTTGGTGATCTCGAACACTGCAAAACTAACGACGTTCCCATTAGCCTCAGCTTCACTTTGTGTTTCATGCTAAGTAGCAATTGTCGGCATGCTAAAATGCTAAGTGGTGAGAATGATAACCATTATACCAACAAAATATAAGCATGTCAGCATTGTCAGTGAGAGCATGTCGTCTTGCTGATGTTATAGCTCAAAGATGTGTCTAAGTAGAGCATCGGGGAGCTGCTAGCGTGGATGTAGCCTTTTATTGGTTAGCTAGGCTAAGCGGTTTTAGCTGTTTTTCCATTGTGTGAATCGGATAGAGGTAGCTGTACAGGCTGCGAATCCCCAGTGTGCCTTTGGTGATATTGGACTGTGTAAATAAAACCGACTTGACTTAGCTAGTAGGTTAGCTTGACGACTGGGTATCAATGAATGATGGTCAAGCATGGTTAAAGGGGGGGTGTCGGTGCTGTATTGTGCTGTGTTTGGCAGCCAGCAGCTGCATTCCCACTCATGGCGGATGTAGGTGGGCCAAAAAGAATTGGCAGCACAGAATCATAGGCAGCCTGGATCAAAATGTTTTGGTGCCAAATGTGGCCTGCACAACTTGATTTTGACACATTTTAATCTCCGGAGTACAACATAATGTATTATCCTCCCGTTCTACCTTAAGTCATGCCGCCTAGATGATATATCTGTTTGAGACCTAGAAATACTCTCTCTGAACATGTTGCCTGCATTATTCTTCGGACAAAAGAAAATTCACAGCTCTCTTTTCTTTCTGCATCTGTTCACCCCTCCTGCTCTCTCCTCCCTGAAATCATCCCTGCCTCTTCTCCTCTCTCCTCCATCTTTATGCAGATGGCGGTAGAAGGGGTCACTGTTCTGAATGCAAATGAGCTTCGTGCCCTTCCCCACCAGGCCACTATGTAGCCTGCCACTTCTTCAACTCAGATGAAATTCAAATAACTTTTTAGAATAATGTAAATAGCACAAGTGTTCTCGTGGACTGAACAGTGGTTTTTAGATCTCTCTCTTGCTCCCTACCTAATTCCACAGTGTTCCACCCTTACTCTGGTCAGGCTTGTAGGCAAGAGCACTGCATTCCTATTTCCTCAAGACACTCCTCAGCCAAGGGCCTGAGATCCTTCATTTTTATTGCAGCTCGAGCAGCCATTTACCGTGCTCTTTATTAAAAACCATATTTCAGGAGGCAGGACAGTGGAGGCAAGGATGGAGCTGGAGGCTGGGGGCACAGTAGAAGAGTCTGTGAGCAGAAGGATAGGACTGCATGTGCTGTCTGGATGTGGGGGGTTGAACCAAAGCTGTGTCTGACACCTTGTCAAGCAGACAGGCCACCATAGACATGACATACTGCAGCTTCATCCCGTTTACTGCACTGAGGAAATGGAGAGGGACGGGAGACAGCTTGCGCTCTGGCCACTAGCTCACTGAACCGAACAGAAACGTTGTTGACTGAGAGATGGAGCTGCATTAGGTCAAACAGTACTGGGACAGTCCAACGTAGGCCAGTGCTTTTCAGTAACCATTGGCCCATTACATCATGTGACAGTGAACCTACTGGTAGACTTATCTACTCAGGCAGATGGGAAAGATGTTTTTGACCCTAAACAGTGTGTTTCCCTTTGGCTACATCCTACTTTTTGTCAAGTTCATTGTAGTATTTATTCAAAACTCAAAGATAGTTGTCAGAAGTCAAGAACCCTAACACCAACAGCTTTGGGAGAGTCAGTGTGAAAGCCTCCTAACCCTTATCCTAACCTTAAACCTTCTTACTTCTCTCAGAAGAATTCATTTCACTAGAAATCTTGATTTGATAAATTGTAGTTGTAAGCTTTTAGCTCAAAGTACTGCTGTGCAGCTTCACAGAGTTGCTAACATGTCTGTTGACTTTTAGACTGTTGATCTGACAAAACTTCACTGTAGCTTCTGGAAAACTGTGATGACATTTTATAGACTAAACAATCAAGTAATCAAAAAATGAAAACGATAATGAAAATAATCCCGTATGCAGAGGTCGTCAACTTTTCTGTCACTTTCTTTTTCGGCAGAACTTCTGTTTGGGTGAGGTTCCCGTGTGAAGTCTTAATGTGTCAAAGTCTGATGGTCCATAACAAAGTGCGACTGTCTGTTTGAGCGGAGCATATCCTCACGTATAGGTTAGCTCTTTATTAGACATTAGAAAACGAATGAAATCGGAATCTCCATTAAGCAGCGAGGTGTGGTTTTAGAGTGGTGCTAAGTAGTGGGAAAGTGCTGACAAGACAAAGGACTAATGTGCCTTTTTATCCATTACCGGTCTGTCTACCTGTTTGCTCTGTAGCCCAGGACCAACTACTGTAACAGCTACCTCTATGACAGGAAGTGCTCAGACGCCTGAATGGTGGTACTCAGAGGATGCAGCAAATCCATTCAGCATTGATCCTTTTCCATTTAGATGGAGGATAAACATTTTATATTGGGAAACCATATTCATAAAGAGAGTGAAAATGCTGCATTGTAATGGTAGATTGCAGTGATGATCTGTCTCATTTGTGTACATATATATACTCCATATAGTTGTGTATATATACATGTATATACTGTCACTTCAATGGAAGGTTTCCAGCAGAATGGCAGAAACAGACACGACAGCAGCACACTGGCAGTGTGATAAACCCCTTGGCAACCCAACGTAGAGTATTCTTTAAAATGAGAGACTGCAATGCCTCCCCACCGGAGAGAGCAGGGAGTGTGCTGCTGGGTGGGTACGAGGAGGACAGCAACAAACGATAAGGGCGCTTTTAGCATGCTTTGTGTAGCGCGTGGATGTTTAATGTGTGTCCAAATGTGTGTGTGTGTGTGCGCGTGTGTGAGAGAGAGGAGAAAGAGAACGTGAGCGTGTTTTAATGGCTTTCTGGAAGACGTGCGTATGTAGACAGTGACTGAAAACGACACAGAAAGCAGTGGTAGTTGTGGCCTGATGAAAAGCTTCACTGACAGAAACCAAGAAAAAACAAATTAATGGGATCCTTATCAGTTAAGACTTACAGAGGTTGACGTGCCAGGGCGTTGGTTGGTCACTGTGATAAATGCCTGTTATTGGCTGTGCCCTATGGAGCATTTAACTGTCGTTGCCATTAAAGCTTAATGCGGGGCTCCTCTTTGACCTTGGCGAGGGAAATCCTGTCACAAGCCTTCACAGTCAGTGTAAATATCAAAAACCGCTCCCTCTTTGCTAATTTGGTAGGAAAGACTCACATTTCACACTCTATACCAGCATTTCTGCACAATGTGCCTACATGGTCACATTCTTTCAGGTTGAGTATCTGCCTGCCCGTGTGTGTGCGTGCGTGTGTGTGTGTCTTCGGTGTTATGTTTTGACAGTCTAGCCTTTCTGGATCGTGCAGGGACTTTTGCCTTAGGACTGCAACGCCGTCCTGAGCCCGAGCTAGCAGGATACAGAGTGTCTTGGCATTCCTTTGCTTTTTTTTTTTTTTTTCTGACCGAAAAGAGTGATGGCTTGATTCTGCTCATTGATTTTTCTTTACAAAGCAGCAGTGTGTCAGGGCTGATTGGGAGAAGGGTCGAGGAGAAGTGGCCCCTGGGGTCATTTACGAGGCAGTCCGTGACTAGATCCTAAGCAGTTAGAACAGATGAGTTTGGGGTTATCTTTGCAGGAAACAGTGTGTAATCCTTGTAAACATTTTGTCTTTAGCTGTGCACAGTCACTGAAATCATCTTCTTTTTTGCTCTTTTAATCTTCTCTTGTTTTTCTGCAAATGCAATCTTTTTAAATTTTATATTTTGTCCCCTCTTCCTTCTTTTTTTTTATTTTCAGGTCCGCTCACAAAAAAACAAGACGAGTCTACAATGAACAGACCAAGGGATGAAGGTATTTTAATTGCATGTTTGTTCATTTTTTTTCCTCTCCTCGTGCTCCATTTTTCAAACTCTGTGGGGACTCCTGTGTTGTTATCTGTGTTAATAATCGTCTTAGAGTCATCTCTCTATGAACACATTACATTGTCCATTGTTAACTGCTTTTATCAGCGCACAAATCTGTCATTCTTTCTCACGGGCACGCTTTTAGCGAAAATGCATAAGGAGCTCTGTACGAAATAGTTGTTCTTCATCCCCCTCTGTTACAAATACTGCTCTTTGGGTACTTGCACGGGCAGCTAATTTACTTTGGTCTCTCGGTTGCTATGTGGTTGATCAACCACACGCTGATGTTCTGACTATCCTGTGTGATGCATCACCGAAAATCAATATTCAGTCCTCTTTCCCCTACACTTTAAGTCTTGTACTAAAGTCCTTACGAAATGGTCTGCTAAATTATTGTCCTTCATAATGTTATTGGGCTTCCTGTAATACTTCATTTTTAAAAGGAGGAAAAAAAAAAAACTGCACATTTTGCTATACATTTTCAAGTTCACTGCAGTCAAATGGAGAGACTCTCATTACTCTTTACTGATGCAGCCAAAATCTATGCAGACAGTGTGTGTATTTGCCTCTGTACGCGCTCCCAGACGTACTGTGTATTACATAGCATTATGCACACATGGAGTGCATTACAATTCCATTTGAGCATGTGCGTCTACTCGAGCATGGTGCATGTACACGTCTACGCCTGAGTGCATGTGCTCTAATTTGTGCCAATGTGTGTGTGGGTTTTTTTTTTTTTTTTGTTTTTTTGTATTTTGGGCTCTGTGCTATTTGGGTATTGAATTCTCTCTCTCTCTCTCTTGCATCTCTAATTGCTATGGTTTAAAAAGAGACAGATGTAGCTAATCCAATTGTGTGGTTTCTTAACGGTGAAAACAGAAGGAAGGATTCATGCAGGATTGCCTAGGAGAGGAGCAGAATGATAGAATAGAGATGAAAGAAAAGGAAAAGCTGAGCACTGCAAGAGCACAGGGGAGGGCAATGAGGGGGAGAGAAGGGAAAAAATAGTCATAATGAAGACAAGTGCATGATGAAATGACATTTATAGAGCTTTGAAAGTGAGAGAGATGTGGAGAAAGAGAGATTGAGAGGGAGGATGAGTAGGAGACTGGTAGAGCTTGACATTTATGCCGACACCTGACGGATCTTGACATGATCACGAGGGCTCGGATTGGGCTGGATTCCTCGATTAATTGCTCACGTATGGATCGGACACAGGTTCCCAAAGATTGTGGGAAAATACTATTATTAGCGTCTTGGTTTTTTTTGAAAGTTATTTGCTTGGGCATGGGTTTGGGTGCAAACAATACTCAAGTGCTGAGTCAGGCTGAAACTTTTACACCCAAATCAATCGAGATTTCCATAAAAGAATGAGTGAGAGAGAACCAGAATAATGGAAAAGTAGAAAGTGGGCAGTTTCTATTGGGACATTACATTGAGAATAGATGTAAGGGAGGGATATTAGGGAGGATAGTATCAAGTTAGGTTGAAAAGAGAGAATAATGTGCCAGTGTTTTGGAGGCAGGCAGGAGAGACAGTGAGCTCCTTGTTGGCCATATAGACCTTGGATTTGGACTGAGTGAAACACTTTCACCCTGCGACCCTGCACCCCTAATCACCCCTCTGGCTGTGCTGAGCCCTTTTCCAATCATAGCACCATTTCCCGCACTTCAGCACACATCCAACTCTGTTTCCATCTTTTTTTTATTATCATTAATAGTTACGTTTGTTATACTTTGTTGCACAAAAGCATATAAATAGTGTCACCAGAGGTCACGTTTTTCTTGTATTCCCACCTATATATGTTATTATATATAATATAAACAGAGACCAATGTCGTTTTTAGGCTCACCTGATGAAAGCCTAAAGCCCTACCAATGTCAGAATAAAGTGCATACATGTGATGAGATAGCCTGCAAGAAGTTTCCTTCTTTTACATCACTTGGACCTTTTCTTATCCACCTTTGTTTCAGAGTCAGATTCTATGGCTAGCCACTCCATACAGCAATGACCCGGATAACCTGTAACACAACCTTATTACTTTGTGAATTTTGCACATTCTCAGAGGTAAAATAGCCTAAAAGCATTGCTGCCCTATCAAAATCTCAGCAGAGCTATAGTTGTTAAATGCTTAAATAAGTGGTTGATGTATCACAGCTAAAATTGCAAGCCGCTGAAATTTTACTGTGCAGTACAGCAACAGATACCCATTTAACTCGGACAAAAAAAGGACTATTATGTTTCAAGCCTTTAAGAAAAACCAATCAAAGAAAGCCTCAGTGGGAAAATACATTTTCTGGTCAGGGCTAGTTTTAAAGGCACAACCCGAGAGCCAAATGTAAACAAAAGAATCGCCCCACCACGTCTAGGAAACTTTCCTGTCACTTCTTTATTTGTAAACACTGAACAGCTACTAAATTTAAAGTGTGTTTACAGCTGCCTCAAGTGACATCACGTGAGTCAGTATCATCTGGGGCTCAAGCCTGCTCCTCATCTCTACACACTGCTTGCAGCTTGAGGCTATGTAAGCCACTAGCTACTAGCATAACGCAACCAAATCTCTAACCCCTGCTGGCCAATCAAGTTGCATTGGCGTCAGATTTTGACTCAGCAGAAGAAGATATCTCCTGTTCTGCTGCATCAGTTTCTATCCTTTGGCCGTTGTGAGTCTGACAATGTTGTAGAAGTCAGAGACGTTTAAGTAAGAGACGCCTCGCTGAAGAGTAACTTCCTGCATCTGTGTCACATGGGTTTAGCCACTGACGCTCCCCATTAGGAAACCAGCAGCAGATCTTTAGTCTATTAACTCTTATGGGAGAAGAATTAAACGGCAACCTACGTGACTGTGAAGTAAAGCCAATGTGGCAAAACTGCAGTTCCTTGAACGGCCACTTAAGGCTGGCTACAGAATGAGTCAATCTCCATAAGCCTATATATACAAATGTCCGACTTAACAGCAGAAATAAACATGTTTGCAGCCTGGTACAAAAAGACAGTTTTGGTCTCTATAGCTAATTTCCCCGTTCATGACAACTGTACTGAGGGTGAATTTTTATAGAACTCACCTGTTAAAATAATATTAAGGCTTAAAGTTATACATAATTAACAGTGGGGCCACTTTGATTGACAGATGGGTGCCATTACAGGTGGAACCACGAGGAAACCACGCCCAATTAGGAAACAGGAAGTGTATACTATTTCGTATCATTGGCGGAGCATTATCTTCTGTTATAAAATATCTTTGGTGGAAGTACAGTGAGAACTCTTTCACGTTCTAAGTTGATGTTTTTCAGATAATTTACATCAACTATGTTTACATCAGTAATCTGTGTTTACACTGCAGTAAAACATTGATGTAAAAACACTGTCATTCCCAAAGTTCCCTTTCTCTGTGGATTCACAGTTTTAAGTGTGACTGTGAGAGGGCCTTGTGACGGCCTGCTGATATGTCACTCCTCTATACTGTCCTGGTAATGCCGGGATAATTGAACTTGTTTACATATCCTCTGGGAAATCAGCCGAGGTTCAGAATACACCAGAGAAGAGATGAAAAAGAGCAGTGCGTCGGGTGTGTGCGACTGAAAATTTGTTATTTTTAGCCTGCGTCTGCCTGTGTCATACGTATATGTGAAGCCATATGTGCCATTTTTTTTTTTTTACATGCTCACTTGTGCGTTGTGCGTGTGTGTGTGTGTGTGTGTGTGTGTGTGTGTGTGTGTGCGCGCACGGCTGTGAGTGACGCACCCAAGTGCATGTGTAACCTGAGATTCAGGTGGTGATGCAGGCGGGTCTGCAAATACGTGAGTAGAATTTGTTACCAAGGCAACAGGCATTCAGTGAGTCGGTGCAATGGAATGGCTGGTGCAGTTCTATTAGCGAGAAGCAGTTTCCATAGCGACTCAACATCGCAGCTGCCTATGCAAGACTTTGTGTGTGTGTGTGTGTGTGTGTCTGTATGAATATGGTGTGAATCCTGTGTGAATTTGAGTGTTCATTAGCGTACCTCGCTATGTATGACTTGCTTTGTAACATTTCATATTTTTTCATCCTTGCTATCATGTTTTTCTTCTTTTTTGGGGGGGTTTGAACCTCCTATCCATGTCTCTACCGCTGTCAGTCCTCTCACACTGCCCTATTTTCATCTCCTTCCCCTCTCTGTCTTATCCCCCTTTATCTCTCTCTCTCTCCCTCTCTGTCTCCCCTATCTCTGAGTGCTGAAGCTCATCAGGGTAAACAGATGCTGTGGCTGTTATTTATGTTTCCACTTGGTCTGGCTTTCGTACAAATTATCCACAGGCCCTGCACAGTGCAGACGCTGAGCCTAAATGGGCTGCACTGGCAGCTCTCTCAGCCTTATCCACGCTCAGACACTCAGACCATACCACAGACGCTGCGAGAAAAAGGGGGATGTTGGGCACACAGGCCCGGCAGAGTGAACCATAGCAACACACTGATGGGCACAAAGACACCAATAACAGAGAGGACATCAGAACTGGCTGCACCATTTGCTCTACACATGGAGGGGAAGAACAGTTTGGGAAGGTACCATCACTGCACAGGACAGGGGAGACAGACATCACAGATTAAAATATAGAGGATAAGAAAGACACAAAATACTTGCTGCCAGCTGTCAGTCCACTGAAAATGTTTCTTCTTTTCTTCTAGTGATGGGAGGTTGGAAAAGCTGCACATGGTTCTAGAGCTGTCAATTTAAATTGGATAGACTACCTGTTGCCTGTTTACATTTAAGCTCAATAACTCCTAAAAAAAAAGTCTGCCTGTGTGTTAAATAATTTAAGCTAAGTCTGGATGATCGTGAAAATAACACCATTGTTTGTCTGTGCAGATATTCGGGACCGTCGCAAGAAGCCGGTGATGCTGTTCATCCACGGAGGCTCCTACATGGAGGGCTCAGGGAACATGTTTGATGGCAGCGTCCTTGCCGCCTATGGAAATGTCATTGTGGTCACCATGAACTATCGACTCGGCGTGCTCGGTAAGTTTGCGATGTCCCGCCGGTGAATGTGTCATCTCACCTTGACCAGTCCTCGTGTGTCAGAGAGCTGATGTCTATCAAAATGTTTGCTACAGAAATGGCGGTACAATGCACACAGAAAAATGGCGCTCTGTGAAAAATAGCCATTCATAAGGCATTATGATTTATGTCCCCTTCAAATCATAAATCACCGTAGAAAACAGAATGGCCAGGAATGAAAATAAACCCCTCCTTCTGCAGGCACCAGGAGTGCAAATAGGTCTTTATATTGTCTTACTCTAACATAATATCACAAGGCGTATGAATGTCAGCTTACACGTGTACTGGCATATACTGCAAAGATGTTATTTAAGTTTTTGACATATAGCAGCCACTCAGTTCAAATTATTTCAGCAGTGTTGACATGCTACAGCAGAGAGAACATGTAAAGTTAAGTGCCGGCAGCATGCAACAAGGAGAGGTATAAATGGTGAGTATCTCAAGGGAGCTACTGTATGAGACAATGTCCCATCAAAGCCAAAGGAAAAAATCTGAACTAAAGCGGATAACATATTGCTTTCTATGTTTTAATTTGTTATTGTGTTGTTTTTTGGTTTTCTTCAACATATGATGTGACAATAACCCTCCCACATATTGAAAAAAGCATACTTTGTGCCAGTCATTGCATAAAACCGTAAACCATGTAACAGTGAGACCCAAGCCTCTTAAATTGAGAGTGAGCCGTAAGAGCTCTAAACTTTGACTGATCGTGGTGCTGAAGATAATTCTAGGTACACTTTTAAAGTAATGTGGTGTCTGTAAGTCGTACAACACATTAAAAATACACAAATCACAAAGTGTAAATGTTGTAAACCGAAAATGAAAGATCAATGTGAAGTCCAAGAAAGTACTTGTCGCTCTAAAACTAAAATCAAGCAGTGATGTTTCTATCTATATCTATATAAGTATCATGAACGCGCGCGTCATCTTTAGCATGTAGAAATCAACGTGCGTCAGAAATTAAAAAAGTACAGAGAAGTTATGGAAACTAAAAATAAGAATCAGACAGAAGAGATTAATGTAGTACGCAAAAAGAGGGCGAGGAGGACGATGGTAACAGAAAGTTAAATGTGTCTTCTTATTTTCTCACTTAGACACCATCAGTCATTTTACATTAAATGTCACTGAACGGAGAGCATCAGTGGTCATGATAAAAAATATAATAAATTCAAATTAAATGAACAAAAACAATAAAAAAAACATGTTGTTTTCAAGTTCCTCCTGCAAGCTCAGGAGCCTCTTCAGCTCTACAATCATTTCTAACAGGCGTCTTAGGTTACAGTGCTTTGTGGAAATCATGGATTTTACATTGATCTCAGCCTTAAGAAGCAACATCTGTCTTGACTTGAACTTGATCTTTACAAATTCAAAAATGTGTCCCCCTCTCTCTCTGATCTGGTGTGTCAGATCAGTGCTCCAGTGCCTCTATCTTACCTTAACTTTGACTGTCAGCAGTTTTGATCCTAAAATGTCAGAGTTAATCTGACAGTAATTCAGAATTCACTTCATATGTAGTTACAGATGTAAAAAAACAAAACAAAAAAAAACAATATAATGGGTCTGGAATCAATAGACAGTGTGATAAAGTGACTGAACAAAGTTACTCCTTAAGATGCTTTTGGGAAATGGGGTCCTGGCCTATGCCTGCATCTTTAAGGCATGACCGAGCAGAGCCTGACGGGTCTCTTTCCATTTTCCCACAGGTAACAACTATAGTTGCTACGCGTACAGTAACAGGCATGGATGCAGGCGTTTAGCACAGTCACATTACGTTACATTTGAAAATAACCAACCCAAACCTGGACTGAAGTTTTACGCAACAGAAGTGTCAGAGTCTGGGTCAGCAGAAGTCTAATACACACCTGATAATACAGACTGTACTACATTATAGTATGTTACAGGTCTGGGACTTGGAAAGATGTTTAATAACAGCCTTTGAGTGTTTCCAGTCTTAATATCATGCACAACATGGTCAAATTAATCCTTGATAACATTTTATTTATTTATACTTGGTGTATTTAGTGTCTTCGCTTGGCCTGAAAATTGCATGTTTTTATCAATAAATTGGTATATTACAGTAACATACAGTAGCACGCAGAAAAAAACCATCCAGGATCTGACTCAATACACTACAGAGATGCCACCGACCACTGACTCCCTTCGGTGTACATTCAGCCATTGAAAGCAGAATTGAAATGTGTGTCTGTTGCTTTCAGTGTATTTTTGGATTAAGGGGTATTCTATTTGGCCATTCTGTTGGAGATTTGCAGTGCTTGCTTGGCCTGTGAGTGTGGGCTGAGCCTTGTCTGTGTGTGTGTGTGTGTGTGTGTGTGTGTGTGTGTGTGTGTGTGTGTGTGTGTGTGTGCGTGTGTGTGTGTGTGTGTGTGTGTGTGTGTGTATCCAGCCCTTGTGCTGCTGGATATCAGTGGAGTCAAGTATTTACATTCGCCATCATCTTTCGGAGGTGTTTGCACACAGACAGATCTGTGACTGTCATTGCGGTTGCCAGGTTGGGTAATCAGATCTTGTTTATTGCATCACGCCTGTTTCAACATATCAGAATAATGATAAACAGAGAAATGGGAGTAGTTTAGGATGCTGTCCAAGAGTTGCAGTGAGTATTAACAGAGGGTAACATGATCCAGACCGTTATTGACAGTGCCAGTGGAGAGAGGCACAGGGACAAGGACAAATTGAGAGTTAGTAAAGTGAGGACCTGGACCTGCAGCTCCATTTCAGCTTATTACGTGGTCTTTTTCACAGCTGAAAGACAGAATCGTGACCGTTAAGAAACTAAGCATTCACAATTTGAAATCAGGTGTGTCGGATGTTAAATTACACGCTGATCCGAACGCTCTTTACCCGGTATCTTTGTTTGCTTCAGCTCGACCTTTACATCGTTGCAGTGATTCCTATTGGAGATGTTTGAAGTGCACTCATGCGTTGCACAGTATGTTTATTACACACACACACACACACAGTGAAATACACACAAAAATACATACAAAATGCATACACATAGAGGTGGAGAGTGAGTGCTGAGTGATCATGAGGGATGACGCAGTGTCCTCGATTCCTTGAACATTGTTGAAAATTTTGATATGTGGGCGAATGTGTGCTCTCTCTCTCTCACACACACACACCTTCTCTCTGATATGCTTTAATTGGGTTACTGTACTAAGTGTGTGTGTTTGTATGTTTGCGTAGATTAAGCATGCATATTCACCCGTGCACGTGCCACTGTCCAAGTGTGTGTGTGTGTGTGCACCATTTGGTTTTCCGTGCCGTGCGTAAAATACATATATGAATAATGCACCATCTGAACTGAATCTTTAATAGCGCTTCTCTCTGACACTGATTTTGAGTCAAAGTGGGAAACACAAGCATGCCGTATTTGTAATAGTTTTATGTTCTAATCTTTAGTATTATCCCCGTACTTAGACGCACACAGGGGCTTACACATGCCAACCTCATTTCATACAATGCCTGCGCCTTTAAGAGAGTGATAGGGAGTCAGGAATAAGGGAAGAAGAGAGAGCAGGGAATAGAGACAGATGAGCGAGGGAGACTCATAGAGAGACAGTGAGGGAAAAGGAAACAGAAGGGGGGAGATGGGAACAGTCTAAAAATAAACCGTCAGAAATGCTTTTTTAAATCTGCAGTGATGCAAAGTATTCATTCAAATAAATGCTCCTGCAGTGTGACCACAGCACCCTTGTGTTGAGGTTTAACGCCTTATGCTTTCACTCCAGTGTGACACATACACATGTAATTTTGCAGCAAATGATATGCTTTATGGAATATTCTTATGAATTTATAATACGCCCTGTCGTCACGGAGTAAAATGGGTGAATGAGAAGAAAATGTCTGCTGCACACAGCTTGGTTCAGAGGTTCGGTGACAGTTGAGATTCCAGATTGCTGCTCAGCTCACCTTCTCTTACCTTCCTCCTGCTCCGGGCCCAGAGAGCCTTCTGATTTGTGTTGCAAAGCCATCTGTTCAGACTAATTAACTAATTAACTAATTAATGAACTCTGGGGAAAGGCCCACCATCGTGGGCTCTGAGAGCGAGAACATTTTTCACCTCAGGAAGAGAGATGAAACGCTTCTTCTGGAAACGTTTCTCTGCACTTTCTACCCATTTTCAGCTTTTCACTTGTAAGTAAGAGAGGCTCTTAAGTAATACATACCTCATTTAATAAGCGCAGCATTTACACTGACTTGTGAATTTACCATTTGTCATCCAGCCAAAATGTACTTTCCATATTTCCAATTGTGCTGGGTGATACTGTGTGACTTAACATAACAGACTTTTTTTTGGCTCAGAGAGTTCAATGTTCTGAAAATTAGTCTCCGTTTTGTACATGCACCCAAATAGATCAATACTGGCGGTCTATTTGATTTGAGGCCTATTGATTAGATTTTTTTGGGGCCACTTTGAGGAAAGTGCAACAAGCAGTAAACACAACACCGACACTTATAATGCTGATATGATGACTGTGTTAGCGAACAGCTGCTAACTTACACATCCAAACGGACACTTGAGTAACACTAACATTAATTTGGATGAACATTCAATCACCAAGCAACCTTAGCATTCACAACACTGAGCATATTTTATTTTATGGTTAACCTGTTTGCTTATTTACACACCACAGGGTAACATTAGCATTTATTCTCAGTTCTTTATGGCCATCTGACAAATACCGAGCCTCTTTTTAGCTCCGTTTCGGCTTCCACCATCTCCTGTGAGAAATATCTCTTTAGCTGCTAAATATTCCACTTTGTTCCCCAGCTAACTTTGTTTTCCAGTGGGTGCTGGAAATGATCAGACCTTTTTCATTAAAAACTTCTGCCCACTCCAGCTGGAAACAAGGTTGATGAGAACAGTAAGACCGAAGCTGAACATTGCAGCTGCAGCTCGTAAAAACCGAAACAATGAGCTGAAAGATGATAAATGGCTCCGTAGAGCTAAACTGAGCTGCAGATACAATTCTTTGTGTTTGTTCTTTTTTAGATTACACACAGTCAGTTCATCCATTGTTGTTATAAAATTGATTGATTTTTCACAAGAAAAAGTTGAGCTGTTGGAAGTCGATGAGGACATGTAGCTGAACACTTTCCTAGGAGACTACAGTACATGTAAACACAGCTGAGTGTAATTGGCACGATTACAGTCAGAGAGAAAATAAACATATTGATGTCATGTCATGGCAATCAGATATCCTGCTTGTATTTCTAAATAATGGTGGGAAGTTAAATCTTACTTCCCTCTGCATGCGTGTGATTAACTTTATAAAATTCAATTTAAGTGCATCCTCACAAACACTTTAAACATTGTTACTACCATTTTTTTCTTCTAAATTTGCTCCACTCTGTTCATTACTATTACCTTTACTACTATAGCTACATAATAATAATTATTAGGGATTCACGATATGTTTTTTTTTTCAGCTGATACGATAACTGCTTCGATACAGATAAGATAACGGGTAATTTCAGATCTTTCTATTTTAAAAAGAAGTTCATAACCTGTAGTTCATGCTCACCTGAGGGTAAGAAAGACGGAGATGTAGTGAGCAAAGACGGATGATCATCAACATCACTATACTGTTTGTTTATTTTTTTATGCCAAATCAAAAATCACAACAAATCTCTTGCATAGCACTTTAAAATAATTTATTACTGACCATTAATTTATCTGCTACAATTTCATTATCAGAATAATATATAATAAAATAAATTTCCCATTCTATAATTTATCCGCCCTGATATATATCAGTGCATTCACAAATACTACCTAGCGCAGCCTCTGGCGTCAGTCCAAATTGGGCTGCCCGTTGTTCTCCAAAACATTCCTTTAAATATGACATAAACATTATTTTTAGCCAGCACAGATTTTGCTGTCAATTAATTTCAGCCCGCTGCCTTCTCACAACTCAGCTCTCCCTAAATACAAATGAAACACACCTCCCACTCCCTGCACAGAGCCACAGTCTTCCCACTCTGTAAGCAATCGTTAACACTCCTTTCCTCTCATTTTGCCTACAGTGCACCGACTGCAATGACAGCACAGAAAAACATAATCATTTCGCTGGCGTGTCACTCGGATTGTGATTAGGTTCATGCGCAAACCAAGTTATTTATCCTCTTTACAGAAAAGGCTACAATATGCTTCGTACTTTATCTGCTACCTTGGCTTTATTGTAAGTGAGACTGTGATAATGTGATGGTAAAGTTTGTGTTGGAAGCTTCAGGTTCTTGTAAATATAGCGAAGAATGGGCAAGAAAGTTCACAATGAACACTAAAGACTCATACGTACAGTATATTGACTGAATCTGATACCAGTCTGTCTCCCAGGCTGACAGCCAGGACCTGGACAAGTCAAATACAAGGAAGTTAATTTCATACTTGAGGCTCGACATCTTACACACCACATAAAGCGTCAAAATCAAATTTAAGATGGCAAAGTCTCTAAAATATTTCCACACCTGTGTACGCCGCAAAAGTCTCTAAGCTTATTTAAAAGTGTATGGGTAAATGTGTATCCTAAAATATGTGTAATAACAGTTTTTGTCCATGCTTATGACTTCTGCTGTTTTAGAGGTTTTCAAACTGTGAAGCGAGTTGAGGAGGAGGAACAGAGGGAGAGGCGTGAGGCCAAGACGCTGTGCAAAATCGTAACATTATCATAACACAGTCAACACACTTGATATACGTAAGTGAAGCTTCATTATCTGATGTTTTTTGTGAAGAAACATCCATAAATCCATGTTGAAATCATGGGAAAAAAGATGAAAGTTTTCTTCAGTCTCCAACTTATTCAGTGATAGTTGTCTTTACATCCATTACATTGCAAACAGGAACTGCTAATAGCTAATTTGGCACTGAAGCCCCTGATTTAGATGATTTCCTGGTTGATGACTTAAATTTTTAAAGGTTTCCACCAAACACTTTCGAGGCATTATTTTAATATTCTCCACTGCTAAAGGCAAAAAGCTTTCCAATTTTTTTTTTTTTTTAGCAATGAACCAAGCTCACTAAAATATTTCATAAGGAGGATAACTGTAACTGGCCACAGTAAGTTTCCTCCGTAGGGCTGGACTCAGCCTTAGAGATAGGGTTAGGAGCTCGGACATCCAGAGGGAGCTCAGAGTAGAGCCACTGCTCCTTCGTGTCGAAAGGAGCCAGCTGAGGTGGTTCTGATTATGATGCCTCCTGGGCACCTTCCTTTGGAGGTGTTGCGGGCATGTTCAACTGGTAGGAGACCTCAGGGCAGACCCACAACACGCTGGAGGGACTGTATAGCTCATCTAGTCTGGGAACGCCTTGGGATCGCTCAAGAGGAGGTGGAATGCATTGCTAGGGAAAGGGACGCCTGGAACACCCTGCTAAACCTGCTGCTGCCGATGGATGGATGGATGGATGGATGAATGGATGGACAGACTGTAACCACATAATCTACTCAAATAGTTCGCCAACATTCATCCAACCCACACCCTGGAAAGTCATTAATAAGTTGTAAAACTGTTAGCGTAGCCAGTCAACTGGGACTGCTGGTCTAATAACCACATTAAAATAAATGTACTGTCAATATACTGTAATAAATGTACAATTACATAATACTTTATATAAGACTTATGGCTCATTAACTACCACATGGCAAGTTGAATGTATATATGCAAGGGCAAATGTGAGTATTGAGAATATATTATTAATTAAAACAGCTTCCTGTCTGTATCATTAGCTTTGTGATTGTGATTCTGTCTGTAAACAAGGCTCTGTTTTAATTCATCGTGTTTGATCCGGGTTGTTTTGGGGTTTGTTTTTTTTTAAATCTCAGTGACCGTGATTCACATCAGCTCGATCCATTGAAATGAAACTTTCTTTGAAAAGCTTTGAAACGTCTTTGTGTCAGCGTGAAGTTTGAAGCATTGCTTTTCAAATTTGCATGACAGCCTAGTTTTATTGCACAGCTTGGTACCATTTGAATGGACCTTTGAGAGTAAAAATTGAGTGAGATAAGTAAGGTAATAAATACAATGACACTGGAAGCCTATGGGCGGTGTACTGAAATGACATTAGTTCAGCAGGAGGAAGTACAATTACAGTATAATTTCATTTCTGGGTATACTTGACATACAGAGCGATACATAATTGAAATGGACCTGCCAGCAGGTCTTTAGATTGAACTTCCAGTGCCAACAAGGAGACTTAACAGATTTGTGTAAAAATATTGATAATCCAACAAGAGTGTGCAGCAGACTTTTGAATCAAAGAATGGAAATTATTATACAACTCCGTTATATTGGGGAGGCGTCTGGGGGTGCTAGCAATGCTTTACACCAGGACGCCACATGGCACGTCACGGCCGTGATGCTGATTTGGTCCGTCCTCAACACACCGTCGATGTGAGCATTTCAGAAGCAGAGCGTTTTTGCCCGCCAGACTTTGTTAACCTTCTCAGATTTTCTTTGGTTTATGTGCTTCTACCACCGTTGTCTCCCTTTTGGTTGCTCAGGGTGTTTTATTTTGAAAATGATGTTTGTGTGTCTGATTTCCGGGCCAGCTCAATCTGCTTTGTGCAGACTGACGCAGCTGAGGCCCGGCGGCACTTTAGGTGGGGTTACAATCATTGTCTAGAACAGCCGTGATCGGTCGCGGTGCACGTGGGTGGAACGTGTCATACCCGTGTCTGGCGGATTCTAGCTGTTGTGACTTTTAGCGTCTTTTAGTCTCAAGCTAAAATATTATAATAAAAAATCACTTTATATATTATAGGATTGACTGACTGAGTCAGTTGTTTTTATTGACCAACGTACTTTCAGAAAATAAAATTAGATGTTAAATTATTAGTACATCCTGAATACAGTACAGAGAAAGGTCACATTCATCCACGGTTACATTCATACACAGCAGTTAATCCCCAAGGTTGCTGCACCGTACCGAATGGTCAAATTCATTTTATTCCAGTCATCAAAACAGAATCTTCAGTCTTCAGGAGACATTTGCCATCTGCTTTTTTGTAATAGTGCCTTTATTTTTCTTAGTGAGTCATATACAGAAGCATTACTTTGCTTCCTCTTTTCAGTCTTCTTCTCTGTGTATAAAAAAGACAATATCTTCCCCTCTGAGTTTTGACATCTCTTATCATCCCCTATGTGACGTCACAGTGAAATGATATAGAATGTCCTTCGATATATTCCTTTCACCTCTCTGTCATTTAGGATCTGACAGAAGCTTTGGGCAATATTCGGTGTAATACCTGTCTTATGTCTCTGGATTTCCTTTTAAATTCCTTTCTCCTTTCTGATTCCCACCACACCATCCCCTCCCCTCTCCTCTCTTCTTCTTTCTTCACTGTTCACAGAAATATGTTCAGTGACCCACTGCAGTCATTTTAGTTCGGCCTTAAAAATTACTCTGCGGATGCATGTTCCCGTCTCGGCAGTCACAGTCAGATGACTGACCGCGCGTCAGTTCTGGACTGTGAATTTGTGAATGGTGCAGCCTTTTACAGAGATGGTCAACAATAGTGGATGTGCTGGATAGAGCTGTTCAATATAGTACGCTCAAAAGACTGCATAAATACTGGCAATATCCTCCTTGGTGTGGAGCTGCTGCTCCTGTCTTGCCTCAAAATTAAAAATAAATCCTCCTGATATATGTCTGTCTCTCCTGCTGAATGTGTTGTATATCAGTATGGGATAATGGCTTTCAACGTGACTCATCTCATCAGCGTAGAGAAACGCTAAGTGCTCCTACTATTTTTTTTGCATTCAGTGCTAGCACACATTATGCTTTCGATTTTATAAAATACACTCTTTTTGAAAGATTTTTCTGACAATGACAAGCGGAAGCAGACGTTCTTGAGGGACTTCTTATAGGGCACTCTGCATGATACAATATACTGTAAATCAGGGCTATTCGATTACAAATTCAATTGGGCCAGATCTTAAAACCAGGAAATGTAGATAGAACATTTTCAGTAGCCGATTTCAACACCCACACAATTGTGCGGTATCAGTTTGGTCTGCAGCCTCATCAGCTGCTATAGGCATGACAGCGTTTCAAAACATCCGTAGCTAGGATTTCAAAGTGTCAGATGGGTATATATTTAACAGCGGATGCAATGCTAGTTTAAATTTGGTCATCATTTACCTCATCCATGCTGGACAGCATCAATTCTTTCACGGTTTCTGGAGTCCATGAGTGGTGTTTTATTTATTCTTTCCGAGATCCAAGATACACGAAGGGAAGCTGCTGTAGCTCTCTCTTGGTCCATGCATGGCCGCAACATGTATGGACATGAAATGCAATCAAAACTTTAGCACCCCTCACCAAAAACTTAGCTCAATAGTATATTCTTTAGCTACTCCAACACATGTATTTCAACACTTATTGGTACTGCTAAAATAAACAAGTACTTGCCAGTCCAGGCAGGATTTCATTGGGTTATCATTCTCAGTTTTACATTTCAGGGTTGAGAGAAACATATTTTCAGTCAGGCACTTCCTTCCTTGTGACTGTAAAGAACCAGATGTTTAGAAAAGCTACCAAGCATGATCAGAACTCACATGGGAAAACGTTGTTTTGTGATATGATTGCCATCTTGAAAACATTCTGCCCAATCAGTACTGCGCAACTCTCAACAGAGATGCAAGCAAGATAGCATGCTTGTTAGCTACTTTCATACACTTATATGTGTTGTACCTATTTTGTCATATGTGTAGTCTCCAGGCCTCCGCTTCAACTGTACACTTTTCTATTTCCCGTTTCAGTTGCTGTCTGCTCCTCTGATTTCTGTCATCCTTTCATTTCACTGTCTTCGGCCTGTATCTTTACTTAGAGGTTGATGACTCTCCTCACAGTTCCTTGGCCGTTACCTAAAGCAAGTGTTGAATATGCATGAGTTCAGCCTCATAAACTGCAGCTCTCAGCGCTAAAGTCAGTAGGAAGCCCAACTCAGCAGATGGGGGGGATCAGAAAGAAAACTTACTGAAAGAGAAAGAGCAGAGAAGAGGAAACTTGTTTGACTTATCTTTAATGGTGGAAGATAAACCAAATTTCCTCTCTCTTCGTGTCGCCCTTGCGGAGACAGCATCAGGAGGCGTTAGCTCAAGCCAGCATGCTAATTCGTACACTCGACTACGTGTGTGCATTGACTTTGTTTCCGCGCTCATGTGTGCGCATGCATGCAGCTGTTTGTATACTTGAATATGGAAGTGCTCGAATGTGTGTATGCAAGTGCTTTTGTGAGTGTCTGTCCATATCATTTTGCCTGAAGCTCTGGACAGTTGCCAGGCAACTGTGGCAGGCAGCTCAGCGCTCGGCTGGACAGCCACGGAGCAGACACTTCCACATGCCTATGGTTTTGATAAGCGGCACAGGTCAGCACAGATACATTACCAGGTCAGAGTCACATCAGGCTAAGAGGCAGTCAATTGAGATGATCTAAGGATAACACAATTACACAGTAACATGCAAACTATCTCTCGATTACCAGGAGTAATCCTAATATTTCTGCTACAACAACCATGTAATTTAAAGTAACAAGATTTCTATGTTCTTAATAAAACCATCCAACATTAAACGCTACACTAAGGAAGCTGAGACCAGCTGCTTTCTAATAAATTTGCTAATCCTATTATCTCTAGATCGCAATTTAATCAAGCAGAGGTTTCTCATGATCATTATCTCATTATCATTAGGTACTAAGAAAGATTATTGTTTTCCCAAGACTGGGTCACTGTTTGTGGTTGCATGTTGTTCAGCTATTAGACTTCCTAAAGCATTCATTTGTGCTCTAAAGGCAAAAAGATGATTTCTTCTGTAGGCGATTCTGAGATATGGTTAAACAATATGAGCAAACATCGCCGCCTTTTAGCGTCTGTGTTTGTGCTTTGTAGGTACAAGATAAAGCCGGAGGTGTCTTCATCCATAAGTGAAACTGCATCATGATGACGTCACATATTTACATCAATAAGACTCTGTGATGAAAACACTAATTAAGATCCAGATGGTAGAGCTAAGCTAACAGTTGCTAAGCCAGTCTAAGCTGTATTATTTTATGATCTGACATTCTGCTTTGATGCTGTCAAACAGTCCAACATGTTTGACCCCTCAGTAGTCCAACGCTGTGAAATGCTGTTACAGTACACGCTGACGTGTCACTTCCTGTTGTGTTGGTTCTCCTGGTTCTGCACAGAAACAGACTCAAAACATTTTCTATTGTTTTTTTCTAAAACTGTAAAACACAAAAGTTGTCCAGAAAATGGCACAGGAACATTTTTTATAAAGGTTTACCTTAATCTACTTAATATTTAATTACTGTTGTTCATGGAAACATACTCAAGCATAAACACTGTTTATACTCTAGGATGCTGCTGCAGTACCAAAGCACAAAGCAATAATGTTATGTGCAGTTTTTTTTTTAAATTTTATTTCTGGGCAGTTGGCAGCAAACAAGCGTCTTTTTCTGTCTTTAATGTGTTCTGTGCAGATAAAATATTTTACAAAATATACTTAGCTAAAACTGCTGACCAGGGTTGAGCCTATCCAAAATAAATACAAAAATATGAGCAACCACCACACATCATTCTCACGTTTCTGTCCAGACATGTGTGTGTGTCACACTGATTGTTGTAGAGAGGTCAGTTTGGCTGATTCTCTTCCCCAACATGATCATCATCATCATCA
Source organism: Miichthys miiuy (assembly GCA_036365135.1). NCBI lineage: Eukaryota > Metazoa > Chordata > Actinopteri > Sciaenidae > Miichthys > Miichthys miiuy. The sequence goes on from CM071616.1 coordinate 19,615,681, forward strand.
TCATCACAATTATCATCATCATCATCACAATCATCATCATCATCATAATCACTGCTGCTACCGTCATCATCACCACCATCACTTACATTATCATTCACAGTAAAACTTAATTTGCTGTTGAACACTCTTGAGAACGCGCTGACGGTCCTCTTTTACCATCTGTCTCTGTGTACTCCCTATACTGTGCTTTATAGCCGTCCCATTCCCACGCTGAACTCAGTCACTTATACGTGTCTTTTTCAATTCCCACACAAGGAAAACTTATTGAACTTGAAAATGTGTTCTTATGCCTTAGAGGGACATGTCATAGCAGTGTGAATACAGTTTATCTGGACCAGTCTGCACTAGAATAGATGGAAATATTGTCATGGTTGGAGACAGTTAGAGAGTTTCATCTTCTGTAAAGCTGCTGATATTTAATATATGACTGCTTGTGTGTGAAACAGGTTACTCATAGTGATGAACCAAGGGGAATTATCACCTGGCCCTACAGGTTCCCTCAGCTCAATGAGAATCTATGAGCTCATTGTTTTGTTCTCGGGCCTGCAACTTGTTTTGGTTCAGTCTCATGGCTCTCATTAGAGTCATTTTGGGCCACAGCAGACAGCTGTTTTCTCTGGAAAAGATTTGATAAACACACTGTTGAGCATTTAGCAGCTGAAGAAGCCGGCAAGTTGGTGGAGACCAAAAACGGAGCTAAAAGGAGAGCGAATGTTGGACTTTCATTCGTCAAGTGGCCATGAAAACATGACTCCAAATCAATGATAATGTTGCTCTACTGTAAGTCTGCTGGATGTGTGAACAAGCAGCTGTTTAATAAGTTTAATGGCAGAATAATTACTAGACAAATAATGTCAGAAATTGGGTTTCACTCGGCAACAGATTTAAGGATTATAATTTACGTGATAATATGTTCTCGTAACAGTTCTGGGGCATTGCTGGGAAATTTAGTTAATGCACAGGAAGTGACAGAAAAAGTTCAGTTTCAGCTGAGCCGTACTGTTAATATGACACAGTCATAGACATGGTCTCTGGCACTGGATGCTACCATCTTGGCATCCCCGCCTCTGCCCATTCCCGGCTAATCTGAAAATGACATGTACGTGGGTGGAGCTGAGGTGGGCTGAATGAAGCCTGGTTGCTCAAACAAGGCAGCACCCACCTGTCAATCAAAGTGGCCTTGCTCTTAATTATGTATAACTTTAAGCCTTAATATAATTTGAACAGGTGAGTTCTATAAAAATTCACCCTCAGTACAGTTTTCATGAACGTGGAAATTAGCTATAGAGACCAAAACTGTTTTTTGTACCAGGCTGTAAACATCTTTATTTCTGCTGTGAAGTTGGACATTTTAACATTGGGGACTTATGGAGACTGACTTGTTCTGTAGCCAGCCTCAAGTGGCCGTTTAAGGAACTGCAGCTTTTGGTACTTCCACATCATCTTCCACGTAGGTCGCTGCTTGATGCAGATTTATTTTTCATTACGTTCTCCACCCCAACAGCCACTAATCTGAAGAGTATGCAGTTTACTAAAATCATTTTAGGTGTTGTTGTTGAAGTCATCCACACTTGTGTAATGTACTGTAATCATAACAACAAAGTATGTGTGTGTGTGTGTGCATGTATGACATTTTGTTCAGTTTATTTTATCTTCTTGTGGGTGTGCACCTACTGTATAAATGTGTGTCCTGGAAGTAGGTGAAACATGCCTTCTGTTTCTCTCCTCCTCTCTTTACTGACAAGTTCTCTTAACTGTGTTGTATTTCCAGCGTGGGTATTAAAAATGACTAATTTGGCAAGCTTTCTGTGTGAAATCTTCTCAGACTTGCAATGAGTTGGAGGCTGAGAAGTTCCTGACAATGACATGATGCCATCTTCTGTTTATGTGGGATATTTATTCCAACGTTGAAAAAGGCAACAAACGCACACGATTAAGTTATTCCGTGCCCCCGAATCTCTTCCCTGCTCCTCTTTCCGCACATAATTTGTATTTTCTTTTTCTTTTCCTCTCTGTGTTTGTTCTAATTTACCCTGCAGGGTTTCTGAGCACAGGGGACCAGTCTGCTAAGGGGAACTATGGCTTGTTGGACCAGCTCCAGGCTCTGCGCTGGCTCAATGAAAACATTGGCCACTTTGGAGGAGACCCAGAGAGAATCACCATCTTTGGCTCGGGAGCTGGTGCCGCCTGTGTGAACCTTCTCATCCTCTCCCACCACTCGGAGGGTAAAGTTCTTTCACTGTCATTGTCACATTAGTAGTCATATACCCTGCTCAAAGGGGATTAACATTTCAGGACAGAGTGGGTAGTGTATTTCTTTAAAGAGCATGTTAGTAATTTCAATGAACAGCCTAAACCAGATAAAAATATATGGAAATATTATTCCCCCATGTAAAGGCATGCAATATTCAAAAAGGAGTCATGCACTATTTGAAGCTATTCAGCATATATATATATATTTTTCAACGAACGTTTCAAACCTGCAAAGATTCGGTAAACCAGATCGTCAATCTGGACGGTGCTAGGGTCGACAGATGGATGAAAACAGTAGGTTATTTGCCATAAAACCATCACTCACCTTGGGACACAAGCCCTGTAATAATCCCAAATAACGTCATCCCACGAGGGACTAAGATCACTGGACTGCACTGACAAAATTGTCCTTCTCCAATAAAACTAATCCTGTCTGGATAAGGAATTAGGAACAGATACTATATATATTGCGAGCTATTCTCTCATTTATTATTGTATGGACGCTGTATAATATTATTGAGTTTCATTTGGGAATTTGTTATTTTTAGATGATTTGAATATTATTATTTTGGTGATTCTAAGCAGACGCATTAATGTGCCTCAGTGTGGACTGTAACGAGCAGCTTAAAGTCAGTATTCTAAGAGTTTAAGAGTCTTCAGTTCAACTGTGATGTTTCAGTAATGTCACAGGCAGGTGCCCACTGCTGCAAACATTTGATTTAAGAGGTTTGTTGAAAACACTTCCCCTGAAAGCAACGAGTGTACAGCAAACTATTTTAAACCGCAGCATCCTTTTATAGTAAATTGCAAAACCAAAAACTTGGCTCATGAGGTAGAGCGGGTCATCCACTAAAGTGTCCTTGAAGCAAGATACCGAACCCCAAATTGTTAATGAAGGCAGCGCCATCAGTGTGCGGCAGTGTATGAATGGTTAGCTACCAGAAACTGATGAGCAGTTGGCACCTTTGCATGGCAGCGTGTGTGTCATGTAGTTTTAGGCTATGTTGCATGATTTGCAGATAAACATTGAGCTAAACAGTGAATAAAAGTCAGGTATGCTAGAAGCACAATTTCAATATCTTTGCTGGCTAACGACGGTGCTTTGTCTCAAGATGTCTCTTGAACTACTTTGGCAACACGTCAGTGACATTTTTCACTGCTTCCTCCAGCTTCCTCTGTTCACTAAAAGCTGTAAGCTGTAAAGTGGTTTTAACTATACAGTCTGATTTGACTTTTTGTGGTCACTACTCTAACAGTCATTATCTCTGACTGCTGTGCATCTGGAAAGCTTGCTTACTGGAAAACGTGATGCGTTACTATGTCGACTGACAACTGTGAGATGCCCTCACCATCTGCATCAAAAGGCAACCTGAATATTTAACAGGATTTCAAATATGATGATTTAGATGTTCACTCCTCCGCTTTGGTGCAGTTGAAAGCATAATATAAACACGCAGTTCATGTAGAAGTTAATGTGAAAAAGTCAAGTAAAAAAAAAAAGACTGTATTGTACTGTTCTTCCTTGTGTGTGTTTGTGAATGGTAGATCTCTGAAATACCCACCAGATGTTCGATCGATATTTCTCTGATCTTGGTTGGTAGAGCTCCGAAAGCGCATGTCACTTTATATTTTACCAAGAATTCAGATTATGTTATTACACAATGGTTAACCCTCAGACTGACAAAATGAGTCTGGACGGATAAAATATAAACATTTTTATACATCCTGTATGAAGGAAATTCTCCGAGTGCGTGCATGGAGACGCACGCTTCATTTTGTCTATTTAGAGTTGGAAAACATTCAGGAGGACATGGGTAAGCATTTCAATAATTGGGTAGTATTGGCCAAGTTGTTAGATGTTGTCATGTTGCCAGCCAATGTTGGCTGTATCGCACGCTGTCCAAAGACAAAGACGAATACACACACGAGCAGACTGGTTTTCAAAATATACTCTGGGTTTCCCGGTTGAGCCTTCAGTCTCACAGACTCTGTTTGCTGTAAGTGTTTAAAACATGCCTTATATATTACATAATCAATTTGTTGTATTACTACAAAGTTCTCAAACAAGATTTTGAATGAAAATAAACTACGAGATAGCTGGAATGTAATTTAAAATAAGCATTTACTGTAATATTTTGCTTCATTATCCGCCTGCTGATAGTCACATTCTTGCACATACCGCTGGCATACATCCATGATTAGTCACCAGCTAAAATGTTACAGTGAGATAGTAAATAGAGGTAAAATGAATTGTTCAAAAACGCTGTAATCTTGGCTCAAAACAGGAAATATCAGAAAGAAAAGTGCGGGTCAGGAGTACCGTTTTTTCCACCAAATTAGCTCTGGTTCTTGAGCCGGTTTACATTCAGGGTTCAGAAACAATCAACAATAAATAATCTTATTATGTATGCCTTCTGCATACGCTCTCCATAGCTGAATAGGGGCAGCCTACGCTTCTGTTATTAGAATGGAATAGATAATTTATGTTTTTTTTACATGCATTTTACCTGGACCAGCCGCACACACATGCAAATGCAGAGAGATGATGGAGTGATGGGCAGCCACACATAGCTGCGCTCTGGAAGCAGTTAGGGGTTTGGTACCTTGCAGTGCCCAGGAGGTGAACTGGCACCTCTCCAGCTACCAGTCCACCCTCCATACTTCTGGTCTATACTGGACTTGAACCGGCCACCCTCCAGTTCCCAAGCCAAATCCCTACAGACTGAGCTACTGTCGTTATGATGGTGGTACTTGTAATATTTTCTGAGGTGGTACGCGCTATAAGTTTGTACCCATTTTGGGGGGTTGGTGTTGGATTATTTTGGTCAAGGTTACAATATGTTTTTGCTCATGTTAACAGCTGACAAGTTGAACACATTATCATTTCGGGTTGTCATGCATAGATTTGTGACAATCCTCTTCCACTCCATTTTGAAGTCAGACTGTAAAACCACAAAATGCAGAAAAAGTTTTAAAGGTACTGTCTGTGTTTGTGTATGTGTGTGTGTGTGTGTGTGTGTGTGCAGAGGGGAGATGAGATGAGGAATAGAGCTGGAGCTGCAGCTGAGAGGCTTCTTAATTGATTTCACAGGGAGAGGAGCGGGGGTGGGGCACATGCAGAATATGGGGGGGCTTAATTATTAATGACAGAATCTGCAGATAAAACAGAGGGACAGCAAGCTACTTTACATAACAGTGCAGCGGTGCAACAGTGCGAGCAGTTTTTTTCTCTCCGTCTTTTTCGCTTTATTCAGCGCGGCCATCAAGCCCACTGCTGTGTGTAGAGTTGTCACCATTTTTCTTGCTGCCGTCTCTCGTTGTATGTAGCCTAATGGAAGCATTTTATTTTCCTATCCTAATGTTCATGAAGATTTTCTCTGGCTATAAAAAGCAGGGGAATATCTACTTCATCTTGCTCCGTATGTAATACTCTACACTCACTCCTCCTCTAACATATGCATTATTGAACTCTAAAAAGGCCTTGAAGGCCCCATCAGCTGCTAGCGAAAGTGTGTCAGAGGGAACAAACAGTGTTGCAGAGAGAATGAGAGATTGTATGTTTTTTTTTCTTCCCCCCTTTGAAGCTATATCTGCTATATATGGTCCTGCTCTGTGTAGGCTTGTTCCAGAGGGCCATCGCTCAGAGTGGCTCAGCTATCTCCAGCTGGGCAGTGAACTACCGACCTGTGATGTACACCAAGATCCTGGCCAGGAAGGTTGGCTGCACTCTGGGGGACATGGCTGGGTTGGTGGAGTGCCTGAGGAGGAAGAGTTTCCGGGAGCTAGTGGACCAAGACATCCAGCCTGCGCGCTATCACATCGCCTTCGGACCTGTGGTAGATGGGGACGTGGTGCCCGATGACCCCGAGATCCTCATGCAGCAGGTTTGAGCTCATTTCTACATTGTGTCTGGTGATTATTTCCCTGCGTTTCCGTCATGTCACGCTGTGTGTGTTTTTCTCGACACCAGGGCGAGTTCCTGAACTACGACATATTGCTGGGTGTCAACCAGGGAGAGGGCCTTAAATTTGTGGATGACAGTGAAGGAGAAGATGGAATATCGGCAGCCTCGTTCGACTACACCATCTCCAACTTTGTGGACAATCTGTATGGCTACCCTGACGGTCAGATGATACTCTGTTTTACCTTGAAATTATTCATTGGTTTAAAGCTCAAATCTTTAACTTTCCACGTGTTGTTGACCTCCACAGAACTAAGAAACACTTTAAATCATGTAAAACGGTGGCGCAAAGTCAGTCAGATCCTTTACTTAAGTAAAAGCGCTACTAAACTGTAAAAATACTAGTTATAATCAAGGCTGGAACTTTATAACTTTAGCAGCAATGCCACTTGGCCCTGCAGTGGGGCAGTTTTTTTTGTTGAGGGCACAAAGGCCACATGCCAGCACATCAAGGACATTCAAAAGACTCTTTTAATAAGCAGTGAAGATCACACGGGCGTAGCCAAGCTAGCGCTACAGCTGGCAAGCTAAGCGGATAGCATGTTCTTTCCTCGTCGTTGATATTTAAGAACTAAAAGGTTTTATCTGCTCCAGTAGCATTGAGACATTTCCTCTTTCGAGCCAGACAGTCTGAACAGAAAAACCTGAGGGGAAAATCTGTGATGAACAAAAGTGTAATGCAGAGAAATGTTCAAAATTTGATAAACCAGAAGTTTGGATTCAAATCGCTGTGATAAAGTACTGCCTTTTCAAAAATAAATGGAGGTCAGTGAATAAAGAAGCGCAGCAGGTTGATTAACAAGTGTTGCCGTGTTTTTCCCTTCGCTGCAGAGTAGATTCATTACTCAGGGTTTTTGTGTTGTGTCACTTCTTCATTGATTAATTTAGTTGTAAGGAGACAAGCTACCGAAAACTAGCCTTCATTTTGTTCACAATACTTCCTGTGTGTTTGAAGCAGTTGAGACAGGAAGTTAAAAGAAAACCTAACAAAACACTATAGAGCCTGCGAACATTTACAATATTTGGATCAGGAAAGCTACAGATTTGAGCCTTAAATCCTTTCACTTTTCCTAATAGTGCAGGCCACCACATCATTGCATACATGTTCACTTTCTGTTTTCTCCAAGGTAAAGATATCCTGAGGGAAACCATAAAGTTCATGTACACAGACTGGGCTGACAGAGACAACAGTGACATGCGTAGGAAGACCCTCCTGGCTCTATTCACGGACCATCAGTGGGTGGCCCCGGCCGTCGCCACTGCCAAGCTGCACGCTGAGTTCCAGTCGCCCGTCTTTTTCTATACGTTCCACCACCACTGTCAAACCGAGGCGAGGCCAGACTGGGCGGACGCAGCCCACGGAGACGAGATCCCCTATGTGTTTGGGATTCCCATGGTGGGAGCAACTGACCTGTTTCCCTGTAACTTCTCCAAGAACGACGTGATGCTCAGTGCTGTAGTCATGACATACTGGACCAACTTTGCAAAGACGGGGTTAGTATAACACCAAATTTAAGAATTACTTTATGAAATGAAGTGAAGTTGTTAACATCAAACAATGTTTTTTCTTGTTATTTCTCTCTCTCAGGGATCCTAACCTACCAGTTCCTCAGGACACCACCTTCATCCACACCAAGCCCAACCGCTTTGAGGAGGTCATCTGGACCAAGTTCAGCTCCAAAGACAAACAGTACTTGCATATCGGCCTGAAGCCTCGTGTCAGAGACAACTACCGGGCTAACAAGGTGGCCTTCTGGCTGGAGCTGGTGCCACATCTCCACAGCCTCCACAAGGAAATCACTAGCTCCATCACAACTCGCCTGCCACCCGGTGGCACCATTCGCTGGAAGATCCCTCACACAGACGGCACCGGTTCCACACCCCACCCTGTAATGTCCACCTATCCACCTGATCCTGAGCCTGATGGTTCAGAGAGACCCCGCTTCTCTCCCTTCCCCAGTGAAACTAGGGACTACTCCACCGAGCTGAGTGTAACAGTAGCTGTGGGCGCCTCACTTCTTTTCCTGAATGTGCTGGCCTTCGCCGCGCTTTACTACAAACGGGATAAGCGCCATGAACTCATGCAGAGACGCCACCGCCGACTGTCTCCGCAACGTGGCACGACGATGGGCATGGGTGTTGGCATGGGAGTAGTGGGGGCCCCACCGCACAATGATCTGGCGCTGAGTCAAGAGGAGGAGCTAATGTCGCTGCAGATGAAGCAGCAGAGAGTGGAGCTGGAACACGGCACACCCCTCCCTTCCCGCGGCGTCCACGGTGACCTGGAACCCCTTCGGCCTCCCGTGTGCCCACCTGATTACACGCTGGCCCTGCGGCGGGCACCGGAGGATGTGCCACTGATGACAGCCAATACCATCACCATGATCCCCAGCACCATCAGCAGCATGCAGCCACTCCACCCCTTCAACACTTATCCCCCTGTCCCAGCCCCCTCCACTACACCTGTCCCCAGCCACAGCAACAATGCCCTGCCACACCAACACTCCACCACTCGTGTATAGGACCAGGCACAACCCCACTCTGGGCGCACCACACAAACTGCTCCATACAATCTCCACTCTCACCGTCCCTCTATTCTTCTTTACTATATCTTTGTCTTTTCTCATTAAGCCCTCAAATAAAGCTGCAGTTTGTAAGATTTTAAGCAGTGAAATACCTCTAAAATGTAATCACGAATCAAAGAGGAGTTGATTAAAAAGGCTCCTTTGCCAAAAGCCTCTCATCATAGGTACATACTGCTATGCCCCGTTACTCGCGACGACGCAGCTTTAAGCTTGTAGCTCTCCCACAAAGAGGTATTCGAGCTAATCACAATCAGTCAGGCATCTTACTTGTAGCTTGGTTGTTTTTGCGCATGTGTTGTTGTGTCAGTGTAAAAACTATGTTTGACATAGAATACATATATTCATTCCCATTCATTTAGTGAAAAGACAATACAGTAGCGAGCAGCTTTGTATGAAACAACATATGCCCCAACAAGCTGTCTGTCATAAAGCGGTGATTTCTTGAAACTTACAAATTGCAGCTTTAAAGGCCCAATCTGGAAGTGAAGTTTGGCACCGTGTGTTGAGCACTGTGTCCCAACAGCTGTCTCTGTGTTCAGATTTTTTTTTTTGGAGACTTTTTGTTCAGCGTGAACTGCATTCACAGCAGTGGAAGTACGAAGGATGATTTCAACTTCATTTCTGCTGTTTTACAAATACCTGTTTTCGGTGATGATGCGACTTTAATGCCATCCAAAAAAAAAAAAAGTCCTGCTTTTGCTTTTGCTTTTTTTTTTTTTTTAAATCTACTCACAAATGCTGCTTTTCAAACATTTCCAGATTGGGGCTTCAATTGTTGGGCAGTACAGGAAATAACTGAATCATACTCAGTCTGTGGGATGCAACCTGGAATCCAGGCTGTCCATTAGAACTCGCTGCATCTCCACCGCACAGGCTCTAATCATGGCCATTACTTTATTTGTTTCTCACTCATTATCTCTCTGTCTGTATCCCCATCTCAGCCCATTTAACAGCTTCTCTCTTTTTCCGCTGCCTCTCACCTCTCTCTCTCTCTCCCTCTCTCTCTTTTACTCTCTCGCATCTGCCCTTGTAGCTCTTTTTATTAAACCACTGACATAATCCATTTCCATCTTCACTCCTTTTTCCTCTTTCTCACAAATCACTTCTAGACTCTCTTTTCCTTTTGGAGTCTTTTATACAAAAACACAAATGTAAATGATGTATTATTAATAAATTGTAAGGATATGAATGAAAAAAAAAGATATTCTGATATCTCGTTTTTACCAGCATTCTTGGTGCCAAGTACTGTGATAAAGTTCCTCTTTCACTGGCGTCCAGTGGACCGCCTGGAGAGGTCCATCCTGACTGTATCTTACAAAAGGAATTACCATCATAAAAAGTGCCAACCCCCTTCATCTTTCTTTTTGATCCACACACTTGTTCTTCTTTTTTTCTTCTTTTTTTATTTACACTCAATGTTGCACTGTGGCTGGTCTCTTCTTTAAAGGGAAATCAGATTCAATATATCCTCGTTTAAAGAAAAAAAAAAGAATATAAAGTTTTATTAACTTCTTTGCTGTCTGGGATATTTGCATGTTTTCTTTTTTTTATAAAGAGTGTGGACAGAGACGTACGTTTGTCATTTTTTTGGATGATTTGCCTTGATCTTCATTTGTTTTTCTTTTATTTTGAAAATCATTTTCATTTTCTATTTTAATATCAGCTGCACTTTGTGGTACTTCAAAAAGGTATTAAAGTATTAAGAGATGAATATTGTGTAAAACTATGATTATAACAAAGAGAGTAAATATTTCCTCTTTATTTTTTTGTTTGTTTCCTAACACAGAGAGACTGATGAAAGCCTTTTTTTTTCTTTCCTCCCTTTTTTTTTTTTTTTTTTTGGCTCTGTTTCCTCTTTATCTTTTTTGCAACTGTCAAGTTTGCAGTATCTCAGTCTCACCTGAAGATAGCACTTTTTTTTTTTTTTGAGTTACGAAAAAAACAAAAAAAAGAAACTTTACATGAATAGTCTAAATAAGGTTTTTGTCTGTGACGGACATTAACCACATGCTTCAAAGTGTTTGAAGACTGCCTGACGGTTATCTTTTCGTCTGCTCTTTTGTTGTTTCATGACTCTCCCCTCTGGAAGGCGGGAGAAGAAAGGATAAGATATATTTATGACGGTCAAAAAGGTGAGAAAGCCTTGTATGCGCGTTTCACATCTTTCGCACAACTGAAACACAGAGACGGGTCACACTCTGGACTATTCTGAAAAAAAGAAAAACAAAAGAAAACCAGTGACATTAGGACAAACACTGGACGAATGCCGACAGTGATTCAATGACGATATAAGCTCGTCAGCTATGTCAATGCACAGAGGATGCATTCTAAAAAAAACCTGATTTAAAAAAAAAAAAAAAAAAAAAGATTCTTTAATGACATTACTCATACACCATATACCACAAAAACAAGGCGAGCAGACTTGGTTTCCGCCTCCTTGTGATGTTCTGTATCCTGTCTGCTTAGGATTTACGACACTCTGGAGCCAGACTGCCATCCCTCACACTGGACTGGAGCGAGCTGCGAGGACAAAAAGAACAAAAAACCAACACATGAAACAAACTGTACATTTTTTAAGTGTAAGAGAACAAAAACTGGAATTTGTAAATATTATGTTTGTCGTTTGGTTTGAGTGATTGGCCGGAATCTTTTCTTTGTGACAACAGGTGCAAGTTTAGATGACTTAACGTGATTTTATTTTATTTTTTTATTTTTTAGCGCTCACACGTATGTTTGATTCTCCTTTTATTTCCTAGATCTCGAGGGCAAATTCCAATAGGTTACGGGGGCACATGAGTACATCTGTTAACATTCATGAATAATTTGAAAAAAAAAAAAATGATAATAAAAACCACAGCATGGGACACACAAAAGAGGAATGCTTTATGGCTCAGGTTAGCTTTGATATTGCATATGTAGCTTTCTAAAGCATACACACCTGGAACTGTCCCATCAGTCACGAAGGCAGCTTTTGAGTGAAATGAATCCTTTCATTGGTTTAAAAAGCTGAAGAACAGCTGCAGAGAGCAGATGAAGGAAGAGATGATTTGAGAGAGGAGGCAAAAGATGGAGCCGACGTTTCAGATGTGCTCGAAAACAAACCACAAATCATGGACTTTTTACTTGTGATGCTGTTTGGATTTAATTGTTAGAGTCTCACGTTGTCTTGAGCATTGTCATACAGTATAACCCGTAATTGGGAGGTTGTGAAATCCTTTGTACTCTTTTGGTCTTATTTCAGACTCTAATCATGGTGGTTGTTTTGCTACCTTTTTTTTTGTTTGTTTTTGCGATTTTTGTCTGCACATTCTGTTTATGGGAATATTGACCCAGCTGTTTGATGTGAGTTTGAATTGCCCACGCTTCCAGAAACAGCATTGCTAAGACCGTATTTTTTTGTTGTTTTCCTTTCTATAACAAGGGTACGGAAAGCCAACAGATAATGGAAGCACACTCACCAAGTTTACATGTTTACACTACAGTTTTAATGTTGGCTTAAGGTAAGGAAACAAAAAAAAAAAAAGATAAAAAGCATTACAAGGATCCAAATATCTTCTTATTACAACATTTATTGCTGGAATGGTAAAGGTGAAGGCTTGCACCTGTTTGTCTGTTTCATTTAGTCTGATTCAGTAACCTGCTTGAAGCTCAAGATACTGTGAGAGAGCATAAATGACCAGAAGGGGTTGAAAGAATTAAAAGTTAATATTTCTATTTCAAATAGAGGATATTACACACTGTATGTTGTGTATCTGAACTGGAAAACATTAAAAGACATTCTTAAACAAACGCTTTGCCATTTTTTTGTCACGTATGTTAGATTTTCTCACCACGTAGGGGCAAAAGAATCCCACGGCAACACAACCCAGAGCCACTTTTAGCATCGCCGTGGCTAAGCGGTTAGCAGGCGGTTGTTTATTTTCATATTCGGCAGATACAGAACAACTTTAACTTTAGTTCTGAGTCATGTTCTTGAGTCTTGTTATCAAAATGCTTTGCTCATTATTGTTGCTGGAGACCCTGAATCATAAAAATAATGGGGATGCCCAGGTAGTTTACCCTTACCACAGCAACATGGGTTCACTGCCAACCCACGACCCTCTGCCGTATGTCATACCCCTTCTCTTCCTCTTCCCAATGTCCTTTCTGTCTTCAGCTGCTGCTATCAAGAAATAAAGACAAAAAAAAGCCCCAAATAAATAAATAAATACATTTGTAAGACACAGTTTTTATAAAGGTATTTACAAGACTAGAAATCTCTGTAGAGTTGGTTAGGTCTGTCAGAGCCATTTGATTCCTTGACAGTATTTAAAAGTATTGATTATTGGAGCTTGAAATGTGTGATGACGTTTCTCTGTTTTGATTTTTTTTTAACGAGGGAAAATGATGTGACTGCTCGGAGAGAACAGCAAACACTAAGATAGACACTCAGTGTTGTTCCTTATTACTAAGGGTCACTCTGTCTGTGGTGGTTAATGCTGTAGGAGGACGCGGGTCGAGGCTTTGAGGACCATAAACAGTTTTTTTTTTTGTTTTTACCATAAAATGTATCCTCCCATAGCTCAGCCTCCCATTATTTCATGCTCTAAGCCACACAAACTGAGTTCTGACTTTCACGCCATGAGGTCTTTTAAGTCATGTAAAGGATTTGAATTTCCAAGCCTAAAATAACTTGGCAGCAGCAGTTTTATGAAGGGAACCGTCCTCTGATCTCTGTTTATTCAGCTGCTGTACGCAATAAATCAATATTACAGCAAATATCCTGAAACACACAGATGCACCGGTCCTGTTGGATAAAGCATTTGTGTTAATGCATGACTTTCCATTCATGCAAAGCCTGATGTGGAGATAACTGATACGTTTAGTGCTGGTGAATAAGCTCTTTTAGACCTCATTGCACTTGTTTTTATCTCCGCAAAGTCAAATATTTCACTCTAATCAACTGTTTTTTATTTCCACATTACATCTTTGGCATTATGAATATTGCAGGTACACTTATTTTTCAATAAGAAACACCTGCCTGCAGCTGTTTTGTACTTTTATTTTTGATTAGTGTGCAAGAATTCCCCAAAGGAGAGCGGGAAAAGCCAAATCTGACCTTGCTCAAGTCTACAGCATTTGTACAAGGGTACTATACATCCATTTATAAAAAGTTTTAATAGTTTCCCATATCTGGCATACCAGCATTAGAATAATTGGTTTGAATTATTGCTGCAATAAGAAGCAAGTTATTAAACCTGTCTGGATCTAATAACTTTCATGGCCGGTGTGCGCTGTATTAATCCAAATCATCTTTGTTAGAGCTTAAGCATATTCATCGTAAATAGGTTGCACAAGTGTTTGGGTGACTGATGCACACGGTAATGTCAAAGCACTTGTCTTCTGCGCTCAACCCAGTTACCTCTGCAGATAATGACACTGATGTAAGCGGCGAGCACAGAAAATTCTTTCCCTCCATCACTAGATGGCAGTGTGCAACTATAATCTATAGAGAAGGGCCCTGCTGCATCAGAAAAAGACTGTTCCAACACCAAATGAATGAGCTGCATTGAAGGGAAACTCAGTTTTGCTCACCCTCACTGTCATTTTAGGATGATGGCAGCTCAGAAAGCATCTCCCTCTTTAGAGCAAACAGAAACGTCACTGTCAAAAGTTTCAATCTTCAGCGTCACATGAAGTCTAAAATGTTAAATATGCTTTTATGATATCATATTCACAGACGTTTCTTTTAATTTTTCATTGGATACTCAGCTAATATTCACACTAAATAATGAAATGTTGACGTTAAACTTGGTGTTTTCAAACTCTGCGACAAATGTATGCAATGTTGCATCCATTAAGACTTTTATAACTAGTAGATTGACTAAATCATTAACCCATCCATAACCCAGCAATAAAAGTCAAATCTAATCTTTATAACTACACATTCAAACTCACACAATGCATCTGTCTTCCTGAGCTCATCTTACATTCAGCTTTTAATAGAATTACAAGGGAGCCGCAGTAAAAGATGAAAACTGTTTTTCATTTGTGAAACCTCTGTCATCTGTCATCTTTATAAAGTTCAGCAAATCATAAGTAACACAATCACAATCACAGGCCAGTAAATTAAGATATTTTATTTAATGAGTTTGCATAACCTCCCAACAAAAAGTAGTTCTCCTGTAAAATATATGTCATGTTTCTATATTTTTTGTAAGAGGAGAAAAAATGAGAGAAAGCATTCATCAACACAATCTAATTTAAGTTTTTTTAAACCATAACCAGCCCTGTTTTAAGCTGCAAGGGGAATTTTCAAATTAACACTACAGAGAATTGTGACAATATCTGATTTTCATTACTTTATAATGTGATGGGGGAAAGAAGCACAAATATCTACTTGAAAGTTAAGTATGAACCCACTGTGCACACAGAAGGCCAAACAGGGAGAGCTTTTCAGATAGTATGCTGGAGGTACAGAGGCAGGGGGGATGGAGAGATGCAGTTGTCATAGAAGATCTGAAGGTTCTGGTCAACATCCATGCTGTTTTTCAGAAGGATCTCAAGCTCCTGGACCGACATCTCATGCACGCTGTTGCCCTCTTTGGCGTTCTTGGCCATGGCTGCGTGTGACGGGAAGCGGATGCGCACATCGTGCGGTGCGTTGCGGTCGTACTCGGTGCAGCAGTACGCGGACCAGATGTCTTCAGGGATGGCCACTCGGTCCTGGTTGTTGCGACGGATCATGTTGCCTCTGGTGGTCACTCCGGTGACGATGTAGGCCGTGCCACGGCAGAAGTTGTTGAGGCGGACCCGGATCCGCTCCTCATACTCGCGCCAGGGCCCGATGTTGAACTCCCTTATTTCTGGCACCACATTGGTCAGAGTGTAAGTGGCTGCACGGTCGTGTGGAGTGGACTGATGCTGATCTGGGTTCAGGTGACCTCTCTCGTACAGGACCACATCAGAGTAGTCATCCAGGACTGCCTGGCTGTCCTCAAACTTCATGTGGAGGTATCCGGTGGGGAAAGGCAGCATGTTTCCATTTCCATCGATTTCTGCCAGCTGTGGAGACACACAAGAGCACTTACAGTCATTTTTGTCACATGATAGAAAAAAACAGTTCCCCCTCTCCTCTAAAGTAGACTAGACCTAAACCAGCTGCTTCCAAATCCCCTTTGAAAGACATTTTAAACATCTGTGAGAGTTAAAAATGAAAATGAATGAATGAAAAACCCCTTTAAGAATGAAGCTTTTGTCCTTTTTGAAAAGCTATGACTCAAATAAATCTCCTGACCTGTGGCTCATACATCCAGGGGTAGTCAACACGCCTGTCTCCTTCTGTTTTCTTGAAGGTATAAGCCGAGTAAACAGGAATCCTCTTCAGGGGGTCATACAGGGTCACGTAACGAGGTTTGTCTGCGTAGCGTTGGCAGATCTTCTTCAGTCTGCTCTCGATGATCCCCCGCGGTGGAGTCCCCATGTACAGGGAGTCCTTGCATCTTTCTATATGATTAAAATCCAGGACAACCGTTCCTGATGTTAGAGGCAGAAAACATATTTTCAAAAGAGCAAAAAATAATGGTGTTAGCATGTTCATGGTCAGAAAACGTCTCCCACTCTGTGGCTCCTGCTGTGACTCCTGCAAGTACGATGACTGAAAATGTTTGCAGTTATGATTTAAATGTCACAAAGCAGATATGCAAAGCAAGTAGAGTGTGACCAAGAGAGACAGGCCTCCTAACACGGGTGGGGGCGTGGATGTGCAGGTGGATGCATTGCTCTAACCTACAAGTATAAAATAATATTGAATAAAAGCTGTTTGTTGTCTTGAATATTATCCTAAATTATTAAGTTTTATTGCTCTTTTTGAAATACAGCTTCCGTACCAAACTTATGGATCTGTTGATCTTAGGTTAAGTGCACCATCTCCATTTGAATTACACTGACAGTAGCAGTGCTGTATGTCATTTTTTTATATCATTATTCTACATATTAAGTTTAGTACCACACAGAATTCAGCCAGCATAGCTATTCTGACCAAGCTGGCAACCGCTACCCTCGTGAAGCCTCCATTTGGCACAAAATGTAAGACCTAAAACAACCTGCCAAAATAACTTGATCTTGCAAAAACATTTTGACCTTGCAAAGATCCCTTTTTCTTCCAGTGACGTAAGTATAGCCGTGGCAGTAAGTGAAATTCACTCTCACGGCAGCCTGCGTGTGTGGATGAGACACAGGACAGGACAGTAAATGGGTTATTCAGAAATGTGCTATCAAGGTAATGGTAAAATGCAAAACTGTGTAATCTGTCTCAGTGATGAACAAAAGGCCTAAAGTGACCAGAGAGGATCAGGCGTACTATACAGTGTGAATGGTGGATAAGCCAATGGGCAAAAGGAAGATAAGACATGTTAAGTTTAACTAGAACATATAGCAACAAAGAGTGTATGTGTGCTTGGTCTGAGCGTAAATGCCCGTTAATGTTTGCTATTACGTAATCGAAGACTAAAATATAATAGAAAAAGTACCCTAAAATTACCTACGATCCGAGATATTTAATGTTTTATAAGCTTTTGTACATGGGGTGAGTGAATCAAGAGCAAGAATTATATTAAAACAAGTTGTGAAGATACTAAAATATGAAGAAGCAAAATAAGAAAATAACCCTGTACTCCATTAATACTGGGAAACTTTATTTGCTATGAAGCAGAATGAGCATTTCATAGCAAATGGTTCAATGTTCTGCCAAAATGAGTGGTTGACCTATTTTGGCAGCTCACTGTGTGCAAAGCAATGAATCCATCTGAAACTCTCTTCCAAGTTTTTTTTCTTTTTGTCTTCAGCCTCAACACATTATGCAAATTCTTCTTTTCATTACTACACATTACTACCACTATTTGAGTAGCGTGCGGCTGCACAGTTTCCAGCAGTGCAAAGGACACTCGCATGTTTTCTTGATTTTGCAAAGTACTGACAAAAACATCCCATGTTGGCTTGATGGTTGCACTGACTTATAACTGATGGATCCACTCATCACCCAATGTCCTGCCAGTGTCCTTTGCTCTGAAAAATATTACCATCTAAATTAATGATCCCCGACCAAGGTTTACTTATAGGTCAGAGTTGTGAATCACGAGAATAATCAGGTGTTTGTGACTGTTGAAGCAGTTGCAGGAATGGATAAACGTAATGGATAAACAGTTGAAAATTATTCTTATCAATCATATCCACTTTTAAATAATGAATAGGATTAACGTCCAGTTAAAAATCCATTCACATTTTGGCTGGCGTTGATGTGGAAGTCTGATCTAAATGTCTTAAACGTAAAGGAAATAAAGAAAAACATTGCTGCAGATGAATGGCTGGAGTTTCTGGTGCTGTCCTGCTGTCCGGTCCTCAACTCTGTTTTATGCAAATTGCAACTGTTTGTCAGATTAGCCGGAGCAACAATTCTTCACTGCCCTAATAAGTCAATTTGAATGACTGAGTGTTGTTATTCATCGTGGGACCAGCTTGCCTCTCTGATCTAATCTTGAGTTATGACAATCATAACTCACGTAGCCCGGGCTGATGATGTAGTTATGGGAACAGACATTTTTCATATGTCAGCATTTTTACCAATTAAAATTATAAATTCAGGCCAAGTGCAGACACAGCTCAGCTGCCCTCTGCTGCTTCATCTTCAGGCAGAAGAGAGTCAACAATTTACTGCCGTTGAGTTACATGTTATCAGTTCTTTACTGGTCATGACTGTCCATGTAATAAACAGTCATGAGGGCTGCAGCTATTTTCTGGGTCTGTCTGTTAATTTGTTTGTCTTAGCTTGGATATATATACATATGTAGAGTATGTACAGTATATCAGGGATAACGTTACGACCACTGACAGGTGAAGCGAATGCCGATTATCTCGTTATCGTGGCTGGGAAATGTTAGGACGGCAAGTTGAACATTTTATCCTCAAAGTTGACGTGTTAGAAGCTGGAAAAATGAGGAAGCGTAAGATTGAGCGTCTTTGACAAGGCCCAAGTGGGTCAGAGCATCTCACAAGTGCGGCTCTTGTGGGGTGTTCCCGGTCTACTGTGCCCAGTACTGATCAAAAGTGGTCTAAGAGTGGGAAAAACAGTGACCCGACGAAAGGGTCATGGGAGGCCTAAGTCAAGGAAACACATGGGATCAGGATGCACTATGGGAAGAATGCAATCAGGCGGAGGCTTGTGTGATGCTTTGGCCAGTGTTCTGATGGGAAACGTTGGGTCGTGCCTTTCATGTGGATGTTACTCTGACACGTACCACCTACCTAAGCATTGTTACAGATCATGTACATCCTTCCATGGAAACAATATTCCCTGATGGCAGTGGCCTCTTTCATCAGGATAACGTGCCCTGCCACAAAGCAAATGATTCAGGCCTCCGAATTCCCCAGATCTCAGCGCACACGTACACCACGTGAGGCAGGTGGTCATAAATAAATATTATAAATTCATATAAAACACAGTAACCTATGATAATCTAATGTATTCTGTTGTAATATTGTATTGTGATTCTACTTTATTATATTCAACCCCTTTCTTTACTGTATCAAATAAATAAATAAATAAAAGCTGTTGGCAGGTCTGCACGTTCTGCACGTTCCTAAAACTCAGACTGTCATCGTGTAATAATGTCTTTTGCCACTTGGAGGCAGTGTAAGGCTTGTTTGTTTCTTGCTTCCAGTTGCTATGTTAGATGCATAAATTAAAAGTATGACAAGTGTAACAAACACAATTTATCACATATTTAAAAAAAATAAAACACTGATGTATGTTAAAGCCTGAATCCAATAAAAAAATTCCATTTATTCAGAGTTTAAATGATTAATCAGAGACCTCCTCTACGCTGACAAACATGCTGTACAGTGTGAGTTCATACAATATTGTGTTAAACTATTCTTCTGGTGTGTAAATTCATGTATTTCATATTAGAAAATCCTGATACAGATCTGTTTCTCTGTGCTCAACATGAATTATTTCATGAATTTGTGTTTAAATCGGATCTTCCTGTTTTGGGCAGGTCTGTTTTTCCTTTTCCTCTCAAAACTTTCGGCTTTTCTCTTTGTTCTCTTCTCAGTTCACCACGATTCAGAGCTGCATTTCATCAGAATACTGCTTCAAAAACACATTTGTTTGCCTACTTATTGCTCATTTGTTGCGAAATTAAACTAATCTTTTTGCAATCTTTCTTTTTTTTTTTTTTTACAATTTGCAGCTAAATCCACATTGGAATTATTTCCACACAAGATATCATAAGGCATTTTGCTGTATCATTACATCCCATGCATGACATCTTTTTGCTTTTTGACAGGGACTGTCGAG
The DNA here is from genome assembly GCA_036365135.1 of Miichthys miiuy. Lineage (NCBI taxonomy): Eukaryota > Metazoa > Chordata > Actinopteri > Sciaenidae > Miichthys > Miichthys miiuy. The sequence continues at coordinate 19,635,815 of CM071616.1, forward strand.
ACAGAACAGATGCTCCCATCGCTTGTGAACTACAGGACACCATTTCTAGGCCTTCACTGAGCCACCAGGGGTCTCAATTTAGCCGATATTCTCCAGCTATGAGGCTGTCCCAATCCCTACAACTAGTTTTGCACCAAAGCTTGCTGATTGGTTCAAATACCCCACATGAGCCAAAGCATTGACCAATAGAGTGCAGGCTGATCGGGGGCTGTTGCTAAGGCACTTCAGAGGTTAAAAAAAAAAAAAGAAAAATCTGTCAGCAGTCTGCTTCCACCATTTCACTCTCACACTGGTCTGCCTCCTCATCAGCCCTCTCCTTTAGTCTCTACCTCTTGCTGTGCACTCACCAAGCACCGACACCTATGCCTGCTTCCCCCCCCCCTTCTTTACCGGTGGCCGATGGGTAAAATGTGCAGAGAGGAGAGTGAGTGGTGGTTGTTTTGCATTGTGATTGTGAGCCACAAAGACTAAGACCCTCCCTCGTGCACACACACAGAGCTCGTAGCCCCACCTCCCCTGGTTATCCTGTCACTTGACATTTGAGCTCAGCCAACACTGGTGGCCCTTCTGTCACCATTTCACTCTCCCAGTTCACCCACCCACCCCACCCCTCCCAAAAATAGATACCAGCTCCACCGAAAGCCACCAAAAGATGGTGCTTTTGCTCTTTAATCAAGCCGTTAAATATCATATTTTGATGGTAGCTGCATGAGATTGTTCATGAGGTGTGTGTGTGTGTGTGTTTGCACAGGTAAGTTTCTCTCAAAAACACTGCAAAACTTGTGTGTATGAGCTCGAGAAGATTCTCTTACAGCAGTGGAGGGATTTAAAATATCTCTTCTACTGTACTGGCCGTGTTCCAACTCTCTCTCTCACATACACACACACACATTGTATATACACTTTCAGTCACACACACACACACACACAGGAAGAGGGAAATAAAGAGCCCCTCCATGCCTCTGTCTGCTTCCCCCCCTCCTCCTGCCTCCTCTACTTCACTGCAAAATGTGATAGATAAAAGATTCTCCCCCTCCCATTGGCTCACGTCTCGTGATTGGCACGTTCGCTAAGGCCCGCCTCGCCGGTCTCTTTACATGGATCAGTCTGCTGTGTGTGCCCGAGCATCAGAGAGTGGAGTGGAAACAGGAAGAGGAGGAGAGGGGAAGAAAGGAGACAGAGGAGAGAGGATCGGGTGAGACAAGGTGGCGAGGAGTGAAAGAGAGGAAAAGGGGAGCAGAGGGGCGTGTGTGGACCAAAGAGAACAAAGACAAAAAAAAAAAAAGAAAAGGAGGTAATAGAGGAGCACAGAGGAGCAGCTTGGTGTGCTTCTTATGGCTGAATGTAAATGTGTTTGCATGCATTGTGCAGAGTGTGAGAACAGAGCTCCCCTCTGTTTCTGTGTTTGTCTTACATTTGTTGATCTGCTGTGTGTCATTGTTCTTGAATGATGTCTGTTGGCTGAACATACTGCAGTGTGTGTCTGCAGACTGTGCTGCACGTTCATGCATGAAGCCCACACACACACTCACACACTCACACACACACACACACACAGGCATGCACACATGCAGTGCTCACATGCAGAGAGCAGAATGATGAATGTAGTGAAAGGGAGCTGTTGCGGTTACACTCGTGTTGTGGTTACATTTGTGCTCTGTGGAACGTTTAACTGTTGAATATCAGCCCTTGTGTGTGTGTGTGTGTGTGTTTGTGGGAGGTGTACAGAGTTAAAAAGCTACCAAGTGTGATGATTAATCTCAATTTAGAGCAGCGTCCAAATTGTGTCACACACAGTCACTTGGCTCCTTGAAAGTTCAGCTCTGCCACACATCTTTCGGCTTTCTTGTGTGTTTCTAAAACTCGCACGCTTACACACATTTTTGAGATAAAATAGAATAAACAAAGGGTATCTATGGTTACTGTCACTAAGGTACAACGTGCACCCGATGTATGCTTTCAGGTTGGTGTGATTGCCAGCTTAGGTAACCACCTGGACGCGAGATTCTAGGTTACCGTTCCTCGCACAAGCCAGCTGTCTGACACACACACACACAAACATGCACGTGCTTTCGGTGTCTTCTTCGAATCAGTTAACCCGCTTCATTGTCTTTGTTCACAAAAAAGCTGTACATTTTGCATTGTTTGCAAAAGACACCCCTCTTTCTTGTTCTTGACCTTGCCTTGGTACATTCCAGTACCCCTCAGAGGGCTGTGCTTTATGGAGCATACACCGGGAGAAGCTGCTATTATGGAAAGGGAGAAGGGGGATAGAGCAAGAGAGAGGAGCGGGGCTGCAGGGATGTTATTTTTAGAAATGTGATTGATATTCGCCTCATACTGTACGTTCTTTCTCTGTGATGGTGACGCTATTTCAGGCCTGAATCCAATAAAATCATGCATGTGCATGCATTCCGGGTCTGCCTGTACATTGTCGCTTGTCCGCTTCCCCACTTCCATCTGTTCCCTTCATGTCTCTGCTCCTCGTGTTAGCTAGCCAAGGAGCCACCAGAGACCGGCCTGGTCTGGTGCAGCCCATCCTTCCTTTTATGGTATAGGATCAGTATCCTTTACTACTTAGACACACGTGCACACATGGTGTCTCAGCATAGAGATGCACATCTGCAGCGGTTTCACCGCAGCTAGCAAGCAGATCCAGAGTGGGAGTGTGGGATCTGCGAGAATGTGACAGACTGTTGATTTGTCCAAATGAGGACACAAATTGGAGTGTGTTTTTAGAACTGCAGCAGCTTCTCACTCCACGATGAGTATGTTTTTTTATTATTATTATTATTCAGCTGACAGAGCAGGTGTTAAAAGGCGGCAGACAGCTGGCCAGAGTGAACAGAGAAAACACAGAAATGTGGAAGTATACATCAAATCTTATAGACTCTACACGCCGCCTCCCCTTCTTGCTTGAGGCCTTGCTCCCAGCTCTGGACTAAATGATATCATCGGTTGCCAGGGATACAAGGACACAGCGTGCAGAGAAAAGGGAGGGTGAGGCATAGGCAGAGCCATACACATAGCCTGAAAGAGAAAGGAAGAGGCTGGGATATTGGGTATCAAGAAAGAAAAGGAGCCTTGTTGAAACAAGTAGGGAAGATAGCAAAGAGCAATGGGGCCGGGCCATGATGAGGGAAGACAGGAAAAAAAGAAAGCTTACCAGTCTGTCAAAGGTTACTGGCCCATCCTTCCTCTTCTTCCTTTCATCTCATTTCATTCTCTCTCTTTGTCTGGTTTGCATCAAATGTGTGTGAAATCATGTGTTGTAGGAACCGAGGGACGAGAATAGAAAGGAAGAGAATGGCAGCAATACCTGAGGGATGGAGGAGAGATGCTGCCCTTGATTTGAAACAATAAAACCTTCCTGTCTTGTACATCTGTGCACCAACTGACTGTGGTATTTCCTCACTCTCTCTCTGTCTCTTTCTTTCTCTGTCTCTCTATTATGTGTCTGTGTGTGTTTGCCAACTAGCGGAGGATGAGCATTTCTATTTAAAGGGATCCGAGACTGCATGGGTCTGCTGTCTTGCTATTCCTGACTGGCAGCATCATCGAATTTAGACCAGAGTCTGTCCCCCCGCCTTTTCTCTCAGTACTCATTGCAAGGTAAGACTGGTGACAGGGATGCACATGCACACACACACACACACACACACACACACACACACACCCATTAGATTGCAGATAAATGTCTCCAATTTACACCTAGCAGGATCGGTGTGTTGAAACTGTAAAAGGTTAGACAGCCAAATGGAGGGACTTAGCAGAGATATGAATGGATGCATAGCTATCCCTCAGGGGTGACAGAGACATGACCAGGGTTTCCTTGGTGACAAGAAGGAGGGGGGAAGCAGTCTGAGGGGTGCAGACAGCAGTAGGTGTCAATTAAACACCCACCAGCATAATACATTTGTGTACATATGTTTCACTACATACTGTCTTGGAAGTAAAGCCCACATTTAACACAATACACTCCTCCACTGCGGTGTTTGCATTGCACATTCTTTTCTTTAAGTTATCGCACCGTGAAGCAGAGAGCGTTTACCCCAGCAGCAACTTAACCCCTTTTGCACATGACATCATTTGGCCTTGCAGCTAAGTTCCAGATGTGCGGCATTAACCCTGCACAGATGGGTTTAATATTGGAAGCACAGAGCCATTGTTGTGCAAGGAGTCAAATTTTAGCTGCTGTTGAATGACGGCTCCCCCTAAAACACTGTAAGTGTGTTCTAGTGTGCAGAGCAGGGAGGGTCTACAGCAGATGGCTGTGTTTGTAATGTTGCTCAAGCACGAGCAGGCACAGGGTTAAAAGCATGATAAGGTGTCACGTCGAGGAAAAAAAAAAAAGAAGAAAACTGTGTCTGCCACTGTTGTAACACAGCGTGAAGCGTGACACGCAGTTTACAAGTTTTTGCTATGAATTTAGCACGCAGGGAACTTCTTCATTCTGCTTCAGCGCTGACAGTGTTGTGAAGTTGCCATTCAGGGACACAAACAGGAAGAAAGAAAGTGTTAGAGCTGTTGATGAAGAGGTTAGCAGGGAATCGTGCTGGTCAATCAAAAAGCAGATTGCAGTAGAGGTGGTACAAGGATTACCAAGACATGCTTTATGTATCTTGTACATAATGGCATGCATGTAGGATAAAGGCATACTGTATGTAAGAAATGTAAGATTGTATGTGCATAAAGGCTTTTTTGTCCTCTTTCTACTCTAAAAATAAATCTAAATGCAGTTGAGTCTAAAAAGCCTGAAGCCAGAGCAGCAAGAACTGTCTGGCTTCAGTTGCTCTAGCAACTGGTTGGAAATGGACTCTTGAAGAGGTAGCTCATTCAGCACTCACAGAAAAAGGTTAATTATGGCGCAGCTGTAACAGTCTCACCACAAACCTGAACTGAAACAAACGTGTACCACTGGGGAAGTGGTAAAATGTTGCACAGCAGTTCTTTGTACTATGTATAAGTAGCTGTGGGAAAAGAATGCATATAGAGGTGCAACTTGCTCACTTCAGCATGCAAAGTTGATCTTTACAAGGTCACCACAACACACTGAGTGTTGAAGTGTGTGGCAGCGGCAGTAAAGACTGATAAAGAAGATATCTTTTCTGTCTGTGATAAAAGAGGCAAGCGTAGCCAACATTTCTATTTTAATCAAAAGGGAAATTAAGCAATAAAAATGTAACCACACAAGAAGTGAACAACTTGACAACTAGCCAAACATCTGACCTGGTTTAGTGGTTCAGCGGGCAGCTATAGAGCTCACTGCGCCTGTACAATAGATGATTGAGCTAGCAGCTGATGGACTGGGTGGAAGATGGGTGCTGTTGACTTGAGATTCATTCACCACCAGACAGAATCAGAGCTTATGCTCTATGTACAGTGGAAAAACATCCTACAGCAGCCCACCCGGTGCTTTTTTCTCTGATTTTCTTTGTACATAAAGCGAGGTTGCCATGGTCCTTCGTCTTAGTGCCATGTTTTGTTTTGTTTTGTTTTGTTTTTTCTATCACTGGATGGCCACTGGCTGTGGTGGCTGCTGGGTAGCAGTGATTAGAGAGAGGCTGAATGCACAATGCAGCTCTGGCTGACTGATGATATGACTGCTCAACAGATAGAGTGCAGCTGAAAATACAGGAAATAAAATCTGCTAGAGATACACAAAATGACATGTTGGTCTTGATGTAAATCATAGATGCACAAGGATATATATCTAAAAAAAAGTGTTATTTAGTCAGAACTGCTATAAAATTCATGTTTCTCTCTGATTGTATCTCTGATCTGTGTCTTCTGTCCACAGGCTGTTCTTTGCTCTCAGGTGTGAAGTGGAGGGCCTCCCAAACACAGACCAAGACTGGTAAACACAGAGCATTTCTCTCTGCCTCTGTACTTGTGTCACACTTCACAGCATCACAGCAGCACCTCTACATTTTTACAACACAGTACTGCAAAGGCAGAGTGTCCACATTAAGGGATAGATTCTCTATTACTGTGTGTGAAAACAAAGCTCGGCAATTATTGCAAATGTCACCGATAGTAGCATAGTGAAGATGCAGAAATGTGCTTTAATGTTGTTTTCACCTGCTGCTGTAATTGGATTTTACTTTACCTGATTACAGAGCTCTTCCTGTAGGCCATTTTTCAAATAATGAATGAGTGAGTAGAGCAGTCTTATGAATAAGCATGAAGGAACTAAAGCTTCCCTTAATTTGTGTCACGTATTGTGATACACACTGCTCTTGCGAGTAACTCTTGTGCTGAGATCTGAGGCGGCACATCCATCTTGCATTTTATGTGGCCAGATTTCCTTTTAAATTAAACATCATGTTTGTTAACGTGTTCATTTTTTTTTCTCTCCATTCAAAATCAGAGCACCATACACATTAAACGACATCTGTGTTTCAGGCTGCATGTATCACCCAGCAGAGCTGTACTCTGGCCGTAACACATGGGACTCCTATCCAGCTGGAGGACCTAACAGAGGACAATGGGCTCCTGTAAACAGTCGCCCCTATGGCCACGCACAAAGGTCAGCAGCACCCTCATGCACACTTCCTCTTTATACAGTGTTATCTTTTATTTCTAACAGCACAGTAGTAGTAGTAGCTTGTAGTTTTATGTATTGACTGTACTGTAGTATTGTTTTTCCCTGTCGTACAGAATGATTTTTAGTTGTGAACACCAACTAGGACTTTTAATAAGTCTACAGTGACCTTCACTGACATTGTTGGCTCTAACTTTTAACAAAGGATATACAATAAAAAATGTCCTGCACACCCAGAGAGTTGGAAAAAATGTCTAAAGCCTTCCTGAACAGTTCAGTGAGCGTGGATAGTGAAACAACTTGAGGCTTGAACTTCCCTAACAAAGGTCATTCCAGCAGGTGGAACTCCAGCCTTTGTTGTCTGGGTTGATTCAAGATAAGCACCACTTTAAGGGACTGGCTGATTAACTCAAACTGTGATGAGCATATTCATGAAAAGCTCTTACTTCAGCTGCAGCTGTGAGCATGAACCAATCTGCAGTTGAAACAAGCAGAACTGTGGTGAATGAAACTATAACTTCTTCAGCTGCAGCTGAGAGAAGCTTCAGTCTTAACTGTTCGGCCGCAGCAGCTGAGGTTGGCTCTAATGAATATGATTGCATCTGTAGCTGCGTGGTTGTGGTTTTGGCATTAATAACACTTCGTGACTGTGATAAAGAGGTGTGACTCCCAAAGAGACATACAGTAACACTAAACTACAAACAATAAAAAAATAACGCATAGCATAGGGCGGACGCTCTAAACAACATACAGTACTGTACGTACTGTCTCCCAGCTTTGAAACAGTGCCACAATTGTTCTTTTAAGATGATATGAAAGACTTTTTCCAGGTGTCTGTTTAAAAAGTTTTATAGGGTCACAAAGACAACAAAACCCTCTGCATGACTCTTTAACCAGAAGCAAACTATGCAAACTCACTTTATATCCTGCAAAACTTGCTGTTGCCCTCAAGTATCATCTTACTCTTGAGAGATGTAAAAATTTAGCAATCATCAACAAGGAACATTCGATTGTGACATTCAAAGAAAAAGCATACAGGGTTGGTTAAGTCAACAGTCAAGGAAAACAAGTAAGTTTGGCTTCAATCTGACTTTTGTCCACTAGCAACAAGAGTTTGTTTTATTCTCATGTGAGCTGTATGTTTTCTACTGCATTATAGCTTTGAGACATTTTAGATGTTATGTATGTTTTTTTGTTTTGTTACCACAGATGCCAAGAAGGCCGCAATCAATCACATCATCCACCATCGAGTCGTCTTTATAATAGGTGAGTAAACCAGTGTAAGGTTTAGAAGTGAAGTTTATTTATATACAGCAGAGTTGTGAGACTTAGAAGTATCTTTAAAACAGGTACAATATTCTGTTGAATCTGCTACTCTGGTTCCCTCACCTTTACCTCAGTCCTAGCTTCTGATTGGTTAAGGTCAGTCACATGGTTAGTCAGAACAAGGAAGTGCAGTTGTTAGGAAGCTGATGAAACATGAAGAAAAGCGTGCTGCTTGAACAAGGAATCCATCTCCATCCTGCTGAGTGATCCAACGACCACATATCAAACCCTCACATTACATCAGTTTAAACATCATTCATACATTGTAAAATGTGCATTTTGCAACGCATTATGTCATGCAATGTCTTTGTTTCTGAAACTACCTCGAAAGCATTAAAACTTCTGGAGGGCCAACCTTACTTGTACTGTGCAGCAGAACAGTACAACACTTGAAGCCACCATGGATATGACTACTTACTTTCCATGTAAAGCTTCTGTCATGCTGTTGCGTCATTGTTTTGAATTGTCATCATGATAGTTGCTTAGCTAATTTGTTTTTTTGTTTGTTTTTTTGCTTAGGGGGGAGAGAACAGTCAACCATGTCCAGGACAAGAGCATCTCTAAGGGGCACAGACAGCCTCTTCGTCTTTGGGATGGTAAAGACCGACCGTTTGAGGCCCAGAACTGGCATCACAACTCCACACGCTCATTCCACAACCGGGCTGGCACCAATAACGGTTATCTAACAGGTCCAGGAGACCGCTACGCAGACTGGGACAACAATGTCAGCAACTCTGTGGTGAGACCTTCAGATCTGGAACATTTTTACCTTCAAAGTAACTAGAAGTCTTTCATCATTTGACTTTGACTTCCCTTTTTTCCTCTCTTTGACTGATAGCACGGGGGTCCTCGCCTTCACCGCAACAACAGAGAACTCCAGTCCCCACCGGAGAGATGGGCTCCCTCAGACTGCCGTAGGAGCTTTCCAGGCAGAATGATAAACAACAGACCAGGACCCTGGAAACGGCCAGTCCTCCATCAGCGGCGAGATCAACTGCACAGTCCACCTCCACAGCACCCTTTATCCCCTAGGGAAGAGTGTCCGGCCAAGAGAAGAAGGGACTCTGCTCCTGATCAGGTAATGTTTGTTGGTTTAGTAGAAAAAATCTTGATTCCTTTGTCAATAAGTACACTGCTAGTAGCACCACCCATTGGTAAAACCCCATCTAATATGTCAGGATATTTTTTATTGCTTCTCTGTTTAGTCATCTCATCCTGGATCAAGGCATTTTCCTTTAGTTGCCCATGCCCCTTCACCACCTCGCCACCACCGCTGCAACCAAGATGACTGGAAGCCCCTTAATGACAGGGGGGGTCCTTGCCACCACTCTGACCACAGGACCTCAGCAACACAGCAACAGGTAAGCTTGTATAACGATTAACTGATTATTAAAAACTGATCAAACACGATGATCATCGTTGATTTCCATTTGAAATTTGCAGGAGACCTCTAAACTGCGAGCTGGAGGACATGGCTTCAGTAACGGTAATCTAGCAGCTCTAAGTCAGAGTTGTGGCAGCAGACCACCACATCATGGAAACAGAGGGAAGGTCGACCGGAAAATCTCCTCTTCACCAGCAGACCACACCCGTGTGCCTTACAGCCACCAGAACCATCATTACCACTATCAGCGGCACACAGGCCACCCCAGAGCCCTACAGCACAACCCATCGCTACACCCTCTTGAGGAGAAAGACTCGCGGAGCTATCACCACAAACAAAGCACAGTGAGAATTGCGCCTTTTAAATAGCACCAACACACAAAAACCTGTCTGCGTTTTCAAGTTTTCTAATGCACTCTTGCAACTGTTGATCAATCACGTACATGGAAATAGTGAATTAGACATGAAAGCTCTCAATATCTCTTCATTTTCAAAACATGTACCATGTCATCAGGGCTAAATTTCTCTTCTTGTTATTAATTTAAAATATAACAGTACATATTTATGGTTTTGGTGCCCTATTCATGAATAAAAGTCTAACCCGATATAATATTACCCTGCAGGAACCTCAGCGCACTCATCAAAGGGGCATTTCAAGGGATCCAGCCCTCACCAAGTCTTCTAGTGCAGACTCTCCTCCCTATCCTTCCCTCCTCTGCAGTACTAAAGATGGAGGTTCTACTGCCAGCAGTCCTCGTGCTCCTTCCAGTCCCTCTTCATACGCAGCGACCAATGGCAGAAAAGACCCATCAATCATTCGTCAGTGTAGTCCCGGCCTCAGTGGACAGCAGAAACTCCAGGAAAGCCCTACTCACACCCAGAGACCTAGCCTGACATCTACCACATCTCTAAAATCCAGGTTTTCAGACAGCAAATACAGAAAGGCCTCACAACCCCTCTGCTCACGACAGTCCCCCCACAGCAGGTCAAGAGTAAACAACCCAGAGAAGGAGTTGGAAGAACACAAAAAACCTGATAAGGTGGTAAAAAAGGAGAGAAAGGATGAAGTTCAAAAGACAAACAGAAAGGGTGAAGATAGAAAAAGGCGGAAGAAAAAAGAGGAAAAACGGTTGGCCGAGAGGAAAAAGAAAAAGGATAGAGCAGCAAAGAAGGAGAGAAAGTTAGGCTTAAAAAGTAAAGTCACAGAAAAAGAAATGTTTTCTTCCATCTCCAGTTCCAACTCCTCAGGAGAGGCCAAAGTGAGCAAAATGGAGACTACAACTCTGTCCCCAGAAAATCAAGGCCAATCACCACCACCCAAACATAAGCACAGGGTGAGGAGTGACCGAGCAGAGAGGACACACAGGCCGTCCACAAATACTCTTCATCCCAGGTGCACTTCACCACAGCCATACTCAAAATCTGATAATCACAAAATGCCCAAGAAGAACAGCGCTCCAAAACGTCCCGTCAAGGAACAGGTACTACAGTCTCTTCCCAGGAACACCCGTCCGAACCAGACCAGCAAGAAGCCCTCCAAAGTCTCATCACAATCAGAAGACGGACCAAAAGCAAAGTCAGACGATACACTCCCCTCCCTTTTATTTAAAGCCTTAGCACCTCTCACTACAGCATGTTCTATTAGCTTAGAGCATCCCATCCATTGCAAAGAAGGTGGGCAGGGCGGTGTACTCAACGCCCCAGACCTACAGCCTGTGGCTGTGATGGGAAATTTGCAGGAGCTTGGAGACAACCTTGCGAATACTCCGCCTGTTCTCAGCTGGCAGGGCTCTCCAGTATCGGCTCTGGGAGAAGATGAGGAGGAGCTAGAAAAGGGGGTGATAAGTAGACCTGTCCTCCAGCCCAGCCCTACCCAGTGCTTTTCTCCTCCACCTGTTGACAGTGAGAGTGTTGATGATCTGAATAAAGAGCCTTGTGAAGCTCCACCAGCTAATTATTCCCACAATGTCACGTCTGACCTCTGTGATCTACCGGTAATGGAACAAGATGCTGAGGAAGAAAAGGAAGAAGAAGAGGACAGCACTGGGGAAACTTCTGGCTCTCTTCTCAATGAGCTTTGCCACCATAAAACAGGTTTGGATGATGTCTTCAAGAGCCTGGCCACCTTTCTCGGAGGCCAGAGGGCCACATGTCGAGGCGGCCCATTTGGGGGTCCTCCTGCTGGCACCACCAGAGGAGTGAAATACTCGTCTTCTCTTGAGTTGGGGCCAGAGATTCACGAACATCAGGATTTCTCTCACAAATCAGATCCGCCAGCATCTTCCAAACCCGATAATCAATCACCAACTCACACTACCTCAGACACACTCTTGAAATCCCACAGTCCAACACATCTGAAGGAACCTGTCTCGGACTCCCCAGTGCAAAAGAAGCAGGAAGAAATTGAGAGTGATACAAAAGAGAAACGAGAGGGTAAGGATGCAGAGATCCTCCCAGAGAGGAGCGAGTCATCGCTTCTGGAGAGGTCACTGAGTGCAAAGCTGAGCTTGACCACCACACACACAGCCTCCATCACCAGCCTCATTACTGTCTCTGCCATGGAAAAGCGAGGAAACAGCAAAGAGAGGCAACGCGTGGGTACAGACAGAAAAAGAAAACAAAAGACTAAGGATGGAGGAAGAGAAGGGGAGATCAAGATTAAGATAAAAGCAGAAGAAAGCAGTGTCAGCTGTTCTAAAAACAAAGCAAATGAAATAAGTGGTTTGGAAGAAAGGGATGTTTCATCCTCAGTGCTTGTCATCTCCAGAAACTCACCCAGACCTCTCAAAGATGGTATGAAGGGCCAGATTCCTCAGGAAAATCAAACCCCGAATGGCAAAGGCATCCAGAGAGAAAAAATGGACACTGAGAACGCTGAGGGGAAAATGTTAACGGCGAAGAAAGAAGGCGTCGTTGAGTTAGAAAATCTGATATCCTCAGCAGCTGGAAACACAAATACCAAGATCTCGAGCTCAGTGTCAACCGTAACAATCAACACATCCAAATTATCTGCGTCCACACCAGCAAGTAAACCTCCCTGCTCATCTCCAGTTGACCCACTGAAACTTAAAGCATTGTCCATGGGCTTGTCTAAGGAGCTAAAGATCCTCTTGATTAAAGTGGAGAGCGCTGGAAGACAAACATTCAACATATCCGAGGTCGAGGAGCAAAGAATCCCGCTTTCCAAGATCGGCATCAGTAACACGGCCGCTGAAGTGATCAGAGCTTGCAAGTGAGTACCCAGACGGAGATACTCGAGTTTGGGCGTCTCATTAATTAATGGAATTTCGATGAATTTTGTCTTTTATTTCTGTGTCGTGTTTTTTCCAGGGTGATAAGTGTGAAGGGGAAATTCAAGGAGTCGTTCCTGCTTCCCGCCTTTTCTGTTAAACCTCGCATTTCCATTGACATCCCCATTCCTCGAGAGAAACTCAACCCTCCTACACCAAGCATTTATGTGAGTGCACGCAGATTAGCATCTTTGAAATGAGCCAGCCCAACAAGTCTTGTCATCGACCCTAAAAACGTGTTTTTAGCCATGCTAGCTGCATGGTTCTAAGGATGGCAGACATCGGCCTGTTGTTCAATCAGTCAGACGGTCCATTACTAAAAACTGAAATATCTTAATAACTATGTGATGGATTTGTACCAAATTTTACTGTTCCCCTCAGGATGAATTGTAATGACTTTAACTCTAATCACTTTTAGCTTTTAGCTCATAGCATCTCTATACAACCTTGCAGAACCCCTAGCATGGCTGCAGACTCCTAGTCTTGTTCTTATATGAATAAAAGACTAAGCCATCGGCATAATCGTATTGAATTATTTGAAATCACTTGAATTATTCCTTAGATCGTTTTCTCGATAGCAGCAGAGAGAGCTGCCTTATCATACCTTGTTTCAAGACATCTACAGGTTTCCAACCTACTGTCAGTATTTTTCATTTGTTCTCAAGATTCAAAATTTATCGCCTTTGCTGCGTTCAGATGTTCATAATAACTCTGCGTTTTTTTTCTACAGTTGGAGAGCAAGAGGGACGCCTTCTCTCCAGTCCTGCTCCAGTTCTGCACTGATCCCAAAAATGCCGTTACTGTCATCAGAGGCCTTGCTGGCTCTCTCCGCCTTAGTAAGTTTATACGCCCTACTCATCTCAGCTAATTTACCACACTCCATCTGCTCTATTTAGCCCAACAGAATTGATCAAATTCCATTCACTCTAAATGAGTTTTTGGTGAGTGATTAGTATCACTTTGCCATTAATTAGGGGCTTTGTTTTGGGAAAATTGTTATGCAGAGAGCAAGAGGGAAAAATTTATGTCATAAAACTGTAGGCTCTACTTTATCTGTAGTAGACATTTTGATAACTTTGAGTCATTGCTATAATGAAAAATGTGCCATGGCCACCTTTCACAGTCACTGTGAGAACAATATGCAAATACAGGTGAAGTATTTGGTAAAGAATTGACAACTAAGACAAAAACTGTTGAAAACTCTGTATAACCAACCCACCAAAAGGGCAGCATACAGCGACACATTCTCATCTCATCTTTATTCTAACTGATCCATATTTGATTGCAGGCCATGTGTGGTTAACCATTACATAATGCTGGGCCACTGGGAGACTGGGCTAGATTGTTGCTTTGAATGTGTTTGCATATATGTATGTGTGTATTTTCCAGTCAAGATAAACTTATCTTAATACCGTTCATATTTCTTTTTTCTCAATGCCATACTTTGTAGAGTCAAAAAATAAAGTTTTATGGCAACATAACTGAGATAGCAACTATATTTAAGTGTTTAAAAAATAAAAACACTTGGAAATTTGTATTTAACTAATAGTTACCTTTGTTCTGTGCTTTCTCTTCCCTATGTGAGACCTTGGTCTGTTCTCCACCAAATCTCTGGTGGAGGCCAATGCGGAGCATGCGGTGGAAGTGAGGACTCAGGTTCAGCAACCCGCTGATGAGAACTGGGATCCCAGTGGTTCGGCGCAGACGTGGCCGTGCGAGAGCAGCCGCTCACACACGACTATTGCCAAATACGCCCAGTACCAGGCCTCCAGCTTCCAGGAGAGCCTACAGGTAGACATTTTCCCTCATGGCAATCACATAAAGCACACAAATGGCTTAATGTTTAGTTGGGTATGAATGTAATAAAAAGCGTTATTAACTGACTTAAGCCTGTAGTGCAGTTCTCATCCAAACAGAGTAAGAAGACACTTGTTTTACAGACATTGGGTCTCATTCAGGAAACGTTCATAAGAACGGATTTGTTTTGAAGTAGTTCACCAATCACCACTTTATACTCAGACGTATTTAGAACTGTCTCCTACGTATAGATGAACTTCTCAAAAGTTCAGACTCGTGTGCTGATAGCTGGCCTCTCTTCAGAGGGTGCAAAACCTCAAATCATAACATCTTAATCTGAATGAATTTGGAGTTTGAATGTGACACTAACATGGGTGAAAATTAAATATATAACAAAAACAAACCTAAAGAAATTGGTATTCTAGTCACTTTGGCTTTTCTCATTTACTGAGAGCGTTTTTTTTTATGACTTTAATTTTTGGCACAGTTGCTCAGCTGCCTCAGGCTCAGGATCATCCTCTGTTCGACCCAGCAGTGTAACTCCACCTACTTCATCATCTAACTTCATGTTTTAATTTCTGTCATCATTTCTGGGGAAAGTCTTCTACTCATCTGTAACTTTTTTATGAATGAAAAACCCACAAACAGAACGTTAGGGGCGTTTGTTATGCTTAATGATCAAGTCTCACAAACATCTCCTCGTGAGCATGTGACTCAGGTTATTTATCTGAATGACTGTAACAAGTGATTTATGACAAGTGTGTACAGTTGAGAGAGTTTTGTGAGTCAAACGTGGAACCTCACAGAAAAGAGACGTTCAGGATAAGAATACAAGAGAAGCATACAACAACGTTCTTGCAACTGTAACTGTAACTGTTGGTTTACTGAGATGAATAATTTCTTTTGTATCATCTCTGGTGTGTAACGATTTCTTCTTTGTAGTTCTTTGTAATATTTTGACTTGTTGTTGTTGTATACTTATACCACTACTAGAGTATAGTTACTATGATCATCACATATATTTTCCCACAATTAGCTCATCCCCTTTCACCACAGTGCTTTATTATTAAACATTCCTCCCATAATCCTGCTAATTTCAAGCAATTTCCAAAGAAAAACAAAGTAAGCAAGTGTGTGGTAGGTAAATAATGATGCATTTTACCAAATCTTTGTCCAGCACTAACCTTTAAAAGTATGTAATGATGCATCTGTCTTTAGCTGTCGGCCAACCTGTCAGCTAAGCTCATGTAGATGTGTTATAGGAGGAGAAGGAGAGTGAGAATGAAGAGGAAGGAGAGCAGGACGAGTCCTCAGAAGCATCAGCCGCAACAAAAGCTGGTCTGACACTAGCCGACAGTAAAGCCGCTGCCATCTTCAGCAAAGCGCAATCTGTCAATGCCACCGGCGTGCCCAGGTTAGCAGAGAACCGTGATCTGTTTGTATGAATAATTCACAGTTTTTACTGTGAACCACACTCCATCTCAGACTTTTTTCTTCTCCCCAGCTCAGAGCAGAAAACAGTGGGGAAGATCATTAAATTTGGGACCAATATTGATCTCTCTGACCCTAAAAGGTGAGATAATGTTATAAAATTCTGCCAACTCTAACTGCACTCGTTGAGTGTCATTTCACACTGGCCGTTATATTTGTTCATAAGGTGGAAGCCCCAGCTGCAGGAGCTGCTGAAGCTGCCAGCTTTCATGCGTGTGGAATCCAGCAACAACATGCTCAGTCACGTCGGTCACACCATCCTGGGCATGAACACAGTCCAGCTTTACATGAAGGTGCCAGGCAGCCGAACGCCAGGTCAGTGCATGTCTGACAAAACATCTAGGCATTAGTGATCCCGTGATTGTACAAGTGGTGAGGTAATGTCTCAAGCTGACTGTTGGCATTTCTCATCAGGTCATCAAGAGAACAACAATTTCTGCTCAGTCAACATCAATATCGGGCCCGGTGACTGTGAGTGGTTTGCTGTCCATGAGCACTACTGGGAGTCTATCAACAAGTTCTGCGAGAAGTGAGTGAAGGCTGATTGATTTAACAACGGACGCTACAAGAAGCTACAGTATCTGTGCAATGAACGAATGTGATGAATTGTTTCCCTCAGGCATGGAGTAGACTACCTTACAGGGTCCTGGTGGCCAGTCCTGGAAGACCTCTACAGCTCCAACATTCCTGTGTACCGTTTCATTCAGAGGCCTGGAGACCTGGTGTGGATCAATGCGGGGACTGTACACTGGGTCCAGGCGGTGGGCTGGTGCAACAACATCGCCTGGAACGTGGGACCACTCAACTGTAAGTTAGGAGGAGCATGAAACTAATTACAAATTCAATAAGCTGCCCATTTTCAGCATCAACACTGTGTTTTTTCGCTCTCCCAGCGTACCAGTATCAACTCGCTCTGGAGCGCTTCGAGTGGAACGAGGTGAAGAAGGTTAAGTCAATCGTCCCCATGATCCACGTTTCCTGGAATGTGGCTCGCACCATCAAGATCAGCGACCAGGATACCTTCAAGATGATCAAGTGAGATGTCTATTTGTGCGTTTAAGTGTGTGTGTTTGTTTACGTCTTTCACTATCTCCTGTCTCTGTCTCCCTCCTTCAGGCACTGCCTGATGCAGTCCATCAAGCACATCCAGATTCTGAGAGACCAGCTGGTGGCTGCAGGGAAGAAGATCTGTTACCAGAGTCGTGTGAAGGACGAGCCAGCCTACTACTGCAACGAGTGTGACGTGAGTCCCTCCTCCTTTCGGCTCTCTTTCCATACAGCACATTTATGTGTGTGTGTGTGTGTGTGTGTGTGTGTAGATGCATTCTCAAGCACGATATGAACCGTAACTGTGTCTGTGCAGGTGGAGGTGTTTGACCTGCTGTTTGTGACCAGCGAGAACAGCAGCAAGAAGAGCTACGTGGTGCACTGTGAGGACTGCGCCCGTGCTAAGAGCCCATCGCTGGCAGGAGTAGTGGTGCTGGAACAGTATCGGATAGAGGAGCTGATGAAAACCTACGACAGCTTCGTGCTGGTCAGTCTCACTTTCTAATCATGTACACTAACACTGATGACAGAGAGAAATTCTGAGGCCAGACCGGGTACAATAGGATATTGTCATTGTAGGACAGGTCAAAGGTGCAGGGCTTTGCCAAAAACATGAAATCATAAAGGAGTTTTACTTCATTAGAGGAAGTAGAATTAGCATTTATTTTACATTACACTAGACCATTTTCCAAAGCAAACCATAAGAGTTTAAATAACTTTTGAACTCAGTGGGATTCACTCAAGTTTTACATGTATAATCTCAAATTACAACCACACACACAGAAAGGGCTTACATGCAAAATGTGGAGAGATGGTGGAGCGTTGGGCAGCCACGTAGCGCCACCCTGGGAGCAGGAAGTGAACTGGCACCTCTCCAGCTCTCCAGTTACCTGTCACCAGTCCAAACTCCATACTGTGGTCCCTGTTGGACTCCAAAGCCCTACAGACTGAGCCACTAGTCACCTATTAATTGAATGCATGTCAGTATAATACGAAAATCAGCTTTAAGAGTCTTGTAGCTTGCTTGCAAGTGGTGATCCGTTACAGTGGAAACCAGTGTGTTTATTTGTTGTCTCAGTTTACATTATTGTTAGTCTGGAGCTACAAGCACGGACTGAAAACCTTTAAATAATCTGATGTACAGAGGAAGCTCACAGCTGCACTGTCAGAGTATCATGGCCTAAAGTTTCAAAAAGCAGTAGGCTAATGCAAAATAACTGTACACTGAGTTCCAAGGGGATTTTCATACCGCTGTTCCCTTACAGATGATATGTAGGTAACAGATGGCTGCAGTAAATTTATCTATTCTAACATTATATATTGTAGCATCTGTATAAATTAACTTTATTTGTATAGCACTTTTCCAAACAAGGTTACAAGATAAAATTTGAGCTTGCACTTAGTGTCAAAAAGTCAGATTCATTTCAGTTTAACAGTGGTGGTTTGTATTTTGTGCGTATTAGATATTTTGTAGTTGTGTTGTTTATATTGCTTTGAATTGGTAAGTGGTCCCTAGGTGCACATCACACCAGCTGAGCTCTGTCCTCTCCCTCTTTTTCTCCCCCCTCAGGCTTCATCACCCTTTTCAAAATGAGGACTCCTCCCTGGTGTCTTTCAGCCATAACCAAAACTCTAATGGCAGCACAAATGTTGTCTTCAAAGGCAATCTATTCCTGAAAAACAGTCTCTGAATCAGCCAATCACGTTTACTCAGTATTGTTTACATCACACAATAAGGTATGGATACTCAGCCAATCCAACTATAGCTCACTGTCTTCCCCATACCAGCTGCTGATTGGACGTGTGTTTTGAAATAGAATGACTAGACTGGTACTTCTCATGAAAAGCATTTCAGAAAAAAAAAAAAAAAAATGTGAGCACTGCTAGCACTGAAAATCAGGTTTATATGTTCAACGGACACTGCTGTGATTCAAAAGCGTCAAGTAGCCGGTTCTGTGTATTGATTCAGGTACTTTTATGCAAATTCAGTAGAACTTTTTTACACCAATCTAGTTATTCTATATGTCCATGAATTTGCTGTGATTCTGTTGTACCAGCAGGGGAATGGCTTCACAGGAGAAGTAGCTGATTGTCACATTTGGCATCATATTGGTTCCTGTTTTTGTTTGGTATTCAGGTAAACTCTGACATTTGTAATTCCTGTCTGTACACTCTTGGAGGTGCTATTCCAATCTTATTTATTCTCGTTAGATACTTAAAAAGTTTTACCAGCCTAGAAGTACACCACATTGGCCTTGCGAAATGTATTTAGAGGAGAGGTAATTAGAGGATTAAACACCCACAAATTAGGTTTTATGTAAGTATTAAAAAAAAAAAAAAATTAAACAAAAACTTTTATCAGTTTCTCTAAAATACGGGTTTACTAGAGGACTAATATGGTTTCATTCTTAGTTGGAAATCAAGTATGTAGATGGAAAAATTCATTATTTTTTTTTTGTTTTCCAGCTAAGTCCAGCTAAATAGTCTTTGCTGTGGTTTCTTTGATACACCCAGAAAAACAGACACAGTGTCGTTTTTTATTTTTGGAATGGGAAAACAGTCCCAGTTTTATACCTCTTTTGTTGCTATGTTCTTGTTTCTAGATGACAGAGAAAAATAAATAATTGTAAATTGTGAATGAATTTATGGGATACACAGTGGTGTGCATAGACAGGCTACAGAGAGTGGGGCGGAGAGGAGTCGCCATTGATGTTTGTGTTAATGAAGTGCCCGTTACAGTCTGGAAAAAAGTCCAAAGAGACACACAATCATAATCTTCTAATGCAAAAAGCCACTGATGAGGCAACGAAAGGCCAAACAGATGAGCAGACTGAATGGCACCTCATTGTTTTTATTGTGCCCCAAACATCTGTCCTGATGAAGCTCAGCTCCATGCACTGCCAATGGGTTTAGTGTGTTGTGTTTCCAGTTTAACATGAAGAGCACATGAAATGAGACACAGCAAGAAAGCCCCGGTCATCTTTTAAGACAGTCCTTCAAAATATAGTCTCATTTTGTTGAGGCTGCATTGTCCAACCTTTGCCTTTTAAAGGTCCAGTGTGTAACATTTAAGGGGATGTATTGGCAGAACTATGTTTTTTTTATCAGTCTATATTAACCTAAAAATAAAAATTATGTTTTTTTATTACAATAGAAGAGAGGGAGGGAGGGAGGAAGGGAGAAGGTCTTCTTTCACAGAGTCCACCATGTTTCTACAAACCCAAAGCGGACAAATCAAACACTGGCTTGAGATGGGAAATTTTTTAGCCACCGTAATTCCTCCTTCACACTCGGAACGGAGGGTGAGGCGAGTAGTTTTAAGTTGTTTGCAATCTGCGACTTCACCACTAGATGCCACTAAATCCTACACACTGCACCTTTTAAATGTAGTTATAATTCAAAGGTGACAAAATGTGTACAGTTTCAGTAGAGCGTGACCGATACAAGATACTGTATCTGATACTGATATTATTTAACAATACATCGGCCAATGGTTATTTGTTTTGAATAAAGACAATATAGATTGATCCCTTTTTTGATTTTTAGGACAATTTTGACCAAGATGCATACATTAAAACCTTGTTTGGCTTTTCCATACTACAATTTCTTATTTATCGACCGACCTACACTCACATACCTGCAATAACCTTCTAACAGCTGACGTATTGGCAGTTATCGGTCTAGCTCTACTTGAAATTACATTCAAAAGCTTTGATTCCTGCATAACATCTGATCATCACTAACAACACTGGATTGAATTTGCATGCAGTGTCTTGGTTGCAGATGTTGGGCCTGTTTTTTTTTTTTTATCATTTGAATAAATGTTCAGCGTTACTGCTCTACAAGCATTCTCATAAAATCCCCACGATTGGCAACTTTCAGATCTTTACCCCTGCCCTCATTAGCCTGTGCACACCATTTACTGTACATAATGTATCTGTTTTCAGGTTTACTAGAAGACTTATGTAGTTTTGTTCTCAATCAAAAATCTAATTTGTATATGGTCAAATTTGTCCACCTCAGTCACTTGTTTTTGTTGTTGCTATATTATAATACACCCTAAAAATATCCTGTTTCACTCTAGTTTAAATTACTGCAATGGGAATTTCTTCCGACTTTTATACCTCTTTTTGTTGTCAGTTTCTGTTTTTGGATTACAGAGGAAATGGAAAATTGTAAATTGTGACATTATTTATACTGTACATGGTTGTTTTCTTATATATTTATTGCATATCAAAGGGTACTTCACTTGATAAGGGGCTACAAGGTATTTTAAAAGTGTAAAATGGTCATAATGTGTGGATAGGGGAAGTGCAATCAGAGGGTGGTTTAATTTTCATGGTGCTAGACCCCTCCTTGCCTCAATGCCCCCTCATTAAACAACATATAATGATGTATGAACAGAAGTCAGTGAGACAACTTAAACCGACCGGTTGGTGCTTAGAACCATTTCAACACAGTTGCTTGTAACAGAAATGGAATGATGTCTTTGTACTGTATCTAACAGATGAATACCAGATCTTTTAAAATGTTTTTTTTCCATTGTATGAAATTCATAATCTTGTGAGGCATTAGTGGTTTTTGATGAGCATTAGCAGTAGTTGTAATTCTTGACACTTTTGCAGACACTTTTAGGGATGTGACTTTTAATGACGTCGAGGTTTCGTTTTATTTGTGTCTTGTCCTCATTATTAGTATTATTTGAAGGATGTAACGATGCTCTTTTCTCCTCTTGACTTGTTTGATTTATGCTGCACTTATTGTTTCAAAAAGAACTCACATAGAAGAAAACCTGAGCCAGACCTGTCTTAAATCCCTCTGTGATTTTTTTCTGTGACATATTGTATTGTTGTTCAAGAAAATAAAATGTTTTGATAAATTATTCAAAAATGCGTCTTTGGCCTTCATTTCCTTGTTGTGGTGTGGAGAGTTTGAGGTTTGCAGGTATCCAGGCATCCTCTTGCCGGATATGATCTGTTATCAGCTCTCGAAGAAGTGGAGGTGGTTTTCCATCAACTGCAAAGGAATGTGAGTAACATTTTTTTTTTCTTTCTTTCACTGTTTCGTTAGAAAACCGTGACTGCGTTTCTGCAGTTTTGCATATTGTTTCTCATACAGCTCAATATCTGAGAAATTCATATTCAATCCCAACTTAATAACTACTTGATAGGCGTGAAACTGGCTTCCATGTGAAATTACTTTTACTGTTTTGATTAACTCAATGTTGGTATGGAAACTTTTTTTTGACTAGCAGAGAGGCAGATATGCAGACTTTTGGGTTTATTGTCTTAGAGATGACAGTCTTCGCCCCACTACTTTGGCCCAGACTCTATCTCTAAATCTATGAACTGCAACCATATTTGGCACACACATCCATTGATCGCAATGTGAGTTTGACATTTGTAGTGAAATTTTTCAACAACTGCAGCTGGAGGTTGTTGCCTGGTTCGGAGAGATTTCTGACTAAATACCTCCAATCAGCCTCAGCTTGTGTTCAGTTGATATTAAATGGATGTTGGCATGCTAACAAGCTACAGCATGATCATGGTAAATCCACCTACTTAGCGTCAGCAAGTGTCATTGTTAGCGTGTTAGCATTTCCTGTAGCTGACCCACTGTGCATTAGTACGTGCGCAGAGCTTCCAGTCTCGTTCTCTGTTCTCGTGTTTTGGTGTGTTAGCATGTGAGAGTGAGCCTGCGTGTATTTAGCCTGCACTGTTCTCTGTGTAGTAACACGGGTATCTATCAACACTGCCTGACTTGAA
Source organism: Miichthys miiuy (assembly GCA_036365135.1). Classification (NCBI taxonomy): domain Eukaryota; kingdom Metazoa; phylum Chordata; class Actinopteri; family Sciaenidae; genus Miichthys; species Miichthys miiuy. The sequence continues at coordinate 19,658,458 of CM071616.1, forward strand.
GGCTTATTTCCATCCACAATGGAAATAAGCCTTTGTTATGTTTTTATCCTCGACAGTGCAATTAATCAGAACTCGGTGTTTGCACGATTCGCCCTTATTATCATGATATAAATCCATATTTCAGTTGCTGCAAGTACATGTCAATGATTGAGCTGACAATTCATAGGCTCCTTGCTCTTTTGCAGTGACATACAGAAGTTCAAACATTGACATGATGTAGCTGCCCTTTAATCTACAGTTGATGGCCACTGGGTGGCTTCACTGGACCAGTTTGCTTAAGGCTACCTTCAGAGAGAGTTGATGTGGGAGGAGAGAGAATTTCTTTAGTTTTTTCTTTGTCCCAACATTTTCCTGATACCACCTTGTCAAAGCTGCAGGCTGCAGCTGCTCCATATAGTTAACAGACCTAGTAATCCAAAAGTAACCTGAATAACATGTTGAACAAATGAATTCTGGAGGTCATAGAAGTGTGGCCTAGATGATTTGACCGTGGTCAGTCATACTGAGCCTCCAGCTTATAGCCTGTCAAACCAGGTTAGCTAAAATAACATAACAGACATAGACCACATGAAACCACATACTCATTGTACTGTCATTAACTTTTCTATGTGTAAACCAGAGATCATTTCCTTTCTAGGTGCTATTTTTGTCATTTATGTCTATCTTAACCTCCCGGGTGAAAGGACATTCGTCGCCAAAACTGCAGATGCTAGGACATCTCATCATAAACGTGGACACAGCAGCGGATATCCTCGTTCCAAGGACAGGAAGACCGTTCTTCCTCTACCAACCCCCTCAGACATTGACATACACATACAAACAACACACTTTGGCATTGTTAATGACAAAACCACCCTTTGCTCCCACGTTTTTTTGTACTCTGAGTACTAATGCCAGCATCTCTTTGATCATTTTTTCTTTGTACCTACTGTTAAAATACCAATATTCTCTCCAGGGAGCTTGTATATCTGAGAAATAAATAAACAAAGATGCCCAGAGTGGGATGAAATAATGAGACTTCATATCAAAAAACTGATTTCACCCTTTGAACTGAGCCCCACTGGCTTCTTATCAGTCCCATGATAGCTTCTTTTCCCCCACCAAATTAGTCAGTCCCCCCCCCCCACCTCCTCCCTCCCCATCCTCATTTCCTTATGTTTTCTGAAAGCGGAGCTCTGTTTTTCATCAGAAAGGTCGAGGGCCAATCGTTTGTCATTCCTGCTTCTGAGACAAATCTTAAGCAGCTCTGGGCTTTACCTTTTTTTTTATTTCAGAGCTCTGTCTTTCAACTGAGCGGTTGAGTCATGCTGTCTCATTGTTCACACCTAATGAGGGTGTGAACAATGAAGTGCTAGGCGTGATGACTGTAACATCTATCAGACTTAAAGGTCCACCGTGGCAGATTTAGGGGGTCACTATTTAAAGAATATGGCAGAAATAGAATATAATATGAATGAAAATAAGAGTCGTTATGCTACCTTAGAATGAGCCTTTTATATCTATAGGTGCCATGGGTCCTCTTCGGCAGGGTCCGCCATGTTGAACAGCTGTGTTTCTACAGTAGTCCAAAACAGACAAACTATGTTTTTGTGTATTTCATGGTTACTGTAGTTTTTTCCTAAATGCCTGTAAAATTGCAACAAAATAAGATAATAATAATAAGCGCAATAATTCTTTTTGCATATAAAACAGGAGGAGATACACTTACATATCATGTATGCATTGTGTCCCAGAGCGCTGTTTTCTTCCGATAATGGGTTTGTAAAAATCCAGTAAAAACAACACAACACAAACTTTATAATCCAGACCTCACAGCACTTCCTACGTTGGAATATTCGTCATCGTGTTGTGAGCATGAACAGTCACGTAAAATTTGTATTGATGTACACAGCATGTTAAAATGCTCCAGAAATGGCACTGCAAGCATGTAGGAATGTAAAGATATGCTCTGGCTCTGACTAGTTCTATGGTAGGCCATAAAGGGTTAAAGCCGCAAACTGAGTTTACTGGCAGTTTATTAGCATATATATAAAACTACTTGTTTTGGACCCACCTTATCAGTTTGACTGTGGAGGAGAGAAAATCCTCAGTGAGGGTGTAAAGTGTTGTGGATTGGGCAGCGTACCCTGACTCCTCTAATCTATCCAAATAAACTCTCCTTCCTCCCTCCCCCTGGTTTCCAGGGGTTATCACAGAAACCCTCCACTGCTCCCCTGTCTGTAACACAGCCCAGCCTGCTTTTCTGTGAATTTGCATCACAGGATACACACTCACACACATGCACACACTCATAGCCTCTTACGCGCTCAATCATATCTCAAAGTGGAGTCGGACTGAGGAAACAGAATGTCAGGGAAGGAAGCGCTGAAGCCAGTGGGAAAGCAGAATTTGCCTCAAGTCTGTGGAGCTCCTTTCTGACGTGCTGTGTAAGAGATCTAAGTGAGACGTTTAGATTCATAACAGAGGGCAAATATCTGATGATATTTTTGGAAATAGGCCAGAAGACAAAAGGAGAAAGTTGTTTTTTTTCTTAGATTCAGTTAAGTAGTAGAAACTCAACTTTCAATTGGATACCTCCCTCAAGATCTGGAGTTTCAAACACAGAAGACATACATCAGGAGGAAATTCTTGAAATTCTCTTTGTCTCTGACCACTCACCGCTGTTCAGGTCTTTCAGAGTCCCATCATTTTACCTCCATCGAACTGCAGGAGGACACATCGCCAGGTTTACCGCACAGTGAGTACAACAAACTTCATCGCTGTTTCTGTTTTTAATAAAACTATCGAAGATAATTCTCATCCTAACCCAAACAAAACTTTACTTGAGTAGATACTGAGCATGTTTCTTTGCTGTTCGTTCCCGTGAGTTAGTTTGGATTTCTGAAGCTGATCCACCACTTCAACGAGAAAGGCTGCATTGATGGCATCATCAAGAGCAAGCGTCTGAGCTGCTCAGTGATTGAATGGAGCTGACGAATGCTTACAAACAGGACAACTTTGAGATGAAAGCAATTCAATTTGGCCACAGGATTGTACCTATAAAAGTCTTTTAAAGGAGGGAAAAAATATTTATACACTATAAAAGCCAATAAATCCACAAAAAGCCACATAAATTCAAAAAATATTATTCCAAAGTCAACAACAGAAAGTCTTCTGATGTTTTTTTTATATATATATTTACTTGGTTTACCACAGTGTGCCACTGTTCATGTTTAAGTACACGCTAGTTTTCTCTTTATGGAGCATCACAAACAAGTGACCTTAATGGAAGGGGGCGGTATGACTTCAGTCATCTAGAATTTACTTAAAATGATGCTGACAGACGAGAACAAGAAAGAAACACTGCTCGTAAAACACGTGTCCCGCATGGCACTTGGCATCATAACAGTAGCTGTAACAAGAACAGAAGGAAATGGTCAAATTTGGCTCTGTCATGTTCTCGTCACATGTAATTAATCAAGTAGAAATGTTTAGTAGCAGTTGTTGCACATTTCTTTCAAATTCAAAGTCATAACATTGTTCTGATGCTCAGATTAGTGATAAGCGGGAATTTTCAGAGTTTTCCAGCTGTTCCCAGCTCATTGTTCTGCGTCGTGGTCAATCTGGAGTTTGGAGGTGGGGTCAGTGGAACCCATTTCCTCGCACTTAGTGCTGTGCAAAGTTATCTGTGTTGACTTTCCACACCTTTCACCACATTATTTAAGAAACTCGTTGCATAATGGATGAACATTCTTTAGCTTTCCATTTTTTTAGTGGATAGGCTGAAGAAATCAGGGCATGTAGACAGGAGAGAAGATTTTAATGCAACAGAAAATTCTATTTCAACTTCACCGCCACCAGTACAGTCGCTTAAAATACTTGGCACACTCCAATAAATACACACAAAATTGAGTTAATGTAGATTTCCTCCAAATGTAAACGTTCAGTCCTAACAGCAGGGTTCGTATAAAGCCACTGCAATCCCAACTACTGGGTAGATTCATCAATTACATGAAGTTATTGGGCTAAAACTGTTTTTCTCTCCTGCAGTATAAGCAAGGAAGATGAGTCTGTCACGGAACGGGACGCTGGAGAAGACGATATCTGAGCATGGCCACTCTGAGCGAGGCACCCCCTCCAGAGCGGGGTCAGGGGTCGTGGTGCCACCTCCGTACTCCCAGGGGGGAAGCGAAGCTGCTGATAACCCCCCGGAGTTGAGAGGCTCCCTGGACTGCTGGGCATGCTCTGTGCTGGTCACTGCACAGAATATGATCATAGCACTGATCAACGGCTTGCTGGCCAGCGTCGTGTTTGGCACCATCCTCACCCCGGCTCTTACTATGATCATATTCGGCTTCCTCTGCCACTCCACGGTAAGAATCTGTTTGGTTTTTTGACTGACAGAAGTGCAACAGGGTGAAATATAGTGGGTCAGACTGCTGCTGTGTCCCAATTCCTTTTGAGAGAACAGGAAATGATGTGGACTGTCAATCAAACTGGGAATCTGGGAATGCCACCGTGATGTTTTTCCAGAGATTTGATACTGTTTTCCAAGATCTTACTGGATCTTCCTGGAGCTTAATTTAAATTTTTTGCAGCTGTGGCTAAGCTGCTCTGTTTCCTTTGTGCAATGCACTGTGGGACAATAGTATGCCCTAACCACACACATTTAAAAATACAGAATATTTACTGTATACTAACTGTTTGACTAGACTTACTCAGTTTTTCATTGTGAAGACAGTAAATATTCAAAAACCTCCATAGAATTAGTTTCTACTCTGTAACTCTGAAGAACTACAGGTATAGTTGTGCGTGTGTGTGTGTGTGTGTGTATAATCCTTCATTTGTGCATCCATGTAATTATTCATTCACTTTCCTCCTCTTGTTCTCCAGGTGCAGCCCCATGGAACATCTCTGTATTGCTCAGACCTGCTGGATGACGGCAGCTGCGTGGCTCTGCTGGTTGTGGGCTTTCTGCTGCTCACCCCTCTGCTGGTCTTGGCGCTGGCTGCCTACTGTCGTCTGGCCCGACACCTCCAACTGGGCATGTGTTTCATTCCCTACAGCCGCGCCGTCTACAAGAACCTGCCCGCCTCACGCAGCCGGGGGGGTGACGCAGGGGGCTGCTGTGGCCAGCAGGGAGCTTTGGAGAGGGAGGGGAAGGGCAGTGTCTGGGTGTAAGAGAGGAAGATTTGTATATGGTTGTAATATGTATCCCTGTTTAATAACCAGAGCTGGGTTATTTGAGTGTGGATCTTTTTTTAAAAATGATAATTCCCATTGTATTCCTTTTCTCCATTGTAAAAATCCATTTCATCATTTATATTCAATGTTTGGACGTCAATATTGCTTTTTGTATACATGTATTAAATGTATTTTATACTTTTTTTTTAATTTTTTACAATAAACTGCCACTTCACTTGCTGAGCTTTGTGTTTCACACCTGCAGCATGATGGACTGAAGTCAACCAATTTAATTTAAGAGAAGTATAAAGAAGGATTAAATACACCGAATGGATAAACAGATAAAAGATGTGTGTCTCATGCAAACTTCCATACACAAGTCTGTATATTTAGATTGTAGCATATATTATTCAAGTCAAAGGCATAGCATTTGGGACATTATTGTTCTTTAGCTGCCAAACTCATGTCGCTTATTCTAATTAAGAATCTCACGTCCAAACGAAGGCAGATAAATACATTTTTACGAGTATTATCTGGCTCATTGATGATCATCTCTTTGTTCACACTGACCATTTGAGCTCTGCTTTGGAGCAGCAAGAACACTGTCTATGATAGCAGAGATTCACAGGGTGATGTTAATAGTTTCATTTTTAACTTCTGTACATAATTTACATGTCATGGATTATGGAAAGTGTCATGAGATTACTTTTGTTATGATTTGGCGTTATATAAATGAAGATGAATTAGATCAGTTGATTATGTACTTGATGTGTTGTTCATTTCATTTTATAAAAAAACAGAAAACGTTTTTGTCAAATGAGAATTTGTTAAAAATAATAATACATATCAAGTCAGACCAAATAACTGGTTTTGCTGTCAAGAAATTACTCAAAATAAATTTATTCTGGACCTTCATCTACCTCTACTGGTGACTAATAGAAAGTGCATTTTATTTCTTGTGAATTTTAATTCTAATTCTCTTGATTAAATAAAACAAAAAGTCTTTTTTGTATCTAATAAAAAAAATATCTCCGTCTTATGATGATTGTTATATTATATATATATATTTTGTATCTTGAGATGACTTTCAATAAAGAGTATTTTGTGATGGATGTTTGTGGGGTGCCATTATTGTTATGTCCTGCAAAGACAGATAGATGACAGCTGTGAATGATAAAAAAAATCTTTGATTATGGTGATTATTTTACCCCAATATAAGTGAGTGTATATTTTTCATTTATAGATAACAGCTAGGATTCATAATATTCTCATGTGCATACACATATTTGTGACATTAATAGCTATATAATGTAGTATTTGTTCACTTTGTACTATTCAGTTCTGGATTTTCTGCCTGTTTGGACCATAGCAACAACACTTCATTTATTTATACATTGTCTTCATATTCGTATTCAAAGTGGGTCAGAGCTGATCCCAGACCATCCCGGCCAGGTCAGCTGGGCACGACATATATGAATGCTTTGGAAGCAGGAGTGATTTGTTTTGTTTATGATCTAATATTCTCATTTTACTCCATTTGTTTTAAACACATAAGGGGATCATATATCTCGATGTAAGACTTGATATCTTGTTGGTAGATTATATGACTCATAATGGTCAACTCATGTCAAAGTCTAGTTTAGTTTAGCTTGAGTGCTATTTTCCTACGAAACCACTAGGTGGTACCAGAAGCACAGCTGGACAGAGGGTTTCAAAGTTAGAAATAAGCAGTCAAACCATTTGAAAGAGATATAAAAACCTTTATTCATATATAAATTACAAACGTAAGGTTTGGCATGTGTTTGAATAAATTTGTATTCCTTTAAATTGGTGGATAAAACTGACATTGTGTTTCAATATTCTGTAATATTGTGCTTTTAATAGATCTGTGTTTCACATTGGGATGTATGGATTTGTTTTTGTCTGATATGTCACCTGAATTTCCAGGTCTGGACAGATGTGAGTTTAACAGGGTTGGTTGTTGATATTCATTAATAATTTGTGATGTGGGGCTTTGTATGCAGCTGTGAATGAGCCAGGTTCCAGGGTACCACGTCCGTCGTTATCCACTTGACCCATGATAATGTAGTTGACACCTATCAGAAAGACATTGATCAGTATTATGTATTTGAGTGAATGGAAATGATAACAATCTGTGGCATGTGTGTGTAAATCAAATATACCTTTGCGGAGCACTGGGCACTTCTTGCACTGTGACACCAGCTTGACTGACATGGTCTCTCCGATTTGTGTGATTGTTAGTCGACCGGCCTTGTAGGTCTTAATGATGGACACGCTAACAATAAGAGTGCCTCTGGGACCAGGGGCCAGAGAGGTGACCTTCCCGGTGAGCACTGGAAAAGGGAGGGCTCAGTCAGCACACAAAACCTTATTGTTACTCATTGCATACGGGAACAGCAAGGAACTTACCAAATTCACTGGCACAGAAACTGGTCTTGATGGTTCCAGCTCTTTTACAGGCTTTGGCACACAGAGGATTTTGAGCGACTAAAACATAAAGAACATACATAAACACACACATTAGACATACATCTTCTGCACGCTGACACAGAAGCATATCGTTCACATGACATCACCCACCAGGCCTCTTTCCATTTGGCCTCGTGACGACCACCCTCCTGTCTGGACCTGTGTTGCCCTGTCCACGGCCTCTTGGGGGCTTGACTGGTTTGGGTTTCTCGGTGGGCACATATTTGGTGGTGGGGACAGGTGGTTGTGTAGTGGTGGTAAGACGCTCACGTGGGACAGGTCTGACTACAGGTTTTCGGGGGACAAACCTCGTACTAGATGTGTCAACTGCTGGTATCTCAGAACCACGTGGAAACTGTTGTATTGGGCAAAGAACCCGTCAGATGTCACACTGAGGTCAGACACAAACTGGACCAGTAGCACGTTGCTGGTGGAAACAATGGGCCTGGACAGGAGACAGGTAGAAAACAAGGTGTTAAGTTGTGAGTAGTCCTGACCTGAAAGGCCAACAAACTGCTTTGGAGATATCTGTTACTTACTGCGGGGCTTCATCGCCACAGTATTTTCCGATCAGACGTGAATCATCTTTCTCACCACCATTAAAGAATGCGACATAGTCAAACCGACAATAAGTGTCAGCCTCCAAGAGGAACTTGTCAAACTTCACCTGGATTACCTGGTAACCAAACAGAAACAGAAACATGACGTTACATGATAACTTGCTGCTTTCTTTGTTGAGTGTGTAATGCTTGCATGCTGGGAGTGAGTATGTCGCCAACCATATTGGGCTCCACAGTGATAAGCCAGGAGCAGCTTGCTCCTGGTGGGTATTTCTTGTTAGGCCAGTTGGGCGTCATGATCTCTCCCTGGGCTTTTGTCATCTTTCCCCCACAGAACTGTTGGTCTGAAACAAGCCACACAAACACAATGAATAAAGATAACGGTAGACGAAAAGCATGAAAAGCACTAATTTAGTTCTTCTTCATGACCTTTTTGACTTTTGTTGGCAGAAATACATTGTGCAAGTTAAGAGGCATAGTACAAAACCAGTTTTTGTGCATGTCTTTTCCGTCTTTATAGTTTTTGGGGCATTTAATGCTTTTAATATGGCAGACAGAAGAGAGAAAACAGGAAATTTGGGGACAGAGAGTTGGAAAAAGGTAGAAAAAAGCTCTATTTATAACAGGAACTAGCAAATTGTGGTAAAACAAAGCTGTTTTCACTCAAATGACTTGCTTTCTCCTCTCTTCCTTTCCTTTTTTGGCAGCCTGCCTTTGTTTTCTTGAAAGACAGATTGTTTTGAGAGAGCCATTTCGTGTCCAACCTTATTACAGCAGTGGCTTAAACTATATGCAGTACAAAGAGTCTCTATTATGTTTTTGATACTAATATTATGATTTACTAATGGCTATTTCCACTATTCCCCCTCACTACTACGGCCCTATGAAAGCACCATGTTGTGAAAAATTCCTTTGACTACTTTGTGGTGTGTTGTAAGCCCATGCATTCTGGACATATTTGCATGCATGACGGCATCAAAAATCACTCTAAAATGTGACCACATACCATCTCCGTAGGGTTTGGTTCCACTAAAATAGGCCACAAACCCTCTTGTCTGCGTCTCTCCATCAGTCACCATCTCTAGCATCATGGTGTTTGTGGTAGAAATAAGAGTACCAGGCCGGAAAGTTCCACAAAAGCGACCAAGTTTCTGCACCAAGTTGGAATGGCCATTGTAAACATCCAGATAGTCGTATCGACATTGTGAGTCAGCCTCCAGATCAAAAATGCGGAAGGAGAGCGTGACGACAGTTCCCTCTGGGACCTGGAAGCAGATTGTATATGAATCAGACTTTGAAAGACTGGCTGAGGAAGGAATCAGTTTTTAGACACGGTAAGTGACTCACAGTGATTCGCCAGATGCATTTGCTGTTGGGTTTGTAAAAGCTCGGGAAACCCTCACTGCCAATAAAGCCTGAGTCCGCCACCAGGTCTCCTCCACAATAGAACACGGGCCTGTGTTGAAGGACACAATAAAGGAGAGACTGGTCGTAATATCATGGACAATACACCACTGGAGTTAAACAGTATTGCATTAATACAATTCCAGTAAGACTCTGCCAACTCCCACAAACACTTGACCGACTTCCTTGAATACTCTGGGCCACAGAGGTATTGAAAAATTTACTGGAAAAACTGAGTGTTCTCTAAATAAAGGAAAGATTTCATTATCTGACCAAAAGTTGCTGTGTATGCTTGCGAGTGATTTCTTTTATTAAAATCTGTAATTAGATTACTTAAGAAAGATGATTAACAGACCTCTTATCCATTTTAATCATGAAATATTACAGCCTTAATATATATATATATATATATATATATATATATATATATATATATATATATATATATATATATATTATATATTTAATGTTGACCATCCATAACAATGTTGAAATACACAGAAAACCTTTGACAAAATATTATGAAGAGTTTAGTGATGTTGACACTAAAACAGACTTTTCGTGGTGTAAACTTTATTTATTCCAATACTTTAAAGCAGTGATTGTTCTCTTACTGATGAACAAAGGATGCTGTAAGATTGCTTTTGTCATTCTACATTTTAATAACATTTCACCACATTATAAATGAAGCTACAAATACTTTGATTACATGTCTGTAAAACCAATAAAATCAGAATCAGCACACCGTATTAAAAAAATCTATTTAAATTTGAAATGCAACCGCTTGCAACAGGAAAATCTGGAAAGCCTGGATTGGTGCCATAACTGAAAAGAAGGTGGTGTGTATTTTGCTTTCCACTCTCAAGCATCTACTGCTGCTGCTTTCCAGACATAAAAATAAAGATGCATGAACAAAATAAATAAATAAAGAAAGAAAGTTCAATTCATCAGACTTAGCTGACGCACATTTTACAGCTGACAAGACACATAGTTATTGTGTTACATCATGTAATAAATTCTGTTACTTTCCACACACTGAATGTCAAAACTCATTCCACAAAAGGGAAAATTTCTTATTTCAGGCTGCTACCAGCAGAGAGACATAGGAACCTGTTTGTAAACTAAAGAATATGCCTATATTCTTATAAAGTTATTATTATTTGGCATTTTACAGCCTGTGTGTGGTCCAAAGGTTGTTTGTTTTTGGCTCAACTGTGAAAATTATTTAGTTTAAGTTATTTATCACACTACACAAGAAGTAGGAAAGTTAGAAAAACATTTGGCAGTCATCTCCTCTTCTAGGGGAGTAAACATATACTTAGACGCAACGAAAAAAAACTACAAGCTCAGACAGCAGAACCCCAGCAGTCAGACGCTTGCTGATTAGAGCCAAGATGTCCAGAGCTGAGTTGCTCTGATTCGACCCCACAGGCAGAACCAAAAGCATTAACATCTGGTTCAGCCACTGCAGACTCAGCGTACCTCACATCACGAGCCAAAATCCAACAGGACAACTCTGTGCCCAATCAAACAGTAAACTGGAAAGAATTTACTTACAGCGACGGGAAAGAATTCAGAGAGTTTCTCACCCTAAAGTTGCACACTCTTGTGAAGTCAATTAGTTGATCTTTGTTATCTCCTCAACTAAAATCAACAAAGTTGCATGAAGATTCAAATTCATTTAAAAAAGACACAAACACACGCTGTATTCTCACCTGGTGTAATTGGTCTGCTGAGCCTTCGTCCATCCTAAACTCAGAGACAGCAACAAGCAGAGACCCCAGATGCAGTCCACATGCGTCATGATGCAGCGTGCAGGCAAAGCTATCACAGAAAAGAGAAGATGTGCAGCAGGAGGCAAGAGGTGTTAGACGAAGGGGGTGGGGACGCTTGGGATGGGCGGAGAGTATGAATGAGTGGGGAGGAATCAGAGAGTTCGAGAATGGATAGAGAGACGGACAGAGATGCTGAGAGGACAACGGCGGCGACACAGAGCCGTGAGGGGGGATGACGTGAGTGGGGAGGGAGCAAGGGAGGAGAAGGCTTTAATTAGAGCCAGATGTTTCTCCATAATAACCCTGGTTTCAGTATAACAGAGGGGGCATCTAGGAAAGAAGAGGGCAGAGTGGAGTAGTGTCAGGAGCAGGAGTTGAGGCTGAAGAAAAGGAGTGTATCTTTTTACAGCAGATGTTTCTGGTTTTTCACGCGGTTGAAGCTTACGGTAAAAGAAGCTTGAAATTGGGGTTGGATGGCTGTTAACGCCACAAAAGTCCATGGTGAGTGTGTGGCTGATCATTATGCGGGGTGTACAGGTGGGGCCAAAGCCTGAGGCTCTTTGGGTTGTTGCCCTCAACTAGTAGGGCCGTAAATCTTAACATTCCACAACTACATGTGCAACCTTTAATTTACCAAACAGAATATTTTCTGTTAACTTTAGCCATCTACGTCAAATAAAATACCTCCAACAGGATCTAAACAAAGAAGTCTCATAAAACAAATTCAGCTCTTCACTCCTTACCATGTTTTCCTCAAGCCCCAGGGGCTCCTTTGGCTCCACAACATCTAAGCCAGAGAGCATCTATTGCCCTCACAGTCCACCAAGGGAAGAATAACAAATCTAGAGGGGGGAGTATTCTTTCTCTGTTAACATTCAACAATGAGCCAACCCTCTGGCCTACATTACTGAGGCCTGTTGGAGGGGATGCTGTTACAATAACACTATAAAATCAGCCTCTTTTACAGACTACGGAGCTGGAGCACCTTGATCAAAGTCTTGGGCAAGATGGACACAGCTCATAAAAACACAAAGCAGAGTTTCCACAGATTCTTCAGCTACATGTGGCATTTGACTTTATCCGCCGAGATTGAATTTATAATCTCCTCTCAGGTTTTAGAGCTCACTTTCAATCATTTCGGTGCCACAGATGGAAGAAGGATGTTAGTGATCACGGTGAGCAGTAGAAATGAGCATTCCCTGCTCATGCTGTGCTGTGTTTGTGTTAACCCGAAGTCCTGATAACAGGCAGCAGAAGCAGGAATGCAGTGACGTGCAGAGTCTGCTGGGGGGCAGACAGACAGCGTCTGAGTGTGTGCAGCCACTGCCATTATGTGTGGGAGTGACCTTTACACTTGGCAGAAACCCAAGCCAAGGGTGTAGGTTTCTGCAATAACTCCTGACGAATCCTTCATGCTGGATGCACATTCCTTTTGGGGAGTCAGAGGGAATAGCAGTGGGGGAGTAGATGACTCTTGTGAGGGGGCAGATAGATGGATAAGAAGGGGAGGGGTTGGAGAAATCATAGAAATGGAAAACAAGCTTAAAACGATCTGACAGCGACGCAATCTAACAAAGTGAGAAGTTGTTTTTGGGTGAACCCTGGAGTTAGGTCACGTTTCGGCTTCCCCGAGGTAAAATATGACTGTACTCCCCACGTCCCCTCTGCAAATGATTCTCCTATTACCTACACGATAATCTCTTTAGATTGATTAAAACACCATTCAGTGTGACACTCTGCTGCAGAGGTGGAAAACAATGAAAACTAATGCGTGCAGTTGTGTGAATCCATCTGAGAAGGTGTCAAACCAAAATGACTTCCTAACAGTCGTAGACCCATCTGTTCTCTGCAATTGTGGTTCCTCTCAAGCACACTCTAAAAAAAAAAAAAAAGATCTGTCTTTCAATTATGCAGTGCAGTGTACAGTAGGCCAAATCTCATGTGACCTCGGCAATAAATAGAAACACAAGTGGAGAGATAAAGATTTGACTAAAGACGATTTTCTGCTTTTAATCAGAGAACAAGAGCATTACAAATGGAGCCAGGCACCAGAAGACTCGTAAGTCATGAGTTTCATCTGAGTTATGCTTCTCTCAGATTTAAAGAGGGAAGTCAATAATCGCTTATGGCATAATAGATTTTTCCTGGATACACTTCATGGTGAACTCCATGAGAAAATCTGATATTGCGCGCTCACTGGATGGACAATGTGCCGAAAAAGCTCAAAGCAACTCATTTGGCACGAACACGATGTTGCACTGAAGTGAAACGTTTTAATAAGGACTCTAAAAACACGCTGTGCATGCATGTGTTTGTTAAAATTAAGCATACACTATCACACTTTATGCTTTGAGCCTTCCCCCACATTTCATGGCAACTGTTCAGGAGACACATCATCATTTGCCAGTAAGTCCAAGGATTATAATGACAAAATCATACCTAGTAAAGAAAAACCCCTTCACAGTGGAAACAATAAAGTATTTCTTTTCCTCAGGAAATCAAACTCAAATATGCTATTTTCATAAATTAAAAGCACAGAGGAAGTAACAAATATCCGCAAAGTCATGCCTGGCTTTGTGAACCATACGGATGACTAATTGGCAAAAGATGTGTGGTTGTGGTCAAAGAAAACAAATTGTTGTTGCAGTGAGGTACTTTTGGAAATACATGTAGATAAGATTTCCCCCACTCTATTTACTGTACCAGAACTAACGTGCATGAACAGTGTAACATTTCTGCCCATTTTTCATCAAATTACTCTTATTTATTATGAAGAAATGCCCTTTTATAACGCAATAATTAAGTCCATAAATAAAGAATGAACTGTTTCTATGCAGTGGTTTTATGTAATATAGACGTTATGTGATATATATTTATGATTAATCACCTTCTGAGCACAGTTTGTGGCAATGAGTGCACAAATGTGTCCACTCCACTGGAGCTCGCCGTTGTCATGGTGACACCTGGTGGTGAAAACCTGACACGACAACATGGGCGGCAAAGCTGCTGTATGAGGTGAGTTCATTGGACTTCACCGTATTCAGTTACAGTGTAGTTTATTTTCTACTGACAAACATGTCCCCCTCACAAACAGTTGTATATCTCTCTAGTAGTAGCGATGTTGTACAACCAGACACGACGATATCCGTTTCTAGCCGGTGTTTCGCTTTAACGAGCGACCGTGTTAACTGGCGACCTTCACGTCTGTAGGGTGTCGGAAGTCACGACAACTGTTGAAACAGGAAAATAATATACGTAGCTTTCAAACAAAACACCAAAGGCCAGTCAGGTATGTCTTTATTTTAGCAATTTTGACGTTAATTCCAAAAGAAAAACTAAAGAGAACAGCTACATATCTTCCATTTGAACGGCAACATCGTCTCAACTGATCGTCACCAGTTAACACGGTCGCTCTTTGAACCGTATCACCGGCTAACGCTAACGGTGAAAAAAAGCTAAAAATGCTCTAGTTTAACCCCCGTTTTTCGTCTTCTAACGTTAGCTTGACTATGTCTAGAAGTTAATATGGTGTTCATAGAGCATATTAATTATGAGCTAAACATAAAAGAGAGACGAAGAAGGAGCAGGGAGTGTAGGTAGCAACTTGCTAGGAGTTACCCGGATTTGGAGCAGCTTTGTGTACTTCAAAATAAAAGTCGCCGGAAGCGACTATCACAAGTGGCTTTTTTCTCCACTGGTACTGCCCTATTCCACTACACACAAACATTACTAGTGAACCAGACCTCTGCTCCATATAATGATGGGAAGTTCGGTTCTTTTAGGGAGTCAGATCATTTGACTCCGCTCACCAAGAAGAGCCAGCTCCCAAACGGCTCTTCATTTTACCACTTACACCTTTCATAATTCAGCCAAATTTAGCGCTGTTTTGACTTGTGATTTGTATGTGTACACATATATCATGTATATATTCAGTACATCCTTTGTATTGAAGTATTCCAAAGTAAAAATTACATTTTTCTAATATCAATAAATTGCTGTAGCCAATTGTTTTCATTGCGTTTACAGACCGTTGTAACTCTAGCACTAACTTGCTTGTAGAACCACTCTGCTACACAAATCAGATAGGAACACCTATAAAAACTATTTTAAAAAAGGATTGCTATTGACTGTTGGATGCACAGTTCTCATGTGTTTGTGAAGGTTGTTTGTGGATCCTCCTCGATAGGACAGCTTGGCTTTCCAAAATTCATCATTCTGCCTTTGAGTTTTCAAAATTTTTAAAATGGGTCCAAATGCTGCTTCTTTTTCTACTATCACTCAACGGCTCACGTACCGGAGCCGGCTCTTTGAACCGGCTCGTTCACGACCGACACATCACTAGCTCCATCATTTTGCATGACCGAAGGCCCATTAAATGGCCTCTTAATAGCTACCCCTTAAGTCCTTTTAACCTACTGCATGGGCCACAATAGGGGTTTCTCTGTGAGTGATGTTCAAATACTGAATGCACATGTTGATTACATCCCCATTAAACTGAAAATAGTATGAATGTAATGTGATGTTAAATGTCATCGTGACCTCCAGCTCATACTCTTTGAGAGAGAGGATTGTAGTTTAGACAGCAGATGGAGTGTGTGGACCTAAATGTTGTTGGTGTAGAGGTCTCCATGTATTTTACAAACACATGGCATTATGATAAATTAAAGAAAGCGCATTATCTTTGTATTGATAATAAATTTATGCTTATTCATACAGGTCAGATAAGGTCCCAGAATTGCAGTCAAAATTGCATCTGCCCATTGTTGCACACCCACAAAGCACGTGAAGCACACACAAAAGTTGTCATAGGTACTGTTTTTCCAATATACATATATTTCATGATGTTCATCAATATAATAAGACATTGATAGATTTACACTACAATTATTTTATGTACTTTAGTTTTTCATTCAGTCTCCTCTCCTTTACGTCGAGTCAGCCTTGCTTAGTTTCTAATCCCATATCAAATGACAGCACAATAAATCTATCAATAAATAAAAGCAGAAAGAAAAAGAAACAGATTAAATAAAACTGAGCACATTGCCCATGATCCTCCAGTCCTGTCCCTCCTGTAAAGGCCAGACAACCAGGGGCAATATGGGCCTTCATCCCAGAAAAACCCAGTCCCAAAGAGAAATCAAAATCTTTCCTCAAAAATAAACAGATTTAAACAAAAAATATATCTTGTAGATACAAACGGCAATCTGATGTAAACTGTAGAATCATTCTAAGCATTCTGGACAACTGAAGGTAAAAATACTTTTTTGTTTTTATCCCATTAACTTCCCCTTTTCTTTACCTTTACCCATCAGTGCTTACACACAAACAATTCAGTGACATCTGGAGTTATTACTAAATTGATGCAAAAGAAAAAACACAATATTTGGTTCAAAAATAAAACATGTTAACATATAAGAAGTAGAATATTGTATGTTTATAGCCATCCAGTGAACATTCAGAGACTCAGGTTCCCTCCTATCGCTGCATTCGTGTCATTTGGAGGGCAAACGTTGGGGAATATTCCCCACTCTGTACATATTACATGACGCTTTGTTGGACTTCTGTTGGTCTCTTTCTTTCTGCTTCTTTCCATCTAAGATTGAAACACAAACTATAATTCAAACATGGAAGAAGGTCCAAACACATTGCTATCTCACACCCCCAAATGACATTGAAGGCAGCGCTAAGTTGAGATCCCTGAACAATTCTTGAGGTTGACATAAGACAATATTCTCCACTGAATCCTGTTCCCATCCCACCAAAATGAACGCATCACAACAGGAAAAAGTGCCACGGTGTTAAAATATATGCACACTTCTTTTCATACAGACAATAAAGCAACAGAAAAAAGAGAGCACTCACATCATTTTCACTATTGTGATCAAACTGGTCGAGCACTCACAACAGTAGGATTTATGGATAACACAGAAGTCCTACCCCAATCAGTAGTGTTATTTCACTTCAGTCCACTGTGTGGTTAACTTCTGCAGGATGGCTAAAAGGACCACATTTGTAACCCTATCATGATTTACTATTGCCAAAAACCCAATTTTACAGTTTATAGTATAGTTTTTGTCCTCATATATATATATTTTGGTAAATTGCTAATACCTTAAACCTGAGGATATAGGACCCCCTACTCCCCAAAACACCCCCATATTACAACACCAAACAATGCAGATTTTTTATGATGTTTTTCTTGGTTTATGTCTAATAGCTATAGTTAGTTTATACAGTAAGTCTTTTTCGTTTTAGAACTTGGCAGCACTATGGAGACACAGAAAAAAAAAAGAAGAGTTGTGCTATTATTAGTTATAGGATCATGTGTCTAAAAACTTGTTACAGATTAAAGAAGCTCTTCAGACCTGGATACACATGGTGGTGTGTGTGTGGGTGGGGGTGGGTGGGAGGACTGTATTTGAGATTCTGAAGCATGCGGTCTTATGTTTTGGTTTAATTTGCATATGTTAGAATGGCACACTCACAAGCCAAACTGACACACCATATAAATAGTGTGTGATAGTTAAAAGGTCCTGTAATCGTGGATAAATAGGGTATTTATTTAAAACAGACTGGGATAGTTTAGATAACCTGTTTCTCTCTACTTGTTTTTGATGGCAATTGGCAGCATAAGCATGGAATTCTGGTCTTTGGTAGTCTTCTGCAGTTTACTTTTGCTCTGTTTGGAGGAAAAACGTATAGGGGAAGCGGGGAGGAGTGGGTCTGTTAAGGTTTGGGTCCTTTCTAATAGAACTGTCCGGCAGATCTGTAACCTCTCTGCTTGTGTACTTTAGTGGTCAAGGAAACAACGTGCCCTCACACTGAGATTTAAGCGGCCTAATCTGTCGGGATAAACTGGGGATATTCCCAAGACAGAGCTACTCTAACACACACACACACACACTGATACACCTGCACACACACACACACACATCCACACGCACACAGTAGGATTCAGAATCAGTGAGTTGAGCAAAGGGGGGCAGGTTGGTCTTCTCAGCTGGTGGGAAAAATAGGCTACTAAGGCTACTAAGGCTTTACACACATTTGTTTTGACATTTTGTTGGTGGTTTCGTGGTCTCTGTGTCTTTACAGTGACGCTAGCCAACTGTAAAACCAAATGTATTCATTTTTAGGATGTATTAAAGGCAGTACAGCAAGCGCTTCAGTTACTTCCTGTTAAATATTTAGTTAATGCAGGCCTGCACGCTTAAAAGTTTTCCATTTCACGAGACAAATCTGATTAAATAACTGATTCCAGATCTTAGATTTACTATGACCACGAGTAAAACTCTCCTTCTGTAATCAAAGGTAGTATAGTTCCCAAAAATCCCCAGAATTCCACAGTTTTTAAGGAACTTTAGGTTCATGTCATCTCCTGTTTATGTGTACAAGGCCTTAGTTTTAGAAGTGCATCACATTGCCCTGCTCTCTTGCTCATAAAGTAGCCAAAAAGGGTAGTATGCACAGGAAACAATGTAAAAGAATTGTTTAAGACCAGACCAGCGAGGGCACCAATGAAAGAAATAGCAATAGAAGCCTTTCCCTTGTTGCTTGGCAGTGTATAACGCACGGAGCTGAATTACAAAAAACACACCAGACAGAGGTAAAGAGGAGCTTGCTGCTGTTGACAGCAAATAGTACTGATTGCACACTTCCTCTTTACCTGTCTGTTTCACACAAAAATATACTATAATAAAAAATAGAATCTATTATATTTAAAAAGAAAAAGGCCTTAACTATAGGGAGAAACACTGAGACAGAACCACTGCGCTAGCAAAACACTCTTCAAAGGAGTGCATCTAGTGTTTGAGTAATTGCTTTTCTCTTGTCACAAACCTTTGACTGTAAATTTGCGAGCCTCCCGCACCCAAAGCTGCTGAACTAAAAACTCAACTGTGAATTTCGACATATTTCCTCATTAGCCTCTGTCCCTGTTCCTTGATTTGCAAAAATAAGGCTGAATTGTCTTCTTTTTTTTTTTTCATGTGCTCTTCATGTGGAGAGGTTTTGCTGCACGAGGATCTCCGTTGGCCAGGCTATTGACCAGCCAGACAGCGCCATCAAAAACAAGGTTGTTTGTGCATCTTTTTTTAAACAGATTCCTTTTTTTTCTGCAGTCAGCCACTCCCCCTACACAAACTAAAAGTGTGAGGGTGTGTTTGACCGGAAATATTCTACAGTAACTAATAGAAGTGACTGAAGACTAAGGCTTTTCAGTGTCCATGTAGGTAACGGGCCAGCGAGAATTAACCTTTGCTTTATGGAAATGGATCAATTAATGCAACGGCCCTATTTTATCACCTGGCATTAGAATTGTTTTGCAAGCCCATATCCACAGTTTGACATAAATGACATCTCCACAGTATACTGTAAGTGTAATGTTAGGATAACATCATCATTATTATAAAAGAAAATCATTTGGACAGAAAGTCTAACCCGTCTGTCCAAAGCTTACCCTTACAGCTATTAACTATAACTATTTTCTCCTATGGTTTGTATGACCGGCGGTTTTTCGACACAAGTTTCATCGCGTGTTTTTATTTTTTGTTTTTTAAAGATACTTACACTTACATGTGCTACGGTAAGACCATTTGCACTAGACTGCAATGAAGGAATGTTTTCGAAATAAGACACTACGTAATATTTAAATAAAAAATAAACATCTACAGACATTGGTCCAACTGTACTATGGCAGTTTTGAAATTATCAGAAGAAATTGAGGTGTTCAAGCATGCTAAGAGACAGTAGAGGGTTAGGATGTTAAAGACATTACAGATAAAAGTTATTAGAGAAGAGAGATGGAACAAGAGAAATGACACTCAGATGAAAAGGGCTGGAAATGATGGTTACTTTAACAAGGGTCAACAATTCATGCATTATTTGTATGTTTGATCAATATCAGTGAGCGTTAACTCTCTCAGAAAGCCAGCAAAGAAGCTAAAACTTGAGTTTTTGATAGCATCAAGTTATAGAAAAACAGAGCTAAAGTATTTTTCAAGGGCAGTTTTGTGTATGCAGTAACTCAGATTGTTGTAACTTGATGATATTTTCGTACAAGTTTTAGCTCTCTGGCTTATTTTGGGCTGTCTTAGTGGACACGAGTAAAACAGATGGACTCGGAAATCACCTGGTATTTCATTAGTTAAATGGAGACGGACTCCACTGTGCAAAAATACACCAAAAAGAGAGAGTAAGCGGGAGGGGGAGGGGACAGACAGATGATGATAACATGCAAGATACACACTTTGATTAATAGGCAGTATTTAACGCTGAAGCATACGTAAAATTAATACAAAAATTAAAAAATACAAAATGCACACACACACGCACACACACCTACAAAACAGTATATATCAGAATAAAACTCTACAAAGAACTATATATATCAGTTATGTAACAATTATCGCCAATCGTTGTTTCCTTTTCTGTTGTTGCATCGTCACAAGTGTTTGGTTCTCAGTATGGCAGGTTAGAAAAGCCAAGAGTACCCAGAAAGGAGACAGGGCCACACACTCACAGGACAAATATTGACAGGGGTCCAGAGGCGAGGTGGTGGAAGTGGGGGAGCCGTGGGGCCTTGTAGGGTTTAGGAGTGTTATATCGAGGCTAATTGGGGAGATATATATATATATTTATATTTATATATATATAATAAATTATTTTCTCATGATTAATTTTGTCATCAATTTGAGGGGTTTTTTCTGTAGCAAGGAAATTGGGATTAGACTGGGGTAGGAGCAACTCTTCTTAGGTGCTGAAGTACACTGTAGAAAGAAAGAAAAGAAAAGGGGGACAAAGTTTAGTTCGTAATGTTTCCACATAAAAATCTACCAAACTAAAAACTTTGTTGAGTAACTTCAGCCTCATATTGTACAGTATGAGGAAGACGATCTGTGTGTACAAAAAAGTTTAAAGGATTCTTACCAATAATGACGATGAGGACAATCACGCATATCACACCCAGGATAATCATCATCTGTAGTCAGTGGATTTTCAGAAAAAGTCGTTAGAAAAGCAGTTTTTATTATTAGTAAAATAAATGTTTGAAAGCATAAAAAACAAAAACAAAGGTCATGTAGCCCAGACAAAAATCACCTGCTCTTGTCTGTATTATTATTCATGATTCATTCATAATCCCCCGTTAAATTGACCTCAAAGACCTCAAATTCCAGCAGACTCTGATCTGTTTTTGGCTAGCATGATTCCTAAAATGCCAAACCATTATGTAATCCAGTGACGATGTTGATACAAAGCCTATAGCAGAAATCCACAGTTGTGATAGGCCACACATTGCTTGAGGTGTTCTCTTTTTGTTTTTATTCATTTCCCTGTAAACGGGCCAGACTTTACACACACACACACATATTTGCTGTTCGAGTAAGCACGTCTGCATGTACTCACCTTGGCATTCTTCCACCAGTATTTATTCTTCAGTTTTGCAGCACTGGTCTCAAACTGAGAGGCTCCAGCCTGCAGGGCGTCAGCCCTATCGTCCAGTTCTGACAGCTTCTGATCACGCTCCAGAACCTTATCCACGTTTACACGCATGATATCCACCACCTGGTGGGAAAGACACGCAAAGCAATGCAGTGTAATCAGCTATCAGGACAGAATGACAGGATTGGGCTGAACTGTTGATTGAAAGTTCTCTATTTCACGTCAAATCCTGGTTAGTGTTAGTGATATAAACTGTAAATCTGAGCCTGATAACGTGACTTTGGGTTTGCACTCACCTCATCCACCTGCGCCTGTGTCTGCTGCAGACGACGGTTGCTGGTGAGGTTGGGAGGTTGATTCCCTCCCTCTGCTGCAGGGGCTCCAGCTGGGGCAGACCTGATGATAAAACAAAAAATACAAACATTCAGCAGTTATGTAATGAGTACAAACCAAGAAAAATCCTTGAAAACACAACAGTAACAAAACAAAACCCTAGAAACTTCACTACACGTACAAAATGCACAGCAGAACGTTTAATTTAATGATTAATATTCTCCATTTGCAAAAGAAACAAAACAAATAATTCAAGAAGTAAGAGATTAAGATGTGTATTTGTATATCATGAGTCTGATTCTGCCTGTCTCAGTAGTAACAACAGCAGGAAAAACAGCTGAGCACACAAATATATCTTTGTTGGTCCATTTATTGTTTTTACTTCACTTAGATGTGTGTGTGAACAGTTTTGCTGTGGATTATAAGATAATGGAAGTGTGATGAAGACACTGCTGGTGCTGGAATGGTGTCAGATTTATACGTAGGTGTTGAGATTCAAGTTAGAATCAGATCTAATTTGTAGGATTTGGAAGATCTACTGTTTCATGTTCAGCGCTGGAGAGTCCAGATAATTACCCCCTGACACAAAACTACTGTCAGCTTTGCCAGGTCATGTTGTATTGTGACCTACATGCTGTAGATTCAGATGCACTATGCTCCAACAATGACCTCAGTGAGAGACAGGCAGTTTAAGTGAGAATGTCATCGAGCGCTGAGAAGTGAAAGCTCAATGAAAAATGTCTCGTCTTGATGTTAACCTCCACAAACACAGCAGAAATCTCAAAGATATTTACGGCTTTAATATTTACAAAGACGCCATGTAGATGGACAGAAATCACACAGGTTGAATGACGAACGATGAAAGCTTGAGTGACAGCTTCAGGGTACACAGCAAAAAACTACAGACCGGCTGCATGTAGGTCAAACATTACTGATGCAAGACTCATCAAAAACTGAGCGCAGCATCATGTAACTGAGCCACAACCTGCCTAAATAATTTGTCAGATTCACCAAATATACATTACTCCCCTAATTCTCTGACGGGCTGTACCTTTTACATTAGACAGGATTCTAGAAATGCACTTTTATTCTGAAATAAATTCGTATATATACAGTAAAGTTGATGAAAGAAAAGGGAGATCATAAAAATCTAATCATGGCCGTCCCTAAACCTACTGGGACTGTTTGTCTGGGACAAAGCAAGCACAAAAAAACAGTATGATCGATTAAAAAGGGTGATAAAATGAACAACAAGCTAATGCAGAATATTTTTTTTAATGAAGATGATTATCTCAACCTACAAATATGAGTTTAACTTCAATACAAATGTGTCCAAAGTCTTAAAATGAAATGCTAAACATAATGCGAATGAAAAAGGCTTAAATAAAAATGTGCTAACTGGTCCTCTGTGATAAAGCTGAGGCTGTAGTATCTTTTGATATCTTAGTCATAACTAAGCTACACTGCTAGTGGGAGACAAAACTCTGTATAAAGGTCACCTTTACACGCTCACAAATTACTAATCCTCTGACAACAACAAATCCTTTGAATAGTTTGGCCTGACGGTGCTGGTGGTCCCTGCCCTAACACAACCTATATAATGATGTCTATAATGGTGCTTTAAACAAACATAGGTATGAAGATAACATGTACATAGATAAAACATAATTATCCTTCTGCAATTACAGCATGTTTACAAATCAGCAACTGACAAAAGACTTTTATATTAAATATCTACATATACTGTCTGCTTATTTTCACTTGTCAGCAACAAGTATCACCACAAAGGTGTAATCTGCGCCGAGGTTCACGCTATCATCACCTCTGAACCGGCGTCCCAACCAATCATCAGGAGGAGTCTCTGAAGCAGTGACAAGATTTTCTCACTAGCCTCCACGTCCCGTGAACACCACCCACTGTGTTCGATGGAGCAACAAACTGGAGGCTCCACACCCAGGTGGGAGCAACAGTTTCTAGTCAGTGCCACATTAGCGCGCAATCTTCGCTTTAAATTTAAAATTAGAAACTGAATTGCGTGTCTGCATGCTCTACAGATTGTAATATCCTGCTTTACTGATTACTGATTTTTTTTTTTATTTGATTGATGCAGTCAACAGGTACTGGTGAACCAGTTAGCCCGGAAATGTCGGACAAATCTCCCTGCTGATGAATTTGTACGTTGAGATAGAGTTTCAGCTCATTTCAAGAGCAAAAAAAAAATGTCCTCTGATCATGTTTGGTGGGTAAGATTTCACATTCCTCTCTCTACGGCCCACTGCTAATGTCAGATTCGGTGTGAAAGCTAAATATATTCAACCCTCTTATAAAAATAGTCTCGCCCAGTGGTTTGAAAAGACACAGAGGAGCTCTGGTTTTCAGAGATCCCTGATTATATACAGACAGATATAAAACCATCACCGTCATTTTATATTTGACCCAAGCTCCAATAGATAAATAACTAATGGGTTTCTGTTTGTTTGGTGACTGTCATGAAAAAGCATGCTGTCTGACTTTGAGCACTGGAGAGCGACATTTCAGCACTGGACAGCGCCACAGCAGCTCCAGACCTGAAGCTGTCTGATCCGAACCTCGACTACAACCTGCCCCCCTTCTCTTCCTTTTTATATCTGTTTGATGTTACTGAACTGGAACCAAACCCACAACACTCATTTCTAAATGCACAGAAACACACACACACAGCAGGCCTAACCATGATGTGTCCTGTGAGCCCGTCATGTTTTCACGACGAGCACGACGAACAGGGCCTGTAAATACACTGAAAGCCTACCTACACGGAGGGCGGGGATGGTTTCATTTTAAGCCACATTATAACCAAACAAATGCTGATTAAATGTAAGTTATAGCTCACAACATAGTGGTGAAGTGTGCCGACAGACATGTGCCATGACATGTCGTGTTTTTAACTGCCTTGCTATGCAGAAACTGACAGAGCTTAGCCCGCCTCTCGTATGGAAAACAGAAAAAAGGGACAAATAAGGCACCGGAAGAAAGACATTTTACAGGGTTAGTTTGCCCGTGAGGACGCAAACAGCTTGAAATATGGTGAGATATATAGCTGTCCGCCCTCGCACGACAATCGACGACATACAGTAGGAGGCTAGGCTATCCCCACCCCCCGCTGTAGGTTGCAAATATCACGTAAACTAGGCCTAAGCCTACTTCAGAGCTAATAATATCATCGTCTATAAGACGGTCTGTGGAGTATTCGTCGAATGATGTCGAAGCTGTAAATGCCCAACATTGTGTCCTTGCTGTTTTCTAGAAATTAACTTGCTCGTCAGCGACACAGAAAATGGTGGAAATATATATGTATTGTACAAATAAAAACCCTTCGTTTTATATATATGTCTTTTTTTTTTAATTAGCCTGTGGGGTAATCGTACAGACGGTGTCCTTTTCAAATCAAACCAGTCTAAACTGGAAAGAAAATGCGTGCGTGCTCTCTCCGGTGAAAAAGCACGAGACGAATAAATAAATAAAAAAAAAAAAAAAAAGAGGCACGACAAACAAGAAGCCCCACCGTGTAAACGGTAAAGAAAATAAGGCTAATTGTGCGTTTAATAACAGATAAACCCGATGCCACCGTCTGCTTCCAAGGTTAGGCCGACGCGTTAGCCTTTATACGTTTACATTTGGGTTATATTATCAGAGAAACGGAGCGGTGAAATGAAATCAAACAGCAAAATATGGCTGTGAAATACCGATTAACACGACACCGGGTGATAAAACAGGCAGTATTTGATAGGAGAGATACACAAGAGAGCATTCAGACTCCGTGAGCCTGCCAACATCAGTAACCAGAGTTCATTAATACATTAGGATTTGAATAAATAATCATAATAAAGCTGTAAAATTATAGTGTACTTACATTTTCCTGGTTGTATCGGCTAGACAGCTGTGCTGAAATCCGGACTGGAAATGTTACCGCGTGATAAGTGGCTGGCAGATGGATGTGGATTGCCTTCTACGCTCCTCTCTACCCTCTGGCACCCTTTGGTCGGTTATTGTGGCGTTTCCCTGCCTATATAGCCTAGGAGGATTTCTGTCTTGTGAGAGATATGTCCCCTCGCTATAAAAACCTTCCTCTCTTTTTTTTTTTTTTTTTGTCCCCCCTTCGGATGATGCGGCACCTCGGCAGGCTATTACAAGCGCCTGGCACTGTCAGAGTCCGAGCTGTAATGAAGGTGTAATAAACAGCCGCCTGGATTAGGTGGACAAAGATGGCTCGGTGACGTCAATCGCGGCGAGTTTCATGTTGAAATGGGTGGCCTGAGACTTCAAACACACCGCTATACACACCGGGACTGTGCCGTTTTTCTACCCGACCACGCTGATATTGAGATTATACGTCTGTTTCATTCACAGGCACAACATGTCACGGTCATGTTAGGTCTTAAAGCTCCTTTATAAGAGCTTATTTTGATTGCAAGTCTGTATGTCAACAAAATGGCGTTCCTAGAAAGGGGGTGTGGCGAGCTTCGCAGTAGGTGCCTGGTTATCATTCATAGTAAATATGGACAGGGATGTAGAGGAGAGTAAACCCACCTGAAAGCAATTTAACAGCCTTTTGTTTGAGGGACATGGGTTCATTATTAATCAGGCTGGCATTTTATTCAGCCTGCTGTAAGCTGTATGAATCTGATATAATGTGAGGAGAGGGTCTATTTTATGGCATATGCCCTCCAGCTTGGGTCTAGGGGCCCTTCCTGCTCCCTGACACTTGTTAACTTTTTGTTTTTAAAATTATAATAAGTGTATGATGACAAATAAAAGCAGCACATAGCATCTTTTTAGTTCAGCCAATCAGGAAATATATACAAACACCAATTAATGTTTTCTTTTTCGTTTGTTAGTATGAATTAAATTTCCATTTTATTTCCACATTAAATGTGTCATCTTCATAGACAATGTCAGAAAGACGTGCATAAAAGATAATAAATTAAGAGCTGGATTTGTTGAATAACCATACTATAATTCCAATAAGAGTAAAAACAACTGTTATTTAGTGCAGGATCTCATCAGCAGGGCTTAATCGCACCATTTAAAGGACTAATGTGTAGGATTTAATTGCACCCTGTCCTTCCTAGCATATGAAGGAGGAATGACATTGACTGTGAAACGTTTGGTTTGTTTGTTCTGGGCTACAGTAGAAACATGGCAGTTCAATGTGGTAGAAGAGGACGTGCAGCATCTGTAGATATAAGACTCCTTCTAAGCTGACAAAAAACATAACAGTTCTTATTTTCAGGCATTTAAACACTAATGAAAACATAGTAATGCATATTATATTTCATTTCCACTATATTCTATAAATGGACACACTGGACCTTTAATGTGAAAAAGCTTAAATGACGTGTGTAAATAAAATGTCCTCTGTTTCGACAGGTTTTTGAATGCATGACTTCAGTGTCTCATAAAAAAATGTGCTGATTTTGGGAGAGATACTTTATTATGTATATTTTGTTTTGTACGTCCAAGTGTTTAATATTATACTGGTAACTAACAATCCCCAGTAAGTATAAATCCAATCACTCAAACTTACAGTTACATGTTGAACCTACTAAACCCAACTTGACCTCACGCGACACATCAATTGGCTTTCTCTGCAGCATTAGTGCCACTGGTGCAAGTAAAGTAAAGTACACAGGCTGAACTGTCATGTGAGCTTGTATGTCTGCTCTAAATCTTGCTAAAGCAAATACATTTTAGATGTTTCCTTTCTTGTTTAGTTTTATTCTTTGTATTAACACCCATAACCACAGTATATCTTCACTGCAGCTGATATTATTTACTACACGTTGTATGGGGAGGATAATTTTGCTACAGAACTGACAAACATGTCATGTGAACACTGTCTGCACAAGCCTTTTGTGTATGGTGTGGCTCCATAAAGGATGTAGGGCAATGTTGACTTGGTGTATACCCTCAGCACCCACATGGTGGTGCCATAGGACAACTATGCTTCATTGCTAACGTCCCTAAAAAAAACATGCTGAGGGAACTGCCCGTCTCATGGTCGTGACCTCATTATGTTGACTAATGTAAAGCTGCCATTGTTACACAAGCTTTAGGTGTTTTCAACTTACAGCGCGCTAGTCAGTCATCATCACTGAGTCAGTCATGTCCTCAGTTGCTATCTGCAGAACAATCACCCTGAAAGGTGTTTGCATACCTTTAGAAGACGTGAGGAGAGAATGCATCAGTTTTGTGACATATTTTGTATCTACATACACATGATGCTGTTTGTGCAGACAATACACCTTTATGCAAAGTAATCATGCTCTTATATTGTATTTCCGGCATCCTTTAACTCACCTTTTTATTGATTCTCCAAAAGTATCATTGAGCATATACCTCTTTTCCGAGATTCAGGGCAGGAAATATTCAAGAAAAAAAAAGAAATGCTAAAAAAATTACAAAAAATATATAGTTGTCATGTTGAATTTTGCTACTTATTGGCTGATTTCTAATTATTCTATATTAAATAGAGGAATTAATGAAATTATATCAGATTAACAGAACACAAAACTATATATTTTTAACATGATATACAGCATTTTGATTTTATTAAGAAGACATTTCTGACAACGTGACCACGTGAAACTGTGCAAAGCCGATCTGGATAGAGGCTGTGAACAAATTCATTGTCATGTATCAGCTGTCACTATTCCTCCCACACTGTGGATGAGGGGAGAATTGTAATTTGTGGGGAATACAGGTACTGCTGCTTAAATCGTACAGCTCAAACACACAAGTCTTGATCTATTATTGATCAAAGCTGTGAGCCATGATTTCTAAAAATCTGACGCAGACAGTCTCAATTTTAAAATGTTAGCAGACAGATTTAGTGTGGAATATTCTGATCATACATGATGAACAGCAAACATTAAAAAAACCTTGACGAACTGGAAATATAAGTAGTTTATAAGGAGTATAAATATAAACCTTTATATTTCAGTTTATTCTTGTGGATTTTATTAACATTGCCGTGTGTTTTCATGTCCCATGTGGATCTTGTAGAAGGAATTTTTGTGCAGTTACAGGAGATTTCCTGCTGACATAAAACTGACAGTTTCCCTAAGGGCTCTGGAGAGCAAGTTTCAACATGAAACAAAGTCACAGAAATGGTTTCAACAGAGCTGGGAAATTTATTTTTCATTTTTGTTTAAAAGTGCCTTTACAGTACCCAATGAGGTATACAATTTTTATGAGACGACACTTGAAGTTGTTGATGACTGACAGAAAGGTTTTGTGAAGAAGACATCATGGTTGTATGGAGTGACACTCAATCTCAATATCATGACACACTCTCAAAAGAACAGAAAAAAAGAACAATGAATCCAGAAAGGATGTTTTACATGATAAAATCCTGCCATTTAAAAATAAGGATTTCATTCACAGTTGTGGTCCTACTTTGCATTTGCTCACATTCCAACAATCTCAAAATTGTGCGGCACCGAAACTATCTCGTAGCCCCTCAAAAACCTGAAGCACAAGTATCGAAACAACCAAATAAAACATCCCTAGCCTCAACTTTCTAAAATAAACCCTTTCAACATATTGCTTATTTTTTGGATGCGTTTGTGCAAAAAATCTCAGTGACAATTAACATTAACCAAAAAGGTAAACCCATACACACCTGGGACATCACTAACTGGTTTTCGTTTAAGGAGTGATATTGCACTGCTTTTCAACAAACAAACGGTATTATACTGGTGCCAGACATCTGTCAGTACACCCATGATACAGGCACCCACTGTGGGGTGGAGGTGGCACGCTCCATGGCCTCCTCCACACCTTTCACGCTTTCATCCACGTCGTTGTTGACAAGAACCACATCAAAGAAGTGTCTATATGTGGTCAAAATGGCGTCCGACTCTTTCTGGATCATCTGCAGGTTTTCCGTCTAGGAGGCAAGACAGAGAAGGTTAGCAGCTGTTGGATGTTTGAGTTCGGTGTTTCAAAGTACTGTATTGAGATTAAGATTTAGCACCTGGGCAGCCGTGTTGGTCGGAGCGATGAACACCACGAGAGGTGCAAAGTCAGCAGTCCGCAAGACTTTCAAGGTCTGCAGAAAAGTTGAAATAAGTTAGACTGATTAACTTTGTGGAAACAGCTTGTACAGGGAAAAGATTTATCATTGAGGGGTGCATCTTTAATTCTAGAGGGATACATTTTGAGGGTGAAGGATCAATGAGATCACTAGCAGCTCAAGGTGAATGAATACACCTTTTACTTCACCAAAGACAGAACACATTCAGCAGTGGAGGTGTATTTTCCTACCTTTGAATGCTCAATGTTATCACTGTAAATATTTTCAAACTTCTCAAAAAGCTTTAATGGACTGGATAATAGTCAAATTTCGGATTACGTGAATGCTAACCTGTGGTTCTATATCCAGCAAAGTGATTTTGCCTTGCTCGTGGATCTTCTGGATGGTCTCGATTTTGGTGCCGAACATGTTTCCCTGGAAGCTGCCGTATTCCAGTAGCTCATTTCCGGAGATGCACTTGGCCATGGCTTCATTGGAGATGAAGTAATACTCCTGTCCGTTCTCCTCATCCTTACGCTGGGGTCTGGTGGTGTCTGTGGAGAAAGGTTAAAGACTTAGCCAAAGGACAACTTGGCAAACTTAGCTGACAACACAAAGTCTTTGGGTCTACTTACGTGGTGCAGGATAAGAAAACTTGTCGGGGTATTTAGTCAATAGTGCATTTTTGATATGGCTCCTTCCAACGCCAGGGGCACCTAAAATGTGACGTGGATCAGTATGAATGATTAGAAATGTCTTATTATACCTTAAAGTATTTAATACCGCTAATAAATAATGTAACCGAGCCAGGACACTTACCAATGAGCACCAGTGTTTTTCTTTTAAAAGCAGGGAGCTGAACAACCTCCTCATAAGAAATGACATCCAGCTGGTCAAAAACTGCAAGAGAGGGGATTTTGTTTTAGACAAACAGTACAACTGAGAGAACATCCAGGAAACATGATTCCAATGATACACTCACTGGAGCTGTGTTTGGCCAGGTACTTGTCTTTGCACTTCTTTTTCTTTCCAAATGGGCTGCAGGACTGACTGCCCTCTCTGGCCTTGCTTTTACTCGCCACCCTCCTGCAGTGGGAAAAGAGATTTAGTTCAAGCTGGGAACATTTAGTTTTGTGCCCTACACGGATGTGGCACATCACGTTGAAGTCTTCATCAGACAGTATGACAGAGCTGTTTACCATTCCTGGAGCTCTGGGGAAGGTATCAGTCCTGCGAAGTCAGCTGCATTGCTCTCCACCCGGCCTTGCCACCAGTTCGGATCCTGCTTGTTGATGATCTGAATGATGTCACCGTTTTGAAACTTCAGACCTGCCTCTTTGCATGGGATGAGGTCATCCTTGGTGGGGTCATAGTCAAACTGGGCCCTCATGTACATCTGTAGATTAAGAGAACATGTGGTGAACATATGGTGTATTTATATGGTGTAAGAGCTCATGAACGTTTGCAGTGTGTATTTTGTGTTTGTAATGGGACGTTACTGATTACCTGTTGACCTTACCTCATCATACATCATACATTCTTCCATCACCTATTGTTGCTAAAGTTTAAAGGACCAGTGTGTCGGATTTAGTGGCATCAAGTGGCCAAATTGCAACCAACTAAACCTCCTTGACGCAACAGTAGCCTCAAAATGAGCTAAAAACGTGAACGGTCCTATCTAGAGCCATTGGTAAGTTTAGTATCTGTTCTGGGCTTCTGTACAGACTCCACAGAAGACAATGCACAGCATCTGTAGATATAAAAGGTTCATTCTAAAGTAATAAAAACATAATGATTCTTATTGTCAGATGATTATACACTAAAACATAGTTATAGAGTAAATAGAGCCCTCTAAACCCAACACACTGGACCTTTAACTTTTAAAGTATTTTTCAGCTAACCTTTTGACTTTGAAACAAGTTAAGACAAACATCTACAGTTTCTCTGAGCATTCTCTCCAGTTTATCTCTGTTTAACAATAAATATTCATAGCAGGGACTTTCCAACACATATATTTGGATTTTGCAAATGTTAACTGGGAAATTCACCCTTAAACAGAATTTTACAAGTTCATGATGTGATCTTGGACTGCTCGTATTACAAAAATGAACAATTGTCGCCCAGGTCTGGGTGTGAGATCTCATCTGTTCAACCATTGATTCACTTCCTGGAGCTAAACTTCAACCTAAAGGAGGTTCTGCAACAGAAAAGATGTCTGGAAAATCACCACAAATTTGGTGTCCTAACATGCGATTCACATTAGATTACTAAGTCTTCCTGGGACTTTTGAGAAAGATTGGTTTGTGTACAAACCTAAACTACACCACAAAGATCACAGCAGGAACACATGTAAATTCTCCTCAGGGTAAATTATCACTATTGTTAGTAGAGTTCATGAACATCTGTGGTTTCCCCAACTTACTCCAGTGGCACTTATAATACGACTATGTATACTGGAGTGGTCTGGGTCACCAAAAATGATGTTCTTTGAGCATTAAAGTATGAAAAGCATATTAACTAAGCCTACATATTAATAGACTACAAGCTACAAGTAGACTGCCATCACCGACCACAGCAAAAGAAAACTTAAGCAGTGAATACAAGGTATTTTTTTCTTCAACAAATCAAAAGCAGTTGACAAACCAGCAGCCATTTTATGCTACATGAGGCACATGAATGGCTGCCGGAGAACATGCGATGTGTTGTGGCCAGTAGATGGCAGAATGAAACACACTACCAAAGTGTTTCAAGTCAAACTAGCAAAAACTAATTTATATTTGAACTAATTTTATAGTCACCTGGGTCACCATTGACTAACAGAAGATTCCCCTAATAAAGAACAAAATCTTTTTAAAGAAGTAAGTTATAGAGAAACTGAAAGAAACACAATCAAACCTCTGTTTTTTTTTTTTCGGAGATCGTACCTCTAGAAGAGATCATTGGATGTGAATGAAGAAGCTAATTATCGTGCAATTTTGAAGGAGTTTGGAGAGAACAAACATGGAAGACAAAAAACACTCACAACAGAAGTTACAGGCACCACAAGACCAAAGCTAATTGCTGAGTCCTGCCGCTTGTGTTATTACCTCACAGGCTTGGGATCGACTCTGCGGGTTGGGAATGATCTTCATTGTGACTACTCCATTGGATTCTTTCTGTACGTGAAGATGACACAGTTTCATTCATTATTTGTTGTACAAATGGAATAATTAACTTGAGTGCCAACGTCTAACTTGGGGAATATCAACTTACCAGGATCTTTTGTAGCTGATCTACAGTTTGGTTTGTCACACTTGTCCCATTGATTTCTGCTATCTCATCCCCTTCATGTAAGGACCCTGGAGAGGAGAAGAAACCAGATGAGGGTTTATTAACTCCAAATATGATCTGATATGATCAAGATCAGCTTCTGAATTCCAGTTATTACGCCCCTAATGTGCTATTGAGGTAATATTTCTTCTCTTGAGAGCTAAGCTAAAGACAAGAAAAGTGAGAACCGTGTATCAAAATGGGCAATGAAACAGATTTCTTAAAGATTATTACTGACAATTACGATGTTCAGTGATAGTTTGAATCCTCAAATCACATCACACACGATCTCAGAACCTCTTAGCTATCGCCTGATCATGATTTAGCCTCTTGAGGGCAACAGCCAATGTTTCTGGGCTTCTGGTTTAGACAGCGGATATCCGGATAATGGATACCTAGGCCAATACTTCCTCTGCAGTCTGTTTAGCAATTTGATCGGTGAGAATGACGAGAAAGACACATTTGCTACTTCAGATAACTTTAAAAAAAGGCTAATAAAAAGCTAAACCTTCGTTAGACGATAGCTGATTGTGAACTGAAAAATAAAACATGTTTGAAACATTGAAACTTGAATATCTGAATTATTGTACAGCTTGTGTACGAGATGTTAACATATATAGTATGTGAGACATGTTATTGATGTTGTTATCCTAAAGGCACACAGCGCCTACTGCTCAGACATATTTGCTGTGACCGGGACAAACTATTGACCTGACACACACCAGGTCAAC
Source organism: Miichthys miiuy (assembly GCA_036365135.1). Taxonomy (NCBI): domain Eukaryota; kingdom Metazoa; phylum Chordata; class Actinopteri; family Sciaenidae; genus Miichthys; species Miichthys miiuy. Next base: position 19,692,716 of record CM071616.1, read on the forward strand.
TCTCAAATCAAATCAATGTGTGATTAATTACCTTGTCTGTGGATCATGCCCCCGTGCAATATTCTGGCCACGGTGCACCTTTGTTTGTCGTTCAGCTTCAGAGTGACCCCCTACAGACAGAAAGACTTGAGTCAACGAGGAGGAATCAGCAAACACACGTGGAAATATAAAAAGTGTGTGTAGAGGCAGATAGCATACCATCGGCTCTGAAGGGTTCTTTTCAAATGCTACTTCTTTCATCTTGGTCAGTTCTGCACCGTTCATGTGTCCCACACTACCGTTGGTGTAAAAATCAGCCCCCTTATTTTCAAAGGTTTGCATAGCAGCCTGTTGGAAACAAAACAGATCACGTTTATTGTTTTATCTCACACAAAATGAACGTTGTTTATGTGCATAAATGAACTCATTATTCTATAGATTTACAGTTCGTCTGGAGGGCTCATATCACGCGGGTATTTCCAATAACTGCAGTGAGAGCTTTGTGCTATGTTTCATTTGCAGTTTCAACATATGTTCAAAGGTTGAAAATTAACCCAGTGTTATAAACACCTCATTAACCACGTCCAGTGATCTGGTCCACCAGGTTCGTGTGGTCATGGATACCACCAGTCTCATCAGGTGATCATCAAAGAACAGCATTAATGTAAGGAAGGATCTTAGACAATGTTACAAAGCAAAGTGTTTGAATGAGTTATCAGAGTTTGCTATAAAGTCCACGCTAGTTTCACGGTGTCAACAAAGATGGTCTCTAGTGCGGATCACCGGCATGTATCTTAAAAGCTATATGGAAAAAAAGAGTGACATCAGACGCATGACTACCTGAGTCAGCACAGCGTTTCTGCATAAAAAAAAATGACACATCAGCGCTGCTTCAGCAAAAAAAGAAAAAAAGTATTATCTATCTTCCAGCATCAGCACAATAAACCAATAAATATCATTATCGCCGTCCTCCTCCTCCACCTCCTCCTCCGTGCCTATAACCTCAGCCCTAAAATACTCTGCAGAAAAGCAGTTTGGTGTGTACGCAGGCAGGAATATATACTGTATGTGTATTTCTCTTGTCTAATCCATGTCTGCGTGAATGAACATACAATTTACCAACACTTAGAGATTGTGAGTCAGGAGATAACTGAAAGCCTGAGTCATTAAAGTAAACAGTTTTTTTTTTTGGTTTTTCTGTGCAATATGATAGTTGTTTACCAGTTTTGTGCTGTTATACATCAGGACTGTACCGTACCAGGAGTACCAGGAGGGAGTATCTGGATGCTGTCCCCTGGTACGGATGAAATTACAACCCTTTGAGGAACAGTACAGCAATTTTGCTGCAGATAAAATGACGCTGCTGCTGATGATGATGATGAAGGCTTATAGCTGAAACATGTTTGTTGTTTTGCCCATCATAAACAAGAAGTTTGTTTGGCTGCAGATGAAATCATCACACGAATACAGTGTTCATCCTCAAACATTATGCACCGATTTCGATCTCTTAAAGGTTGTTTCAGTTCCTCTGGAAAAAACAATTTCCTTCTGGAGCTGCTCCAAGGACAACAGGAAATTAATTTTCTTTTTGAAACTCCATGTGTGTGATCTTATGACGACTGCAAATGATGAAAGCGCATTAAAGTATCAGGCTATCGTATAATGACATTTAGTGCTTTCCTCCCCCCAGTTTAGAGGAGCCATCATAGGCAGTAATGACTGTTTAACTCATATTCACAAATATTGAGTAGTCCTCCTTAATGTAGAGGACAGGACAGACTTTATTTTGTCTCAGGACGGAGCAGGAAGGAAAAAGTCAATCAGTATCGCTGCGATAATCTGCTACAAATGCAGCTATCTGAGGAAACAGAGGAAGTGTGTTTTTAAATGTTAAAAGGTGTGATTCAATTTGAATTAAACGCGTCTCGTAGGCACTCGCACCTATCAGAGATCACGAAAGGCGTTCATCTGTTTTCACAGCGTGTTCTGCTCACTGTTAACAGTCAACACGTGGAACTATAACTGAGGTCAGGAAGCCCTTTCACAAACTTGAATGCCAGCTATGGGTGTGGAGAAGCAACAGGATAAACAAAGAGGGTGGAAGGCAAGAGCGCCTCATGCTCTTGACATTTATGCTCATCTCATTTTAAGACAGTCCGGTTCTGTTTAGGAGTGGATTAAGTAGATCAAACATACATGTGATAGGTGATAGAAGATAATCTATACCTATTGTTCTGCCTAACATGACTGATTACATTATAATTCACTATGGCTGCCTTTCAATCAAGTTGTTTTAATTATTAATCATTCCCCCTGGAGGATTTAGGGTGATCTCTTGAAGAAGCACAGTCAGAGATCAATATTTGACCTTCATATGACTCACAACTGAACCCTCTTTGGATACAGACTGGAAGAATTTAGACAGATTTACACAGATAGCTGGAAGGGATGTCGAAAACCAGTACTGTAGTAGGACGTTCAGTCTTTAATCTCATGCTGGGTCTCATCTGACGTTGCCCAAACTTGTCTGGGTCTTCACATTTGGACTTAAATTTCAAGTTTGAGGTGGTGACAACGAGAAAAGTGGCTCAAATAACAACTGGAGTAGTCGTGTTTGACTTGTAATGCACGACTGACTGTTTATGAAGTGCTGGTGCACAGTAAGTTGAAAGTATTTGGAGCATGACAGTGTAGCCTGGAGCATGTCCACAGCAGTACTCACATTGCTTATGACCAAACTCAACATAAAAAACAAAATAAAAAAAAAATCAGTAAATCAGCCAGACATCATGGTCACACTGCTGTGTATGAGTGTGTATTTGTACATGACATTTGTCTGATTGCACGCAACAGTCTGTGCGCTGTGAGATAATGGACCGTGTGACCTCACTTTAAGACACTGATTTTGCAAATCGAGCAGAAGTACTCGTTGGACAGATTGAAACTCAAAGGTTGTTGAACTGCAAACTGCTGATGTCAGGAGAGGAGTTTCCTCCCTTCACCATTTCCCTCCAGTAGCTCCAGTGCTGACTTTTCAATTTCACAGAAGAAGTTTAGCACTAAAGAGTCCCCTTCGGTATTACTGGCTGCCAAACTAAGACCCAGAGGTTGTCTGAGATTTAACTGTTTTTTTTAACTGTTCGTACATCATATGAGCTTGCTGCCAGGATTTAAAGGCAAAGTCAGTGAGTTTTGCAACATAATCCAGGCCTTGACGTGAAGTTTATGCCTAAAACAACAGCCTGGTACAGTGTGATGTAGTAAACAACCTGCCCCGGATTCAGCTGACTGTTGACACCAATTCCTCAGCAGAAATAGCTGTAGGCAACATGACACAGCACGGCTAAATATTGGACTATCTATCTTTGCAACATTGCCCCAGAAAATAGGCTCATTGGTGGCCCTTTAATCAATCATCTGTATGGATTATATGACTGGTTAGCAGGCTCATTGTCTCGTGATCTAAAATTACATAAAGTCTGACGCAGGCTGTATCCTTGTTTCCCCCCCATTGGTCAAATGATCCCATGTGTAGTTTTAAGGGAATGCAGAAGTGAAATTGCCAATGCAATGTCTACTGAGTCACATCTGATGCTGAACAATCCTGAGCAATGCAGATCTGCTGATGCCGTGATGTTAAATCTATGAGAGGTTCTAGTTTGCTGTGAAAAGGATTTATGAAAACATAACCAGGTCTATTTTTAGAGATCTTGTCGAGGAACAAACAACAGTCATGTGCCCCAGATCTGCTTCCCGGAAGCAAACACCAAAATATGGGAAGGGGGGGGGGTGCAGAAAAAAAAAAAAAATAAATAAAAAAACGACACCCTACCTTGTCAGACTTTGGTTTGTTATGGAGGAGCTGCTCCAGGTAGAGATCGGAGAGGGCTGTCCGGGCGCTGTTGACAGACTCCAGTATGACAGCAGGTTCGTTTTTATTGGATTTTAACGTCATCTTTCCCTGTGAGCTGTATAAAAAAAGAAAAGAAAAAAAACCCTGTGAACCCGATGTGCCCCCCGCTCAAGGTCCGCAAGAAGCAGCTGATAAACGTGCAATAAAGTCTCTATCTGAGATAAAAGTCCAAGGTTTTGATCAGCAGCAGGTGAGGTTCATGAGATATCTGCTGCGGGGACACCGCTGACAAAGCAAGTAAACATGCAACTGACTGCTGCTCAGAGGGGCAGGCTCGTGCTGCGTTCAGGTGCCCGCTCTAAGCTCGGAAATCCCAACACTACAGTTGTTCGCTTTCACTCATGAGACTTATTTGCGTATTTATTACTTGTTATCTGGTCAAGAGTGTTAACAGTGGTTTAGGAGGCATTGTAAGAGACAATGGGCAAAAACAACAACAAAACAAACAAGTACTGAAGGTAAAAGTGGCATGATATAAATAATATAGTAAGGTAAAGTAACCATGATATAAAAATTTGCAAAAGTGAGTAACCATGATATAAATAATAATGCAATTCATTGTACACAACTTAATTATATATAGTTTTTTAATGACTATTTGTAGCTATAGTTCTTATTTCTGTTTTAAAAAATATGCCTATTTTTTTAGTTTTTGTATATATTTTTTTATTTGTGAAGATCTTACCACAGGTTTAATTTAAATTTAGATTTATCTTATAGGTTCATTTTAATATATGTTTACTGTGTCTCAGGCTGCTACTCTGTGCTTGAATTTCCCTCGAGATCAGTAAAGTATCTATCTAGATAGTGTATATTTGTAGCAGTGTCACTTCCCTTTGATTGCACAATCTGCTCCAGTTAACTATTTTCCACTTATTTCATTTTCATGTGAGAAGTGTGAGAGCAGATAAGAAATAATTGAAACATATGCCCACAATATGAATAAAAACAGCTGAACAATTATACATTAAATGTGTCTTTAATTAAAAGCGTCATTTTCATATTTCTCACTTTAGCAGTTCGTGCACACCCAACTTTCCCGACTGTTCTTGAATGCAGCATTACCGCAGCGTTCTCAGCAGGGCTAAAACAAGGAAGCGAAATAACGGAGTCCTGCTCCCAGCAGATCACTTGTGCAGCTGAATGTCCTCAGTAGAACAAAGAGTCAAGCTGCAGATATTCTGCTTGCTGATTTAAACACACAAATACACCAATGAGAACAATTCAGTCACATCATACGTTAATACTATGCTGGCACAAATCCCAACAGTGTTGCAATATGGGTGTGTTTTTTATAAGTGTAATAAAGTGTAACAATGCAGTCATATACCTGAGGCTAATCTTCCTTCAACTAACTCTATGGTCCTCTCTATGGGCCCAGTGACAGCTGTTTGAGGGAGAGGAGCGATAAAATAATGACACCAGAGTGCAGAAATTTGATTTGTAATTATGGTGAAACAGTTGCAAACTCTGAATATGGTTCTTTTTTTTCATCATGAGAATATAACTTAAAAAAATCTCTGTAATATAACACATGGGGAACTATTAACTATTTTAAGCTCAGTTTATTAGCCAGGCTGTCTGTACGGGGAGCTCAGAGTACCAGGGGAGTGTTAGTTAAGTCGGCGTCATGCCAGAACCAGAGCTGGGCTAGCTGGCAATGTAACCAGGCTAAGCAGCCTCTATGGAGATAATGTCAGAGGAAAAAAGACCAAAGGGGATGTTGATGTAAGAAGCTAAGATGTGAAAGGGAGAGAGTAACTGAGCAAGAAGCCGGCAGACAAGAGTAAATGGGAATTAGCGTTAGTCATAGGCGAGAGATTCCTGAAATAAAAGGCTGAAAGACAGACTGTGAGCTGGCTGCTATGTCTTGTTTGCTTGACGTTTGGCTGTTGTCACTCACTAGTTTTTGATCAAAAGTTATACAGATGTACAACTGTCCATATTTACAACATTGGTATTGCACTTTGAAACTGAGGTTTCTTTGCTTTAAAAAGCTTGCATACACTTTATTTTGACACAAGGCCTGGGTGCTAGTATATAGATACATATTTACATATATCTCTAATGGTTCCAGCCATTTACTTGATCTAATCCAGATTTTACACATCATGCACTGTAGGCCTCTGAAACATCTCAAAATCCTGATCAACTGTTACCAAAGGAGAGAAAACAGACATGCACATATGTGCTTTCTTTACTTCTCCTACTTCAACTTCATAACAAAATCAGACCAAAGCTGTGTTGTGCAGACAGTGGAGAATTCAGAGCCAGGTGATGAGTGTTACCGCCCTGATAAGCAGCTAATTTCCAGAGGGGACTCCAGAGGGAGCCAGCATGCAGGTTTGTATCAACAATCTACCACAAGAAGGGCCCTTACCTGTTCAAAGAAACAAACTATCTACTTCTGGCATAGTTTAACTTGATTTACCCACAAATTACTGCCCAATATTTGCCCATAGAGGTTCCCACCTCTGCCAGTCGAGGGTTTCCTGCAGTATTTTTTTAACTGAGGTGAGCTGACTTTAGAAAATGTATTGACACACTATTATGTCTCAAAATATTAACCTTCAGGTGCCTTTCCACAAAGACAATAACATATTTTTTTTATAGAAGAGAAGGAGAAAACTAATAAAATGCATGGCTGAATTCCATTTAGCTGTCTGCGTATGGTGGTGAATAGAACAGAGCCATTGTTAATGTTATCACCTGTGTTTTTTTCCTGCTATGACATGTCAAAACGACCCATTGTTTAGGTCGTCAACTACTAATTCTATTGATCATGAGATGTGTCGTTCGTCCAGAGTCACCTGATCACTCACCTGCCTGCACGTTTGTTTTTTATCTTTTGTTTCTTTCCATTACCCGTCTGTCCACTTCTTTTTTGCTGATTAGCTTAAGTAAACTAACTATTGTGTAAGCCCGAAAGCACAACCTATATACAATACCCATTCATTGTACATGTTGTGGAGAATCGTATTCAACAATCATCAGTTCAGGAGTCTAAGGTAGCTAAAAGCTGAAAGGTTTATTGAAGTTTGATCAAGGAGAATGGAGGATTTATCAATATACTTGTCGTTGCCTCAGTTCTGAAGAAGCTGTCCTCTAGTGCCACACCTGCTCTATTTCCCTGAATGGTCATACTCAATGCATTTAGAGTATAAGGAATTTTCCAATTGGTCATTAGTCTACAAGCAAGAAAATGTGTTTACACTTAGCGGTCTGACATTGTTATCTGACTCTGTAGAGGCTTCTACATTATGTACCTATCTGTTATGTCCATAGAAGTGAGATAGCACTATCCTCTGACCTCGGTTACCATAGTAATGATCAGGATGTCGCCTGCTTTCCTAAACACAAGTGTCTCAAGGAGAGCACTCAATGTCTCTGCACCCCCACCCCCATTTTTAAATTTTTTTTTTCAGCCTTTTACAACTTTTACAATACAAATAAAAATACAAATAAAAACGACTTCCAACCGTAAAACAAATTAAAGAATAAATAATAGAATAGTGTCCATATTATAATGTCCGTGTGATTGCTTTTATATATATATATATATAAAGGCAATCACACGGACACTATTCTATTATTTAAGTATCATGATTCATCATGTGACAATGGTACAGTGGACATTATATATATATGTGTATGTATGTGTGTGTGTGTATGTATATATATATATATATATATATATATATATATATATATATATATATATATATATATATATATATATATATAGATGGAATACAACTTAACCCCCACCCCAATTTTTATTCTGAGCTTTTATTAGCCTACAGACATACCATAATCCATATATCTGAAGGGAATGAGTCAGAGGAACTCAAATGAACCATTTGCAGGGAGAGTTTCAGAATAAGAGCATCAGCGTAACCATGGAAACGCCGCCCGTACTGAGAGGGAGAAACCCGGGTACTGTTGGCAGAAGAGTGCTCATGGAACATGATGTGGAAATTAATTCCAATATAATATATGATATTAGTCTGAATAAGTCGATAAATGTGTCGCTTGTGCCTGAAATAAAGTCGCAAAATTCTCAATACACTGAAGTAGCGTACTGGGCGCAACCAAATGTCCATTTGGGAGGGGGGGTGACGGCGACCAAATACTTACGTTTTCCGTAACAAACATAAATAAAATGCAAATAAATAAGAAATAACATGAGGCAGACATGTTAGAACGACATATTTCACGTAACATAACATTACATATCTTACTGTATATCGGGGGGGATACGTTAGTACTTTAACGCTACCCCTCCCAAAGAATGCGTAATTACGTCAGTCCGTTAACTGTAATACTGTTTGTAGTTTTTGTACCTGATAAACTGTCCACTGTTGGTGTTTGGTCGGTAAGAGCTCAGACACTTAAACAACGTGTCATAACAGTGTGCAGTCATGTCCGTCGTGCAGTAACGTTCATTATCTGCGGGCTACAAACTTCACTCGCACGCCCAGTGACATCTGCATACGGGTTTTTAATGTAAAAGCAACCACGCATGTGCAAAAGCGTCACCACCGTCACTCGCGTTAAACGATGGCCGTGGTTAATATTTACATTAAACATGACAGGAGAAACACTGAAGCGTTTAATGATTAATCTCCTACTTTCATCTCACAATGAGGCGTTGTATGGGATTAAATACTTGCGTTAAAGGCTTTATTACGTCTGTGGCTGCACGGTGACACCTCGGGATAGACTTATCATCTGAAGTTGTTGTCGGGTTCATTCTTGTTGCGGGATGTTTGGCACGTTAAATTGCAAATTGCGACCTGTTTTCAAGCAGGCTCAGGTGCTGTCTGGTTCGTTATGGAGGCACAAGATGCAGATCCGAGGGTGTGCATCGCGTCCGGCAACTTTTCAGTTACTTGAGGACTGCCTCGGTAAGTTCAGTTACATTTCACCAACATTTTTTTAAATGCATGCGTGAGGAGAAACTCGCTTTTAACCCATGCATGTGAAATCATCACCAGTGCTCAACTACGGAGGGAAGCCGATGCATTTTAATTACGTGTGGCTGCGGGATCACTGCCGCTCTGCAGCTTCATACAACTCGCAGACTCACCAGAGAAACGTGGACACCGGGAGTATAGACCTCACTATCCGCCCTGACAACACAAGCGTGCAAGATGACCATCTGATCCTCACATGTGAGTACTGTGTAGTTTTGTCAAGTCATGTTTCACTGTCAAAATAAATGCATCGTAATGACACTGATTATATTATTAAGTTATAACACAAGGGCTCCCAGAGACCCCAGGTTTACTGCATGCAACTGGGTGGTAAACTGATTCATTGCAAGTTTGTTATGAATATAGTGCAGCGTCAAGAAGGGTGTGTGCTGCAGTATTGCAAAAGAATTGGGCATAAGAAAACAATAATTTTAGGTTAACTTGTGCTCATGTGGTACATACATACAAAAGTTCAAGTTTAATGACACACAGAAAACCTGTGGTCAGGTACTACTTCACTGTACTGTAAGATAAGATAAGATAAGATAAGATAAGATAAGATAAGATAAGATAAGATAGACTTCAATGATCCCACATCAAGGAAATTCACCTACAGCAGCTCACATACACAAGGTGGATAAGAAAAATACTCATAAATAAGAAATATGTAGAAAACTAAAACTTTAAAAACTTATAGTCGAAATAGAGAAAGTAAAATGGCAAATAAAACGTTCATGTAAAAATATGTGTATAAGAGCACACAGCTGTATATTCTGCTGTTTGCATAGCATTGAGAAAACACACTTCAAATTTACATGCCCCGCTAGTTATTGCATCTGTTCTGCATGTTCCTAACCCTAAACCTCATCATAAAGTTATGATGGAGTAGGTGAAATAATCTTCCACAATATGAAATGTATGTATGCTCCAGTATGTAATAACAAATGTCAGGACCTCATTACAGATACAGTCAGGTGTGATGCATTTAAATAGATGTTTTGAGTTTGATTAGATAGATAGAGCGATATAGATAGATAATATATAAAAGAAAAATATACACGAGCTCTCTGTGCAGTAAATTGTGCTAATTATTTCTTAATGTTCATCATTCAAACAGCTGTTACAGATTGAGAGCGGGGAGTCATTATACAGTGTTATGGCAGTGGGCAGGGATGATTTCCTGTAGCGGCCCTTTTTACGGCAGAGATGCAGCAAGAGTATCTGACTGAATCTGCTCTGTTGTCTGACCAGGAGGTCGTGAAGTGGATGAGTCATTGTCCATAATGTTGAGCAGTTTGCATTTTGAGAACATACACATCAATATAACAGATCCATGAAAGATTACATTTACAACATAAGTTCAATCATTTACTCTTAGTGAAATATTTCTAGGAATATTCAGGTGCACAGAACACATAAGAAGGAGAATCAAGCTGTGGATGAGTCACACATGATAGTATGATCCTTGTGAATATCTTTCTGCAGGCAAGGGGGAAAGTCGACTTTTTCCCTCTGGGTGCGGTCACATCATGAAATAAGACCCTGGATTATTTCAATTCTATATAATAAACATATTTGCACCTAAAAGGAACATTGTGTATCAGCTTTAGCAAAGATTTGGCTTTAAAAGATGCTGCCACATAAGAAGATTAGACCTGTTCTCAGACATGTTCTATGGATGCATCCATCGTTGGACACGATGAAAAAGAAATGCAAAAATCTGCTGACTTCAAAGTCATCTCTCACTGAGTTGTTCCCCTGAGAAACACAAGCAGGCAAAGTTGAACTCGCTTAACCAGCACCAACCCCCACGTCTAGCTGGAGCCATCCCTTATCCTGTCTCCTGTAGCAGCCTGCTCCGGCACACAAAGGAGAGAAAAAAAAAGCCGTGTGGGATTTAGTTGCCGTCTTGCAGAGTAAGAGGAATAAACGGTCCCACAGCAGCCAGGTGTGGAACAGGAAACAGGTGCTGCAGTGTTCCCTGCCAGCTGCACATCCTCACATTTCCCCCTGGCTTGTGACCCCACAGTACAGCTCAGGTAAAGTCAGACATGAGCAAGAAGATAATTGTAGTGCTGGAACATTCAGTTTTTTTTAAAGTATGGCTGGGGACAGACCATCACTGCAGGTTTTCAATGCCTTTGCAGTGCAGGTGGAGTCTGGCAGCTTGGAGATGTTTTCTATTTGTGGGTGTCTGTCTGGCTCATGCTACTGATTTAAGCCTGACTGACGCCTCTCTGTAAGCTGCTGGGCTCCAGCTTTTTCTTTTTGGATGCTGATGATGATACAGTGTTTTTATTTCTGCACAAGAGTGGCACTGAGCCTTACATAAACTGACAGATGGGGACCCATCACTGCTGTGGGCAAACTGTGGGCACATGCTTCTGTGCATAGTCAAGGTCAGCTGAGTCTGGGTGTACACTACCCTATGTCTCACAGACATGGTTTGTTCCCCATGTTACATTGCGTGGTTACAGTATATATAGATGATAAGCTTTTATGAGCTGTACTGTAATCCGTAGTTAGGTTATTCTGTCTGTGCACATTGTGTAACTGAGAAAAAAACTAATAAAATGGTCACAGAAAACTGAACACAGTTTAGCTAAACTCAGCCATGATTATACTTCACCCACAGCAGTTGGTTTCATAGAAAATGGCCGCACAAAGTATTTAGATTAACCCCTCAGGTGGCCCAAGGCAGAATTGACCTGCTGCTTCCCATTGACAGCCATCCCCCAGTTGCTCTTGCTCTATTTTAAATGTGACGTATTCTGTTGCCTTTAAAATACCCATCACATTCAGAGCACACGGCAAAAACATCAGAATAACCAGCGCTCCTTGAATATTCTGGATCAGGTTGTGTGTTTATTTTTATTTTTTGGCTGTTTCATGAAACGTGCATTTATTTAGACATGTAGAATGAAAGTGTAGAAATAGAAATGATGTTTTTGGCAAACAGGATTGGGTTTTAAAAAAAGGAGGTAAAAAGGTCAGACTAATACAAAATCTAAACTGTAATATGTGCCAACATTATTCCATAGGAAGTTAAAAGCCACCTAAACCGAGACAAAACCAGACAGTACACAGCCTACTAGCTAATATTTGCCAAATCTCTTTGGCCAAGGCGTGCTTCCAGCTGTCAAGTAAGTGTTGCATGGCAACATTTACAGACTGCTGTGTGTTTTTTTTTTTGTTTGTTTTTTTTGGACACTGTTTTGTGTAATATTTTACTATAGAAGATTTGGCTGACATCTTCATCAGCTACTATCTCCCACATTCACTTTCTTGAAGTACGTATAAAGCAAATAAACCACATAATTTAGTGATAAGTTTATGGGAGACCCTGGGTTGGGTTGTTTTGGGGGACTATTAAGAGGCCTGCCGCCATGGGAAAGTATGATGAGGGAGGGATTTGTGCTAGTTAATCAATTGACTAAAAAACGAATTGCCATGGAGTCTCCAGTCTTTCTGTTTGACCTTGCTAATTATCCTTTTAGATAAGTACATTTTTGTCCACATTCAACAACATTTTGCATTCATTGTACTTCATAACAATGTTTTTCTTTTGTGTCCCAGGGCCCGGCGGTCATGTGACAAAGTACAGCCTGAGCTGGCTGGCTGAGAACAGCTATGAAAGACAGAAGCAGAGCTGCGTCCAGCCTCGCATCCTTTGGAATTCAGACATCTATAAAAGTGCAAACGTACCTTCTGCCAAATGGGACTTGTTTATGAGCAGTGACGATGAAGTAAAGAAGTTTCTTCAGAACTACATCCTGTATGGAATCGCTTTTGTGGATGATGTCCCGGCTACAGTTGAGGCCACAGAGGCAGTTACCCAGAGGGTCAGCCTTATCAGGTAAGCGGTTCTTTTTGCTTCCTATGCTACAGTGAAACTCAAGTGACATCTCTCTCCTTTCATGCAGCTTATTCTGCAACCCTGGCAACATTCACAGCAATGCACAAGAACCCTAACCCAACCTTGTACATTTATTCCTAATCCTCTCGTGTTTTGTGTGTTAACAAGGGAGACTACATATGGAAGAATGTGGTGTTTTACTTCAGATTTTTCCAGAGGAGACAGCGCCTACAGCCAGCTGGCTCTTGACCGTCACACTGACACCTCATACTTTCAGGAACCATGTGGGTAAGTGCAGGATGTCACCAGTTTTCTGTATTCTGAGCAGTTTTAAGTTTGATATATCTGAAATGAAATCCAAGAAAACATGCATATTTAATAGTTTTTTCCTAGCAAAGCAATCTATTGTTGTTGCAGGATACAGGTTTTCCACTGCCTCAAGCACGAGGGAACTGGGGGAAGGACACTACTTGTGGATGGGTTCTACGCCGCAGAAAAAGTGCGCCAGCAGTCTCCTGAAAACTTTGATCTGCTCGCCCGTGTGCCCATCAGGCACGAGTACATTGAAAAGTCTGACACCCACCGAAACCACATGACAGGCATCGGCCCTGTGCTCGACCTCTATCCATGGAACAAAGAACTGTACCTGATCCGGTACGTCTGCACACGTCTTTTAGAGTGACATCTAATCAGCTTCACTGTTAGATAAAGCATTTTACATTTTGCACTTTTTGTCAACAGATACAACAACTATGACCGTTCAGTGATAAACACAATCCCCCATGAGCTTGTTCAGCAATGGTATGTGGCACATCGGATGCTGACAACAGAACTCAGACGGCCAGAGAACGAGCTGTGGGTGAAACTGAATCCTGGGAAAGTAAGACATCTATAAATGCTTCAGTCAATCAATTTACAGCTTCAGGATAGTTGACGATTAAAGAAAGATGTGTGTCATTCAGCGTAATCTAAGGATTTACCCTCCTTTGTCTCCATCAGGTGGTTTTTATTGACAACTGGCGTGTCATGCATGGGAGGGAGTCTTTCACAGGCCTGAGGCAGCTCTGTGGATGCTATCTGACCAGAGACGACGTCCTCAGCGCTGCACGCGGCTTCGGTCTGCAGGCCTGATCCTGGAAGGTCCCCTCACTTCTGTGCCTTATCGGTTAGCCTGCAGTGCTTTCAGAAAGTATTAAGATGCCTTCACCTACTGTATGTAGCAGCTGTATTTTTTTTTTTTTACTCCTCAAACTACGCTCCATACCACTTAGAACAGAACAAAAATAGGATATTACAAACTGAAACAGCTAGACATAAACACCATTGGCAGCGATTACTGCCTTGAGTTTCTTTGGCTATGACGGGCACATTCAGAAGACCTGGATTCAGAGATTTTCTGACGTTCTTCTCTGCAGATGCCCTCATGCTCTGTCAGGTTGAATGGGGACCATCGGTGGCCATTTTTAAGTCACTCCAGAGATGTTCGATTGAGTTCAAATCCAGGCTCCAGCACTTGTGATTGACATTTGTTGATTGTTTTCTATGTTCTAAAACTTCAGCTACTGTATGCTATCTCCGCTAGTATGAATGTCTCCTGACAATTGAAACAATTAAATGTGTACCGTCTCAAATGGCTTGATTTTGTTTGAGCTCATACAGTCAAATAATCACGTGATGGTATTGCACAAAATACGTATAATTGTCCGTAATATTACCCTTCAGACAATATCATTACAATAAGATACCGATAATTCGCACTGAACACAAAGTACAGCTGAGGCTGATGAGAAAGCGGTGGACCAGCAGGGCGACAAGTGATGTCCACATGAGACACGGCACTGGCATGGCAAAAAAGGAACACATAAATTTAGAGGTACCTAAGTTCAGCTTTGATGAGTAACGTGCTACAGTTATATAACAGAAAGCTGCATCCAAAGTCCAGGAGTTCACGACACTAGGATTATTGGATTATTGTGATATCATTTCACAATAATTGAGTGCATACAACGTGTCACGGTAGAGATTCAAACTTATTTTAACATGATTAGATCTACGAATGCGGTGTAGTAATTAGGAATTAATGTTTTTTTGCTGAAATGCTTAATTATTAACAAATTCAATCATGTATCTTACAGCCACTTTAATACACTATGTATTATTTACGTTATGGGGGCGTTCATACTGAATTATAATGCATGTCTTATGATCACCATAAAAACATGTCATAGAATATTATAGATGTGACTTATAATGAATTATAACTTCAAGTGTCCTTTGGGTGCTCTTGACTAGTTATAAACCAGAGGTTGACTGATGTGGCTAATAACACATTATCACTAACTATGCTCACTAATACACAAACCTTAACGATCAACTGTAGCATGCTATAACAGTCTTTGCAGAGTTGTAAGTTATTATAGAGTGTAATGCATTTTCATGCACGTGCTACAAGTGATTATTATGTAAGTTTATAACTAGTCAAACTAGTTATAATTCATAATAAGTCACTATGAGTGCTCCCATGATACACTATAGAGCTGGTTTTCATAGAAAGTGTTACCCAGTTTTCATCATAATTTCTGCATGTTTCTGCCTCCTTGTAAAACCATCACAGTAGTCTGACATGTAAAAAAATCACATGGATGTAATCTAACAAGCTCTATTTGAGTTGGTACAATATGTGTGTGTTGTGTACCACAGCAGCACAGTGACAGCAAACTCTGGGTTTGCATAAACTATCCTTAGCTAAGGTGTAACGTGTGTAAGGCTAATTCAAATGAAGGTGGTGCAAGTACACTCTCTGTTTGGCAGCTCAGTTAAAGGAAACATACTGAAGGTCTCTGCACTTGCCAAATGATCACACACTATCTTAGCATTGGCAGAGGCTAGAGGAGGTTGCTTTGTGTTAAATTTATGGATGTGGTTGTGCCAAAGAAGGAGGTGTTTAATACTTGCTTTTTATCAGTGGGGAAATAAATAATGTTGACAGGACTCTGTAGTACAAAGTATGTGTAATTCACCTGGAGCCAGAAACTTTGTGATTACGTGTGCACGAGTCTATTCTTGATGTATAAAAGTAGGAGCTATGTCTAGCTGAGATGTTGGAATCTGGAGTTTATGTGGAACATATGTTTATATGTTGCTGGTGCTACACATGTGGTATACCCTGCTCTATAGGGTAGTTTTATTTATTTATTAAAGCAGCCATAAGATTTGATATCATCTAAGAAATCCACTGAAACTCATAGACAAATCTTCATATTAATCTCAGGGACATTACCCTGGATGAAAACTGAGGCTCCAGTGTAACTTTGCTGCCACCTAGATGACACTTGATGTCGTCAATTAAATAGTCACACTTGAAGGGCTGCACGACTCAACGGCTCAGAAAACACAATATTTGATTTAATCAGGATCTCTGAAAATTACTACATAAAACAGTCATACTTCATCTGCAGATGCTCATACCACCAAAGATGAACTAAAGTACATTAAGAATTAAAAAAAAAAAAAAATTATGAGCCTGCTTCCAAAAAAGGTGGCACGTTTTGTAAAATGTAAATAGAAACAAAATGTGATGATGAAACATCTCACAGTTAATGAGGTTAACTGGCAACAAGTTAATAACATGATTGGATAAGAATGAGCATCTGAGAGAGGCTGAGTCTTTGTGAAGTAAAGATGGGGAGAGGTTAACCACTTTGTGAAAGACAGCAATAATTAAAAAATAATCTTTCTTAAAAAAGAATCTGAGGATTTCATTTTCTACCGTTCATAATATTAAAAGATTCAGAGAATCCGAAAAAATCTTTGTACACGAGGGACAAGGCCAAAAAACAATATTAGATGGTGGTGATTTCCGGGCCCTCAGATGGCACTGCATCAAACACAGACGCTATTAATGTTGAAAAATATCAACTATTTTTTGGAGCAACATATGCTGCCAAGTAAACAATGTCTTTTTCAGGAGCGGCCTTGTTTATTTCAGCAAGACGATGCCAAAGTAAAAAAAAAAAGGGAAAACATGAAACATGTTGCTGGCATCAAATTTAAAATGGGCATATCATTTTCCAAAAACACATTTTATAAGTTGTATTTGTGCTATTTTTAATATAACACAGGGTTTCAATGTGCTGCACATCATCACATTTTGTTTCTTATCAACCTTTTTGGGGTTGCGTTTAAGAAAAGCTCAGAGTGAAACACAAAAACATGGAATAAGCTTGTTACACAATGTTTCACTGATCATTTGCAGACTCTGCCCTCATATTTGTTCTAATATCACATACACTGTTGCCCATGAAGTTGTAATAATTTTGTTTTCAGACACATTCCTCTTTTTATTCCTATTTACACACATCAGGTTAACTGTGGTTTAATTTTCACTGTGATATGTTAGGAAGAGATTGATCAAGATACACTTTATCTATCAAGAATAAAGTGTCACAATCATTTCATGAGATGGGCAACAGTGTAGCTTGTATATCCAATGCAGGGCTCATCAACATGAATATCACACTAATACTAATTACTAACTATGAAATGGTAAAACAAACAAAAGCAATTCAAGCTAATCCTCAGTAAAAAAAAATGTAATAATGAAAAGCTGTTAAAGGTTGAATTGTGACTTTCCTTGATTCAGAAAAAACACAGAACAAAATGCAACTTGAAACCTGAAGCGCACGAGCTTCATCACATTGATTTGAGAATGACGTACGTTAAAGACTGAACATCCTGTTATTCTTAATAGTGACGTCGCTCCAATTGTTTTCAACAGGCCTTTTTTTTTTCAGGCTTGTGGCTCATCCCCCTCAGCGTGGAGGCTGCTGCCTCTGGTTGCCATAGGAACGCCATCCGAGGCTTCCTGAGCCTGGTGAGGGCTCCTCCTAGTGGACGGAGAGAGTTGACGTTACACACACACACACACACACACTTGATGCTGTTGAATTTCATCATGTCATTTCTAAACTCTTAAAAATCTCACTTCATCTCGTTGGCCTCGGCCGCTTTGACCGCCTTGTATTTGTGTTTCTTCAAACTGTGAGCGATGAACCACACGACCAGGATGATCAAGACACAGCCGAGCAACGCGCCGATCACTGCACCAGCAATGACTCCATCTCCACCATCTATATGAATGAATGAAACCATGAATTAGTCCTTTTAGGTATTTCTTTGTTGCCGTAATCTCAAAAAAAAAAAACAATAAACTTACCAGCACTCAGCTCGACAGTACAAATTGAAAATCCCACTGAATTTGTGGCGTTGCACTGGTACTCCCCGAACTCAAACTGAGATATGTTTCTGATTTCCAGTTTCCCAGTTTTGGTCACTGAGGAAACAAGTGCACACGTTTATAAAAGTATGAATGTGTACATGTTAACAAGTATATCACAAACACATACGGTACTCACTCATTCCCAGCATAGATCTTCTTGTCTTCGTCTGATCCAGTCTGGTCCAGGTGTACATCGGTGGTGGGTTCCCCTCTTCACTGTGGCAGGTCAGAGTGACCAGGTGACCTGTCTCCACATTACCATGGGTGGAGCAGTAAGGAGTAGAGGGCCTCTCTGACAGACCACAAGCAGGATGTATGAGTGTTTCAGATGGTTTAATGTTGGACTTGATGAAGAAAAACATGTTCACTTAATTTAAATCACTGATATTTTTCATATCATTTCAGCAACAGCTGCTGAGTAAATTGATCAGATTTCCTGACAGATTTGGTAACAGAATTTGTGTTTTAAAATTTAAATATTAAACACTATACTGTAGTCAAATTTTAAGATACTACTACTACTTATCATCATGATATGTACGCTGTTTTTGACCCGTTACAATATATGTGTTGAGACTTCTTTGGAATATAATGTGTAGTACACATTTTCCATTGTTCAGTCAATCACTGGCAGCTTCATCTAACCACTATAATTGTAAAACTGTGATGGAAAAAGTACTCTCTACTAAAGTCGAAGTACCAGTACACAATTTAAAAATACTCCATTACAAGAAAATTTAAATAAAAGATTTTAAAAAAATATGATCACCAAAATGTTCTTAAAGTAGATATATAAAAGTACTCATTCTGTGATGTCAGTGATATTATTTTATATGACATTATGAACTCATAATTAACTGTTTTAACCACTTTATGTTTCCATTGGTTACCAGGTTGGGTCTCCTCACAGCCTGTGGGGCTCATAAGATAATTAATATAGATAGAAACAAACACACATTTTCTATGTCTCTCGTTTCTGTGAACATTTTGGATAATTGTATTAATTCGGGTCTCGAACAGTTCAAAAATCAAGTTATTGCTGTCAGCTGATGTTTATTTCTGTTTATTTAGAGAGTATACTGTCCTTTTAGACAGCACACACACACACACACGTTTGGCTTCTGTGCTGCCAATTTAACTTTGTGCCACGCCCGGATGAGCCCGCATTCACAACTGAATAAATGATTGCTATAATGAAAAGATAGGGGATGTGCTGTATACTGTGTGTTGTTCATTTGCTTATTCAAAATAGGTTGTTAAAGTCACATCAAAGTAGAGAAAAGATAGCACGTATCAATCTGTGCATCCAGTAACAAAGACGCTACACAGATGTCAGTCCTTCGCTTATTGTTAGTCAAACAGGACGTCGCGTGTTTGTCCTTTAATCATCAAGAGGCAGCGAGTGTGCTGCTCTCTGCTCCTGTGTGTTTATTTCATGCTTACTAATCATCAGACTTTTCCGATTGGACCTAACTTCATATTTTATGGGCTAAATGTTACACACTTATTTGTAATTTACGACAGACTGCTCGCTCTCCTTCAAAAAATGTTATCACAATTCTATGCGAGTGATGATGGAAATCATGTTTGATCCCATGATAATCAGCCATACATATTCATACGGCACTTATGCAGCACCGCATTCAGTATGTAAACTGCCCTGCAAACATTTTCATAAAGGCCGATGATTTGAAAAACATGACGTGTGCTTAGCATGCAGCAGATGCTGACATATATTCTGTATGCAGTACAAGGATGCAGTCACAGCCCTACTCTAATTTTCCAACACTGACAATGAGGAGACTGCTGCAGTAACCATGGAAACTACTGAGGATACTGAGGCCTGCAAGGTTGTCCCTGGTAACTCGGTGAATGAGAGGATTCAAACTGAATGTAATTCCCTAATCACAATATTCAGGGCCACAATTTTAATACAGCGTTAATGTTATAACACTGATAATAGATCTATAATGTGGAAGAAAGAGTATTGAAGTATCTGATTGAGATCAAAGTAATCTTGCTTTGGTTTCAATAATTCACTGCGTTTTCATGTTGAAAGTACTCAGGTGAAAGTGAAAGAGTAGCTGACTCAGACGTGACTAATGCGGCGGTACTTTCACATGAAAATTATTGAGAGAAAAGACAAATGAGGAAGCAGAACGGTTGCTATGGAATCAAAACTTCAAAATCAAAAATAAAATCTAAGACCAAACTCCAAAGAGGCTGACGGTGTGCTTTGGCTCTCCATTAACATGTAGCCACACCCTTACGAGCAGGAGAATAATGGCGCCGAAAGCGCCGGTACAAGGTTCAGACTCAGTTTAGTTTTTTTTTTCTTTGCTCGCTCCACCCAGGTCCAACTGTGAAAGCAGAACAGCAGAGCACCTTCTGCTTTCTCTCATAATTCAAATATTCAGCCGATACTGCTCCTGGGTGTGGTCCGACCAATTGTACACTCACACGACCGTACGCTTTTGATTGTTTTGCCTGATTAGACCTCTCCTACTACTACTTGAATTAGTGACCAATGGATAAATAAACTGGTTTTTCAAAGTAATGATCTGCATTTACAACATTTGAACCTCCTCACCTGTGAACCTTTCTTTAAAGCAGTGCGGAGTCGATAAAACTTACCAAGAACATTCACCATGATAGTGACCTGGGACTTTCCGCTCACATCGGGAATGTTGTGAACCTCACAAGTATAGACTCCCGTGTCCGATGTTTGCATGTTGTTTATTATTATTGAGGCGTTTCTGGTTGTGGCGGGAGAAGAGGGAGGCTCAAGCCTGTCCTTGTAGGATGTAATGACATACTTCCCTGACTGATAGTAATACACCTGGAAACAAATGGCAACAGGTTAGACTATCTGACACAATCAAACACTTTTTTATTTAATGTATACTGTTATTTCACAGCGCTGGTTGGAATAAGAGATCCTGATGATTGAAAGTTGCAGATGCTGCAGATCCTCAAATTCATCAGGAACACTGTGTTCTGTCTGCTTCAGGAACACTTCAGGAAGCATTTTACTATTTCCACAGGAGAGATTTCTCACTTATTATTAACAATATGAAAAAGTTATAGTACATAATGTCCTTGACTTAGTACATATTAAATAAAAAAGTACAAGTTGTCCCCAGGGCCTAAAAGAGTGATCATCATTGAATCTGTTTTTATCTAAATTTCTTTGTCGACTCAGTGAGGTGTGGCTCCTCACATTTAGGC
This sequence comes from Miichthys miiuy, assembly GCA_036365135.1. Classification (NCBI taxonomy): domain Eukaryota; kingdom Metazoa; phylum Chordata; class Actinopteri; family Sciaenidae; genus Miichthys; species Miichthys miiuy. Next base: position 19,713,946 of record CM071616.1, read on the forward strand.
GGCACTGCTGCGTGTACGAGCGAAACGAGACGTGTTTTGTTAAGTAATCTAAAATACGAGCAACTCTGGATATCTTTAATACGATATTTGATTATGAGTGATTACGTTAAGAAGACAACGGGCCACATTTTGGTAAAAAGCTGTGATTTTGACCTGCGTTTGTAAGCTCAGAGAGAAACACACAACTGCCGATGTGTTCGTGCAATCGTTAAACAAACACTGTGAGCAGCTGGACTTGAACCGAACAGTTGTTCTCAGTAAAATGTATTAAGAAATATTCACGCCTGATGTTATATACAGCATCCTTCCACAACCAGTTAACAATACTTCACATTTTAATCACATTTGTGCCTCATTTGGTGCAAAGCTCTGGTGTGAGCAGCACCTACCTGCTGTGGTGCAATGGAGGACGGTGAATCGAAGTCCCACTGGATGGTAAGGCCCGTAGTCTCGCTGATGGTGTCGAACATACATTGGAGTAGGACACTTCCACCCACTGTAACGTTGACCTTTTTGTGGGGAGTGCTGACTGTGATCAGTTCGACACATCCTGCAAAACAACACATAGATCAAGGTTAATAAAAGTTAAACCTGAGACATAAAAAAAAAAATCACAGATTCCAAGAGGAAGACACAGAAATGTAGTTACCTATCATGCTTATAAGCACCACCAAGTGCAGTGTGGAGCACATATTCACCGAATGTTGCAGTACACTCAAAGAGCTTCTTAAGAACTAAACTTTCCACAGTCTACCTACAGCACTGACTGTTGCAAACACCACCAGAAGAGAGGAACTAAAACCCAACAGTATCATAGGCAAGGTTACACTATGCTTAGTAATGGACTGATACTGTGGATGTTGATAACACAATGTTTGCATATCCATGTTTGCCCTACAGGGTGTGCGCACTGTGTTGTTTTTTGAAAACAGTCAATTTAGCCGTTAATATTTTTAGGTGGGGGCAGGTCAAGCGGTAACCTTCGTGACTGTGAAGCGAAGCTACAAAGGAAGTACCAAAAACTGCAGTTCCTCCAGCAGCTACTTGGAAGTGGCTCCGAAACGAGACCCCATTTTAAAATATAGAAATGAACACGTTTACAGCCTTGTACAAAAATGGTTTGGGTCTTTACAGCTAATTTCTCAGTTCGTGGTGATTATTTTTTTATAACTTATCCGTTCAAATTAGATGAAGGCCGTTACAGGTGGCTTGTTCGAGCAACCACGCTTCATTCAGCCCACCTCAACTCCACCCACGTCCACATTTTGTGCCCATTTTTGGATTAGTGTGAAGCCGACGGAGGCAGGACCACCAAGATGGCGACGGCCAGAGCGACCACACTCTGAGCTTCACAACGGCTCTTCTGTTTTATACTATGGGGCAGATGAAAACAAGAAATGCAGATTAAAAACTCACCTGTTCATACACGTATGTGCATTTTAAGTTACAGTTAGACTTAGTGGAGCCCGTTGTGTGTGTTTGAGGCTGTTGTTTATATGGTAGGTTGGGGCAGTGATGGTTTATTCATTTTTCAGTACTTTGGCAGTAGTTTCACTACAGCTCATCACTCCATCCTCCTTGTCTTGTAAGTCATTCTGGGTCAGGGCTTCTGGCGAAGGAATTAATGTAATTTAATCTCCACCTGGCCTTTATCGCTCGCCTCAAGGAAGTGTAAGCCAAAGCACTGCAACATGCTGCTTATCACTGGGGAGTTCACTCCCTGGTGCTGCGTACTTAATAAAGGCAGTTTCACCTTTGTCGTTTCCGCTCACACGGTGTAGAGCGCAATGCTGACGGAGAGAGAGAGAGAGAGGGACACTGAATCACACATGATTAATTGTCTATAATTACCAGAAGCTGACATAAGTGATTAACAATGTGAAAAATGTTGATCAGGGGTGACTGCAGGGGTGAAGGGAGGGAGACGGTGGATAATGTGGGAAGTGGAGGGAGGCGTGTAGAGCTCATTATCCAGAAGGCACTTACGTGATAAGTTGGGAAATACTCTCCATGGTTGGGAAGTGAGATGATCTCATTGTCTTAAGACTCAGTCTGAACAAAACAACATGCGTTGGCAGCTCGGGTAGAACCGCAGCAACAAGGGTCAGTCTTTAAATAAATGAAATCAAAAGCATGACTCATGAGCAACTCCTCTGAATCCAAGACTGAGACACGTTTGTGAAGAATCAAGCTGCCAGCGTGAGTAAATAAATGATAAGAGGGGGGCAAGTGAATGTTAGATTATATGAAGCAAAGCTGGAAAACCAGAAAAGAATGAATACATTCATAAATAAAGCACACATCTGATTTGATTTTGGAAAACAAGTTGTTCATAAGATAAGCGTATTCAGATATATAAAGATAATAAATATTCACTGTTATTTAGTTCCCTTTTTATTAATAGCGTGCCATGTCGATGACTGTGAGGTCTCTTTACAAAGATCAGCCAACACGTTTTTGTCATTTCGTGTTTGGTTTCTTATTTATGTGCTACTTTTTCCCCATTTCCCATTTAATCCTCCTCAATTTTCTATTTTTTTTACTTTACCTCATTCCCAGCATTTCCTCAAACTGCGTCATCAATAGATCTGACAGACGTCCAACATACTTTGAGTCACGACTCGAATGAGGAATGGTGATTTAGAGGAAATTTGCTTTACAATAGTGTAACTGAATAAACTACAACTGCGATCAAGTGTCATCCAATTCAGAAATGTCCACCCACTCTGTAAAATAAGATGTGGCTCAAATGCTGAGCAGCAAATTTAGAGATCATTTGGTTAAATGTTTAATTTACTAATATTGGCCGATACTGATCCATATTTTCTTTAATTATGAATAATTATAAATCAGGAATTAATACATGAACACATTTTTAGTATTACCCAGAGTAGCAGAACAAAAACAAGCATAAAATTTATATTTAGTGGAGCCCAAATCCTCAAAATCACCATTCCCCTACGATTGTTTTCACTTTGTGACTCGACGTCTGTTGGTTGCAGGTCGAGTAAATGTTTGCTGGGTAAGCACACTGATGCTTTGAGCTAACTTGCCACTGCCAACATGCTAGCATGTTCATGGAGGTAATGTTAACATCCTGATGAACATAACGTGTACCATGTTCACCACCTTACGTTAGCACTGTAGCATGCCAAAAAAAAAACACAAAGTAGGCTACAGCTGAAGCTGAGGAGTACTGAATGAACTGAAAATTGAAACTCTGACTTGCTGTTGGTGGAAAAAGATATTGATGATGATTGATCCACTGGGCCATGTGTGCAAAATTTCATGGCAATCCATTCGATACTTGTGGAGACAGTTGAGTCTGGTGCGACTGACCGATCGATATACAGACATCCAGAGAGCCGTGTCACTCGCATGGCTAAAAGGGTTACTTAGAATTTCTACAATAATGAATATTCTACAAATGGTAGTATATTGTGGCCATTATCTGATTGATGCACCTCTTAGCATACCATACTTACCCTTTAGTACCCATTAATGACTCTTGGGTTACTACTTTGAATGTAAGTGGAGGGCCTGATGACGAATCCGCCCCCCGGCATGGACAAACCTATAGAGCTGTCTCACACAGTGAAATGAAGGTTGATCGGCCTGTAACTGTGTCCTATTCAAACGTCCAGCAGGTTTCAGTGTAATACCTCCACACAGACTTATTCATCCACCCACTACAACCAGTGTTTCCCTGACAGCAGACTGTGAGGAGGTGTGAGTCAGAGCTTTGGCTCAGAAAGAGCGAGTACACATTTGAGGTGTGGTGTTTTCTTTTCCCTTTTTGACAGACCTGTCTGACGATTACAGCTTATAATCAAGTATTTATCAATTGCTTGTTATTTTAATATATTTATTTATTTGGTAGCAGTATGGTTTGGGGATAGATACTGCTGCTGCTATTAAGGAAAGGCAGAGATGTAGTTCAAAAGTTAGCCAGCAGATGACAGGCCAGGCTGTTAGATATTGAGTGTTTGTGTGTGTGTGTGTTTGTGTGTTGAGGAGTGCAGGAGCTCCAGGCAGCTGTTGGCAAGAGAGCCGAGAGCGCCACTCTCCTGCGTCGCTCCTCCTCACCCTCCTCGTCTCCTGCTCTCAAAAACAATATATATAAATATATGTAGGCCAGACATTTAGCATGACTTCACTTATTGTTCCCGAGAAAGTACTAAATATAAAAATGGTAAAAAAAATCACATCGAATGTGAGAACAGGAACACAAACAATGTTGTGCAACATCATCTGACTCGCACAGAAGAAAAGGTCTCTTTGCATTTTCCTTTCTTGGCACTCAAAGCCAAACGCAGTGACACTGAACTATCATCTCACATTGGCATCAAAACACAAACATGAAACACAGCTTTTTTTTTCAAAGATTGACACAATTGTGCAAAAAAAAAAAAAAAAAAAAAGGGGGCACAGATAGTCAGAGGAGACATCTCTTGATACTTCTGTCATTAGAGAAGGTGACCTATCTGTCTCAGGAACAAAGCATGAAACAAAGGGGAGGAAGGGAGAAGGCTTACAGTTAAACTGACAGCCCATCAGTGTACATTTAAGCTGTAACGTTCATAAAGTACTGGCAGTAAAAAAAAGGAGCAAGTACATAGTTGACCCTTATTGGCATAGAGAAACATTATGCTTCCCTACGAAACATTATGTACCCATATCCACTTTGTCTAATTGCATTTTTGATCATCTGAAATCTGTCCTTCAGTGACTGACTTCAATCCAGGGAAAATGCCAAAATAAACTGAGAGGCAGGCTGTTGAGATTTGCTAGAAAAAAAAAAAAAAAAGTATAATTTGAATGTGTTTGACTCGTGATCTGTGAGATTTCACTTGGCTGGAAGATGTTTGTGTTTTAAAGGGATTCTCACGGTGCTTTTCTCTAGGTCTGATATAAAATACCGGAGAGAGAGATTTCAGAGTCTTAAAATGAGATTTTGCGCGCTGATTGATATTCATGGGATAATGCAAATGTTGGAGGGCAATGACAAGCTCAAACACAGCCAGTGTTAGGCACACAGTATCAATTAATTGTGAAAATTGACTTTGGCACAGATGGCAAGTGTAGTTACATTCATCATACAATATGCAGTGTATACATTTTCTCAGGCACATATATGTAACTATAATCTCACCTATAACTGCTCCGCCACCCACCATCCTTCCTGCCTTTTTGCTGTGCGCTATAAGATCTGATGCCCCTGGGGGGTGGTGGGGGGCTGGATTTAGTGGTTAAGCCGTGGACACATTGCATTAAAAGAGATGTGTCTTAATATTTTATTAGACACATTATGTTTCCACTCTTCTTCATCTCTTCACTCTCTTTTCAACCCCCAAAAACAAGAACTCCATGGCAACACAGATGAACATCCTGTAAAAGGAAAATAGATGGACACGGCGCGCATACAGGAGCGAAGGAAGCATGCTTGACATTTTATTACGTCAAAGGATTTAACTGTTTGTTGACTGAATAATTGATGATTTTAGTGGATATTATCTATCCAGGCAATCGATTCCAGTAAATCCCTTTATCAGTAGCACCGCGCTGTGTTGTACACACTGAACTTTGCTTGAAATACTGGATTGATTTTAAGTACTGCACGGACATAAAGCTCCACATTGTTGACCTTTTTTTTTTTTTACAAAAATAAAAAATCCTTCTCCAAAGAATAAATGTTTTAATGCATCGGTTAGAAGACAATTTATTAAAACCATGTACGTGGCAAAAAATACAAACAAGGAATTCGAAGCCACAAAGCCAAAGCATTCACTGCTTTTTGTCCATTTTCTTTCTTTTTTTTTTCTCCCCCACAGAGGAACGCCATCAATTTCTGACCCATGTTAATGGACCCTTTCAATATTTTATGTTTTTATATGGAGTGCTGACAATAGAACACAGAAATGGAAGGCACATTTTGCCGAGCTACTTCACTGCCTCTGTATCCATCTTCTCAACAGAGCTATGCACTCCAACGCTGGACGAAAGAAGAAAATACAGGCGACAGCAAACCTGCCAAGGTTGTACGTTTTGATATTTTATCCACACGAATCATAAGTTTTGACATGATGTAGTAGTATTTGTACATACTCTTGTTGTGTTGGAGTACTTTCTGCTGAGTTATAATGGCTATAATTTGATCTCAACACAGGTTGATCTCTATAAATCCTAACATGTTGGACATATTTATATACCTGAGCTCCTCTCAAGGTGAACTCTCTAAACAACCGTCGATATGCTTGGTCGACACGACCGAGAGTAAATTAAAAGAAATCAATTAGGTGAGACAAACCTGCGCATTAAATCCACCTTGTATCTGAAGGCTGACATGCCAGGAGAGGATCATTACACAGGTTACAGCTAGAGGAGGCTAAACATGATGGAATACGTTGCACACTTGCAACAGCAACAAAACAGCTCAGATGCAATACGACAGATTTTAAGATGTTCTGTTAAAGCTCGTGTGCTAGGCTCACATTTGGGCATAAAGGTGGGGAATAAATCACAAAAATATTGCTTTTAAAGTGGGTGGTGGTGTTTGATTTAGTGGCACCTAGCGGTGAAGGTGCAGATTGAAACCAAATGAATATCCTTTGCTTCACCCTCCCCTTCCAAGCATGAAGGAGAAAGTGTGGTGGTTGGTGGATAAAAAGGCTCATTCTGAGGTAACAAAAATCTGATTTTTCAGGTGATTACACACGAAGGAAAACATAATTATAATTATTATACTTCATTTGTGCCATATTCTGTACATAGAGCCCCCCTAAATCTGACACACCGGACCTTTAAAAGTCAATCTATTTAATCTCCGAACTTTCTGCTATCTGATCCGAGCAGACTTCCCTGAAGCATTATGATCACGTCACATTTAAAACAGATTCAGTGCGTCTTTGAGATGTTCTAAATGATTAAACCACAGCTCCATTACTGTGTCTCTTTTAATAACCTGCTCATATATATTAGCAGCATTGATTCTGTCCCAGTATGATGGTCCCCCGGCTATCTGTTAGGAATTTCTCATTCCTTGGAATCAATATTTGACCTCTGACCTCAAATCAGTCTTGCTAATATGTGTAAATTCTGTTACTAACGGTGGATCTCTGAAGCTTAAGGAGAAGAGTAATTGTAGTTACTCATCAATTGTCTGACAATGGAGATTAACATTTTTAAATAGATACATTATATCTATAAGAGCATTTGTGTAGTCCTTCAAATAAAATTACTAAATATGTGATTTCCTTTCCACATAACAAATATCTAACCAATTGGTATTCATGATTATACAGTTTTGTTGAGTAGTTATCAGAATTTAAACAACTATCCAGCTGTTTTATTAGTTATTTATTTATTTTTTCCACCTTTGTGTTAAGAAAGGACTCTTAAACCCTTCAAACACAATAAATGTGACTAAATAATTAATTTTAATTCTCCATTATTATATTTAAAAACAGGAAATAGCATCTTACGCTCCATTTTCTGACGAAATATTTTAACGTAACGTACACTGGTGCATACTATGTACCGTACACACCGGAAACTTAGAGAAACCCCTGTAACTGTGCTGCTGCATGCCTTTTCTTACCCCTATGTATTATTTATAGTAAAACAGCAGCTATGTCTCAAAAAAGAACTGATATGGAGCAGAAAAAAAAAGGGGAGAAGAGGGGGAAAAACAAGAGCGAGGTAGGCCGTGGATGTTATTTTAATGTTTGATGCCGCTATTTCATCAGACAAAAAGAGATATGATATGAAAACTTAACAGTTTTTCATTCATGGCTCATGTCCATGTCCAAATATTTCAAGAACTATTCAATGGATTGTCTCGAGTCTTTGAACAGACGTTCATGGTGCCCAGAGGATGAATCCTAATGACTTGTGGGTGTGGTGGTGCCCTGACATTTTCCTCTAGCACCATCAGCAAGTCAAAAATTGTGATTTTCAGTTTGTCATATATCATATCATCATGCTAAACTAAGACAGTGACGCTCAGCATGTTAGCGTAGTCGTAAGCATGTTACCATGCTGATGATAGTGTTTAGCCTCAACGAGCTGCTAGCTGCAGATTCTTAGCATTAAAAATAATTGTATGGAACCAACGGGAATTTTTGTTATTCAGGATTTTTAGGGCAATATGTAAGATGATATAACACATGTTCAGACTGATGTCTTGGACTGTATAGTGAAGTAATATTTCCACATCAGGAGTGGCTGAACGTTGCGCTGTAAAAACAGAGGTAAATTATGCATCACGACAAATCTTTTATCAAATCTGTAGTATGCGCTCTCACGTCCACTTTTCTCTCTATGCTATAAATCCTAAATTTTTCACACCAAGCTCATGTCATTTGTATGCATGCGTGCCATTTACACACGAGGCCCCGGGTCTCGCTCCTGATGACATTGAAGTATTAGTGTTTGGGGATGTCACGGCTCAAAAATCATTAATGAAGCCTGGAACTGATGACTATTTAAAGCCATCGATGCACAATTAACAACACACTCCGGTATGCGTTGAATTTGACATGTAAAGTCAAACCAACCATCCATTTTCTAAACTGCTTATCCTATTAAGGATTGCTGGGGGCTGGAATCTATCCCACAATGCATTGAGCGTGAGGTATGGACATGTTGCCGGTCTATAACATTGCTAAAACACATGTAGACAGACGCATTCACACCCACAAGCAACTTGGAGTCTCCAGTGGACTGCATGTCTCTGGACTGTGGGAGGAAAGTGGAGCCCACACAGACACACAAAGACGCTGCCATCAGTTTACAGCAGCGTATTTGAATATTTTGTGCTTCTCATTTTGTTTAACTTTTTTAATCAGGTTGTTGCTTTGTGAGGAACTTGAAAACGGGGGTAGAGGTTGCACCCAAAGGCCCCCAAACCACCTCTGCTATGAATCTATAAAATGAACGAGCTTGTTTGTACAGCGATACGTTGTTTCCTAAAGCTTAGAGGTGTAACGTGGAACATGATATTTTGAACGTCTCATTGGATCATTTACTGTTCTCTGTGCTCCAGGTGCAGTCACATTTAGAGGCCGTTCTCTTCACCTTCACCAACTAAACATTTGCTGTAGTTCAAGCCCAGGGTGGGTCCAAATGTGCTGCCATATATATAGCGCCACGTCCTCGACCGGAGAACAAAGAGTTTTCAAACTGCAGCTGTCCTTCCGACAAAACAAATTAATTATCTAGCGCTTTGTAGATGCAGAACTAAAACTGCCCCAGACAGGCCACAAAGCTACTTTATCCAACCTGTACTACAGTATATAAATTATACTCAATTATTACACTTGTCAGCAGGAGTCACTTTGCGTCTTTATTCAGGAAATAAGGTATGAAAGGAGGTATATTCTCATAAACGCGCAATGTTTTGTAATCAAATTAAAAGAAGATACTCTTGAGTTTTCTTAAATTTTTGTTTTTTCAGACTGTCTTCATATCCAACAGTCCTTATCAAAAGCAAGACACCAACTAAGAGGTGAGAGCTCTGACAACAACCTGGAATAGCAGTGGTAAAATACCTGATTTTATCCTCTTATTTTGCAACATTGTATGCTATTTACCTTTTGGGGACTAATATCTGAAAAGAAATTCATAAAAAGTCAAATGAAACAGCGTAGTATATTAGTCCTCAAAGGGCAAATGAAAAGACATTAGCTTTCTTTACTGTATAAGCCTTTATTTGTAAAAAGTCTGTTGTTTGAATGATAACCCTTTTTATACCACATACTTGAACACCTTGTATTTGTAAAAAACACATTTTGTTCAAACACCTAAAAAAGCTGATTGACACTATAACATTAATTTGCACTGACAAAAAAAATACAACTTCATACTACACAAATGTTGATTCCATGAGTACTGATACTCCAAATGAAATCAAACACCTTATTAAACAACTGAATCAAATAAGCGCCCAATGTAAACAAAACGATTACAGTACAAAAACAAAATGCATTTTTCTTCCAGTGCCAGTATATCAGATGAATTACATTTCCTTCTTATGATAAAACAACAACAACAGTAAGAATAACAATCCATAACAAATGCAACAAATACAATAAATCAGAAATGAACACATAAATGAAGTAAAATCATTTACTAATTCATACTGAAAAATAAATGGGCTGTTGGTCTTGTGGGTTTCTTTCTTTTTAGTTGCCAATTTTTATAAAGTGTTGGAAAATCTTTCTCACCTACTGTATCGACATTAGATAGTCTCCCTGGTATGCTCTTTCAAAGAGGGAGGTATACTGATGTGTAACTGGGAATCAGCACAGCTTCTTGCAAGTATCATCATCATCATCATCATCATCATACAATAAATCGACAACAGACCATAACCAGAGGCAACTTATTAAAGAGAAAATACAGGAAACAACCCACTCAGTGTGCAATCACATGGCTTACGTTCAGATGCTACAGGTGAGCATCCTTTACATCCTTTGTAGTTGAAGGGCGATTGATGTTAATGCTTATGCTGAACCTGATAAAACTACAGCATGCACTTGGTGCATCTATTCCAAATTGCGTGATTTACAGTAAATACATTGTAGAGAAGTACATATTCATGATTCGCACGAATCACACCATGTGTACGCTCTAACGTTTACATTTTCCCTCCAGTTTTACGAACAGTTTGTTTCACAAGATTTATAGAGCTGGCTGTAAAACAAGTGCAATTTGAGCATGTAAACACTGGATCTTTCTTTTTCCTGGCTGTGGAGATGAATCGGATGGTGTGGAGTAAAAAGAAATGAAAATTAAAAACCTTTCAAAACTCAGGTCATGCAAAACAAAACCTACAAGGTACATACAAAATAATGAATACACCAGCAAAAGTTCTTCCAACAGTGAGGAGCCTGTCAGCCTTGTTCTGGTGTGTGGTGGATGAAATTGTCTTGTATGGTTGTGGTCCATTGTTTATAGAGGTCACCCTCGGTGCTATTCGTAACTCACAGGACAGTTTTGTGTTCACAGGTTCAGTCCATCATGCATATCTTTTTTATTTTTATTTTTTTGTAATCCCAGATGAAACATCCTAACATGAAGACTGGAGTCAACAAAAAAAACAAAAAAAACCCGACATGATCATCTTAGATCCCATCTGGTTTATGGCACTGACTGAAACAGTTCACTCACACTATTTGGGGAACTTTTTTTTATTTTTATTTTTTTATCTTTAAATATATCCAGGGGACTATTTTCTATCAATACCCTCAACATAATTAAACATATTTACTTCTGGGAGCTAGCCCGCACAGACATAGACTATTGTTAGCAAGTGAGCAGCTGCACTTGGGCAATTGGCTAAGTACCTTGCTCAAGGGCACACATGACTGTCTTATTGAGGAACAGGAAAGAACATCCCACTCGCCTTCTTAAGGCTATCCTGCTCCTCTAGCCTCTATAAGCCAGCTAGCCGATCATGCCCTTTAATATATATATATATATATTTTGTTAGCAGATTTATGGACGATGGCTGAGGTAAACGCTGCAGCTATACTGTGCTGAAATCTCCCGCAAAAACCCTAAATTCAGATATGATAAATGGGGGAGGGGGAAAAACCCACAACTAGAGAATTTCATTGAAGATGCCACCATCCCATTCGCTGACAGTGAACCAAGGCATACTGTAATTACCAGGAATCTTCAGCAGCATTAGCATTAGCCTTGTTCTTATACAGGCGAACAGGTGAACCAATACAAGCTCAGAGCCACCAGAAACTCCGTCACTGTGAGAGGACTTTGCATTGATTTCTCCATTATTTTGTTCACACCATGTATTTCTTGTGTTTCATTTTTTAGGTTTCGTTTGCAGAAGTATGCCAATGCTAGAGAAGCTGTCCATGCCATTAGCAGTGAGGCTAGCTGGTATTACGAACTGCCATGTTTTTGTTCATGCATTAAGAACTATTAAGTGAAAGATATCATATTTACAGTACAATTCACATGTAATTACACATATACACTAGAGGCAAGAAAATTCACATTGAAATCAGTTCAACACTTTTTTTTCTCCTCTACTCCTTTAACATATGTGTCAAAAGAAATCTATTTTCTTTCTTGTATAAGCAAATATCATAAAGTAAAAGCGTAGAACAGAAGATCCTCACAGCTTTTGGGATGAAGGTGCTGATTTCATGTCCAGAAAGCAGGTAACACATGTTCTGAGTGAAATGAGTGGTATTTACTGCGAGCATGCAAAGGGCTGCTAATGTTTCTCCTCTGTACGTGTTTGGAGTTTATTAAAGATATACATCAGCTATCTCAAAAGAATTTATACCTGAATAGGCATGTTTGTATTTATTTTTTTCTGGGAATAAAACCAACCTGAATGTGAATTTGATACTTGTGTTAGTAGAAAGTGCAAAAATGTAAGTGCATTTCATTGAAACCACAGAGTAGATGGATTAAGCTTCTTTCCGGCCAAACATGTTCCATTAATTTACTCAAAATAACACTTATGGTTGTCACATTTTTGCAGACAGTATGTGCTTGTCTTGCACTGGAACAAACAGTATCCTCTGGCCTCACAGTCTAAATCGACTCTCTAGTAAAGAGATCCATCATATTGCCTGTTAACAGTTTGATAAGCTGTTAAGTGTGCAGACTGGGATGAAATGATGCAAAATAAATAAATAAATAAACAAAAAACTCTAAAGTGAAGCGTATTACTTGAATGAACTTGCATTCATAATCCACTGACTATTACTACCTTCCTTTATTTTTCAGAAATTCAAGGTTACCTGAAACATGAATGTGAATGTGCACATTGGTAATCACAAAAGGGCCTTAATACCCCTGACTCACACGCTTCTATCCACACCTAACGTTTGACGTCTCGAGCGTCTTGCAGCATGCGTATCTCAGGGATGTATATCATGAGTCGATTCTGGGGTAAGACTGAGCTGATTGTTGAGTCTCATTTCGGGGTCGTCAAAATACCGGCACTTTGGGTTACATGGGAAACAGAAAAAGTGGCTCAGATCGAGTCACATGACACAACAGGTGGTGTTTGTGAGCATCGAATTCCAACGCTTGACGGCCTGGGAATGGGACTCAACAATCAACTATCTTTCTCCAGAATGACTGATCCCAGCTTTAAAGGGAAACTCCACCGATTTTATGCATCAAAATCTGTTTATAGGTCTTGAGGAGAGCTATTGCATATATATATATATATATAAATAAAAAGTCGTCTCAAGACTTTTGTGGGCAGAAGGAGCTGCGTGAAGTCTGCTAAACTGCCTCAAGTGATGTCACTTGAGTCAGTGTCGGTTGGCACTGAAGACTACAAGTTTGAACATAAACAAATCTTGGGGTGTGGAGTTAGAAAGGAGCAAGCTAACAAGACCTCCGTAGCTCACTCATCTGTTTGAGGCTACATTAGCCGTTACTAACATAACAAAACACTGTCGTAGATTTTGCCAATATGTGAAATAAAAAAATACGATATATATCTGGTTCTGCTGCGTCAGTTTTTATTAACTATCCACCATGAGTGCAACAGGTAATGCTAAATCGGTGGAGTCTTCATTTAAAACCAAGGCGTGACAACAACTGATGCTACTGTAGTCAAGTTCAGTGAATTTCAGTGTTAACTCACTTCTGTTTGGCAACTTTTGAAGAACTCTGCATTTGTGCACTATTACATATACCACCGTTTCAGTCGTTACTCTCACCAGTCACGTACAGTATAATACTGAATATATTCTCTCTCTCTCTCTCTCTATATATATATATATATATAACACAATACAACCGGCTTCAGGGCTTGGGAATAAAATGTTAACCTGCAGGCCATTTCCTCTCAATATTCGCTGCTACTTTTAGTTCATTGTGGCACTTGTTGACTCATTTTCTCATAAATGACGACTTTTTTTTTTTTTCTTTCTTCACATTTAAGAGTAATCACTATGTTTTGGTCATGTAATCCTTTGGACCTCACAGTTGACTGAGAGACAAACAACAGATTGTTCAAGCTGCAGACAAAAACATAAAACTCAGCTCAGTACGTCCTCCTGTTAACTCTCACCACCTTCCTGTATATTTTTATGGATTACTGGATATTTTAAAGGTGATCTTTTTTTTCTTTTTTTCTTCTTTCCTTTGCTTCTACAGTACAATGACGATGATGCATAAATGTTTAAACAAAAAGAAAATACTAAAACTCGGATCACATCTCGGGCCACATCACTGTACAAACTTCACTATGACTTACGGAGACAAATTGGTTTCTCTTCATCACTATTCCTTTTTGAAGACATCTTGTGCATACTACACCCTGTGCTCCAGAGGGGAGTGGATATTTCTCATGATAAGCTCATTACATTGCAGCCCTTCCATCTTCCTCTTGTCCCCATGTGTTTGCGTATATGACAATTTCTCCATCTTTTTCCATTTGTATGTTTCTCAGGGACCTCTCTGAGCGGCTTATTCTAATGAGCCTATCACTGTTCTTTTCTTTTTTTATGTTGCTACGGGACCCAATGATAGATTTGGTTGTGTAGGTTTTGCTCAGAGCCTGTTGTGAAGATCTGCACTTCACTTGAAGCTAAACAGGCATTTTTTCTTTTTTCAATTAGTTTTTGTCCTCCCAACAATATCCACCGTCCGTCTTCCTCAGTCATCTAATGCTCTGGCTTCATCTTTATTTCTTCAACTTTTACTTGTTGGCAGATTTCGATTCCACATCCTATAAAGATTTCCAAAAAACAAAATCAAGGTCCTACGATAGTTTTTTTTGTTTTGTGTTTTTAACTCTTTGCGAATGAACCTGAGCACTGGAAATGCAGTGTGTGTGTGTGTTTGAAAAACTAAACAATAATGCATATGGATTATAGGCCTTTTGGTCGTCATTTCAATTCATGGCTATTTATCACACATTTCCCTCCACACCCAAGAATCACTTGCATCATTCCTGATTAGGCTGATGTTTCTGATCCTCGGGGTTCCGAGCGTTTGTGTGACGGCACTGATTGAGTTTGAGGGTGAAATGTTGAATCCTTCTCCCCCTGCGTCTTCTGCCCGATCATCAAATAATCCTGCCTTCAGAAAAAAACTGCAACTCCAACACTGAAGAAAATGCTCAACAAACAAAAGAAAAATACTGTATACTGAATGACAACTGGTTAAACTGTAGGGCTGATATGTTGACTCTTTTTGAATATACATGTCCTCACATCTTCACTGTGGAATAATTTTCAAACGAATCACAAAAGCAACCCCACCCCTCCCCACGAATTTCCTTTAAGCAAACACAAAGCAGGATATGACGTCAATGAACTCTGCATCTAAAGAGCATGTGGATCAATCTATAGGAGGAAATAAACAGTACAAGTATACTTTCATGAGCATCTGAATGATAAAATGTATAGAATATGTTTTTTTTTTCTTCACACAATCAAAATGAGTAATGCATACCTTTGACTCTTTTATCTCATAATGCCCTAGCTCTAGAACATGTTCTGACACTCTCTGAAATCACAGTATTTTTCAAGACAAAATCATATCTACAATAATCAGCACTTTGTTTTTAACCATAATGAAAAAAGACCCCAACCCTCCCCAAGGACGTGTTTTTCTAAAAATAACATGAGAAGAGAAAGGAATACAAGTTTGCGTTGACTCTGGGCGGGAATGCGGCGGTCAAACATCCCATCCACACGGCCCCACTCAATGGAGACCATTAGGCCAGAGCTGATGTCTGATAAAGAGAACGATATCACTTCAAAAAACCCAAGGAACAACACATAATCCAAACAAGGTTGCTGTACATAGTAGAACCGGAGATTTCCGTGCATGTTATCCATGGGCAATGGTGGTGGTGGTGGGTAAAGGGGAGGGGTAGTGTTGTGGAGGCGGGGTGGGTCTGGTGAGGACGGCGGGGGGTTTTAGGGGTGGTGGTGGTGGTAGTAGGAGGGAAAGGTTGGGGGGTGTCAAGGATCTCACTCAGCTGATGCCTGAACAGACGAGCCACCACTGATTTCATGAGCTGCAGTAGAGGATTTTTGATCACAATAAGTATCAATAAAAAGTCAATGGGACTCTGAGACATCTTTTCTCTCTCAAGAGCTTTCACTTTCTCTTTTTTCTTGTTTTTTTTTTTAGCAAAAATATCATGCAGTCTTTAGTTCCAAAAACCCCTGTTGGGATCTCGTGTTTGTTTGCTTGTTTGTTTGTTTGCTTGTTTGTTTGTTTGTTTGTTTGTTGGTTTGTTTGTTGGTTGGTTTGTTTCTTTCAGGAGGAAAAAGAAACTCAAAGCCTTGAAATTCTTCTCTCACAATTATTCTTAAACATTCAAGTCATCCTATTAATACTTTGTACAGCAGAAAGGTCCTTCAGATTTCACATGTGTATATATAAATATAATATATAGAAATATGCATATACATATGTTCAACTTGTATATGTGTATACATATTTTGGAACTGTATCAAAGCCAATTTAATGTGCTCTCAAAATATGGCCCATGATTCCTAGTGGGATGCACATCAATTCACATAGTACAACCAGTAGATTAGGTTGAAAAATCCAAAGGTGATAGGGAAAATGACCCGGGACCACTTGTCAATGGTGCTAACATCTGACAGGTTTGGGATTTTCAACTTGAGCTTGGAGGAGCGTCGCCGTAGCCGACAGTTGGCCCGGCTCCGCATGGCGCTCCGGTCCAGCGAGTGGTGGCTGAAGCCATCTCGAGGCGCCATCGGCTTCCTGAATTGGACCCCGGAGCTGTCGAAGGACATGACTGAATTCCGAGAGTCACTGACGCTGCTTCCCACGTCAGAAGGCATCACTTCGTTGTTCATCTCCAGCGTGGTGAGGAGGATGTTTCCGTAAGCATCCACCTGCGAGGAGAGGGGGAACGACACTGAGGGTCAGTGAGGGCTGAAATGTAGAGCGGTAGCCCCAGATTCCCTTAATAATGAAACTTAGATTAACCCCCCCTCCCGTCCCAGAAGCTGTCAAGCTAAAGCAAAATGTAGGGATGATATGGAACGTCATTTCTTGCATGCAACAAATAGTTAACAAAGAATACCTTTTTACAGACATCTATTATTGTTTTTTTACTTGCACAAAAGTCACAAGTAATTTGAACAGCCTTAATCATTTATCATTGTGAAGGCTGGCCTACAGCTGATATGATTTCTAAATACATGTACCCCAACTTTTCTTTGTTCCTCGAGATACAGATTTCTTCGCTGTGTAAATGACCTGAAGGTGTTGGTTTGAAACGGCACGGAAATGGAGTCCTTGCAATGTGAAAGAAAAATGAAGAGAACATTAAAACGGCTATAAAATTCTGGCAAATAAGCACATTTTCTCAAAAATTACACAATGCATTAAGACATAGAGTTAACAGGAACAACTTTGAATAAGCATTTAGTACTTCACACACGAAAAACAGGGGGAGGGGCTTCATTCAATCTGACTGTTTCAGCATCTGCCGGTGCCAAATTGTTAAACTGCCAACGCCCTCTCCTTCTTATGCACGTCGCATATTTTTTGTCCACTTTAGTTGGAAAATAAACATTAAAATACAAAGTAGCAGAGTGAGAATGAATGAAGCCTTACAGCATAAACATAGACAACAACCTAAATAAGAAATGAGAATGTTAACACCACTGTTGAGCTAGATGAATCGCTATCTCAATGAAAAAAGGCTATGCTCGATAAAAAGCAGTCAGTGCTTGAGGGAGAAGCAATGGATGATGGTTGGTGAATGCATATTGGGCCGTGGTGGCATTAGTATGCTTCTGGAAGATTACTTAAGGGAACACTGTATATGTGTCTTTGGATAAAATGACTAGAAATCTTATGTGCAGAACATATTTGTTTTGTACTTGATGTCTGACTGACACAGAGAAGTAGACTAAAAGAAAGGTAACAGATGAAGATACAAACCTGTTCCCTCAGGCGCTTCTCTTCATATCTTGTGCGCTCGTTGTTGGCTTTGTTCAGCCTCTCATTGATTTTCTTCTGTTGCGCAGGGCCCCGGCCAAAGAACACGTAATTTACAAAGGCATATTCGAGCAGGGCCAGGAACACAAACACAAAACAGCCCATGAGGTAGACGTCGATGGCTTTCACATACGGAATCTTTGGGAGAGTCTCCCTAAGGTGGGTGTTAATTGTTGTCATGGTAAGCACCGTTGTCACACCTGAGTACAGCAGCACACACAGAAACAAAGAAGAAGAAGAAGAAGAAGTCAACATTTGCCAACACTCACCAATGAGACGTAGGAGGAAATATTCAGATCATTTGTTTTTTTTGTAAAAGCAATAATACACTGTTGACCATGAAGATGGAATCATTTTGTTTTCAGACACATTCCTCTTTCTGTTCCTATTTATACACATCAGGTTAATTGTGGTTTAATTTTCACTGTGATATGTTCGGAAGAGATTGATCAACAAAGTTTTGAGAAGATACACTTCTTCTATCTATCGAGAATAAATCACAATGTCACAATCATTTCATGAGAAGAGGTAGCTTCCAACTTTATGGGCAACAGTGTACACTGTAAAAAGACCTGCATTAAAAATAATACGTACAAAAAGAAAGACTTTGAAAAGACCAACAGTCAGCATGATATTATTATTCCTCCTGATGCATAAGCACATAAGCAGCACTTCAGTGTTGTAGCTGGTAAAGTAAAGCAACTAATTTATATACTGTACATGTTTGTATACATGTAACTATTATAGTTCTTTTATGATTTTATGTGACAAATAGTTTAATTTAATTGAATCTATAACAATGTAACATATTCTGTAAAATGATCTGAATCTGCAGCAGTAACTAGTAACTGAAGGCATCAGTAAAAAAAAATACAATGTTTTTATTCAGATATATTTTTAAAGATTTAATTAAACGTGGCAGCCGAAGAATGACAGGAACGTGGGGAGAGAGAGGCAGAATGACATGCAGCAAAGGGCCACAGGTTGGAATCAGTCCATGACCCCGCTGTACGAAGGACATGGAGCATACACTGTACCAAGTGAGCTACCAGGGTATATGAGTATAATTCTTTAGTAAATGTACCACTAGTACTATAGTACTAGCCTCAGATATTTGTATTTGTATGTATTGTGTGATGATTAACTGATGAAGCCAACTGTACTATTATCAAAAACACAAAGCACGGATTCATTTAAAAAGTTTCCATCTTTTACCAGACAGTAGCATGAGCAACAGTTTTTAAAAAACTTGGTTAATCCCACAATATTGTTTTCATCTGTGAACTTAAGTCAACTTGTTTGCAGTGTCGCTGTGACATTTGTTAAAGGGTTTGGAGTTTGTGAAGTTTGGTTAAATCTAGATGAAGTTAAACTACCGTTTCATAGGATCTAAGGCCTGCAGATGTGTCATTTGTCAGAAGAAATATGCATGAACCTGCATGACTATCTGCGTGTTACTTTAAGGTAACTGGGACACATCTGTTATATTATGAGTAAGCTTGTCTCTCAGGCTTACTCATAATATGTACTCATTGTTCCGTATTTCTGACATCAGTGTTTCTGCTTTCAGTGTTTACACGGCACTATTTGACCTGTGTGAACATCACATGCGAGCAGCACGATGTAATATGACCGAGCAGATTATAAGTAATGTGGCTGATTCGGGAAACAGCGAACATGTTGTTATTTCCTGTGATAATCACTGGATTTTAATGAAGGCAGGTCGAAGTTTAATAATGCAGCAGTGGGGCTGTGTCTTACCCAGGGCCACCCGAGCTGCAGAGGCATCATAATTGATCCAGAAAGAGACCCAGGAGAGGATGGTGATCAAGATGGAGGGCATATATGTCTGCAGGATGAAATATCCAATGTTCCTCTTAATCCTGAAACTCAGCGAAAGTCTTGGATATGAACCTGGAAGGAGAAAGGATGGAGTGATGGTTTTGGGTTAAAAAAAAAAAACGAGCAGGGCAGAGTGAAAACACATCAGTCCAAAAAAAAAAAAAAAGGAGGAGAAAACGTTGGCACAACTTAAGAGTTCCAAAGTCTGCACTTTGACAACGCGCAGGGTAGTCATTTCTCCATTTGTTCAGATGGAGCACTTAATTTCCCCAAAGCGATGGATTCCTTTCCAGGGACAAGTTCGATTCCAATTAAACATGGCAGAAAGTCGCAAACACGGCAGATTTTTCTGCAACCCCCTATCTCAGCAGGCAGCTCCAGCATCCCTCTGAGAATTGTCACAGAGAGCTGCTCTGCTTTTCTTTCGCACTTTCTCTGTCCTCTAAACATTACCAAAAGGGCATTATAGGTGCATAATTGAAACGCATGCCTTCACACTAAAAGAGGAAAGAAAAATGTACAGTATGTGGCTGCGAACGAAGTCGTTCCATTGCACATTTTGCAGGAAAATATCAGCTGGTTGTGCCAAAACATTAATTGGTCTTCTGACTGCACTCAAACAATCACAACAATACAATGCTGATGCGAAAAGAAATATAAACATCAAGCCAGGACCTCTCTGCTTCAGTTATAGTTAGATATTTACAAGGTTGGAAACAATACAAATTGCTCTAAATGTAGTTAAATCCCATTCTATGTATTCTATCTAGAGTTTTATCTCCAATATGTCACCAGAGAGAAAGAAAAGGCTTCAGATAAGCCTGATGGTTTTAATCTAAAAGACTATTTGCTATGGGGAACACACAATGATGAATGACCTCATCATCTCCAGGTGCCTCTAAATCTTTTAATGAATCGATACCTTAGCATACATACTTCATCAAGTGTGAGACAAATGCCTTAGATCACCCAAGTACATCCTGGATTAATGGTGGCAACAACTGTTCACGGATTTCATTAAACTCAAAACATGAGAATTACACTTAAATTTATCTTTTGCTTTCCTGTTACAATAGGGAGGTTGTTTATGGGGTAGCTGGGTTCAACTAAAACAAGAATACTGGAACATTCACACAAAAAGCTTTTCAATTACAAACACATCAGTTTTAGTTGTTTTATCTGGCTTTTTGTTCAACTTGACTGACGGTCGGTGTGCCACCCACATACCAGAGTTACTGCATGCCCTCACCAGATCACCATACTACACGTAGAAGTGCTGTGTATGTCGCACTTTTTTCTTAGTTTAAATCCAGACCTTCTTGTGGGACATCTCACGTCTCAGTCAGTGTTGGAAGAACTAATCAAATGAGAAGATCATCTCCACTGTCATGTCTGTGCCCTAAATATGAAGCTACATGCAAGCTTAGCTTAGCATAGAGACTGGAAACAACACACACAGAAGGTAGAAAAAGATCTAAAGAACCACCAGCACCTCTAAAGCTCACCAATTAACACGTTATATCTTGTTCCTGGAGTCTGCCCTTGTTGCCTGGCAACCTCACGTGACAACAGGACTACAGGAAGTCACTGTGTCAAATATAGGCACTCCACTCCTTTTGTTTTTTACAGTTCATCTTCATACACTCCGTGAGATATAACGTGAATTAGTGAGAAGTACTAGATGCTTTCCACAGTTTTCATTCTTTATGCTAAGCTAAGCTAAGCTAACTGTCTGCTGGCTGTAGCTTCAGATTTAGCGTACATATATGAGAGTGGTCTTGATCTTCTCATCTTATTCTCAGCAAGAAAGTCAAACTGTAGTTACATTTTAAACAAATAATAGTTTAAATATATAAAGCAACAAAAGTGAGTGTTGTTTTATTGAATTATTAGTCTGTAAGCAGCATATTAATGTTGGAGATGTTTCAGGTGGTGCCATGTCAAACCACTATACTACTACAAACTCTGATACTAGTGATTCAATATACTATTAGGTGGTAAAAAGATATCATAGTGTCTATATGTTTAGCATGTAAAAACTCAATTTGCAAACTATCTCCCAATAAAATATAGGTACGGAGAAAGTTGCACAAAATAAAAATGCTCAAATACCCACAATTCCTGTATATTTATTGTACTCGTGAGTAAAGATTTGGTACTTCAGTTACACAGATTTTACAAATCTTCTGCACTGAAACGGAAATTGTCTTTCGACACGGCTCAAATATCATCATATTCTCCACGGTGACAGTGACGTCTTTACTGGTGACACGGATGCAGAGGTGTTTCTCGAGCATGTAAGAAGAATTTTGCGTATGCAGCAGGCACCTTCAGACTAATTAGGTTTAAAGCATTTTTTACAACAGCCTTACCTGTAGTAAACCTGACCGCCCTGGACACCAAGCGGATGTCTACGATGGAGAACTGAGGTAACTCTAATTTGTCAACTCCCGTCACAGCGTCGTCTCCTCCTTGCCAGAAGAATACGATGTCATCTGTGGTATATCCGTCTGTGTCAAGGTCAGGGCAAATCCAGGGGAGGAGAGGAGAGAGAGGAAAATAAAACATGTTAGCGTGATGAAGAACCAACCATTAAAGTTAACCGTGTTTCTATTTAAAGTCTGTTACAGGAGTGTGAGTAACGAGCGGAGGTCGCTTGGACAAATCAAACTTGTTTCTATGAACTTTATGTCGCATTAAAGTCATATGTTTGTGCAAATCTTATTTCCTTTGGACACAAAGAGCAAAATGATGATTTATTATTTATCAATATTGTTTTAACTGACCACAGTTTTTAAATTATGAGCTTCTACCAAACAGTGGAGATGTTCAATTGCATTGAAAGTATACTTTTAATAATCTGCACGATGTTTTCTCTGTTAAAGTGACATTTTTTTTAGTTACACATCTCTTTATGGACAAGAATGCAATGCGTAACACACAGAAATAAAACATTTAACAATGTGAAACATTTCTTAAATAGAATTTTCTGTGTGGTGAGTCAACAGCACAACATTTTTTAATGGATTTAATGGTAATGGATCCTTTTTTTAAGGGTTTTTTTCTATGAACCATCGCTGACTTGTATTTCCTTCATTACCCTTTGGGCAGGAGTTGCACAGCACTCAGGGATCAGGGAGAGATTTGTTGGTGTCCACAGCTGTTATTGTGATTATTATTGTTTACGCATTAATACAGCCCTGCTGTACTTTACTTACTGATTGAGTATTCAATGAAACTGTTTTTGTCAAAAAATGTTCACAAACAGACTTTTCATCTGACTTTTTAGGGTCGTATTAATTCACATATTTTTGCTCAATTAGACCTCTAACACTAAACAAAAATTTTAAAAAAAGACTCATTGGATGTTTCTGCTCATTACGTCACTGTATAACGCATGAACGCACATTGGTGCCACACTTGAAAGCTCTCGCTGCGGTTCCAATAGTGATAAATGGGCAGACCACTCCTTCATCGCTCCCCTCTCAGTTTCACAGGTTATCAATCTGGGTGATGGAGGCCCCAGTATGTTGGTGTGTCGTGATTTAGCTAATGCTTAACATGTTTTCAAGGTCAGAGTCGCTTATTTGCATGCAAATTACATTCATGTTATGCTAGATTTATAATGGACTGGAGCTTCTTTTGCATATGTGATTGAGGTTCGTAGGTTACAAAAGACCTACTATAGTCTGTTGCTCTAACTAAACTGACTCTGAGCCCTTTAGCTAACGTTAATCTATTGTTTTTTGATGTGTTGACCAGGCATTTGGTAGCCACAGCAGGAAATGACACAAATCTGCCTGCATCTCATTTCCTAGCATGTTGTTGTGTTTCTGTGTGTCTTGTCTGTCTCTGTCTGTGTCGCTGGGAGTGGCCCTCGACTCCGTCTCACCTGTCCGATCACCTTCACTACCAGTGGCTCATCATCCAATCACAAGTGTAGTATATAACCCAGATTCAACCTTCCAGACTCCAGATAGTTCAGTCTCCCTTGCGGTAACAGCGATAACATTTAACATCTAGCTCTGCCTTGCTGACACTCTTGTTTCTGGAACTCCACCGTTTGGATCACCACCTGATGCCTACCTTCCCTTGCACTATTCACCCCTCTGGCTTTTTGAACTATACTAAGCCCACAGTTGTGTTTGCGCTTACATTATAAGTAAAACAAATGGGATGACAGGTCAGGTGATTTTATTATGGCAGAGATTGCTTCCTTCAGTTACGATGTTAAGTTTTTCCAAAAGTTTCTGAAAGTAATAGCCATGAAAAAAACGATTATCCTCCAATGCAAAATTAACAATCAAAAGAGGCTTGTAAACATGTCATTTGAATATGTGATATTCCCATTACATTAGCCATTATTAGCCCAGACATGATTGTAAAGCAGCCTCATCATGAGCTCTGTAAAGTATGCCTATAATCATCTTTGGATACCATTTGAGACCCATAGTAAATAAACGAATGTGCACATTTGGAAAAAAAATCTATTATTTGAAGTGTGTTCTTTGCTTGGTAGAGACAAGGTCATGTGGTGTAGATATGCTGGGTTTTGGTGTGCTTCTCCATGCATCCCCCACATATTTCAACAGAACTGGCACCAAGCAGAGCATTAGAACATTGGTATGATGACCAAATGACCCTTTCTTCTTTTTAGTGTCTTTGGAAGGGACCCACATAAAAAGTTCTAGTTCCCGGGATTTTTTCTGGCTTAGCAAAACTCTAACTGAGTGCTAGAGATGTTTCAGTCAGGTTTAGTTAGGTACAACAAATCTTTCAAGACGATATCACAGCTCAAAATGAAGAAACGCTCTACCATGAGCATAACCTGAGAGTACAGTTAATATTTGATACAGTTTTACTCATACTTAAACAAAGACAAGACAAAAACAGACTTCAATACCGGCAACATTTTCATTCTTGTAGATTTAAATGTTGCTTTAGGGATTGTGGGAGGGTTTAGTGAGAACATTTCTAAGAAACTGTCCTGTTTTCTCCGGTAGGAGCATGCAGCACAGAAGACAGCACTAAAACAAAAAAAACCTGTCCGTGCCGAAGACTTAAATCTGCCTGTTCTCTCAACCTGCAATCACATGCGCCACTGTCCTGACTCCTAGTGCTATATCGCTACATGCATTACTACCTGCATGAATATTTATTAACATGTGTCACTTGGTATGGCGCTCCCACACATTCTCAAACGGCAGTGCAATTGAAAGTGACCATGGCGGTAGATTTATGTCAATAGGCCAGTATGCATTCACTGCAGAGCAATTTCTCAGTCCAGGAAGTGTAACTACATTTCACATTCTACTACCCCATGTCCAGACCTGGTTGGCATTAAACTCACTAAGAGACCAGGATTCATTACCATTAAATCTCTCTCTGAGGTTATAGGGTAAGGAAATGTGACATTGTCCATGAAATTGAAACAACTGCCTGCCTAATCAATCAAACTGATGGTTAATGTGCATGACTCCCACTAGTGTGAAGCATTCCAGGAGCATAAACAGCAGATATTCTTGCAGCTTTTTAATTCATGGCATATCCATATTTCATTGCCTACTGATGTCCCAGAGGGTAAACACTCTGCACTTTTATCTTGAACAACAAGAACCACAAATATCTGGAGTATTGAGCAAGTGGGTTGATTGATGGGGCGGTCAATGAAAATGATCAAGCAAATACAATTTTTAATTACACCACTAGCACATTTTTCTCCTGGATATTGATTTATCTAAATTAAACCATTTTAGACCAGAAACAACGTCAGTTAAAATGATATTGTGTAATATCATAAAGTCTGCATTTTCGTTTTATTCCCCCCCCCCATATGTATGCACATATATCTGCCGAAAAGAGATACACATGGAGATGACAGATTTCCTTTAAAGAGTCGAGCTTAATTTATGGCTGAGAGCTAGATAAGAAGAAGTTAGCTTAGCTTAGCATAAAGAGTGGAAACAAGGGGAAACGGCAAGCCTGACTTCCTACCAGCACCTCTAAAGTTCCCTAATTATCATGTTATGTCTTGTTTGTTTAATCCAGATTATTTTTGCCATCATGTTGAGGTTGCTTGGCAACCAGAGACTGCAGATCTTCTCATCTAAATATCTGTAAGAAACCAAATTAGCCGATTTCTCAAAAGTATTCCTGGACATTGATTTATCTAAATTAAACCATTTGGGGGGGTAGACCAGAAACAACGTCAGTTAAATGATCTTGTGTAAAATCATAAAGTCTGCATTTTTGTTTTATTTTTCTCCCATATGTTTGTACATATACCTGCTTAAAGAGGCTTAATTTATGGCTGAGCATTGGACAAGAAGACTGATACCAGATGAAGCTACAGCCACAAAACTGTTAGAATCTTAGATTAGATTAGCATAAACAGCTAGCCTTCCCCCTACCAACACCTCTAAAGCTCCCTAATTATCACGTTATATCTTGTTCGTTTAAGCTGGACTATTTCTTGTCTTGTTTTGTCATCACTTCAAGGTTACTTGGCAACCAGAGGCTGCAGATCATCTCATCTAAATCTCTGCAAAAAAAACCCAAATAAGCTGGAAGAACGGTTGTAGATAATGATACGTTACTGTATCTGACAACAAACTGCTACTGCAGATACTTCTTATTGAGCCAGATATCTGGATATCTACATACTGACCACCTTGATGAATCACTCCCGATGAACTGAATCAGGTGCTAAATGGCACTTAAGCAATAACTAATTAGAGCTCCCTTGTTAGTTACTTATTAATTAGCCGCTATGTGTCTCGTGTACAAATCATTAAAATTATTATTGTGCATGTGTGCTAATGTTAAACTCGAGGGTTAAGAGCCATATTGAGGGTCAAGTCAGGTCCCTAATATTAATGTTATCATTTTGCCTCCAGCATTCAAAGATCCAGTGTTGGCTCGGTCCATCTGTCACACTGAGGGAATAGTAATCAATGCACATCAGCAAGCACTGTGATTTCTTCTCTATTTCTCAAGGCAGTCATCAACTGCGGAGGTAAAACATCTGACAAATGGCGCACATTGGAAAAGTTGTCAAATATTTCACTAATGAGTTCTCTAAATTAAATATATTTACCCCCAAAAAAACGCACGTTGGTAACATGCAATGATTTTAAGATAGTGATTAGCCAGTATGAACAGCTCTCTGGCAATCATGCTTATTGCGTTTGAAGCTATAAATTCAGTGTGAAGGTGTTTGTTGTGAGACTAACTTATTTCTCATTACTCACAGCTTTCAATTTCCAGGGTGCAGTTCTGTTCATCAAGAGGGTACCTCCTCAAGTCCATCATGCAAGCAGCAGTGGTAGTTATTCTGCAAAGAAAAGACAGAAACAAAAGTCAGGTGGCATCATAAAGACGTGATAAAATGATCCGTTCTTGTCAGAGCGGATCATTTCACGTCATTTATTTCCCCCCACAAATGAACGAACGGGTTAAGAGAGAGGTCACAGGGTGCAAAGACTTCGACATGTTGCAGAATATGATGAACCACCGGTGTGCCCACCATTTACTCATGCTGCACTTTCAAAGTAATTATTTTGTGGTTGTTTGTTGAAGACATGAAAGCGTCGCAGAAGTTCAATAATCCATGGCTTGCTTTTAAGTGTACTGTACATTATTGTGAGGACATTTCGCCAATATCTTAGTTGAATGTATGTAACTTCAAAGCACATTCATTTGTTCCTTAACCTCTTAAACCTTTAAAGGTTCATTGGAGCTGGAGAGTCTGCCTGCTGTGAGTGGAGCAAACCATTACTCTCTTATGTTTAAGGGGGATAGCTTATTTCTTTGACTTACTTTTCTAGAAACTCTTAAATATAATTTATTTTTTATGTTTCTGTGAGAAGCATTTCCTTTCATATGGATCACTAACTGTCACTTACAGCATGCACGATTTTGTCAATGTTCATTATTTATTGCTACTTCCCGAGATATGCATTTCTGCCGGATAGCTTTGGAAAAAAATGTATGCGTAGCGGTTTATTAACGTCAATAAATCCAGTATAGTGCAGGGGAAAAAACAGCTTTGGCTACAAATTACACGTGTAGGGGTCTTTGGCATTTAACTGAAATATTTACCGTTGCAGCACATTTTAGTAATTACATTTCTGCTGTTCATACCAGCTGCTATGTGTTCATCATACCAGCTTTCATTCGCTTACTGCCCTCCTGTGTAAATGAAATAGAAAAATTCATTTTCAGCTCATCATCTCTGTGTCAGAAGCCACCAGCATGTTTCACGGGGCAAGTTTGATATGCACAGTGTATGTCTCTGTGTGTATGTTAGAGCGTGATGAGACTCGTATGTAGTTTTGCCCTTTAACGCACATTTCACATTGTGGATACATTATTAATGATGTTTTAAGTCAAAGCCACCACTGCTGCTACAGCCTGTGGTTATGAATGTACACAAGCATCTACAGTACCTAAAATTAGTAATACGGAAGATAATAAGCTGAAAATATATTGCTTGAACACAGAGTTCGTAAATTGGTCATGGTGGGATGAACAGAGCGCTGTCGGCAGGTAATTGGAAAACAAAATATGTTCTGCTAAAGCTGATTGGGCCAGATAAACACATGTGGGGCCTCTGGGTTTATGATAGCAGAAGGCAGCAGAAGAGTAAAGAGAAAAAAACAGAATGTGTGACAGGTATAATATATTTATTATTCACAATGACACTGAGCTGCATTCTGCTGCACAAGCATTAAGCTGCTCCAACTGCATTCTGTACTGCACCTCCCTGCCGCCTCACAGCGCTCCTCATGCTCCGAGCGTACAGCAGAGCTACTGCTGGTACACACTGTGAGCAGATAACATCATGCCTAATTACATTAATAGGAAAGGTCACTTGGCAATCATGATTTTCCAGGCAAAACACTTTTTTTTTCCTCAGTAATGTTTCTCTTTTAATACAAATAAATGGACGAAGTTTTGGAATTAACAATGTAGGTGATGAAAAAGGATTGATGAGTTTTAGAGTCAAGATTTTAAAGTCTGTGTAAAGTAGGAGTAAATGTGTTCTGAGTTTGTCAGACCAAAGAAGAAAGGATCATTAACCACTCAGACAAATTTGAATGATTAAAAATATCAACAAGTATTTCTTCATAACATCTAATATTTACAAACAAATTAAAAAAAAAAAAAAGAAGCTTATTTATTTGTAGTTTAACTCTCATAAACTCGGTTTAATGGCTCCAAATGTCCCATTTGATTCAAATATTACTAAATAATTCTGATTGGTGCACAGAAGTGTGTGACATCATCTTGTACCAACTGAGCTCCACCCACTTCAAACCAGTAAGGAGAGCAAAAGAAAAAGAAGAATTAGAGAAATCTTTAATGGGAAATAACCAAAACTAATCTAACGTTAGTAATAAAAAAATGTCTTCATGTAGGATCCCATCATTCATAGTAAAAGACTGACTGAGAAAATACACTTTCAGGATCTTTAAGTCTGATGACAGGGAACTACAAAGTCAAATCCAAAGTTGTATCTTACTATATGCAGTGAAATATGGAACAAACTAAAATATGGAGAAACCCTACAATGTACTGCCTGAAACCTCAAGTTGTAGCGAGGTCCCGAGTCCTCTGTGATCATGAACAGGAAGACATATCCTGTCAAGACACAGTTACTGTTTTTTAAAGACAATACCCCGGTAGCATCGTGAAGCAGTGAGCAGCAGCAGCAGCAGCAGCTTTGGGTATTGGACAGAAATGGATTCTTTACCCCTTGGCAGATATATTTAGAGAGAGAAAAAACCCCACTACGAATAAAATTGACTTTATGTGTGACAGTTAACAAGTGAGGAGAGAATCATCAATGAGCAGGCACGGGTTAGGACGGCTCACAGCGAGGGCCTGGGATTTGGAAATGTCAGCAGATGTAGGTCAGCAACTTAAGAGTCCCCCCAGAGATGGTCAGCAGCAGCCTCAGACCTGAGCAGGCACTGCAGTCCGACACTCAGCAGTCTGTTTACTTTGTCGAGTTCGACGTGATATGCAATATTAGTTGGTTTGTTTTTGTTTTTTTGGTCAGACTGTGAGACAACGGCGTCGGCAAAGAGTTTGAGCATCATCTGTGAGAGTCAAAGGCCAAAATTGCTGAGAACTGTTGCAAGAGCTTACTAGTCAGTCTAGCGCC
Organism: Miichthys miiuy; assembly: GCA_036365135.1. Lineage (NCBI taxonomy): Eukaryota > Metazoa > Chordata > Actinopteri > Sciaenidae > Miichthys > Miichthys miiuy. The sequence goes on from CM071616.1 coordinate 19,743,947, forward strand.
TGAGAGAAAAGACACTTTTAATTCACAATTAAAGGTGCATTCCACTTCTTTTTAAAGGCCACTCTTGGCTTTTCAGACCATGCATCGTGCCAGCATCACATGACGACCAAAAGCAATCTGAAGGTGGATCCAAGAGGCTCAGCACAACAGACCGGGAGGCTTTCAGATATGTGAGCAATAGTTCTGACACCTACACAGTCTACTGCTGTATCCTCCACTGTGAGGTAGCTTGCTTACCGAAGAAGATCAGAATACAACAACGTGGTTTAATAAACGGAGGAACATGAGAGAGCGGATTCACGGGAATGGGAAGAGAGAAAACACCATCTGGTGAAAGCTTAGCTCAACAAAGCCCTAAATGCTCTCAGGACACTACCAAAACTGGATTGTGAATTCACTAACGATGATTCAGCCTCTCAACTCAGTGGCAAGTTAGACAAACCTGCTCTATCATACACACCCGGCTGGACACTTTCCACTGACACCGACTTCTTTTATTGATGTTTGGAATGACTTTGTTCGTTTGCAACACCCAAATACTCTCCTGCACCGCTCAGCACTCCACTCTCTCCTAGCCACATAAAAATAAAGGTTAAAATCTAGCTACAGTATATCTCAAGTACACAAAAATGACATTTTAAGCAAGGTTTTCAATAACAGCATTAATTCTAGGGAGGCCGGTGGGGGCAGTTTTCCAGATATGATAAGAATTTTCATTCCTCCATCTTTGCACACTTATGGACAACTAATTGTCTCCTATCTACTTTATTTACATCTCATTAGTGGTAGTCAGACCCTTTACTTAAGTAAAAATACCACAACACCAAGTCCTGCATTACAAATTCTACCTCAAGAAAAGTACAGAAGTATTCTGAGCAGTATGTACTTTAAATATCAAAAGTAAAAGAACTTGTTCTGCATCATAATGGACCATATATTATTTTGTATTGTATTATTAGATTATTCATACCGATGCATATATTCATAAGCATGCAGTATATTACTGTTGGTCAAGGTGGAGCAGGTCTTGACTACTTTATATACAGTTCAGTATTTCAGTCCAGTAGTGCCCAACCTCTGGGTCAGGGGCTGTCCAAAGGGTCACAAGATAAGTCTGTGGGTCGTGAGATGATTATTGGGAAATAAGAGAATTGTTATTATTATTTTGTATAATTTTATCCTTTTGGATCTTGAACAATTATTTAAATGAAACCATCTGAGTGATTTTAAAGAGAAAATTGTTCTTTGTAAGTGAAACTGCTGACAATTCCTAGACATCTGAAGGGGTCACAAGCCAAAACAGTTGGGAAACACTGGTCTAAACCTCATCTAAAATGCTTTGTATCTTATAAGTGGAGTAGTAAAAAGCACAATATTTCTCTCTGAAATGTAGTGGAGTAGAAGTAGTAACTTAAATTACTCAGGTAAAAGTACTTAAAGTACATTTGAGTAAATGTACTTGTTTCCATCACTGGTGGACTGTGAGGAATCTGTCAATATCAATGCATTACAATATGAAAAATTCAGCCATAAAGACAACTATAAACTAAGTCTATCACTCAACAGTTTCAGACTTTAGATCTCTGAATGTTCATTTCTTTGTGTTAGCTGTGAAATACTAAACTGTTTGTCATTTTGTCACTCAGTATCTCGCACAATGCTCCTGATTGCATACACGTAAGCTTTAGTTTGTAGAAAAATTGGTGCAATCTTAAAAAGTTGATGCTATGTGCTTGGTTAGGCCACAGAACAGAGACTGCAGGTACAGAAAATGCTCATGTTCAACGCCCAACACGGGACCAGCGGGTAAATAAATGAAGACGTAGATCTGAAGCAGTCAGCTTGTTCTTAAAAATGAATACAAAAATAGAAGCGGCTGATCAACAAATCATCTCAGCTCAGATTTAAATCACTGCAAACATCAGGAATCAAAGTAAATAAAGTCTAAAAAAAAAAAAAGGACAGCATCAGCACATTTCACAGTGAGCGGATAGGTGAGAGCGCAGCACAAGGTGCAGCAGTGTGTGTAATGTGATTGTCTACAGTTTGCATTTTTACTGTGCTCAAGAGTTGCACAGAGGATGAGTTCAAACAGGCAGTCTTTACGATAAAATGCACTGAAGGCAACAAAGCGGTCAAACTTGAGAGGCGCAACATTCAAATGAAGTGAACTGAGAACACAACATCCATTGTTAAAAGTTACATCTGTTCGTCTAGAAAATCACATGTCCACATCACCCTCGGGCAAAGTCAATCATTTTAACAAAGCCATTTAATTGCGTGCTAACAGGAGGCTTGTAAAGGTCCTAAAATCACCATTGCATGTAGATTATCCACTGCTTCTAATTACTGTACACTGCTCCAAAAATGCTCTGTAGAACAGATCCAAGGGCTCCATCTGCTTTTTTTACCAATACTGCAGTGGGTGATGATAACAGTAAACCCCTGTGCAGTGTGCTTGGAGATGAGATGTTGGAGGAATGACTGATCCTAGTGTCCCTAGCAACAGTCTTAGCTTTCTGATTCATGCAGGCACAAAGCCAATAGAGGTGCAACTGCAGGTGTAATGCCATTTTCTTCTGGCACGAGTCCATTTTACTATGTTCGTGCCTGCTTGGTGCTTTTGCGGGAACCGGGATGTGCTGAAGTACGTAGGCTGAGTGGAGCAGCTGGGAATGTTTATTCAGATCAGGTGGCGCAGTGTAATTTTGGTACCATTTTGGCATGAAATTGATCATGTTTCCACCTGCTTTTTTTTGGTGCAGCCACACATACACGGGCATATAGAGTCAAAACAATCATTTTAAATAATCAAAGTGGGCAGTTCTTACTAATAATGTTATCTATAACTGCTTGTAGACATCACTCAATCCCGTTAGCCAGTAAACAGCAGCAGAAGAAGGAGGAGAGATGGTGATTTGATTGGCTTTTATTGAAGCACAGCCCAACAGTACTTGCTGATAACCTATTCCTATGGCAAATGACTTATTCATCCTGCTCTCAGGGTGGCACTATGATGCTCCGAGATTGAACTTCCAAGTCCAGCTTTGATTGTCACAGAGGGTAAAGGACAAACCTCAAAGATTCATCCAGTCAGCAGACACTTGCGTCGTGATCTTCAGCAGCAGTGAATTTGCATTTCTACTAGTTTTGCCATCATATCTCCTTGTGTGTCAGCGGCAATTTAGTAATTCAGAGTTTCTGAATACTGACTAACGCATTAATAATTCATTACTTCACAAGATCTACACCTCGTCGCTGCCATTTTCTTTTATTCGTAGAACAAAAACACGTTCCCGGTTTCTTTGCTTCCATCAAACTACTTTATTTAATGACTTGTGTTAAGAAAAGCAACAATCCATTCAGAGTTTGAACAAACCTCAGGACACTTTCCTACTTTTAGACATCCCCAAGGGGGTTGAGACAGACTGAATTGTCTAGTTTGTCAAAGTGGTGTGTTTTAAACGTTTTTAAAGCCTTTTTTAGGTCAATGAATTTTGAATTTAATGCACCAAAATATTGTTATTCTTTTTTTCCTGAGTCATAATTAGAACTTTGTAGACTATTAACTTTATAAATAAAGCTTTGTAGTCTTTTTCTTGTTGCCAAAAATAAATCCGTCATAACTCATCCTGCTACAGGGCTAAATACTAGCAGCAGTGATCTTGTTTTTTCTGGCACTGCATGTGATTGCACGTTAGCCAAGTTTTCACTTGGTATTATTATTGCCACATGACAGAGGCATCTAATTAAAAGTTATTGTGAGCATGTCTGACTTCAGAAGTCTACTGTTGGCAAATATCAATGTCAATCTGTTTTTTTGGTCTAACATTTCAAGTGTTTGCTCTTGCTCTCGATTTCTATATACTGGTGATGCCGTCCATCCGTTTCATGGAGGGATAACATTTATTCTGTATATCCATTTTTATTGTCTTGCATTATTAAATCTTTCCAAAATTAGAATTAAAAAAGACATGAAAAATCCATCCCTTCTCTATACCACACCACGTTTCTGTTCTCCCAGCATGCACTGGGGAAAAGGCAGACAGACACTATAAGGTTCACCTGACCTATTTTGTCTGTGCACTACAAGAAAAAGTAGAGACACAGACATGAATCAGGTCTAATAAAATATATTAATATGAGGGTATGTACATTATGGGCTAATGCTAAAAGCTACTGTAACAATAGTGGAGTCAGTGAACTAGCCACCATAAGAAAATGGTCATACCAAGCAGTAACCTCTGTGGCTGAAGCCAATGCGTAAGTGCCAAAAACTGCAGTTCATCAAACGTCCACTTGAAGCTGGCTACAGAATGAGTCAGTCTCCATAAGCCCCCATGTTAAAATGTCCAACTTCACAGCAGAAATAAACGTTTACAGCCTGGTACAAAAAATGGTTTTGGTCTTTATAGCTAATTTCCCCATTCAAGACAACAGTACTGAGATTATATTAAGACGATGGCGGCCAGAGCCACCGTATTCTGAGCTTCACAATGACTCTTCAGAAACCTGTGGTTGGGTACGATTACGATTACAACTAAAACAATCTAGTGCTGATTAGCCACCTATTGAAAGGATGAAGTCAATGCATATAATTAGAAATATGTGTATACATATGAAACGCAAAGCAGAATTTCCCCTCTCCTTACCTCAGCCCGTATAAGACGGTGCCATCAGGGTGCAGTCGGATCATACGATTTTTTACTGTCACGCCGTGAAGAAAGGACTTCTTGTCATTAAGGAAGTAGGTGTCAGGGAGCCAAAGCTGGTCTGCTACACGGTTGTCCAGAGTCAGGTTTAGTTTCAGCTCACCATACGCCAAACGCTTATCTCGCCAGCTCTGCTGGAAATACATTGTGATGGTGTAGTCCTGTGGAGGAGGAAAAAAAAAATCACATGAAGTCACAGACAAAAAAATCAAGATGTACATAAAGGTCATGAGCTACGGTAACTATTTAGCAATTTTTTGCTTTGTCTTGAGTTTCAGAAATAGTCGGATTGGTTCATCAATCTGTGAGTAAAACATGAATGTGGTGTGTACTAACCAACATGAAAATATCACAATTTAAAAATCTCTCTATGCAGTGCTTCACCACAATGTAATTTAATGACTGTTGATAGGGCTAAACCCCCCAAAAAGAAAAATGCATCTGCTACGAGGGCACAACAGACAGATGTGCAGCAAACCAATAAATACAGCTGTGCTAGTACTCCCGTGTAATACTGTATGTAACTGGAAAAGCGCTCAAGTGGAGATATACAGTCTGACAGCTAATGCATCATTGTCCCTCTGGTCAAAGTACTGTAGTCTACAGCCAGACCCAGGAAAGATACACATACCTACACAGTGCAACGAATATTGTGTGCTTTAACAAAAGGCATTTTAATGAAAGGTGAAATTCATGTCAGATTATTTTTAACTCACACTTCCTGTGTTTGCATGATGCATGTTCAGACTTTAGTAACCCTTACATTACATCCTATTTTTGTAATTGATAATACAAAGTGTTGTTGTATTGAAAAGTAGGAGAAATGAGTGAGCGCAAGGCTCTTAATGGACGCTCAGCCATACTACAGTACCAATAAACAAATCAATCAACCCTCTCAACCATATCTGTCATTAAAAACGAGCTATTTAAAATGCAGATTCAGGCAAAGGCGCTCTAAATTGGTTTGACAAATACGCAGACAATAAAGCTTTTTTGTGACCTTTGACTGTCAACAAAAACAGAACGCAGTTACAAACATTGTCATTTTGTGTGGGGTTTTTTTATGTCTCACCCCTCATCAAATTTAAAATTCAGGCAACATGTGTTGTCAGTGCGCATTCAATACACATTTTGACTCATCATTAATCAAAAACGTTCCTATGTTCTCACCCTGAACTCGTGATTCAATGCGACAACATCTCAATCAAATTGCACACATATTTCAAACAGAGTCTGCAGCGGGAAGACAAAACACAGAAGCTACTTCGCCATATGGGAGGGAGTGAGCTTCGCTGTGAGTTATGATGTCATGCTAAGTAAAAAAAAAGAGTGCGCTAAGGGACAGCATGACGTCATCACTCAGACATCGGCCATATTGCCTTCTTCACTCCTCAGCCTGCATTCCTGACTGCTCTCAAGTCTGTGTCAGAGCAAAGGGATATGTGTTGTCTTGCAGAGGAGTGTACAGATTACACAGTGTACAAATACAAATCATTCAAAACAACAGAAACTTTTCTATTATTAGCTTCTATATTTGTTATTTGTATATATTTTAGCTCCTATATTTAGTGTCAAAATCAAGGTTTCAGTCAGGATGCCCACCACTACCACAGACACTCTGTAGTGGTACCCCCGGCCTGGTTTGATCCTTCAGTCCAACAATCACAACTGGTGGTGTTTGTGGGTGGGAAGCCAGTGAGGGATCATGTATTTGTTAACTCCCTTTTGGTTGCTTGGGTGCTTGACTGGAGGTGTGTGTGTGTGAACTGGGGAGATTAGAGTGAACCTTCCTGCATGTTCAACCCCCCCCTACCATGACGGTCATCATTGCATTGGCAGCGAGGATGACGGCTCCTCAACAGTAGAGTTAGCAGTGACTGCAGTATGAGGACGAATTCAAACTTTGGTGGGGACCAAACAAAAAAAAACAAGACACATGACAAAGAAGTTTGTAACTTACCATGTTTACTTCTGAGATGGAGTCGATGCTTGCTATGTTGATGCTCATTCCTACGATGACTGGAGGACCTGAAGGAACAAAGGAAAACAGCTGTCAGTAAAATATCACATAAAGGATAACTACCGCACTTTGAAAGCACCAAGAAATGTACACTGATGGAGTAGTGATAACGCATAAGTAAGTGCCAAAAAATGCAGTTCCTCAAGCGACCACTTGAGGCTGGCTACAGAAAGAGTCAATCTCCATAAGCCCCTATGTTAAAATCTCCTACTTCACAGCAGAAATAAACATGTTTACAGCCTGGTACAAAAAACTGTTTTGGTCTCTATAGCTCATTTCCCCATTTCATGACATCTGTACTGAGGCTGAGGCTCTATATAACTCAATTGCTATATGCCACTTCACGTCCACTAACGATCCACGTCTTTGCCAGGTAGCACTACCAAAATGGCGATGGCCAGAGCCACCACACTCTGAGCTTCAAAACGGCTTTTCAGAAACGACAGATAAAGATACGACATCCATTCTTTATATCATAATAAACACCCTAACATAAGTAAACCGGTAAATTTTCACTCATGCACATGTTATGTATTATTTGTGCATGATCATCTATGAAAAATACCATTTTAAAGCAAACTACTGGCCACTCTTGTCGTGCACAATACGCCAGTGACAAAGCAAATCTAAGTCTGCTCTTGCCGCTTAGAGAGTACAACATGTAAAACAGAAAATAAAGAGCAGTTATTCTCAGAAGCTTACGAAACAACACTGAGAAAATGAATGCACTCATCCATACTAATTTCTAGGCTGGCAATTCATGTAAAGGAACAGGAGAGAAGGGCAAACTGTGCCTTATTTACATGATTACAGTACATGCTGTAGACATGTAAACATCTATGCACATCAACTCCCTTACATGTACAATAAACACTTAGCCCACTTTAATATTCACATAACTCTAAGTTTACAAGGATTATCCATTCACAGTGCCCATGTACCCACAATCCCGTGTCTCGTGTGTGATCACACAGATATGCATACTTTACATCTGTGTGCTCTACCCAACCGCTAATTTTAAGACAGTAACCTAGAGGTAATTCATTTTGTAGTTGTCTTTGGTGAACAGTCAGTAACGCTGAAGAAGCTAAACGCAGGACTGCAGATTCAAAGTTTTTCTTCCTTATTTTTCACCTTTTCTAGCGAGCAGCAAAATAAAGAAAACTGGCACCCGGCACCCGAGAAGCTGCTACCGCAGGCGATGAACTTTGAGAGTGAACAGCTGACAGTGAATATCAGTGTTTCATTATTACAAACACTTTCTCTTCCTATACATTTATAGTCCTAATGTTTATCCTCAACACCCTTCCCGCCCCTCTTCGCCTCCCCTTCAAACCATGTCAGCTTCACATTGCGCCTGTGAGAATGATCAGTCCATAAAATATGAAATGCTGACACAGGAAACAGAAACAGCAGAAACAGTTCAGTGATCGGTTCATGTGGCAGTGCTGAATCGGTATATTCAGATAATGTCCCGTTGGTATCATTGTGGAAACGGCATTAGCACAAGGGTCATAAACGACACAGAAAACAGATGTACGACAATATGTACTTCATCACGTGTATCATTATCATACAGTCATTGTAGACCCCTTTCTCTCTCTCTCCCTCTCTCTTCGTCCTTTCACTGACTCACTGAACAAATTAAGGACAAAACAGATGACGAGAAACGTACTTAACGGTTTTCATACCGTCCCGTTCAGATGGGTTGTTTGTTCTTTGTCCCTGTCCATTTGTTTAAGATCTCTTTGTTTTCACATTTCATCTCTTCTTTAAAACTTTGCAGGACCTCATTCCCTACAAAACTGCACGACGGGACAGCCGTGAGCTACATAACATCTGTAACACAAACCAGAGTTTGCATGAAATATAATAGGGTGCAAACACCCAATGAAAACCAAATTCTCCCGTCGCTGTATAATCCTTAAACAGGTGGTTTAACGTGTGTTTGTTTGCATGCTTGCTCAAGCTTTGACACCCCCCTGCAGGGCATGTCGCCAGGATCCCAATAAATCATTTTGTGTCTTATTTACGAGCGATGATGTATCTCTTACCTTAAGCACTGCTCTCTCAAAACCAAAAAAAAAAAAAATAATAATAATAATAATAAAATGCAATGAATGTACACTGACATCCCTTAACTGCACTTCCTTCACACATTTTAATGCATGAATCCACCTGTAAGTAGCTGTTGTGGTGCAGCTTGCAAATATAATTGTGTTAGCACACATGCATGTGCTAAGATCAGAACCAACAAATGAATTTTGACGGATGCGAAGGGGTTACAAAAAAAGTCATGAGTGTGATGTAGAGACTGAACTCAATATCAGGGGATGGACGCAAATTTTATGAACAAAGTAGAAGTGCCAGCAATACCAGCTGATTTGATTTGAGTAAATGGATCATTTTTTGGATGGATTAATTATCTTAACTGGACCGTTTGGTCAAAGCTTTTTTATAAACCTCTAAATTAGAAAAATATGATCATAATTCAGCCTTTATTTGTAGGCTCTGCGCCAAACGGAACGATGTACTACCCTGTACTATTCCGAGGTATTAGGGTCAGGAAATACTCCAAAGCCTGAAGGGAGACAGTCGTGACTACTCGTGTATGACATCACAGAGTTTCTATTGTAAAACTGGAGTGAACACTGAGCGTAATATTACACATAACACAACACAAACTAACATATGAGGGTATGAAACTGACTCTAAGACACACCCGGATTCATGAAGATGACTTAAAGAACCTTCCTGCGGTGCACGTGTTGGTTAATTATGATATTTCACTTCAAATAATGGTACTAAAATATTAACCAGCAAACCACTTGGCTAAAAAGGCCCCATCTATCCTCTTTCTTACATTCTGTAATCCTATTTTCTTCCCCAGCCCACTTCTCCCACTACACTAAATGCCCTGAAGCTTTGTCATATTCCCTGACCCATCTCTTTCTGCAAAAAAAAAAAGTAGGGCCATTTTCCATCGCACTTTGTGAAGGCAACCAGTAACAGTTTTCCCCAGAGATGTCAAAGTACATTCGTTTGCTAGATGAAAACAGAAAGCACCAAATCTCTGTCTGTCTGTCTGTCTGTCTGTCTGTCTGTCTGTCTGTCTGTCTGTCTGTCTGTCTGTCTGTCTGTCTCTCTCTCTCTGCACATTTTGACCCTGCTTTGGTGAAACAGAGGTACTCACTTTGTCACCACAGCTTTCTCAAAATAAAACTGCTGCCGGCACTTGCACTTCACAAGTTGGCAGAACAACACTTCTTCAAAAAAGGAAAGAAAAAAAACCAAAACACTTTTCATCTTTAAATAAGCATCTCTCCATTAATTGTCGACTAACATTTCCCACATTTCCCCCGACCCCCCCTCCACACAGAATACTTGGAAATGGTTTAAAAATAATATTAATAACTGATGAACAAAGTGATAACTACAGTTATCTTTCATATCCTTTTCTTAGGATTTCACTCAAAGGGAAGGCGTGAGTGAGAGAAAGAGATCATACCATCCCAAGGGAAACTATATTGTCTGTGAACAATTACCATATCTGTGTGTAAACAGTTTCCAATATATTTACAAGAATCCACCGTGTCAAACTGCTCCTGTTTTCCCGTTTTATATTAAGGTCAGCCAATATCACACTTTCAATACAAGTTTGATGCCGGGCTGGACGAAACACAGACACAAACTAAAATTTTGGACCAGTTTTAACTCTTGACTGAACGTAGTCTGTGGCTCCTCCTAAATCGTCTCGACAACAGCGCTCAGACGACATTTACTGAAATTTTACAGAATGATTACAGTAAAACACTGTAAAAGCACCAATAACAGAGGAGAAGAGGGTAACTAATGCAGGATAAACAAGGCGCTGCAAATGTTGCAAATGGACAACTGACATCGACAGCTATCCAGATCTGTGAAGAATAAAAGACAGCGGCATTTTGCAGTGATTCATTCAAAGGACTGATCTGTAGGCTAGTGGCACTAGCGGTGTGGTTGCTGATTGCAAACCCTTCGCCTCGCTCTCTCCTTCCTAGGACAAAGGAGAAATTATGGTGGCCACGAAATGCATGAAAAACACCCTATCCCTTTTTTTTTTATTTCTGCTGTATTCTGTAAATAGAGCCCCCTAAATCTGATACACTGGACCTTTAAATTAATTAAATGTTCAGACAGTTTGATATCTGGTTAAATTTGTTTAAGACTGATGAGAAGTTTTACACCACTCTCAAGTTTGTCTGGTAAGTATATATGCATACAGGCAGCAGTCAGTTACTTAGATTAGCATAAAGACAGGAAACAGATGGACTGGCTTTGTCCAAAGGTGAAAATATTTTGTCTACCAGCACTTCTAAAGCGCACTAATTAACATTCATGTCTTGTCTTTAATTCGTACAAAAACTGAAACGCGAGCATGACAAATTGCAGTTTTATGCGGGACAATGTGCTGGGCTATTTCTCGGTCAGGAGCAGTAACAGAAATCTTGTCATTACTGTCAGGTTGCCGGGCAACCAGCAGAGACTTCGGATGTTCAACACTAACAATTATCCCTAAACAAAAGATGACACCCAGCGTTTCTGCTGTTATTATACTATTTATATTATAATTACTTATTTACTTAATTACTATACTGTTTTATAATGCATTAGTGTCAGGAAATAGAAAGACATGATCTCACAGTTAACCTCTTCTGTCCTTTCACTCACAAAACGACTGCAGAAAATAAAGTGATAGAAAACATTTTACAGTGTGACTCATTAATGTGATGACATTTTCTTACATGTTTTGTGAATATTACCATGGCAACAACATCTAATCCACTCTCCAAGCTGCCGTATAGGACAGGTTAATAACCTATTTTTCCACCACGATTGGTCAGTCAAACAGGAGACTCACCATATGGCATTTTTGGATTGTTCACTCAGCTGTGTATGACAAAGACTTTTCCAAGCTTCGACCGTCGTCTGAAATTTAGCTCGGGGCATATTCCAACAGTCTTCCAAATGGCAGAATTTACTACAGCACTGAGGCTTCCTGGAGGTGGGCCCTCAAAGCGGGATGTACAATTCATCCTCTAGCTTTCACTATGGCAACAGAGGTCATTATTATTAAATCACAATGTGAGAATTAACACTGGGGAGCGGATCAATCAAATCATGAAGTACATTCGACTCCTAAAGAGCAGAGCGACCAGCTTATGCTTTGACTTGAAAAAACTGAGACCATGTCTTCTTGCACATTGTCTATAATTCCCAATTTTCCTAAAAGAGTGGTAATACTATCGTACGGCATCTATTTTCACTGAAGCTTGATAGTGTTTTACCAAAGGTTCCCACACCCACCTTTATCAAGCAACTAGAGGAATAGCTTGACATTTTGGAAAACATGAAGTGGGAATCATTGCTTTCTTTCCCTGAGTTAGAGGAGAAAATTCACCTGGCAGCATCTCTTAAACTCATTATTTTACAATTATTTAATCTGTACAAAAAAGTGTGAAAGCAACCTGTTTCCAGCCTTTGTGCTGCTGACTTCATATTTACTCTAATATTTCCAAAAGCGTCCTGCATGATTTATGATTGATTACTCTGACTGGGTAGCGGTATTGCTGGCTTTCCTGGATATCATTACCTCATCAAATATCCTTACTATTAAGACCATAAATTATGTGTTAATGACTTCTTTGACAGTGCCTTGTACTAAAAGGGTCATGTAGCAGAACTAGTGATTAATTAAACAAAGTATTAAAAACAAATAGTATTTCTATCTGTTCATTAATCATGCTTGAAGAGTCCTGTACACACTGTAAGCATGAAAAGAGCTTTTTTATATCATGTATTTGAAAGACCTGAAGAGTCTTTACTGGGTTTAAAATTATTTGTTCAATAAAGCAAGTTGAGAAATGAGTGTGGAGGTTAGTGGCAAAGATTTGTCACATGTAAAGGCCAAAAATAAGTCCCCAATATCTTGAGTAAGAAAACAATTAGGCAAAGAGAGAATAGGGTGTAATGTAGGCGACTTTTGTGTGATGTGAGGGCGGTGCTGGGATGTCAAAACTACCGCTGAGCCTTCTGGGATGTCCTAATTTCTCTTATCTTTAATGCAAAATGCCTCCTTAAAAATACTAATAACTGCATTATGAAACTAAACGCTGTAACATTTACATTACATGGTTACTGAATTGTAATGCCTGCCTGATGATCCCCGTGGTAACCGTTTACAATTAGTACATCATCCTCGCAACATCTAAATTGTGTTTCTGCACCGGATGATTGACCCGGATCACGGCTGAAGGAATTATTAGCAGGGTCGGGAGTGAGTAAATCCCCTCGATGGTTCAAAAACCAGCCAGTCATGCATCTCACTGCGCTTATCGTGTTTTCACTCCTTGTTGACAGTTGCCTTTTTTTATTTTTCATTTAGCCAAGCTGTCCCCTTCTTTGCTTATTATCTATGTATGCTGTCCTCTCAACTCCAACAATGTGTCGCCACATTCAGCTTCCAGTCTGACAGTCTTATCTAGCCTCGGGGCAGACAAGCTACACTGATGTAGTGGGCAGTGAAGCTGCCCTACTTAATGTTTTCCTTGGTAATGGCAGCTCATATCAAAACAGTATAAGTTCAGCGTCGTGGAGTGGTCATAAGCTTAAGAGACATATCCCAACTTCAGCTGGGGGCAGCGTAGCAGTGTCTCTGTGGAGGAGGATCCATGTCACTGTACAGACAATACTAGATACAGTATACCTTGACTTTAAAGAAAGCTGTAATGGGTCCTCATAGTTTACTGTGTTTCCCCTTATCTGTCGGAGAGTAACCAGCTGGATGCTTGCCAAATTAGCAAAAATCAATAACTGCCACCATTATAGGCTTGTCAACGTCAGCCAAAGTTCAAACTGTACACTCATTATTTGTTCCTCAAAGATAAAATATGTATCTATGAACAGCTTTATCTTCTGTGTATATTAGCTTCTTTAAAAATGGATTATAAACAAACAAACTTGCTTTGCAGTGAAATCAAACACTGCATGATGGTTCACATGTTTCACCACGTTAACAGTATACATCTTTATCGGTAAGAAATGCATCAGGACACATCAGACCTTCGCTTACTCTTGCATTTGTTCGGGTTAACAATGTCAATTTGAACTCCATGAAATATAAAATAAGATCTGTCTGCTGTATGAATAATTGCAGGCTTTAGAAGAAGAACACAGATTTGTATGACTCCTTTATCGGGCTATTGTTAAAGGAAAGCGTGCCTGCATGTGTGAGTCTGAGCTGCTGATATCACTTGCTCGTGCATGGCAAATATGGAATATGGCAAACCACAAAAAGGCATTACATTTGTTCTTGCTTTATACATTGTGCTGATTTTAACACACCCTTCAAACCTCCAACCAAACCACTACATGCACTAACAAAAGGCTTGATTCATCTGATATCTGAATGCAACCACAAGAGGGCGTCACAATGATATTCCCTCACTCACTGTTTCCACTGCTTATAAACTGGATATTTTAATAAACGCATCATAAATTGCCAGCAAACAGGTGCGGAGTTAAGTCTTTTGGCAAATCTGGGTTGATTCTGAACTTGTGCCAAGAAGAATGAGTTCTCAACAGACAGGAAGCTTGTTGCACCACATACAGCACCAGATGAAATCAGATTAAAGAGGCTCCGTAGAGAAGCTGCTAGATATGTTGTTTTACGGTATAAAACATAAGTGTTTACCAGTGAAACCGCTCATGATGTTTACATCTCATGTGAACATTCATAATGTGTATATACTGCATATGCAAACATATAAAACTGGATAAATCAAGTTTAAATCAGTGACGGTGTTGTCCACAGATCCCGTCAGTTGTAAAAACCTGTCAGTTCTGAAAACAAATTTGCTGGACAGCAAAAAAAAAAAAAAGAAAAAAAAAGAAAAACATCACTCTGCCTCTTATATAAAAAACTCTGATAATCAACCCATTGCCTAGCAACAGAGGGTCCCATAGCAACTGTGCAGCATTTTCCCTACAGTGTTGCAAGAGAAGCATGATGATTTATCCAGCCGAGTCTGTGTTTGCTTTTGTTTTCAATGGCTACTGCTCTCATGAAGCCTGTTTCTCAAAAAACAACAACAACAACAACAAGTAGAACAATATGTTACGTTGCACCAAATGCTTCTTCTCCTGCATTTCATACAGCGGCCTCATCAATTATTTCCATCTTGGCAGAGAGCGACCAATACGATCGCAGAGAATGCAGATCAGGCACAGCTGCTTACCAAACCAAACGGTGTCTTTGATAGGCATCAACCAAACGCAGAAGATCAGTGAAAACCTTAAAATTTAATTATTCAACGCAGTCTATTGAATTCAGCTTCATTGTACCAATTTCTGATGTCATTATGTCTACAGTGTATGCTGATGACGACTTCTTTGAACGTGATCACTCACATCTTTACCATTCACTTAGGGTTGTGTACATGAGTTACAGGTAGTGAACACTTCTTAAACACCGAATGATGGTGACGTTTCATATCATGCTTGTTAACTAGGTTTGTGTTATTAACATTAAGTACAATGTATATAGAGTACATTGAGAGGAAGGTAGTTGTATAGTTTCTACATTACTGCACAAGGGTGTGAATGAAGATTGTCTTTATGAATGAAGCTATTTAGGTCACCATGGGGAGCTACTGTAGTTCCCTGTGCTGGTCAGATTCATTCATCCTGCACCCTCAAGACCTTAAATATGTTCACAAGTTCACAAAATGAGAAAACCTGAATGTGCCGGGTTCAGTTCATTCACAAGAAACCCTCAAAAGAACATTTTAATCAAGAAACAATGCCGTTTAACCTATCACATATATTTAGGTATCTTATTATAGATTAAGATAGATCATTTTATATTATTTATCCTTTTTATAATTTAAAACACAGACTATTCTCCCATTTTCTACATGTTCCTGTTCAGCACTGCAAAGATCTGCAGCCTATATGCCAGCATGCACTGGTTGCCAGAGCCTGGATGGGTCACCAGTCTATCACGGGGCTAACACACATATAGAGTGACAAACTCGTTCACACCTACGGGCAATTTAAAGTTTCCAGTTGACCTAACCTGCATGTCTTTGGACTGTGGGAGGAAACTGGAGCACCCGGAGGAAAACCCACTCAGACATGGAGCGAACATGTGAACTCCACACTGAACAATCGCAGCTTCGAACAGAACGGCAGATTTCAACACAGGACCTTCTTGCTGTGTGGCGACAGTTGGACTACTGGGCCACCATACAGCCTCAATAAATATTAAGAAATATTTAAAAAGTTGCCTTACCAACAAATAACATTTCCTCGTGCTAATATATTAAGGCCAAACACAAGATGTTGGTGAAGTTGCCCGATATTTTCATATATTTACTTTAAAATGCTTCAAAATTTTATTTGCATTTTAGCTGATCAGATAAACCTTTAAAATGAGATCTCAATCACAACGGGACTTTCCTGATCAAATCATCATTGCAGATTTCATCATTATCTGGGGATAATAATCTAACCGTAAAAGCTAGCTGCTAGCGCTACTGAATATAAAGGACACTGTTAGGGTGACTTTCGGATAAAGCAACAGCCAGGTAAGATTAGTGATAGCCGGTGAATAAAGGGAAATCATTAAAGCAGCTCTAGTACGAGGAGTGAAAAAGGACAGAAGAGACGGCAAAAGAAAATGATGAGGGAAAACAGGAGAGCAGAGGCAGTACATCACAGGAAGCCAGAGAGACAGAGGATAAGTAAAGGTGGCCTCATCTTATCGTCCTATCCTGTCACAAACCTTGCACCTGATATATGAAACCTACTTAGATTCCACACTAAAAAGCTGCATATGAACAATGCTTCCTACTTACCTACACAGATTTTGTCAGTGAATTATGAAACGCTGCACATATTACAGGCTGCCTTTCCAACTCATAAATTACAATCCCACGAGAAACATTATTAAAGGGGTCCAAAGGGATGAAGAGTGAATTACAGTAGAAGGTTTAGTTTAATTTAGTTTGATGTAATCGGGCATTTATAAAATAAAATATTGTTCAAATGATAAATAATGTAAAAAAAAAAAAAAATGAATGTGTAATTGTGCGTGTGAGTGGACGTAAATCAAAAATGTATGCCCGCTCTTCTAAGTTTAGGTCAAACAGTGACATTTAAACCGTTAATTCTTCAGCAACATCATCAGACAAAACATTAAATCTCAAAATGATGCTTCATACTGTCGAAAAGAGTTGCAGATGATGTGTAAGTCACGATTCTGTTTTAATCTAAAATCTAAAAAGAAAAGAAATAAAAGCTCTTGAAGGTTAATTTCTTGATCAAAAAGCATGCCCATGTACAGTATGGGCACTTGAGGACAGAGTGTGCCCACTGCAGGATTTATCCCGAAGCTATTAGGAAACTTATTGGCTAAAGAAGTATATAATTCATTAATTAATTCATTTATGCTCCAACTTATTATTTATTTACTTCCAGGCCTAATTTATTCAGCACACAGTCCACACACTGACAGTTTTAATCAATGCCATTATTTCCATGTGGCTTCATCATTTTTGAAGTAAACATTTTGAAAAAAAAAAGAAATGGGAAAGGTAAAGATTTTTAGGTATTTGCTGTTGCCATATTTAATCCCCAGAATAACATAACATATGCAGTTAATCCCAGTTACTTCAGTGGCATGCAGTGTACTGGTAGGAGCTGCCGGAGCTGCCTGCATAATTATATTAACTTGCTGTAATTAGGAGATCCTCCTCAACGATCGTGGCTAATATGTCTCAAGAGAGCAGGATTCATTAATTAATTCTTTATTAATAAATTAATTTGTGACCATTACACCAACTCTGGTGCAAGGTAATACAAATTTTTATTTGTTGGTGGCCATTTTGACCCAATTAGTCTTTAAATTACCTCTGATTCTTTTGTTCAAACAATCGCAGTGAACAAAGAATAAAGACAAACATAAAATGTGAAATACCGGGGCCCCAAAAACACACCTTATGGCCTCCAAATATGAGAATTATATGTGAAAAGATGTGCGTCACGTATTAGACTTATTTTTCACCTATATGAATCTCACTACTTACAATACTCTTTTCTTCTCCTGCACTGCCATCTAGAGTGGAGAGTTCATTTATTTGCACATGAAATGATACACCAAAAGAACGGAGAAAGGCACACACTGTGCAGGTGAGATAAAAAAAGAAACGCACCTCAAACAAAACAAAGAGGAAAAAAAACAAAACAACAACTACGTGTCAAACAAAAGTCAGCAGAGCTCGATAACAGACTCTAAATGACAAATTCAAAAACAGTATGTCAAAAGCATAAATGTAAAGTTAGGAAAACAAACTTGTAAATGAAAAACACCGGAATCAAAAGGATAAGTGACAGTGTGTGTGTGTGTGTGTGTTCAAAGACCAAACAGAAGAATGAAGCAGATGGAAAGAAATAAGAGAAAGTATGTTGTGCCACTAGAGGAATAAAGTTTTACTCATCAATCAGTTGATACGAGCGTCTATATTTGAAAAGTAGAGCCATGTGACCTAATAGACAAATTGGGTGGATCTATTTTCCTGCTTTTAATGGACACACAGTATAAATTATAAACTAAATGAGCACTTTGCAGGTTGTAAAGGGAGAGACGTTTTAGTTTAGAAATAGATTTATATGATATACAGTTATGCTGTGAGGATAAACCACATAAATATGTAAACCACATCAGCAGAAAAACAGCCCGTCAGGTCGATGCAATAACACGCGTTTAAATTATTTGTAAATGTTTGCATCCTTGATTTGAACCTGATGACTCAATGCACAGTGCACCTGCAATGTCAATGTACCCAGCCAACAAAACAAAACAAAAAAATCTTGAATAATGGATCATCTTTTGAAAGCATGCACTTTAAAAAAAAAAAAACAGTGCCAACAAACAGCTAGCTACTTGAGTTTCTTCGGTTCTTGTGATGACAAAGCTTGATATTTTGGGCTTCGGCTTTGTTCTAAGTTAATGTGCACGAGGGTAACACTGCTGTTGTCGCAGGGTAGTTAGTCATGCGTCATCATCACGTGCGCTGATCTGTGCAAAATCATCATGACAGATGACGGATTATTGATGCATAACAGAGGCATGTAAGTTATAATAGAAACAATGTTTTTTTTATAATATAAGAACACCTCAGAGTGCGTTATTATGATTATACCACGGTCTACGCAGCACAAAGCAGAAGTACTGTTTGTTTTGTTTTGTGATGTACTTTTGCGATATATATTTGAGTTATTTTTACTGTATATTTTAGACGTAGATTTAGAAATCTGGATTAAAATTGCAGATGAACTACAATATATAAAATATCCTTACATATGCTGAGCCATTCATAACTTATTTCCACTGTAGCTATCAGTAGACACAGTCGATCAAACGGAAAGGATGCAACTAAAACGGCCAGTTATTATCAAGATCTTTGTCCTTAAGCATGTTAGTGCAGAATAAGCCTGCGATAGAGTAAAGCTCTTATATTTGTAATGTTTCTCCCATGTTGTCGTCGTCTTCTGCCATTCTCTCCCATCTTGTTTTGTCCTCCCGCTCTGCATGATGCACACATCATTTTTATGTGGAAACCCGTTTTAAAAGGCTGGCTGTTGGAGTTCAATAATGAGATGGGCTTTTAAGCGTGCTTCCTGGTAGCGTGGATGACAGCATCTATCTCCAGATGCTGTAAATGACATTTCTTTCCTTGTTTATCTATGTGAAACAATTGGATAGCTGCATCTTGCCCTTGGCCAACCAATCCCGGGCCCCTGTCAAGGGCACGCCACCCCATCAATCACTGCAAGTTCAAAAAGTGAGTCGCTGGGGACCTTAAGAGGAGAGTCGAAAAGGGAAAAAAAAAAAAAAATGCCCCGCATGCAGGATGCCTCACCAATGTCTGACCGAGGGTTTTTCTACTTTGCAGTCCACTGCGATACATTCTGGTGCAATTCTATCAGCATTTTTCTCCTTCATTTCAAAGTTGCTGAAAACAACACTTTGAATAGGAAGATGAAGTATGTCCTTTCTCCTGCATGCTATCTCTCACCACCCTTGCCCCCCTCCCTCTCCTCTGCCTGCCTACATACACACCTCATTTAATTCAAATAGAAAATCTAAGTGAAGGGAAAAGGGAGAAGCGCCCGACTTGAGCATTTTTCCTGTGTTTCCTCTGAAATAAATCACCGGGTGTTCTCTCTTCATCAGGATAGATATCACTTGTACATGCCCCGACATCCATCCTGCGATTCTGACAATACACTCCTGTTTTGCGCTGAATAGGCATTACGCTGAGACTGAGTTACGATGGCCCGTGCTATCGGCCCCTATGCAAAGCAGCCCCGCCGTTTGACATGTGGCAGCGCGCAGACTAAGAGATTGTCCTCAGTATTGCAAAAATGTCCACTGGTCTTGAAAGAACAGCCGCGATATATCACTTAATAGCTGCAGCTGCCAAAATGCAGGTTCCTACTGAAATCCTGCATGCATCAATCAGCGGTCATGTTCACAGAGGGTAAATCTATAGTGTGGGAAGTGATTTCTGTAAATAGCTGCAGACATTTTCTTAAAAGCATTTAGTCTATTACCTCATACGAAACAAAGGATAGCCTAAGATCAATTACACTTACATTATATACAGTGTAGTACATTAGAAACTGAATGTAAAGTGCTGCAGCTCCTGCTTTTACTCATATTTCCGGGCTCTCCCCTTCATATTTCGGTCAATTAAGTATCTATTCTACTCACCAGTCTCACTGTAACTGATCTGCAGTTTCATGGCTACATTTACTGCTTTTCCATTACAAACAAGATCAAGCTGCAGCTGGGTCAATGGTAAGTGAGATCAGTAAAAACCCAGGCAGTGTATGGACAGGTGACTGTACTTTGATGACACGGCTGCAGGCTGAACTGGCACTGAACTGCATCAGACTGGTTAAAACGAAAGCCGCCTATAGCCAGAGATCAGGTGCTTACAGTTATGGCCACAAGCTTGCCTCACTGATAGAGTCAGACTCTCACATCCCTGCGGTCCTGGCACCTATTGATGTCTTTTAATGTTCGAGATCGTTAAACTGCAAAATGTATGCTAATGCTCCTTCGGTTGGAACCATTAAAGGCTCCTGTCAAATTCCTTTACATTACAATGTGATAAGCACTCAGTCCAGTCATAACAGAGCCCTGAAAGACAGTAGTCCTGTGGTGAAGAAGTATGAATACGGTATTCTGAGCAGTTCTGGAAGCAATATGACCTTCAACATGCTGTACATTAGAGGGATATGCACGTGAGCTAAGGTCACCTGTAGGCATACTTATGGGCAATTTGTGCAGAAGCATACTTAACCAAATGTGGCCTTTAAAAGACAAAATCAAACCAATGACAGGTGAATGATGTTAGGTCTTTCTCAGAATAAACATATTTTGCACATTTGAACGCACAAAAGTAGCTCAAAGGTAAATCAGACCATTCTTTTTGTTCCTTGTATAAGACACAAATATATTTTGAAAATGACAGCACTGAACTTGGATGTGATTATTTACTACATGCAGGGCAACTTTACAGTACTCTACAATTAGCAACATTAAAGCTATATTCTGTTGTCGTATTCACTGGTGTATTCTTTAAAGGCAGTACTTTGTGGTGTTATATCGTCACCTATTTCTGTTTTTTTGTCCTTACATTACAGATTTCCAGAATTTCTTGCTTCAATGTGTCTTGTGCTTTTCAGTTTTTGAGAGAATCATGTCCATAAGACTTGTTTGGTCACATGTAACACCAAATATGCACTGCTCAGAGACTTTTGGTAGGCAATGTTAAGGTGGTAATTGTCATAGCTGACTGCTAAGTGCTTTGAGATGCTGTTCCTCTAATGGCTCTTCAACACCGGCTCCAAGACGACTCCAGCTAAGTGATTGGAAATATTCACAAATTCAGATCCACAAGTCGAAATGTTTTGTTCCGCATAATTAAGATCTCAGTTATTTTCACTTCTTATTAAATCTGCTGCTTGTTGGTGACTTTAATAATCAGAATCAGAATCATAACAATCATTATTGGTACAATATGAGGATGGCATGTTTAGAGCAAGCGGCATTCTCTGTGGCTGTGAAGTGAAGCCACGTGGAAGTGCCAAAAACTTGAGTCTCAAAATCTCCATAAGTCCCCATGTTAAAATGTCCAACTTCACAGCAGAAATAAACATGTTTACAGCCGGGTACAAAAAACAGTTTTGGTCTCTATAGCTAATTTCCCCGTTCATGACAACTGTACTGAGGGTGAATTTTTATAGAGCTCACCTCAAAATATATTAAGACTTAAAGTTATACATAATTAACAGCGTGGCCGCTTTGATTGACAGGTGGGTGCTGTTACAGATGGCTTTTTTGAGCACAAAGGCAGTATTTGGCCTGCCCCATGTCCACTGATCATCCTAGTCTTTGCAGGTTTTTAGATTAGCCAGAAGGTGGAAGAAGTAAGACTGCCAAAGATGGCGGCAGCCAAAGCACCACAGTTTTTGAGTTTCAAAACACTTCTTTGGAAATCTGTGGGCAACATCACGCATACGCTTTCCACTCTTTATGCTGTCATTGGTTTGGGGACTGTTGCTCAAATTTAGATTTTCTGGCTACGAGAGCTGACGATGGCCCATCTCCAGATTTCAAAAAGCTCTAGGTGATGTGATGTGAGACACTGCAGGTGTCATATCAGTACAGTTTAATTCACTCTAGACTGTGAATCTAAAGAATAATAAATATACGTATCTGCATTTTAAATTTTGGGATAAAATTATGGTCTGAAAAGCTCAGCTGGAAAATGCTCAGAATGAAATACTCAAAAGCAGCGAGGACACAATTAAAACATGTTGCTATAGAACAAAAATCAGCATCTGTGTTATAGAAAGCATTAAATTAGCAGTGCATAAGACTTTGTGGGTACATTTAATGTTTACATGAGGCTCCTCAAC
Organism: Miichthys miiuy; assembly: GCA_036365135.1. Classification (NCBI taxonomy): domain Eukaryota; kingdom Metazoa; phylum Chordata; class Actinopteri; family Sciaenidae; genus Miichthys; species Miichthys miiuy. The sequence goes on from CM071616.1 coordinate 19,766,711, forward strand.
CAAAACTGATCACCACTGCGAAAATGTTACCACGCCCCTGAAACCCCTCCTCCCTGTCACCACTTTTATCTTTTCTGTTTTATCCTCAGCGGAGCTATACATCGGTGTGACATTATGTCCTTAGAGAGGACACGTTCTCTTCTGTCCTTTGTGACACAAGAGAACTTTTATTAATACATTTTGTACAAAAACCTTTTTCTATCTCCACATGCACCTCTGAAGCCCTTTATTTGAAGTTATCCAAAATAATCACCGAACATTATAGCGTGCAATTTTGAGCAAGTCACATGGATTTCTAAAATCTGCAGGGCTCTCCACCAATTGACAACACTTCATAAATTACCCCAGTACAGCACCTTCTGTTAGACATTTACAGGCTCTCCAGTTTCTTTGTCATCCTGTTTATGCACATCTACAATATGCTCAGCGAAATTCATTTTCTCTCTGCTGCACAACTGACAGAATACTATTTAATACACACTAAGCCAATATCACTGTTTATTACACCAGACAAGGACAAAGTAAGGAGGGAGACTAGCTTAGGAAAGCATCAGAGAACTGTATTTGTGCTGATAATCTAAATTATTTTCCATGTTCAGTATAGGAAAGAGAGGAAGACAATGTAAATGCTGACATAATCAACTAGCACTGCAAAGAAGCTGAATAATATGAAACAGTCCAGTACACTACATACACTGCAAATACAACTTCTAAACCAGTCTATAGAACCTATAATATGAAATTTTGTTAGAAATTAGAAATTCAGTTTCTAAATGATATGTTTGTGGAATAATGTATCGTCTTGTCTTGTAAGGGATGTTAAGAAAGTAGATAAACAACTTGGCAAATCACCCATGCAGCTGACTTCACCACTCTGTGCCGCATACACCTGTTCTCGCACTATGTAACTTTGACGCTGTACCATCACCCGTGAGAAATATGAAGCGCTTTACATCCCTAAATCACACACCACCAACCATTTCACTTATTTTGGTGAAACTGGATCATATTTTATGGAGAAAATGTTTTCTGCTTTCCCTCTGATGTCCTCTGGCTGCTCCACCTCAACTCCCTGTGATTTACAGAGTTTCCTGATGGGCAGTAAAGTAAACTGCTGCCAACTGTAGCTGCTGTTAGCTCAATTTGTTAACTGGGCTGCCTGGGACTGTGAGCTCAGAGCACTGGGGGAGTGTTCATCTTTGTACCACCAGGCCTGTGTTATGCGGGTAATATAGATGGAGTTGTGTCAGACGCAGAGCTGGGCAAGTGGACAATGTAACCAAGCCTCTTGTGGCATAATGGCAGAGGCGATGAGACCAAAGAGGACGTTGATGGAGGAAGCTAAGAAGAGACAACGAGAGAGAGTGACTGAGCAAGAAGCTGCCACACATGAGTAAATCTGGGACTGACTTTTAGTCGTTGGCGAGAGCTTGGTGAAATGAAAGCCTGAAAGACAGACGCCGAGCTGAGCTTCTTGCTGTTGGACTAGCAAGTAATATTAGCTGGCTGCTATGTCTTGTGTTGTTGCACTTGCTTAAAGTTTGGCTGTTAGCAAAGATGTCGACAGCAGTGGTATTTCACTCTGAAACTGGGGGTGTTAAACTGCAAAAATACCAAATTCTACTCAGTGGTGCTTCAAGGAGCTTCATTTTCAGTGGTTTCAGTGAATCATCTCCCAATTTATGATGTATATAATGATTCAGGTTGAAATGTTATATATTGTGTATATTTTGTCCTGCGCGTGCATCAGTGTGCTGTTCAATGACTTTAACCTAGACTGGTACACTAAGCATAAGCTACATTAGGTTGGCAATTTAAAAATACATTCACTCGTACAAGCTCATTCCAAAGTCACCATTTCAAAAACAATTGCCCCAGAACACCCCCTAGACATTTGTCAACTATATTTAGAGGGGTGGACTTTAAACTTTACTCTCTCAGCATAATGAGCACATTTAACTTTGTACTTATCCCTAAAATGCTGTAGTGCTGCCTGTTAATAAACATCTTTTTTATATTAATATGACTCATTTGATTCTTTGTAGTCCGGACATGTCTTGGACTTGGTTAAGGTTCAGCAGGAAGAATGGCGTGTCCACAGTATTTGTGATATGTCACCCGTCATGCTTTATAAATGGTGGAAGCTGAGATCATGAAACCCATTCCCGTGATGATGACAGCTTGATTTGAAATATGCCCTCCAGAAGGACGGACGTGTGACTGAGGTGAGAGCTGAGCTGCGTCCTCTTATCTCTTCCAACTGACTGAAAATCACGTGTTTTTTTTTTCTTTAATATTAAGATCAATACAATAAAAGCTTGCCCACATGTGACCCAGTACTCTAGATGATTCCCAGGTACACATCAATAATAGTGACAGAAACAATATCAGATCAGCCTGCCCTTTTTACGACCATCAGTACAAACCATGCTCAGCGCACTCGTGATCGCTGGTAGCAGAAGTACGCAGACAAAGAAATAATCTCTTACTAGATCGCATTCAGAAATAAATCAAAGATATGCTGTACATGTGGCCACACACCAAGTGAATAAGTGGCATAAGTAAAAGACGTCACCGGTATCGACAAACAAACTATCCGGTGAATGGCATCTGCTTCAAGGCCATGGGCAGTATTTCTTAATTCTGGAAACAAAGCCTACTACATATGCTGACTGGGTGGAACAACAAGTATTCCAGGAGTCTTTCCATGCACATCGAGGTAATGAGCAAAGAAGACGTACAAAAGATACAGAAAGTGCACAATTTATCTGAAAAGCTATAAAACTGCTTCCTAGGCATCATTAAAACACTCAATATACACAAGACAAAACTGCATGACTGTTCACCATATTCAAAATGAAAAGCGATGAAAGACTTTCTTTTGTCGCAACTTATAAAACTGATTCATATAATCACCAACTACAAGGTAACACCGTATTTGTGAAAGTATTGAGAGACTGGTTAATAATTAAATGTGTCTCTTATGAAACTGATTTAGCTAGGTCATGTATTTCATTACTCTATTTAATAAATTTATTCAGATACATTTTATGGGTCATCACTTTTATGAAAACCACTTCATCATACGGCAGAACATCCCACCGCGGTAACATGTATGCGTCGAGGCCAAGTCTCAGTGAGGCCGTGTCATGTGTTTCCAAAGGGGTTTGTATATATCAAGGTGGGCTGTGTTATCCAGGAGAGGCAGCGGTTGTAGTTGTGATTTTATTGCAGTGGCAGCCAACTCGACAGCGAAATAATCATTTGATGCAGAGACATGCAAGGTCTCAAGCACTCTTGAATGCCTCTGTGTGTGTGTGTGAATGCAAAGCAGTGTAAGTTACAAAAGGAATAAAAACAACAGAGTGAGAAGCAGCATTTTCTGCAGAAAATTGAACGTGTTTGCTTAAAACTAAAATATACTTGCATTGAAATTTTGTATTGAAGCATAATGATTATTTAAATTGCAACCAATTTCTAAATTAATCATCAATATTTGCATGTTTGTTCACGTATATTGTTGCAACATACAGTACATATTTCAAGATAGCTAATGGGAGACTCAATGGTTGAATAAATCATCTTAATGTACAGCACACGACTCAATTTTAGCAAAATGCTAAATTATTAGCATCAATTCCCACAAATAGAATCAATTTATCCTACTTTCAAATAACGCTTATGTATTTGTGCTAGAAAAGAGAATATTCTTTTGAAGAGCAAGTTTGTTGCATTTGGGTGACATATTTGTTACAATCAAAATGGCAGCTGTGCTTCATTCCTATCAGCTGGGTAAACTAGCGAAGCAAAGCCAATTGTAAATATTGGAGAGTGTCCCTGAGCATGCTCAATGACGTCTGCCTGGCATAGAGCTTCTCTCCAGAGATCAAAAATGCATTCACAGAGCTGCTTAACCTACACAATGGACTGACTAGGAACCATAAAAACAGAAATACCTTAACAGTAAGACATGTTAAGTCAACAACAGGATGTTTATAAGAACATCAGTGTCAGGGCCGACCAGTGTTACATGGTGTGAGCCCATGTACTAAGGCTGAGTCCTTACTGCAGTGGCCTGGGTTTGATTCCAGCCCACAACCTTTTGCTGCATGTTGTCCACACTCACTCCCCAGTTTACTGTCCTATCTTTAGCTGTTACACTCCAAATATAGGCACCCAAAATAATGATAATAATAATAAAAAAGAAACCCTTGTTGAGTCTGAACTGTCTGCTGATTTCTGGTCTCCTGGCAACAACACTGATGGTACCAGGTACATTGGTGCCAACAGTATTGTGAGACGGGTGCTCCCACTGGAAGGTCTGGTAAACCGACAAGACTCTCATCGTAAGTAATTTCACAAGCAAAGATAGTCTCAAGGCAATTTAATGACAACACCTGTCTGCTATCTCGACAATAAATGAGACAGGCCCCCCTCTGGGTTTGGAAAACTCAAAGCAACGCACAGCTCATGGTCATTTATGGGGTGAGACGGGTGTATAAAACAAGACAAACCTGTCTTGGGACAGTCCCTCGTCATCTCCTTAAGCTTTCCTTTACTGTCTGAACTGCTTGCTCTGCTAAACCGTTATTGGTTTAAGTCACTGTAAAGGTCACAGGTGAATGTTGTCCCATTGCCAGTCTGTGCAGTATTGAGCAGGCCATGGATTGCAAACACCTTGTCGTGATGGGGGTCATCAATCCACTTTGAGCGAGCATCCAAAATTCCAGGGACAGATGAGGAACATTGCCTTTTCAATGGATTTCAAATTCAAGTCAAGACTAGCCTAGAAGCAAATTTGGCCTATCTAAGCCACGTAAGGAAGTGGTGGAACCATTATTCGATAGGCCAAACACTGTGATTTCACTTTGTTCTTGAGCTTCTTGCCTATGTTGGAACACCAGACATACTGTACAATTAGGCACCGCTTTTCAACCAAAAGATTTCAACCGTGATCACTGATCAGTCACTGGGGGGTATTCTGTTCCCCCAAAGGATGCATCCATCTTCCAAACACTGTTTCATGCCAAAATAGGACATATAGAACAGGATGAGGTCCTCTTCTATCAAATATCTGAACAGCTGTGCTGTACAGGCTTACGTGACAGTTTCCAACAAAAAACAACACTGTCTTCAGGACATATGTAGTAGGTGTGTATAGCTCAAGTAAGTGGCTCAGTGCATCTGTATTTGCAATCCCTTTACTCACTCTGTACATATAGCTGTACTGGTACTGCCCGGTGCTGTATTCGACCCGAGGCCATGGACAGGATGTGATGGCTGTTATTGAACAAGCTCATCACACTTTTACAGTCTGTACATAAAGGTTCATAGGGACACTACCATGTGGGTTTTTCTGTTCATTGACAACACTGACACCATAGAGGAGGCAAAGTACATGACTATCTCATTGCCTGCATCACAATACGCAGGCAACTGAGCTGAAAATATCCATCTTATAAAAGCTTCCAGTGCAGGACCTGTTTACACGTTGCATCTTGTACAGCAGGACCAGATTTGCCTTAAAAGCGAGGCAGATTTCATCTTCCATTGGCTACAGGCCCACTGCAATGATTGTATGTCACATTACAGTAGGTGTCTGAAACGTGTGTGTTTTCAGGCTCAGCCCAGTTTCTAAAAGATCTTCAGCACATGGTCCAGGTTTGCAAGGTGCTCTTCAAGGCGCACAGGCACATGTGGAATGTCTTGCATCAGATTTTCTATTGTGTACTGGAAAATGGTGGGACTGGATGCAACTAACACTAGTCCAAGGGTGGCCAAACATGTGCTGTGGACTGCTAACAGTCAGATTATTTCAGCAGGTGATCTTACTGACAAGTCATTTCAGTGGCAGAATTCTTTGGTTGGCTGGAAAACCTGCAGACTTTGCCCAAGGCGGTTGTACCTGAACAAATCCTTGTGCCTTTTAATGTTGGACTCATGTCATTTTTTTCCTGTCAGGACAGATACGATGGGTGCTACCCTGGAAAAATCCACTGGTCCAATTATAAGAGAAGTCCCTTCCTATACTTTTCTCTTCATTGCTTGTAAAAGTATGAGCTAGGCTCTGGATTGATGTGCATCGTAACTTTCAAATCCCTGAAAGGTGCATAGTTCATCCTTAAAAACTTCACAGTACCTTTGGATATAGTGGCATACTTTATTTTTGCCTACTCAGATCTCTCTGAGCCAATCATGGTCAATGAAACAAGGACTCACACCCTTTGCTATCACCTGTCTGACATCCTGACTTTTGCATACTGCGCCACCATTGGTGTGTGTATGGGTTTATATGTGTACACCAGCGTTAATTTTTTGGGTCATCCACATAGATGACAAATGAACTCCTCCTTGTCCCATCTAAATATTTCTAGCTTCTTTTTTTTTTTTTTTTTTGCAGTCATCTTTAGGTCCCTGAGAGATCTTGAGCGCTTTCTTGAAAGTCAAAAAAGAGAACTCGGCCAACAGAAGTCACTGTATGCCATCATCATTAAACCTTTAGAGCAGCCTGTCTTAGAGCATGTCATCAAACACAACGAAACAAAGAAGTCACAATGGTGCTCCACACTATGGCTGTCAATCTGACCTTACTTACCGGAATGGCTATAAAACTCTGGACTACCAACAAGGGCAATATTACGCACACCAGAAACAGACTGAATACAGATCTTTTTCACCTTGTTCATTATCCTACTACCAATGCGGCAATCTCTACCTTTACTCTATCCAAGCTTTAGTTTTTTTTCCACAAATGAACTGACTCTCAAACAGGAACATATTGCCATGTGGCTTATCTTCCCATTCATCCTAACACATCCTCACACATCTCCTTGAATCATCATAAGCTCAACCAGACTACTCAAAACAACACTTTTCTCTGCTTTTCCGGAAAGGATTCACTAATCCAGGAAACCCGAAGCCCTGAATAAGATTTTTCATCTCAAACCATATCAAATGCAATTTATACCTTAATTCCAGAACAGGCTCACTTACTGGAAGATGAGGAGAACATGAGTAGCACAAAACTGTGCAAAATGCAATTTTATTTGAAAGTACATTTGTTCTCAACAATAATGTATGTTCTCGTTTTCTGCATATCTATTTGCCCTGCTGTTACCTGAAGCTTGTTGTATTTCGTTAATAAAAAAAAGGTAGTGTATACGTGACATTGATGAGTGGGAAAGTGTAACAAGGAAAAGTGGAACTAAAATGTCTTTCATCCTCATTTCATTATGGTTTTACAATTAAATAAAGAAGATAAAATTCATCAAGACTGAGGTAGAAAGCATATACCAGTTGGTAATAGGCACTGCTAAAATGCTGCTGGCTGAAATCACAATCCGCATGGCATTTTTGAAAAATAGACTCGAGTCAAATTGGTCTGTAAATGAGTTCCTGCCCTAAATAAAATGACCAATATACATTCCCACAGTGAAACTTAAGGGCAGAGACTTACAAACGTAGACAAACGTAGAGTGAAATGCAAACATATGTGTCATTTTTCCTTCCAGTTCATGTCGGACTCATTTGTCCAATTATTCCCAAACAATGTAAGTACAGTCACCTAATATCATATAGAAGTGTGATGATTCAAAAATGTGGTTAAAGGAAATAAAAATATATATTGGTGCATTGGTGCTGTCCTCAGAAAATGATATTTTCTGCAATGCTCCGGTAACCTTGCTGAATCTAAATCTATGTAATGCATTATTCAGGTTGTATGGGGGTCATGGTCTATGACTCAGCTCTATGACCATGGGCAATTTGTTAGGAAGTTACATCCAAACAGATAATGAAAAAGAAAAGATATATATACACAATTTGCAACTGATGCATTAGTCTGGAAAAATATCACAAAGACAGTTTTTCCGCATCCTGCAATTTAAAAAAACAAAACAATAATAACTATAATTTCAAGAAAATCACAGTTCAATTCCCTTGAAAAATCCTGAATGACGGGATGGCTGCCATTTGGGTCCGTGTACCATTTCTTGGATTTCAGTTTGGCTCACGGATCACTGGGGAGAAGAGGGCAGGGTCTGAATAGACTGTAGAGTGGGCTTCTCATCTGAATATACGGTGGTAAGGCCACTTCTGGCAACCTCTTTCTGACCCATTCAAACCGCAGACTTTCTCCATCGACGTACACCTTTTATTTCGAATATGGGTGTTGGCCCGGCTGTTAGGAGCCACAGTCAGTGTCCACTATTGAGCCAAATTAAAACCCTTTTTGTGGAATCTGGAGAGCTGAAGGTCGTCAGCAGTTGTGTCACGACAGAAGTAGCTGACTGATGTTGGAAATATCAAGACATGATGGAGTGCAGCTCCCTGGCCTGAGGGTAAAGCACAGCTACTCTCTGCCTGGGATACTCACTCTTCAAAACTTGCTCTACCCACTCCAGTGCATTCACAGGCTGCTAAACAACAGTGGGACTATGACCAACACCAAAGTAGAAATGTTTTTTCGAAATCATCTTCAAGTCAAGGTAGCTCTAAAAAAATGGCAATAAAGAAGTATAATACCAAAAATCTAGAACAAAACAAATCTTTTCTTTCCTCACATTTTTATTTACACAGTTTACAGTCATGGCGTGATGCTGTTGCATGATTTATTAATGTGGTATTCGATATTAACATAGGTATTTAAATCATTGCACACATGGGACATGATTCTTTCTCTCTTGGTAATTAAATGGTAATTAAGGCAAAGATCATGATTAGTGATTAGATAGTTCATTATGGACAATATATCTGTTTTAAATTGTTACGTGTGATTTTATAATAAAGTGAAGGATTTTTTCTATGTCCAATGGATATTTTTTAGTCAAATATGTACAGTATCAACAAAGTGCAACAAAATTTAAGCAGTTCTTGGTTACATTTTGTTCTTTTGTCTGCTTTGACTTGTCCAAAGTGACAACACTTTTGCTGGTGAGGAAGACAATAAAGATGAGTTCAAAAATTGCTGCCAACTGCCAACAGATAGAAACCCAAAGACTTGGCATGTGGCTGCACCAACTACCTTCTAGCAAGATAAGTAGGGTAGAGTAAGGGGTGAATATGTTCTAGAAACACTGATTTGAAACTACATTTGTTTGCACTGGACCTGAGCTGGAATTCTTAAATGTGAAACGTTAACTACCGTTGAGCATTATAAAGTTAATTCAACTGTCAGAAACAAAGTCAGTGGGACGTTTCTTTGCTCTCGTTTTCCTTCCAGTGAATCCATGAAACAACACTGGATTGGCAGCGCTCCAGCACACGGAACGAAGGCGTAACCTCAACTATAACATATTTTTACAATGGCTAACATCAGGATAACGCATTTTGGCACATAAGCCTTCATCAGAGACTCTGTTTTTTGGCAGAGCACCCAACCAAAGGAGGTTTATATGAGGAGGCGCACCTGCTATACGTTTTTCACTGCTTGCTCTCATTCTCATCAAGTGTGGCGTAGTCGCAGGAGTGACAAGCTGCTGCCTGCAGCCTATTTAAAAAACATACTGGAGAATAATATAGGCTTAATAGACAAACTGTATCTGTAGAATATCTATGAAATCTATGTACTTCTACATCGAGAATTAAATTGAAACATATTCTAAACATGATATTTGGCAATACAGAAATAAGCCAAACTGTTCTTGAGTTAATTGTGCATCACACACTTTATACACATAACCTGGCTGCATAACATATTCACATGTTCTTTAGGTGAGTCATGCCACATCGTCTCTACCCAGCACTCATTAAGGTTTATTTTTTTCAACAAGTTGAATGCCACGTCTATCATTGCTGCTATGCTAAATTATACACCTGATTCGATAAAAACAAGCAAACTAATAGACAACATTTTAAGATACTGTAGCTTTTCTGACCACGCAACAGTGGAGCGGGAGCAAATTTAAGTGACGACAGACATACTACGGCATTACTTGCTCTCATTAAATTAACATCACAGTCCATTAACATGCCTTGGAAGTAAAAACAAAAGCCTCTTTTGTTCTTTGTTTTTCAGTAGTAAATGTGGCCATAAGCTTTTCCGAATACATGTGTACAGCAGGAACAATAAAGCTGGTGCTGAAATGAATAGGTACAATCCTATATTGAATTAGAGCCATTACTATGGCTGTCAGTCAGTGATGAGTTATGACGTCATCAGTGAATGGCTTTGCACAGACCAGGCCCCAGATGTTGAGGTCAAAACGATGAAACAGGAAAGATTCTCTTTAAATTCATCCCATATTTTGTACATAGTTGATTTGTTTTGCTCCAGAATTTCTCCAAACCTTCAGATTTACATTAAAGCAGCCTGATCATTGGCAGATTCTTTAGCAACAGGCTAGTATGCCGTTCAAAAATCCAACTATTTTTATGCCGCTTAACACCTATTGTGGTTAAATAGTTTCAGAAAAACAATCAACACAAATGACATACACTAATGACTTGTGCCCCACGCCTTCTATTTTCAGCAATTATCAAAATAACCATTATTCTTAAGAGCGGATGTAAAAGATGCACAGCTTCCAATAAAAGTTAATGGGGTAGAAGGGTTTTCCCTGATCGGCAAATCAAATGCTCAGAAACACTGCTATGTAACACAAAACGGCCATAAAACGTCTCTAATCAGAAAAGTATTAAAAATCAATACACTCATCATCCCTGGTTTTAAAAAACATAGTGTTTGACTGTTCTTCTCCGTGTGTGCCCTACTTCTCGAGAAGCAGCCATCTTCGATATGTGAATAGATGCATAGTAATGACATGGTAGCAGTCACTTCAAAGCTATTCCTTTTATTTTGCCACAGGCCAACTCTTCGACAGATTCCAGAGGAATGACTCGTAAATATCAATGTGTACGCACCTTGACTTGTACATACCCTCGACAACTGAGACCTGAGATAAAAAAACAAAACAAAACAGATGTAGCCCCAACACGTACCTCCAAAATCAGGCCTTAAACGGATGTCATATCCCTTCAGCAACTTGTCCACGGTAGTCTTGGCCACAGACATTCCGGTGCTTCCAGTGGAGGAGCTGAGGGCGGAAAACCACAAGCGTTAAGAGCAATTTCATCCTCAAATTATAACTGCACATACTCTTTTTTTCTTCTCAACATTAATGACATGAGCAACACCTTTGAAGAGAAAGCCCTTACGTCAACAACATGGTGAGGCTTTGACAAAGGGAACGGAGGACTTAGAGTGCCTTACACGACACCCAACGTGTAAATTCATCCATGGTTTTGTCACATTTTCTCAATTTGGTTCTCAATCTTTATGCCAACCTCAGTTTTACAGCTGGCAGATGTCATTTCTTTGCATGTTACAACACATTACGCTGACATCCTGATATTAAAAGCATACTGACACTTGTGTTGTCATGGAGAAGGTTAAAAAAAGGTGCCTTGTAGATGCATTTCCCCTCCTTGTAGCCCCACCTACAGTATATCCATCTAATCAGCTGAGGGGATGTGATGATGATACACCTGTCAAGCATTTTATTGATGTCGGTCCTTCGGAACAATGGCATTAAAAGTAACAATGTCATGTCTTATGCGTGGACATGTATTTAAATAAGCCTCCCATCACGCTGTCAGAAGCAGACCATCCCTAGGAGGAACATATAGTCCGCGCTGGTCTGACTGACACCTATAACATTGATGCCATGACCTGCATCACCTGACAGAAGCCCAGCTCTCCAGCTGAGGTTCCTGAGTTTTTTTTTTCTTTGTAAGTGCAGGGTGCAGAATGAGTGTATGGGGGGGAATGTGAGGGAAGGAAGTGGGTTACAATTGCTCCCCTGATAGGAGCACTAGCCCTTGGCTCAGCCAGGGAAGCACTGTTCAATTAGCTCATAGGTAGTGCAGATGTTCATCAAGCTGGCCGGGTTAGAGGACTCTGTTGGTTTGACACCTGAAAGCATCACTGTGAGGGTTAGGGTTATACCCATGCAACATTATGCTCCTTTCAATTGTTATTCGGGGTTATTTTAATGGGATCAAAATGTCAAAAAAGTGCGACCCACTTCTCAGAGAGCACCTAAATCTCATAAGTGAGGCTGTAGGTTGCTGCAGACAAGGGAAAAAAAAAGGAGTAGGCCACGAGGGGGATATGTAGCCTCTCAGTGCCTTGAACAATAAAACAATAAAGGAATTGATCAGGAGATTTGGACTGTGATGATGTCCATGAGGGCTTGTGCAGTAATTCACAAGTGTAAAGGACTAAACAAGATTATTGAAACAATAAATCTTACACCCAGCCTCCAACAGATGATGACCTGCTGGGATTATTTTCCAATTTTGATTGATTTGGTTCCGGTCAATAAAATGAAGGCAATTAAAGATGATTACATGAATATTACTTCATAGAATAAAATAAGTAGCCTTGCAGGCCGAGTGTCTGTGCAGTATAGACTCATACATCTGGCTGCTTATACCATGGCGTAATCAATCGATCGTCGGCTGATTGATCCGACCATCTAATCATCGGCTGAGCCTACTGTAGCCTACAGAGGGGCTGTCATTTCAGATGGGGCTCATAGTGACAATACACATAAGTGGCTATATCCCCATTTTCATATCGGGAGTAGGTTACGTTTCACAATAGGCTTGATACAGTGCACGCGCATGTTTTTACACTCGCGCGCGCCACAGCAACGTCTATTAGAGCATATATCGGCAGCAATGCCCCTAATAAGTAGGCCTGGGTACCCCTTTAATGCGATTTGCCACATCTCAGCCTTTTATTGACCGGTAATCACATCTATTGGTGTGAAGGTTTTTTTTTTTTTTTTGGTTGGTGGTGTCCAAGCGACGTTTTCTTACCTTTGAACAAAGCATAAGAAGGACAAAGCCGCCAGAGCAGAGAAAATTCCACATAATTTATCTTCTTGACGACCCAACATCTCCACAAATCCTTATATATAGTTTCTATAATCCAACCAGTCCTGTGGTCCTCCAGAAAAAAAATGCACAAAGTAAAAACTGGCAATCAGAAAAAAAAAGCAATTGCCTTTTTAAAAATGTCGAATAAACTAGCCTACATCTACGCATGCGATGTCTTCATTAAATGCCCCCTAATTGCCGATTTTGTTTAAAAAATATATATATAATATATATATATCTCGTAATTGGCCCCCGCTGTTTTTCCCCGGCTATGGAAATCCGTGCAGGTCACAGAGCCCCTCGACCAACACCAGAAGATCAGACATCTTGCTCAAAAAACAGCATACACAATACTTTTAAAAGTGATGACAAGTATTCTTCCTCTTAAAAAAACAAACACTGGCATGAATGACTGAGCAGCAGCCTCTTGATGATCAAATTGGTGGATGAAATTTCCCAGTCCAAATCTGCAGAAGAGGCATGGTTCCAGCGATGCTCTGGCGCCAGACTATTCCACAACGTGATGTTGTTAAAAGATATTTGTTTGAGCTGGAAACGCTGGTCGGCTGCTGGAGGGGAGCGGTGGGTTTAAAAAAAAGAAAAATGAAATCTTCATTCCCTTTTTTTCTCTTCTTCTTCTTCTTCTTCTTCTTCTGCTTGTTCTTGTTCTTGTTCTTGTTCTTCTTCTTCTTCTTCTTCTCCCCCGTTGCTGCTGCTGATGATGATGTAGATCAGCGCAAAGTCACTGAGGGGAAAATGCACATTGAAAAAGCACTGGGTAATATCTGATGCAGACGTCAGAGCAGGCTATATCACTCCTCTGGTGGAAAAAAAAAAAAAAAATTAGATGCCGAGAAATATGGATGGCCCCTTAATACGCCAATGCATGTATCACAACGCCGGGTTTCACATCAAAGATGCGAACCTATTTAGGGGAAAAGTCCACTTGCCTCCGCTGCCCAACGTTAAATGGCGTTTGGAACACGTTATTATGGTCCGCTCGTCTTCTCCTGGAAACACTCAACAAATGACAGAGAATCAACAGTCCGAAGAGACATGATGATGAGCAGATCTTTTCGATTTTTTAAAGATGAAATTAAAATAATATCCTACTGTGACAGGGGTGGGGAGGAGGAGGAAGAGGAGGGGAGGAGGGGGACACCTAAGGTGAATTCCTAAGCGACAGCCTGTTCATGCGCTGAATTGTCTGTCTTTTTTCTCTGAAACCCATTAGGATGCTGTGAGTGTGTGCCGGTGCGTTTTCATGCGTTTCTTCCACTTTTTTTTTTTTTTTGCAACTCTCTCACACACTCACACAGACAGACACAATCATACATACAAGCACGGATGCGCACACAAGCAAGACTTACACGCATTTTTATTTATTTCTTATTTACTTATCACGAAGCTTTTTTTTTTTTTTTTTGGTGTGTGTGTGTGTGTGTGTTTGTGTGTGAAACATAAACATCCCTTTACTGGAAATTGCTAAGGCGCACATCACAATTCAAGAATCACACACACAAGCTTGTGTTTTATACAGAGGAGGAGGTTTTCTTCAGGGATCTCTGTGCTGTCCAGTTGCTAAGCAACCCAGCCAGCACTGATGCAGTTGTGGTGATTCGAAGGCTATGCGCAAAGGCTCATTTAAAGGAGTAGACCCAATGCTGTCACCACTGTGGTGTCAGTGGGACAAAAGCAGACAAGCTACTGATGTACCATGGAGCCACTTGTGTTGGATAGGATGAAGGGGGTGGTGGTGGTGGTGGTGGTGGGGACGTTATTTACAATAATGCATGAAAGAGAAATGTGGCGTGTCAGGGGATATTACACTTTACTTTTGCTTCATCATCATTATCCTCCTACTCATCATCATCACCCTCATCATCATCATTGTCAGGGCCTAAAGCACTGTGATAAATAACCGAGACTCACATTTATTTTATTTCACTTTGGAACATGTTAATTCTCAGCAGGCTTTTGTTGCTGTCCTCCATAATCAGAAGAAGAGGAAGATTCAGTTTGTCGCTCCGGTAGGTGATGTCACATCACTCAACATAAGGGATATGGGTCGGCAAAGAAGGAGAAATAACAGTTATGTTCTCTGGTTTGGGCAATAATGTCACCATAAAAAACATAAAAGATTAACTATATGTTTGTATTTTGGCTTGTCTGTGCTCTCAGCTTTGGGAAAGATGTGCCCTATTAACTAGACTGCCTTCAATCCCATGATCATGAGACTGACATAAGGTGGGCATTGCAAATACGATAGCATCACTGTACATGACAGGGCAACCCCATTATCATCACTGACCATGATCTGCAAGACACCACAGTTCATACTTGTTACACCTACATACAAACTTTCATAATTTGATGGCTGTAAAAGTATCAGCAACTAAAACGGTAAGCTCTAAAAACCAAGTGGCAACCTCTGTGGCTGTGATGAGAAGCCAACATGGAAGTGCCAAAAACTGCAGTTCCTCAAACGTCCACTTGAGGCTGGCTACAGAATGAGTCAGTCTCCATAAGTCCCCATGTTAAAATGTCCAACTTCACAACAGAAATAAACATGTTTCCAGCCTGGTACAAAAAACAGTTTTGGTCTCCGTAGCTAATTTCCACGTTCATGACAACTGTACTGAGGGTGAATTTTTATAGAACTCACCTGTTCAAATTATATTAAGGCTTAAAGTTATACATAATTAACAGTGTGGCTGCTTTGATTGACAGGTAGATACCGGTACAGGTGGCTCGTTTCAGCAAACAGCAATAGACACTATTCCGAGATTCACATACGGCTCTTTAGAAACCTGTGGGTGATGCCACAGATACGATGTCCATATTCATACCGTCTATGCTAAAAACAGATATCTGCAGAATGAATGCAATATCTGGAGCCAAGGGACCAAAATTTTGCAACAGGAAGGTCTGGTTTGTAGTCTCAGTAGTATTGACCAATCACATTTGGATGGGCTTTCGTTGCAACAGTCAGTGGGGGTAGTAAATAAGGCAGAATGCATTGGCTGAAATGTAATCTCAGGACTATTAGCTATCACCTGATGAGAATTTAGATTTAAAATATTCTTAATTCATAACCAGATATCTGTTTATAGAGATCTGCAAAAAGAGACAATCTGAGACAGCTAAATCAGTAAATTGAGTGTGTGAAAGTTCAGTTGTGGCATTCCAAACTAAAACTGTTAAGCTCTTTAAAGACTATTTGTGCAAAATAGTTTGTCTGTGATCACAAAAACCTTTGCTGACTGGTCTGTTTCTTACTGATGAGGTTTTTGTGCAGCAGAGGGTTAAAGGGTGGTTCAGAGGATGCAATGTCCTCGTCAGAAGTTTATTTGTGTCCAGCCATTAAAGAAAAATCCTGGCCTTAATTTAGAGTTTGTAAGCCTGGAGTGGACTAATAATTATCCTCAAATGTTCGTGATCTTCAGAAACTCTGAGCTATTTGCAACAGTTATTGCAAAAATATAATTTTATTCTCAGTTTGTAAAGTTTTTTTTTTTTTCCAAACTCGAATAAACACTGTGCATATTCAAATAAAGTTCACTTGTTTTTGACACTTAAGGGACTGCCAAAAAATTATTATCGAGGGAAGTTGGGAAAAGGGGGATTTTTAATTTATTTATTTTTTGTTGATAAATGGAGGGTGGTCTGAAATATTTGCGAGCGCAAAGTAAGTTCAGAGCAAATACTAATAACCACAGGGAGTATCTTTTCTTCAATATAATTCTCTCACACCGTCAGCCCTCCCCCAACTATCCCAAATCAAATTTTCTTACAGTCCTTAAATGGAGCAAAATACTGTAGTTGTTTGTAACCATGTAAAGTTAGTTATCCGATGGGCTTCCACCTTTGAATTTGTGGAAGATCCTTTACCCAACTAGCACAAAATTGGTTTTCATGAAATTCAATGATTTAAATGCAAATTATTCACCAGACAATTTGAGAATAAACTAGCTTGACGTTTTTTAATCAGCATATTCATGCATAGGCGCAAAGGCAACAATGATCGTGCGCGGGATAATTGCTGAAATAGCAGACTTGTCCATGTATATATTCTTTGATGGCAGTCCATCTCCAATAGGTTATGTTGGAGCAGAGCAGTGTCAGTACTGTACAGAAATGGAGATGTGGAACCTGTGTGACAGCATGCCAGATGGATCCCCTCAGTCTGTGGGCATGCTCAGTTTGTGCTTTCCTCTATAGTCGGTCTCACTTGCAATGGTGCTCCCATTCACAGCATTCTCTGATTACTGCAATTAACTCTAACTGGCATCTATGACAAGGAGATCCAAGCCGCTGAGATGTACCATGCTCTTTTTTGCTCCATTCATATGTTGCATAACACATGTGAGTTACTGGGTCACCCTTGCTCCTCTGATATAAATAGTATCACATGGTTAATGCATTGGTGCCTTCCAGTCACTCCCTGTTTCTCTTGCTGCTCATGTCTGTCAAACACCCCATTTGACTCAAAGTAACAGATGATATATCTTACTGATCTGTTTGGAGCGGTTTCGACATGTTTCATCTTCTCTTCATGGAACGTCACCATCACAGAAGTGAATTTCATTTATGGTGACCGAGTTCATAAATTAGAGGTGACATGACTGCTCAAGTTCATGTGTGGTGCCCTTTACTGTGTTGAATCAAGTCTGCTATCTCACCTTGTTTTGGAAAAGCAAACCCGGAGATCACCCTGGAGAGATTGCAACACTGATCTGATTCATCTCAACTTGATGACCTGTGTCTTTACTGTACTGTGTCCACCAGGCCTGACTTACCTGGGCTAAAAGGAGGAGAGGGCGATATGACTTCACCAAGAGAAAAAAAACAAACATCCTCAGCTCTCGGCATGCTGTTGTTATGGCGAGGCCGAGTGGAAAGACTCTCCAACCCCTTCAGGTTCAGTGCTCAAGTTTAGAGGTAGTAGTTCAAACTAAAAAAACAAAACAAGATACTGAAGAAGAAACCAAAACATACGCAGCCAAGACGCAAAATCTGCCAGCAGCGTTCAGAGATCCTCAGGTGTTTCTAGTTCTTTTCTCAAATTGGGAGCTTCCTCCCTGACCCATGACCTAATTATAAATGATGTGGACCACTCTCTAAAAGCCCAAGAGTCGAAGTAAAACATGTGACCTGCAACCACTCTGCCAGGTTCTAGAAATAGGAGTTTGATGGTAGATGAATCAGCTTTAATCTGTATAGGGGTGCTGTATGTACTCAATGACTTTGTTTCATGATTATCCACTGTTCGCCATCGCGTCTTACGCTGTGATCACACTAGCAGGTCAAAGTAGCACTGAGAGAGCTCACCTCCCCACTGAGAAAATGAAGGTTCAACTTCAGTGTACATCACGGCATTCATTGACCGCAGAGATGAGATTGGAGGCTTTAAAAAAAAAAAAAAAAACACATGGCACACAGCTCTGAAGCACTACCTCGGAGCAGGCTACCAGGCAATTGTTGCTATGCTACGGTAGAAAGCCCAATCAAAGTGCAGTGTGTTGCTCGTTGAGGCTGAACTGCACCACAATGTTCCAAATACTTGTGAGGATCGCTGTTTACACTCAAACCAGAGATAGCACACAAGAAAGAAGGGAAAATGCATGCTAATGCTTCTGCTCCGTCAGGAAAAAACATCATGTAAGCAAGCCAGAATGATGCATCACATGAATAACATCCACTATTGATCATTATACTGTATGTGGCGTGGCATATAAATACAGGATGGCAGATGTATGTGATTTACGACCTCAGTCTGGCATGAATGACATCATTTCATGATTATTAACATGCTCATAAAAATGAAAGACATTCAGCTTCAACATTAGGACTTGGTGTCATGCATGATTGTTCAATTCTACTGTCAGATTGCTCACAGCGATGTACCAATGTTCCAACATAATTGGAAGTTAATGATCATGTCCTTATTGACCATAAACAAGAAAGTCACAGCCCTCGCAGAAAATCAGGGGAAATATAATACATATTTTAAAAAGATCAATAGAGATGACATGGGGTGCTTTTCCTCAGGGGGTTTGAATAATACTAATCAGACCAAGCAAAGGTTAGACGTGTCACACAATTCTCACTTTGTATTTTTGTGCACTCCAGCAGCTTAACACACACGCAGTTACCTGTTCATCCTTCGAGGTGAGACAGCTGAGACAACTAACTGACCTAAAACACTCATCTGCCGTCGACACCAGAGGAGTGCACAACTCAAACAGACACACGGTTTCCCGGCTCCAAAAAAAAAAAAAAAAAAAAATCAGCATGGGTGAGACGCAACACTCGATGCTAAATAGCTACTGATGGAGGACAAACACTAATACGAATCTGTAATTCTGTCCCTTACCTCACCCATGCCCCTTTGCAACTCTCAGTGCATTTCATTTATAGAAACACTCAGGGTGGTGCATATTTAACCAAACCCTCGTGGCCTTTTATTGATACAATCAAAATAATTAATTAAGTGTTTGTAAAGGTCTGGCATGAGGTTAATCTCCTCAATGGTTTATCAATATCAAAACAGCATGTCTGTGACACATACGTCGTCCAGCAAAGTCTGTAGTCGGTAACAGCATTACCTCTCTCTCCCTCTTGAGAGCGAGTGTGTGTAAGTGTGCTTGTTTGTCTTTGCATGTGTGAGTAGGTACATGCTGTCTGCATATGTATCATGTCATATATTCCTCTTCGTTTTTATACTGCATGTATCTTTGATATCGCACTGTCTTTCAGCTAGATGGATTTCAGCATGCCATTGATTTATCTTTTATCAAACGCAGTCGTCTTACTGTTCCAGCTGTGCCAGCTCAAAGCTGTAAGGTAGAGGCTTCGTTTGGTCATTCTCTTATTCCTCTGGCAAAAGGGTAACTCGTGTAATGCCCTTATTTGCATTCAAAGTGTCCTCATTTCAGTCCCCCCCCCCCCTCAAAATTCAAATGTCAAAGCCTGATGCAACAGTCTTCAGTTGTCTGGATAACACAGAAACAATGAATGTCAACACCAAAGCAGACAGGGATTCACCACCGTACACCGAAAACATGTAGCATTTCATAAATAGTAGCATTTTGTCAAAAATAGCACTGTAGCATCCCTTCCTCTTTTCCTATCTGTATTCTACGTGGGATTTCTACACGGAACTCCTACGAGAAAGGGTTAATGAATTCCTCACACAGATAGATATTGCCATGGAAACAGCTGCGTGACTGCTTGCAGCTTGTATACACACAGGAGGGAAAAAAAAAACAAAAAAACAATGGTGCCAAAGGTATTTTAAAATTCAGCGAGCAGAGGCTTTCCAGTGCACATAGCTGCATTTAAGATGTTTTTTTCCCTCTTTTTCTTTTTAACAAGCAGAGAGCCACCAAGAGTGAGGAGTAGCCACCTTGCACCCTCACCTCAGGTCCTCCTCACTCCCTCCCTCTCCCTCCCTCTCCCTCCATCTTTGCAATTCAAAGGAATGTGATTGGCATTGGAGACGCATTTGCAATAGCCATGGAGTTAATGCATTCAAAAATATGAGGTCTGGATGTGGTAGATGGGAAATAATACTCTGCTGTGTCATTTCCTTTGCAATAACAAAGTACACACACACACACATACACATACACACAGCAACTAAAACACACACATGTACACACACACGCACACACACACGCTCTAACACAATTCCAGCAGAGAATAATTAATTCACAATATGAAACAGACCTAAGGCAATGTGCCTCGCGGTTGAGCTGAAAAAGAAGGAATAGATTGAGGGCTGCGATGCTTCTTACGCTCTCAAATACAAAAAAAAAAAAAAATGTACAAATACGCAAAACCACGCCTGGCTGCACACACAAACACACACAAACACACAGTGCATACATGCAATAATTATTTGTCCCTTAAAATTATACAATTCTGCCCATGTTTTCAAAGTAGGTGGCACAGTACACTATGTGCCGGTGGGATAACCTAATCCATCTCGCCACAAAAACATGTTCTTTTAGTGCCATTAGACATCCTCCCAATAGCGAGTCAATAGTCTTCTCTCACTGCCCAAATGGACTTTTATGCTTGAGTCTGCAAATATGACTCTATAGGTTGGTTTCTGCAGCATTCATCGCACATCGCCACTCAGTTGCTGTAGCAAAATAACTCTGTTTAGATTCATAAATATTTTGAGATGCATTGAAAAGCTTTTAAGTCCATAGAGAGGAGTCAGCATAGTGATGCAAGGAGCTGTAGGTGCAGCAAGCACGGAGTGCGGAGTGTAAACAAACAAACAAACAAATAGAAATGATAAATAAACAGGGGGCTAGCAGACACATTAAAACACAGATAAGTCTTTTTTTTTTTTGGTGACTTGCAGAAATCTTTGTGGCGTTTTTGGACTAAAAGATTCTCATTCACTTCAGGTTGTTTTCTTCTTTTTTTGCTCCTCCAATCAGAAACAAGAGCAGGGAATTCTCCCAGGAACTGAACCATATTCCATCAGCATGTGTCCTGTCCATTAAGCTGGATGTTGAGTGTGTAGTACGCTCTATTTTTTTTAGGTTCATACACTATATTATATGGCAACAACAGCATTCTTCTTGCTTTACATTAAAAGCAGTGCGGCCAGTAAATGTAGTGCAGCCGTAAGAAAATGGTTTGGCTTGAGACAGTCTATAATAATTTAATTTAAGTTAATTAGAGTGGTTTCATATTTGTTGTTTTGAGTTGTTATTTTGTTTTCTGTTCAGATTCTCTGCAAACGATGTTGCTTTTCATTTGTTCCCTGTTAAAGTAACAATGCAGGGGGGAAAAAAATAGACATGAAGATTAATCCAAGCGTCCACATTCACTTGACAGAAATTAATTAAAACTACTTTCATAAATCAACAAACATCAGCTATAATTAGTCAGGAAGTGTCACAAGTCGAGGCTCACGTGAGATCAGTCAATCCATAGTTTGAGTTCAAACCAAAGCATCAGTTTTTGAGTCACATTCATGCAGGTTAATTAAAAAGAGACAGACTTCAGCAATCCCCTCGTCACACAGCAGGACGAAATGTGGTCAAGTATAATTACACAGCTGTAAGCAGATCATAATTGGATAATCATTTTTTTTAGTAATTCCTTTTGGGATCCAATCCTCCACTGGGATTTTTTTAATTGATGAGATAGCTCACAGCTGCCAGAAGTTACAAGATTAGGTGACTATCATAGCTTATCACACAGGCGCAGAGAAGTAAGTCATAAAGCGAATTAGTGGGAGGCTCTGTGACTTTGTCAGGCAGGTAAGTGAAGAGATATTATCTTATTTGCTAAATGAGCCATGGATGGACACTATCATTTTTTATAGCTACACATTACACGCCAGGCAATGACATGCAGGCGAGACATTAAAAGGTGCATTTCTCACGCCTTTTCAGTCAATTTTTTTTTAATGTTTCTAATTATCAGCAAAAGATTCGACAAAGTAAAATTCTAAATGTTACTTCTCTAATCAACTCACTGCTGACAGTGTGCAGGAATTCAACCTTTTTACCCAAATCTACAGTGTATATTATTTTCCACGCTCTGCATACTAAGGAGGTCATCATAACACCTCTCGATGAGGATTCTGGAGTACTACATGACTATATTATATTATATTTTCACCATCATTTTTGTTGTTGTTTACTGTCTTGCTGAGATTTAGATGAGAAGATTGATGCCACTCTTATTGCCTATAAGCCATTGGAAGCTGCTGGTTAGCTTAGCATAGTATAAAGACTGGAACAAAAGGTAACAGCTAGCCTGGCTTTGTGTGAAGGTGACAAAATCCACCTACTAGCACCTCCAGATTTCACTAATGAATACATTATATCCCACATTTAACGTTTAATCCGTACAAAAACTGAAAACTGGAAAAACAAGATTTTTTTCTTTGAAGTCCTCTCATCACCATGAGGTAGAACCACCAAAAAAAAAATACAATCAAACAACAAAATACATATTTGGCTTCTGAAACAACATATAGGTAAGAATAGATAAGAAAAATAACTTTTAGTCAATAATCTTGATGTGATTACACTATGGTTAAGAGTTGGTTAGGTTTAAGTATAAAAAACATTGTTCTCCCTTTATGGACTTTGTGGCTGTATAACAACGTCACTTCACTTCCTCTTTTGCCCTCATCACAATTATTCTGGCTGCTTTGTCACTTCATTGTAAACATCATTATCATTTGGGGCCTGAAACGAGTGATACTGTCATTCTTCTTGGGAGGACAGTCTCTCAGGTTGCTGCTCCTGGTCAAGAAGGGCCACAATATGTCACTCTGTGTTTAGTCTAAGTTTAGCTAACCGGTTACTGGTGACGGAAGCAGAATGAATCTTTTTTTTTTTTTTTAAAGCAAGAAAATGAATAAGCATATTTCCCAAATTGCCAAACTATCGTTTAAGTAATGATTTGAAGGAATGATTTGTAATCTGCCAGAAAATGTTGCTCCTGACTTTTACTGGGCTCAGTAACTTGCAGATCTTGCATGTTTTAAGCAACAATATGTTTTCTAATCCATGAACTGAGCAATTGTACTGTATGTTTCCCTCCAGATGGCTTTGTATGGAGGATGTTAGTTTCCAAGAAATTTCTACAATCATTGTTTCTTTTAAAATATCCACACAAAAAAAGCACAACAAACACACAGAGAATATTTATTCATCTTCATTTAAAGGAAGGTCAAACTCACCATGTTAATCCTTGAAACAAGGATTGTTTTAGTGCTTTATGTGTCAAACTGACACAGAAAAAAAACAGTCTTTGGTTTTATTAGGAAATCAAAGGTTTGCAGAGCTTTAGAAATTGCTGTGACTTGTCTCACTGTCTTTCAGCAGGCAGGAGGTTCTCACCGATGTCGTCAGGTCACAAGTCTCCATCACCCACACCTCCAGAATAATGACTACCAGCTGCTGTGACTGACATCAAGTCACATTTTCAGGATTCCTAATTATTTCTGAGGCACTTAAGCCACCTGGGAGTGGAGTTGGAAAAGAAAAGTATAATGATGATGAAGTAAAATACAGCAACGCAAAGCAAAAAATAAAAAGGTGCTATTTTTGGTTTGAGAACAAAATGTCTCGTTGTTCGTTGTCCTCCATCTTTAAGTGGCTGAAAATGGTTGTAAGCAGCAGGGTGGAAATGTCTTGAGATTCCAATGAACAGGAAGCTTCATGTCCAAAAATAGAGAGGAAATCTCGGCACCTGGTGAGTTGTGTTGATTCACTTGTGTTGATCAATAATCCCATCAACCCACCGCAGATATATTATGGTCATTTTGTGCAACGGGGCAGTAAAATCTTACTTATTACCCCTTTACAGTAATGTGGAGCTGTTATTTATTGCGGACATTATTTAGCCTGATATTCGCTTTTGAATCAGCTCCGGTTGTATGCTGACCTTGAGCCTTCTGTCTGTGAACTTCTTTCATTATATATATATATCTGGACATGCGGCACACAATCCTGAAATAATAAAAATTTTATCCTTCAAAACGTAATAAAGCTGAAGAATTCAAATAGAACAAACACATTGTTCCACACTGTAAGTGCTAGATTATATTATGAACATTGCACTATACACACAGTATGATCTATGTAAACAACAACACTCCAAATCCAAAAAATTACATATTTTGTTTCCATGTTTTTTATGTTTTGAGCTTTTGAGATTTTATGTTGATGTTCTCATCACCTTTTAATGACAATGTTTAAATGTCATGACCCTAACCCTACCCTTCTGATGATACAATATTTCCCATGTCCTCAATTGAAATCATCAAAAAATGTTCTGCTGTGCCGTTTGTGCTATTTTAAGGAACAGTAATGTACAGCACATGTCATGGTTCAGGGCATGTCTTCAGACACAGCTGCATGCTGAACTTCAAACCCCAAATCCAAACAGTCAGTCTGCCAACACGTCCACTTCTATTGACACACCTTCCAGTTTGTGTCTAAATGTAGACATTTTTAGGGCTGCAGTTACTGTAGCTGTACCAGCACACCACCAGCTGCAGCGGTGCACAGAGATTCTGTCGCCAAGAAATCATTGCTTGTAACTCAAAAAAAAAAAAAGGTACCTACTTGGGAAAATCTACTAGAACCTCAAATATCATCACCAGTTTTATCAGGGCCAAAGCTATTAGTCATCTCAATCTACAGTCCAACCTCATCCTTCATTTGATTTCATATGGCCTGGCTAGCTGCTCTGTTGGTGCTCCCCCCACAGATGGCCTTTTCAATTACAAATATTCCTGTTTTTCCTGACTTTGCCAGCGAGCTAAACCCATCCTTGTTTACTCCCAAGAATGCAGTTAAGCCTTCCTTGGCTTGAGATTTTGATGAGATGGAAGCTTAGGACCCTCTTACAGAAACCATGCAGGCTAACTATTTGGCCCCCAAAGGCTAACCGTCTGGTAGCCGGCAAACCCACGCTTTAGAGGAAGGCCTTTGCAACACTTCAGCCACTCAGCTGGACAGATAAATTACTGTTCCCACACACTCAGAGCCAGAACAATGAGCTTAGCCGCTGCACTCCAGACTTGCTATTGTACATTATGTTACTGGCTGACCTGTACCAAAGGTCGGTCACAGGAGAGGGACACCAAGCCCTGAATAGCCATTGTAATCGAGAACCTGTTTAATATAATAATTTTTAATGTGTGAGGGAGTACCGGAGACAGCGGTGGGCCACTGTTGCAGATGGCTGATGTATAATGACCCACAATAACAGCCACCGTTGTGTCTTGTATGATGGAGTCAAGGGTACTATTCAGCCCGGACATGGACAAAGTCCAGAACAAATATGACAGTCTTGTGCCCCCGCTGTTCAGGTTGATTGCTTAATGACTCGCTATCAAAACCTAGTTGACTGTCCTAAGCTGTCCCAGTGCACACGTTGCAAGAACATGCATTCATGATGGTCGAGCCCATATTTCAGAGATGCCACAGAAAACAGGTATCATGAACTCATATGTGCTGCCAAACCTCTGATTTTACAAGAAGGGCTACGTCAAAAGTCTTTCTGAAAAACATCTTTATATTGAAGACCACGCAACAAAACCATCATGCTGGCGTTACGATCAGTTAAGACTTTAAGGCATCTACACCCATGCCCATCATCTCATACTCTCTATCTGTGGGCATAAACTGCACCATTTATCAGCAAGAGCCATTCGTGGCGTCCTGGATGCCACTATCTTAAATCACACAGGTAGTAGACTGCTGTGATGTACTACAATATGCTGCGTCTCTCTCATATTTCAGCCGTGTGATCCCATCAGCAGCAGGAACGGCACAGGTGTCACTTTCAAAGAGGAAATCCCCCCCGCTGGAGAAACAGGAGATCAGAATAGTTTTCCTGGCACAGATACAGCACTGATTTTACAGCAAATACTGTTAGCGCAAAAAATGATTGTGAATCCTTATATTCAAATACATAAGCAGGTTCAGAAAGACTAAATTCTTTTGACATGAGGTGTAGTGTTGACAGCAGAAACCTCCTTCGCTCACTGTGCCTATGGGATGGGTTGTAAACGGCCTTGAACTATGGTGCGCTCTAAATGAATCATTCGAAAGTATCTCACTGTCTCTCTTGCGTTAAGACATCTTCACCAGGAGGGGTCTGTTACCTGCCCACCCACATTTAGTCACATCCTAGCAATAGATTCAGCAGAGCGCAAATTAACAAACATGCAAGGACATGATCTTTATCCATCATACAAGCTATCGACTTAGTCACGGCCACTCATATCACCAGAAGTGATGAATTTACAAGCAGGTGCCCCTCTCTAACCGAGGTCCTGCGAACGGAGAGGAGACTGCAACCATGACTTGTCTCACGGTTGTGTAAAGTATTGAAATGTCACTTCAAAAACAGTGTCACTGTTGTTTTCACAAGATGTCATGTGGTATTGCTGTGAGGCCCTTGAGGCCATCTCTCACCATCATCCTTTCACCAGGCTGGGTTGTGTGTGAATGTATGTAGTAGTATACACACTCTTATATCCATTCACTATAATGTGCTACGCTGTGGTTTAAGAGCGGATATGCAGTTTCACACACGACCCACAAACATAATGTTGTCTTTACTGTAGAAATGATGTATCAAACATAGTAAAACGTTGAAGTTTAAAGATGCAATCAAAAGTATGCTGTAGATATTATGAGACATTTCGGGCACTAGACTAGAGTCTACAGCCATGCTAGCAGCTCTGTAAAGGAGTACCTATCCTGTGTCTCAATTAAGATACTTGTGTTAGTACACTTATACGCTATGTACTTGTAGGAGTAGTGCGCTAATTTCCGCAGGGTAGTGTTATCTCATTTCAATTATGTTGTGCAATTAACTGGAACTGGACAGTTACAACATTTTACCACTTTTTCTTCTTTGCCATCCAGGTACTCACAGTACAAAATAGCAAGTGCAAGTATGCAAGACATAGCATTAGACACAGTCGCACTAAATGCTAACACTGACATGGCATCATGATTGCAATGACTGTGATGACATGCCACTGTTTACCAGGTATGCTTACTTCACAATCTTGGTTTAATGTCATAGCATGCCAACATATTTGTATTAAACAACGTACAGCTGAGGCTGATGGGAATATCAACAGTTCTGCAGGAATTTCTTTATTAACCAAAGTATTGGAAAAACTTAAATTGTGACTAGATTGCAGCCCCAGAAGAAAAGTCTCCAGTTATAAGAATTCATCCGCAGGCCACAACGAAGGCCTAAAAAATGATCACAGCTTACAGTGGTGTAATAATAAAGCTACTATTTTTAAAGAATTTAAATTATCCAGTAAAATGTTGTTATGATTTTATTTAACATGATGGGCAAATCTAACTTTGACAACCTCTGAGGAAACAGAGCCTCACAGAGCTCCTCTAATCTTCAGAGGTAAGGAGCCACTGCACTATACAGTGCCCATACCTCTTGTAATTTATGTCACATTGCTCCTATAAGCAGTCGGACTGGGTGGATCACTATACAAGCCAAACCACTAAAGAACCTCATCTGGTTCATCAAATCACAATCCAAGTATCCAGAATAACCACTTAATCTATTCTGGCATAATGGGAGAAATTACAGTGACACAACTGATCTTGAATGCTAACTATGCCAAGAGATCTCATGGTTGGACACCAACGTATGCATAGTCCCAGTGGCAGATTGCCAATTTCAATTCAATTGTTGACACTTTTTTATAGATTTCTTTCTTTGTTTGTTTGCATAGATAATGAATGGGGTGTTGTCAAGTTGTAGCCATTACCCTTGCTAATAGAAGCAAGACATTACTTTGAAACGGCCAACTTCTGTAGAGACAGAAAGGCACTGGGATTGACTTTACAGTTAAAAACCTATTGTCACAGTTGAGTTTTCCTCTTGTAGCATGAGCTCAGATACTAAAAATGCTTTATTTCCATACATGAATCTGCTTGCACAGTAATATTTTGACTACACCCAGTCGTGACCTTCAGGAAAAAATATTTCAAAAAGACGACTTGTGTGACATTTGAGGTTAATTGAAACATTGTATGTTCTTTACAATATGTAAGAAGGACGAAATGACCTCAGATCAATGCCATTTTAGTTGTAAGCAATCAGCAACCACTATGCTTTTCATGCCTCATTGGCCTCACTGATTGCGGTGAGATCAATGTAGTATGTATACACTGGGTGAGGGAGAGGCTGGATGCTAAATATGTCCCTTCTTTTCTTTAAAACTGTCAGTAATGACAATAATATACTAAGAATTATATAACGATTTTTAATTATTATTAGTTATCCAAACCCTTTTTAAGTCAGATCTACGGAATAATATTATCAGCCAAAAACTTTGATTAAAATAAATAATATAATATAATATAATAATAATATAATGTGCTTTGTCTTGCTGGCCATCAGTGACTTCATACAGAAATTAAATTCATCTGAAACTTTTGGTGTGTCCCAAATTCCTACTGCATACTATTTCTCATAGTATACTGTTTTCGCAGTTAGTGTACATAAAGAATGAATATACCTCCATTTTATACTAAAATAAAATGATACACACAAAACTGGATGTCAACCAAACTGTGACTGAAGATGAAACTTTCAAATATAGAGGTACAAGACTGATCTAAAATGTTCCTTGGTTGAAAGAAGCCAAAATCAGGGCAAACGTTGTGAGCTGACCCAATTGCAGATAGGACATGCAGTACAGTACGAAAGCAAATATAACAAGCTTTGTGTGGTTGCCCTCCCAGAGACAATACAAGATAAGGTGGGTTCATGACCAAAAACAAGGGCCTCAGTTTTGTTCTTGTGACTCATATTCAGTGCATATTCATGTTCTAGTGACTCATACCTTCAGTTTCCTGGAACCTTTCAGAAAGATTCAGCGGAGTATCATCTGCAAAAGAAATCACACAGTGTACACTATTATAGGAATAACTTTATATCTACAAATGTACTTTGATTAAGCTGGACTAGCTACCAATTCATGTGAATATGTGAATCCCTGCCTCCTACCAAATGCACGCAGTGATGAACCATTCCCCACCACCATGACTCCAAAGTCACCTAAAGACTGCGCACAGAATCTGCACAAGGTTCAGGGTTATCGTTATTATCCCAGAGGGGGAATCTGTGGTGTAGCCAGCAGTAACAACACAAACATCAATAACAACCAATAGATCAACGATAAATACATGCCACATTACAATTATATGTACACCTTACACAGGAGGCAGGACTTGACAGACTGGATCTGCAGCCTGGTACAGTCCATTCAGGGGTTAACAAAACTACACATATTTGTTCCATAAAAAATATTCATTGTATCTGCACCTTGTTTAGTTCTGTCTGCATGACTTTGGATTTAATACATCAATTTTAAAGATTTTTATAAATACGACTCGAAATAATAAAATAAACATTAAACTGGGTAAGCTGTGCTGATCTATCTTTTAGAAATACCCAGCTTGATACAGACACAGCAGGAAGCTTTCAAGTACAGCCCGGATCAAATGCATTGGTCACCAGTGATCTCAAGTGGAGCAACTTGGGGTTAAATGCCTTGCTTAAGGGCACCTAATTGTGCAACCTGAAAGGTATTTTTGCAGCTATGTAACTGGAATATATTTTGTTAAATATCTAACATTTGTTTTCATACTGATCTTCCTTGAGGCACCTACAATCGTGTAGACTTTGTTCTGGCCCTAGTGATCCAAATCACGCAGACTTCCAACAGGAACAGCTGTGGAGTTCACTCTAGGGGAAACAAAGTGTGTGTGTATCTATGTGTGTGTGTGTGTGTGTCTGTTTCTATAGGTGTGTGCGCCTCTCTATGTCTGTGTGCATGTGTCGGTTTGTGTGGTAGGGTTCAGCCAAGGGACCTGATCCATCTCAAAGCAGCTGCGCTACTCTTTTAGAGAGGTGGTCTCACATAGATGGGAACGAATTAATCAGGGATAAGCAGCACATACTGTATTAGTTTGATATGTCTGTTCATCATTATCTGAATCAAGAACAGAGCTCATTTATTTTAAATACATAAGATGATTAAAACATGTAATGTAAATAACAAGCATCTGACTGAAATAATGTTAATTAAGCTTACAATGCATGTACTATAACCACAGTCAATTTACAAATAAGAACATGACTGACTGACTTGTTTTCGCTCTGTCTCTGTGTGTTTCTCTCTGAGATGGTCAGTGTTGAATTAAGCGCACTTGAAGCCTGATTATGCATTCTTCCGTAATGCAGCCTTCAGTGGCCACTAATTTAGAAACAGAATCTTCCCCAGGGCTTCTTTCTGCTTTACTTGGTATATATGAATTCCCATATAGATGATTCACCTCATGTTCCAAAGACGAGGAGCTGTGAACTCATAGGCAGGTCCTACAGGGTCAGGGTTTGGGGATCTCCATATTTCTCCTGGTAGGCAATGCTTTAACAAAAAAAACAACCCAGAAAAGCGGCGGTCATTACTGCAGGCCAAACCAAACCCTTCTCTAGTGGTGTCAAACCAAACAAATCTGAAAGCAAATGATTGTACGGTATGGAGAAATTTGGAGGAAATTACAAAGTGCAGCTTGTGTTTGGGGAAGATTTGGGTGTTATAGTGAAGATTGTGATTTAAAAACATGATGAAATGTGCGTTATACTACAACACTTCTTTACAGTAACAATAACAGCATTGTGAAGATGATCGAAACTTTGCGTTTTGACACTTATGTGGCCTCATTTTTTCTCTATATTTCGAGATGTGTAAAGCATGCCCAGCATCACCTGTCCCTTGAGTATCTCCTCTAGTTATTTGTATGTGAAGATCCGGTGTAGGTGCATAAAATGTGCCACATTTGTGCCTTTCTGATCTCATCTGACAAAACTGTGAAAAAATGGTGGTGACAAAACACTGCACTGATTTGTGCAGATGTGGACTGTCCTAAGGGAGCCCTTTTGCGCACGCGCTTCATTGATTTCCCAACTGAGGGTAACGGTGGAACCAAAGGTCACACCCC
Organism: Miichthys miiuy; assembly: GCA_036365135.1. Classification (NCBI taxonomy): domain Eukaryota; kingdom Metazoa; phylum Chordata; class Actinopteri; family Sciaenidae; genus Miichthys; species Miichthys miiuy. The sequence continues at coordinate 19,798,144 of CM071616.1, forward strand.
AGTGCCCTTGCACAGATATTCACCCTTTTAGGGGAATAGGATGTGCACAGTGAGCCGGCAACAAAGTGTAATATCACATTGTCCGCACTTGTCACCACTCATGTCTAATGGCCTCCTGTATCAGCGAATGAACAGCCTTTAAGATGTGAAGGACATTTCAGCACCAGATAGATAGACAGACAGATAGATAGATGTGATCCCAATAAGTAACCCTTGACATCCTGTGGTTAGTAGCAGCGGTCCAGTAAAGCTATCGGTTCTTTCCCGGTAAAGTGCATTAGAAGCCACTACATCATTCGTCCCACACTGTCAGCTCAGAAGTGGCGTGCGATTCTCTCCCTGCACATTTATCATGCCATTACTGCTGGGATAGCAAGCAAGGCCGTGGAATGAAAAGGAAGAAAACATACATTTTTAATAGCATTTGGAATTGATTTTAGTTGTCAATGCCAAAACATCAAGTACTATTCATTGGACCAGTAGTTTAATATCATGGCGTATTCCATCATTGTCATTTCTCTGCTCAAAATCATCAATCTGTTTGTCAAGTTGCGTAAAAAGGCTTACAGTGGAATGTTGTATTTTCTCCACTCAGCATATTGGTTTCCTTCCTAAAATACTGTATGTGCAAAGGGAAAACTCCATAATTGGTTTAAAATAGATCTCCGCTACATAATGTAGCAGTTAATAAACGTAACACTTTCATAAACTTTTATTATCATTTATGCCGAGGAAATTTGTTTTTGTTTGAATAAAACAGTAAATTGCTGACATGCCCTCTTGTCCTGCCATTGTAAGTGTTCTTGTACAATCAGAATCTAAAAAGACAGGATTGATTTATGAATCTACCTCCTTCTGGCCCGGAGGTATTGATAGACCACTCCTCACACCGCATCTCATTGCCAGTATTGATTGCGTTGTATTTCAGGGTGAGGGCCTGTGACCTTAGATACTGTTGTGGATTGCCTGACTGTCGCTCACTTCACGTCAAGGGTGACACACAGCCCTCATACAACCTGTATGGTCCTTCTACTGTTCATGTAGAGCACTCTGTCTGATTATCCTACTGTGCACACTTTGGATTTTCTCTTCAGCTGAATGAAGAAAGTTACAAATAGGGATGGATCTAAATGTGTATGCACTACAAATAATAAAGCCACAATAAACTGAGAACAGTTGCAAATAAATAGCTCTTATTATGATGAAAAATAGAGCATAAGGACATATGTTACAGCGGTAAAACTATGCTCAGGATATGCTGTGAGAGCTTCACTCGGAGACGTCACCGGTGAAAAAATGCTCCTTTAAATCAGCACCTATAGTCTGTGTGATATATTGCGGTCTCTGTGTGCTGTAATCACATGAAAATATGCCTATTTATAAACGCCTGTGTGTTTACATGTGTTGGTGTGCGTGCAGTGGGTTCCATGTGTTTTGCATAATGAAACCTGCTTGAAATATTGCAGGTTTTGGACTATTTGTGTCTCAGTTTACGTTTGTGTTGGCATGCGTAGGACAGCTCTGGAAGTGTGACAGGTGAAGCCTCCACCTGGGCCCGCTGGGTCCACCTGCTCCCTTGCTGGCAGGTGACGCAGAGGGGGCCGACTGTTGCCATAGGGAACGGGCGGACAAGTGAAAAGGATTTCTTTGAGGGGCAATCTGGAGGACCATGGGTGAGCGCTTAGTTCCTCAGGGCTACTGGCATCTGTCGCGCTTGTGGACTGGCACAAAAGGCAACACATAATTAACTTCATTATCGCACCTGGCATTGTTAGTCTGGGTGCTAGCATATTCTTTTATCCTTTAATAGTGTGCAGGCTGTATTAAAAAGGAAGGTGTGCATCAGTCTGCTGCTCGCCTCCGTGGTATATTTCTGTCTCCTGCTTATGTTTCATTGGAGCGCCTCCTCAGAAGCCCCCACCCCCTTCATGTTGGTACCATTATAGCTCTTATGACTGTCTGTACTTCTCTCTCTCTCTCTGTTTTTGTGCACCTAATGCCACTGAACACAGAAGCTTCCACTGACAGCATATGTTTGTGTTGCCTGGACACATGACTAGAAGGAATCCCGCATGTGGAATTGAATGCACGTCCTGTTTCTCAAACAGACAGCAAGCTACAACAGTTAAAAATATTTTGATGAAGCGATGACTAATGGCTGGAAATTCGTGATGGAATAATGCGCATACTAGTTTGTTTGTGCTGCTTAATTTAGTGCACACAGACAAGACTTGATTTCAAATGGCATCATGAATTTATTTGCATCCAGAAAATACAGCTCTATTTAGAAATATCTTCAAAGATACAAGCACATGTACTATGAAAGGATCTGATGTTTAACCATATTTTACCTCCAGGTGCATACGGTGTGTATATAAAGCATAGTGAACTTAAGAGTTATTAAAGTCCTCTCCTAATCAAATCATAAACAAGGCCAGTAGCACAACATGTGTTTCAAAAGAGGGTGCCACACTGCAGTTATTGACTAAAGAGGATGCCAGCAAATTTGCATTTCTCAGCAGGATCCAGTAAAAAGGGGAAAAATGGGAAACCCCTTGAACCGAACAAAGCCCACAGAGATTTTCAGTCTCATGGAAGTGGGCCTCACAGTGGTAGCAAAAACGAATGGCATCCAAACTGTGTCTCATGAGTGAGGCGTGGGTTAGTACAGAATTACTCTACAACAGCACGCCCATTGGTTCAGAGAGGAAAAGACAGCTCAATCCACTCCTTGGGGGGGGGTGCTGAGGGGTGGACAGCGTGGAGAGATGAGGATCCAGAAGAGGAAGCATGCAAGGGAAAAAAAAAAAGCCCTCCACATAGCATGTGGAGAGGAAATGCAGTAAAATACGGACCTGAACAAATGTGATAATAAGATAAGAGCAACAAAGGTATATAATATGGAAGAAAAGGCTGTATTAGACAATGAAGGCTTGCAATATAGTTGCCATGGAGATGAGCAAGTCTCCCAAGCCTCGTCATTTCTCTGACTCCTCCCGTGAACGCTGGGATAAAAATAGACATGGGCAGAGAACAAAGAGCTATTTAAAAAAAAAAAAAAAAAAAGACAAGATGAGAGAAGAAGAAAGGTTGTGGAAAAATTGGAACATGTGTATAGAAGTGCATGTGTGTGTCCGTATCTTTATGTGTGTGTGTGTATGTGTGTGTGTTTGGTGAATGAAATGGTGCGAAGCAACCATGCAACCATGCTTCTCTGTCAAATGGTGGAGGCAGAGTGAGTGACAGACATAGCCTGCTTGTCTGGGCAAGGAAATCCCATCATTACCATTTGTCATTATTAAAGCAACAGAGGGGATGATGCGAGGGGCTGCTGGCTTTGTCAGCCACAGCGACCACATGTACACTTGTAGTACATCGTTCGTATTCCTCCTCCTCCTCCTCCTCCTCTTCCTCTCTGTTTTCTTCTGCTCCTATTCTTATCATCATTATTAGCATTATTAGCATTAATTATAGTGATCCTAACACCGTGCACATTGTGTGACAAAAGATATGAGAATTCATGTTTTATTTTTCATTATTTTTAACAACAAAATCTACATTTTTATTCTGATCCGAATATTTTTACATGGTACTGCTCTGTTAAATGTGTAACACTTAAGTCAAACAGGTTGAACTGAGCCCTTCGTGTTGTATTAGATATGACATCCTCTAGTCTATCGCCATGTCCCACTTTAACACTACGGTATGTACAGATTCTTAGAAGTGAGAGAGAAGTGACAAAGTAAAGCGCACACAAAGCAGACAGCATGTAGATTCAATGTGGCTGTTCCCTGTGTTGTTGATGCACATTATTCTCCCAGAATGCAATGCATAAAGGAAGTGGAGGAGCTCCGACTAACAGCTGGATGATGGTGACACGGCTACAAAATATAAAATAACTAAGAAGTATTAAATCTTTGGGGTGTGTTTAATTGGCAGCAGTTTTTCAAAGATGCATTTTGATTGACATGCACATGTTGCACACTTGGACACCAAAAAAAGAGGATTTCCAGGGTGCATAAGTTCAATATGAAAATACATGGGCTCTTCCTCTGCACATACATAAACGCAAGCACATGAGCACTACTGTACGTGACTACATCTTGCACACTGTTTACATCTCCTGCACGAAGCGCACGCTCTCCTGTGTCACACCCAAGGACCCATGTGTTGCCCAAAGTGTCAGTGTGAGTCTTACTCATAGACACACCACATATTTACCTGATCAAACACTAGTTTCATATCAGTTGAATGAACAAAATAAAATAATATAGTGCAATAAATCATTATGATGGGGGATATACTGTTCAATGTCCATTAATATGCCCATCATGTCCGTGCCCACACACGTTTTGTATAATTTCCTGTTAGTATAAAATGGTATGTTGATATTTTTGCACTGCTAAAACCATTATCTATGATAATTAGTCTGCAGTACGCAAAGTATAAAAGTAATACATGGTACGAATTTGCAGGGAAAAACTGTTCAAATTGGTTAAAGAGTAACTTAAAACTCCAGTGATCTGACTTCACACCTTGGTGCAGGTGGACTCAAGGACATTGTGACATCACTGTTGGGTTGTAAGAGGTGCACACTTTTGACACTTCACTTAAGAGCAAAACTGGGTGTGATCAGAGGTCAAACAGGTTTGAAGCTCTCAAAGAGAAGACTGGTGCTGAGTTACTCTTTAAAATGTAAAACTCGAGACTCGTGTCTGCTTGTCTGTGTGCAATTCATATTCACTAGTAAGCCATCAAAACAGCAAACCTAAGATGAAAATAGGTTTATTCTGTTGACTCAGGGGAGAAGACAGGGCCCAGAGAGAGACCCAGAGAGTGGCAGCTGGACCTAGCCAACAGGACAACCCCATCTGCTGCTCCTGTTTTCCTGCCCACCGCCCCATCCTACTGCCAGCTTCTGCGCTTCTGGAAAATGTCCTGAGCTCCCCTGCTGTCTGGCATCTATCATCTCACAAGATTATCTACAAAAAAAAACATCCATAATGCCCTGAACATTTGACACCGCAACTTCTAGTGCATGAAATCAAGTGGCAAATGGTCGGATTTGTGGAAACCAGCAGTGGACGGTGCATTTTGTGAAGTATTGCAGTGATGTCTGTTATATAATTTATTTAACTGTTTCCATTTTGAGAGATTTTATACTTCACGTTTTGACTTTATACTTTTGAAATTGACTTTTGAGTCTGCTATCTACATGTTAATTGTAAACATAATGCATTGCTATGTTCAAACTGGTAGGAAGCAGCTACACCTGGACCACCAACATTAAGTTTTTGCTTTCACACATTAATAATTAAACATTCATTCTTGAGAAAGAGCACTTTTACTTTTGAGTACATATTTCAAATATATATTTTTTAATGCATGACTATTAGTTGTAATGGATTCTTTAGGTTGTAAAATTAAAAACAACTTCGGTCAAGTTAAGAACTTCTGTAATTCCCCGTAGCAACATTTTGAAAGCCCCAATAAAAAGTAGGAATTTCATGAGATTTGAAAAAAAATCCATATTTTAATAAACATTTTTCATCTTAGATCTTAGCTGTCCCAGCAAAAGTCCATTAATCCACCACCAACGCAACAACTTCCGATCATTTGGGGCTCACACGGACGAGTAGTGCAAGAGTAGTCTCGAGTGATGATACTGCTTTTCCATTAAGAAATAAGGAGCATCGCCCTCCTGGACCTCTAATTTTAAGTGCAAAGCACCACCCTCCTTCACAGCATATATAATAGCCTCTTTTCTCTTGTGTCGGATTTATAGCCGCCATCAGTCACTTGTCTGCACATCAGACACCAGAGTTATGATGATTATCTTGATGCGAGTGGCTCTCTACTTCCTCATTCCTTCATCCTTGTGCCTGGATCAGCAACACATGGATCAAACCTGCCTTTGCAGCACCATCTGGTGACCACTGCTGTGATTCAGGAAGCACTCTCACAGATGAATGAGGGAAATAGAAATTCAACCCCCCCCTACTCATGTAATACCACTCTGATCCTCTGGATGGTGTCTCAATCCTGTCTCCTTTCTCCTCAGTGATGGTCTGCGGGATTTCTGAGAGAATGACGATAACTCTTATACTTTTCTGCTTCATCATTGGCACGGTTTCTCCTAAAACTATTATGGATGAACTCCCCCTTGAAAGGTTTGTGTTGGCCTTTACATAGCATTACATATTTCATCCACAGTCTACAGTTAGAAGCCACTTACACTTGCATAAATCTCTAATAACACCGTTAGTTGTCTTTGTTATGTTGTTTTAATATGTGGCACATCAAGACAGTTAGTCCAGACAGTCCCCATGGTTCATTCTTAAAATATTTCCACCACCGACCCACTAAACAGGTAAGAAACTGCCCTATTTTCGGTATAAAACATTTATTAAGTGACTGTAGAATTTACAGCTCTTTAAATTCAAGCATTTTCTCTCTTTAAATCCCTTATTTCACTCTGCAAACGGAAAGATACCAGCTGAGGGATGAAAGCTTTTGTAGCCGACCCTGACCTCTGACCTCCTTCTCTGAGAGGGAGAGATGAGAACGGCTTTTTTTTTTTTTTTTTTTTTACACGACGACTGACACAGTCTTGTATTAACTAAGTAACGGATGCTAGCAGACACTGAGAGTGTGCATTGATTTTCTAGACAATATATGTGGAAGAAAAATATGTCTTTTGTTCAAGTCCCATCAAATATTCTGCTGTAAAGACTCAGGAAGTAAAGGCAAGTTTTGAGACTGCACTGCAGCATATTCTGTAAATCCTCATCATTATCATATTATTGTGTGGTCCTACATAAGCACATGTCCTACTGTTGGAACAGTTTAGATTATTCCACATAAGAGATTTATGTTTTTTGCCTGTGCTTTTCTCACTGGTTTGAAGTAGGCAGGACTTACTTGACATCATCAACCTTTGAGCCCCAATCAGGATTTAACAGTATCTGAATTTTTAAAAAAATGGGATCACACTTGTGGGATTGTTGCCGATGTTGCCAGGTGAGGTGATCAAACCACACCGCCCTGATGGAACAGACAGGTCAAGTTTTGACCAATAAACTTAGAGCACAGATCTCCATCAAGATGTACGGGGGAGTTTGTTTTATTGTATGTATAGTCATGGCACAGCATTCACTTTAACTGTGATGGGTTCGTGCATTTGTTCGTGCAATGAATTCAGTTCAGAGACGCACAATTGTGTTATCTCGCAAAGTTAACGAGAACAGCGAATGACATTTTTTCAACTCTCTCTCTCTCTCGTAGGCTGTGGCCTTGAGCAGACTGTAAAACCAGAATACAGTGCCTGAAAAAACTCTTAGTGTTAACTATAAACTTGACTTTTACTAAATTAAATTAGTTTTTGGGGTGTGGGACAACTCAACACTGACCAACAATGTGATACATCACATCAAGTTTTCACTTCATATCACCCCCGCCAATAAAAACAATCACTTATATTACAGGCAAATTGTACTACAAAATATAGTTCCTTTTCTAAATGATATAACAAAATACAAATAGTTATTAATTAAATTATGCCAATGATCTCACTAAACCTGAGAAAACTGAGATCATCTGTAAAATAAATCCTCACCAAAAATAAATCTCAGCTCACCTACATCCTTCCCTCTCTTCAGATGAAATGTCCTCATTTCAAAGGTTATGAAAAAATAAATCTCATCTTACACTATGAATACTTCATATTTAAAGACGTTGAACATTCTTCATGGATGGCTCATTAATTGTGAACCTTTTTCAGATCGTACTTGTACATTGAACTTCTGCGTTAGAATCAGGGTCTTCATTATCTGTTTGATAAATGGTTGGTTCATTAATTGATACGTTTTTAGAATGCACGCTAAAGAGACTACAGTATATGTGGCCCTTGAACTAAAATGAGTTTGACACTCCTGATTTAACGGGTTCTTCCTTTGCTTTTCATGAAAATCAGGTCAGTAGTTTTTCTCGTAATCCTGTTGACAGACAAACAAACATCATGAAAAACATAATCTCCTTGGTGCTTGGTATTTTTCCAAACATAAACATAAACACAAAGCTTATTCAGTCATAGATGACAAAATGAAGTTAAAGAAATAAAGAGCGAGCTGCTGATGAGTTTAAATTTTTGATCATTTGTGGGTGGTGATGTGTCATGAAAGTTTGTATCATAGAGCACAAATGTTATTATTAGATTACACAGTGTTTGTTAATGTTCTGATCATCAGTATGTCAAGGTTTTGCCCTAATCCTTCATATCAGAGACAGTGGCTGATTTTGTAAAAGTTCACCTTTTCAACATGGTAAAAATTAGTAGTTTGGCCTTCCATGTAACTAGGACACAAAAAAATTAAAATATTAAAATATATCATAATAAAAAAGAAAGAAAGAAAAAAAAACCTTCTTAGATCTTGTTCTTAGAAATCAGAATAAAAAGAAACCTTCTGTCCCAGAAGCCAAATTGCAACTGACAAAGAGAAAACATTAAAATTATGTTTTAGAGTGAGGTTTATTTTCAAAACTTGTCTAAGATCATGCAGTGAACAAATTAAAAGGTGAACCTTTGCGAAGGTGCATTGTAGAACACAACAACAAACATCCTAAGTACAGTACATGCAGCAACATGTACTTCAATTTTTCGAGAGCAAATATACTAGTACTGCAGAAAGGTGACTGACATATTATTATTATATATAACATTATTAGATTGTTACTTGTACGGAAAGGGAAAAGGCTAACAGTGCATTCTGCCTGTGCACCTAAGATGCACCCAAGAGACTGAGCGACTAATAAACTGCAAAAAACATGTTTTTTTTCCCACTTTGCATCAAAAACAGGATCCACATCCTGCCTACATAAACCATACATGCACTGTGCATGCACACCCCATGTAACCAGCTGCTTGCATATATCATACATGCATACTCTATATAAGCATAATACAAAAGGAGAAGTAATACTGAGAGAAAAGAATTATGAAGATTTGCTGAAGATTCATGAGAAGAGATTGACACACCACCCTTAGGCTTATTACTGCATACTTTGGTTTTCATATTTTTGTAAAACATACATAGCAGATTGAGCTATTGAAAGACAGAAACCTCTTCAACCTTTAAATAGAACGTTAGAGCTGTTGAAGCCCTGGGTGGGGGAGTAAAACCTGGGATGAAGAGTCCCTCCATTGACTTTCTGTCAAATACTCGCAGTCTCTAGGAGGACAGGGACCTTTTTAAACACATACTGATATAATAATTGCTATTATTATCATTATATCTGGTAATTAAAGACACAAGAGTTTTCATTGTCGCTCACCCCAATGCTTCTCCATTGTTTAAATCCTTGAACAAACCCAATAGCAGATTGAGCCACAAGGCGGTACTTGTTAACGATTAAACAGCATCAAACCAATAGAAACAGGACATCGATGGACCGCGGCTTCACCTCCTAAGCGTTGCCAGGACTGATACTTGCATTAGGTTAAGGAGTCCATCAGAACCAGCTAACATACTGATGGATCAATGTGCATGTAACAGTTTATCGTGTGTGGAGTGAATAATTTCACCTCTTTCAGCCTCAAACATTTAAATGAATCCACCTAAGAGGTTTAGAAGGACACAGCAGAAATTAAAAACACCATTGTACCAGCAGGAGAGGAGTGCCAACATAATTGAACACTACTTCAACGATTGCACAATTAATGCCGACATCCAGATAAATGTTAATAATCGCCACAATCTTTAAGCAGGCTTTCCACTGCATCACTGTGAATCACGGCTTTATTGTTCTCTGAAGTGTAGTGGAGTAGAAGTTTAGTAGTATAGTTGTAAATTATTACAAATGTGTGTTCAGACTCTCAAACGGCAGTCATAAATGCCTGTGCTCCCTTTGTACAAATACTAAACACTCGCATCTGAGCTCTTGAGGTTCAAGCATGCGATAAACCCGAGTCCAAATGAATGAATGATGTGCAACTCAACACCAAAGACGTGACTGTACAGAAACGATGCAAAGAATAAACCTACAATGAGCCAGAGAGGGTGTTATTCTAAAGATGTTAGAAAACGCTCTGAGATGAGTTACTCCAGAAACTTATTTTGTGCAGTGACTGGAGACAGAACAGTAGAGACAACGAAACCTCCGATTTGAATGATGATTGTGATTCATGCCTTCACTGAGCCGGCTTCAGGGGAAATAAATATGACTCGTAAACTGCTCTTCATTTAGCAGAGACCTCCTTGGTCATGGTTAAAGAGTCCTTGCTGTTGGGACATTTGCAGTTGCACATTTCAGGACTGTCTCTCATTTAAACCTTGGTTTCTGCAGGCAGATGCACAAAGAGCTGCAGCAGTAATACACATATTGGTTCTAGTCTCTAGCTCACTGTCTGTACAATTGATCAAGAATGCAAAAAAAAAGCTGCCTCATTACAGCTCACAGAATTACATTTCATGGTGAAGAGATAGACTAAATAACTGCCTCAATACAGCCAGATTCACGGCAGCCCCCTCATCGCAGAGAATGCAACTATTCACACAACATCTCCCACAGCTTACACTGCAAAAAGCCACCTTCTCTCATCACTCTAATTTCCCTGGGGCCTTTATGTATGAGGAAGTTTTTAGCGATGGGTACAAGCTACGCACATACAGTACACCCATCCAAACACTTCTGCTGCCATCGTTTGCGTCCTCGCATCCCTGCAGTGTGTCTGTGATAAAAGCCTGTCCTTTTCTAGAATTTGGTATTCCCAGCTGCAGCCTCGGAGTGCACTCTGTGCTTGCTCTCTTTACGAAGGACACACACCATTTAAAATCAGTGCATAAACCTGTCACTCTCTCTTGAAATCTGTTCTTGGTAGGCAGATGCATTATTTGTGGCACTTTTTTGCACCCTAGGACTTGGGTGGTCCTCCATATTTTGTCTCTGTTCGACTGCATATGGCACTCTAATCAGCTAAAGGGGTACGTGATTTACATTCACTGTCAGCTCTCTCCTCCCGTATCACCGTTCCAGACAGGGCCAAGGTCACTTTGCGCCCGAATCCAACAGATAGTCTGTCCAGTTTTTCTTATAAAGCATTGGGTGTTCACAGTAAGGTCTCTTCTGTTGTCCCTGAAGAATAAAAGAGGCTCTATGACATATCTATATATGTCATAACAGGGAGTCAGTGCATTACAAGCAACAAGCTATTTGTCTGCAGTGCAAACTATGTGCATGATAAGCCACTTTAAAACATTCCTCTTGTTTTATTCTGATTATAGTCAGATTCACAGGAACCTCTAAGCTAGTAACCTACACATCGAAAACAGTAAGTTACTCTAACCTGGTTGCTAGCGGTTGCTAGCCGTTATCTTATATGGATTTTAACATTTAAATGTCAGGGCTCGCGTCCCCACGGTGCACATGTTCCCCCAAAATAGGTTCCCCCAAGACACTCATTTGCAAGGGCACCACTGCTGCGTCCTGGGCTTAACTTCCAAAGACAAAGAAATACAGTAGAAATACAAACTAACCAGAGTGTTTTTTCCTGTATCAGAATAATAATGGGGTGAGCCAGACCTTTCTCTAGCACTGACACAGCACTAGCGAAGTGTGGAGATTTAGTAAGTCTGGCTATGCAAGACTATTCTAATCATAAAATATGACCATACATTTTATAGAAACAGCAGAAAGTTAAAAATATGACCAAAGCTGAGATGGACAAGTTTTGAACAGCTTCGTAAAAGTAAAAGCTGACATTTTAAAAAGTTAGTCTTAAAAGTTAGACGCAATATCCCGAGGCTAACTCTGAACTATGAGCCACGATTCCATGGATGGCACGGCTGGACTTCAGCACCAAATGACAAAAAGATGAACACAAACAAGTAAAAAGAAGGGAAGAGTTTTTAGAGAATGGAGTAGGGGATAGGACATTGTCAGTTGTTTTAGTTTATCAAAGGAAAGTATCCTGACTGACCGACAAGCTGGCAGAAGTCCTGATCCCTGCTACCTTAAGAAGCCATGACGTCTCGGCTCTTGATTGTTCGTTCTGCCATGTTTTAATTTACCAATAATTTGTAGCGAATGTGTTGTTGTTGTTTTAAAGTTAAACTAGGCAGCCTTGTGCAAGGGATAAATTTAGATCAGAAGTTTAATTCCTAGTTAGATCTAAGATATAGTCAAAGGCCCTCGACGCTTCATTTCCATGTCACGTAAATTTAGAACTGAACTCACCAAATTTTACAAACTAAAGCCAAAAAAAGTTCAGCAGCTGCCTGTCTCTGGCTTTCTATTCTACAAGGTGTGAAGATTCATTGGTTTTACTTTTAGAGCACAAAGCTTGTGTGTTGAGACATTATGCTTGTCTTCTTTTTTGTCTAACAAACAAGTCCAAAAGATTTTCAGTTTACTTTTTTTCCCCCCCTTTCAGTTTTTGACATGTCATAGTGGGAAAAGCTCAGGTGTTACATCAATGATGGCTTTGTTCTATTCAACGGTAAGTCGGCATTGATTTTATCATTTAAACAGTGTTTTTCTTCTCTTGTGACATTTCAAAATGTCCTCTGTGAATTATTGGTCAGGTATGTGTACACGTACAAGGAATTTACACAAATATCGACAAAAATACAGCTAAAAACACGGACAGCAAGCTCGACAGGCAAACATAAAACTACTGTGCACAGATAGGAATATACATAAATATGTCTACCTAGATATAGATAAACAATAACATTTGTAGACAGTAAGAGAATTGTGCAGTGGTGCACAGTGCAAAGGATGCTAAAATAAGTATGATTCATGTAGCAGGTTGCTTTATGTACATGAGGTAGGTGGATATGACAGTATAGTATGTATGAGTGATGATATTTACAAAACAAAACTGAATTTAAACAGAATCATTTAGTGGATGTTTGAGGGTCATTTTTAAAAGGTAGAGCATTGGTGAAAGTATCAAATAGCACTGAAGAGAGCATGAGAATATCCATCATACTGCTGTCTCACAAACAGGAGAACGACAGCACACAAAGTTGCTGTCACATCAGCTGTCCAAAGAAGGAGAGAGAGCAGACCACACAAAAGCTGTTTCCCTAATTCATTTTGGATGTTAGGTGCTGATAGCAAAAACAATTACTGTAGCTATAAGGCAGTGATTTAACCGAGTGCTCTGGTGCTACAAGAGCACAAATAACAAGGCAACAGACCCAGAATGCCATCGCACATTAAAGTGCACCAATGAAAAAGTCCCTGAGTGAACAGGACAGGCCAATCAAGCTGAGTGGACGCAGTGCTATAATGAGAGAGCGCTTTGCAGTCGGTAAAAGGAAAACTCACCTCTCCATTATATACTATGTTAAAAGCAAAAAGATGCTGATGATTTTATGAGAATATCAACACAATAAGGGAGTAGAAAATGGTTGACAAGTTGCAGCAGTGAAAGAAGAAGAGCCCCCCCACACACACACACTAAAATACCTTCAGCTTTGCGGCACCTCCCATCACAGCTTAGTATTAAAGCCACACCAGAACACGATTAAATTATCATGTGTGTTGGGGCTCCTGCAAGATCATCGAAGGTTGTGATATAGTAATAAAGTGCAAAAAAGGGAACAGGATGAGGAAGGGAACGAGAGACGTACGAAGAAGTAGAAGAGCTTCTGTACTGTAGTGTGAGACGGAAAAAATAGGCCAAGGCTAATCCCCAACATTACAGCTCAGCATATGATTAGATGGTGCCGGAGTAATTGCGTAACCAAGCAAAAAAAAACAACATTATTTTCCTGATTTAACCTTTCTCATTCTGTTTCTCACATTTTTCAAATGTGTAAAATGTTAAACGTGGTAAAATTCGAGCTTCTGTGAATCCCTGAAATTAATTCTTTAAGCACTTAGGAATTAATATTTATATTTAAAACAAGAAAATCACAGACGAGGTACATTTCACAATTATTAATTTCCATGGGAATTAACTAGGAATTTATGGGAATAAACCAGGAAGTTGAAGGTTGGCCCTAAACAGGGAACCTGTTAAGCCCTGGGTCATGTTTTTTTAAATTGTATTATTTTTGCATGGATGTCTGCTTATGACAAAATGTTTATATCTGTGTTTGAATATGATCATTTAAATTACCCAAACTTTTCAGTTAATTCCCATGGCAAGTTTTCAATTTGGAATATCTCCAAAATTCCTCAGTTTATTACAAATTTTCCACCACTTTGCAACCCTAATTATTTGTAGTAATGATCGGATGTTTCAGCCCTGATAGCAGCATGACTCCATGGTTGGCAGTGCTGGTTTGTCAGTCCACCTCTTTGGTCCACACTGCTGGATGGATTGCCATGAAATGTACAAACAGTCATGGCACCGAGACAATGATCTCCCACCTGTACAGACATTCATGTTCCCCACAGGAGGATTTAGTGACCACCTGTCTTCTCATCTAGCACCTGCATGTCAGCACTGACCTGAAAGCACTGCTGTGCCTAATGCTGCATTCACACAATGTCACCAGAATGGAAAGAACAGGGAAATCTCTTGGGAGTCTCCTTTTGTTGTGTCGTCTATTCAAAGCAGTGCAACCAGACAGTGTGGCTGCTTTTAACTGACATGAATCGATTGTTTTAGTGTTAATATTTGCAATTTATTTCAATCTAACTGCCAGCTTTTGCAGCCTCGTTAGTTTGTTGCGGTTCCTTTTCACCATGCGAGAGATGTCTTTGCTGTCAGAAATTACTGATATCTCCGACTGAGAGACACAACTCAAAGGCTAATGCAAGTGTTTTTCCCCTCACTTGGTTCCTCATAAATACAGTTTGAATGACATGACGTGAACACAGCACTGTGAGGCTGACACAGCTGTAGATTCTTACTCTTACTCTCTCTTGTTAGAAGTGTACACACTGTCAAACTTCATTACTGGTGCCATTTTCTCGTGCTATACTTTCCTGTCATCACATTGTATTAAATTAGCATTATCAATATTGATTATTGCCCTAGATTTGTGTTGGAATGAGTCTGATGGAAATTCTTCACAGCATCACTGTTTATTTTTTTAGCAAAAACAAGCCCCCTCTCCTGAGTTCAGCTGTTGGCAAGCAGAGGGGTTGTTCCAGTTAGATAAAACGAAATGCCCAAAATGTATTCTTACAGTCAGCTGTGATAAAACATTTGGCAGGTGCTTCGGTAATGCTGCTGGGAGAGTCGTGCATGCACAGCTGGGTCTAATCCAGTCTTATAATGTAAACTATGGGTGGTTTACTGTTTTTTTTTTTAAATGAAAACAGACTTTACATGATCATCCTGCAGATATAAGGCGCGGTGTCAGAATCTGATCTCAAGCAGCGGTCTTCCTGACATGTCAAGCTGTGCTCTGTGTTCCTAGGAAGACATCAAGACCGTGGGGGGACTCCAGATGAGCAAGTCAATGTTCAACAGCTCAACAGTGCATATTGGAAAGTAAATATTTTGGTGCAGAGAGTTCATACTCTGCGTTATCGACTCTTGTTCTTATGAAAGTGAGTTTGCCTAACTGCTCTCAGTGCTTCGTGTTTTACTGACCCTCTGATATGTAGCTGCTAGCAGCGTTGGCAGTATCTAGTAATAATATAGCAGTTACACAACCAAAAAATGACTCAATTTGTGGCACCCTCCTACTAATCTGAAATCTAACAATCTTTGCACCTGTTACCAAACAGCTAGCTCATAAGATGGAAAGACTCAGCAGCTGGAAATATTCCTATTACTTTGATTTAATCAGCAGATGACAGGAACATTGTTGTCAAGTGTTTGCAGGCAGTGTTAATGTTACCAAGACTCTTTCCACCATAAAAGCAGCCTCAGACCTCCAGAAAGACAGACTACAACAGCACAACAATGTAAAACTTGAGGAAATACACCCCACCAAAGGGGATGACATCTGCGTCCATTAGTGAACTAATGAAGAATATGTGGTGGATTAAATGTCGCCAGCTTTCAAACAGATCCTTCATAATATACCAGTCATAGTCAACAGAAGAACCCCAGGTAAGAAAAAATCATTTGCAATTGTTTCAAAGATTTGTGTCTTGTGGAGAATTTTATTTTTTATGAACAGGCAGCATCATTTTTCAAACCAGCAACATGACCGTCAGTGCTTTTTTAAAAATTTGCCGATAGCTGTTCTTTACAAACTTTAGATGATGACAAAGAATATCATATAAAACAACAAAATTACTGATTATCACATGATAACAGAACTTTAGAGCACCCTGGGGTCTCTATAGTAGATCTGAGGTTGCACAATGGCTTATAAATCATTAAAAGTCTGTCTCTGGAAACGAGTGTAGCGAGGCTTACGTGGCCATGATATGATCTCGGTTGGATAAAGTACAGTGGCTGCATGTTGTGGTAATTGCGAGAAGGTGGGGAGAATTCTGTCTGAGAGTGGAGTAAACTAATCAACTAATCTAGCCAAGCAGAGATGAAAGCAAGGATAGCTTTCCTGAGGTCAGCAAGAGATAATAAAGGAGAAAAGAGAAAGACTGAAGCACTCTGTTCACTCTTGATCATTAAAACAGAGATTGGAATGGGTGACCTGGTGGCTTAGCTCACTAAAGCATGTACCATGAAAGCAGCATCTCTGGGTTAAATCCAGCCTGGGGACCATTGCTGCATACCAACCTCATTTCTCTCTCAATCTATTGTGTCAGTCACTTTAACCTAAAAAAAAAAAATCTAACATTCACCTTCTGTTTTAGCACAAAGCTTTCAGTATACTTTTAACATACCAAAAACATCTGTTAGAATTAATTGTGCAGCAAAAAGTACGTCTCTGTCACTTTACAGACAGCCTCCCTGTGCTGTAGGGTATGAGCACTCTCAGCCAATGGTAATAAGCACTTGCAGCTAACACTCCACACACACACACCATCAAAATTTATATGCTACCACACAAACCATGGTGCTGTTTGTGGTAAGATCTCTGACAAGCTCTCACAATTTATGCCCCGTTCCACCATCTGCACTGCTGTGGAAGCATCACTGACAAGGTTAGTGCACTCATATTGTCAAATGAAATGCACTGCAACATGTCAGTTCTTACTCTGACCAAGAGAGGGATTATGTTTGGAATATACTACAAGAAAGACAGTGATTCTGTATCTGTCGAATCTAGATACTTTACATATTTGGCCCTGTAGAATTATGTTTTTGCCCTTAAACATCTTAACTTGAGCAGTAAAACCAGCTAAAAGATGCTCATTTTTAGTCATACTGAAGTACCAAGACTTACCAGTCCAGTTTGATATCCACATGTTACTACCGGGAGCTGGTTAAAGCAAAAGAAAATATATTTATTAAGACAGCACGGTAGCCACATATTCCATTTTTCATAGTTTATTCAAAAATCTTGTGTGTATACAGCATTATTATTTCTGTGAAATGATCCATCATGAACATCCATGCTTGAACGGTGTATATAGTTTATAGAACTTTTGTTTTTAGTATTTTCTTATGCACCACGCTTTTATGTTCAAGGAGTGGAACCGAATGCAGACCGAGGTGAAGTGAACCAAAGAAACTTTAATGACTTAACTTTAAGAAACAAAAACAGCTGGCGAGTCCAGGCAAAAACAAACCGAGTCCAAGAATAAATAAAAACCAACAGACAGAATCCAGCAGAGAGAACACGAGGGAACAGAACACAGCGTCAGAGAAATGTAAACACAGTGAACAGTACCGGCCAACAGGCATGGTATGACCTGACGAAGGACAACTAGACACAGGTGAAACTAATGAGGGACAGGTGCAACCAATCAGGGTGGAACAGATTCAAAACCAGCAGGGACACACAACAAAGGGAAGGAAGTAAAGATACACATGACACAAGGAGAGGGGAGATTACAAAATAAAACAGGAAACACAAAGACGTGACACACCTTGTGTCTATCTTATCTATATATCAAAAACCATATGAGCTCCATGGTGAGTAGAACATCTTGTTCATACTGCTCAGGTACACACCAACTGCGTGCTCGCTTGACCACAGAAAGCTTTACGTTATAGTGATACATTTCTTAAAATGGAAGCACATCAATCCACACTGACTCTAACATCTCATAATCTCAACACAAATTCAAAATCTCCTGCTGCTTCATGTGCTGAACTTATTTAACAGTATCTCTGGATTGATTAAGGTTTCGCTCTGGGTAAAATCAATGATTGTATCAAGTAAATTTCTCATGACACTCAGCCTGGTAAACACAGTTTGACCGGAAAAAGTCTAGCACTAGTAATAGTATTACAATTCATCTTGAGAGGAACATGAACTTTTTAAAAAAACCATGGCCATCCCTCTATAGTAGTTAAAGCTATTTTAATACCATCCATGAGGCTACAAACTGACCTGAAAATAACAGCGTCGCCATTATCACCTGGTTATAATTACAGCAATTGCAGACAGTCAATTGCAACTTGTTTTGTTGAACAGTGGTCTCTTCTGTGAACTGACATCACACCAACAATAGAAACAGGCAGTAAACTGCATTCGAAATGACAGCGTAATTACTGCCCAAAGTGTCCAAATGTGGGAGCCCACCTCCGCAAAATCATTTTCTACCCTCACCATGACAGTACCACCGGCAATGAAAATGAGCACATCTACAGTGCCAGGTAGACACGGAGGACATTACTGGCAATAATAAGCCATTCTTCAATTTCACTTTTTTTTTTTTCTGTTCACCAAATAATTCTGTTTTCAGTGTGGGGTTAATGGGACCAGTCTTAACTGCATGACTGCATGCCACAGGAAGAAATCCCCGCTGTGATACCTCTAGGGGAGAGTGTTACTCCCCCCCCCTCCTCCTCCACACACATTTTCCAGGAAAATCTGATCATTAGTAGTGGATGTCTTCGAGGTTCCAGTCTGCATTTCTCACCTTGACATTACAGCTCCATGGCTCCAGCGGTAGGGTATAAAATTTATGGCAAAGTAGCTTGCTACAGTACTGTGCCCAGAGCAAACAGGAGGTTATTTTGTTCATTTTGAAATGTGTTATTCAAAACAGTGTCCTGCAGTGTGACGGCACAGTCACCTTATTATCAAAATAATTCATTTATCAAATTCAGAGGTCAGAGAGTCTTTAAATGTTGGTCCACGGGTAACGGCAGCGACTGAGTAAATGTGAAAATCTGACAATGTGTTCTGGTAATTGTCCCTAGTGAGAGTGTATGAAGAGGAATAATGGATCCAGTGTGCTTTGTTGGAAACAGACAGTGTTATTAGCAACCATCTCTCTGCTCAGTAAACAGAACATCTCCATGCTGTGAAGTACTATAATCAGAGAAATTAAAACACCGATCTAATAGAACAAAAGAAGCACTCAGAAAATATCCAGTGAGGCTTTAATGTGAGACTACAGCCTTCAACAGAGGGTCCATCACCCCAAGGAGGTCTTCAGAGTTCCTGCACGGGTGCTTGATTAATACGCCTAATCATGTTTTTCTTCCAAAAATTAAAATATGTCTAAAAATAATTTTTGAATGATAAGCTCCCCATGAATACTCATGAAATCATGTGAGTATTTGTAGGCCTAAACTCTGTTGAGTGCAGAATATGTTGGCAAAGGGACCAAGATTTCGACACCAGAAGCGTTCTGGGTTTCATTTGTAGTCAGAGTAGTATTGACCAGTCACCGCTGAGCGGACTTTGGATCCAACAGTCGGTGCGGAGAGCAAACGAGGCGGGACCCATTACTATCCACTGATGATGATTTAGCTTTTTTTTCTTTTAATAGCTATTTTTTAGCAATTTGCTTCAAAGGAAGGTTGGCCTGGATATCTGTTAACCATTTTCCAGATATCCACTTGCTTTACCATTAGCCATTGCGGCCAGAGGATAAATCGCCATCAGACGATAGCCGTTGGGTTCCCAGATTGTTGCAGACTCAGTTTAAAGTTCACTTTGTCTCTTTATCAGCTACGTCATCCACGGCTTGAAAAACTGACAACTGGGAGATTGTAGATGATTGAACAAATGAATCCATAATGAAAAAAAAATCTCTTCAAGCCAAAAACAGGTGCAGAACATCAGGGTTTCTTTTGAATGACAACGACGACTGTTCACAAGTGTAACTCTGTTTTCCGTTCTGATAGAAACCACAGGATGACTAAGACCCACCGCGGAGATACTTTTGTTGATTTAATATGCTTCACTGGAAGCCTTGCTGCTGTCTTGACTGCACATGGACAGACTAGCTACTGTCAAACTTACACACACCTCTGTGACACACACACACACACAGCTCTCAAACCAGCACTTGTTTTTGAACTCTTGTGTGTGTCACATACTGGAAATTGTTCTCCGTGTTACACAGAGCTTGTCCTTTAGGATTTACTGGAGCTGTGCTGATGTGTTCTGAGTTGTGACATTTGAATTGCAGCTTGAAGTCACACAAACTCCCACTTGATTATTGCGACTGAAGACTTAAGGTGATTGTAGACAGGAGGTCTTATTGGTCCATTGATCAACTGAAAGTCCAAAGGCTGAGGGGATAATTGCTTCAGAGCCTTTCATTACCATAACCCCTCCTCCAGTGACTGCAAAGGTCATGACCCATATTGTCAGTCTCTTTCTGACACCATGTTGATCAATTCCAGTCATCAGAAAGGCCATATTGATTGGTATATAATCAATCATTTTTTTTAATTTCTGAGAAATCAATGATCCAATGTGGATTTATGTTAATAAATCATTCATCATCATACCACACCTATATATAAGGGGGGTGGAATGGATCAGATTAGACTTTCATTCAATGCATTTTATTACCTACATGTGCTGTTAATGTATATGAAATTACTGTAAGCCACCTATCCCTTGAGATGTATTTTCCTCCGACTCTGGGTCCCAGATACAGCAAAGTCGTTTTCCTTCCATCACAGCAACACGCTGCTCTTTTTTATCTGCCTCTGAAGATGCCTTTGGCTGTTGATGAAAGCCCCGGCCACATTTTTTTTTTTTTCTTCAAGCTTTAAATTGTTCACTGTTCAGCCTTAGCTGCAGGCTCAGGGTGTCTCTGCTGCCGCTATGCTTTTTACTTCCATATGCCTAATGTAAAGCATTTACTGCATCTTCCCCCATCGCACAGTGAGCTCTCCAAAGTAAACAAAGCTGAATGATGGGTCTTTGTAGAAGGTCGGGTCTTACAGGAAGGTGTTTGTTTTCTTTGGCAAGCCGGCAAGTTGATTTTTGTATCCTTGCATTTCCCATTCCCTCCTGTGCCCAGGCTGACCTAACTTGTGCCTACTCAATAATTCTTTCTTATTTTCTTTCCACCTAAAATGCCATAATGATATATGGTTGTCTCTCATAACGCATCAATAATTTATTTCTGTTGGTTTACTTTGAATTACTACTTCCATGCACTGCAGCAAAAATGCTTATGCTGCTGGTGCCAACTGTATCTGCGTAAAGACTTTAACTTTGCATCCTCTTAGGACATATCACAAGAGCTGTGTGTCTCTCCTCTTTCCAGATAAGCTTCTTTCCCTCTTCATTTTCTGAACTCATCACATTTCCCTACTTAACATGCTGTTGTCTATAAAAAGTTATTTTATAAAGTGATTTTGTTAAATAAAAACTACACTTAGAGTAGCATCGCCAATGGAATATTTGATTTCAAGGCAGCAATGAAGAGAAGTGCAAGTGACACGGGCTTTTATGTCATTTTGTGCAAATAAAATTTTAATGTGCGGCTAATTTAGTTAAACATGCAAGGCTGGTGCACACCGATGTTTAATTCAAGGGCAATTTTAAGGGTGATTTCAGCTCACAGCTTAATTCGAAGATCTGAGGTTGCCATGTCTGTATGATTACTGCAGGAAATGTTTTCTTGCAGAAGTTGTTCTTCTGGGTATTCTCCAAAAAGTCTTGAAAGAATACTTTCTGCTTCATAAAATCGACATCACAACCGCAAACTCTTTGAAGACTATAGCTGACTGGCAGCCAGATTCTTTTTCAGTGATGTTGCATGTAGCACAAATCACCAGGGCCTGTCTGAGGATGTACATCTATAAGAAGAGGATACTATGTGAACCTTTTTTTTTGTTTTTTACTTGATGAAAGATCAAACCTTAAGTTAAAGACAGATACGAAGTAAACATGCTCAACATACTCTGTCTTACAGTATATGTGCTTCTATTAGGTCATATCATTAGCAAATTTAAAGTCTGTGTAAAGTAAGAACAAATATGTGTTCTGAGTGTTATTAAGCACCTAGCCAAATTTAAATGATTAAAAATATTGATAAGTTTATGAAATTAGGCGTCCAAATCATGTAAAAATGAGCAGTATTCTCAGCTCCAGGACTGTGGGGCGTGTCTGGTGAATGCGCTGAAGCCAGTGACTGTAACGTGTCAGATGAGTTCAGAAAATGACATGACTAACTTTGAAACACTGTGAGTGAGGTGAATTCATCTCTATCTCTCTGCTAGGGGCACAGGGGTTTCCTCAGGGTGGCCTCCGCGTGTCATCAAGCCACCCTTTAGGACCGCCCACAAAATCTTGGACTGACTGGTGACAAACTGTTTTAATCTCTAACTTCACACTTCAGTAATGTATCATAAGTCTTTTCACATGTTTTCAGCAACTATTTTCCAACATATGTAATACATTTTGAAACCAGTTTGAATTGCCTTTACACAGACTTTAAAGGCATCTCCTGTCACTGTTATGCTGATGATATTCAATTGTATTTGTCTTTATGCACTTCGAAAAACATCAAATCACTCACCCGTTCTTGTTTCTTCCACCTGAGAAATATTGCCCAACTTAGAGCTGTCAATCACAACCTGAACTACAAATAATTATTCTCACTTTTATATCATCCCGGCTACATTATTGTAACTTCCTTTTCACCTGCTCAGTATGGCGTCTCTGGACTGTCTACAACTGGCTGTAAGACTGCCGACCAGATGAAAAGAACAACTCACATCACACACTCCGCTATCCGCTTTACACTGGTTTCCCATCAGGTTCAGGATTCACGTTTAGGTTCTTGTTGTCACATATAGAGCCCTGCACAATCAGACACCAGAATACATCTCTGATATGCTCCATACTTACATCACAAGACGGTCACTTAGATCTTCTGACCCTCGTACAGGACCGAAAACTAAAGGTGATTGTGCCTTTGAAGTGGCGGCTCTGTTGTAGCAGCTCCAAAACGCATTTATTCAAACTGTCCTTTCTTTCACCTGCTTTATAGTGTCCTCATGTTGCTGTTATTGCTGGTGTTTTATTGCTTTTATTTACATTGCTCTTGTGAAGCACTTTATGACCTTACTCTGTGAAAAGTGCTATAATAAATACATTTATATATAAATATTACAATCTTCCTATATGAAAGCTGCACATGAAAACTTGGCTACATTGTGAAGGACAAAAGTACAAAATACATTTTGACAGACCAGAGGCCTTACTGTATGTTATATAACTGCTATAATGTTTCCTGCTTTATAATGTGTGATGCGGACAGAAAAGCCAATCAAAAAATAAACAATAAACATCCATTTAAAATACTTATAATGACATTATTAGAATATGAGAAATAAGTCTCAGTATTCTCTCTTCATTTACACAAGGGGCATATACTGTATAATGTAGCTCTTCTTCCACCATTATTAGACTTTTATGAGCACTGTCAATAGCATCGTATTACTGTCACCACAGCATCCTTACAGAGCCAAGCTTTTGCTCATTTTCCTTCCTTTAATATTAACATTAATTGTGCATTATTCATTGCGTCCTTATTATTCTTTTTAACATCAGCGGCTTAAATAGAGCTGAGATTGATGTTACTCCACAGAAAGATTTCTGTGTTAAAACAACAGAATTATACAGTTTCATCCCCCGGGCTCCTATTCCAAAGTTTCCTTGTACATTTTGTGCTTGTAGTGACAGTTTATGAAACTTTTTAGACTTACTGTGCTTTACAAGTATTTCATTACAGTATTTTAAATACAGTATTATGTTTCTATTGTCAATCCATCCATCCATCCATCATCTTACCGTGAGCTCTTGCACACAGTTTAATCCACATCTAATTAGATTAGATTTTGGCTATGGCACATGTTTGAATCACATATTTTGACTAGAGCTAAATGTCCAGATTTTACCGCTTTTGCGGACGTGTTCTGAAATGTATGCAAGTGCTGAGAGTTGTTCAAACCCATAATTCATCCAGTCCACAAGGGGCCTCAAGTGGACTTTCCACAGACTTCCAGAGAGTCTGCTTAGGATGCAGACTTCACTGATTATTTACCCATGATTCATCGCAATACAGACATGACATAGTTTATACAATTGCTGACTGCAGTACTTGAATCGTGTAAGCCAAATATAACATTCAACCACATCGTTCAAATGTTTCCACAGCAATGAGTAAAACAGGCTTGAGGCCTGTTATCAGCAGCTTTATACCCTTGCAGTCTTGCAGCCTGGCAGACATGACATGACATGACATGACGTGATGACAGTGAACACATCACACAGAAAGCACAACTGAAGTCCACGTGGACGCTCAGTCTGCAGGTCCAGAGGGTGGACATTTAGATTCAGCCTTTGTAGTTTGTAACACATATGTGGGCGGTCACCAGCTGAGACAGTTTTCAGAGTGAAAAGATGATAAAATGCTTCCAAGGTCGAAATGAGTCAAAGTGGCAACAGGCTCAGCTCATGGAAATGTCAAACTGAGAGTAGCAGAAATGTGTCATGTGCCACCTCATGTGATGATGATTGGGAGCATTGATCTGCAATAAAAGTTTGTAATGATTTTGCCTTTATGATACCAGACAGGGAACATTTAACAGTGTAACAGTGTGTTTGCCTGTGCATGGATTCATTTTTCTCATTAGCATAAAGAGCTCCTAATTGACAGCCAACATCCAGACTCCTCTTACAGTGCCGGCACATCTGATATTAGGACAAGACATATAAAATTTAATTACTTGATATGTATTCTGGTAGACGTGAAGACAGGAAGCTGGTTTTTAATTGCTTATATTGGTGCCGTACGCTAATGTCGCCTCACAGCAAAGCGGGTTTAAATCCCCTGGTGGACTGGGGACTCTGCATGTTCTCCCCATGCCTGCGTGGGTTCTCTCCAGGTACTCCGACTTCCTCCCACAGTCCAAAGACATGCAGGTTAATTAGTGACTCTAATTGATTGAGGTGTGAATGTGGGCGTGAATGGTTATTTGGCTCAATGTGTCAGCCCTTTGATGAACTGGCGACTTGTCCCGGGGTTACCTCTACCTCTCGCTGGAATCGACCCCCACAACTGGGATAAACGATTATAGAAGGTGGATGGATATTTTGTCTGAAGGCACGTGGTTATCTCCTGATAATGACACTGTCCAGCTGTAAAACAGCTTCTGTGTGTTATTAAAATGTGTCTGTTAGCATAACAAAACATTGTTCCTGATATCTTTGATTGATATCTACCTATAAATATTGCACAGCTTCTGAATGAATGGTTGGTAAATCAAGCTTTAAAGTATGCTTGTATGACCTTACTAGTTTTAATAGCAGCATAGTAGTCGTCTCTTTGCACATGAATTATTCAGAAGTCCAGTTTCACCAAGTATACTCCAGTTATAATGGACTGCTTCTGCATAAACATAATGAAATGTATCTGTGTGGGTCTTTTAGGCTGCTCATATTATTGCATAACTACCTAGTTTAATAAAACAAATTAAATTAGTATTTTGCCAAGCTAGAAAAGTAGTCCTGAATGAAACAAACATCACAACTGGGAGCTTAAGTCAGACTGATCCAGGAGCACAAACCTGTGCAATCTCCAGAGAACTATTTTTGAGAACAAATGTAAACTTCTGTTCTGTGCTTGACAGCCAAATAGGCTACAACACACTTCTGGAACAAGCAGTGCTCACCTAGTCTCATGAGGCCCGCTGTACATATATACATCTGGGGACGACTGTGGAGAGAGAAGGGAGGAGGAGGGGGGTTTCAATATGTTCTTGGCCTTCATTTCTGTCATCTAATCAAGGGGCTGATTAAGCACCAGAATGCTGAGAGAATGCAATGAGCTTCATTTAACAAGGTGATGGGATAGAAAAGCGGCAGTACCCCCAAGTGTCAAGAACAAGGATTGAGAAGCATTGCTGTAGAGCGACATGTTTGGCCATGAGCACCTCTCGTCTTCGTAGCTACACACATCTTGTGTGGAAAATGCCAGAATCCCATCTGGGATTATTTTGAGCTAAATGGTCTGAATTGAGATCGCTGCTCGAGTGTTTGAGGGGACAGATGATAGTCGTGATGTTGTTATACGTTTAAGTACTGGCTAAATGAAAACGAAACCAAAAAAAAATGGATTTAATAGATTTTGATTCAGATAGCTGCTGGATGCTATTACTGTGGAGGTGCAGTCTTAGACTATGTGTGGATGATCTATACATGACCTCAAAAACCTTGGGCCATTTTCGTCACTGTATTTGCGGGAGTGAAGACTCTGGGTGTCAGGAAACAGTTACATAAAGCAGACAGACTGATGGATAGAGAGAGGACTTGTTAACAAGGAACAATATTTTTCAAAAGCAATTAGCATCAAGCTTCTGTTTTGGACCATGACAGTGTTTATGAGCTGAATCCCAAAAGCATTTGGTGATTAATTATACGGTTGACAATGATTTGTGTTGCTTGACTTTTTATGTGATGATCACAGCACTTCCCTTGCTAAAGCAATACACAACATTTTAAAAGCTTGGCTCTGTGGGAAAATGTGAAATCAGAAATATTTTTAACTATAATTATTTAAAAAAATGTTTACGCAGTAGTATTTAGGGACGTATACTCTCTGCAGTTCCTTCTGTGAGAATCCACGCGGCTCAAGATGAAATCGCTCGGTGGTGTACAGAGCTCTGCAAACACATATCGCTGACATGCGTCATTATGAGCGCACAAGCCTACAGAAACATACCACTGCATGTGTATTTGATTACTTAGGAACCAGAACAGGAAGAGGTTGGGGTGGTAGATCCACACAATGAGCAGTGTGACAGAACCACTGAATGACAGAGGAGCTGATGGCTTAAATGAAAGGCTGCCAGCTTCTATGAACTCCCTGGCATTAAATGCTCCAAGTAGTTAGCGCTAATTAGGATCAGCTGATGGCTAGCTGATGTGGCATTGTGTTTCCCGCCTCAACTTAGATATATACACTTCCTTGCATTTTAACACATCGCGTACATGATGTTGTTTTATGCATAGTGATGGCATTGATTGTTCATTCATTTGAACAGCTACTTAGAGCTGCCACAAGGCAGCTCCATAGTGGGTAGTTAACCGCTGAGTGGTCTCATGTGACGACACAGCGCGCCTCATCTGCAAGACGAACACGCTGCTTTGTCTTCACGAGGGAAAAAGCGTCACATCTTCAAATCATCTGGCATTTTACTCGTCAGCCCTGACAACCCTCGCACCTGTGGCTCAGACCTGGGCACGCACACACACACACACATAACAATAATTATGAATGTCGGAAAAACAGCAACCTCATTTCCAGGAATACAAAATGCTGAAAAGGTCACGCTCATTAGGCGTAGAGAAGAAAGCGGGAGGAAACAAAAAAGGTTGGTATCCAACAATGAGATTGCTTCCTAACATGAATTTCAGGCGTTCACACCTCGGAGCTGCCGAGTACAACATTTTGACCACCTCTTGAGGCTTCAGCATTTGGCTCAAAGTGACCCCCAAAAGTAGACGTTATCGAGTGATAAAAATTCCTCATTCACGTCTAAACTGAACTGAATTGGACCCGGACAACCTTTAAGTCTCAAATCTACTTCTGGAGCAGTCTAGGCTGCAGGGATTACAGCGTTTGGACCTGGAATGTGCTAAAAATGGCAGGTTCAGAGATGCATAAATGGTCAGATTTATGAGCGGATAGGGTTGAGAATACCTCAACTGCTAAATAATTCCAAAAGCTATTAGATGATAAAATGATCTCAAATGATTACAAATCTGGAATGATAAATATATTTCCCAAAAAGTCTGTGGTACAGTTTTTCTTTATATTTCACGGTATTTGTCCGTTTCGTGATAAACTGTAGCACTTATTCTACATGCACTTTTTTTTCTTTTTCTTTTTCCAAAAGCCAACACATTTTCGTCCAAAAAGTTGGGACTAATTAACTAAAGCAGTCGAGACATACAATATCTCAGTGTCAGTTTTTCCAGAGTTTATAATTATTAGCCGGAGGACATGATAATTTTGCCGGCTCCAGGAATTATTGAAAGGAAGCTAACTGTGAGGCACTTGGTAACTGTAGAAACTGTGGAACTGACACATTGGGCTTGATTCATGGTCAGATACGTACTGAATATTAAAGAAGGTAAGACAACTGAATAAAATGTGAAATGTCACGTTTTCAGCTGGTCATATTTGCAAGTACTATGAGCGGATTCTTCCATGCTGGTTATACATAAAAACAAATAAAGGACTAGAGATTAAAGAAACAGACTAGAAGGCAGCAGGTGGTTTGGATGATAGAGGCAGGGAACCATTTAGCTTTAGGATGTATGGGTGATTTTCACCCTAAAATTAGCACCTAAAGTCTGGCTCTATTCGTGGCTCACAGGCTCCTTGGCAGAAATGGCCGGCACCTCTCCCTCTCCTCGCCTACAGGAGCTCACTCCAAATCAAGTTTATTATAGCCTCTAATTACAATTACAGTCTCGAAGGGTTTCACAATGAAACAATAAATGAAAATGATAAATGAAAATGGCAACCCAACCTCAGACCCTTAGCAACAACGACGGGGAACCTTTCCACGGCAACTTAATTAGGGATAAGATTCGAGGAACCTTGGGGTGGACCTCACAGGGAGGAATCCCACGGTTCCCTTTCCCTCCCAGAAGCGGTGGTGAAAGTGGCACAGCATGCTGTCAACAGGTTTGTTCTCTTTAAGATGCACAATGCTTCCTGTTTTTGGCACAGATGTGGCAGACAGAACAATTTGTGAGCCTATTTTTATTGGTAGAAATATGGATTTGTACCGTGCTGTCCTGGCTCAACCGCATTTGTTTAAAAGTCTTCCTCACTTTTTAAAGCCATGCAAGTTTGTCAGAATCAAGCTGTTCTCAAACCACAGGAAGTAAAATGAAAATAAGCTCTGTCTTTTAAAAACAGTGAACCAATTCTTTAATTTTAATCCACTAATAGCTGCACCTGAAGGTTCAGGTATCGTGTGAGTTAATATGATAATGTAAGTCTCAGTGTGCTCTGTCTGCGAAAGCCGCTCATTTATTACTCATGAATGCTAACTGTTTATTTGGTTTACCACTAACTACATTAGTCTGACTGCACGAGCGTCCAGAGCACCGATATTATCAAGGACTACTGCTGTTTCTGCAGCACAAATACTGTACATGAAACAGTCAGCAGGAATATTGGGATATTTGGAAGAGTTTTTATGCCTTTAACCGACAGTGGCAGCCGGAGAGAGACATGAAAGGTGTCAGAGAGAGGGGACGACATGCAGCCAAAGGCCATGAGTTTGAATTGAACCCAAACCGTGGCAGCTAGGACTCAGAGATTTAGAACTATTTGACCAAAAAAAAACACATGAAAGCAACATGTGTGCTATCCAACATGAAAGCAAGCAAATAAAGGTGCAAAGCGACTGCAGCTGTAATATTTTATTTAAATATGAGTTGAAACCTGACTGAAGGGTTGCTCGTATCAGTTTTTTGTCTGTTTTTGACGGGGGGGATGTATTTGATTTTGTACATTACGGCGGCAGAGAACAGAAATCGGGTCAGAGACTGCTCGCAAACATTCGCACAAACACACCTGGGAGTTGGCACGGTGCGAGCGCAGTCTTGTACTGTTTGCTGCCGTGTGAGCAGAGGTTAGGGGTGAAATTACATGCCTTGCACAAGGGCACCTTGGGCAAGACTTTTTGAGATGAAAGTGAAATGTCTCATTTGTCTCCACCCGTGCCCAGATTTAACCCAGCTCATCTCATTGATTAGACCACACCAACCACACCCCCCCAAGGTCACAGAGTGGATCTGATCTGCTCCCATTTCCTACTACTGCAATGACTCAGATGAGATTGCTATATCACTGTCAGTAGCAGCAGCAGCAGTAACAGCAGCCGCTCACAGGCTTGGCATCTCTGTTAGTTGTGGATGGACCTTGGGCACCTGCGTCAGTGCTCAAACCGCGCGGACTCCGCTGAATAAGTGGGCCCACTCACTGATTTCTGTCGCCTGGGAGGCTGTTGTGCAATAAGCGCAAAAAAAAAAAAAAAAAGGAGGAGGAGGTGGTGTTGGTGGAGGGGGTGGGGGGGTGAAAGAGTCCCTTCCAGCTGTCGAGAGCATCACTGACAAACTGGTCGGTTAACAGCGAGCCCCTCTCGCAAGCGTCCACCGCAGGTCCATGTGGGCATTGATGCGCCTGACAGAGCACAGCCTCTAAACCAGCCCTCGGGTTCAGGGTTTGCCCCTCCTGGCCAGCACCAATCTGAGATGGTTAGAAGGAGGGGGCGGGAAGGTTAGTTTGAAGAGGGCAGAGCTTTGCGAGAGGACGCCGATTTCCCTATTATTTCACCGCTGGAAGAAGAAGAAGAAGAAGAAGAAGAAGAAAAAAAAGATCCAAAGCCAGTGGACAGTAACAGCTGAGGGAGAAATCAGTCGGACCAAACGTCAGAACCTCATTAACTCCAAGGAAAGCCAGTCGGGAGAGAGAAGAAACAGCAAGAAGAGACAACCTTTACAGCTGCTGGTGAGATTATTCTCTCTGTTTTCTTTTAATGGTTTGTCTCATGTAACGTGATTTGTTAGGTTACGCACATGACTGTGTTTGGATAATAGTCGGAGACGGTTGCAAATGCGTTCAATGGTAATGTTTCATTCACATGCAACAACTGCTGTTTGTGTGGCTACCGCAGCATAATTGATGGTTTAACAGGTCTCTCTCTCTCTCTCTCTCTCTCTCTCTGTCTCGCATGCCGAGGTGGGGAGTGATGCTGATGAGAGGATGCGGCGCTGCATGTGCATGTTACAGCTATGTTTTCCCTCTTCTGTGCCTGCTATGATGAGAAGATTTTAATGCTTATTGGGGAAGTGTGTTTGTGAGCAACAAATGTGTTTGAGGGGAGCTGCAGTTGAGACGATGGCGTGGTGGTTAAATGCTTTTTTCTGGAAGCTTGACTTCTCAGGACAGTCAAATGTGCAACACAATGCGACACTGCACGGGCTCGAGCGGTAATTGCTACTTTTTCTCGTTAATGGGCAATTAAACGACGGCGCGCGTGACGTTTCTGATAATAATAATGATAATAATACAAATTTAAAAAAACAAAAAAACCCGCACCTGCACGTTAAACTCCAGCCTCGTGCGTTGATCCACGCTGGAATTCCTGTTACCGCAACCAGTGACAACACTGTTGAGCAAAGGGGTAACTTAACCTTGAATAACAACCGAAGCCCACCCCTCTCTCTAATAAACACACACATGCATGCACGGACACAACAACAACAACAACAATAACAACAAGAAGACTGGCTGTTAAACCGATACCAGTGGTTCTGTGTCACATCTTTCCGAACAGATGCAAAAAAAAAAAGAAGAAGACGACAGAAAAAACTAACATTCCCATGCTGCCAAGCGTTTTTCCCACTTCAGATTTGCACCTTCTGAATTATTTAAACTCAATATAGTTGTGTGTTTTGCTGTAGCAATGAGGAGACATAAACCAGCCTCATTAAAAAATATAAAATCCCTCCTTGAAAAATCCACCCCTCTCTCTATGTCTCTCCCTCCCCTCTTCTCCTCACCCCCTCCCTCTCTGGGGTGACCATGTATGCAAGATAGTGTGTTAATAGCACACATATGCTGAGCACAACCGGAATGATGTTTCAATAACATCAGACCCAACAGCTTAAATAATTCAAATCTTTCTGAAAACATCTTGCAGTCCAAGTCCAAAGAAAAAAAAAAAAAAGACACATTAAAGTGGGTCAACACAGACTCCACAAGCCAGACACACTCTCAGAATTACTGTTGCATTGTCATTTTGTTGTCTGTTCGCTGTCCAAGAAGAAACACGGTCGCATGAATAGGCAACAAATGGTTTCCACGCTGGAAACCACCCAGCACCCACGATATTAAAAATGATTTTTGATGCACCCGTGAGCACGATTGAGTATATGACAAACAAACCTGTTGGTTCTGCATATTTATAAAAGGTGTGTGCACAGGTGAAAGAGCACATTCAGACACTTCGGTGAGGAATAACGGTTCATTAGTCTTTGCTTCATCTTTTCTTGCTTCTCAACAGGCTGATGTCAGAGGCCATGCTCTGGTCTTAATTACTGGACATCATCCAAATCAAGGTTATGAGACATATTTCATCCTGAGGATCATTTTACACTCTCCGCTGTGTCCTTTTGCCTGCCATATTTTTAAGAAGTTCCTCCTCTGCACATCACATATTCATGTTTTTACCACACCTCTCACTTGATGTAATGCACAGTCATCTGTAGCACCTCGCAGCCTTTTCTCTCTGCCCCCTCCTGCTGCCATCTCTCAGCCTGCACGCTACATGGCTCATGATGCGATGACTCCCCGGACTCATGAGTGTGACCACAAGTAAATGACTTTTCTCAGCCAGTTTCTTCATCTGTTGAGACATACAGAGCCCCCTTCTCACAGTAAATGGCTGTGCGGTGGATGGGAAGCAAACTCAGATTTATTGTCCAGCAGGGAATGTGTCAGAGAGAGCAGATTTTGTTTTGGGAGAAGGTGTTATCTTCTCGGAGAGTTACAGATGGATCTGTTGTGCTTCTGCGACTTAGTGAACCTGCTACATCTGAAGTAGAGTGATTAGAGGATCTGTTTGTAATTGCAATTCTTTGGATTGTGCATGCAGATGCAGTCAAATAAAACGTGTAGCAAAGACAAAGGCAGATTGTTGCAGGGATTAGCATTTCTATATTGTTCCTCAAGGCGCAGTAAGGCACGATGCAGCCAAATGCAAAGTTTCTCGAGTGATTACAAAATAAATGAAGATAATGTCTCCCAGAGTGTTAGAGGAAAACATTGTCTTTGTGTTTTTTCTTTTGTGCTGCTCATAAATGAATGTTAATGTTTACATCATGCTTTGGAAACGCTTCAGTGTGCTAAATAACAGAGTTACCCTCCACTGGTGTTCACGTTTGCACACATTGCCCTACAGAGAAGCTTGTTTTGGAGATGTCAATATGTACCAAGATCCACCACACAGCTCAAGTGGAGATGAGAGGCATAAAGCTAGTAGCCTGATGATGATAATGATAACAGCTGACAGGAGGTAATCACGAGAGCCCTCTAAGTATATTGAGGCCTCGACCAAGATCATGTCAGTCATGACCAAGAGGCTTTGTGGGGAAATTTAAAGCTTGGCTCCACAGGGGCAAAGATGATGAGAAGTGGAACAAAGCAGCAGAATACAGACAGGGAGAAATGGAGACACACTTCACTTATCCAGCTCAACCAAACATAATTCATAGGATGGAGTGAAGAAATGGAATATTTTAAAGTCGTGGAGTGCTTTTGCATCACTGAGAATTTCTCAACATATTCACTGCTTGCAGTAATTTTACTTACCTCATTCATTCTCTGTTTTGGTGAGCTCCCCATCATTTCCTCATTTATGCTCAGGAGAGGAGTGAGATTAATCACCCAAACGCCATTCAGATAGGAATAATGTTACCTTCCAGACGCCCACTGATTCATGATCATTTCTGTGATTGTCGCTGATCTTAATCCTACAGAAAATCTCCGCCACATCTGTAATTTGTTACATAAAAACCGCACAAATTACAGATTACTTGTATTACGATATTTTGTTTTTGGCAGAGACAGAGGAGTCCTGACAAGGACGATCTCATGTGAATGCACATCCCAGTAATTTAGGGACTGAAAGTGTTTGCCAGAACTGCATAAAATATTTTCCAACAAGTACATTATGTGCAGAGCAAATCATCGCCTATTGTTTGATGAAAGACTGTTGGAGCATGTGCCACAGTTTCACAGTTAAGCCAAATGATCTTGTTAGATAATCATTAACATTAGATTTGATATTTAAAAGAAAAGTATGTTTTTTCTATTTAGCTGTCGACTCATGTCTAAAGCATTTTTGGAGGGGGTGTAGAACAGCCGCAAAAATGAATTTGTGCAATGTTTTGCACAATTTAGCACCCTTGCCTCTAAATGAATTCATTCATCCCCTAACAACACCTTCGCTCAGGATCCATTGTCACCACAGATGTTCACCTTTTGTTTCTCACACTCTGTTTGTAGTACATAGAAAAGGAGGGAGGAAATCGCTTTCACAGAGTCATGTTCCACGAACAAAAAAAAAAAAGCAAGAAATCACAGATCCAACAGGCGTTTCAAATTGAGCTTTTCAAATTGAAGCCACTATGAAATCAGCATGTTTTGTCCTGAAGGTTTCGTTGGAATAAAATCGTCTCTATTTTGATTTCATAGGGTTTTTCCCCCTCAAGATGCTGCATACATATGTAACTGGAGGTTGTAGAAATTATAACGCCACCATGCTCTTGCTTATTTTCAACTACTCTCCTTAACCACACGTCTTTCAGGGTTTGCTGTGACCTTTAAGGTTGACAGTCAGAATCTCTCAAATGTCAGAATCTTCCAGGAGCCTAAAGCTCCATACCTATATTGAAGAGGTGCAATGTCTGCAGACCCTGAGAAACTATTTGAAAAATAGTTTGTCCAGTGAAGAATAGCCCCAGTCACACATTAATTTGATTAGCTGGCCCAAAAAAGGAAGCAAATCATTAAATATTGGACTTTAGATTGAAGCTGGCAGAGGATTAAGAGGTATTTTAGGCCTTTCAAGTCGAAGACAATGAGTGGTTAGATTTTGTTCCTGATCCAGGTAAGTTGAAATTGTAACAGTGAACTTGAAAGTTACTGAACAGCAGGTGCATATTTTGTGAATCAGGGTGCATGGCACAAATTGCATTCAAGTGCAATGTGTGCAGAGGGAGTGGTAGTGCACTTCTGGTGTTCGAGGCTGCAGTTGCAATAAACAATTAAACCCTCACATGTTTGCATAACCTCCAGTACACGATTCAAAAAGATAAATGTCTCCCTTCCTCTCAATGAAATTTAAGCAACACAATTCAATAAACAGCCTTTATTGACCATTTGAGTCACAGGTATTGCAATGAAGAACTACTTTTATCATACAAGATGATGCACACAGCCATTGCCACGGTAATCCAGTGTTTATGGCTGAAGATAGGCACAGAGGATTATTGGGAAGTGGTGTTCCTGCGGGCTTTGTGTGATGTCAGCAGGAGACAGAAGCTTTAATTGTCTTCCGATTTTGTTAATGGACCTGAGTAAATTGTATCTGTCACAAGCGTCCCCAGTGTCACCTTCTTCATCACTGATTATTTTTACTGCAACAACTGAGGGGCTGTGTGGGTTGTCAATATATGTAAATCAAACAGGACAAGGAGGGAAAGAGCTCCTCCAAGTTTTTGGAGCTATTATTCTGTGACAGCCTGGTGCTCACTGCACAAAGAAGGAAAAACTTTGCAGTGAATCTTGATATACAGCACCACTCAAAAGTTTGGACACATCTTCACCAGGAAAGGAAGACCAAGAGTTAGAATAAATTCATTAGAGTCACCAGCACCAGAAATCCACAATTAATGACACCTCAGATTAGAATCCACATAAATGCTTCACAGAGTTCATGTAGCAGACATATCTCAACATCAACTGCCAAAATTAGACCTTCATGATCGAATTTGCTGCAAAGGAACCACAACTGAGAGAAAACAACAAGAAAAAGAGAATTGTTTGGGCCAAGAAACACAAGGAGTGGACCAGAGGAAATCTATACTTTAGTCTAATGATGCCAAATTGGTGAAGTGCTGTGTATTTGTGAGACGTAAAGAAGGTGAACGGATATCTATATCATGGTATCTGCATGTGTGGTTCCCACCGTGAAGCATGGAGCAGGTGTGATGGTGTTGGGGGGCTTTGTTGTTGATCCAAAAGACACCTATATCAGGCTATTTAAGTGCTATTTAACCAAGAAGGAGTGTGTGCAAGGCTGTCATCAAAGCAAAAGGTGGTTTGAAGATATTTTTTTTTTGGTTTATCACATAATTCCATATGTTAAAACCTTGTAAAGTCAAATGGCATAAGTGGTGGACAGTAAAGCTTATCAAATACTTTTGGATTTTGGACTGCTGGTCGGACAAAACAAACTATTTTAAAGATATCACTTTGAGCTTCAGGGAATTTGGGCATTCTTTAGTATCTTGGAGACTGAGGAAAAACATCAACAGATTTATAATTTAATAAAAACATTTGTTAGTTGCATTTTTAGTGAACATTAAAGTGAGATCCAGTCTGTGCAGTGGGAGGTTTGTAGTTTGAGTCATGTTTAATTGAATGTACATTGTTTTATGACAAGATGTTTACTGTTCCATATTCTTTTCTGTTTTTTTTTAATCATCTGCTGCCAGATGATTGTGGGCATTTTAATGTGTATATTTAGCCATCATCATGCTGTCTCAGCCTACTCTTTATTGCAGCACGTATAGCATAGAAACATTTCTTTCACAGATTATTTTACATCAATATTGCATTGCCATGCTCAAACATGGTGTAGGTGTGATGATAGCTGCTGAAATATATATCTTTTAAATGCACAGGGGGATTTTACAGTTTAAATTATAGCATATATTGTTCCTGTCAAGAACAATGACTATCAGATTTTATGCATTTGCCACAGGAAATCTGTTAGTCAAGGTTATAATGACTGACTAACCTAAATGCCTCAATAAACAGAGGGAGTCATGGGGATAACAAATGCAAAATATTCAGATCAGACAAGGCAGCGGGGATGCAAGAAGAAAAAGCATCAGAGATGATAAAAAGGGCCTTAATTGCGATGTCACAATGCTGGAAGCTTGTTCATAAACACTGAGCACTGACAGCGACAGCATGGTCACCTTTAGTCTTTAACCTGGACACAGAAACTGTCAGGAGGCTCCTGTCCGAGGAGATCAGGCTCAGGGTCATGAGGAATCTTAAGTTCAGAGACAAGTTGGGGTCAGGTCATTCAAAGACTGAAAACAAATTAGAAATTCTAAAAATCAATGAGAAACAGGCATGCAGTGACAGGATGCTAGAACAGGGGAGATGTGGTGCTGTCTCTGTGCTTTAGTTAAAAGCCTTGCTGCAGCATTTCTGAACATGCTGTAGCTGTTTCATGTTTAAGACAGATAAGGCAGGCAATGAAGTATTGGAGTAGTTATTTTGAGAGTGTAGAATGCTATTACAATATCATTTAAAGGTCATTTACTCTGCTTTTTTTAAAATCTCCAACCATGAAATATTCACAACTAAAGGAGAGGTAATAATAAAACATTGCATTTTCTGACCCCAAAAGCACTTTTATCAAGAGACAGTGCTACTTTATTACATTCGATAGTGCATTATAGATGCAATATACCTCAACAAAATATCATTCATATATCTGTGGTTCTACCTGGTTGGTATCAGGCTGCCAGAGGAGCTTTTATTACTTTTATAGTGCATTCTGCCTGTATATCTACACTACAGACAGGAACTGCAGTTTCTCAGACGCTAAAAAACAACTCATCTCCTCACATGAAAATAAATGTCTTCTGCAAACAAATGTCACTGTTGTCAGTGCAGTGTCAGTATATTCTTCTTTCTGCTCAAGTGTGCATGTTAAAGAGGAGCATGGAAGCTTATCTTACAGTCAACAGTGTTTACAAATTTGATCTGCACAAATGCAAAAAAAGGCACGCCACAGCTACAAATACCAGACGTTAGACAGAATATATCAGGCAAAAGGCCAGCAATCAGCAGGAACGCCATCCTACTGTAATGACGCCGAGCTGGACAGTCAGACGTAGGCTTTGCCTTGATGCATATCTATGAACATCACGAACAGGCGAGCAGACAACTCTGTCGTACTCTGACACCCACCTTGAACGAGTTTGACTGCATGCCAAGAAGGCGAACACGGTTCTCTGTGAGGACAGGATGACTTGCAGCAGTGATTCTCCTGTAAATCCTGTCAGAGGTTACCTTGGACAACATGGCCTTTTTATCAA
The DNA here is from genome assembly GCA_036365135.1 of Miichthys miiuy. NCBI lineage: Eukaryota > Metazoa > Chordata > Actinopteri > Sciaenidae > Miichthys > Miichthys miiuy. The sequence continues at coordinate 19,836,324 of CM071616.1, forward strand.
AACAGCTGCAGAGTCATTTACTTTTGATTGACGGATCAATTAATGAACTAATTGTTGCGGCTATAGTCTTGTTTTGATTACTTGAAGCATCACCATATAGTTAATTGGATTGGATTTCATTCTAAGCGAATACATCGTGATATACACTACTGTATATCAAGATGAGTTTGGCATATTTTTCATTATAATTAAAACATTATAATTAAGACACCAAATGTATTATTTACACTTGAAATAGCTCTGGCCCCCCAAAAAAGAATAATTAAATGATATATCCCCACAGTGGGATAATACTGTTCTTCACCCAAGTGCCCAATGGTTTTGAGTTTGTTTTCCAGTGTAGAAAAACAAGTTATTGACCCATGATCATTATTGAACCACATTGGTGCTTGCAATTAACCTGACTGGACCAGATGGTTTCTTACATAGCATCATCTGAGGAGTCGTTGTTGGAAAAGGATTGGATGAACCATCTGTCTGTCGTGGGTGAAATTTAACCAGACAGATCAATAAACCATGAATGAGCTTCCAGTGTTAATGACAAATATTCCTATTATTCTTATTTAACAGTTCCTCAGAGACATCTTTGACTCATTTTGCCCTTTCAGTTATCAGTCTGGTTGAACCACCGTACAGTGTTTTGTTCTCTGCAAACCTTTTATTCAAATTAACATCTGTTTGTGAAGAGTATCTTCTTTGGTACTTTCCAGTTGGTAGCCACATCTTTACTGGCCATTTCCAGTCATGTAGTCAGTCATTAATGACTTTTAATCAATGCCTGGTTTCTGTATGGTTTCTATATGTTCATATATATATATATATATATAAATTCTTGAACTCAGATTGTTCAGTTTGCCTTTAAATTTCAGACATTTTCAGACAAATCATAGTAACTATTAATGCACTATAGTTGTGTTGCTCAGATTCTTCTATTTCAAGGTGCCAAAAGTTTTGAATGGGTGGTTTGATTACTCAGATATCAAGTTGTTTTTTCACACTTTCAGTAACCATGTAATGGCCTTATTATAAGTATTCATGATTCATCAAGTTTAATTACAATACAAAGTTTACAAAGTCTGTTCGTCTTGACTGCCTATATGTGATTACTCCTATTTTCATTGTACAAGACTTGAATACTACCAACGAGGTGCACACATAAACTGGAATGACCCGGTGCTCTGTGTTTGGTGTTGTGTGTCGAGTAATGGTCAGGGGTTTCAAGAAGTAAGTTTGGCAGTTTTCAATTATGAATGAGGAAGGAAACAGGAAAAAGCACAGCAGACTCCATAGAAGTTATTGTTGGAGTTTAAGTGGCCTTGAAGGCTCATCATAGAAAATGCATGATGCCAAGCAACACTTCAAATCGAATCCAGGATCTATGCTGTTAATGGCCAATAATTAACAAAATGAATGAAAGACAAATCATTTCTCATTTTATACAAATTGACTTATTGATTAATCCATTTATTCTGCTGCAGTGTCAGAGTTTCTATTGATTGGTGACTGTTTTGTGTGTGAGCGAGTGTCCTAAACTCAAGATTCTCGCTATTTGGAGTTGCTTTTGTGAAGATGAAAGCACTGTGCTTTTACAGAACAGTACCAGTAGACTCTGCAGTAAGTCTCTGCTGCAACATGATAAAGGCTGGTCGGCCACAAAAGACCTAACCTTCTTGAGAAGACACTCAGTATTACTAAGAAATCCCCCAAATACCCCAGTGCATATTGTCAACATGATTTAGTAAGTGTTACCTTGTGTTTTGTATTGTTATTATATTTTATACTATTTAAAATATTGCTGCTTTTACTACGTAGATCCCAGCAGCACTCCATGTTGTTTGTTTCTTCTGAAACACAGAACTTTGAAACATTCATGTCTTTGAACACCGGAGAGAATAATAGGAACATTATATTCACTGCGTGCTGTGCCACTGGGTTTGAAAGTACTCGTCACTTTGTTGGGAGCGACGGCTGCCGTTTATTTTGAGACCAGACTGTGATCTTACCAGTTTACTGTATATGAGTGGTACCAAAATAAATGAAAGCCATCCTGCCTTTCAGAGGTAGATGGAAAAAAAAGACACTATGCACTTTGATGATTTCTGTGCCAGTTTGGACTCCACTGTGAGACACAACTGATATAAAATCATTTTGATGCTACTGATGTGTGATCAGGTGAATGGTGGCTCTGCCAAGCCCTGTTCACTTGTTCTTGCACTATGTTCTGAGTACCAACTCCCATGAGAAGTACATAACACTCAATGCCACTAAGTCACACACCACCAACTATTTCACTGATTTCTCAATGGGCAGTAAAGCAAACTGCCGCCAACTATAACTGCTGTCAGCTAATGTTAATTTACTTTGTTAGCTGTGCTGCCCGGACTGTGAGCTCAGAGCACTGGAGGGGTGTTACCGTTTATCAGAATGAAGAGGAGGTTTTCAGGCTCGGGCTGGGCATGCAGAAAGGATGCAATGCCAGAATGGACACCAGAAACAGAGCTGGGCAAATGAGCAACATACAGACAGAGGCAGTGTATGGCAATGGCAAAGAGACGATAAGAGGATGACAGAGGAAGCCGAGAAGGGAAAAAGCGAGTGACCAAGTGAGATGCTGTTGGACATGAGTAAATCTGAGACTGATTTAGTCATTGGCGAGAGGTTCGTGAAATAATAGGCTGAAAGACAGAGCTGGGCTTCTTGCTGTTGGACTAGTAAGTAATATTAGCTGGCTGCTATGTCTTGTGTTGGTGGACTTTGGTTTGATATTTCGCTGTCTGTGTGTCTAGCTGTCCATATGTACCACAGTGGTACTGCACTCTAAAAATGAGGGTGCCAAACTGTGAAACATATCAACTCTTACAAACTGTTGCATTAGTTAACACTCATTTTTAGGGCTGCAACGATTCAACCTCGATTACAAAAAATGATCGAGGAATTTCCTCTACCTCGAAGCCTCGTTTGATTAAATTTAAAGCTCACGTTTCGCACGGATTCTTTTTAGTGTGACACAACATGCTTACGTTACAGGCTATGCGTCCCCTGCAAAGCGGAAGAAGACGGAAGCGGGCTTTTGATAACAGAATGGCAGACGCAGACTGAAAACAGCGAAAATGAGCAAACGCTGCAAAGCGAAAGTAATAAGAATAATAATTTTATACGATTACTCAATTAATCAATAGAATATTCGACAGAATACTCGCTTACCAAAATATTCGATAGCTGCAGCCCTACTCATTTTGGACGGTGACTTTGGGTAGGTAAAAAAAGTAAAGAGACTACTTATCTTGGCAAACCTTAATTTCACATTCTCTCACCAGTATTGACACATTCCTTATAAGTGATTGCTATTGATTGTCTGTTAACCCTCAATGAGTATGGTTGACTTTTCTATAGATTATCTCCCATGTGATGTTTGAGAATCAATCGTAAGACAAAAAGGTAAAAATCCAAAATACTATCCATAATTTTGGAGCATGTTCTGGCCTTTTGAACTTTTTCAAGCCACCAGTGTGAGGCATCAGCTGTTGTTAATTCATTATTTTGAGTCAATAAGCATGTTGTCTCGAATTTGTCGCTTACAGATATCCATTCACAGTTCAAAGAGTCTTTCCAAACTAATCAGTCACTTGTCCTACAAATCTTTTGGTACGATTGAAGTTGAAGTTGAGGTTGAAGATGGGTGACATGACGCCACTGTACCAGTCGCACAGTATGTTGTATGTACATTTATTTGTGATGGTTATATCAAAACCAAATGTAACCATCTACCATTCAAGTCAAGTTTGCCATCGTCATATTTACATCTGTTTGCACCACAAAAACTGTGTCACCAACCTGAAACAGACTCACCAGTGTGTGTCCCGATTGCAGGAGTACCCGAGCTTATCAGTCCTACACTCCACTTCTGCTAGAAGCAGAGTGGCATGAACAATGCTTAACTGAGTCTTGCTCATGCCAGCAGTCAGTCAGACTTGTTGTAGTTGTGTTCATCACGGCCTGTGCACAACCAGCAAACTCCACCAGAGTGATAACTTGCTGCACCAGCAGTCAGAGCTGCTTTGATCACCAAAATCACTCTCACCACAGTCTGTCAGCCTGTGAAGCAGCCACAGCAGCAGCAGCCCACACAGACCTTCCAGAATTATGCTTGTCACAGATACTCAGTCACACTTGCCACGGTCGGGCTGTTGCACCCATGGTCAAAGTAGCCAGCTGCACGGAGCTTCTGTTTGCCGTGATCCACCATAGTTGTAGCCAAAGTTGCACTCACCCTTGCTGCATTCAGCATCATTCTCGCCAGAGACGTGCTTACCTCAGCCACAATCAGTCATGCTCACTGGAGTGCTACACAGCCTGAGCAGCTGGCACTATACGCTACATGAGACCAAGCAGCCATAGTTGGAGTCACACTTGCCAGAGGCACCCTCACAGCTGCCATCATTCACACTAAGTGGGATCCTACTGGCCACACAAAAAGCCCCAGTAAACATCTCATCCACAGAGACTCACAGTAGGACCCAAAGCTGATCAGAGCCCCGTTCAGAGTCACACTTTCCCCATTCCACTGGAGGGAAAGCTGATTATTATCTAAAGTGGGAAAAGGTTACATATCATGGTTTAGGGTATACAAAAAGCTATGAATTTATTTGTGTAGGTCCACGTGTGTTGCCAGATTAAATTTATACGTGTTACTATATGTCTTCTATCCGTCTGTGTGGTGTAATAAAAAGGTAATGAAACTTGATGTGCGTGCCTAGATCTGTGGAATTCACATTTGCAGCGTAAGGTCTTTTTTGATGCACGGTATCTGCTCTTCAGATAAGATTAAATATTTCTTGCAAGTCCAATGTATTTCTGGGAAGAACACCATCAGTAATATGGCTCTGTGTCATTCAGGAAAATGGGTGGCCAATTCTTGCCAATGGCGTACTCGCCTACATATCTGGCTGGATGACGATAAAATATGAATTGGCTATTTAAAGTTCAGTCAAAAGACAGTATTTGTATATTAGTTCAATATATGGACATTTCAGTGCACATATTTGAATTTTATTACAACTTTAAAATAGATTGCATATTTCAGCAAATGCATCTCCATGGATAATTTTTAAAAATACTGACACATTTATTTCATTTCATTCAGTCAGGAGTTTTTCACTTTTATTGAAAGTTGTGCTGCTGCCATCACCTGCCGCACATTCAGGAGGGCAGGTTTTTCATAAAAGCAATAAAGTAAAATGCTGAAAAAATACTTTCTTTGTAATGTTAGCAATGTCAGCATCATGCAAATTTGAATTTGGCCTTTGGTATATCTACAGATCAGACCAAATTGATTTCCAGAAATGAAACAAACTTGTTGCTTTTGAAATCATTCATCTCGCGCCTCATGTTGTTATAGCATACAATCCTTGAACCTTTACAGTATATCTTCGTTTGGATAGGGTAAGAAAAACAAGAACACACATTCAACACAATTTCCTACTAAGTGGCAAAGACAAGCTTATACAGTAGAGCTTCAAGGTGAACCACAGCATGGATGTTTGATTTATGGTTTAAATTATTCCGTGGGCCAGTCTAGTGCCTGTGCTGAACTCTACTGCTCTTTGTATGGCTATTACCTGAGAGTGAAACCTTGCATTCCAATTACAGTTAGGCTATATAGCTGTCATTCACATTAGTAATGACTATAGCTTCTACTTGCACTGAATCGCCACTCTGCCCATGAATACCTTGCCTGTTAGTGTGATCGATAGCTACTGATCAAGCCACTTCAGAGACGCGCACTTAAACTGAATAATCTATCCAGTGAATGTATAAAAAAAAAAACCCACTTGACTTTTATAAAACATAAGCAGGATGTGGAAGTAAATCGTGGTATGCATGTTTTAAATTGATTTTCAAAATGTGCGTAGCAAGGTTGATCACAACAGTCAACATTTACATTGAGGCATAAGTCAATAAGTGATTGACCTGTGATCTGAGCTTCAGTAATTCAATAAAAGCATACAGGACACGGTCAGCTTTACTGTACTGTAAGCTTTACCTGATGTTTAAGCATCAGCAGGATCAAAGCAGCAGATTCAAGGATATTTCAAGGAATCATTTGGGTCATAGTCACTGCTGGATTGATGAATTGGGGTTTTGATATGGGAGTTAGCCCCAATCATGGCTCCAGAGGTGTGTATTTTAATTTCATGATACAACTTTAAAGGTCCAGTGTGTCAGATTTAGGGGGCTCCATTTACAGAATATGGCAGAAGTGAAATATAATATTCTTAACTATGTTTTTTATTACCATGTTTCTACAATACATGCACTCTCTTTTAAAATACTCGTATATCAACAAGACACATACTGATAGATTTTGAACTGAGGATGACGCTAGAAGAAAAGTCAATATGAATTTCTGTACCAAATTCCAATCCATCCAATAGATGTCAAGATATTTCACTCAAAACCACAAATATCTCAAGAATATAGGAAATACGCGGATTGCCAAAGTCTTTAGGATTCATTGTCTGGGGCCAATGAATTTCCTGCCAGTCCTCAAACAGATGCAGAGATATTCTATTCGGATAAGTGAAGACTTTGACCTATCGAGACGCCAGAGGAAAAGACACAGAAAGACCAAAAACAGCTTCATTCTTTGGGGATTTTTAATGTCTGTACAAAATTTCAAACAGTTAATATGTACCAAAGTGGTGGGCCGACCGACCTACATTTACCACACCGCGAGCAAAGTGATGTACAAGGAGGGACAGTGAATAAAGGTCTGGGGAAGACCTGACATGTTCATGCACAGACCATCTCTGCTACAGTAGTAATACGAAGTGATATGTGGAACGTTTGATTGATGGCAATGACATGGAAGTCCCATCGGAGAATAAACAGCCCATCTCATGTTCTTGCTCCGGTGCGTCTTAAATCTTAGCGAAACCACACGAGTTAAAGGACAAGATGAAGCTAGACAGATAGATGTTTGCCAAGCGCCCTTTTTCTTGTCTCATACCTCGTTTATCTGATGACTTTGGGGGACTATCTGCCAGTCTTGTGAATTTTTCAGACTCACTGTATGATCTAGAAAGCTGTGATTTAAGCCACGGTGAACTAGGTTAATGGACCAACAATTAAATGATGCCGGTGATGTATTTAATCTTTCCTGTGTGGCACAATCTAACTCAGGTTGGTTCCAGTGGTATTAACCTTGTGAATTCCTTTGTTATGGACTGCTTTTTACCTTTTTGGACTAAGTGGGTGCCATTCAGTCATTCCCCACTTAGCAAAACCTACCTATTGGCTATCTGAGACCTCTGATGCATGAGACAGGTCCTGTACAGTACATTAAATGAATAGTTCATTAGTCCAAGATGTAGATTTCAGGGTAGTTCGGAGGAGCAGTTGGAAAAAAGTATTTTTCATAGTGCCTAAAAACCCCAATGTGACACGAAGAGTTCATCTCATTAACAAAAACTAGACAGTGTGAAAGTTTAAATAGGAGAACTGCTGTTGCTTCTGGGCTTGTCTTTAAAAGTCCTGTTAGCAATATACTTTATGGGATACTAAACATTAAAAATGAACAATCTAACGTATCTGTACAAAGCGATTCCTCGTTCATAATTTATTGCTTCCTGGCTTCAAGCCAGTGTTCCTTTGGGAGACAAATTTGATGGAGCGGTGACTCAGCGTCTCGCCTAGTGGACAACAGTTTGTTCGTAGAGTCGAGTGATGGATATGTTTTCTTTCCATAAATGTCTTTACAGCTAATTAGTTTGAGCACATAATGTCATCGTGAGTTTTAAATGATTTATTGTGATATTTTTGGGTACTTGTTAGCATATCGCTCTTTTATTTTGGGTCCTAAAGATCTATTGCACAGTGAAATTCCTTTTTGAAAAGACGTTGAGAGATGTGCGATCCAACGTCTTTGTAATCAAACTTCAAGTCAATGATAGTTGTCACGGCCTATTTAAAGCAAATTGTTTTTGACTTTTGTCAAACTCTCATAGCACCAAATCTCAACTCAACAACAACAAGAGGCTTTATGGGATCAGATGACCCTCTAGGCTTAAATCAAGCCCACCAAGCACTTCAAAAACTGACACCAGTGAGATGTCTTAAAATGGTTTAGAAAATGAATCAAGTGAGCAATCAGCAGGTTAATCATATAACAATTACTGCCATGCAAACAAGTGGAACATGCTGTTATCCATGAATAATGCAGGCAGCCCCAGGGCCAATTAGTGGGGGTGCATCATCGCTTCAAATGGGATTTGTCAGGTAATAACTTAGACACCACCAGCTTGATTTTGACAAAACCTGATGTGATAATGCGGTTTTGCACAGGATCCAGTGAGCCATAGCTGCATGAGCCCACATGGCACCTCACTGTTCATTTTCATCTGCTGCTTCAAGCTCTTTACCGTACTATAGCTCATATACCAGGTCTAACCTTTTTCATCATATCTAGAGCACCACATAGTCCAAAGCAAATTCCTAGTTCCTTCTCCTCGAGCACAGTTATAGCATGCGGTATCTGTTGCGTGCTTTGCAATGCCACGCTCATTTGTATTCCCATAGCATCCTCACAGCAGTAGGCTACTGTTCTGACCCGCAGTATGATTCTCTGTGCACAACCGAGCTGTGTCAACGTCACTGAATTAATTGGCCAAACATGCATGTTCATGCAGGCAACCAGAAGAAGTCAAGCTATGTTCAGCTTTAGTTTTGTGCTGCAGTTTCTGATTTGGGAGTCATATTCTTATGTACATCTATAAGATAGGGAATCTCTCTTTTTTTTTTTTTTTAGAGTTTCTGTTAAGGCAAACTCAATACTGCACAAATGTTAAACAATCATATATAATATGTATAATGATATAACAGTTTTATACATTTTTGTTGTAGATTTTGATAGGAATGGGGCAAGATATGTGTACAAATTGTGCAGCACGTCTCAGTGTTAACTCTCTTTTTGCGATCGCCTTTTTATTGTTTTGTATCCTAAAACAAAAAGGTCAGTGACAAACAATTCATAGATACTCCATCCATCCTACGCTCTCCCTACTACACAATGTCCACTTCCAATGTCGTTCACAGCTTGTACACCATCAGTACTTGCAGACACATAATATATGCACCAACTGGCCGCTTCATTAGGTACACTTGTGCATTCCAATGTGATCCAATACAACAACTCTGCCATAAATGTAACTTATGTTTTACTTTTTGATGACACAGTCATAGAGGTATTAATGTAACTATTATGGTTACTACTGAGGTTGTAGTTTGCAGTAGTGTTAAACTGGACTGTGTTATATTCTACTACTTCTACCCTGCCCGCCATTCTTCCAGCCTCCTATCCACCCTGCCTCCACCCCACAAAGACCTCAGGTAGGTAATTACATGATAAGATCCTCATCAAAACTGCCTCAAGTTTTAGTGCCATGCGTTTTGCAGCAGAACCTTCAAACAGAAGTTTCTACATCCAGTCGTAAAGTAACCTTTTCTGCTTGGATAAAGCGTGCCATGGTATCATCGCCATCCTTTTAGCTGCCAGCTATCCAGTTTCGCTTTTGTGATAGGGATAACTCTAAATTAGTGCCATCCTCTTAATATTTGTGCTGTATACAGCCTCGCAGGTTGTGTGTTGTCACAACAGTGGTCTCCGGCTTAATGAAAATCCACCATTAATATGTGGCGGAGCGATAAATTGTACATCTCACTTCTCAATCCCTTCCTTCTGGCACCCACTGTTTCTCATTGTAAGCCAGTTTGGTTTCCCCTCCTCCTAATGGGCAAAGACTTTGTTCCAGCTGTAATCATAATCCATTGAGGAGATGCAGAACTTGTCGCAGTTTGAACTGAGATATTAATTTCCCCTCCATGTGGGACCCTGCTCTGCTGGCCATGTAATGCTATCAGCTTTGAAGGAATCTTGTCTGGTTAAGCCTTTTACAAACGGTCTGTTTAACGTCTATTTTCATGCTTAGACTTGATTCTGTTGCCATGGCGTGGTGTAGTTGGCAGCCAGTTACAGTAGCTCTGAGCACTTCTGTGTGTTTTTTTTCAAAACCAACCTCCCTCCGATTTGTGTGCAAACATGGACTTTTTTCTGTTATACAGACTACTTCGTGAACACATCAGGTGACCCACTCAAAAAAAGACACGGCTCTCTTGGTTACACTCGAGAACAGCTGTTGTAGCAGCTAGGCAGCATTAGCGTACTCTCTGTGGGAAGATTGGAGATCAATACCGAAGTGAGGAGAAGAAGACGGGGATGCAGAGCTGGATCTAAGTGCCAGGAGATCTAACCTTCCCCATGTTATCATGGGGAAGGTTAGATCCTCTGGTAACTCTGGATGGCTTTTAACTTGGAGTTGGAAGCGGGTCGCTGCAGGAAGGACTCAGCCTTTTGTACATGGGGAGCCACCAGGGCACCCTTATTTATTTATTTATTTATACGTATTTTTCTTATCTAGCTTGTATATTGTGAGCTGCTGTAAGAGGTCAATTTCCCCTGTGTGGGATCAATAAAGTCTATCTTATTTTATCTCATCTTATTTGCGCTGATGGTGCAGGAAGGGAATTGTAGCGTCTGACACTGTTATGTTAAATGTCATGGGTGAAGTAAAATATTGAACATACAGTTTTTGCAGTAAAGAAGATGGGCGCCGAGAAAAACACAGCAATATTAATGAAAACAGACAAACATTTGTGCGTAATAAAGTTTCATTTAAACCCAGAGCTGCTTTTTGAAGCCACTTACAGTGTGCAACATTAATTGTATTTTATTTTTTCTTCTTGATCTCGTGTCTTGAGTAAAGAGTAACTTTATTTTTCTCACTTTTGGCCCTTAAGGCAAAATCCTTAGCTTTAGAAACCACTGCTAATAATGTTGTTGTTCTTCTTACTGTTTATTTAATGATGTTGTTGAAACTGCTTGATGCTTTTTTTTCCCCCCCTCTAATCATGATTTTTCTCCCATTTGCTCCCAGCATTAAAAAAAAACAGGACTTAAAGTATATTCCACATATTTATTGTTCATACTGTATGTGGCCTATTTAATTTGCTCCCATTATGTGAAACACTATTTTCTGAAATGTAAATATAAACCTCGATCAACTGTGTCACTAAAAGGGCAAACAGTGAGGGGGTCTGCAATGGCTTGACTTGTACAGCCCATTGAGCTGCGAGCGGTGTAACAAGGCCTGAGGTAATACACGAGCACAGGTGGTGAGTGTTAGAGAAGGTATTGCTCTTCACCGGGAATCCTTGATGAACTCTGACAGCTTTCACCTACGAGGCAGCCACACTGTCCCCGGCTCAACAGCTGCTTTGCAGTTTTGTTTTTGTTTTGTTTTTTTGTTAATAATTACGGCTGTAGTGAGTGACTTGTATGCAGATCTGGAGGCTCTAATTGTAAAAGTCACACTGATTTACATGATTATTCTATTTATCTGATCAGATCTCTTCCTCCCAGCAGCGTGATGAATGCTTTGGCAGGGACAATTGCCTTATTACAGTAGATTTATAATGATAATATATGATTTCAGCATGGAAAGGTATTTTCTCAGTCAAATTGAGAGTGTAACAATGACCTGTAATGGAAAATACACAGTGAATAATGGTGTGCGCCCTATAAAATATGGACTTTTTTTTAATCTCGAGGGTTATTGTGTCAACGCTGTTCATTGAGCTCTGTTGGCGTCATTGTGTGGGAACGCACTCCATTCATTTCTAAGACAAGATAGACTTTATTGATCCCCACACCGGGGAAATTAGCTTCTTAAAGCGGCTCACTGTATACAAAGTGGATAAGAAAAATACTCTAAATGGTGGTGCCTTGGTTCCCTCTCCACGTATGAAAGGCTGAGTCCTTCCTGTAGCGACCGGTTCTGACTCCAGCCTGAGGTTCACAGACATTTCCATTGCTTTGTGTTGTTCTTTCTCTCTCTCCCTGCTTTCCTGAAGTTGAATGCCATCAAAAGTTACCAGCGAGTCCGACGTGAATTCACTCAACAACGTCTCTGTGGTGCTACACTCTCCGCACTCCCTGTGAAACCTGCTTTTCGCTGTTAGCGCCTCCATCTTATTAGGAAGAGATCTTCCGTTCCCCATGATAACAGATGGTACGCATGGTTTGTACCGTCCTTTCCACTCCTGGTGCTGAGATCCAGCTCTGCGTCCCCGTCTCCTTCTCCTCACTTCAGCATGAATCTCTAGTCTTTCCACAGAGAGTGTACTAGCAATGCCTAGCGCTAACACCTGTTCTCGAGTGTAACCAAGAGAGCTGTGGCTTTTTTTTTTTTTTTGAATGAGTCACCCAATGTATCATGAGGTAGGGCGTATAACAGGAAAAAGTCCATGTTTGCGCACAGATTGATACAAAAAATACTAAAAACACAGAGCAACCGGCTGCCACCCAGGCGGCGCCATAGCAATCTATCTTATACTGTATACTTTACAGATTTGATAAATGGATATCAAATATTATAGATTCAGCACTATCTATAGAGAATTACCCAACTGTGCTGTGTGTGTGCTAACATGCTCAACTCAGTAAGCATTATAGACCTTACCCGTTAACAACCTGACAGTTGAGAACCGGTGACGGCTTACGGTAATATTGAATCGAGGTGTTAGGGCCAAATCGGCTTTATTCAGACACAGAGGGGGACTGTTGCAATTCAGCCACACTTTTACATGTGAAAAGAGAGAGGGAGGAATAATGAGCTGAAATAGATAATACAGGCCAGGGAGCAGTCTTATATGAGGCCATTCCCTCAGCAGCAAGCCATCATGGTTTTATGGAAGCCAAGGTGGCCTGTCAGTGGGTTTAAACATTACACTTCTTGCAAGTACTTACAAGAATTTGCACTTCTCTGTTGTTTCATTCATTGTTGTATTACTCGTCTCCAGTCTGCCATTGCACAACCATGATGAGAGCTTAAGCCTCTGAAAGCCTTGTCAATTATCAAGTCACTGTCACATGCTTGCTTGCAGGTTTGAGCATCAAATCATAAATGTTTAAAGACTGTAACATTGGTTTACTTTAAAACACTTTGGCCTCATTTTGGAAACCAGATTTATGATTCTCCCCCGCTCTCTACTGTCATGTAAATTTACACACACACCGCATAAAAGTCAAAATCTTAAAAATAATTCCATCTGGTGTATTTTATAATTAATTTCTTTATGCTAATAAAGGTCTCTTGTGCATTTTGAGGATGTCAGACAGTTTTCCCACCTCTGTAAACGTGCAGTCAAAGGAGAGTAAGCTTTTATAGAGTAGTTCTTGGCAAAACCAGCAAATAGGCGGCCTCGTTCTATACATTCCTGCCAAGTTTAGCACTAATAGAAACATTTATCAAGTTCGCTTCAACTTAAATTCAGAGGACATTTAATATATTTAGCATTTATTATACCTGAGAGCAATTTGTGCTGCTTTATTCTACAGTTTGATAGTCCCTCGCAGCACCTGTGAACAGTATACACTACGCTAAACATCAGTCAGCCAAACCTTGGCACAGCGAGATGAAAATGACAGCATTGAATTTGTCTTTGTTCAGTCCTTAAAACAGCAACAGAGGCTCATTGTCATGTGGTGTAGTGTTCATAACAGATCCACCCTACTCTCATTACATGTCTGTGAGGAGCAAACCTAAATCTTGACAAATCATTGGCGTAATATAATAGTGATGGACCCCATCAGGTTTGCCTGGCAGCACATTGATCATTTGGCAGTGATGAGGCCTAATGATCATAACAAGGCTCATACCCAAAGTCCCAAAACAGAACAAAATTGTCCTCACTCATTAGATCCACCTGTGTTCAGGGCGTAATCTACAACCTCGATCTCAGATGAACTCATGTACACCTTCATCAATATTAACACTATTCATCACATCAAAGTGGATATTGTTACTATTTTCACGCAAAAGAAGCGCCAATGCTCACTTGGTTTGGTCGTTTGTAGTGTCAGAAATTGGACAACAATATGCATGTCCATGTTAGTTATTAGCTATTAAAAAAATGTGTTACTTTGAGCTAACTATTTCACCTGTTTATCCGTCATGTTTAGATAACTGTTTCAACTGATTCATTACTTTTAGCTTTTAATTGTTTCTATTTCAGCTGTTATTCATCAAGCTAATACTTTAACTGTATTTCCTTAGCTAACTATTTCCATTGTTATTCAAGCTACCTATTTCAATGATGGATGCATTGGCTAACTATTTTTTCATCAGCTAGCTATAACTTTCATTAGCTATATATAAATATATAAAATAAAAGGCTCTAGCTGACTTGCAATTAACAAAAAAAAAATGAATCTCAATATGACATTAGAAAACTTGTTTTACTTTTACTAAAACAGCAACAACGGGCACAGTTTGAACTTTTTACCTATGTGGTTAAAGACCACAAAGATCACTGGTAGATGCTCAGTGCATGACCGTCACATCAAAGTAATGTGACAGGATTTAGAGCTATTTTTAGTTTAACAGCCACTCGGATTACATGGCTATAGAGCTGTGTCCTAAATTCAACAATTACTGCAGTCAGCAGTGTCCATTGGCTGATGAGGACCACATTTATTTTTTTTGGGGTGTGGGGGGTGTTAGGGGGATTTATTTATATAGAAAATATACCATTTGAACTTCCTTTAGGTCATAAATGATAGTCAAAGTATAATAAATAAATGGAAAAATAAATTCCCCAAGTGACATAATTTGAGGAGAGAAATAGGTCCTGCCGCTTCTTATTTTACCACTTATTATCTTTATCATCCAACAAATCACTCCACAGATTTATTTATATTCACCTATTTGCATCAAAGCCATGTCTAGCATTTTAATTCAAATGCTATATGTCAAATGTGATTACATTACTCGTTGCATATGCTTTTTTTTCACCTTCTGAAAATAAATAAAGTGACAGTAGAATTAGAAACAAATTTTACAAGACTGGGAGAGTGCTTGAGTTCTACTGTCACCTAAGGCAAGCTATTTTTAATTTGCCAACAAAAGCGCCATGTCTTTCCCCCCCCCCCCCCTCCTCCTTTCTTCATAGTTTCTGTTTCAAGACAATCTGAGCTCCAGGCTCCTCATTTGCATGACAGGTATTGGTAAATCGGATGCAGAACTGTAGACGGCGGCCGGCAGCCAGTCTTTTAATGACTGTTTGTCTTATTCTTATAGAAATGATTTGTTGACACTTGTAAGAGTGCTGCCTAGTAAGCTTTGATTTGATTTTTCTCCGGGGCTCTAATTGTCAACATGAACTGAATCATACGTCCTATAGGAAATGTGACAGATGATGCACTTTATGGACTGTCTAATGAGAATAATTAAATCTTTACCGCCTTTATCTTTTCTGTTTTTGTTTACTGAGCACATTATTACCGTCTGTGCTGCGTCTCTTTAAAAAGAAACCCTTTCAATTACGTCAAACCACCGGTGATGAAACTAGACTGGGTTAAGACTGAACCTCAAGGCATAGAGGAATCAACGTATTTTGAAAAGACTTATTCATCTAGGACATTTAGAGCCTTAAAGATGACACATACGCAAAGATGATCCCCATGTAAGTGGAAGTGATTTGAATAGGTGGCAATATATGTCAGGAAATTAGCATTGCAATTTTCAGACAGACATTATAACACAAGGAAATGATACCTCTGGCTCCAGAGGGCATCCTGTAGTTTTTTTATGGGGGAACATAAAATCTTTAATGGATAACGATCCAGAATTAGTTTTAACATAAACTCGGTTTGCAGAGAAAAAGGAAGGAAAGAGAGGACCAAAGAAAAAAAGCCTAATATGACATGTGCCAGAGAAACTAGGATCTCAGCTGTGTGCAGTTTACCAGCGTTTGTCAAGCAACGCAAGATTGGTTTAATTTGACACAGTCTGGAAGTTGGCCTGCCCTTGAGCTTGACATTTGTTGAAAAGGGAGATGAGGGCTGAAATTATAAAAAAAACAACATTTCAACTCAATTGCATGAACTCATGTACTCAGTTTAATTGGCTACATTTAGATTCATTTGTTTTTTTTTAAAGCCAAGTCATTCAGTTTTGAATGAATGCATGTGAAATAACTGGGATACTTTCGTATTTAAGTTAAGATTACCTGGCTCACTTTTATCTTTGCTTGGGCATTTAAACAACTAGATTACACATGCAAGAGATAGAGAGTCAATTTTAATGTTGATGTCATGGTGTATAGCATGTTTGGCTGGGAGGACCATCATTTTTTGTGAGGTTCAGAGATCTATGCAGAGACCGAGGGGTTGTCAGGTGGAAACAGATAGAGCTGTGTGTTGTCTGCATAGCAGTGATATGAGAAGCGATGCAAGCGGATAATCTGACCCAGAGAGGTGAATTAAATAGAAAGAGAAGAGGCCCCAGTACCAAGCCCTGGGGCACCCCTGTGGTGAGGTGCGGACAACTGTCCAAGCCGGGATACGTTGAAGGGGCGCCCTATGAGGTAGGATTCAAACCAGGAAAGCGCTGAACCAGTGATGCCCATGTTTGAGAGTAGCAAGAGAAGGATGTGTTGGTTAACTGTGTCAAAGGCAGCTGATAAATCAAGCAGAATAAGGACAGAGGACCGTGCTGCCGCTCTGGCATGTTTTAAAGCTTCTGTCACAGATCTCTGTCTCATGTAACAGAAATAAGCAACTCTTTCTCAGCCAGAGAAGAAAACAGATGGATTTGAGCTATATTGATGGCAACAAGGACACTCAGTCACCAGTTAATAAAGATGACTGTAAATATTTTTGCATCGATAACACCCCATAGCTCTCGTATTTATGAAGCGGAATGTCAGTGTTTATTGATTTCTGTCCCCCAATCCCCATAAGTGCATTGATTGAAATTGTCAACATGTTTCACACATTATTAAATAAATATATATATATATATATATATATATATATATATATATATAAATATATATAAATATATATAAATATATATAAATATAAAAATAGAATAAATTGCTGAAGTATATTTTATATGCTGGGTCAGGCACTGGAAGTGATGAAACACATTTTATGCGCATTTTTCCACTGCACAATACCCACTGGCCATTTTCTCCATTAGGAACAAAAGAAAGATTTTTAATTCTTGATATCGGGTTATTGTCAGTCTGACCATTTGGACCTCAAGGCTTATCTGAGCTTGATTTCCTCCTCATCAAACTATTGTTCATTGCAGTTTTATAGAGCAGTGTTTCTCAATCCTGGTCCAAATGATCAGCTCGTCATCAAGCTCTGCAGTGGCCTGATAACGAGCCACTCATTCGAATCAGGTGTGGTGGAGGAGGAAACATCTAAAACATGCAGGGCAGTGCTCCCCGAGGACCAGGATTGAGAAACACTGTTATAGAGCATGCAGCAGTTTAATATGGCGCACAATGACTTGGACGGATCCAAAATGCCACAAGCAGTGGCATCCCAAGTTTTTACCACTAGCTCGCCTCAAAATATTTAATAACTTGGGTTACAAACTGCCAAAAAAAAAAAAAATGAAGCTCCAATTGATCATACTTTTTAAAATAATTGGATGGTTATTCAGAGTTCTTTGGCTCAGGAGCATCGCTGCCAGTATAAAGACTTATTAGATGTGGATCTTTGACTTAACTTGGTGCTCAGCTACAATCAATACTTAGACAGCTCCTTTAAAAAGCGGTTTCACCTCAGAGCCATCACTAGTGTGGTATAGAAGTATGGTCACAGTTTGTAGCGTTATTAGTGCAGCCTCCTATCGAAGCCCTAACCTGAAGTGTATCTTTACATCCATTAATTTGTTTACTCCTCCTGTAATGATCGGCGCTCTACAGTAGCACAGAGAAACACCAATTCCCCAAGGATAGCGTTTGATCTTCTCTCTGTATGGCGGCAATAAAGGGGGGCTGAATCTCACAAAAGCACAATGAAAGCCTTTTAAGTGCGACACAGCTGCTACACGCGTGTGCGCTCGACTGGCTGTGTAACATTTGGCTTCCTTTCGCTCGTATTCTTGGTGATTTTAAGGCTGCATCGCAACAACTTGTGAGCACATGTATTTTTAATGAGAGGCTAGTTAATCTTTCTGTAAAACTGCAACCTCTCAATAATTATTATACGAGTAGAGGAAGGAAGTTGTGTACTCTATAATGTGTTTATTCCAGGGTTTTATGTGACGCATTATCCTGGCGGTGTTTGGTCGACTTGTTTATTAGTGCACTACTAAACTACGTCATCTCTCATGATTAGACGACAGACACCGGCACAGCACTTTTATGTATTCAGTTTAATTTAGTTCATTTAGGTGAGTTATTTAATATTTAATGTATTTGTTTTGAGGTAGACTTAATTATTTAGGCTCACATCTGTGATGGTAATAGTTATGTATATATAAGTTAGGCACTGTACAAAAATTATTGGTGTGGAGAGGGCAGGGTTGTACTTGAATTATACACAGTGCAACTTCTTTAAGCATAAAGATTAAAGAAAGCATGAATGTGAAAATGAGAACATTTAATATATTAAAAAGTGAAATTAGCAATTGCCAAATTGCTTTAAAATTTATCAAATATTGCAGCCTCTGTCTTTGAACCAAGAGATATCACATGGTAAACAGATATTTCCCAATCAAGCCAGGATTGTCTAGCTGCCTCGAAAGGTAATGCAATTCAGGCAGAAGGAATGGTTTCCACGTTCTCACACAATGTAAGAGCGACAGTCGGTGGCGTGAATGCACCTCCAACCATCACAAAAGAAGAAGAAGATTAACTTTATTGATCCCTTAATGGGAAAAGTCTTCCTTTTTTTCACTTAAGATTTACATATATAGACCCGAAATACAACCACACAGATGGAGAGAGAGATTGGTGGAACAATGGTGGGCAGCCATGTAACAGCAGAGCCCCCGGGAGCAGCTAGAACACCTCGGCAGAAGGTGAACTGGCACCTCTCCAGTTATCAGTCCGTGCTCCATGTTGTGGTCTGTGTTTAACCCCTCAGGTTCCCAAACCAAGTCCCTTTGGACTGAGCTACTGCCGCCGCAGAAAGGAGCAGTAAAGAAGAGAAAATAATCAAATGTGATGAAGTATGATCGTTATTTTAAACCATTTCTTGATTAAATTTAAAGAACAATTCATGTATCCTGATATATGTCCAAGATGACATCCGCAACCAAAGGATATTTAGTTTTGGCACAGAGGATTAAATAAACCAGAAAATATTCACATTTTAGAAGCAGAAATCAGAGAATTTGGACATATTTATCTGAAAAAATGACCCAAAACAGTTAGAACAGTTGCCGATTAATTCAATAGTTGATCAACCAATCATTGCAGCTCTACCCAACACTATCCTCACCCCAGCCAGGACCCAGATAATAAAACTAAACTATGAATTTGATCTAGGGCGGCACAGTGGTGCAGTGGTTAGCACTGTTGCCCTGCAGCAAGAAGTTTCCTGGTCTTGAACCTCGACTTAGGCCTTTCCGTGTGGGATTTGCAGGTTCTCTCTGGGTACTCCGGCTTCCTCCCACATTTCAAAGACATGCAGGTAAATTAGTGACTCTAACTTGCCCGTAGGTGTGAATGTGAGTGTGAATGATTGTTTGTGTCCTGTGATGAACTGGCAACTTGTCCAAGGTGAACCTCACCTTTTGCCCTAAGTCTACTGGGATAGACTCCAGCTCCCCACAACTCTGATGAGGATAAGCGGTTACAGAAAATGGATGGATGGATTTGATCTCATGTCTTGCCTAATTTAAGATCCGTTGTTTGACTGTTGACTCTGAGCCACATAACCAGGCACGTTTAACCAGGTGTGTTTTGGATCAGCAGCTAGACAGACACTCAGAGGAGACAGTTTCCTCCAGACAGGTGTGCCAAACAGCACACTTGCAAATATCATTACTCGAGCTAATGACTGTCGGGAAAATGGCTCGGATATGCAGGAGGGAGGGAAACACCTGTGTGAGCTCCCGCTTCACGCACAAGGTGATTCGATTTCACGTGAAAAGTGATGCACGGGTATTTGTTTTTGTTCTGTTAACTGCGGAAAGACAGATGATGATGATGATGATGTGTTCAGGACATCCATGGCGTGTAGTACAGATCATACTAGTAACATCCAACACTAAACAGACACAGACGCTGGTCTATATCATAAACAACTACCCCATGCCCCTTTTTCTGACTCTCATAAACCTTTAAACACCTTTTGATTCATATCACATCATAAAAAAAGTCTCATAATCGGACGTTGTTTGACAGCCACATGCTGTTAGGCATAAAAACGTCAGACGAAATCATATAAATCAAGAATATAAACAGGTCAAGAGTGGGAGGGTGGAGCAGCTTTTCCTGCTATAATTAAGGCTTAACTGAATAATTTAAACCTATTGATCACTTTTGAATATACCTGTTAAGCTATAAACATTTTACAGCATTTCCACATCATGACATCGTCTCCTTTTTTTCCCTCCTCTGTCGTCTTCACAGGAGTCTTCTGTTTAAACTGATATGGCTCCTGCACTCTGGAAGCTTCAATCACCGAACTTGAGCTTGTGGATCTTCCTCCTGCTCCTGAACCTCCTTCCTGACGCCAGGTATGACGACACACTGTACCTCACCTCCCAGTCCTCCGTCTTCCCCCTGTTTGCTATTTACTGTCTTCCTCCCTCTCAAGCCATTTCATTCTTAATTAATATTATACGAAACACATCCCCTCGACTCCGTCTCAACTGCTGATGTCTCGGCGATGTGTTTCATATAATATTAATCAGGCTCTCTGCTGCAGTAGACATTGTAATCTAACCAACACCATTAGAAGCAAAAGTTAATCTGTATTATAAGCAAAGAAAAGGCAGGAAATGTTTTTTTTTATTCTTTGTTATTATGCGGTGAGATGGTCTCAGCTGTGACTGGCAGTTTGGCAAATGAACTCTACTCTATAACTCCATAATGGTGTCGACAAAATAAACTGCAGGACTGCCCGAGAAAAGCATGAGCATTGAATGAAAGGAAAGGGAAGCAATATTCTTCTTATATTTATTCCTGCAACCACTGTAGATACTTTTTGCACTCAAGGACTTCCTGGACAACACTGTGACTTTCACATTTTTTTTGGACGAGGATTAAAATAGCCACCTTGTCCTAAATTTGTCCTGAAAAAGAGCATAACATAAAGTGAGCTTATCCTCTCATCTAAATGTAGCCAGTCCTCTCTCTCTCCTCCTGCACAGGTCTAAATTTCACTGACTGGTGAATTAATTTGCATTGTGCAGCAGACTACAACTATGATTGTCCATTCACAGCATTTTCACTCCTGCATCCTGGGCACATTTTTTTAGTTGGTGTGTTAAGAGTCAGCAAAAGATAAATAAAAATATAAAAAGAGAGAGAGAGAGAGAGGTGTGTGAGGGAGAAGCTCCAGGATGTCTAGGCGTCATTCTAATCACGCTCCCTGTAATTTCAAACGAAAAGATTGCACAGGTTGCCATGTTAGCATTGTTGATAAGGTAGGATGTTATGGCAGGGAAGACGCGGCGGAGTGTAAATCTCTTTAAGATTTTGCACGCTAGGAAAAGCTCACCGAACCTGGAAGAAAGCAGGCTGGGGAAAGAAATCAGAACAGTGTGACAGGGATTAGCCCAGTTTGCTTTGTCATCGTGCCACTTGGCTCTCTTTGCTTATTAGGAGCACACAGTGCTTGTAATTACATATATTAAATAGAAATGTGTGGCCAGGAGAAGGTGGTGGCCAAAACTGTCAAGTGATCTTTTTACAACAATATGTGCTTTTGGCCTTACTGTACCTTTCCCACTCAAAGACATGATGTATGAGGTTCACATAAAGAATCTTATGAACCATTGGTCTGGAGGCTGTATTTCATTATATATGGGCTAGAACCCTGAGTGCAAGTGAAGGGAAATCTCAGCACTACAGTATATAGAGACCTCTTCCTTAAAGAATCGTTCCTGCCCTGAGCTCATGCCAACACTTTTCTCAATGCCGGCGCTCACTCTCATTCACTGTCTATGTCTCTCAACCGATGCTTGCTTTCTTAAACTTCTTCATGTCACTATTTTGCAGCAAAACTTGCAAGCCACACACAGATTTAGAACCTGGGTATATGAAATAAACAAAGCCAGAACACAACAGGTAGAGTTTCAGAGTTTAGTCCATCAATCCACCTTTATGGCCTCAATTTCAGTGACATTTCTGACTGACTGCGGAGGTTTGATCATCTTACTGGCAGTCACAGTGTGACGTCCATCTTGGGCGTCCACGACACCCATGTGGCCGCTGCAGCCAAAACGGACTAATGGATGGAATAATCTGTATTTTCTGTCTGAATGTGACTTTAGGATGACTGTGAGTCAGGCCTTATCACCCTACATCAGTGGCCGACCTCACTAATGTTCTCTGGGCTAAATGGGAGCAAATCCTGCAGTCAGGTCCTAGCATTTTGTGGGAATAGTGGATGAAGCACATTAATATCCAATGGTTTTAGAATGAGGTGTAACACTCGGGTGTCCACATCTATCTACATCAGAAGTTTTTAAAACTGGAGGGGTGCGGGAGAGTTGAAGATGTGGGGTGACGTCGAGCTGCAATTGGCGTCGATATCAGTCCCCCTTTTGGCCTCCATAACTCGGTAAAATCTAAGCACTCAGATGTGATATATATATTCTTAGATTCAGTGTGACTTACACTTTCTGAGGACTCTGATTATCTCAGCTAAATCCCCAAAAAAGATGCTCCTTGTAACTTCAGAAGGTGCCTGAGAACCATAATTTTCTTCAGTATTAAAGTAATCCAGTGATTTGTGCACATCTATGGGTCCATTGCTAACTGGGACTGCTAATTGCTAATTTAGGATACTTTTAATTGTGCCAATTTGCTAAAATGTGAACAAATATAGGCAGAAATAAGTTGTAGTCAAGCTGTAGTTATGTGAGATTCAAGCATTTTGTTTCTCGCCACAAGTGTCCAAACCTCAACTTTCACCTCATTAACTAAAACAAAAATTAATGAATAAATAATTAATATAGTCATAAATTACAAAGGTACTTGAAGCCTTGACCTTGGTGCCATTATGCTCCGTGATGCCAGAAAAGAAGACTGAAGGTTGCATTAGTATTCAGCAAGTTAATAATTATAAATATAGAAAATCATTAGCTATGATGAGTGCAATGGATTAATAATGGAAATGTATTAAGTGTTGACATATTCAGGGACATAAAATTGTCATCACTGCAAGACCAGCAAGACCCAAGCAGTCAGTGCAATTCATTATGCATGGACCTAACACAGCACATGACAAGAATTTTCACAAATGTTAATCTTTCTGCAATTAATTGAGATGTGATGTAGTGCACATACGCAAAGCCCTTGCGCAGCAGTCTTTACTTAACTCATTTTATTCAGTTTAACTCGTGCCAAATGAGGCTTTACCTTCGGCTCATCTTGAGAGAAGACATTATAAGTTACCTCGAGAGCCCCAAACCTGAACTAAAAATGGAATTTCTCTCCAAATTTGCATTTGAAAGTGAACGTATATATTAATTGTCCATCAAAGTTCAAGTTGCTGGAGTCTAGAAATAATCCTCACAGCATGCTCCCAGAATATCTGCGTATCAGCAGAGCTGTTTCTCTCCGAGAACTGCCACCTCCCTGATGCCCACTGATGCTATCGGCAGACTCCAAATCGGCTTTACTACAGTTGAGGCAGGAGACTTTCCTAATGGATTAAGGTGTAACAGACAAATCCTCTATATAAGGGTCTGTCATTCTGCACATCACCAAATTCCTTCATTTCCTGCACACTGAAAGAAGGGGCTGATTAAGCTATTATTCCCAGGAACCCATGTATTACATATGAATGAGGCTGTGTTTATTTCCATTCGGCGAAGGTCTTTCAATCCATCAGCTTGCCTCGCTTCCAATCCCCCACCCTCCCCTTCTACAGTCAACACTTAACAAGTGTGGACACTCAGCCCGTCTTGTTGTCTATTTTGTTTGTAATCTATTGCCAGGCTGCCGGCTAACGCGGCACATAATCAATAGCTATAAGGATGAGAGTGCTATATGTACGCTTTGCCTATGGATTGCCTCTGAAGTTGGCTGGCCCTCGCCTCGCTTTCTCACCAGATCTCACATGAATTATTCACAGCGTGGCAGAGAGGGGCATCACTTTGAGATGTGACCTGGTCAACAGATAACATTCTGTTTCGGTAGTGTTGGCAAGGTTAATGTGTCACAGGTCCGGACAAGGGTAATGTATTCATGGCTGAGCCAGTTTTGCTGATTGAATGACCAGACAAATAGTCTCGACTTGGAGTCAAAAGAAAAGAAAGTCAAAGGTGTACGCAATGTTAAATCAGAAATGATCAGTCCCTTCCTGCTTTAGTTTACTGACAACAAAACAACAATTTATCCATCAGGTATTGTATCATTTTACTGGTGAGGGTCACAGTGGACTCAAATAGTCTTTTCAATTGAGTCAGTGAGCAGCAACATGGGCCAAGTATCTATTATATTAATCAATAGCATTGGGGAATGGTATGCACACATAATTAGTGTACATTAGGTCTGAGTGGTACCAGAAACTAGTAGTGAAATATCTTGAGGATGCTTGAAATGGATGGACAGGACAGTTCATTACAGCATAATACAAGTCTGAGATGCCATCTGAGAGTTTGGACTAATATGTCCAGTTTATTCCAAACCGTGCAGCCTGGGATCACATTTGGCTTTATCAAGAAGCTACTTCATAAAGCCTGCTTTAGCCTACTGCTTTGTTTACGTTCACCATGTTCCAAATGTGAAGTGAAGCCAATGCAGAAGTGTCAAAAACTGCACTTCCTCAAACAGCCACTTCAGGCTGGCTACAGAACAAGTTAATCTCCATAAGCCCCCATGTTAAAATGTCCAACTTCACAGCAGAAATAAACACGTTTACAGCCTGGTACAAAAAACAGTTTTGGTCTCTATAGCTAATTTCCACGTTCATGACAACTGTACTGAAGGTGAATATTTATATATTTATTATATATTTATTATATTAAGGCTTAAAGTTGTACATAATTAACAGCTCCACATCTTTGTCCAGTTTTAGATTAGGCGGGAGTTGGCAGAGGCAGGAATACCAAGATGGCAGCGGCCAGAGCCACCACACTCTAAATTCAAACTCAACTACTAAAATTCATTTTAAAAAAGCTAATAACAAAAACAAGATTGTCTGTTTTGTAATTACCAACAACATCCTATTTCAGGTAACTGACTTAGAAAAGCTTGTTTCCTATAGAACGGGTATGGGTAACTGTAACAACAGTAGCACTGTGTGAAACTACTGTCTTTCTAACAAAAATGTCATTGATCTGTACCCTAATTCCTTTTAAGCTTCAGTCAATTTTCTATTGATATAGTGAGCATCTGCCCTCTTCAAAGTGGACAAAATTAGCAGATAACCCCAGCAGGCATGAATCCAACTAAGGCTGGAATAGATTTCCCAGAAGGTGTCTGCACAGCTGCACACTGAACGCAGACCACTCAGTCCTGGAAATATACAAATGCTGAACTAATGTCCGAGGCCCTGCAGAATGGACCCTCATTATGTCACCAGTCCAATAAATTGTGTTTTTGTGGCCCGATCACAGCTCAAGCAGTATCTTTTGCATGTCGGTTTTATGTTCTTTTATTCGTTTTTTCTTGAGGAAATGGTTCTGACTCACTTTTCACGGAGCATTGTCTACGAGACAAAAATCGTACCAGTTCATCCCACCAGAAACATCCACCCCCGGCTCCTTCTGAAGTTGAATCTATGCATTCAATACAGATTAAAATTCTTATACCTAACTGTGCCTTTGAAAACGATGCACAGACTGACTCAAAGTGAGGTGAACAAAGGGTTTGTAATGGCTTTTAATGGAAAGTGTGGGTGTACAATTAAACAAGGAAAAGAAATCTACTTTTCTGTCTGATTTATTGGGGCATTTTAAATAGTTATCTCATATAGTTTTTATATATATCAAACTCCTGTGTTGCTGTCGGCAAATTAACACTGATTTGTTATTAGTTTTATGTAAATCGTAACTAATTGTATAACCCACACTCCTGTCCTATTGCTTGAAATACAACGCAGACGTGCAGTTTCTTCTTATGCTGACAGCATGAACATTTTCTGACGCTCAAGGCTACATAGCTTGCTTTCTACTCAAAATAAATTGCTAAATGATAGAAGTCATGGATGAATATCCAACAGTTGCCAGACGTTAATCATAAAATGTAAAGACATAGAAGCTGTGCAGCAATAAAGAACACACAAACCAGCTGTAGTGCACATTTTAACAACTCAGTGCCATCAGACTTCTTTTGGCAGTTTATCAAATAGCTTTTGGGGAGCAGACTATTTAATAATTCCTGTACAGCGGATGGTTATCATTCTCCAGCCTGTGCTTTTAAAAATCAAGTGTTTGGCGTTGGAGTCAAGATAGATACTCTCTAGGAAACTAAATCACAGAATCAAGATAACCACAATAGCTGCATACTTAAATTAATTGCCACTAGTTAAGCTGATAATCATTTTATCTGAAAATGTTTATCAGCGAGCGTATCCTTTAATACGGTGATTGTTTAATAGATTATAGCTGCTCACAGATTAAGAACTTGCAGTGTCAATGATGTTAAACTGGTAAAAGGTGACTAACAATTACCCATTGTTAATTCTGTTTATTTGTGTTCTTGTAAATACCGTGCAGTTTGTCCTCGTCACAAATGTTTGGATCCAAAGTATGAATGCAACAGCGCCTGCAGCTTGCTTTAACCACTGACAGTACCCTTTTCCTCTTTCCTCTCGAGGGGCGTGTCTATGTTTGATTGACAGCAACTGGCAGGCTGAGCACCAGCAGGGAAACAAGCAAACGCACGTGCTGCTATAATGAATGGACAGTGTATGTATGATGTCCCCTGTAGGTTTCTGAAGAGTCGTTTTGAAGCTCAAAATCTGTGGCACTGGCCGTCGCCATCTTGGCAGTCCTGTCTCTTCCGCCTCCCTAATCTAAAAACTGGCAAAGATGGATCATTGGCCGACCTGAGGCGGGCTGAATGATGCCTATAGGTGCTCAAACGGACACCTACCTGTCAATCAAAGCAGCCATGCTCTTAATTATGCATAACTTTAAGCCTTAATATAATTTTAACAGGTAAGTTATATGAAAATTCACCCTTAGTACAGTTGTCATGAACGGGGAAATTAGCTATAGAGACCAAACATGTTTTTTGTACCAGGCTGTAAACATGTTTATTTCTGCTGTAAAATTGGACATTTTAACATGGGGGCTTATGGGGATTAACTTGTTCTGTAGCCAGCCTCAAGTGGTCGTTTGAGGAACTGCAGGTTTTGGCAATAAACTGGAAATATTAGTCCAAACACCCAGATGGCATCTGAGACTTACATTATGTTATAACCACGTTGTGTTTGGATGACTTAGTCTGTTTTCAGCAGATGGTTGCACTTAATGTAGCGTGTACACATGTATGCATTTTATTTTAAATGTAATAAAACATGCAAAAGCCTTTCATACAGACCTCTACCATTATTTAAAAACAACTTTCTATGTTTTTTTTTTCCTTCAGTGTTGAATGTTACCATTGAACTTTTGTTTAAGTGATCTATTAACTGTAGAAATTGTTCAGTGTGTTTATATATTGAAAAATAACTGTGTTGCAACCTTTCTAGTGCACTCAAGCATAAAAGCAAGCATTAATTGAAAGTCAAAATACATAACCCTGTTTTTTTCTGTTCAATGACTAATACATCCTTTCTAGACACAGCAGTAAGAAAAAGAAAAATCTCAAGGTATTTATTCATTCTTCACCTCAACATCGCAGACTTTATGAAAAAAAAAACAAGTATAGTTGTAAACATTTAATTTAAAAAAAACCTCTGGATCGGGATAGTTTTACTGCCCTGTCTGTTAAACCAGTGGCAGTTACATTCATTCATGTCATGTTATTGTGAAGGCAGAAAGCCAGCAGGAAAAGACTGGGTATTTAAACTCATCAACCAAAGACAAAAGATGATGCAGTACACTTAAAATCTGGGCACGTGTCATTTTTGCAGCTACAGGTGAACACCTGTCTTTTATTCATTACTTTAAAAACCCAGAATAAACAGATTTCTATCTACTGACTGAGGCCAAGTGTGTTTATATATACCTAACTCTTCAAGCTGTACAGGAGGAAGCTTCCTCGGCTGACTACCTACCATTGATTAATGGGTGCAAGCAGTGCTGCTGTTAGATCACACTGTGATAGCACTTCCTTCACAGTTTCTGTTGTACCTATAGCTCCACCACCTCCAGAGGTGTCAAAAGCGGAGGTGAGACGTACGCCACCGGGTTGTCACATAGGTGTGTTTTCATAAGTGACAGTGATTTTTCACAGCACATCGACCACGAGGTTCGTTCCTTCCTTTTGTGGCTACAGAGGAACTTGCATGAACTCTGCTTAGCTGCCGCAAGTGATGTCATTCAAGGTGGTGCTGGTTCGCGAATACTACCCACAAAAAAGGAGGGAGGTTTGAAAAGAAGTGAGCTCACCATCTCCTCAGCTCATCTCCACCTGAGGCTAGAAGCTTCAGGCTGCATTAGCAACTACTAGCATAACACACACCAGGCTCTCTGAATGAACTATCAGCAGTGGAGTTGCATTGTGGGTAATGTAGGCAGCAGAAAGAATATGCGTGGAATAAAAAAGATGGTTCTGCTGCATTGGTTTTGATCCTTTTGTCTTTTAGCAGACTACTGCATTTTCACATGTTCCATGTCAGTGAAGTACTCTTAACCTACGACAATGTCTAGTATTAGTTGATCTAAGGAAATTAAGTTTAATTGATTTAAAAATTAATTTAGCAGAAAATTAAGTAGCAATGATTTTTATAACTGATTAGTCATTTAAATCATTTTTCAAACACTATATATATATAGAAGAAGAAGATTAGCTTCATTGATCCCTAAAATTATTTTTACACTTTTTTTTTTTTTAAACACATAAAGCACACACACAAACACACACACACACACACACACACACACACACACACACACACACACAAAGGGCTTACAGACATGCAAATGTGGAGAGATGGGCAGCCAACCTTGGGAACAGTTAGGAGTTCGGTACCTTGGCTCAAGGGCACTTCAGCTTGCAGTTGCCCATGAAGGTGAACTGGCACCTCTCCATCTACTACTCTCCATACTGTGGTCTGTGCAAGTCTCTGTGGAGATAAATACAGCCATGCTGAATATAGTTCCAGCTTCTCAGTTGTGAAAGTTTGCTTGCTTTATCTTGTTATTTGTGATAGTAAACTGATGATTTTGTGGTCCATAATTGGATTTTTTGAGTATTTTCTGACATTTTATAGATCCATCTATATCCTCGATGATCACTTTTCTCCCTTCAGATATCAAATATCCTGTCACATTACAAATTTGCAGGTCTTTCCTTGATTCCATGATGTTTAATCTATACCCTGTAGCGCCATGCCTGTGTGTATGGAAGGTCATCTGAATGTCCTCAATGTCGCAGTGTGTTCGGCATGCTGACAGACACAGGTTGCCACGGACAGGCTTTTACTTCAGAGGCTTTTCTGGCAGCTCGTCACAAAGAAACCCACTGACATAGAAGTATTCTAATACACCTTACCTATGAATAATGTGCACAAATTCAATGAAATGAGTAACATTAGGATCTCCTGGTGGGTTAGAAATATATTCATGTTCTGCTGTTATCAGCAAAAAAAAAAAAAAGAGAGAGAAATCAAGTTGAAAGAAGCATAGCGATCAGAGATGAGGAGAGAGAACATGTGTTACTGAGATGGAAAACAGTGAGGATAACACTGCTGTCAAGGATGCGAGTAATGAGAAAGAGGAGCTCCAATATTTTCAGCCTTGTGTTTCACAGAGGCGAACACTATGACATGCCTTGCCCAGCCAGATGGGGATGCATATGCTGGCTGTAAAATCCACGAGACACCGTTGCACATGTCCTTTACCTGTGGCTCCACGATCGCTAAATCAAGGCAATTTAGGCAGTATAAAAACCAATAAACACAAAAGGAATTACATGAAGTCTTGTCGGGCCTTTGTAGGCAGGATTTATGTGCAGGCCTGTTAACAATAAACTCAACACGGTCCTATTTGATGTATTGGATTCTGTCCTCCCTCCATGAGCTGCAGTAACGTTGTATTTCTTGGAAATAGTAGTGCGATTTTGACTTTAAAAAAAAGGGGGGGAAATGTCAGACTCAAAGTCATCACCTCTTGAGTTGTTTTTAATCTTGCTTTCCTGGGGCTTTATAAGAAATTATTTACCGTATGAACTCATCTACTGCTTCTGTCCTCTTCCAGGAAAAATAACCACATCTTTTAAAGAGCACAGCACTGCCCATGGAGTGCTATGGAGCATGCTTACAGTTATAAATGACCTCTTCATTGCTGCTGATGCAGGTGATTGCACTTTTCTAATCCCTGTACTGTAGATATCAGGGCTGCATGTGACCCTGGCCCTGGCTTTCTTTTAAAAAACGCCTCGGAAAGTAGGTTGGTGTCACAAATGTTGTTATCACACGTTTCAGATTGTATCTAAGTTACGTACATTTCCTGCAGCTGCAGGGAAGGTCTTGTCCGATCCAGTATACTTCATTTGTGGAGCTGTATTTGCAAATAAAATATGTTTTCTCTTGCTAAATGTCTGTCTGTTATCGTGTATTTTCTTAAAAATAGATTTCTCTTGTGAAGTAATTGCAGTCTCACCTTGCTGTGGACCTCGACGTTGAGCCTCGACTGCATTTTCAAAAACTGTTTACAGTGCTTTCATGGGAATACTGAACCTAGCCGGCATGGCTCTTATTATCTTTGTAAAATAACATTTCTCCAGTTTTTCTTTTTTGTATGTACCATAAACCTTTCGGATGACGGTTCAGCTTTCGTTTCACAGCCCTGAACAGACACCGGGAAGACTTTCCCCTGCCCTTTTTCTGACCTTTGTTGTCATGGCAGTGAATTAAAGCTTGTGAAAGATCAAGGACAACATGAGAGGCAAAAACTGTTAAAATCCGAGATCAAGTAAGGCAGAGGCTTTTACAGTGATGGACTGGGGAATTGAGACTGTGTGTGGGAGGAGCATGAATGTGCATGGAATAAAAGAGGAGCACAGTCAGTGCTAGAAAAGATGGACCAGTGTTTGTTTGACTAAAACCAAGAATATGCACCGAATTATACTCCACATTTAGAAACAGCTCGACTGTGAAGATCTGAGTTTATCTGAGTCATAATGCAATACTTAGAAATTGTGTAAACTGTAAACACATATTTCTGTAATCTCGCCAAACAAAACCTCTATGCAGAGCTGAGACTGCAAAGTGCTACAAACTATTATTGAGCTAACTTCCACAAACAGTCACAGCTAGCATCTTTTTTTTTTTTTTTACCCCTACAACACCATCAAGTCGAGGTTATAGAACAGCAGTGTTGGACGATTTGTTGGTAGCACCAGCTGGAAATTAACATTTTCCAATTGATTTTATTCCTCCTTGTTCCACTGTCTGAACACATTGTCCTTGTTAAACACACAGTCTCCAACTTTCGGCTTCTAATGGTGATCAATGGGCCAAGGAGCCCCCCAAATTGGCCCCCTTCTTTAAACTGGAAGTGTTAAACAGATGCTTGGGAGGAAGTGCTGGCCATGGCTGTCATTATTGCTGAGCGACTATTGAAAACCTTTTCCCAAGATGAAATAGTAGCAGTCTTGGGCTCTGAGACACTGTCTGAAAAACAGTTTGTTCTCCCAAGTCAATACAATGGGTAAGAGTAGTCGGCACTCTAATGGTCCCAGTGGACGCAAAACTTGGCATCTACTCCAAACACACATTACAAAGTGTGTTCAGTGGAGGTGGTTTGGGAATTTGCTAAAAATGTCCCCCAGGTGCCTGCCTCAAGAAGTGTGCCAGACATGGCCAACTAGGAAATGCCCGGGGGCAGACCCAGAACATGCTGGAGGGACGCCAGCCCAACCAGCAGGGGAGCACCTGGGGATTCCCGCAGGAAGAGCTGGAGGAAGTTGCTGAGGAAAGATGGATTTTTAGATGGACGGACATTGTACAGCATAAAGTACAGCTGAGGCTGATGGGAACAGTGTTGATTTTGCAGGTATTTGGTCATAAACCAAAGTAGATTAGCATTTTTTAAACAGTTGATGGCGCTACATGAAGTTAAGGGATCAAAACGATTACAATGTGTGCAATGTGTTATCTTCTGGGTACCATAATTGTTGGAACAATATTTCATGATAATCCAACTAGTAGTTGGTGAGATACTTCAACGACTAAAGCAGTGGAAAGACTGACACTATCATGGCTACCAATCGTCTGGGGATTTATAAAATGCAAATAGCTGCTTGAACGGCAGCCAGGATGGCCACTAACTAATTATACTTCAAGGACACACCTTACAAGAAACAATGCTCTCCCTCTATTCTCCTCCATAGTGAAAGGAACTGGAACTGTAACAAATCACCCTCTAACAAAGAGAGAGCATTTTAAAGCATTTAAAAAATAGATCTCACAAGCAATGACATATGGTATGACAGTGTTTACAAGCGCACGATTTGCAGGTCTTTTTAAAATTGTTTCCACCAAGTTTCAGCAAACGAGAAAACTAGAAGTAAGTCTCCATTGAGCAAGGCTTTTACAGACTTCTAAATCTAGTCAAAAACATGAACCAAAGTGGATGAAAGAACGTGATAAATTTAACCCTAGATGAACAATTATAGACGTGGCATTCGTCCCTGGAGTCGGCCAAATCTACTACTGCATGTTAGCAGCTATTACATCCCCCCCTTCACTTTCTCTCCTGTGCACATTATCTGCTCCAAACAGGCAAGTGGAAGACAGACGAAAGAAGCAAACAAAGAGAAATCAGTCATATTGCAAATGCTTTGAATGATACAAGGCATCCATTGGTAAGGAACAATATGCTGCGTAGTGTGCTGCTGCATAACATTATCGATGTATTGTTGGTACGCTTGGAGAGAGTGTGAGTGGGAGGATCTGGTGAGGAAGATTACTTGTGTTGTAAAGGTTAACTCATGCATGAATTCAAGCTTGGAATTTAGTATTTATTAATCTAGAATGTGTTAATTAGACATACCTTCCCTCGTGCCGTACCCCCCCATTGTGGGATTTAGATGACAGGAAGAAGGAATTAAATATTTGTCGCCACATACATGTACATAATAAATAAATCAGTGCCCTCGTAACCACAGTCAAGAAAACTCATCAGCTTCCAATATGTCTTCTCCACAAAGCTCCCAGCAGCCACACTAATCCCCCTCCATTCGATTTCGGTCGCCCCCGGCACTCAGCAGCAAGACAGTTCAGCGAGTGCGTCGTCTGGGCACTTTAGCGGTGGATGGATATCAGGATTCTTATCAGTCATCCGCTGCTCACACATCACTCAAGAAGGTGTGACGCACCTCAGAGAGAGACGGGGTTGTTGGGTGAGGATGCCGGGGCATTTCCTGAAGTGGCCACTTTCAATTCCAGACGCGTCAGGAGCAAGCGGCAGCCAAGTGTTTGTTGGGAGGAGAGTGAATTAGAGCGACTGTTTGATAAAAGGAAGGAAGAAAATGTTCACCTTTCCAAGATACATTTGATTTAGCGTCGTACCCCTATAAAACTGTCAGACTCACGTTGGACTTGTCAACGATGGCTGTGGCTGGGAAATCAGCCACACACTTGTGAAATATGAAAGTGGCTGGTAGATTTCAGACAGTCCAGTGGCTAATGTAGCCTTGAGCTTCTAGCTACAAGTAGAGATGAGACATGAGACACAGAAGTGTTGTCACTTCACTTCTTTCTAGCTCCACACCCCAAGACTTTTTTTAATTTTTCATACTTGTAGTCTTCACACCCAACTGACATCACTTGAGGCAATTTATGAGATTTTCCGCAGTTCCCTGCGGAGCCACAAAAAGCTTTACACAACTGAAACATGTCTTACCGAATAATATCTCGGGTTGCCAGGTTGAATCCTGGGTTGTATCCACCTCCTGGTGAAAGTCCAACCAATAGAGTCATCTCAAGTTCTTTAGCAGTCTGACCTTTCTATTAAATAAAACTTCCTCAGCCTATTAGCTTACACTGAACATTGTCCAGCTTCCTTTGAATAAAAATTCCTCACATTAAAGATACATATCCACAGGACTTCTAAGTCAGTTGTAGCTACAGTGTGCAGGTGACAGAGTAGAAGTACATTCCCCAGCTGAACCATGCTTTTTCACTCAGGTCTTAATTGGTTGACTTTTCTGCTGGCCTTTCTTGGTGCCCCCCTCAGAGCTCTTTTCCTTAGCTCATAATGAAATGTGTTCCCCGCCGTGTGTACACGGAGGATTTAATCAAATTGCTCCAAACCGCTTCAAATATTCAACATTCAGGAGGATGTAGGATAAAATAACTGACTCATGAAACTAGTCAAACCAGCACGCTGCTTCACACTTGAACTCTAACTTGTACAATTACTCCTCCTCACTCAAGTCCTTTTGCCGTCAAGCCGCCAGCTAATGAAACACCTTCATCTCACACTGTCACCCAGACAGCTCTTATTACAGTTTACTTCCCTCCAGCTTCTCCACTCACTCCTCACTCCACAAATGTCCTGGCTGGTGGCTGGAGGCTGGAGGCTGGAGGCTGGAGGCTGGCACCCGGCACGCCCTGAGAGACCACCACTACATCTCTTCCCTTGACCAAGCCTGCAATCCTTCACCTGTCAGACTGGTTCAGTGCACTAACCTTGGACCAGATCCAGTCCACTCGCTCAGTGCATGTCCGTTCCACTAACTCAGACTGCTCGGCCCACACACCGAGTATTTGTTCCCACCAGCCTAAAAGGTCTGTCTCGCATTACAAGTTACCGAGCATACAGAACACTACAATAACACTAACACTGATCTGCAACCTTCATGAACATTATTATACAATAGTTAGCTCCAACCAAGTAATCTGATTAGTAGAGAGGCGTTAAATAAGTGCTGATATAGATCACAGCATCACTGGGACATTTAACTACATGTATCACACTTTACAGATGTTCCAACAGTTACATTAACGTTACATTAAGTCTTTATCGATCTTATATTGTAACAAACTTTGTACAAATATGACACAAAGCAGCTGGCCTGTAGTAACAAAGTAGCTCACAAGCTAGTCCTCAGGAAATAACAGGACTATTTGTGTTGGTGGAGCCAAATAAATGATTAAACAAACAAACAAATTATAATCTCTCGTCGTACACCAACTGTTGTATAAAAGCAATATCACACTGGAGGTCGTGCTGTTATACCGAATATCAGAATGCCGGCTGAATCATGGTTGTGCTGGTACTCTATACCTCACTGCCTCTTATGTGATATTGCTTAAATAAAACCCTTGAGGGTAAAAGTGGACACAAGTGACATGAGAGCACGGAAAGTTACTCATCAGAGGCTTTTGTTTGTGCAAATAGTGTTTTTTGGACCCTGTAAACGTGTATGCAGTTTTAAATGGTGAATATATGCACATGAGTTAAATAATGTATAGTCTCTAAAATGTATTCTGTCCCTCATCTTTGGAAAAAGAAAGAGAAAGAGTCCCCTTCA
This sequence comes from Miichthys miiuy, assembly GCA_036365135.1. Taxonomy (NCBI): domain Eukaryota; kingdom Metazoa; phylum Chordata; class Actinopteri; family Sciaenidae; genus Miichthys; species Miichthys miiuy. The sequence goes on from CM071616.1 coordinate 19,872,018, forward strand.
TTTTCAGCTGAAGAACACTGCAGAAATGGGGCTGAGCAATAATTAAAGAGATGACTTCTACAGAAGATGGCCAATTAAGAAACTTCATTTTTGCAGGGTAACATTTCAATCCACAGAGTGTCTCTACTTCAGAGGGAATACATTTCCAGTTAAGTTAAAAGTCTGTTTGCACACAGTATAACGCTGTTTAATTGTCCATATGCTCCAGGATGTGTAATCTCCTCGACCTGGATGTTGTGTTTAATGTGATTGCTGGAACACAATGGAAACAAATTAAAGCTTTTTATGCGATAACAATTACTTAAAAGGTGAAAAGATGTGCCATCAACACTTTAAATATAATAAGACCCCTGCCAACAAAGATCCACTTTTATTTGTCTTTTAGTCAAACCTGCCTCGCGTTAACTTTGTGCACCATTCGCTGCTTCATTAGGTCTGAGGTGTTGGTGAACGTGGCAGCGATTTTCTCGTCACAAATAGTGACGCATGAGTTGTCAACTTTGCTACTGCAAAATGTCAGACTTTGGTCAGTCACTGTGGAAGTTGCTGCAAATGAAATCAAAATCTTTGCAAGTTTGTTTCCAGCCTGTGGCAACTAGTGACCCTGTGTTTGTCACTTTGGTATACTTGTATAACAAAGAAAACTATTAAATCATTAACAGTTAACCTCCTGTATTAGACAGCGACACAGAACTATGTGCTACAGAAACATGTCAAAATATTCAGATATTATTTAGTCAGTGTGAAAGACTGACAGATTCATTAACAGATTAGTCAAACTGACCCTGTTAGATGATGTTGCTGAGCACAGTATCATACGAATACTGACTAGACTTCGCAGTAATTTGACAAGTCAAATGAAACTGAGCAGCTAATTATATTTCATTTCAAATCTGTGTGCAAAATCAGGCAATCGTGTTCAAATTGCCACTGAAAGCTAATGTCTTACCACCTTAGTCTCAACTGTATTCGAGTATGTCCACCTACTTTTGGTCTGGGGTTGTTTCTTAGGAATGCCTGCATAGTGTAAATGCATAAGCCCATCAGTGGAAAGTACACTGTGATTATAAGGTGCTTTACTCTGACTAATTACACTTCGACTTGTCATAGGAAAAATGTCAAAACATCATTGATTAACATCCTGTTTACAGTAAGTCTCTCAGGACACCATTCAGCAGTGAACCAAACTCTGCGGTTGTGACGTGAAGCGAATGCCAAAAACTGCAATAAGGCAGCACTAATATGCTATAAAATATAGACAAATGATGAATTAAACAAAAGGAATAAATCAGTTTTACAATTTAGAAAACTCAAATATATTTACAATATAAGCGTTCTTAAAAATGTAATAAGATCGAACAGTGAGGGTAACGACTTAAATTCAAGCAAACAGCTCCGAGTCTGTGAAGTGAAACCAACACAGAAGTCCTCAAACGGCCACTTGAGGTTGGCTACAGCGAAGAGTCAGTCTCCATAAGTCCCCATGTTAAAATGTCCAACTTCACAGCAGAAATAAACATGTTTACAGCCTGGTACAAAAAACAGTTGTGGTCTCTGTAGCTAATTTCCCCGTTCATGACAACTTAAGCATAATTAAGAGCGTGGCTGCTTTGACTGACAGGTGGGTGCTGTTACAGGTGGCTTGTTTGAGAACTCAAGCATCATTCAACTCGCCTCAGGTCCACAGATGTCTTTACTGATTTTTAGATTAGCCAGGAGGCTGCAGAGGCAGGACTGCCAAGATAGCAGTGGCCACCACACTCTGAGCTTCACATATTGCTCTTCAGAAATCTGTCAGTGTCTTCAAAGATATGACATCCATGTATATACTGTTCAACATGCCAAACGTGTGCAATCCCAGAACCCTGGAACAACATTATTGGCTACAGCTGTCTGCTGTGAAAACAGTCTATAAGAATCAGAAAGGTGCAAGTTGCCCCCACAAACTGATGCAACAAAACCTTCCTACACCCTTTTTAAAGAGCAATTGTAGTGATAAAACTGCAACATAAGTCAGATATGCTTCAGTCTTCCAGGCTTGACTCACAGGGCATTGGTAAACATCAGTCATCTCATGATCAAATACTCAAAATTCACTTTTAACTGTCAGACTTCAACTTCACAGTGACCACACAGAATAATACAATCCAACAGCACAGCGGGGGTTATTAAAAATTAACAGATTTTATATGCTGAAACCATGACCAATATTCCAGAAATGCTGGAAAGCATCACACTGAAATGAGAGTAGCTACAGTGGTGGGCTCTCTGTACATCTTCAGTACCTTTATCATCTCCTTATGCAACTTGTTCTCCTCTAGGCGAAATTCAAACAGACAGACGTTCAATTCGATGTCGGCTGATGACGCAGAGTTTGTTTCTCTTTAAAAGTTGTTTCTTTCGGTGTGAAGAGTTCAGCAACATAATGACTGTTTTGTTCTGCTTTCTTTTATTATTAGGTATTTATATGTGCGTATAGAGACTGTGTGAATAATGAAGAGGACTGAGGAAGGGGGCTGGCATGATTATAAACTCTGTGTGTTTCAATAAAAATGATGTCAAATTCAGAGGGAATGTCCCATTTCTTTGTCCCCATCAGGGAATTTAAAACAGCTGGCTGCTGCTGGAAGACGTTGGCGTGTGTGCTTGAGTAAAGCACACAGATGCTCCACGCCACACAAGCACTTTGTTTTTCTGAAGTGGATATTTTAGTGTGGAGCCGACGTTGTTAGAACGGTTTCTCTGGGACTAAAGGTTTCTCATTAATTTTTGAGTTTCCACCGGTGCCGTCTGAGAGGGCCACAGAGGCTTTTTGTTTGATATATGATTCATGTTAAGTGAGATATTACCTATCGCAGTTAAACTCCTCATTTCTAAAGCATTTTGTATTCGGTGTTTTTCGGTCTTGCCTTCAGACAGGCATGCCTGTCATATTTTTTGATAAGCTGCGTGAATAAAATGCCAGATATGTGTATTCCTTTCAAATATTTGTCAACTCGCTGTTATATTTTTACAGATTTTTGGCATGAGCTTAATTATACAGTCAGGTACCCTTTTGACAACCAGAATATATCAAACTGTGCCCCACTCAGTGAGGTGCAAGTCGTGAGCTTAGTGTTAAAAGGCTCAGTCTCAGTGGAGTGCACTTTGCAGATATTAGGCTTCAGATATCTGACATCATCTGCCTAATCATTTGTACTTTCTTATTAAAAGTTGTAATTCTTCAGATTTCAGTCCTGGTTGATTTGGAAAAAGCCGTGGTTACCATGGTGACAGGAAATGCAACACACTCCTCGAGCGGCTGTTTTGTGTGTGAACAGCTGTGCAACTGGTGTAGCTGTTTACTGCAGCTGCCAACTACTTCATAATAGATTTTTAGTCCTAATTTTTAAATCCAAATTTTCTTCTTCTTCAACGGTAAAACTGAATATCTCTTTGGGTTGCGGAGGATGTCATCTTGGCGTTTGTTCAACAATATTCAACATTTTCTGACATTGTATGGACCAAACAAATAATGGATGAATCGAGAAAATGATCGACAGATTAATCTATGATGAAAGTAATCAATAGTTAGTTACAGTGCACTCAAATAATGTTTTAATAAGAAAGTCTGATTTAATGATGCACACAGCACAGGTAGTTTTCAGCACAACAGGATCACGGTTTTGCAGACATTTCCAAAAACGATTTTCGTTTTGTAGACTCATCTTTGATTAACAATCTTGCGTTTCCTGTGGCTGCCTCACGACAAAAATCACACCGTGAATCTGCAGTTAAATGCTTTTGATGTGAAGCAGCAGCAGGAAATAATAACTTAAAACAGTTCTGACACGGTGCAAAGAGGGTGAAGAGTAAACACAGAGGCTGTTATCAACAAGATAAAATAAAAACATTGAAGAACATGGTGCACTGTTTCCCCCTAACACTCAAAGCAATTTGAATCCAGCACGGAATGGCGGACTCCGTCACTGATATAGGTGATATTCAAAGGCGAAAATATGGGTGATTTGATAAGATGGAGGTGGAATTTTAATTAATAAATGCATGAAGGAAGAGTTAATAATTCAGTATTGCTGTCATCACATCCAATCAAACGGTTATTATCACTACTGGGGCAGAAGAATGGCCTATTAGTTACAGGGGTGGTATTAATGGTGGTACTCTGTGATACTATCAATAAAAACAGACATTTTTCAGTCTTTTTTGGGGGCTTCATAAATCTTGATGTCCTAGTTTATTATGCCTTACACCGCTTGAACATGAGGGAGTCGTGATGCTTAATTGATATTTATTTATTGCCCACAGATGCCCATGTAATAGCCACTTAGCTAAGCTGTTAGTCATTTGTCCAAATGCCTCAAAATGATGATGCGTTTGCTGCGGAGGGCGTGCAGAAATGTCATTTTGAACACCCAAACTGAAGTTAATTTCCAATTCCATACATTTTAAGCGGTGACCTTCACCCAGTTAGTGTGTTAATGGGCGTGTAGTTGGAGCGCAGATGGATTCAGATGTTATTCCAGGATAGATTAAGCTACAGAAAGCGTCCATGCAAAGACACATTCGCTGCTCTCCGTCTTTACCGAGCAGCACAATGCTGCTTCTGCGATAGAGTATCAGGACATGGACTGGTTGTTGATGGGGATTACTCGGATATTATAGGTCACCTCCTCAGGGGATTTAAGTTTAATTAAAGACGGTACTCATTAACTCATCAGTGTTCCACCTACAGAATAGTGGCCTTTTCATCTCATCACAATATTGCTCTGCAGGGAATTGTGGGCCATGTAAATTAATAACCAGTGGCTGATAGCATATGATGAATTCTGCTTCCTTCTTGGGAAGAACTCATTACCATAAATTCACAGTTTTTTTTTCGTAAACGTGGACGTTACATCCCGAAATGACGAATATAACAAAACAAACGTTATTATACAAATATTGATTGAAGCCTGAGGCTGATCACTGACCTGAGATTATGACTGTGAGAGCAATATTAAACAGGTAGCTGAAACTGGACCTGATTTCTGAACAGGAACAAGTCTGAACATGTTCTGTATCAAAATGTGTTTAAATTTCCAAATAAAATCAACTTTTAATCATGGTCAAATATCAAATAATTCAATCTCAGATCATTAATTTACACTGAAAGTTTGTATCTGTAATGTTTTAACTAAAACATCATTTCTCCCTGTATGTTTAAGAAAGGTAGACTTTCACATCTCCAGTGCTTCAGTGGAGAATGTATCTATATTTTATGTTTTCCATGTTTTTGATTACACCTTCCTCTCACTGTTTGCTCCTGCAGGGCAGTAGTTGGACACAGAGAGCCGCTGCCTGATGATAGTAAAGACAATATCACCATTTTCACCCGGATCCTAGACAGGCTGTTGGACGGATATGACAACAGGCTACGTCCTGGGCTGGGAGGTAAGCAACACAATATGTTAGATAACTCACAGACACCCACAGAGAAAACAGACTGCTGGCTGTGTCACTGTTTTAGTTACTTGAAATAAACATAGATAAACAAGAAGGGTTGCCATTAGCATTAGAAATCGGAAACTAATTCTTGGCCTTGGCCTCTGTGTCTGTGTGGAAGTGCCTCAAACTGCAGTTCCTCAAACGGCCACTTGAGGCTGGCTACAGCAAAGAGTCAGTCTCCATAAGTCCCCATGTTAAAATGTGTTGAACAGCCACTTGAGGCTGGCTACAGAAGTCTTAAGGCTTAAAGTTATGCATAATTAACAGCTTGGTGGCTTCGACTGACAGGTGGGTGCTGTTACATGTGGCTTGTTTGAGCACCCAGTCGTCATTCAGCTCGCCTTAGGTCCACGTTTCTACGTCTTTAACAATTTTTTAGATCAACTGGAAGGCTGCCAACATGGCGGTGGCCAGATCCACATATTTTGAGCTTCAGAATGGCTCTTCAGAAACCTGTGGGTGGCATCACACATACACTGTCCATTCTTTATACTGTTAGTGGTTGCCATCAGTGGGAACCGCATTAACATATAAATTACAGGGACAGCAAACAGCAAAATAAATACATCAAATAAAATGTTCTTCACAGATCCCTCGAAATGAACAACAGCCGCCCTACTGATATTTTGCATGCCAGGAACTGAGGGTGTAACTACAAGCTTGATTACTGTAATAAAGCCTTTCTCATTCTTTTGTGCCACATTTTTATTATTAACTCATGTATAACTGCATATTATCTCACTAAAAATGTTAAGTGACTAAATATATTTAATAGTGAATAACCCAGTGTGGGATCATTAAAGTCTATCTTATTTTATATTTTTAATTTAGCAACTAAAAGTTGATGTCTGCTTGTCAGCCAGGTCGATGTCTAAAGCTGTACTGTTCTTTCACAGCTAATATAATGGATATATAATAATTTATAACTTGGCTCAATTTACTGTTTTAATTCATAAAAAACTGTTTCAGTTAAAAAAAAAGAGCAGTTGACTCATCTTTGCCACCAGCAGCCAATTTGCTAGATGGACTGGTAAAAACAAGATCATAATATTTTTATTGCCAACATTTTTTATTTTTTTATTATCAGATATTGTTTTTTTTTTTCGAAATCTTGCTAAATTGTTCATTATTATCACCGGCTCTCTTGTTTGCTCGAGGACATTAGGAGGCATGGCAAAGGCATACGACACCAGAATCCGACTTGTCAGGTCATGTTTTTGTGCAGAAAATCAGCTTTCCCTTGAGTCTCTGCTCAATCATGCCCAAATGGCAAATAAGCACATATGTCAGTGAAAATCCCTCTAATTAATGTCATTGCATCCAAATATTTGCGCCCCCAAGGGCAGCAAACTGCATAACAGCAAGCCCACATGCTCAAGCAGACTTTGCCATTTCTCATCCAGCCAGCTGAAATGGTCATTTCTGCTCTACTGCCTGCTGCTGAAGCCACGAGCGTGGCTAACAGGCTGCAGACCCACCAGGCTGGATGACCTGGACTCTTTGACAGCAAACAGAGAGGCATAGCAAGCACAAGACATTAATGTCATATTCTGCCTCTGTGTGGAGCTTCACATCTCCAAGGGCAAGGACATTATGGAGGCCCACACCAGTCAGGAACTCACAGTGGTGATGGTTTCCTGTGTGGACCTACATGGTGCAGTGAACCATAGCAAGCTTTATACAGGCTAGACAGACCAGAGGGGAAAAAACACAGGAACTACCACATGCAAACAACCCTTACTGAACCATGTGCACTGGTACCATACTAATGAAAATCATTCTGAATAAATATTACATACATTTATTCATAGGTTAGCATGTCATTGCATGAAAAGTTGAACATATGGTCAGACCATAGACAGTACAAAATATGGACGTCATATCCGAGCTGAACTGAGTGTGGTAGCTCTGCCTGCCGCCATCTTGGCAGTCCTGCCTCCGCAGCATCTCGTCTGATCTAAAAATCGGCAAAGACGTGGATCATCGGTGGAGCTGAGGTGGGCTGAATGAAGCCTGGGTGCTCAAACAAGCCATCTGTAACAGAAACCACCTGTCAATCAAAGCAGCCATGCTGTTAATTATGTATAACTTTAAGTCTTAATATAATTTGAATAGGTGATTTATATAAATATTCACCCTCAGTACAGTTGTTATGAACGTGGAAATTAGCTATAGAGACCAAAACTGATTTTTTGTACCAGGCTGTAAACATGTTTATTTCTGCTGTGAAGTTTTAACATGGGGACTTATGGAGACTGACTCACTTCTGGAGTCAGCCTCAAGTGGACGTTTGAGGAACTGCAGTTTTTGGTGCTTCTGCATTGGCTTCACTTCACGGCCACAGAGGTTTGCCGCTTGGGTTAGACGTATAGGCTGTTTACTTGCATTTATTAGATTAAATTATATGAAATTCAACTTTATTGTCATTGCACAAAGTACAAGTAGTAAGAAAACAAAATGCAATTTAGCATCTAAGTGCATAGTAATGTACATATGTATAGGGATCATGCTGTTACCATCACTTTTTAACAGAGTTCAATAAATTTTTAAGGCTGATATTGCAAATATTTGAGTTTTCATGATGTATTCCTTTTTTTATTCATAATTTGTCTATTTTATAGAAAACTGGTGCTGCCTTATGTTTTTAAGATGCCTGTGCATTGCAGAACTCTTACTGCATCTCTTTTACTGTGAATACTTTTCCACATGATCTGCAGTGTAAAGCTGTGTGTCTACAATGAAAGCAGCATTCAAAACACTACAGATCAAGTGTAAATATAGTTAATATTACATGTTGGAATAGCAGGGCAGCTTGTGTTGCAGATCTACATTCATCTTGTTGTTGGTTATTAATCATCAAGGCTCCTGCTAATGGTTTATATTTTGGACATAAATAGTCCAACCATCTACCAGCAAACAGACAAACCAGATGGGGGGCCCTCCTCAGTCAAAGTCAAGGGCTACAACATGAACACGAGCACACCAATCTTCCTCATGTCACCCACCACCCACAGTCCTGGTGAGAAACACTCATGTGGGTGAGTCTCACACAAACAGACTGGATAGAAACCGGAGAACACCATTTAATTTCATTTTCAGCGGCATCTATTAGCTCTGCCCTATGCTCTGGTGCATTGTTGTAAACAGAAACAGGCATCTCATTCTCAGTCCCCCCGCCTATGCCTGCCATGCAAACTGCTGACTTGGTGTTGTGATAATCACGTATTTGTGAGAGCTATTTGTGTCACGGGAATGATTAATGTGGAAGTGGATCTCCTCTCTCAAGGGGGCTCTTTGCCAACGGATTGGAGACTTCACCTGTGGGTGGTCGCTTAGATCTGGGACACAGTTAGAGCCGAGGATCTATTCACTTTTGGAGAAAAGCCTCATCACTCTCTAGTTGTTGCACAACAGGGAGCAGCTATTTGTCTCACCAATGGCCCAAGAGCCTGCTTTACACATTTGGCCCAGAGGAGCTGATTCATCCCACGCTGCAGAGGGCAAAATTTTGTTCTGTCATGACTTTTATATCATGCCTGACTTAAAGCTGTATTCAAATCATTTGTGAAGTTTTTAGGAACAATTACATCACCGCTTGTAATTCGTGACTAACTTACAGTTTAGTGATTAATCTGACCGTCGTTACAGCATCAAGAATAATTCATAAACGCCAGATGAAAAGCAGTGATGGAGCTTGTAATGCAACATAATGATACATGTAATTATAATTAAAGAACCACAGTACAGAGGAATATAAGGAGCAAAAAAAGCCTCATGCCAGACTTATGCCATAATAGTGTCTAATGTGATTATAATGTGGGTATAGAATTGTGTAATGGCAGCAAACTGTGCCCATTATTTCAATAAAAAAAAAATACACACGCATCCATAATGCTGAGCTGCTGCATTTTATTCCTGAGCCAGTAGTCCCTTAGGGACTCTTAAATGTTTTTGGGGCAGGCTAACTAAAATTATTTTGGGTCAAAAGGGATGTCTGCTCTCCAAAGACAGACTTGGGCCTGGCCCAAAGCTGATTTTATGCTGTAGTGGACAAAACTAGCTTGAGCCAAATAAATTGTAGTTTTACAGAAATGAAGACTTACAGAAACGTGAAGTTACTCACAGCTACATCCAAAAGCTGAATACTTGGAGTACTATAACCCACGCCTGTCTAGCAATGCTCGAGCCTTACAACACTACTGGTTGAGCATTACGTTCTGCAATCCGTGGCACGACAAAGTTGACAAGGTTTTGACAAATCGACGCACAAAGACAGTCAGGATCCAGGTATTAAGCCGCCGTCCACAAGGGCACAAATTCCTCACCGAGTGTGGATAAATCCACAGTTTTTCCTCAGTTTCAAGTGTTCCTCTAAGCCTTGATTACAGTTGAATTTTTGCATGAAGCGGCTTAGTCAAATGCCAACAGACAGACTTCACCATCATGTACACAAACAATCGGCTTAACAAAGACCAGAGCTGCAGGAAAGCTTTTTGTGTACAGACTGCTCTGTAATGTTTTCTGCTCCTCATTGTCTCTTCCCTCAGAGAGTGTGACAGAAGTGAGGACAAACATCTACGTGACGAGTTTTGGGCCGGTGTCTGATACAGATATGGTGAGTATTTTTCTACTTCTTCTTCTTCCTCCTCACTTTAATCATCACTATGAGTCATCAGATGTGAGCAGGTATTACTTGCAATTACTATACTTTGACTTTTAAGGCATGTGAACCTGGAGAATAATAGACTTTCCTTTCAGCTTGGTTTATCTTCACTGTGTCGAACAGCAGCATTTTCCTACCCCCTCATTTCTGTAGATGTTACAGCTTGTTCATACCAATAACATTTCCCTTTTACAGTATTATCGCTCAAGACTTATTTTATTCCTTGAGCCGTTTCTAGCTTTGCTGAGGGATATCAAATAAAATCTATGACATTACAGCATCTTTTTAAATGTCAGGGTTGGCTCATTAGTTCTAGCTGATTATGAAAACAAACATAAAAGACAATTCAACAATATCTCAGGTACAAAAGATCAAATTATTTGTGAAATAAAGCTTAATTAGTATGCTTCGTTAGCTCCTACACACGGCCTTACAAACGATTTTGACATGTCCACCTACTGGCTCGCTGAAATAAATGATAACAGCCTCCTGCACCTACCCGTAGGTTTAGTATATACGAGCCTATGTATTTTGGCACAGACGTGTACTGGTAACTCTTATTAAATAGCCTGATAACAGTCAAATCAGGTGCATCCTTGATACTTTATTTCCTATACATAGAGTGACACTGATTACTATTAGCGTTTACTATAAACTTTACTTTTCGGGCTGTGGGTAAAAAAAGCACAGGGACAGCTTCCTCTGTGTCACGTTAATGTCTGCTTCAACCGTCATCTGAACGCTGACAAAGAACTTGATACATCACCTGTTTTTACCTCATATCACTCCACCACTCCACAATACAGGCAAGGTGTAGCATAATATATAGTTCCTGTTCTCAATTAAGAAACAGAATACGAGCAATTATCATTTAATATGCCAATTCTCTGACTAAACCTGAGAAAAACAAGGTAATCAACAAAAGACATATCATCTTACATTCTTCCCTCTCTTCAGATGAAATGTCTTCATTTCAAAGGTTATGAAAAAACTAATAAATCTCATCTTACAGTATCTATATATCTGTATATCTACTGGCACGTTACTCTTCTTTCATGGATGCAATGCAACTTTAAAAACCCAGTTTTGTCCAGGCAACCACCGACTATAAAAATGTTTTGTTTATTTTTCTTAAATCATTCATCATCATCTCAGCTAGACAATATTTAAAAATGAACTTACTGCTAACTAATCAAAAGCTAGTACTTCAGTTAAACAATTAGTGTTATGTATGGTATATAATCAGATTTAAAGATCATTACTGGTTTGCAGATGATTATCATGCAGGTTTTTTATCTGAACATTGTTTCTTTCACTACTCAGCTTGAACTATGGTGCAGTCTTAACCGAAAGGCGTTCATATCATGACATTACAATAACTTAAATATCCTAAATCATTTTGGACAAAGTTGTTCTTAGTCAAAGTGCTCTCTTTAAACAAACTTTAAATAAACTACTCTGGAGGACTTCCTCTGCGAGCCCTGGTTGACCTCCTTTAAACAGCAGATGCTAGAGATGGTTCATGCTTTTGTCTTGGGACCTTATGCGGCATTTGACATATTTGATCATGCAGCTCTAATTGACCGCCTTGAGCACTGGGTTGTTTCTCCAGCACTTGAGCTGGGCTCGACAGCTTGTGTGACGTAGCACGATTAGTGGGTTTTTGGAAAACTTGAGTTATTTGGTCTCACTAGAGGGCTGCTTCATTTTGGAACAAGTCTCAACACAGAAAGTTTATGCTCAGGCTGTCAGACTCAAACTTTATATGAGTCGATGAGGATCTCGTGGGCTTACATTAAGATAGTTACAGAGGCCTGGAGGAGGCAAAAATCTGTTATAATACACCAATGATGAATTATACAATATTCAGGTACACAAGCAACTAAACAGAACTGATGGGAAAAGGCTTTTAGGTTATATTGAATATTAAAGGTCCAGTGTGTCAGATTTAGAGGCCTCTATTTACAGAATATGGCAGTAATGGAGTATAAACCATGTTTTGACTAGTGTATAATGACGAGGCAGTCTGGGTCCTCTTCCATGAGTCCGCCATGTTTCTACAGTAGCCCACAACGGACAAACTAAACACTTTCCCTAGATAAAGCTCTCATGCCTTTCACATGTATGCCGACAGTAGTTTCTCCTTCACACTAGGAAGGAGAGGTTAAAACGAGGGGATTGCAATCCACAACTACCCCACTAGATGTCACTAAATCCTACACACCGGACCTTTAAGTTGATATCATGTTTTATTGCTCATTATATGATGAAAGACTGCAGTTTTTTAGTAAAATCACCTTTGTTTCTGATGAGTTTGTTTTCATTGTGTAAAAAAGGTATGTAATTGGCTGACAAATGTCCGTGGAAAAGGCAATGAGATTTCTTTCATATAAAATACATTAAATATTCTGGAAAATAGTCACTGAAAACAAACATTTGAATGATATATTCCTGAAATGTTTTCATCAGTTTTCAGTCCAGGATTTTGTGGGCGGTCCTAAAGGGTGGCTCGATGACACGCTGAGGCCACCCTGAGCATACCCCTGCAACCCTAGCAGAGAGACAGAGATTAATTCATGTCACTCAGAGTTTTTCAAAGTTAGTCATGTCATTTTCTGAACCCATCTGACACGTTTCAGTCGCTTCAAAATGGCTGCTTGACTGCTCCCAAAAGTGGGCGTGACTTCAGCACATTCAGCGGACACAGTCCTGGAGCTGAGAATTCATTTTAACCCAATTTTGACACCTAATTTCACAAACTTGTCGATATTTTTAATCATTCAAATGTTCTTCTTCGGTCTGACAAACTCAGAACACAGACTTTAACCCCCACAACATAGCAGGGTAATTAATTATTAATTAAGGTTCTGTACTATTCAGGTCAAACAGAGTCTGGGTGCTGCTGTGGTGCATGTTGGCTCACTGAAAATTAATTAGTATCATTTGAAACATCTGCATTGACCTGACTATTTCATGTCAAAATGGTCGCTGTGAAAAAAAGGTCTATAAATACCAACTAGCTGATTATGTGCAAATCAAATGGCTCCAATTACTGCAGCAAACTTCAAGAGGCTTATGTCCAATAACACTACTTCTAGAAGTCTAGCCATTACTGTGGTTGAGAACATATTCAATATTTTGTCGATATAAATTAATGTCTGTACTACTGTGACCAATGAGCTTGTACCATTTCCCATAAATTCACACACTCACAAAGTCGGTAGCTTACATTATTTAGCGATTGTTAAATACTTTATGACATTTACCTTTGCATATTATCCACACGGAGTGATTGATTTAGAAACTGTGCAAACATTTTTCAAATCGGTGCAGCTCTCCGTGACGTGTGGCTGACTCTGGACAGAAAATATAGGTATATAACACATAGGTGCATGAAATGATGGGTGCCCAGTACAAATCATCTGTACTGCACATTACAACTAGGAACACACACAAAGAAGGAGCTCAACAAGGTGATGATTTAGCAATTTAACTCATTTTCCTTGATAGCAGAAGCTTGTCTTTACACATCTAAAACTGTTTTCCCATAGAGGCAGAGAATCTTTCATATTTCATCATTAATATAGTTGTAAGATGCATAAAACAAGTAAAAACAACAGTTTGGAGTCTTGCTCAAGGGTTTGGGGCATTTTATCTCTCCAGGGGATCATTGCCTCATGATCTGTGCATGGCTGCAGGCTATTTGAGTTATAAATAGCAGTTATTATATTTAATTTGGTTTATTTGGCATTCATTTATCACACTAGATATCGTTTATTAAAAGAACCAGGGCATTAAACTTGAGTCTTAGCACATTTTTGTTGCCCCCCTCTTTAAACCTGTGACTCAGTCTGGACCCCATTCCAAACTTTCCTTAACCAGACCATGTCTGATATTTTGAAGATACAATACATCGACCACAGTACATTGAACTTGCATTGTGAGAGTGTTAGTTCTCTTACTTCATTACAATAGACAGTGCTTTATCTTTTTCAGCAGATATCACCTTTAGGGTCTCTCAGGGCTCAATTCCAGCCCCGATCTTTTATTCTCTTCGTACGCTCCACTCTGCAACATCATGAATCAGTGACAAACGACACAGATCAAAGTCGCCATGCACAGAACGTGGCAACCCGACTGTGGTAACGTTCTGATCGGAGCCAAAGTTTGTGACGTCACTGTGTTTTCCGTCTGCTGTCTGTATGTTTGTTGCCAAGGTTTTGACTGTTCCTCCATGTGGTAATGTACCATCAACATATTGATGATCGTTTTATTTTATTTTTATGCACTGCTTAGTCATTTTTGGATGATTTCACTGATCATTACCCAGGCAAGGCTCATTCCTGCCCCGGGCTACGCTGCATTTTCTCTCTCTCTGAGCACTGCATAAAGGCTTCAAGCGTTTCCTTTCAAGATTCTCCACAGTCTAGCCTCAAAAGACGATCAGACTTTAGCCTTTAGGAAACATCACACTATGGAGCAGACAACTCTGTATAATCTCATAAAACACATTGCAAGTCTGTGAATATATGCTTGTCTACTTGTCTTTATCTTATCTCTATGATATACTGGATGTCGGCATCATCTTCCTTTTTGTCTGTGTCATGTTTACATTGCTGAAAAGGTCTAGCAAGACACTTGTCCTAAAGTTTTGTGCGCATTACGTGAGTAGGAAACCTCCTCATTAGGTAAAATTAGCTGCAGAGCTGTTGGATGGGCTTACATGATATCCACAGGAACAAAACGCTGGTCACAGATCAGCACTGGGAGCTCTGGGGGATTAAGAGGACAAGGTCGATGATTATATAGCACAGTGAGCAGACGTAGGCTGCACTAAATAAATAGGTCTCGACTCTGAACTTTACTAATGAGGGGTTTGAATTGATGAAATTTGTGCCTGTTTCCAAAAGGGAGGGCACCCTCTGGGAGCGAGTGGGTGCGACAGTGGCTCTGTTTTTCTTTTGAGTTTGGAGAATAACGAGGAGCATTGAATCTAGGGAGAGGAGAGCCGGATCAGGTTTACAGATCAGTTAAATGTGTGATCTACTGAGGTGCCGGGTTGTGTTTCTCAGAGAGTATATTTGGAGTTTGAGGACTCTCTTGAGTTCTGGTACTCTCAGCCAATGAAGGCAAATCTACGATAGGTCTGGGTCGACCGGTCCGGCTTTCTGGTTCATGAATTTCCAGGCTACTGAGTTCAGAATGAGTCGGATGTGTTGTTTGAGCGGGGAGCGGGATAGCCTCAGAGTATTGAGCGTTGCAGTAAACAGTTCTGGGGAACAAAAGCATGGACCAGTTTTCTAGGTCAGTTAAAGGAGAGGAAATGACTAATCCTGGAGGTATTCCAGAGGTGGAAAAAAGCTTTTTTAAAATGATATTTCCTTGATGTGTTAAACAAGGAAAGTTTTTTTGCTATCTAGTCATTAAAATAAAGTGAGGAAAATCAGCTGTGGGCTGCTAAAGATGTTGTAACTGTGTCATTGTTTTGTCAGAGCTAGTTTGTTTCCCTCACGATTCCTTAATGAGTCATTTTATAAACCTTGTTAACTCTTTAATAACCTTTAAAATGAAAGTGCATCCTCTCAATAAAATAATATATCACTCTATAAATGCTCCCATTGCCTTTGATACAATGCAGGAAATTGAACCCAGATTCACGCTGAATATCTGCGAGCATCCACACTCAAAAGGTAGAATCATCAGCTTTTATGTCACCGTGGAAACGAAGAGTGAAAAACAAGTTATCCACGATGCTTTTCGGCATTAATTAGTTACCTTGAAGCTGTAAAAAGACATGAAGAAATTTATTCAAAGCTTGTGTTTTAGATTGAATGGGACAGCACTGAAGGATTAGAGGATGGAGATAAGCATATTGCTTTTGCAGAAGGGGAGAGGAGAAGGGGGGGGGGGGCTTGAGGAAGCACATGCACACTAAGATAGCTCTGGATTGTGCCTGGAATTTAATACCAAATCATCTAAGTCAGGGAGTGCTACTGCACATCCTGCAAAGGCTCTCATTACCTACCAGTGTCATTTTCTAAATCATTTGGAGCACACTCGCCACATTAACTGCCAGTGACCTTGACTTCATCTTCTGCTTGACGTAGTTAACTTCATGAAGTTACCAACAAGACTAAGAGTTTCAAATTTCATATTACATATAAAGGAAACAATACTGAGTCTGCAGCCAGTCTACTAATTATAGATCATTAAAACATGGTCACCCGTAGGTTGTTGTGAAGCTCAGAGTATGGTGCCTCTAGCCGCCTCCAGGCTAATCTAAAACCGGGCAAAGATGTGGAGCTTGGGTGGAGCTAAGGTGGGCTGAATGAAACCTGGGTGCTCAGACAAGCCACCTGTGAAGGCACCTGCCTGTCAGTCAAAGTGGAAATGCTGTTAGTTCTGCATAACTTTAAGTCTTAATATCATTTGAACAGGTGAGTTCTATAAAAATTCACCCTCAGTACAGTTGTCATGGACAGGGAAATTAGCTATAGAGACCAAAACAGTTTTTTATACCAGGCTGTAAACATGTTTATCTCTGCTGTGAAGTTGAACTTTTTCACATAGGGACTTATGGAGATTGACTTCTGTAGCCAGCCTCAAGTGGCTGTTTTAGGAACTGCAGTTTTTGGTGCATACTCATTGGCTTCACTTCCGAAACACAAAGATTGCTGCCTGGTACCTAGTATTTTCAGCTAAATGGTAATACTAGCATCTTCACAATGACAGTGGTAACATGCTGATGGGTGCATTATAGAGCTGGATACTGGACCCTAAGATGGCGCCTATTCAATCCAATGAGAACACTCACCTGGTGCATACACCACGTATTCTAGCTTACTGATTTACTTCCTGGTTATGCGGCCCACTGAATATGCACAGTAATGTTTCTCCCGGTGACCCCCAGTTGAGTTCCCAGGCAACCAAACTTTCACTGCAATACGGCGAGTGGTAACTATGGCTGAGCGGTGACGCCGTTTTACATGGTTGCCTTCATAGTTTAGCATGCTAACTTTCTATAAAGCATTAAACACAAAGATCTGTGACGAATAAGAATGTGACGCAAAAGAGAAAAAGTCAAGGGATCAGTGACGTTATTAGGATTCATCCTCTGGGTTTCATGGCAGTTCATTTATTGTTAAAATATTTCAGTCTGGACCAAAGTGGTGGGCCGACTGACAGATGTCATCATCCCCTTAGGGCCTCGCCGCTAGCAGGCCTAAGAATGTGGAGCAAAAATGCTTGGAGAAACTGTTAAAGCTGAGATGTTCCTTGACAGAGCACACTGTATACCCTAGGCATCTCATAGTTTATGTCATGTACATCCAGTGGTCCAATTACCCATCTCTGTAGCATCAAGTGTCCCAGAAATGTCTGCTTCTCGTTCACCCTCAGGGTTCCTCGTTCAGCCTTCACTTGGACCCCAATACGCCACATCTGCATTTAGCGTCCTACTGTTGCCACAGGAGGAAAAGCTAACTGCATAATCAGAGTGGAACTGTAATATTAGGCCCAAAACAAGGCACGTTGTTCAGAGTGGTGTTTGACTATGGCAGATTTTCTGCAGTGTGTCACACCAAGACTCTGAATGTGGGTTTACAGTGTTGATGCTGATCTCTGGTAAGTAGGTGGGTGTGTTTCTCTACCTCACGCCTGCCCTTCCTCATTTCCTCTCGCTGATCCTTTCTTTTGCCTCTCCGCCTATGGAGTCACATCTCATTGTCATGTATGCAGTGCCACGGTACATTTACCTGTTTCATGGTGGGATTTGACAGGTCTGCTCTGATGAAATGGAAAGCGATTGAGGCTGTCACAGGCACTGTGCTCACACTTGCTTTGACAAAGATGTCAGTGATGGCCTGATCTCAGCAGGGTTTCACAATCTCTGGGAGTAAACATTTCAGGAATATCTGAGCTTCTCAGCACACAGCCGTGTGCTTGAAATTCAGGCAACTCGAACTCCAAAACGGCTGAAAAGTTCAAGGTCTTTTGAACAGAACAGATGGAGGTTTGTGTTACTAAAATTTGAAGGTGAACTCCTGGATTCTGCATCAATCATGTTGACCTTGTTCAAAGACTTGCGTGCCCAATTAAGCCCCTTTCCACGACAATTGTAAAATTTGTCATAGATTCTCAGCAACTTTCAGAAAAAGAAAAACTATACTCCTAAAATAGGGCTTTTTCTACAGGTCATCATGTTCCCCAATGTCACAATATGATTCATGAACAGGACAGAAACAACTCGAAAACAGAGCAAGCATAGACCTTTCACACCCGAACACCTGTTTAATTTTGTGAAAACAGCAGCCACAGGTAACAGGACATTTCAAAACTTCAGTATGCTGCATGTACATAACATTCAAGTGGTGGGAAGTGACTTTTTTGAATTAGGAGTAACCTTTTGTATTGACTGTAGTTTAAACATGTTCAGAAAGAGCCGGATTAGACGATGTGGTGGTTGTAGGATGAGATATTCACTGTTGCAGCCTCACATTGTGTTGTTCGCATGTAAATCATCTAAAATTCTTGCTGTATGATTCAGTATATTTACATAATTTATTCTTTTCTACAGTCGTACAGAAGGCTAGCTTGAAAATAAAAAACATTTCTTTTAAAAGGTGTTCAAAAGGTGTTTTAATTTTTTATAGAAAGATCATTTATATACTTTTTATAGATAAGGTTTCAAATGATGGATTTCGTTCTTGTACAATTTGATCAAAATGTGTTTCTCTTTCATTTCCTTCTTCGGTATGAGCCACTTTCATTTCCCTAAGAGCAGCTCACAATAGCCATCATTAAATAATGTCTTAGACACCCTTTTAAAAATGCATAATGTAATACATTTTCTTGATTTGTTTACTGCTTACTCATTCTAGACTGATTATATTTGTGGAGCAAAATCTTAGGGCTTGATACATCACGTTCCGGCTATGCCCAGAGCAGATAGAGTCAGGCACAAAGGAATGGCACAGGGCACCAAGTCAGATTTCACAATAAAACACCCTGTGCAGACCAAGCCATAACTTCTGTGACTGTGAAATGAAGCTAATGCAGAAGTGCCAAAAAGTGCAGTTCCTCAAACGGCCACTTGAGGCTGGCTACAGAACAAGTCGATTTCCATAAGTCCCCATGTTAAAATGTGCAACTTCACAGCAGAAATAAACATGTTTACAGCCTGGTACAAAAAACTGTTTTGGTCTCTCTAGCTGATTTCCATGTTCATAACAACTGTACTGAGGGTGAATTTTTATAGAACTCACCTGTTCAAATTATATTAAGACTTAAAGTTATGCAGAATTAACAGCCTGGTCGCTTTGATTGACAGGTGGGTGCCATTACAGATGGCTTTTTTGAGCAGCCAGGCATCATTCAGCCCACCTCAACTCTACCCATGCTCCACATCTTTGTCCATTTTTGGATTACCCTGGAGGCGGCAGAGGCAAGACTGCCAACATGGCAGCACGCCACACTCTGAGTGGGTGATGTCACATCCATGTTTTATACTGTCTATGGGAGTGTATGCGTAGGCTAGAAGCACAAAAAACAAGGAAAATGGTCAAATCAACAAAATCTGAGTAAGTCAAGGAAATCCAGCTGGCAAAACGCCTCACTCTGAAATGCTTCCTGTTGGGTATGAAGCCATACGAAGGACAAAGACAACCGTGTCATAGGCGCAATGTCATAAAATCGTGGCTGGTGGAATCAAGACAAGACAAGCATCTTAAGTAAAGTGCTGAAATTAATAATTGGAGTAGGTAATTGGATACCTTGGAGTAGGTGTGGGATTCACACCTCATTGCAAGTCTTACACAGGTTTTACTCCCAGCAGGGAAAGGTGATCAGCACACAAGAAACGAAGCGAGAGAGGATAATTGACAACCCGAGAGCAAGCTGGATTAGTAATTAAGACATTAATCAAATCTTTGACTAATCATTACAATGAGAGTGAAGTTCAGAAGAGCCACGGCCAGGTCGAATGGATACACCGCCTCCAGGAGGTAGCCTGTATCATCACCGCACCGGCTAATCAGAATGTTATCTCTGGACTGCTGTGTACTGTCAAAAACAAGACGTCGTAGCATATATCACACATAATACCTCTGTGCATTACGTGGGGAAGCTGCTCTCTTGCACAATATCATATCTTGGTCAGGGGGTACTAAATCAAACCTGTCAAGCCTGTCAACTAATGTAGATAAACAAAACGTGTACATCACCTTTTAGCCAAGTGAGAACAGTCGACAACTGTGCAGAAATAATCAGAAATGTACGTAATTATGGTTGTTCAGGCCTCAGATTGTGTTTTTGTAATATATCTGGAAGAATTACTTAATAAAATAGCAGGTATGTCGTTTGATTAAGAAGATAATTCACTGAAATACAAAGAAGCTTGCACATCGGCTGTAAAACCACCATGAATTCGACTAAAATGTCGAGATCTGTTGAGTAAAACCGAATTAAAACTAAAATGTGATGACATTATTAAAATGCGGTCTAATAACTAAATGTTTAGAATTTAATGAAGTCATTAATTTAAGACAAAAAGGCTACATTAATATTCTATCAGATATTAGACACAACCTTCCTGCCATTATCAAAGAACCAGACAGTCGTTTTTTAACATCTAGACTCATTTAGCTCAGTCTGCTGCACATCCTACCTTAACTGCCACCTTATCAGCCTTTCCTATCATTTTCTTCATTTCCTTTCATTCTCATCATTTTCTCACTGCCATTGGCTGCCTCTCCCCACTGAGACGAACACTCATATCTGTGCAAAGGAGACATTTGTGGATGACATGTTTGTTCTTGTTTTTTAATCCCCATTTTTATCCGTTGGTTTGTTCTTTTCTGGCAAAGCACTGCTGTGACAATCCCACAGTATTTACCGAAAGTGTTCAGTAATTAACCTCGACTTCAAGACCCATTTATTTATGGCATAAAAGGAACGATGGCAGTGATTTCTACATCATTAAACAATTAAACACAAGGACAGTTTTACCCAGTTAATTTCAGTTTATTGGGCTCTGCACTACGTGTGGTAGAAAGGATCAGGTACATTATAAAAAATAAACAAAAAGCCTACCCGTGTTGTGAAGTTTACAGTAGGGGATCAAAAAAATGACGATTTTTTTTGATGGTTTTTATCCAGTTGTCTGTATGCTTTTCCCTTGTCATTTATTGTTTTGGGATGTTTCCTGCTTGTCTGTGTCTGTGTGCATAATCAGATTTGTTAATGTGTAAAAGGGATCTGTATTTAGATTTGCATTTGTATTGAGAGTAGTGTGGACAAATATGTAAATGTGTACATAGATAGTAACAGCTAAAAGCATTTCTCTTCAGTATTCAAAAATACAAAACAACTCATCAGTTACAAATCATGCAGGCTTCTAGCTTTTTACTGCAACACTTTGCACAGATCTGAAAATGTATGTGAGTTTAGGGTAAACCAAAGTTAAAAGTAACTCCAGTTATGAACATTTATTGTAAATTGTCTACATCATTGTTAAATCTGTTTGTAGGGTTGTCCTGGTGCTAAAAGACACATACAACTTATTTCTAATACCCCACTTCCAATCCGTCCAAGGACTGTTGTCGCAGGCCAAATCTCTCTTTCTCTCTCCCCCACATACTCGGAGTCTTTACTACACTTTCTAATAAAAGGCAGCATGCCAAAAATATGTATACAGTCATAAAAAATTGATTTGTGTTTGCGTATTCATGAGTAGTAGTAGTTGTAACGCTGTCATTCAGGTGCCACGAATGTGCTTTTAAGTGTCATTTAAATTAGTTGTTTGCTACAGTAAATCCATGATCCTCGCTGCTATATAAAAAAAAGAAAAAAAAAGAGAACTACTGGTGGGTAGAAGCTTTGCTCTGTCTCCTCTGTCAAGGAGAAATCAATCACTCAGCCTCTGGAGGAACACCAGCTGGCATTTGAACTGATTGTGCCATTTGGCCTTATGTGGAGACTGGTTTTTCCTCATTCTTGTCTTTCAATCTTCAAATTAATTCATTGTGTTTACAGGAGATTTCTGTCCAAAGGGAAACAAACAAAGTGATGGCTCCGCCGTGACGTGCCAAGCACACTTTTTGTCTATTTATTCTTCGCTCGATGTTTTGCATTGATTGAGGTTGAGTTTTTTTGGCAATGTTGTTGGATCCCATAAAAAAAAAGGCACGAGGTTTTAACACAGTGTGTAACTGTGGTAATGGAGATTTAAATGGTCTGGGGTCTTTTTGTGCCAGGATGGAGCAAACTTTCTTGTAGTGTTGCAGGAAAGTTTTTTGGTCAAAGATACAAAAGGACACAGAACAATAAATCACCAAATAGAGTGCGTCCTAGTGTCCGAGTGTGTGTTCATCAGTCTTTCTTGTGACCTGGAGAGTCCTTTGTTGTCTGCACTGGGCATCTAATTCATGACCAAACTTCAACATAGTATAATTAGCATAAAAAAATACTTATTTTAGCTGTTTTTTCGCAATTAAATGAGAAACATAACTCAGTCGGTGGAAAAAAGAAGACAGTAGTTGAGGGAAACGTGTATGCCACACTGTCTGTGGAGCTCTCTGTGGGCTTTATTAAGAGCACTGTTGTGAGCGCAGATGCTTTGTAATTTTCTTTTTTTTTTTTTTTAAATGGTGCTCTAGGTATGCTCAGCCTCCAGGAGGTCAATCACATCAATTAACAGGCGTCCATCCTGCGCCATTTAGAGAAGCCCTGTTGATGTGTTGAGTGGAAGCTGTACACCTCTCCTGCTGAGGATGATGGCATCCTGTTGTTAAAGCCACTGAGTTTTTCCTCTCGGGGAGAAGTCAGTTACAGCTCACCGGCGAGCAAGCCCTTTCTCCATATGAACCGAAAAGCACAAAGAGAATTAAAGAGAAACACACACGGCGTGCTTTTATTGATCACCGATAATGTGTGCTGTTGCGTAAGACTTCCATCTCTCTGTTAAGACGGCTGCATTCAGTCTGCACAGCCGCTGTACGCAGCTGATGAGGTGAGTCTGTTGCTAGGACACAGAGTCCTATTAAATGACTACTGTGAGATAAATTCCTTTTGATCGGCTACTTCCTGCATTCATTTTAGTTTATTGTGTTGGCGACAACGCAGAAAGACTTTGTTGCCTATTAATAAAACATGAAGCAGATGCATTACAAGGTTTCTCGCTGAGACTCATTTGTGTCTCAGTTCATGGTTAGGCTTAGAAAGATAAGCACTGCATTGTTAACAGAGCAGCAATTAAATGATGCAACTCCAACTCAACTTTTATAGAGAACCTTTCATGCTAACATGCAGCCTGCTTGACAAAACAAGACATAAGTCTTGATGTCTGACAGAAGTGTCAGACATCATTTTAAAAATACAAATATTCAACAATAACTTGTATGACGCATGGACCGGTCAGCCATAACATTATGACCACTGACAGCTGAAGTAAATAATTATCTCGTTATCATGGCACCTGTCAATGGGTGGGATATATTAGGCAGCAAGTGAACATGTCGTCCTCAAAGTCATTGAAAAAATGGGCAAGCATATGGATTTGAGACAACTTTGACAAATTGCCCTTACCTGGGCAACACATGGCACCAGGATGCACTCTGGGGAGAAGGCAGTGTGATGCTTTGAGCAATGTTCTGCTGGGAAACCTTGGGTCCTGCCATTCATGCGTATGTTACTTTGACATGTACTACCTACCTAAGCACTTGTTGTAGAGCATGTTCATGGAAACGGTATTCCCTGATGGCAGTGGCCTCTTTCAGCAGGATAATGCCCCCTGCCACAAAGTGAAATGGGTTCAGGGCTGGTCTGAGGAACACAACAACGAGTTCGAGGTGTTGGCTTGGCCTCCGAATTCCCCAGATCTCAATGCAATCGAGCATCTGTGGGATGTGCTGAACAAACAAGTTTGATCCATGGAGGTCCCACCTCACAACTTAACGTCTTGGTGCCAGATACAAGAGCATACCTTCATAAGTCTAGTGGTGTCCATGCCTCGATAGGTCAGGGCTGTTTTTCTGAAGGCAAAAGGGGGGCGACCGATAAGTGGCGATAGCTCGATGTGGAGGTGGGGTCTTTATTCAGATTTTTGTTTAATTTCTGCTGTTAAACGGGGCTAGTATGAGTATGCACTGTGAATTTCTGTTGGTGTAAACGGTTTCTTGAGTGTATTTCAGTGAGATGTGGTAAATCAGTGTTGCTTAGGAATGCCCTCTTGGCTTGGTTTATGTGGTGATGAGTATAGATTGGTATAAAAGTCTTGAAAGGTCTTATTTATTGAATGAAAGTAGTTTCACAAATTTTTATCTCTTCTTAATTTATTCCCTTTTTGAAAATGACCACAAAGTCCGAAAAGATACCATCCATACAGTATGTCAATACATACAGTATGTTGCATATTCAACTTTCCAAAGCACTTAGAGTCTGTAAAGGTTTTATATAGCATTCAGTGGGCAGAACAATTGACCTTTTTTACAGCAGACATGTTGAATTGTTGAAGCAGGTAAAGCATCAGGGTAAATAACAACATGGCACCATGCAATTAAATGTCGCAGTAAGTCAGTGAGCGTCCACGCAACACAATATCAGAGCCCTTGAACTGACAAGACAGCCATCGTTAATGATATTTATTGCACAGTGCTTGTCCTGCTTTGACAAGTCGAGATGTCTGCCATGAATCTTTAAGGGTTAAATATTACAGCTAAATGGATTACCGTTATGTAACCCATGTCACATTGTTTTCTCTGTCCCCTCAGGAGTACACCATCGACGTCTTCTTCCGTCAGAGTTGGAGGGACGAGAGGCTGAAGTTTGACGGGCCCATGCAAGTCTTACCCCTCAACAACCTCCTGGCCAGTAAGATCTGGACCCCTGATACCTTTTTCCACAACGGGAAGAAATCTGTGGCCCACAACATGACGACTCCTAACAAACTGTTACGGCTAGTCGACAACGGCACGCTTCTCTACACGATGAGGTGAGACACTTTTTTGTTGCATATGAGACTAAGAGTCTACAGCCACAGTAGTTTTGACATGCTGACGTTCAGGAGGCATAAATGTTAGCCATGTTCACCATCTTAGTTTAGTTGACATGCTAACATTTGCTAATGAGGACTAAATGCAAAGTCCAGCTGATGCTGGCAAGTGTTAGTGTTCATTACATATACAAATGAACCTTTTGGGGGGCAGCAGCTCAGTCTGTAGGGACTTGGCTTTGGAGTCCAGCACGGACCACAGTATGAAGTGTGGACTGGTAGCTGGAGAGGTGCCAGTTCACCTCCTGGGCATATGTTGCTCCAAAATTAATGGTGCCTTCATGAATGTGTGGGTTATGGGCACTAATGTACCCCCATACCATTATGGATGGCTGGCTTTCTGAACTGTGCATTGATAATAAGCCAGATGGTCCCTCTCCTCTTTAGTCTGGTGGATATGACATCTGTGATTTCCAAACAAAATTTCACATTTTGACTCGTCAGATCATCTTAAAAGAGCTCAAGCCCACAGAAGACGGAGCATTTCTAGATCTGGATTATATACGGTTGCCTCTTTGCATGGTAGTTTCAACTGTCATCTGTGAACACTGCGACTGTGTTCACAGACGATAGTTTTTGGAAGTCTTCTTCAGCCCATGTAGTGATGTCCACGACGTCGTTTCTGTTTTTTAATGCAGTGAGCTCTGAGGGCCCAAAGATCACGGCCACCCAATATTGGTTTTCAGCTTTGTGAATGTCACGTCTGTCGTAGTTTTACAAGCATCAATCTAAGTATTGGACAAATTGAAATTTTGACCGGCTGAATGAAAAGTCAGGGCATCAACAAAGTTGTTACAATCCATCCTTAGTGGGATATGAATATGTATACCATAAGTTAATGGCAATTTATCAGTCTCATGGTGGCACAAGATGAAAAGTCAAAGGATTAAAGATAAAGTTGTGGGGCAGTTGATCATTTCTAAACATTTCATCTGACTGGCAGCCAGTCTGGGCAACATACTGTATGTTTCACACACAACAACTCGTGCCAACAACTCGTATAAATAGCAGTCATTGGTTTTCAATCCATCTGATCATCGAATCTGTCACTCAGTCAGCCTCCCCCACACCTTTACATCAGAGCCTTGAATCACTTGAAAAGAAATATTTTTTTATGGCGCTCATCCGCAAGGTCAGTATTGATTTTCAGGGGTGAAAATGAAATAGTGAAAGAATTTTGTTCTGTAGTCTCCCATGAGTAGATTTGATGCGGTTGCAGTTCTGCCAAGGCCAAGAAAAACATCTGAGCTCAATGGAGTATTACAAGGACTGTGGCGTTTACGTAACAGGGTATTTGTGTGGTGATATGAAGAAGATGTACGCTGAAGCAAAGCATGTTGAACATCTGTCAAACAAAGCAAAAGATCCTTTTTGGAAGCAGCTCATTGAAGCCGTTTAAACATGTCTGGACTCGCCATCATTTGAGTTTATTGATGGTATTAAAAGCTATAAATTATTCTTTTTGACCCTTTCTATTATACCTGGCACCACACAAAATTTTATAAGAAATCCTACGGCTAAGGTTTTTTAATAAGTACTTGAAAGTTGACTGATGATTGGTTGAAGGAGGTCTAAATGAAAATTTGGCTGTATTGTTAGAGGCACTGGACTCCAAAAGGAGAGACTAATAACACCTTTGCCTGAGAACACTTGACAAGTATTGGACTTTATAAATGTTTTTACAGGAGAAGTTTAGTTTGAAGTATTTCACCGCAGTACCTTGTGTAAATCCTTTTTAATCACCACGTTTGCAGCATCTGAACTGACAAATACTGCAAAGGCCTCCGCTCTGCAGGGTTGCGTCATTATTTTTTTGAATTGAGGGAGCTGGTATTGTCTGCCAGTGCTGCTGCAGTCTTGTTTTTTTGTGCAAGTTCACCGCAATTTAACTAGAACTCTGTGTGGTTACTAAAGCAATTCCCTGATGGGGAATATTAATTCGTGAAAAGTGTAAGAAGTAGTACTCGTCCAAAAGGCGATGGTGAATATTTTTTAAAACTTTTGCAAAGAATTTATTTGTTCTTAAACTCGCCAAATTGGACTTCACGGCTTATGAACCACCAAAAACAAAAATAAGATCAGAACTAATGATTCAAAACTAAACACTCAGTGCAGTGCAGTGTAACCACTGCAATGCTCCCTTAAACCACAGACTTATTAAATCATGTTGGACACTGTATATGGATTTTGAACGCGTTATATTTAGTATAGAAAACTAAATGTACTGTCTATACTGTGAACTAGAAGTTAATTTTTTCAGTGTCATTTAGTCCGACGATTTTGGTCCCCAAATTCATATCCCCTCAGGATGAATTGTAATAATTTACTGATACTTTAGTTTACTAAAAACGTGTAAAATCAACCTCCCATCAGCCAATAAAGATCAATAAAGATCAATAAAGAGATGAAAGCGGTGTGGCTTCAGCTTCATTCATATACCCACCTTCAACAGGGCTGTCTGAAACAGTGAAACATTCAGAAAATAACGTTTCATTTCTCAGATTCAACGCTTTGTTTTCACTAACGCAATGGCGGGCAGCCCTGTTGTAATGTAGGAGCAAATCCCTGCTGTGCCAAGCTAGCACATGTACATGGAAAAGCCCTACTAGTCTAGTTTGTGATATACTTAATAAATATTTTTCATTACATAAACACAGCGCGCTTTGTTGTCTTTGATCAAAGTAAGTCTAATTATGTCATCTCTGTTATCTTCATTTTATTATTTATTTATGTTTTGCTTTTCCTTTTCTGTCATTATATCCGAACAGCTTAAGAATGAGATGAATTTCGTCAATTAGTTTGCCGGTGTTAAATGCTGTCTAATATACAGCAGCGTATTTCTGCACATTTGATTTATGTTGTATTGCATTCATTTGCGTAGTTACTGAGCCACTTATCAGTAATGAGGCTGCACCCAGAGAGCAGCCAAGAGAGTATAATAAAAAGATCACAGGGTGGTTTGCAAGTGCAACACAATGAGCTAATTAGAAACAATAAGTTTGTCTGTAGAAGCGGTCTATAATAGTAGTTTTACTACTAAACTGTGGCTGCAGCAAACTTTGTAAGTGGAACATTGTTTACAACGGGTTACACCAACTGCTCTTCATAGAGTACATATAGATCTGTACCAAGGCATACAGTACAAGCATGAAATTGTACAAGTGGTCAAGCTACGTTGCTTTGCTCATAAATGTTGTAATTGAGTTACAATAACCCAGTTTGTGGTACATTTTAATGGAGGAACTCAGTTCACTGTAGGATATTTTTATGGGTTGCCGTTTTGTTTGAACTCAGCAAATGTAATCCCAACGTTGATTAAACATGTATGAGTGAGATAATATGCACCATTTCTCTGTTTACTTACAGAGTGCATTTTGTGGCTCGGCCATCTGACCAAATGGAATAAACTCTGGCGCTCTCTGTAGATTTTTTTTTTTTCTTTTCTTTGTTGTCGTTCAGCTGAGAGCTCATTACCACTGGTGGCTAACAGGAGGGAGGGAAGAGTTCAACGTCTGTTCTCGCTCCAGTTTTTCCTCAAACATGCACGCTGTGGCTCTGAAATGACTCGATACTACGATATTCAAGTAGTTTGTTGATGCATGTGTGTGACCATGCTGCAGCCTGACCAGTGGAGTATTGTCTCTCCCCCTCTCCCTCTCTCCCTCTGCCCTCCCCTCTCAGGTTGACCATTCATGCCGAGTGCCCCATGCACCTGGAGGATTTCCCAATGGATGCGCACGCCTGCCCTCTGAAATTTGGAAGTTGTAAGTCAGTCAAGATGGTCATAACGAAACAGAATTCATTATAAAAAATATATATATACACTGTATATATAAAAATCGCACTGCAGAGAGTGGTGATTGTTCTCTGCAGGCTTTCCTGCCCTGCTAAAACTTCAGAGGACTCAATCTGCACTCAACCACTATAAATATCATACTATGGGATAGCTGTCAGAAGAGAAGAAGTGTTTTCTTTTAGCAAAAGTAGTCAACCGCTGGCTTGAAGTGTGAGCTCCTTTGATAAATTCTTACCCAAGAGTCTGCAGCCACGCTAGCAGCTCTGTGAGGCTTTTGTACAGTGGTGCATTGGGCTAAAAGTTTGTGCAGCTATTTGGTCAGAAGTATAAGACAAATGATGGTGTTACATACAAACGATGCCTCATGTTGATTTCTAATCTTCTTTCTATCTGTTGCCCAAGATGCCTACACCAATAACGAGGTGATCTACCTGTGGACCCAGGGAGACGAGAGGTCTGTCTCTGTTGCAGAGGACGGCTCCAGGCTGAACCAGTATGACTTACTGGGACACGTTATTGGCAAAGAAACCATCAGCTCCAGCACAGGTACACTATATGCCAGCTCAGACAGCAGTACACAGCATGTACGGAACGGTCACTTAAAAATTCACAGCTCTCTGCGGACATACACAGTTGAGCAGCTGAACAAAATGAGTGTGTCACGGGATGAAACTCCCTCCTTTGAAACATAAACTCTTGTTAGTTTTCCCTGCATAAAATCGGTAGTAGATTAAATTGCCTTCCCTCTTTTCCGTTGACATACAGTGGCACTCTTTTGTTGTGTTTCCACAAAGTAACAGTCTTTCAGCACTTTGCTCCAGTTTGCTGTCATTTCGGATTCAGCTTGCATTATTTGGGTCCATCATGAAAATGATGACTTGTCAGCTTTGGGGGGAAAACTATTCAGCTTATTTACAAAGATAATATAAAGAGGTGTGCCAGAGGTGAGAGTCTTATTTCCATTCTGTTTTGGGCTATAGCCCAGAGTCGACTATAATAAGCACAAAATTAAAAGAAAACCTGCCAGCCTGTAGTGTTGATTACATATTCATTTGATCTTCAGTTCTCATTGTCAAAACTGTTGCAGAAAGCTTTTATCTGTCACACAGAATCAAATCACTTCTTCTTTATTTCCCCACTGGGGTAGCGTTCACATAAACGGATGAAATAACAAGGTAAGGGCTGGGTGCTGATGTACGCGAATAACAATGAGACAATTCACAGCAATTATCTGGTAATATATAACAGAGTTCAACTGCTTCAGACAAAGTGCTATTATAATATTTATTAGTAGTTATTATTCACACGAAAGCGTAATTTGCCGTGCAAGTTGATGGAGATCTATCAGGAAAATAACATCAATCAACACAAGACTGCATAAAGAAGTGAAGTACTGCTGCAAAGCTATAGATAAAATGTGTTATCAGTGGTAATTACTCAAAGAGCGCATAAAGTACAGCTGGGACATGTTGGCTTTCCATTTTGAGAGATGTAACATCTGCGGCGAAGCTGTTTTCGGTCGTGCAGTTCTCAAGAGGCGAGCTACCGAGTCACACAGATCTGTCTGACACGTGTTCGGAGAGTGGACCGACTAGACGGCCTCGAAACCTCTCCATCGAATGGCACTCAGCGTGTTTTCCTAGGAAGCAAATAGTGTGTTGAAAGCTGTTAAAATAATAGAAGTGTAACTCTACAGAGGACACTTTCCTTGAGCCCTTCTTTATTGTTGTGCTGTTTAGTGGTTTAAAGTGAAGTCAAGTAAATTGCAGGGGTATTCTGAAGGAACAAGATCTAACTAAAGTCTGGCTATAAGCACCAAAATCCAAAAAGGTGGAATCGACGTGATTTCTTTCATAAACAGGTTCAAGCTTCTGGATGTGAAAATCTAATTTCGTTCAACTTAAAACCTAATGGGTCTACACCGAGCTGAGGGAATGCGAAGATTTGAGCCAGTTCGGCTGTGGTTAGAAAAAAAAACACCTCAGGGAATGAGATGCTGTTTTTCCTCATATCTTTGCAACACAGATTACAGACATGGCAGTGAGAACTGGTGCTTAGGGGAACTGTGAAGTTGTCCATTTACTGCCGTCTGTGACAAAATCCAAGCTGAAGGAAATGTTCAATATCGAGGGGGTTAGAATGATGCAGGCGGATGTTCTTGACATCTACAGGAAAACAGGCTGTTTATTTAAAAAGGTACACGGCACTGAAAGTCTAGATTTTGAGAATCAAAGTCTTGGCAAGGATCAAACTTTACAGTCCAGCGTCTTTGTTGGCCCATTCCTTTAATAATGATCAAAGAATTGAAGTGACGAGGGAAGTTTGTTGCTCAGCTTAAAACAATATTTTATAGATTTTACCCACAATTGACTGTCAGTACTGTGTGATCTACACTAGCTCTTGCTTTTGACAATGTCAGTTAGTCTACAAGTTTCATACCTTCATAGTTCATACACCCTCAGGATGAAATGAATAATTTACTGATCCTGTAACTTTACTAAAACGTGTAAAATTAACCTCCCATCAGCCTCACTTGTACCACTGACAGTATAAAGAATGGACGGCGTATGCGTGACGTCACCCACAGGTTTCTTAAGAGCTGCTTTGAAGCTCAAACTCTCTGGCTCTAACAGCCGCCATGTTGGCAGTCCTGCCTCTTCGGCCTCTCAACTAATCCAAAATTGGGCAAAGACGTGGATCATCGGTCGAGCTGAGGCCTGGGTGCTCAAACAAACCATCTGTAATGGCACCCATCTGCCAATCAAAGCAGCCATGCTGTCAATTTTGCATAACTTTAAGCCTTAATATAATTTGAACAGGTGAATTATGTAAAAATTCACCCTCAGTACAGTTGTCATGAACGAGGAAATTAGCTATAGAGACCAAAACTGTTTTTTGTACCAGGCTGTAAACATGTTTATTTCTGCTGTAAAGTTGGACATTTTAACATGGTGGCTTATGGAGACTGACTCATTTGTGTAGCCAGCCTCAAGTGGACGTTTGAGGAACTGCAGTTTTTGGCATCTAAACTGTAATAATGTTCAAAGAGATTTGTTGCAAACCTCATTTTTCAGACCTCCGGTGCCTTTTTTCTATTAACATTTGTGCTTCAACTCAAGGTTTTCCTCTGACACGTAATTATCCTCAGTTCTTCTAGTACCTGAACGATAATGCAGGTGCTGCTTTTTGCCATGACCCTGTAACTCAATTGGATCATCAAATCTGCACCAAAACATTCGTGTCAGAGATGTCATCTGTCATTTTGTTTTGTTTGTGACTGTAGTGGAACCAAAATCGAGGTCATTTTGCAATATTTCTAAGCACACTACATCTTAGAACTGACATTTTCCATCTTTTCATTTGGCCCGCTCATCTAAAAAGGAAGTGAAGACAATCCTAGAGAGCTGCTTTGATGATACAAGCCACCATGTTGTTATGTTAATAAATCGTACTTTGAATATTTCAGCTTATGTTGCTCCCAACTGGGCATGGCTGTATTAATAATTATGATCCTGTGTGTGTCTCTCCCCCATCTCTTTCTATGTTTCTCTCCTCTCCCTCAGGAGAATATGTAGTGATGACAACATATTTCCATTTGAAAAGGAAAATTGGCTATTTTGTGATTCAAACCTACCTCCCGTGCATCATGACTGTCATACTGTCTCAAGTCTCCTTCTGGCTAAACAGAGAATCGGTTCCTGCTCGCACTGTATTTGGTGAGTGCCATCTTGTCTTTTTTTTCTAATTGCTTTTTGAGATATGAGGAAAGAGGAGCTAAACTAAACGTTTCAGAGCTGCATTTGTTCACGTCGTCGGATGATTCAGCAAACTGCAAAACAAGTTTAAAAAAAAAAAAAAGGTTCCCCTTGAAAAGTTCAAATTAACATAACGATGTACAAAACATAGCTTGGTGCATTTTAGGTTCACGTGGGCATGAGTAATTTATTTTTCCCAAAGCTTTTATCGCAGTATTGACTTTGTCCCCTACCTCTGTACCCTTAAACACTAATTAATCAAAGATAAGTCACAGTTGTGAAGTATAAAATTGGAGCAGTGTGGCAGGTGATGGACGAGGTGTTGCAGCTCTTAAAGAGGATGTTTGGCTGATTTGTCAACTGTATAAAAAGCCAGTCTGGTTTGAAGTGTTATTACTCACCGAGCTTAAGGTAATTTAAAAAGAACCAGACGGAGATAATCCCACCGAAGCTACCATGGACTCCTTTCTGAAGCCTTTCGGTGTGGAGTTTGCATGTGGGCTCTCTGGTTTCCTCCAACAGTCCAAAGACATGCACTTAATAGATTAATTGGTGACACTAAATTGCCTGTAGGTGCCCATTTGTCTCTATGTGACCTGTGATGAGCTGCCGACTTATCCAGGTTGTACCCCACCTTCAATTTAAGTCAGCTGGGTTAGGCTCCAGCCCTCCCGCGACCCTGATGAGGATAAGCGGGTACAGAAAATGGAAGAATGGAAGGTGTTAATGCATGTTATTTAAAAAGATCTAAGCTTGCATACACTTGGTCGTGTTATTCTCCCTTTGTGCTGTGAATAATAATAATAGATTCAATTTGTGCATCTAGTACTACCCATGTTAATAACATTGTGTCCGCTTAGATCACGCCATACTCTAAAGATGAGCTGTAATTTGTCCTTCCTATTCTTCTTCTTTGAGTTGTTGTTGTCGTCATGCATAATCCATTAAAATGCCCCTTAACCTCTGTTTGTTTAATCATTTGTGTTTTGATTTGGAAACGAGCCACACGCGTCGTAGAATAGATGTTGAACAGTATGCAGAGCAAAGCGAGGGGCAGTTATAAATAAAACAGCTACCTATTCCCATGCATTCCCCTGAATAATCACAGCTCCTGCGGTTACACGCACAAACACACGATCCTTGAGCGCGCATCTGAAAATCTTTACAGGCGCACGAGGAATTCAATTTTTAGAGAACAATTTCCTTCACGCGAGGAGAGGAGCTGTAATCAGTGTCATTTTCTCAGAGGAATGATTGAAACATTTACTGTGAAGGACAGGGTTTTCCAGCAGCGTTCACATCTTTTTATTTTCCACGCAGTCACATTGATCACCTGAAATAAGCATTGTTCTTAGCGGTTATGTGTTATAACAGTCATCAGCGACTGAACTGATTTATCAGGTTTTGTAGGTATTATTAAATTAAGTTTTAGAGTGTCATATCAGGATTTAATGTCCTCAAAATGTCCTTGTTAGTATGTCCTCAAATTGTCCAACAACAATTCATCAGCAACTTTGTGAGGAGTAATAAGCTAATTAAATAGGAAAAACAGTTAAAATGTTGGAATATAGTCAAGTTATGCAAAATGCAGAACCAGAAAATAAATCAGCCTCCGTCCTTAAATAAAGTCAGTCGTTACCTATCAATCTTTCTGTCACAAATTCTAATTTCTCACCCGTGACTCGCTGAAATGATTTGACCTCCCCGTTCTGCGGCACAGTACTCATTTTTAGAGCCCACTGTGTATCTATTTCTCATCAGATCGGACAGGTTGGAAGAGATGAAGGGATTGCTTTTACGTGGTCGGATGGGCGACCATTATCCAACACACATTACGTTCCCCTGCCAGCGCTGATATCATTTGTGAAGAAGGTTATACATTTGACGGATTAATCAATCTTAGCAGATGGAGATGGCCTGTTTTTGCTTTCACGTGTGTTCGGTGCAGCCGACCTTTTGCTCATAATGGTGCGCCTGAGATTGCTAACATGTATGCAGGACAATGACATGTTTCTGTGTCTGCACAAAGAAGGACATTTAGGTTTTTTTGTTGTTTTTTTTACAGTTTGGGTCTTATTGACAAGGTTTTTTATTTTAGATATTTTGGAACATTCATAACAACCAGAAACATCTTTACAAGGGCATCTATTGATGCCGCAAAAGACATACGTCAGACCGGTTTAAATATCTTTTATAATGATTCACTGCAATGAGGAACTAGTTTCTTCTAGTTTGAACCTGCAGAACTGACCAAGAGTACACGCATTTAGAGCTCTGCAGCATCAACTTTTAGCTTTAAAACTTCAGATAATCAAGCTAAATTAGACAAGTTAAACATGTAGCTTCTCTTACGTCACCCTAACAGAGTTTTAAAGCAGCACGTGTCTTCCTGCTTTCCAAAATTCGTAAAAATCTACATATAATCTGACCCAGAGTGTAAAAAAAAAAAAAAACGAACTTTTCTTTAACATTTTTCTCAAAAGTATCCATTTACTGATGTTTTTGTTTCATCCTCAGGGGTCACCACTGTCCTAACCATGACCACCTTGAGCATCAGTGCTAGAAACTCCCTTCCTAAGGTGGCCTATGCCACCGCCATGGACTGGTTCATGGCTGTGTGCTATGCCTTTGTCTTCTCTGCCTTGATTGAGTTTGCGACAGTCAACTACTTCACCAAGCGCAGCTGGGCATGGGATGGGAAAAAAGAGGGCATGGAAATAAGGGTGAGTGGTTCTTTTATTTATTTACTTTTTAAATAATGGATTTGATACACGCGCACCAACATTAACAATCACACAAATGCAACACAAACTTTTTTTTTTTTTCCTGCCAATTAAAATCCAGACCGACTGTTCCCCATCTTTTGATCTGACCCAAGTTGCTCAGTGATTTTACACGGAGGAGCGATGAGAGCAAATTGCACTTTGGAAACACTGACACAAAGTTCCCTCCTTAAAGCAACCTGGAGTACTCCATAAAGACTATAAAGAGAGATTTTATTTATTCATTAACAGCCAAATGGAACAGGAACGGCGGGGTGGAACGGTGAGAGCAGAAGCCGAGGTAAACTCCCAGAGACGGTAGCCCTGATTTATGAAGGCAGCATATGTTTAAGTCTCATCTTGAAGTCAGTGTAGGCTCATCCTCCCTGGAAAAGATGACATCTTTACATCGAGTCTGTACGTTATAGACACGCTGATTAAAAAGTGAGTGTTGTTGTTTAAAATGAATCACCCGAGGCTGACATTTTTATTTAAAAAAGCATGAAATCTAATAAATCACAGCTTACAGATTTTTAATTTGTCAATAGACCGGGCTGTTGTTTATGAGGATATAAGACGGGTTCGGGGGGTGAATTTGTACCCAGGTAGGAGAGTTGAAATACAGATTACTACTTTGGCACTGTTGATGCTTTTCTCTGAAGTTACGATGAAGTCACATGAATAAAACCTGCCAAGTTCCTCCTGATAACCTCAGGGCTTAAATTTACCATAATTTCTATGATGTTTTATAACTGATCACATCAAATGAAATGAAATTAGAGGCATGAGACGGCATCAGAGCGAGCAGTGTTTCTCTTGAGGTAATGTAGCTTTCAAAGAGGCTCGTTCACTTCCAGTAATGAAAGGACCCATTGTGCTGAGAAGTAGGTTATAGAATATGTTTGCCATCCTGTCAAAATATACATTTACACCTATGAATTAATAACAGACACCTTTGCCCAGATGTGTTTCAGTCAAATCAGCAGATCCTTGCACCGTGTTGAGAATGTGTCAAAGAATTCAGTCTGCAGAGCCACACGTTGGGTTTACAAAGTCACACTGATTGCTGACAGTGGGAAAGAAACACCACCGTGTATTTGCATCTCAGATGTTAGGGCAAGAAAACTTGGTTAAGATGGCGGCACAAAAACAGTATTCCAACAGGACTGACACGTATGAACAACACCAACAGACAGAAGTATTAAAACTACATTAAAGCATGGACGTCTGGGTGTTTGTAACATTTCAGAACATGATTACTATCTTGTGGTGAACAGTGGCTGTAAGTAAAAGTTGCTGTTATGTTGCAGCCAGTGCATAAATTGCAGGAACCCTATCAGCAACAGACACAGGGAACAGGACCAACCATATTTCTTCTGCTGCGACAGACAGTGCCACAATTTTCTGCTACTCATGTACAAACTGTTTGACACAATCAGTACAGCCTTTGCAGTTTGTTTTTTTTTTTTTTTATAGCTTGACATTTGGTTTGAGTGATTGACAGAAATGCATATTGCTGCCACAGAACTTTTCAGTCGGTGGGGATAATTTGCAACGTTATGTTGCAGCAGAGTGGAGTGAAGTGGAGAGCGGGGTGGTTTCTTCTCTCCCTCTCTCTCTCTCTCTCTCTCTCTCTTTTGATGCCTTGTCTTAATGGCAACAGCCTGGGCTGCGTTCTCGGGGGCTGTGCTGAGCATGCAGTTGTCATGATAGATAAAAAAGAATGGGGTCACAGAGGGAGACAATGAGCTCCCGTCATCACTCTACCCGCTAGGATGAGCTACTGGAAAGCAAAGGGATCAGTCTACACATGCTTTTTTTTTTTTTTTAACATATTAATGTAAAATAAAACAAAGGGAACCTATAGGAAGGGACCCTATAAGGACGGAGTGTCTTTCAGGAGTTTGAGCTCAGTGAGTCCTTTTGAAAAATGCCGTCTCCAGTCATCAGAGGCGAGAGAGTTTTCAGCCACAGCTCTTACCGGAACCGAATGATGACTCCATCGCCCCGAGGCTCCTTCTTTTTTAGGACTGAAATGGTGAACGGTGGACAAGTCAGTGTGCGCTAATTTACCTTGCTGGTTATGGAGCTTCTCAGCCATTTTCTTCCTCTTTTTTTGCAGCCTGACACTCTGTTTGACAAGCGATCTACCTAATTAGCTCTCCACTCGCCAGCTGAAGGTGTGCTTATTACAGGAATTAGCCGGTGGGGGAGTTTGGAGTTTGGAATAAAAGCCGGCGTATTCTCGATACACCACAATGCGTGAATGGACACTCCGGTGTTAGATATTATGTGCTGGTTTCATCAGCAGGAAGCTGACAGTCTGATACAATAGTCAATAGACAAAGGCCTGTCATCAACATCGACACGACTTCTCACTTTACTGCACAACAGGGAGGTTGTGCCACAAAACTAAACTTTTCTTTGTAGCCGAGTTATGAATGGAAATACGGTGTACTCAGATGGAAAAAACCTGAGCTGCCATTTCTAGAGGCATCTTTTTTTATTACCCTTTTTTGATGAGAAGTTCTCCACACGTTTGTTGTTCGAGTTGGAGGTGTGGTTATGCATGATAATTTGCCTCTCGGCGAGCTTCCTCTCACTGCTCTGACGAGGAATGACCTTTGTATTACAGCAAGATGGAGTGGTTATATCTGACTAACCATCCTAAACTTTGTTTGTATTGCACATTAGCAGCATCAACCCTGGATGCAGAGACTTTAAAAAAAAGGGTAACTTTGGTATTTTTCTCACATTTTTGTGTAAAGGGACGAAAGGGGACAGGAAGTTTTGGATTTGGTTTTGAGTGAACGGGCTGCAACATAATCCTTGTGGGTACCTTTCAAAATACATCCGCTGAAAGTGTTTTTGCCACTGACCGGCTCAGAGTGTTTTAACATCTTCTGTTCCTTTAGCTTCATCCGCTGTGTCTCGCTCAAGCTGAAATCTCAGGAGAGGTGAGGTGACTTGTTGAATAAAGTCAACAGCAGAATGCACCGTCTCAGAGAGTTTGTTGAAGTACAGGCTGAAGATTTAGTCGATTTCAACAATGTGGATGAAGCCCTTGAATCTGATAGCCGCCTTTATTTATGAGAGGAGTATACAGATAAGACTATGAATTGAAGAGCGGATGATGATACAGAGGAGATTTCACAGACCAGATGCAGCGAAAGGTACAGAAATCTGTACAATCTAAACCTGTCTGTGGCAAAAACAAGCACTTTTGATGGATGTATTTGGTGCAAGGCCCACAAGGATGACGTTGTAGCCCGTTTCACGGCTGCAAGCTGCTGCGTTCTCACTTAATACTGGACCAAATTCAAGAAACATGGAAAATAAAAAGGTCTAGGTTCATTTTTTGCAGCATACCAAATGTGTTTTTTGATATCTGGTGGAAAGCAGACACACATTTGTTGCCTGTTTTAGGAAGTGAGGCTGAGCGGGATAATGAGGATTTTTTTTTTTAAAAGACAAGTAAAAAGGAAAGAAGAAGTTTTCGGTGGAGCCGAGCATTTGCTTTGATTCGGGATTACAAAGAGTGTTTGATTAACACTACTTACAGGTAACCTGTAATACAACCTGCAGAGATGAGATCAAACTCAGGCCACATCTACGAGTACCGGGTTGACAGAGAAATTACGAGCGCAAGTGCCACTAAAACTCGCACACATACATACACACACACACAAACGGGGACATTGTGGCTCCCTAAACGGACTCTGCACCCACATGCTCTCATACTTCAGGCTATTAAATATGCCAACACCTCATCTCCAATCTTAGACAGGGACAGACTGTCACAAGGTTCGGTTACACGCTCACATGCACACACTGAGCTCCGAACAGCGGGACGCAGCGGGGCTAAATTGCCCGCGGGATACTTAATCACGCTCGTAAAAGAAATTCTGATGCAACAATTTGCAGAAGTTACAAAGACAAGGTCAATAGATGCATTGTATTCAGGGGGGTATTTGTGCCTGCAGCTCGCCAAAATGACTTTGAGTGGTGCGTAAGAACCTTTGCCCGTAAGTAAATTATGTGCTGTGTCACATTAGGTTTACAAAAACATGCACACACTCTATGCCACATGTGGTTTCCCCTCCAATAATTACACTATATAAATTACTGCAGAGGACAGCCCAGCTAAGCTAAGTAGCAACAGAAAATTACTTTGCTCGGCTCATTTGTCAGGTTATCGGCCAAAGAACATCCTTAACGCCAAGGACTGAAGAGTTTAGGCCGCTATGATTAAGGTCATATGACACGTTACAGTAGTCATTGGCTTTTCCTGCTGATGTAAGCCATAGCTGTGATAGAAGAGGCTCGCGGTGATGTTAGATGTGGAGGAATCGATATCCTTGGAAAGGATCTGATGATCCAGAGGCTATCAGTGCGACTCTTTCTCTCCCTGTACTAATTGACTTGAGATAGAGCCCTTCAGGCAGCGGCTCACCATTTCTCTGTTAAATGCAATCAACTGTCTGCGAGCTTTGTTAGCTCTCCACAACCCTTAATGTTTTTGCCGAGGAGATTGAAGGATCATCCTCCCGCTGCTGTCCCGCTCACTCGAGGAGGAGACACTGATCACGCAGCTCTTCAATCCTGCTGCCTCGGACAGATACTCTGAAGCTTATCATGGACTTAATAACATCCTCACAATACCTACTGATGTTATTCCTCTGCTCATCACATTTGACATTAAAAAGTGGCCTTGCTGTGCATAATCGTGACACGACACCCCCCTTTTTCACATGCAAAACCTCCGTTTGAGAGTGTGGAGAGAGCTGAGGTGAAAGAGGGGATATTAGTTATGCTAATTAAAAATACAGAGTCAAAAAGAAAATTAAATGAAGCTGAAAAAAAAAGGAGCAAAATTAAAGCTGGGCTCGAATCAAACAGGGAGCATTGTGAAACATAACACACACCACTTTAACTTTTCTGCAGATCTTAAAGTGGCCACAGCAGGGGATGAAAGAAATGAAGAAAATGACCCCAGCACAGGTTTCACACAGACACACGCACACACTGCACGCCACACAGGAAACTAAAACTCTGCCCGGTGATCAATCTTGGTGCCCTACTTGTTCTCTCACATTTACCGTGTGCAGAGCACTGTACTCTTTCAGGCCTGACAGGATCCTCTGGTGATGCAAGTTTAGTGCACCAATTTAGCAAAATAAAATTCGGTCTCCCGTGCGACTTCGATATGAAAGACAGTGTAATGATGAGCAGTACGAAGAAGGCGCTTTCTGCAGCCAGCTTTATCACACGCAGACTTTTTGTCGTGTTTGTTTTATCGCACGCTGTTTGCCTGAGGAGGCCTGGCTGCTTTTATTGATACAGTATGTCAGACATGTTTTCAGGCACAGTTATGTTTTGTTTGTTTTTTTCTTTAATTTTTTTTTATGCTTTGTTTCTAATCCTGCTCTGTGCTGCTACTAATAGCAGTATCAGACGCCAGGCCAGCCTGGTTCTGCAATGATGCAAACGTAGAGTTGTTCCTATTTCCGCACTTTTAATCATTGTCGTCATGAATTTTTATCATGACTTTTTTTTTTCTTCTTCTTCTTCTGCAATCCAGATTTGTATGATGCAGATTTGAATTGACAATATTAATAGTGTTAAATGTTCAAAAGTACTTCCAGCTAGATACTGATGAATAGAGTATGTAAGTTGGGTAATTTTAATATAATTGGTAAACTTTTTTTCTTTTCTACTTTTCTTTTCAGGAACCGTTTCAGGCTAACATGGCCAGGATTAAAGATATGGTTAGGCTTTTGTTTTGTTCTTGTGTGTGTCGTGTCTCGTGGTGTTGCTTCTATTTCCTCTTTATGAGTTCAAATGGAAGTATTGTTGAGTCTGGTGCTTCGCCCCTGACGACCTTTACTTTACTGCCTTCTTCCTTTTCAGAGAAGAGAGTCCGCGACTTTGTCCAAAAAGGCTAACAACACCTTCAACATAGTCGGGACCACCTACGCCATCAACGTAGCTAAAGACCAAGGTTTAACGACCATTTCCAAGAGCGCCGCTGGAGCGTCGGCCAAACACTCCTCCTATCTCCACAGAATGGATGACCCCTACACGGAGGCCAAGAAGTCCTACAACCGTGTCAGCAAAGTGGACAAGATCTCGCGCATCATTTTCCCAGTTCTGTTCTTCATCTTCAACTTAGGCTACTGGGCCACGTATGTCAACAGAAAGCCCGCTATTATGAAGGCAAACAACCTAAACTGAATTTGACCAAATGTTAGGCTTGATCTGGTTCGTTTCGAAAGGGTAGACAGGTTTGCAGGAGGCCAAGTCCATTACATCTTATCGAGTGTGTGTGCGCGCGCGTGTGTCTCTTTTGATATTTTGCACGTCTGTATAGATGGAAGGCAAATTTTAAACATTTCAGTAGATTCACGTGTAATAGCGAAGCTTGGGAGGGAGCACATCTTCATATCAGACTGTGTTCGTGTAGCATTTATTTTCTCCCCCGTCCACACTTAGCTCTGGCCCTGATACCCCTCCCCACGATCCCACCCCGTCCAACCCCCCACCTCGTCGTGAGTAACCAAGTGTTCCTTTGCTGTATCTTGACTGCTTGTCGTTTCGTAGCGTAGTCAAAATTGTGTTTTCACTATGTTTTGACATGTTTGCGCTTTGCTTCTAATAAGTCAGAGCAAGCATGCCTTTTGAAGTTTTCATTGTAGCTCATTATCGACGATAAGGTTGTGACACATCCATTGAGTTAACCCACATGCATGCACGCACGCACACGGACACACTGATGCGTTTCAGAGAATAAAAAAATGAAAAAAAAAAACATGCCATAGGAGCCATTTGTCGGTTGCTTTCCTGTGTGCTCCGTTAGCTGGAGGGCGGGCAGCCTGCATAGTTCCATAGGAACATCATTAATAATCGTCAGTGTCTGGCCTTCAGCTCGTGCTGAATCTCAACAGACCCAATGTAGTATCATCTGGAATTGCTTTCGCGTCCCACGGGGCTGCCTGTACATTTTCTAGTTCAGTGGCTCTCATTGTTTTAACTGGCTGAGTATGTTCAATGATAGAGAAGCTATGTGCCTTGGTGAATACAAAAAGAAATAAAAGTTTCTGTTTGTTTTTTTTTAAAAAAAAAGGCTTTTGACGCTCACACATTTACAGCACACGTATGCACAACGATCTGTGTGTTAGTATCACATGCAAACTGGTGTCCGCGAGCTCCGTGCCCTGCGCGGCAGGCAGCCTGTGTAAAATTGGCCCATTAGCGTGGAAGGTTAGCAGACCTCTGCCTCTGAAAAAAAGATGAAGTAAAAGAGATTAAAGGATCCAGGCGCAGTCCCGAACAATTATCGTGTGCATTTATGGTTTGGCTCATGAGCCGAGCGGTCAAA
Source organism: Miichthys miiuy (assembly GCA_036365135.1). NCBI lineage: Eukaryota > Metazoa > Chordata > Actinopteri > Sciaenidae > Miichthys > Miichthys miiuy. Next base: position 19,914,902 of record CM071616.1, read on the forward strand.
ACAGACTACCACCATTACCTCAGACTGAAGTCGAAATCCTGAATTGCATTTTATTATACGTTTTATCCATGCAAATGCAAATGACGCCACACGTTTTATACATTCACATCATACTAGACACTCTTTATTTGTCGTGTTTCAGCTGGTTTTGGCTCCGTTATGATTTATCTGCCTCGTCATGAGTAAGATTTTGATTCATGTTGTACTATTGCCCTACTTAATTGTGTAAAGTATATTGGTGTTGATTTGATTGTCTACATATGCTGTACTGTTTTTGTGTTTTGAAGTAGACAACAAAAAGGCCAATATGTCACAGTCATACTGTACTTCTATACTAATTTTGGAGACAATGACGTCGCTGGAGACGGCTGTGCTGCCAAATTAGTTAAAAAGACCACCAGGTTTCTTCAGCAATAAAATAAAATTTAATTATTGTGATCAAAATGAAGAGAAAACCTCTCTCAAAGTTGAAAATTAGATTTGTCTCCAGCTGTGGTGACTGTCTCCAATTTCTTTTCTTTCCGTTTGTTAAGCGACATCTGTATCTTTGTCGTGTGCTGAATTTGGTACGTGTTTATACAGATGTTATGTTTCTTTTATTTGCCGGATGCACTCTGGATATTTTGCATTATTTTAAGTAGAGATGACCGCTGTACTTTAGACCCCGACATGCAGCAGATGTTGTCAAACTGTATCTTCAACGGTAAGCATAGGAGAATGGAGTGAACTGTGTTGTGGTGGCCTCTTTTAAAAAGGTGTGTTAATAACACGAAACATGTACAATGTATCAGTCATAGGTTAATGCATGACAATCTGTACACGTGTATGTCTGCAACCTCCGATAATGGTGTTTGTCACACTGAAATAGGGCTTAGTATCAATGTTTCTGTAGTTCATCCCAGTTACTCATCAATTACCTACTCATAACCTCAGCAACATCTGCATAAATGCACTTAAACTCCAATTATTTGTGCATATTGATGTGATGCTAATAATTTACGGCTGGCACAGAGTTCTGAAAGTGTTTTTACCCTCCTTTGCTAGCACACAGATTTTAGGTTTAATTAAGTGTACCAACACACACAGTGAGCTGGCACTACATACAAGTATGGAGGTGCACGAGCACACAAACTGCAATTCTTCATTATCCAGGGTTGGGTCGTGTTAGCAGCAGGTCTAGCAGGGCGTTCCAGACATCCCTCTCCCCAGCAACGTATTCCTCCTAGGCGATCCCGAGGCACCCCCCCAGGCGAGATAGGCTATGTAGTCCCTGTAGGTTCTGGGTCTGCCGCAGGGTTTTCTACCAGTTGGTGGTACCTCCAAAGGAAGGTGCCCAGGAGGCATCTTAAATCAGATCCACACATACCACCTCAGCTAGCTCCTTTCCACACAAAAGGAGCAGCAACTCTAACTCACTCTGAATGTCCGAGCTCCTTACCCTATCTCTAAAGGCTAAACTCTCCCGGGACGCGGCCGGTAGAGCTAATCACGGCCATTCTAGTCTAGGTTTTAAACCCCATCGGGGCAAGTTAACAAAGTCTGGTGGGCGAAATGCTCCACTTCAGATGCTCCTGGTGCAGTATGGAGCCCAGCCACCCGACGGAGGAAGCTCATTTCGGCCACTTGTATCCGCGGTCTCATTCTTTCAGTTACTGCCCAAGACCATAGGTGAGGGTTGGAACGTAGATGGACTTGTAAGGAAGAGGGAGCTGAGCAGGGGGGCAATGCTCTCGATTTTCAACTGTGGTACAACGTCGCCAACATCGTACCAACACAATGATGTAGTTCCCACCTTGGAAAACAAGCTTAGATTTAAGAAACTAGAGGATAATCCTGTCCTATCCTGTTTGGTTTTTCATTGCTTTTCAAAAACTGGAGCAAAAATGAAGAAACAATAGATCAGACATTTATTATTCGTTTCATTATGTCATTGTTTTTAAAATTATTTGACATTGTAGAGGAAATTAAATTCATGTCTAGAGGACATATTGTCTGACACGATGAATAATGGCGTTATAGTCTGGATGAGAAACTCAAATTCTTATAGTCATATCGAAAACAAACCAGGTCAACGTGTTCTTGTTTAACAGCAGTTTTTTAAGACTTCCTCGTATTTTTCAGCACAACACAAACGACAACCAGACGGTCACACTTCTGATGCTTCTTGAATCAAACATATTTCACGATTGAGGACTGCAGCGAGGCGCCGTGTCTCTTTTTCAGACGTGATTCTTATCATTTTGTCTCAAACTAACTGATTTATGATACACATCAGCTGAGGGTGTTTAAAGCCTGCTGGCTGCTGCTAATTCAGGATCTGATGACACAGAGCGCCGTAATGTTTATGCATGATTCCTCTGAGTAATGCGATCGAGGTACCGGAGGTAAGTAGTTATGAGAAGCAGCAGCAGCGTTTGAACCGCCTTTGTGAAATAACTCGCCTCAAAGACAGTCGTCCTCTGAGTGACACAACCTCAGTCATAAATATCACGATGTGCTCACGCGCATTTGGCTAGACGACATGAGCTTTATCTTGTATAATGTAGTGACCAAAGAGACATTCACAGTCGCAATTTCAGGACTGTTTAGTTGTGTAAAAGAATTTAATCCCATTCTCATTTATAAAAGGAGTTTTGTGGGTAACTCGTGAAATATGTCAATACTTGTAAAATTCTTAACAGGAGAGCAATGTGCCCCTTAAATGTTAAATGACCAATATATTTATAAAGAGCTCCTTCTTTCAGATGGAGGGCATTTCTTTACTCTTTCATCACTGAGATCGAAAATGGTTTACCAGGAGATTTGTTTGGCCTGTTTTAGTCTAGCACTAACCTCCGTGAGCCAATGCAGTAGTGCCAAAAACTGCATTTCCTCAAACGGCCACTTGAGGCTGGCTCCAGAAGTGAGTCAGTCTCCATAAGTCCCCATGTTAAAATGTCCAACTTCACAGCAGAAATAAACATGTTTACAGCCTGGTACAAAAAAACAGTTTTGGTCTCTATAGCTAATTTCCTCGTTCATGACAACTGTACTGAGGGTGAATTTTTATAGAACGCGCTTGTTCAAATTATATTAAGCAGATCCGCCAATGATCCACGTCTTACCCAGGAGGCGGAAGAGGGCAGGACTGCCAATTTGTTGGCGACAGCCATCACCACAGATTTTAAGCTTTAAAACAGCTCTTTGGAAACCTGCGGGTGAAGTCACACATACGCCGTCCATTCTTTATACTGCCAGTGGTTTCATTCTTGAATGTAATGTATACATCGTTACACTGCATATTAATATTCAAGTCTTTGTTTTACCAGACCCATCCCAGACAGGAAAGCACAGAAATAGAAAAGGGCATAGCACACAGGAAAAGGGCCACAGGCTGGAGCTGAACCTGGGTCACTGCAGCAAAGACTAAGGGGTGTGCACCCTCTATCAGTTGACCCACCAAGGCGCCCCCCTGATTGGTCATTTATTAGCACCTTTTTTTAAATTCACATATCTTGTGTGTTGCAAAAGAAAAAGGGTAAAAAAACACTTCCAGAGTGACAGAACCACGAAACTCTGCAGCTGAACTTGCAGTAGAATCTGTGTCATCCAAACCGCTCAGACTGATAGACTTGAAACAAAACATGAAACGGTGAGATGATTGATCACCTTTAAAAAAATTAAAAATTTTAAAAAAAGAGGAAGAAACTGTAATGAAGCAGTAGTTTGAAGACTTAAGCATGGAGCATGTTCATGTACTGGCACCAGAGTTTGTCGCTGAGGGGATTTGATGAACACGACTCTACTGTATTGTTGCCATTTAGCTTTGGTTAGGATCGTGTGCTTCATGTGGCAAATGTTTTTCCTCACAGGGCCAGAGTTAACGTCAGCAGAAACATGTCATCCTATAAGATACAGTATATTAAGAGTATATTACTATAGGAATATATTTATGCTATTCAGTACAGCATTAAATAGTATATGTTTTATACGACATAACCTCTGCAGCATTGATGCAAATCTCTTGATGGGTAGAAAGCCGTAGACAAATAGAGAAACTGAAGAAATTATTATAAACTAAATGGCAACAATTCTAACTGCTCAGAATAATGTTACCAAGTTGTGAATTTGTAGATATTGTGAAATCAATTCCAATAGTTTTTGTGAATATTGATATGTCACGTCATTTATTTTTACATCTGATTAAGTACCGCTGTCTTACAATGAGCTCTGTAACACTACGTGTTATGGCATTTTAAAAAGACGTACAGTACAGTAGAGGTAATATTCATCGAGCTACTTACAAGATCAGTACCTTGTGTGCACTTTTCTCAAACCTAACTGTGAATTAGCAGCTGTCTGCAAGCAGAGTTGTACACACTGTGTTCTCTCTCCAGCAATTTCACTGCATGTCCCTACGCATTGAGAGAGATCAAAGACTTCCCCCACAAAGTCAGGCTCCAGGAACATAGTGGACTTTGTGTTTTTGTTGGGGGAAGTTGCTCTCCACCGTATATGCTCAGTGACTGGACTCTGTATGTTGCCCTGTCTCGTTCATGTTCCTGTATGAGATGTAGCGAATGGAAATGGGGATTAAAAAGGACGTTGTATTTTGTCTCGGAGTTATAAAAAAAAAAAAAGCCTCAAAAGCCTCAAAAAAAAGGTGCAAACTTTCAAGTGGACCGACGTTCCTTCAGAGGCTCGTTTGAGAAAGTGTTTTTGTCTGATTCTTTGTGTCACTGCCGAGGCTGTGCTCTTTGTTTGTGGTGTTTACGCTGATTTGTTCGGGATAAAAATCAGGCAGGATAGGGTGAGGACATCCTGCGGGGGAACAAAACACTCAGATTAAAGCACAGCCAATTAAATATTGCTGTGAATATCTGGGAGTATTCCAGATCAGAAATGTTTATCCCTCAAGTATTTTAGGGGTCAGGATTTAAGCGTTTTACTATGAAAGATGCTGTTGTTCAGTGCCCAACTGGGAGCAAATACCTGTGCATACAACATCATATAAAAGCTGCAAGTTAGTCAGAGAGAACATATAAACCTCATTGCTGGCCAGAGGGTGCTGCAACAATTCACCCATTTGACTTCATAAATGATTTAGCGAGTAAAATGTGCAAATCCTCAAAGCTCTTCTCTATGAGAAACCTGCCAAATATTCCCAGCAAGCTTTTGGTTTTTGCTGCATCAGTAATATCCACGATATCACTATCTAATCCTGAGATTTCTACACCGCAACAGAGATCAAAAAATGAAGTCTGCACAGAGCAGTGAACAAAGCAGAGGGGGTTTCAACGTGAACATTACGTGAGCATTTTCAACAAACAAGGTCGAGATGTCGTCTACAGACTCTGAAGGTTGCCGCCTGGCCGTGGTCCAATCCCCACTGCCCTGTAGGTGCCTTCAGCTGCACAGGAATGGTATTATGTCTCGAGCTAAAACGCCTCTTTTCTCAGCATGCCAGGGGAAAATTAGCTCTCTAAAACCCCCCCTACGTGGACATATAGGGTTGTTTGCTTGCTTATTGTTGCTATGATAAATGAAACAATCCATTATACATTTACAAGCTGCTGTTCATACAAGCTCCACGAAACATATAGTGCTTTGTTTTTGTGAGCTGCACCACACCTGTTCAGACAGCAGAATAAAGCCTCTGCATATTCGCCATTAGTCAGTAGTTTGAGGTCATCTTCTACGGGGATAATAGCTCTGTTTGAATAACATGCAGGATAGAAAGAGAGTACTGACAAATACATAGAAGATGGAAACATATGCATAACATAAAAGGATAATAAACAAGGAGTAAAGAACAATATGAGGGATAGTGTCACAAAAATAATGAGCAAAGTGACACAAAATGCCTGAGATCCACACACATATGTTTTTCACACCTGCCATCAAAGGATGATTGCTTTCAAATGCCAGGTTTAGATTTATACAAGTCGCTGTGACGTTAAGTCAGTGTTTTCTTCTAGTATAAGAAAAGAAATCCTCCTGTTTACACTGACCCTCTCATTGATGTGCAAACCAAGACGAGAGGGAAGCTGATATCGGATCTCTGCTTAATCCTGACAGACATAAAAGATGCTTCCCCTCTGTTTTTAACCTCTCGTTAAAAGTATCCACCTTTTTTTTTTTTTTTTTTACTACTGAGGTTTATTTGTGGGGCTGCTGACAAATTGTTTCCATCCTCTTTTGTCCAGGAATTGTTGCTCTTTGCAGTGAATAAAGATGCATTCATGTGTCTGTCAGAGTTCATGAAAAACATAAAGAATACTACAACCCAAAGGCGACATGTCCATGGTGTACCCCGCCTCTTGCCCAGTGCCAGCTGGGATAGGCTCCAGCCCTCCCGCAACCCTGATAAGGATAAGCGGTTACAGGAAATGGCTGGGTGGATGGATGGACTGCAGCACAAAGAAGTCCCCAGTTATCGCCCAGCCCACCCAAAAATCCACTCGGGGGAGTCTTCAATCTTACAGACGTGCAGTTCTGGACGCTGCAGCCAAAAGGTGCAGAAATATAGCTTAACGTTTCAGTCAGCCAACAGATTAATATGAAAGCAAAACGTACGAGGTTGATCTGCAGCAAGGTCCAACACTCGGCGTCACTCTGCAGAGACAGAGTGGCAGTAATAAACTCCACCACACCAAAATCACATTACACAACCTGATGCCAGATTATGGAGAATCCACTTAGTGCCGACACCAGTTGTCATGTGGCCTTTACCCAACAAAGCACTTCTAAACACTGCAGAGAATAAACGGATGAACTGAGATGAATCTCAGCCCAACAACAGGCAAATGGCATCTGTGCAGTAAATAATTCAACTCACGAAAAAATGTTATACTGTGCTGTTGGGCAGCAGATGTAGATGCAGTGTGTGCGTATGAGTTCAAGTTGACTTTTAAGTGCAGCTGCATTATGAACTATAGAACAGAGGCTCAGCACTTTAGATGTAATTATTGAAATTAGTAAAACATAGCCGTCACATTAAGCCATTACTTTGAAATATTCCTCTAGAGCTGAGCTGAATATGAGGAAAATGTGAACGGCTGGGAGCCACAAAAGAGTTTCCTATGAAGGTGATAATTATGTGAGTGAACAACGGTCACATTTACATCCTGAATGCCAAAAGACGTGCAGTATTACCCTCCATGAGACGTTTCCTCGTGTGCCAAAAGCAAAAAACAACAACAAGGTAACAGGAAAATAGCGGCAAAACAAATACAGCTCATAACATTTGAGTATATAAATAACATGAAAGCATCATAATATATGTCATATACCAACCAAGAGAAAGAAACACTGCTAGAACTTCATTCGTGATTAAAATTAAATGGTTTTACAGCAGAAATTAGAAGTTAGCAGATGACAAGAAAGTGACCACAAACAACTCTGCAGAGCAAACAACCAGAAGCCTCGGCAGCCATTTTGTAAAACATGTAAACAGACTGAAGAGGTCATAGATTCACAAACACTGTGTCTTTATTTGCATACTTCCATTCTTACACTTGCTTTTTTTGAGTACATGTGTATGTTCACACTGTCAGTTATGGCAAAATAAGTGTAATGTGAGTACATTGATGATGCACTCATAACAGTGAAAATGCTAACCCAAGCTGAAGCGGTTGCAGTGAATGCAGCAATATACAAATATAAGTTGTACATATGTTTTATATTCATATTTCGGTAGACAAATGTCGTTGCCCCGGTTACAATTTGGCAGTCAGATGATGTGATTGTCATCTCAGGTAAGAGCACAACAGCCATAGAAGTACACAGTGTACTACATAGAAGTGTACTAACAGAAGTATCCAAGTAGAGACACAGTAGAAAGGCTTACCTACCTTGTTGAAGTGGAGCAGCTCTCTGCCAGACTCCCTGTGGTCCCAAACTCCAGACAAACTCCAGACAGCAGGACAAAAAAAAAAAAAAAACCTCCACCTTCAGGTCTGTATCGAGGACAACAGGTGACAGGTGCACAAAGTCACCGGTTGCAGGTGAGTTTGATGATTAATGTCTACATGATGAACAGGTAAGTGTTTGTAGCATTAACAGGAAAATTAGCCAGCCAGGACTCTAGCCGAGCATGAGTGGTTGAAAGCTCAAATAGACCGCCTTTTTTTTTTCAAAGGGTGCGTTTGATTTATTTAGCCGCAAATAGAGTGTGTCATGTGAGGGGTTCACTTCACACAATCCTTTTTCACACACATAGCAACACTGTCTTTGTTCTGTCCCACCTTGTACTTTACCCGAGTATATCTATTTATTATTTATATTTATTTATCTTTATTGTAACTCTCCTCCCTCCTCACGTATGACTGGTCTCACCTGTCCTTTATTAGTTCACCTGTGTCTCGTCAGCTTGCCTTCACTTGTGTATTTTGTTCCTTGGCTTCATTTGTTAGGTCATCAGTTGTGTCTCCCAGTCCTGTTTTGTCCTGTTTTTTGTGCTTCTCCTCATGTTTCTGCTCTTAGTGTATTTTCCTTTGTTGGACTTTGTTTCGACTTTTCTTGAATTGATAGAGCTAGTTTTTTTGCCTGGACTTTCTTAGCCACCTTTTGTGTTCATCATGCTGTTCTTATTAAAGTTACTTTTTGTTCACTTACCTTCACGTCTGCATTTGGGTTCACTTCTTAAACAAAACTGTGACACTAGATTAGAAGTTTTATTTTTTTTCTAAAGTATTTTTGTGGCATTTATTTGATAAAACAACTGAAGATAAACAGAGCAGCAAATAGAGAGAAGTAATACTATTAATACTCAAACTCTCCTGCATATTGACTTACTAAATACCATGTACAATGCACTAACTGCGGTACAGTAATAAAACATTATCATCGGGTCAGTGTATAAGTTATTATAAAGTTTTCTGTGATTTTATTATGTCCAACATACAAACTAATGTCTCAGGTAAAACTGGACTACAACAGCATTGTTTACTCTCACTTCTTCTCCCTCTAGGGCCTCTCCATTTCGATGACACCTTGTAATATTGGCACTTTCCAGAAGCTCGGCTCAGCTCGGCGGTTCACACTGAACAAGATACCGCGGGCCCCCGGTGTACGCTTCTTCTTTCAGCGATTAGTTCAGGTGCTGGAGCCCTGCAGTCTGCAGGCAGACACTTTGCCTGGAGGGCTTTCTGGGGAAGGTTTTTGTAGCTTTGTTGTTAATTAGGTTGCTTGTTTTGAGTACAAGTAAAAATAAAATTTGAATCCAATCATTTTAAATATTCAAATACTCTCATTCTACAGAATACAGAAGTGTAAAGTGTTTGTATTTACTGGAAAAGTCATAAATATTAATCACATTGCCTTATAGGTTCACTCAATTGCAACACAAACTATTAGTGTGCTGTGCCCTCTAGTGCCTTAAGTGGTGCACAATGCATAATTAAGTACATGAGTTTGACCCATTTAGTACTCCTGCACTGACAGGGTATATACCTTGATTTGGACCTTACGGCACTACAATGTGCTTGCCAGTGTAAAAATGTAGTTAAGGTTGAGATAGTTTATGTCGTCTCTGATCTTAACTGCAGTACTGTGTGTCTTCTTCATGCTGGCTTCTACAGCTAGATCGTACTAATGAGTCAAATGCACCTTTCATGGCTGTGATTTTATTTGCTGCATGTCATTGCCACATCTGCACACTTCACATAAACTGCCAAAATATTAAAAGAGCAACCATTTGTGGGCAGTTCTTCTCTCAGATGACTGTGTCATTTTATCTGCCCGGAAGAGATCGCTTCATAAGCGTTGATGATTCCTCGAGCGTACGAGAGCAGACTGGCTGGTCTAAACATTACGATGAGGCTATTCATCTGCCTTTCAGTTGTGACGCTGCACTCTGCTGCTGGGACAAGCACAAGCAAAGACCCCCGTGGCTTCAGACAGACTATGGATGACTAACAAATGGGTTTGGAAATAAATAATGTTATGACTGGAAGAAAACATGGAGAAAAGTCAATAAAACTGTACCAACATACATATTTATGAAATACAGGACAGACATAAGTCTAGGAAATGCAACTTGACTCTCCTGAAACCTCTGCAATTATTTAACATTTCTTCAACAAACATATGAGTATCATTGACTTCTAACAGTGACTTCTACAGTGAGTAGCTGAATATAGATTGGGTTACAAAAATCTGCCTCCTCTCAGCATGCCTGCATCTCCAGGAGTTTGGAGTAATTTCAAATTCCACCCATGATTTTCAACTTCCGCTACGCCATCGATTGGCAAATTAATATGGACTGTGTTGGCACGTTCCCGTGGCCTGTTAGCACACTTGACACTCGTGGTACATTAGATTAGCCGTGGAGTGGAATGCTCAGATGCTCTGGAGTCAGTATGGGGTACCCTCATGGAGGAAACAACTCGACAGCTGTACTTGTCCTTGGGAAGATAACCCAGCACGAGTAAGAAGGAAAAAAAAGCAGAGCAGACATTTTATAACAGTGATGAGAGAAAATGAAATGCAGCATATTGTAGGTAATAAGAAAATGGACTGATGTTGAATTTGAATAAATCCAGCCACTTGTCCGGCTTATTCGAATGGCTGCAGGATTAGATAGTAGTAAGATGAATCACATTAACACACAGGACGAGATATGTATTGTTCTTCGCTGGTCGCTGTCTGACGTTGTTGTAATGTGGTTCGGCGAGATATGCATGACGGTGCCAACTACTTCAGTTTGTTTTGTATTGCCTAAATCCTTTGTGTGCCTAAAGTCAGCCCACATCACATCTCCAGATAGATGATACCATGACATACTTACCCATTCAACTCACTTCCTCAAAGCCCCCCCTCCCCCCTTGCCTCCCCAAGGAGATGCATGGATGAGCAAGCTTATTCTCCTCGTGGGGTGTTCCCCATGCATGACTGATGTTTAGATTAATATCCTTGACTGATTCCTCCTCTGCAGCAAAGAGAGCGGCAGGCCTATAAGAGCACAGCCGCCCCCTCAGGAGTCTATTGATTTTCACACCATTCTGACAAACATAAACCTCCTGGACCCACAAAATAGTTTATTTGTTGCCCATTTAGATGCAGTTTCCTCAAGCCCAGATGTCCAGATCAGCTTTATCGTTACCTCATCCACTTAGGAATTTAAATATATTCAGTGCATTTGTGTACAGCGTATTGCTTCGCGTATTTGTTTATGTGTGTAGCTTCTTCGGTAGCAGCGCTAATCTTCCTGCAGTCCAAGCAGAGAGAAGATTAAATCAATATTTCGTAAGCAAAACTACACTTAACAAAAATATAAACGCAACACTTCTGTTTTCGCTCTCATTTTTCAATGAACAACCTGATCTGAACCTGAAGTCTATGCGAAGGAGATGTGTTGCACTGCGTGAGGCAAATGGTGGTCACACCAGATACTGACTGGTTTTCTGACCCCCCACCAGACCCCACCAATAAAACAAAACTGCACATTTCAGAGTGGCCTTTTGGCCTTTTTGTGGCCAGCCTAAGGCACACGCGTGCAATAATCATGCTGTCTAATCAGCATCTTGATATGCCACACCTGTGAGGTGGGATGGATTATCTCGGCAAAGGAGAAGTGCTCACTATCACAGATTTACACAGATTTGTGAACAATATTTGAGAGAAATGGTTATTTTGTGTATATAGAAAATGTTTTAGATCTTTGAGTTCATCTCATGAAAAATGGGAGCAAAAACAAAAGTGTTTATATTTTTGTTCAGCGTATATAACTTTACACATCACCATGAATGAAACTCAAATCAAAGCAATAATAAGAAGCATCGTGAAATAAATGGAAACAAAATCAAACCAAACAGAATTAGCACCAACATTTCTGTTGAACTATAATAGCTATGTATTGATTAACGTATAATGTGAGCTCCAAATGTGGTCTGGCAGCTGCACAGTGTTGGCTTCTAAACTCTTGTATTTGCATTGTGAAAGTGATGCGATGACAACAAAATGCTGCTTGCAATCCTGAAATATTATTGCATAGTAAACAGCTTAAAGAGCTTGAATCATGTAGACAACTGGATTGTATTTAAGAAGGGTCTGATTTGCAAATTTAAAGCTTTGTGTGGAATGAATGCTGAAATCCACACAAGGAGGGAAAACATAGGGGGTAACATCGCCCCCTGGTGACACTACCAGCACTGAGAAAAGGCTTTTAAAACAAAGCTGTATTGCAGTATGATTCAAATTCAACATGAAAACTCATTTTGCAAAGATAGTGATATTGTATGTTTGGTGTTAGGTTTCATTCCAAGTCCAGTCGAGCTTACTGTGTGCAGAACATCAAGGTACAAGCATTACCGACAAGTGTGATACAGAATTTTGTGCATCTCTCCTCGTCTCTATGTGTGTTTGTGTCAGACATAATCCATTTTATATTTGAACAGGAGGTTGATTCAGTTGTGACAACACTCGGCTCATAATTTTTGCAGTATGGAGAGCCGGAGAGTCAAACCAGCTTTGAATCCTAATGCTTTCGGGGGTTGATTCGGAGCTTAAAATCCCGTGCAGCTCAAAAACTGACAATTTGCTTAAGGACCATTTGTCTTTATTACGGATAATAACAAAGCTATCGACGGTAAATGATCCAACCCAAATAATATTACAACATCAAAAGAGATGTGACACATAGAGGCTGTAATCAATGGTCATCATTGCAAAAATGAGTGACAAACCACAAAAATAAAGTTAAATATTAACATATGCCTGTAAAATGTGGTAAGAATATCATTTGCATAGTGTAGCACAATCAAATAAAAGTGTCTCTGACACACTTACACTTGTTTTTTTAGACTAAATATCAAAATTATGCATTCCTCACTGGGAGTTAATGTTCAAAATAACAGCTTTTAGGTGGGAAGAGCTGTCAGAAACACTCATATTCATATTTCTCCACAGGCAGCGATCTGTTTCCTGACAAAAAAAAAAAAACACAGCCTTTAACCTTTATGAACAAACTGAATGAAGCTGTGATGCTGTTTTTCCTCCCTGCCCAGCTGTTCTTTTTCCACCATCTTCAGCTAATTGGCCTTTTTTCCCCCCCTCCACCACCAGACCTAAAGGGTCTTGATATCACTAAGTTGCTCCTATCTGACAGTTTTTCTACTTCAAGAGTTCAGCATCTAGAGCCAGGAGACCGGCTCGCTTTTATATCCCTCAGGATCAAGTGCTGTGAGGCCAGTTGATCTTTAGCCCTCTCTCCTCTCCACATCTGCAAGGCCTGGATTTTATAGCCTGCATCGGCTTGTAAACTGACTCAGACTATTTTCCCCTACGGGATTGAGAGAACATACTGTATTATCCTTTTAAAAATGTTGAAAATTAGGTTCATTTTTATTTTCCAGGGCTGCAAGTGATGGGGAACGAGTGTGCTGAAGAGACAGTTTTCTTATCAAGTGACAGCGGGCCCTCTAGCTCCTAAATGGAGGTCGGAATCACCTCAGTAACCTCTCCAGGTTAACTATATTAATGTTTTACATCATGTCTTAAGAAATGCAATGAAAGGGGGTCACTTTTGATCCGTTAGATCAAGTCACAGCACCCAGAACTACGGTAATACATGTCCATAGAGGTAATATGAGTCATTTGAGCCTTGCAGAGATAAGACTCCAATAATTAGTCATAGAGTATTTGATGTATATACGGTATATAAAGCTGTTTCATGGTGCTCTGATTGTTCATTCTGCTTTTTCAACATGTTAACTGTTTCCAGTAAGAACAAGCTCACACACCATACCTCCAAAATCATTAGTCTCCCCACCCCCCCAACCTCTCAGACCTCAACAGTAAAGCCATTACACGCAAAGCACAAGCAAACCCCTTGAATCATCCTTCATACCACTCCCACCCGGTCTCAGATGCAGGTCTGTAAACGGGCGCACTATGGCAAGAGTTTTGACCCTTGGGAGAAAGAATTGAATACTACATTTTCTGATGACCTGTGGGACAAGGTTATCATTGAAAGGGTAAAGTCCTCTACTTCATAGGATCCTCTACACCAAAGCTGAACTAGCACAGATATACCCAAATGTATCTAGCAGTTGTGACTGGTGTAGCCATGCCTATGTTGACCTAAGCCACATATTTTCTTCTTTATTTATTATCTGACATTCTAAAAATAGATCTTCACCAGTGTCTCTGCATTGCCATCTTCGGGGTACCTGTTGAGATCCCAAACCTAGACTCAGACATCATTGCTTATTTCAAAATAAGAGTCCCTTCAAAATAATAGCCCATTAAAAAGGCAATGATGACACAGCTTGTTGTATTAATACTGAATTTGCTGAGCAGTGTCAATAATAATGTATGAGGGGCGACGGGGCCAGAGTCAGGCACACTCAAAATTTCTTTAGAAATGTTTCTAGTTGTGTCTTATTCTTTGTGCAACACCCCCGTAACCACCATGTGAGCTTTATGTATAGGATATGAGTGGAAAAAATGTGCTGTATTGGATGTTTATCTTGTGTGATGTTTGATGTATATGCAACAAATGTTCTTGTAAGGACAATAAAGTATCTATCTATTCCATTCCCGCTCATGCTTGTGATTTATTTATATATATATTCATTTTTAACTCATATGTTTTCCTCCTCTGTGCACTTATCAGTAAATTACGGCGTTAAGAAATCATCTTTTGATGTAAAACTTCATCATTTTCAAGGCTGCAGTCACTGATTACACACCCAGGCTAAAACCAGAATGCCATGTATTCCCTCTGTGTGCATATGAAAGCACTTCTGGTCACAATTGCAACATTTCAACACAGAGTCATTTGCACTCAGAAATGCTGGACCTGCCTTCAAACAGCCCATACACCATGCTGAGTGCTACACACAACCCCGACACTAATGGAGTCATGAATCCCAATTAGTGTGGGGAGCGTATACGTCACTACCCCCTACTACTATGGAAACACAATGCCAAATGAGCGTGAGCTTACAAATTAGTTCTCTGTGGACTTTGATATTGGCAAGGATGTTTGTTGTAGTTCACTTCAATCAGAATTTGCTGCTTTTTTCTCACACATGAAGTGATTTCAAAGGAAATATTTAGGTCCCATCAGAGTCTAAATCACACAACCTTACTATTACTGTGGTCCTTGATCATATACATGTGATAACCTACAGTTATTTTTGGGTGTCATGCATTTGTAAGGACAAAAGGCTAAACAACAGAGCGACATGTGAACCATCTCCCACAGTTAGCAGTGTTTGTTTTTTTTATTACCTATTGCTCAGGTACTACTCAGTACTACTTTTGCAAAAATCAACATGGCTAATCATTAACAGCAAAAGAACTAGTGATCCATTACTTTCACTTAAACATTTTTTTACAATAACTACAATAAAATGGACAAACTTTGTCCTGCTGGCAGCTCTATGAAACAGACCAAAGATTCAGAAAATACTGAACGTTTATGGCTAATGTTTCAGCAGATACAATCGTATAAAAGTTTAAAATCTGGCCTTGAATCTAGTACTTGAAGAAAGGCCAAAGGGTTATAAAAATTAACCAAAATTTCCTGGGCTGGAGAATAAATGCTTTATAGAATAAGTTAGAAATGTAATATAATATTCAGAACTATATTTTCAGTAGTGTATAAGCACCAGAATAAGATTAGTTATGTTTCTGTTCCCTTAGAATGAGTCTTTTATATCTACAGATGCTATATTTTTATATCTACCACTAGATGCCACTAAATTCTACACACTAGCCCTTTAATTTTCAAACAAACCGACAAAAACAATCATACTGCTTCAGTGGTGGTGCTAAATAAAACTGTTTCTGTGTGGCTTTTCTGTGTGGAGTTTGCATGTTCTCTGGCTTCCTCCCAGTCCCCCTTGGAGACTCTTGCCCGTAGGTGTGAACGTGAGTGTGAATGGTTGTTTGTCTCTATATGCCCTGTGAAAAACTGGTGACTTGTCCAGGCTGTACTCCGCCTCTTGCCCAGTGCCAGCTGGGATAGACTGACAGACTACCATAGAGCCACAGAGCCTTTTACATACTGTACAGTAGGTTTAAGTGTGGCAACTTAATATGTGTCCTGTGTGATGGAGGTTTATTTTACTGTGCTCTTAGTGTGTCATGGCAACATCAGGTTATAAATATTATAAATGCTCTGAAACAAGTGTAACTGACTGAAATACAGTATGGAAAACATTACAATGAATTCCTCTTGCTGATAATATGTCCAAAATAAACAGAACTTAATAGTTTTCATTACTCCAGCACGTGGTAAAATGAAAGCAATGCTAATTTGCCTCAGAAGCCCTCATGCTGATGAAGCTGATGCTGCATTCACTGTCAATTTACAATAAAAAATGGCAATTTCCGTGTTGTTCGTGAACGCACCATCCCTGAGCATCACGTGTGGTGGGTGTCATCCTTGTTTTAGCTATTGGGTTAATCATGCCCTCTGCATTGCCTCTCAGGCTGCATACAAGATGCATAAATTAGCTCCCAAAAGCTAAAAAATATGTACTACCAAGTTGTATTTATACATTTAATACAAGTGAATACCATCTATTGTTAATATACAGTATTATATATTATATTTTTGTAGTTATTTCCACGTTTGACTACCCCGCTTGCCTATGGTCCCTGAATGCAGCGCCAGTGCTTTGAACCAATGAGATTTGAGCTCCGCCTGAGAGGCTAAACTCGGGGGTTAAATTAGCACCTCCACCCAGCGCCGCTTCAGTGGAGCTAGCCGCCTCTGCTCTCCGGTGTTTGCGCTGCTGCTAACCCCGCGTCCTGTAACCGTTGCCCGGCCTCGGTGTGATTAAGTGCAGGTAGCTAGCTTGGGATGATGCCGGTGCCAGCTTGAATGCCCACGTTTGGTTTCTAACTGTGTGAGGGTCGTGAGAGTCTGGTGGCCACTGCCCATCACAACCACCACCACCTCTACCGGGGTAGCTTGAAGTTCCTCACCCGCCTGTGGATGAGGTAGCCCGGCTGATTTTTTTTTTTTTTTTTAGCTAGCCAAAGGCTGGTGGATACATGTCTACCTCTCAACCGCGAGACCAACGACGAAAGGGAAAGCTCGCAGTTCATGTTTCGCCAAGAAGTCAGTGTGACGTCTTTTATTCCATCTTGTTCGTATCTTTTCCAACACGAGAAGAGGAATATGTCCAGATATAACATATACAGCCTGTTGGACTGGATCTACGGCGGGGTGGACCCGAAGTTCGAGGGCAACGGGGGCCCCGAGTGTGCCGCCTTCATCGCTCCCCAGCAGCGCATCAGCGAGAGCCTCATCATCGTGCTCGTCTCCCTGGTGGAGATCGGCGTGGCGCTGAGGAAGATAAACCTCTCCAAAGAGCTCAAAGTGGTCGGGAAAGAATGCACCAGGACAAAGGAGGATAGTCTGGGCAAGAACCTGTTGCTGGTCGCCCTTTGCATGACTTTTGGAGTGGAGGTGGGCTTCAAATTCGCCACCAAGACTGTGATATATCTGCTGAACCCCTGCCATGTCATAACCATGGTTCAGGTAAGGACCACACGGCTGATGTTTGTTTGCGTTTACACCCATTAAGTGTAAATGGAGACATACCTGTGTTCATCCAGGAGTTCATGATTTGCATTGTGGTATGTTAATTAACTTTTTAAATGCACTATTTCCATCCAACTACACACTTATGGCCTCACCCATGTGCAGTATGGTGAAACGCTGTTACCAGACTACTTCCCTGCTTCTCATGTGAGCCCTACAGAGCTGAAAGAGTACATAAAGATATATAGGTGAGGTCCCAGCCCATCATAACACCATATTAATTCAATGTTTGCCACATCATAAGAGAAGTTATCTCACAACACTTGCCACACAGACGATACAGTGTTTCTCAAACTTTTTTATCCCCTTTGCCATCTCCAAAAATATGAATCTCTCCGTCTATCACCATGATGACAGACAGCAGACAGACAAGTAATGCAGGAGACAGGTTTATTTATAATAAGAGGTGTTGACTGTTGTTAAATCCTGAACAAAACCGGAGCTACTTGGGTGGACAAGAAGTTCTCCTGATCCACGCACCGCTTCTTGATTATTTCCCGCTTGAAGCCACGATTGCAGAGCCATTCGTTTGACCTCCACATCACATTTTAGCTCATAACTAATCACGGATGTATGCACGCTGCACTCCTCCTGCATGAACGTGACTACAGGGCGGACTGATGTCGAAACAAAATGTTACGAATGAACGCAAAACTTCTGCAATCAGTCAAAACAAAACAAGTGTTTTTAAACTTTCCTTAAAAGGCAGAAACTTCGAGCAGGAACCGGATCATGTTGAGTTTAGAGAGGGAGAGAGAGAGACTGATGCACAGCAACACTAATTGTAATAACTATAACTATACATTTAAACAGAGATATGACTAATAGTAGTAATAATACTATTTGTAGTGGACGTCGACCAATCCCTGATCTAGGCGTAGCTGCGATCGATGAGAACCTGCAGGACGAGAAAGCACAAAAACTCAGAGGAAGCTGGAAGAAGTTGGTAACATGCAGGATGGGACATGAATGTGTTAGAGAGAAGAAGAGAAGAGCTCAGTGCAGCATGTCATGAGATGTATGCATTTCATTTATGTATAGCTCAAAGAGTTCGGGAGTCTAGTTTTGTGTTGAAGGTGCTTTCCCAACTTTTTTTTTCTTCAAGGTGCCCTTCTCAGTCATTGAGTAAACTCACAACCTCTGAATGAGTAACATATTTTTTTTTAATGTTTCACATTAGCCTCAGCTCACAGCAGCGAGCCAGCAGCAGCGAGCCAGAGTCCGATCCTGACCCCTGGTCCTTTGCTGCATGCCATCCCCCCTCTCTCTCTCTCTCTTTCTCCCCACTTTCCTGTCACTTTTCAGCCGCTACTATCAAATAAAGGTTCAAAAGCCCCCCCCAAAATAACAATAATAGATATTTCATATTATATTTAGTGCCTAACAATAACAGAACAACTCATAAACACAAGAACTGCAGGAAGTTTGAGATTTATTTGAACTTTTCATGCAATTCTGTCTGTAAAATGTCAATTTTTAAGAATTATTCATACATAATAGGCTTCTCAAATTCAGTGTTTTCTTTCTCATTGTTCTCTGACCTCTTTGGTTGTTTAACTGTGGCTGAAGACTCTGTAAATATATCTGAGTTCAGATTTATATCTTAAATAATAATCCAAGTCTTACTCTTACACCCTTTTTTAAAATCAAGAAGCCCTCGCGACCCCCTTGATGGCGACCCATAGTCTGGGTTGGGACCCCCTGACCGGGAAAGTGCTGCCATCATGAAATAAGGCCTGTTGTCTCAGGTTTAGCCCTTGAGGTATGCAACAGGAGCTGGGTGTTATCTGATTTGAACCCATATGATCGCTTATGACTGGAAGAGGCGAACTTATGAACAGCTTTAAAGCTGCTGAGGGACCTTAATGTAGCTGAGATCGACGTAACATGGGAATAAAATGATGTATTTGTACTTTAAGTTTGAATCGGAGGCCACCATGAGAATATACAGCACCTGCATGTCTTCCTTTCACGCCTCCTGCCTGGCTGACCTTCACGGTACATGATTGCACACCATGAGGTCACGGTAAAGGGTCACCGCCTAATGCATTTTAATGTATTTGTCACACACACGAACTATGGAGAACAAGTAATATTGATGTATTGTGATTAGATTAAACGGCGGTAGCGGACGTTGACGAATGACTCGCTGCGGCGAGGAAGCGACCGATGATAGCAAAACGTCCTTGATGTATCAAGACCAAGGAAAAAATGATGCACAGTACGTATCGATCCTGCCTGTTGACGTGTGTGTGTGTGTGTGTGTGTGTGTGTGATCACGAGAGGAAATTAAACAGTTTTTTTTTTTTTTTAAAAGGAAGGAAGTTTGTTGTAACATCTCTATTGACTGTTGGGACAGGAAAGAGCTGTTTCTCTGAGCAGGACGGCTCTGCAGGGATCGCCTCCAGGATTTAATTTGTTGCAGGTAATAGGACCAAGGGCCTAACTGTCATGACATGAGGTAAACGTGTCTTAGCTTGACTATATAAATGCTCTTTTATTGACTCGTGTTATGATCTGAGTCGTTAGAGTTAGTGGATTTGCAGCATACGGGCGCGGCACATCTTTAATCCCTGCTTTTTTAAAAAAATCAAAATGCCTCGTAAGGATTGCAAATATCCTCAGCTGGCCCCCTTTTTTTTTTTTTTTTTTACTTGTTTATCAGCATAAAAACACTTCATCTGCAAGTCCAGATTCATGAGTGTGTTTTTATGGGCTGAATATATAGGCTCCTGTAAAGGTGCGCATCGAGATGAGCTGAGTTGATTGTTGCTGTCGTTGACATCAGCGCAGGTCTCTACTTCACCTGAGTGTTATTAAAAAGGATATAACCGCTTGACTGTGTTGCATGGTGCAACGTGTTGCTCGCCCTGCAGTCTGTTTGCTAAGTTCCAACGGATAGAGTGTCAATATTGTTGCTGCACACTCACACAGGATACCGCTGCTTACACCACAAGCTGTTTTGTCATTGTCTGCACCAACGCAGCGTACTACAAAACGATATAATATCAAATGTAAAGACTTTCCTTTATTTTTTTATTTTTTTTTTTGCTGTCCTAGCTCAGTCTAGTCCACAGCGGCGGTGTCGGTTGCAGACTTCACACATGTATCAAAACGACCAGACGAGCACACACCGCACGCTGCAAGGTTGAAAGAGCCCCACTTGAGGTGAAGAGTTCAGCGTCTGATGACTGATGAGATGATTCTCCACATCTGACAGCGCAGACATCTGTTGGAACACGAGCAGTCACATTTCCACACTGACAGACGTCCGACTGATCGCCAACTGATCAATTTACTGTCAGGCAGTTTCATTCGAGGTCTGAGGGATGTGACCAGGGCAGGAAGTATAGATGTGATGGACACATTTTCTTGTTCTTTTTCTTTTCTTTTAGATAAGATAACTTTATTGATCCAACAAACTTACAATACATAAGGTGGATAAGAAAAACTAAAAGCGGGCTCCTCGTGTACAAAAGGCTGAGTCCTTCCTGCAGCGACCTGGCTCTGACTCCGGCCTGTGGTTCATGATATTTCTCTCTCTCTGCTTTCCTGTCTGTCTTCAGATTAGATAAGATTAGATTAGATTCAGCTTTATTGTGCAACTTTATTGCACAAAGTACAAGTGCTAAGACAGCGAAATGCAGTTTAGCATCTAACCAGGAGTGCAAAAAGGAAGTAAAGTGCCGAGTATGTAGATATGTATAAAAATGGACTATGTTGTAAGATATATACAGTATTAACAGTATGCACAGATTGAAATGAATACTCTAAGCTGTCCACTCTCAGATGTTGAAAGCCGTCCAGAGTTACCAGCGAGTCTCTGTGATGCTACACTCTCCATACTCCCTCTGTAGCCTGGTTAGTGCCATCAGCTCCTCCATCTTATTTGGGAGAGATCTTAAGTTCGCCGTGCTAACAGATGGTGGTTTGTACCGACTTTTCCTCTCATGGTGTGCTTAGATCCAGCTCTTCTTCTCCTCACTTCATTAGGGATCTCCGCTCTCTCCACAGACAGTACCATGCGTAGCACAAACAGCTGTTCTTGAGTATAACCAAGAGAGCTGTGGCTTTTTTGTTGTTGTTTGGGTCACCTGAAGTATTCATGAAGTAGCCTGTATAACAGAAAAAAGGCGCTGGAGATTGGTGTGGAAAAGTACTAAAAATACTAAAAACACAGTGAAGTGGTCACCACCATGGCAACAGAAGTGTACAAATTTTAGTTTGGGGTACAAACTATTTTGTTGGAAAGTTAGATTTAGCCTACGGGATGTTAAGACCCCTCTTTTTTGAAGTCCAATGCAACCAAACGGTGGCTAAAGATGAAAGCAGTGTTAGGACTCGAGTTAGGAAACAAAAATCTGATCTTCGTATACCAGGAATCAGATTTTAGATGCTCCAAGGACTGTTATTGAAGTCCACTGCAGATATAATAACCATAATCACGATTCATTCAGATAGCACTCAGTCCAATGTTGTGGATGATCCAGGATAATAACACAGGTGAACAACATTGAATTCTCAGTATTGCCCATGTGGAGTTAAAGTGACTCCCACAGGAACTCTCCAGTTGAGCTGGGAGTTTCCTTTTTAACGCATGGTGATAGGTAAGCTCCCGTCAGACTCACAACAACCCCCTTATCAAGTGAACTTTCTTCCCCTGCAGATGATGCCAGGGGTCCGGTGTGACCGAACATGTGGATCATTCAAATCAGTCATAGATAAATATTGCTCCAGGCTCGAGGAAGCTCATCCCTCTTGAAAACAGCAGCTTTGAATGGGACTTTAAAATACTGCTTGGCTGCAGCAATCAACATAAAGTCTTTGTCTTTGCTTCGTAGATTGAACGCATGCCTTTAAATTGAAGTGCTGTGCTATTAACACGTGTGCAGCAGACATTCACTATCAACATAACAGACCACGGTATCAGCCTTATCTTTAAATATAGCCACGTTTATCAGCTGCAGCCATAACACGCCCAACACAACAGATTGTTCAGTTTCCGCTGAAGGCTCTATATTGTAATACTTAATGACTACACTTGTAAAAAAAAGGGAAGCACGGCCTGTCAACAATAAGTTCCGTCTATCTATAAATAGGCCATTAATCTTAATAATCTTCATAATCACAGCTTGAAAGCTCATTATACAGCTACAGCTGTACTTCTAATTGGAAATTTCAGTGCCAACAATGCAGAAATGTTTTATATTTGCGTCATACAAGCACATATTAGCTCAAATTGACCAAATAATAGCCAACATACAGTTAGGCCCAGAAATATTTGGACAGTGACACAATCTTCATGATTTGGGCTCTGCATGCCACCACATTGATTTGAAATGAAACAACTAGAATGGAATTGAAGTGCAGACTTTAAGGTTTAATTCAAGGGTTGAACAAAAATATATGATTAAACATGTAGGAATTGTAGCTATTTATATACAAACGCTATCATTCCAGGGGCTCAAAAGTAATTGGACAAATAAACATAATCCTAAGTAAAAGTTACTTTTCAATATTTTGTTGAGAATCCTTTGCAGGCAATGACTGCCTGAAGTCTGGAACCCATGGACATCATATATCTGTTCACTGGAGCTGCAGAAGCTTGATCAGCGCTCACGTACATGCGGGACGAAAAAGACGAGAGGTTATGAATCAATGAAGATAACAGACAAATGACAGAAATTGACATATGAATCAAAATGCAGGCGTGCTAACAGCAAAGCAAGACCTACGACTGTCAGGCAGTTCTAACTTAAATAAGGTAGTTCTTCACATTGGAGACTCAGGGTTGGTGGGTCGGGACAGGTGCCAATCGTAGACCTCCAGGTCGACGATAGTGGCCACGCCTCCTCAGCGGGGCCCAATCAGGGGAGGGCGACCACACACCTATATTTGCACACTTAGAAAGGCGTACAAAGTCAAGTATGAAAGTCAAGTCACCCTGGAGGCGCATCACTGGTGGCAGTAACAGGAGTGATGACGAATTTTTTTTGAATGACCGTTGAAATCAATAAATAATAAATTTAGTACATTTCTGTTAAATTTCCAGAATTTCCACAACTTTGCATGGGAAGATAAGCTGGGGAATTTTGGAAATTCCAAATTGGAAACTTTCCATGGGAGTTGTGGAAATTAATGGAAATTGTGGTAATTTAGTAATTGTGGGTAAGCTAGCATCGTGATAAGTGCACTTTTAGTCATTTTAGTCAAGATTATGCTAAAATATATTTAACCCAACAAGTTCCTTGTTAAGGGCCAGCCTTTAATTTTGTAAATTCCCGTTAATTTCAACTTTCAGAATTCCCGGAATTTTGCGACCTTAGGTGCAAATCAAGTCAAGAGGACCACTGAAACAAGAAAGACACACGGCTTAGATTAATGGCAGTAACACAAATATCACACACAGTGTAAAGGTAACAAGAATCCCACAGCAAGTTTAACCCAACCCAAGAATCCAAATGCAGTTTTTGAAGTATCAGTACATCTTATGCCTCAGATGCCGCACTGACTTTACCAGCTCAGATTGTTTTGCCTCCAATTGATCCAAACCGTGTGTTGTGCACACAAACACTCTCGTTCTTGTCACTTCAAATAAGGTCCTTTTAGGATTCATGGCGAAAAGTCAGCCAAATGTCCGCCTGTAATCGTCCTGCACTGTTGAACTCTTCACAGGAAGTCACCTCTTGTCAACACTAACTAATCACTAACTAATGAGTGTTAACCACGCATCCAGAGTTAGAGCGCTGTTTCCTATTTGGCCTGTTTGATAGGACAACAATACCAAACTGTTTTAAAACCCAAATGAAGCAAAAATTATTGATTAAAAATGTAAGTAAAAACAACATTGGAGTAATTAACATTTGTTGATGGTGTTTCTAAGATGCAAAACCATAAACCATATAATTTACACATCTGTAGATACAGTTTCCCAAACCTTTCTTTAAAAACCCAGTTTGTGTTCCTGATTAAATTGATGGTCAAATTTAGCAGTCTCAACACATGTGGACAGATTTAGCAATGATGAATCACGCAGGAAACATCCTTTCTAAAGGACTACACCCATATAACACCAACACGTACTATAAAGTCTTGATTAAAAAATGACAAAAGAAGAAAACCAGCTATAAAATGATGTGCATGTGATGCATTACTTATGATAATACATTGTCAGAATCCTGAAACATTGCTTGGTGTTAGCGATCCAAACTTGAAGGACTTAAACTGACACTGTGCTGCTATTATTCTGCATATTTAAGATACAGAGAGTTTCTAACAACACATTAGATCAGACAACATGTGTTCAACGTGTATCTCCTCTTCTTCTAATATATACAGCACTGGATTACAGTTAAGTAGTGCTTCTCACCTAAATAAGATCAGGGCTTCATTGGCCAGTGTCCCAGACGGGGATTAATCCTGGTTCTAAACTGAAGTGGCCTTTTGAATCAGATTAAACTAAATTGGCTTTCACACAATTCTTTTTCTTTTTTTTGGAACAGGCCCTCAATTTAGGAAGAAACTGCAGTTCCTCAAATGTCCACTTGAGGCCGGCTACACAATGAGTTAATCTCCATAAGGTCCTATGTTAAAATGTTTACAGCCTGGTGCACTTCAGTTTCTGAATTTTTATATAAATCACGTGTTCAAATTATATTAAGGCTTAAAGTTATACATAATTAACAGTGTTTGATCGGTTTGATTGACAGGCAGGTGCCAATACAGATGGCTTGTTTGAGCAACCAGGCGTCATTCAGCCCGCCTAGGTTCCACCCATGATCCACACTGAGCTTCACAACAGCAATTTAGACATTTATGTTTTATACTGTCTATGATCATCAAACACGCCCGGATGTAGCCCATGGCATAGCTGCCAGTAGTTCCTCATGGGACTCCAACTGGTTCGTCTGGTTCGGATATTAGCGCATAGCTCGAAGCTTAGCAAGTCGGATTCTCGCATGATTTTGTGTACCCGTTAAGACAGCAGTGTACCAACATTGACACATGGTGTATGTGGTCAGTTTCACTGTAGACCAACGAGCCCCACCAGTCAGACAAGTCCTTGTTGACAGGAACAACTTCCTCAGTAATTTGCATGACATCCATTTGTGACTGTATCGTATTGTGTTCAGTGAAAAGTCGGTTAGAGATAACGTCCCTACTGGAGGTCAGATTTGCATCGTTATAAACAGAAAAATATGAACATACCTCTAAGAACTGCATTCATCAACTGTTTCCATTGGCAGAAATATATTATACATTCCCCTATTTTGTGGGTAATAAAGTAAGATAAATAATCAAATCAATAATAAATAAATAATCCTTCTCAGGGATTTGCGAGGACCAAGGAAGCACACCAACTCTAGTAAACAATTTGTAATCATAAAAAAGCTATGTTTCATTCCTCTGTAACAAATATGAACGTTAAAGAAACATCTGTTTCTCTAGAAAAGTTCAGGATTATATATTTAATTAATCCGACCTTGTGCTAAAAGTTTTACTTTGTTCCAGATAGTGCTACTGGTCTAAATGAACGTAAGTTGTGCTCACAGTGCCGGTTGATATGAGTTGATGGGTGTACAGCAGATCAATCCTGAAGACATCTCCCCCCAGCCAGTGGGTAGTTGTACAACAGATCTCAAGTAAATTGCTTTCTTGTAATGCTGTTCCCAGCCTTTGCCTTCCGGGCAAACCGAATCTTTGTCGTGTCAGAGGGTGGTTTGAACCGATCCATGTTTGAAGTATCCTCCGAGCTCCAGTAGCACAGGGACTGAGCGTAGATGATCTGTACAACGGGGATCCATGTTGTGACTTCAATTATAAAGCCAACGTTGATATGAATGTTTTTGACAGAGGAAACGGAGCACTTAGAAATCTTTTGTTCTCACGTGTACTAAATACATAAACACTTTTTGGTAAATCATTTGTGATTCTGCTGTGAATTAAACTGGACTTGTGACTTCATTATTTTAACAAACAAACGCACATAAGTGTTGTCAACGCTAAGCTGTCGGGGGACCAGAAAGGACGCAGGTCCACGTCCCTGCTGCCCTCAGACAGAAATCTGATTATTTTCCTTCCACGAAACAATGAGTCGCAGATTGTTTCAGTGAAACGGGCAATAAAACACATTTATGCCAATACCTGGCATCCATTTGAATCCTTTCAAATCCAAACCTAATTGTTCGATCATCCTCCTGGGCCCCCATCTTGACTCTGCAGTTTGTTTTCTTATTTGAAGCAAGAAGCACTTTACAGTTTGCCTGTGGGGAATCTCCGTTCAAGGCTCCTGCTCTTATTATATTAATAAAAACTTGTTAAAGCAATTTGTTCATTTTCTTTACTTACAGCGCTGCGCCGAGCGCTGGAAGCTCTCGAAGCGTTCAAGCTGTTCTGCAATGACTGTGAGTTTAATGAGATAATGCGATTTCTCATCTCTCTCCATGTTTTTTTTTTTTTTTTCCCTCAACAGATCTTCCTGCTGGCCTGCCCGCCATGTAAAACAGCGATGGTTGTATTTAGGTGAGTATTTTACCGCCGGCTCACATCTGTCTTTGGTGTTTTTGTTCAGAGAAACTTCAGCAAGATGGATCAAGTTAAGTGTCTAGCACTACAACTCTCAGTTTCTTGTATTATTCAGTCATCCACCTCCCATTCCAACCTGCCAAAGGAGGTACCTGCCCTGAATGTAATATAAAATGATTTCGCTCAAATTAAACATGGATTTTATTTCCGTATGAAAGCAATTGATGCACTCATTGTGATTACTCATAGGCTTTTTAAGAGTAAATTGGGTTTTCGCCATGTTTTATTGTAATGAATTTGTTGGGGGTTTATAGTCTTTCTCTCCTAAACAACTGCTGTGGTCTGGGATGTTAATTATTCAGGAGAAACGACAAGTGTTTTTGCCAGCGGGAACACAAAGTTACAAGCAAGGTCACTCTCTGTTGCCTTTTAGCCCATGAGAGTCGCGTAGTGAATACCCGCAGTGAGCGGTAGCAGTTTTATCGAGGCACTGTAGCTCTGTCTGACCACTAAAGTAGCCACCTAAAAATAAAATTGTGACTTTTAGAAGTGAAACTCTCCAAAAAGTCTGTGGAAAACAAAATACTCTTGATACTTCTTTGATATTTCTCCTTCAGGTCAAGATGTTCTTTCACATTGTCTCTTCTGTCTAGACTCTTTCGTATCAGCTTACCGGACGTTTCGCGGGTATTTCCCGTGAGAAACGCTTCGGTAGATTGACAGTTGTAGTTTGTGTAAACCTGACATTTGATACACACATGGAAATGAAGTGGAACTGCACAGTATTTGTACCATAAACATCAGCAATACTTTATATAGTTGCTGGTTGCTGCACACAACCTCTTTGTCAAATATGTTACATTTCCTGTAGGGACGGGTTGGTTTCCAGTTTTGTCTAGTTTAGCGTACGAGCTAAAACCGGTATGATTTTTTGCAAACAGGCTGTTCAAATTTAGAAACACGAGATGTAGCTCAGAGCTATTTTAAACCTTTACTGGGAAGTCACAAGAATACTGTCCAACCTGTCCACAGCATGTAACGTCACACGCGTTTGCAGCGGCTTTACGGTAAGTTACTAACCAGTTCATGAAATACATTGTTGGAAAGTTAATACAGAATGACTCCATTTGATCCGCTCCCGTTTGTTTAGCACTTCCTGTACGTGTTTCAAATTAAAGCCCTCTAGCATTTCTAACAGAAGCATTTCATTCCTTAACAAGGCTTTTATTGTGAAATATTTGTAGGAATGCGTTGTGGAAAACTTGCCACTCTAAGGCATGTGTGACACCTAATGGTAAAATCTGGTGTTACCAGTCCAGACCAGTCCTAATATGAAACTGGTTTTAAAATTTTTTTCAGCGGCCTAGTTTCCTGTGAGCGCTTCACAATAAAAGTCCTGCGTGTTTCACCAGTCGAACACTTTTAATAAGAAGCAGCAGACGTAGAAAAGGTTAGTTTGCATGAGCAGCTCTGATAGGAGAGCGAACAGTTAACGGATGCTGATATATCACGGTGGTGGACCAACAGAAACTTCCAAGTTTAAGAACATTTTATTCTGTCAAAAATAAAGGCATCAAATCACCATGATTTTCATCAGGACGCGTTAGCTCCTGTCTTTTCACAACTCATTTTTATTTTACCATTTGAGTTCATAATCTCTGCCTCCTCTTCATGCATAAATTCAGCTCCATCTTTTCAATCAGCCTGACCGAAAGTCAACAAACACACACGCCGGCACCAGCATTTGTATTCAGGAGTGGGAGACCACTTCTGTTCTGATACACAAATAGCCTCGGTTCTGCTTGTTTCAGCTCCTTTTGTTCGCTTGGTAGACAAAGCATTACACAAAAGATGCAAACATATACAGTTAGCTCGTGACGGCAGAATAACAGCATCCGAAACTTCGTGCAGTTTTAGGATTTATACATTCAAGTCTCTACATATCTCTGGCCTTGAAGTGAAGATTGATGACAGTATGACAATTTTAGTGACAGCTGGGCTCATTTGAACTGACATTCGTACAACAGTGACCTTGGCTGTCACAACAGTTATTTTGGCTCATTTGGCAGAGCGAGCTGTCAGGGGACATAGATTTAGCTCCACACGGTGACTCTTAGACTAATCGTGGGTTAAAAGAAACATCTTCTCCTCGTGCAGAAGTCGACTGAACAAACGTCACGCTCCCTCTGTCTGCAGGAGCAGACAAGTCGGCGTGTGAACCGAATGGTGAGTGAGGCGGAAAGCAGCCAGAAAAACAAAGTGTTAAGTGTACACTAATCATGAATGAATAGCCAGACTTTCTGTCAGAATCGTGACAGCCGCTTTCGTGTGATTTCTTAATGGGCCGTAGAAAAGTCAAGTCTCCGCGCGGAGCGAAAAGTTGTGATTGCCTGAACCGTCGGTGACTCCTCACAATCAACAAACTTCCGCTAGGAACTGAGCCTGCCAACGAATGAGACAGCTGCTGCTAACAGCGTCAGGGAGGACTCTGATTGGTTTTCAGCAACACGGAAACATAATCTCCACTGCCCTACACCTGTCTCTCTGTGCTTAGATCAGCGCTAACCCATTCAAACTAATGAAATGATTGTTCAAAATCTCTCCCTGGGAAGGTGTGATGGAAGACGTGAAGTCTATCAGATCTTTTAAAATTTTTATTGGCTTATGTTGTTTTTGTCTTCCTGTGTGTTTCCAGGCTGCAGGTCCACATGTTGAACGGTGCGTTGCTGGCTTTAATGTTCCCTGTAGTCAACACTAGACTGGTAAGTAACCTGTACTGGGACCATATCAAATCTCATCTTGCAAGCTCTTGTTCTGTCTCCGAGGTTAACACGGATAAGATAGACTTTATTGATGCCACACTGGGGAAATTCACTTGTTACAGTGGCTTACAGCGCACAAAGTGGATAATAAAACACTCATGAATAAATAAATAAGCTCAACTGGTAGAGCGGGCTCCTCGTGTACAAGAGGTTGAGTCCTTCCTGTAGCGACCCGGTTCCGACTCTGGCCTGTGGTCCGTGGATGTTTCCTTTGCTGTGTGTCTTCAGCTGTTTGCTCTCACAAGTTGAATTTAATACTTTCAGTCCATGTTTGCACAAAATGGATGAAGACTGGTGTCGAAAAAAAGTACATAAAACACAGAGCTACTGTAACTGACAGCCAACTTCATGGCGCCATGGCAACTTGTTGTTCTTCGTAGTCCTGAGTTTTACCCCATAGCTTCATACGATGTTTAAATAAATGTCGTTCCTCTACTAGAGCCTTAATCTGAAGGATTAAACTCCAACTTGCAGAAGGCTAAACACTGGACTCAAGCGGCAGAAAGTGTGAGCTTCACTGACGACGGAAATCTGAGGGAGTCGGTTCAAATCCACCAACACCGCCTGCTTGAAAGTCTTCCACTTTACAGCCTCGTCCCAAACACAGTCGATACTGCACTAACTTTTAAACTCAATTAGCTTAAATAAAATCGAATTTTGACAGTTTGAACACGATCCATGTGAACATCAAACGCTCCTACAACAGAGCAAGCGTTACCGAACTAAAGCGTCTCCCGTAACTCCATTTCCCGTATTAGATAAAGAACAAGGGAAGCGTCACAGGACTGTTGAAGGGCTTTTCTTTTAGAGGCTGTGTGTGTCTTCGGTCGGCTTCGAAGCTGTTTTCACGGCAGATGTACCCAACAGAAGCGTGAGGAATGAACATTAATCAGTTTTAACATGAAATGGACTCAATTGAAGAGTCAGTTTGCATCATGGCCTCATAAATCTTCTCGGAAAAACATGAAATTATTGAGTTACGGTTAGTTTTATTCATTAAAACACTGATATCTGACCCTTTTTAAGAACTGTACTACTAATAATCTCTCCAGTTTTTCATTCAAAGGGACGAGGAATTACTAAAGCAGCCCTTTGTCGCCTCCTTTTCATTTCGTTATCCACATTGTGCACGTTGCTTCTCAAAGAGGCCGAGGCGTCTGCTCATCCTCGGTTAGCTTTGGCACTGTGAAATAGCCAAACAATACTCGCGGTGGTCTAAAATAATGAATGAATAATGGCTCCGAGCACATCATTAGTGTGTTTTTTAAAGTTTTAAAATGTTTTCTTCTCTCCACAGCTACCGTTCGAGAAGGAGATCTACTACATCCAGCACTCCATGCTGTACCTGGTGCCTCTTTATCTCTTCAGGAAAGGAGGTAGGCGTTAATCTCCCCTTGACAGCCACGACGAAATATCTTTTCACATGCCAACCGTGCCAGGTTATAATACCATGACGTGTTTTCACCTTGGATGCGTTCCCTTTTTGTTGATGACGTTCCTTTTTTTTTTTTTTTTCTTTGTCTGTTCAGCCTTGGCGAGCTTCTTAACCGCTCGCATCATCAGTTTACTCCGTTGCTGCTTGTTGTAAAACGCTGCAATCATTTTCTACCATCTGCCACTGATGAGCGAATGTGAATATTCTCGAAGTGGGATAGGGAGATGCTGTATATTCAGTGTTCTTCCCAAAGGTCTTCCAAAGTTTAAAAGATTACTTTGGATGTCAGGGAGGGATCCGACTCCCCCTCTGCTGTGGGTATAACTACAGGAGCACTGAAAAAAAGCTTACCTCACCTTTAGATATAACCAATAGCACATTGAACTCTACTGCATTATGTAACAACATGAAGGCATGTCTGCAGAAACTAGATACTGCAGCTTTTTCCTCCTGAAACAGCTGCCAAGGTGCCCTTAGAGTCACTTAGTGGCAAACGCTGGAAGACAGAAGTTGTACTGAGCGGTTCCCAGGTGTGGAAAAGTGCAAATGTGAAGGAGGAAATTGGTGCAAAAGGAAACAACTGCAGTAAATGATTAAAGATGTAAAGAAAGCTGAAGCTATAAACAAGCCAGTGACTGTTTAAGATTCCAGTGCACACGTATATTTAACTGGCAGAAGTCAGGTTAAAGTCAGATTTATGTAGGGTGCAGCACAGTAATCAAACCTCCGCCTGCAAGGCCCTCATTGTTCATTAGTAACGTAACGCTAGAGACGCACAAAAGGAAGTCTTCATTGCTCTCGTTAAACCGATATAATCAGCGTGCTCCTAATGCCTTCGCCCTGGTATTACTTTCGCAAATGCCAGCAGCAGTGAGGAAACAGGAAAAGCTCGTTTGACACCACATCCTGTTGCTGGTTTTTACTGTGGCTGCAGGGTGTTCCATCTGTCGGCTCCACTCACAAAGCGAGGAAGTGAATGAAACTAGCGTTTTGAGTCCTTAAGTCATTTAACTTGTCCGACGTAAACAGGTAGCAGGAGACAAACACAATGTGCGTCCTCCCTGTCTTTAGCCCACAAAGCGGTTCAGATGTTTTACGAGTTGTTTCTCTCTCCGCAGGCGTGTACAAGCCCGAGCCTCTGGGAGACATGTGGTGGGCACTGCTGTCCAACGGCCTCCTGTTCCTCTATCACTTTGTCTTTTTGCAGCTCCTCGGCCTGGTAAGGTGGAGCCCTCTGCTGGGCGTTACGTGACGTTTCACGACACGCATGTAACACTCACACCACCAGCACTCGACTCACTGGATCCACTGATGAGTCATTTATTTAAACGTAAACACGTGGAAGGCATTAAAAACAGATGTTAGCTCATCGTGAGAGACCTGCGTAGAAGAACGGACAGACACAATTCATCCGAGCTCAGTTTGAACATGTGTATACTTTAAATAATGTATTTATATGAGAGCAAAGATGACAAGAGCCATACAGATAAATATCATATAGTGCAATTCCCTGTTATCAGTTAAAGAGTACAGAGTTTTACATAAGACACAGAGATAAGTGAGGACTTAATCACCCGTGATAAAGAGGCTTTCAGGAGGGAGAGGCATGAATAATGCATAATATCACCGTAACTACAAGCAACACATACCACGAATTCTCTTCACAGATTTATCCCCTTTACTGAATGCATCTGTTTAATCGTTTTATACATGTATGTGGATTCAAGTTTGAAGTATTAAATTTGAGGCCGGTGTTAGTTATGGTTGATTACTTCAAAATGAACGTCCTGTTTTGTGACGCTATTATTTATTATCGACGCCGTCGCTGCTTAGTCTCTCAACCAAACCAAATTAAACTTCTCTGTGTCACTATTTTGCAGCGTAAATTGCGAGCTGCCACAGATTTACATGCTGCGTTCATGAAATAAACAAAGCAGGAACACAGCAGGTGGAGTATCAGAGTTTAGTCCATGAATCCACCTGGATCGTCTCAGTTTCAGAGACCTTTCAGGCCGACTGTGGAGAGTTCGACCGGTCTGAGCGTCTGATTGGCAGCCACAGCGTGACGTTGGACTCAACTACCTTTGCTCGAATTAATGGGGGGGGAAAAAACCTGCGTTTTCGCCG
Source organism: Miichthys miiuy (assembly GCA_036365135.1). Classification (NCBI taxonomy): domain Eukaryota; kingdom Metazoa; phylum Chordata; class Actinopteri; family Sciaenidae; genus Miichthys; species Miichthys miiuy. Next base: position 19,948,353 of record CM071616.1, read on the forward strand.
CAGAAGAGGCTTAATGGTGGCTTCAAAATTCTGCACGGTGGTACACGGACAAATCTGAGCTATCACAACAACAAAGCACACTCTGCATTAGCACAGAGAAAGAGTGGGCACTCTCCGCAGGCCATTAGTGACTGAAAAGACACTCAGTAAATCTGGAAAGTGGAGAGGTTCAAGAACATTTGAACAAAGTCAGAGTTTACTGCAGCACAATCACACATGCAAACATCAGTGATGAAGTCATTCAACGGTCAGCGCGGTCGAAGAAGTTGTAGAGGGTTTACAGGCTATGAGCTCATCATACAGGCAATTTAGTGATAGGTTTTTGGCGCACAAATGAACGATGGGAGTAAAGTCAGCCGTGTTATTTGCCAAAACTTCATTATCCAACTGAGCTCAGCCTATTTTTCTGCTTTATATGAGCACACACTCAACCTGTTTTGTCCCCCCTCCAGGTGACCGAGGTCAACCTGAACAACATGCTGTGCCCAGCCGTGTCCGACCCCTTCTACGGGCCTTGGTACCGGGTGTGGGCGACCGGCCACCAGACCCTGCTGACACTCCTTCACGGGAAGGTCCTCACACTCCTCTCGCAACACACGGGCTCCGTCTGCAGATACCTGCTGGACACACTCCGACTGCGCAGCAAGAAAGTCGACTAAACCTCCCCGCACATCTGAACCGAGAGGGCCGAGCCTTTCATCCAAAAATGCCTGCCCTCATCAGAGATTTTTTTGTTTTTTTTAAAAGATCATTTTAAAGCATCTTTTAGGACTTACCATCTGTTTTACTGAAACAAGTGAGCATTTCAGGGCCAGTGAATCAATGTGTCATTCTTTTAGTGTCGTAGTTGGCTTGCATACATACTTGCATGCACAAACATATAATAGGCTTTTTTTTTTTTTTTAAGGCTGGTAGTTAAGCAACGTGGAGTCAGACAGATTTAAGATTATTTTAATTTTTTTCTTGGGAATACAATCTCAAAAAAAGAGAAAAATCTTTAGTGAATTTGTCGGAGGTTTCTCGAGCAGCCTTTTTTTTTTTTTTTTTGTAAAGTTTTAAGGACAGATAATCGGCCAACACGTCACTACTGATCTGCAGCTGTTACACTTTGAGTTCGTCATGTGATAGTTCTGTTAGATCGTATGTTAGCGGGTAAAGCTGCCATTTTATATGTCTCAAGTGCGTTTTTGGGAGAAAAAAAAAGAAAAAAAAAAAGGATTGAGACTGAGCTGTTGAAAAAGTTATCGCTTGTTTTGTAGTCTTGAAGATTTTTTTGTTTGTTTGTTTGACATGTATGACAGCCTCGTAGCGTTATGACTGAGAACTTATTTATGGCGTCACTGTTTCTACTTAACCACACATCTATTATGAAAAAAAAAAAATTAAATGTATGTGGCCTCTATTTTTTTTTTTTTTTTTGCATTTCTGTCTCCAGCCCCTTCAGATCATTCCAGTTGCGATAATCAGGGGGACGTGAGGAGGTTTTACGTGATGAACGAGGATCTGTGGATCTACACTGGGATGTTTTGACCTCTTGTCGCGGAGGTCGTGTTTTTGTCTATGATATTGGACCACATTTGATGACTTAAATGCATCGTTTGGATGAATGTGACGTTTGCCAAGATAGAGCAGATCTTGACAAATTCTGTATATCTGGGCTGGAATCATGCATCATGACACTTGAATAGATTTTGCTTCAAGTTATCTGACAAGACATCTCTGAAATTCACTCCACTGCTATAACTGTAACCAGTCACAGTCTGGGTTTTGAATAAAAGACGGGGGGAACAAAGGCATCAGATGATCTGCATGAAGTCACTTTGGGTCATTCAATGACTACCCAATTGAAGGAAGTATTAACAAGAATTGGTATTGGGAATATGTCAGTCATGGTATGTATCATTTCAAGTGTGAGGGATGTGTGTATTATTGTAGCATATACTGTACTTCACTGTAAAGAAGGGATAAGAAACTTTTGTATTTCTATGGGTTTGAGTGTATGTGCTGTATTGACAATAAAAGTGATTTCAGTTGACCAAAGTGTGCATATTTAATAGTTTTTCTTTTATAACCGTGTATTTGTGTAGATCACTGTTTACACCGTGTACCACCTGAGAAAATATTCGTCCCTCCACTATTTTGACAGACAAATCCAGCAGCGTAGGCCGACCCCGTTCAACCACGGACATTTTACGAAGAGGCAGGTTTATTCCTCTTAAGAACGTTAATTATTGTTGACTGTCGTTGAATCCTGAGCGGAACAGTTCAAGAACCAGGCACCTCTCACTAATTACCAGTTTATATCTCATTGATTTAATCCATATATTGGCTTTTTTTGCCAAGGAAAGAAGAATGATACTACTCTCATGTCTGTGTGTTCAATAAGAAACTGGAATCAGCAGCTTAGCTTAGTTTAGAGACTGGAAACAGCTTCCTTTGCTCTGTTTGAAGGTAGCAAAATTTACAGTTTTGAAAAGTTTTATGTGCAGGAGTATTTCTTTGGCAGGTGCAGTGACTGCTGTTTTTATGTCTTTTCCTTATATTCCTTATAGTTTTAATGAAGACACCAAGAAGAATTCCTAGTATGTGAAAACCTACTTGGAAAAAAAAGGAGTCTGATTTATTTGCACAGATTAAACATGTTAATTTGTGAGCTCGAGGGGAAGGCAGATTCTGTTACCTTCACACAGAGCCAAGCTAATTATTTCCAGTCTTTATGCTAAGCTAAGCTAACCAGCTGCTTGCTCCATCTTCATAGTTAACAGACAGGCATGAGAGCGGCATTAATCTCCTCATTTAGCTCTCGGCAAGAAAGCAAATAAGCGAACTTCTCAAAGTGTCGAACTATAAATACAAACTCCTCTTCAGCACACCACAAAACTACCGCTGGAGCCAAGTTTTCTGCCTGTGACTCATAAAAAGTCAAGCTTTTACACTGCATGTTTGGATTCGCTGCTCTCTGTAAAGCCAGACGGGGTAAAAAGCTTTAAGTGCAGCGCATCGACTGAAGTGAGCTGCAGAGAGTTTTCACAGGCCTGTAGCTCTTCATCATTACAGACAAGTCAAGAGAGGAGGTCGATCTAATACCGCCACTGTGGCTGTAAAGAGGCCCGAAGGTGATTGTGGATGGCGAGGAGAAATATGTTAAAATATGCTGCTCTTCTCTTCAAGTGCTTGTAGATTCACATGTAGCACAGTCAGTGTTGGGTATGATGGCATCCATTTCATATGATAGACCTGTCTAGGCGCAGACATTTCACTTTAGAGAGAGACACATTTTCTAACACAAATGGCACCTGAGACAATATAAATCCCTGGTGAAATACAGTGAATTGAATGGAAATGCTTTTACAACACCGGTTTTAAATCGATTCACTCATCAGTATCATTTATTCAGACAGATGGAAGCCCGGAGGCAGGAAAGTAAAGAGCTGGTTGGATTTGATCCAAACAGGCCAAAGCTGGGTTCATGTGTGGTTACACACAGGCAGCAGACTGAAACCATTCGACTATTTTCGAGCACTTAGCCCTGAATATCATGTAACACGCAGCAAAGTATTTTCAGATACACCTGCCCGGACTACTCCTGACTTGGTGCTGAGCGGTTTTCGGTGGAGGAACTGGCAGAGAGGATCTTTCTTATTTCAGACACAGCTCCACACAAGACGTGTGTGGTCGTATTTGAATGGTTTGTTGCTAGAACGACGGCCCAATGGGCCCAATTGTATACAAAAACAACCGCTGGCGTGTGACCATTTCTATCAGTGGTTCTTACTATAAATTCCCACAGTGGTATATTTAGCACTGTCAACATTTGTTGTGTCATTTCATACATTTTAAAATACTAAAAACAAGACTAAAAGCCATGCAAGTGTCTCTGTGTGCTATGAGCTACACCCAGTTGCCAGTTTGTTAGGTACACCTTGCTCAAACTGGTGCAACAGTCCTGCAATAAATCCCCCTTCAAACTCGTAAAGAGGTGACACCTGTCAGTACCAGGCGGTGATCTCCTTGGCTGCGAAGTGAAGCTAATTCAGAAGTGTCAAAAACTGCAGTTCCTCAAAGTCCACTTGAGACCGGCTATCAATCTCCATCAGTCCCCATGTTAAAAAGTCCAACTTTACAGCAGAAATAAACGTGTTTACAGCCTGGTAACGGCTCTTCGGAAACCTGTGGATAAAACATCCATGTTTTGTACTGTCAGTAGTCAGTATGTAATACTTATACCATACAGGTGAATCAATTAAATCCTTATAACCTTCATTAACAGAGGGATTCATGCAGGACTGTTGCATTAGGTTCAACAAGGCGTAACTAGTGCACTGGCATCTGAGTGTAAATGCTAATGTCAGTAGCTCTGCAGGCATTATATCATAAGTATTGGACATGTTTAGACTTTGACCTGATGACCGTGCTAGATGAAATCACCCTGATCATGAATGTTTGTACCAAATTTCACGGCAATCCATCCAATAGTTGTGGAGATATTTCAGTCTGGAGCAGAGCGTGATCAGAGCGATATTGTCCTTAATCACCAGCGTGACTAAAACATACAGACTGATCAGAATAACAGCAGCTCACCACACTGTTTAAGTCGACCAATATTGGTGGCCAAGTACAATACACGGCCTTCTTCTCACATCAGAGTAAAAGCGCCTAAAACCAACACATGCTTTGGTCTGTGGTCATTCCAGTCTGCTGCTGCTAATGACTGGAATCTGTTACAAAAACATTAAAACTGGATAAATGTAGGGTGGCGTGGTCTCGCCTCACAGCAAGGTGGTTACCGGTTTGAATCCCCTGTCGGCTGGGCTGATCATGACTCCTTAGTTTCTCGCTACTCTGGTAGGGGCAAGAGAGAGGGAGTCAAATCATAGAACAGGACAATGTTTGATTGGATTTGTGGAAAAACTGGAAAGATTTCTCAAAACCGTGTGTCAGAAACAAACAACAAACCATCTGCATGTCTAGATACCAACAGGGATAATTGAGAACGTTTCTGAGTTGACCCTTTAAATATAATGAAGTTGTTCCAGTCCTGCTGTGCACTGATGTACCTTTTTTTTTTTCTTTTCTCACAATTATATAAAGTCCCTTCAGCCGTCACACACTTTTATGATGTTTGGACTAGCAGTAGAGCGTGCAGGACACATGCCGCGACTGTGGGCTAAATGAGGATTTTGTGGCTGCAGTATCTTCTAACAATGGCTTTGAATACTTAGCCTAAAATTCAAGCTATAAAACATACTTTTACACATCTGTGGCATACAAGTGAGCTCTTAGTTCCTGGTCCTTTATGTGACAGCAGCAGTATAATATTATTTTGCCTTTTTATGACACCCTGTGCTGATGAAGATCATGTGATATGGATGAACTTTATCATATTTAAAGGGTCGACATGACATCTGGTTTGGAGATCAGCAGTGCCGTGTATTTTATTACAGCAGTACAACAACTTTTTAAAAGACTGTTCACTGTTCAGTATTGTGAACTTAATAAAGGTATTGTGCTATTGTATTGGAGTCTTGTCTCAGTCTCGACTTGTCTTGACCCCTAAAAATCTTGGTCTTGACTACAACACTGGTGAGTAATACTTATTGCTGCAATAACATGTCTTCGTCGCACTGTACCTAGATTGTTTCCCTTTGTTGTAAGTTGCTTTAGCGAAAAGTGTCTACTGAAATCTTCTAATCAGTGTGGAGGATCAACCTGCTACAAAATGTTGACACAAACTACGAGCATTAGTCAACAAAGTGAGACGTGTAACTGACCAAAAAATATAATCAGGGGCCTTTAAAAGGCTGTTTCTTAAATATAAACAAGATAATATAGACTTTAATGATCCCACAACGGGAAAATTCACTTGTCGCAGCAGCTTGTATACACAAAGTTGATTAGAAATTACTGGAAATACATAGAAAAAAAGTCACGTTGGTGTTAAAGAGTCTGACAGGAATGAAAGACCTGTGGTAGCGCTCTTTCTTACATAGTGGGAGTAGCACTTAAAGTCTGTGTAAAGTAAGAATAAATACATGTATGTGTTCTGAGTTTGTCAGACCAAAGAAAAAAGTGTTATTAACCACCCAGCCAAATTTATATGATTAGAAATATTGATGAAGTTTATGAAATTAGGTGTCAAAATCAGGTAAAAATGAATTCTCAGCTCCAAGACTGTGGGGGCGTGTCCGCTGTTCAGGGTGGCCTCAGCGTGTCATCGAGCCACCCTTTAAGGACCGCCCACAAAATCCTGGACTGAAAACTGGTGAAAAACATTTCAGTAATGTATCGTTCAAAGTCTTTCCACGTGTTTTCAGCGACTATTTTCCAACATATTTAATGTATTTTGAAAGAAACCTCAGAATTGCCTTCACACAGACTTTAAATGATACCTTTGTATGTAAAAACAATACTGTGGATGTTCGTGCTGAAAGAAAATCGAATGACACATGTTCTCTTTTCAGTTGATTTTGTATTTTTTATTGAATAAATGATTTTAAAAGGTAATAACAATGTTTAAAACTACATTATCTTCACAGCCATTGCTTACATACTCAGATAACCCATCTATATATATTCTTTCAACGCTCCCCACACTTTTCTTTTGCATTTTTTTTTTTTTTTTTTTAGTGTTTGTTTTTATGTTGTTTTTTCTCTTTTGGAGTCATACTATCATAATAAATGCCCATTTCAAGTCGCGTCACACTAACAGCAATTCAAATAGGAAAGGAGGAAGGGGGTCTAGCTCTACAAGGAAGGGGGAGGGGAAGGGGGATGGATTTGAAGTTCCCAGTTCATATTATTCCATCAACATTTTTCAAGTTACTAAAGCAGAGAGAAAAAATAAAACATATCCAAAAATCAAAAAAGGAAAAGAAATAAAAGTTGGTATGAGGAGTTACACCAGGCAACCCTCCCAGCCCATCAGGCCACTGCAACAGAAAAAAGTCATTTTGTACAGTGACACGTCTTCGAAGTCAGTGTCTCAAAAATTCAGAACATAGAAAACCACTAAAATAATTTTGAAACTAGATCCAAAATATTCTTTTGAAAAGAATTTATTTTGATGTACAAAAACAGTCATTTTCTTTTTTTATGTTATTTTTTTCAATGTTTTTTTTAATAAAAGTCTCAAACACAAGTTTATTGTAGTTCTTATTTCATTTGTCATTATCATCATTATTATTATTGATTCATTTATTCCTTTTTTCTTCTTTTTTTAAACTTTTTTTTTATTATTATTCATCTATCAGTGCGATTGTATAACCAGTGCAGCTACTGGGTCCAGAGTAAAGAAAACAGGCTTTTTTCTTCTTTAATGGCATAAAAAATAAGGAAAAATCCATCTTTTATACAAAGTATAACTGCTGGTCTTTAGGGAAAAAAACATTTATAAACCCATAAAGCTAGGAGGCACACCATGGGATTTTCATTTTTGTAAATTATAGCAATAATAAGACTAATACTTCTAATAATAATAATAATAATAATAATAATAATAATAATAATAATAAACAAAACAAGTAACAACAATTTGCAACCATTTTTAAACCATCCTTGATGCCACGTACGGCTTCATAGATAGACTCAATGAAAATTCATTGAAAAATCGGGTTGCTTAATAAGTCTAGACAGTTGAGAAATCGCACAAAAAACAAATTTTAAAAAAAACAAAAAAAAAAAAACATTTTGTCAATTTGCAGGGGTGTCTTTTGGAAGGACAGGAAGCCAGGACTTGAAGAGCAGCATTTGGGCATGGCCGCTGGCATCTTTGGTTCAGTCAAACATACGAAGGTAACACGAGCTTGAGCATTCCACGAAATATGAGTATGAACCACACACAAAGGAATGCTGAGGCTGAACTCTAACCCTGGTATGGAACCAAAACACGATCTGCTACAACAAACTACAAATGTCGTTCCATAATATCCCATGAGGTATCAATGCTTTTTTAAAACAGTTAAATCAGTACAGATAGCAGGACTATTTTCTGCGTGCTCTACGTAAAACATTAACTCTGCGTTTCCCCCCCCCGCTGTAGGAGACAGTTTACCTTCAACACAGTTTGAGAAGCCGCGAGAGCCTCAACAACAACAACAACAGGACCTTTTTTATCTCTACTCTCCAAGTCAACGACTCCCAACTTTGTCTTTTCGGAGGTCAAACGATTCAGCAGCTAAAAAAGGAAACCGGACGACGCGTTCGGGAAATACAGCGGCGTCCAATGTTCCAGGAGGAGAGGCGATGACGAACACTTCCACTACTACTATTACTACAACTACTGCCACCATCTACCGAACGACACGCATCACACCTTGACAAACTAGGCCATGAGGTCGGGCCACAGTGTGGGGGAGTAATCGAAGGAGGTGGGGGGAGAGAGGAAGGAAGGGAGGGAGCAAGGAAGGAAGGAAGGAAGGAAGGAGGAGGCTACGTGTGACTTCTTGTCCTTTCAAACCTGCAGGGGTGTTGACTTGCACTGGTAGGAAACAAAAAAAATAAAATAAACACCTGTTGAACAGATCTGCATATATCAAGGATAGTAAAGGTAACATGTAGGATTTTCTCTTAACATATCGCTGTTAAAGTGTATTAACGACCATTAACAGTACATTCCATAGCCCCATATGACGGGTTTGCTGCAGGGACTCTTCCTTCTTCGTTATAATGTGTAAGAATATCCGTCTGTTTTTCCCATAGGGAATTGATCCCAAATAAAATCACCCACATTGGGCTTAAATGAAAGCACAGATTTTCCACGGGGCTACTGTTTGTAATCGGTGACGGTCGCGTCCTTCGGTATTTTTAAAAATGTGCCGTCATGACTCACTTCACAGCAATACACCACAGAGCAAATCTTACATGTAGCATCTTTAAGTATGATATGATCAATGAGTCCGCATGACCAGTCACGAGCTGTGACCACCCCAATATGAGGTCCGATAGCACCATATTTGTCTTTTAAATCTCTTAATGGTTAATAAGAGTGTCTAAGCCATAGATCAAGCATATCATGGATAAAACCATAGGTCTCATACTCATACATACATGCAACAAAATACATTGCATGTGTATACAAAGACATATATGTAAAAGAGTATGGTCAATTTGGTTTTGCAGCAGAAAAATTCAGGTTGTGCTGTATTAAATGGACCAGGAAATGAACGCCTGACTGTTCCTCGTCTGATGTAGTGTATTTATCATAAATGCATACATTTTACTAGAGGCATGACAGTGTTTTCCCATGGTTTGAACATTAACGGTAACACCACCACAGTGCCAGGCATTATCTGAAGAGAGAACGTGTCTGTGTGGGGCTTTTCAAAAAACAATGATGAGGATCGAGGACCAGCAGCTGGGTGAGACGTGAGCAAACAGGAGACTGCAGGCATACAGAAGCCCCCATATGTCTAAGAAAGTATTAGCGAGAGCATTCAAGTGAGGAATACATCATCTGAGGCCTTTCCCTACGTACACTGTGGTGTGAGGATGGGAGCCAGGGGAGGGGGGACAGAAAAACCATGGGACCGGGGAGGAACACTCAGAGCTTCATCTACTGGTCCATCGTTTATTAAATCATTCATTTAAGGCAACACAACTTAAATCTGGGTCATTTCGGGTTACTGTGGATGGAGTGCCAAAAGCCCTTGACATTTTGCATAAAGAAAAATAACCTGTCAGTTAGTAAAGGCTGTTACGAAGAAAGATGTTGGTCAAGTAACAAGAACCTCTCAAAAAAATTCCAGTCAGCAAAAAACTAAAAACCCAAAAGTCAACGCGGATCGACGACGTGACGGCGATCCTTAACGGTTCAAACATTCTGGAAATTAAAGATCCAACTAGCCTAGTGTGTGTGGATGACTCACAACAAGTTATATTTAGATGGGAGATGGCTTCTTAAGTCCTTAACAAAGCCCTGGCTTTTTTTTTTTTAATTATTATTTATTTATTTGTAGACCTTAACTGTAAGCCACTCAGGCCCCATGCAGAGATTCTGCTCTAACTAATTCAACTGTGTTTGCTCTAACCGAACAGCTGACAAAACAGACCAAAGATCTAAACACTTCCTGTGCCGTGGTGGACACGCAGATTTAACTGGGATCTCACTTGAACAGCAGAGTTACCAGAGGAAAAAAAAATGACGGTAGTGCGGTTTCAACAACTAAATCGACTCGCTGCATCGCTGCAGCTCTGACATGCACTTTCTAAAATGACACAAAAATGATAATTAGATCACTTCCTTTGTGCGTTAAAGTGGTGTCTTCATTCAAAATGACGGTTTTAATACATCATACTAAGTGTGGACGAGTGGACAATGGTTAGCTATAATCTGAAAAAGGCAAGACAACGTTTCCACGACGACACGGGCAATATACAAGACATCTGACGAATGACTGAAACCGCCGGGTTTGACTGGTATTCAGTGTTGCAGCCTGAGCCTGAGGCCGGCTGGTGTCGGTTTGCATTCAGGAGGGTTGGAGACCAAATATATTAGGAGGTTTTACCGAATGCAAACACTTGAAGCCAAACAGCAGGCGACTCTTACAAAGTGTGGAATAAAAAGAGAATATGGCTTTAAGTAGTTATAGCATGTCCCTGTCAAGTGACTCCCTGCCAGTAAACTCAGAAACCAACAGACACAGTAAATTCAAATGAATTAAACATGCACTTCTTTTTTTTTTTCTTCTTTTAGGGACCTGTAATACGTCTACTCCCCCTTCTCCAATGCGGGGACTGACTCGTGGCCCGTTTTTTTTTTTTTTTTTTTACAAAGATAATTAACAAATCACCTGCGATAGATATGATTATCCTCAGACGAAAATGGCTTCCTCCACATTTACCTCAAATCTTAAAAAAGTTCAAACGAAACAAAATCGCTGTACGTTCAAGCCAAACTAAACGCGGTTCAAGGTTTTTACAGGTTCCACCACAGAACAAACACTCAGGAGGAGGTTTTTTAAACAAAAAAAATCCAATTTTCTAATTTACTGTACTGGTTTTCATTTTGTGGCAGACCAATATCTATATCCACACACAGAAACACACACACGATTGTGAGCTCAAAACAATAAACACTACCAGCAAAAGGCCGGTTTATAAAGGGCATCACAATCCTACTATCTATACTTTGGAGTATACAGATCCCGATATATATATTTCCAACTACAACACTACAAGAGTTTACAAGGCTAAAACAATCTCAACAGTCAATCGTTTCATGTTTTTTTTTTGTTTTGTTTTGTTTTTTTTGAGAGGAATCAGAATAGAGACGACACAGCCTTTGAGAACTGCAGTTGCCTTGCTACATGGTATACATGTCTGGATAGTAAGTTAAAGAAAAAGACGGAGGGAGAACAAAAACAAAAAGAAGAATTTTTTATCTTAGTAAATGTAAAATCGTAGCAAAGCCTAAACAATATAAGCGCAAGACTAATCCATCATAAGAGACTTCCTTCCATCCACAGAATCAAACACCTGATTAGGTTTGCTGAAAATACGTAAGATTAATAAAATCTAGTATTTGTTTAATTTTCAAAAATATGAATGAAGGGGGGGTTATAGATATAGGTATACATATGCTGCAAAAACTTAACCACAGGCAAAGAAATTAGAAAAGAAAAACGTGGATTTTCTTGCCATAATCAAATGATGCTTCGTTGCCACCCGTTGCCATGTCAACGTCTGGGAGACGGCCAGCATGGCAACGGAAACTATCATCATAAAATGGTACAGTAGTAGAAATAGCTAGACCAGGAGGGGGCGGGCTCTCCTGGGAAAAGGTCCGCGGAGAGGTCCAATGATTGGTCATGCGGCTCGCTGTCAGGAATAATGGTTGTAGGGTGGTAGAGGGTGCCCAATGCCATTCTGGTAGTGATGGTGCTGGCGGTGGGCGATGTACTCTGCATAACCCATTGTCATCTTCTCGCTACGGTACCTAGGATTGAGAGGAGATGTGTTATGATGTGTCATGTCAACATAGAACAGATGAGTCAAGTCAAGATAGTCCCCCATGAAGTCAAAAGTGATGAATTAATCACATATCTAGAGCTATATGTCACCTATACACCAGTATCTAGCCCAACAATGACAAAAAAAGTCATTTTTATCCACCAGTTATGATGAAACTGGATCATATTTTATCCCTTTGATGTCCACTGGCTGCTCAGCTTCAACTTTATGAAGGTTATGAAGTGTTTACAGCGTTCCCTGATGGACAGATAGCTGTAGTTGTAGCTGTAACGGCTTGTTAAAGTAGCTAACCGCTAAATAACTGCTGCTGGCTTTATCGGTTAGTAGCAGGCAACAGAACCGGGCTCAGCAGCTGGACAAGACGGGTTCGAGCACAGCCTCTGAGACCAACAAGGATTAACGTTACACTACCGAGGTGATTTACAGACTTTCCAGATGGAAAGGTTGCTAAGAAACGAACCACTGACTGTCATTATCTTGGTCAGACTTACAGGTAGTCAAACTGACTCAGCCCTGGGATGCCAGGAGCCAAACCCGGCAAGAAAACCACCTCCTTAGGCTACTGTGTTCGCTGCCAAACTGGCCATTGCACTACACGCAATGCATAGCAGTGCAGGGTGTAACGCTGTAGTAAATGCCAATCATCAACATAATGTTTCTTTTTATTCCACAAAACCAAACAATGCAGCTTGAACAGCATCAGTTCATTATGGAGATCTGGGTGAGTTATGCTAGTAGTGGCTAATGTTGCCATTATTTATTTTCAAACTTGTAGCATTGTAGCAGTAGTAGTAGTAGTATGATTATAGTATTGTATAGTGGTGTCACTTGAGTCAAATGAAGCTGACATCACTTGAGGCAAGGTATCAGATTTCATGCAGCTCCCTCTAGAGGCCAAGGTGGCTTGATACAACATTTTTCACACATGCTGTGCACTCGTCAAGAGCAGTGGAGTTCCCCTTTAAGTAACTTGAGTAGCAGAGGATATACTGAGGACAACACTGACTTAGATCCTATATGTGATCTTACACATACCTTTTAAAATGTCAGCTTTATAATGTTCTGTTCCAGCAACTGGCTGGCAGAATTTTAGTATCTAGTTTCTTTGTGGACGTGGATCTGAATGACAGAACGTGGCAAACAGTGACATTAATATATCAGCATGTTTGTATAAGTGCGTTCTTACCTGGTTAACTTAATGGTCTTCCTGAAGTCATTTGTGATGGGAGCTTTGTAACCTCCCTTTCGTAGTAAGGAATCTATGGTTTGAATGTGGTCCCAACCTTGATAAAATCAGAGTATTAATTCACATCCAGCGAAACTTTACATTGCCGTCATATTAAAAAAAAAAGCAGACGAGGCTGCAAAAAGATCTCACCTTGCTCCTTTGCAACCTCTGGTAGGTAGGTGGCGGTGCGCTTTGATCCTTTTTCATTGAAAAACTCTATCCTAATACCGTGAACACCCACCTAGAATCCAAGACAGGCACGACAGAGAAAGAAACGTGTATCTTAACTCCACGAATCACTCTATGCAAAGTCAAATGTTGAAACCGTGCCTCTCACCTCCCAGTCAAGGTAATCACCGACGTCTTCAAAGTTGGTGAGAAGAGACACTGAGCAGAAGAGGCGAGGCAGCTCATCCCTTGTCATAGGGGGGAAGCGGCTGTCTTTAAGGGCACTGCAGACACAGGAGCACAAAGAAAATCCCATTACAAGAGGTGATTCAGAAAAAAACGCAAAGCACTCCAACAACGCTCGAGGGCGATTTCACTCGACATGTGATGAAAGATCAACAAGGACTTTCCTCTTCATGTGGACGCAGCATGGACTCTGATCGTGGCCGTTCGGGGCTGTTTAATGTTTGTGTGAGTGTTTACATGTATTTGACGTGTGAGCTGCCCTCGGGGCAAGAAATGCTAATAAAGAAGTTCTACACCGGGTATTTACAGACGGTCCTGTTTACACTCACTCTTTACATACATGTTTACGTCATCGATATTTTAGTTCCTGCCCTCTTGCTCTCTCGTATCTATTAGAGGTGTCATGTCATGGGGTCACATGACATTTAAATATCAAGGTACAGTGTGATAAGGACATGTTAGTGCAGCACTCACATAAAATCAAGTGCCAGTTGTAGAAGGGGGGATAGAATTAGCATGTCCAGTTGTTGGTAGTGTTGGAGAGGAGGTCCTCTCTGAAGAGCGCCCCTGATCTGGTAGGAACTGGTAGGATGTTCCACCAACGGGGAACAACAGACAAGAAAAGTTTGGATTGCCCTGAGCTTACGGGTGGCAGAGCCAGGCCCATGCATTGGTGGCGTGCAACGGTCAGGAGGTAACATATGTCTGTCTGAGGGCACTGGAGTAGGTGGATGCAGAACCGGAGACTACTTTGTAGGCCCTTTTGTGTTGACTGAAAACCATCTGAAAGGGTTTCACTGTCCAGGCTGGGAGGGCATTACAGTAACTGAGTAGCAACATGACCACAGCCCGTGCCAGGAGTTGGGTAGCATATTGAGTTAGGCATGGCATGCAACGTGATCAGAGAAGGTTAGCTGGTCATCGATCATGACTCCTAAGTTTCTCGCTACCCTGGTAGGGGCAAGAGATAGTGTGTCAACTTTGATGTTGATGTCATGGTGTAAAATAGGTTTGGCTGGGAGGACTACACAAGGATTCTTTATTGTCACAAGTTAACAGCTTTGAATTAATAACATCTTTACAACAGTCCGTACATTACAGTTACAGTAAAGTTACACTTCATTTGTGTCACTTCCTATCTTCCTGAGGTCAGTGCCAGGGCATCAATGATTTCAGTATCTCTCTACATGAACCCCCGTGTTATCTAGACGTGCCGTTTGTCTGATTTCATGCACATGTTCAGCTTCTTTTTTGCTTATTTCTGTCATAGAAAAGCTGACTTATGGACATTTAGAACTTATTTTTCAACCCCTGGACCTGCGGTCAAAGTCATATGCTCTACACAATGTTACAGCATGCTACTTTAATGAAACAAAATACAAGTAAATACAGTAAGAAACAGGCATTTCTTTTTGGCTGTCATGCACAGGCCAAATATCAGAGCTGGTTGCCCATGTTGGGGGGGTCTTGTTGTTCACTTTAAATTTACAGCATTTGGCCTACAGCTAGAAAGATAACTCACCTGGTAAGGGTGTACTCCCTGAGTCCTGAGTGCAGATTCATGGCAGAAAATGTACCTATACAACCCCTCAACCGCTTGTCTCTGCCTATTTTCCACGTGACAAACAGCGGGCTGAAAAACAACAAGAGACCATGTTAAAAAGAGACTTGAACTTTAATAACAGCAGATGTACATTTCTGCAGTGTATTAAGGCAGCACACGTCACCGGTTCACTCTGCAGACTTGTGTTCATAGCGTCTGTACACATGACTGGTTAAACTTTATACGTTTCATGAAGTAATGTTGTAATGCCAACTTTTGTACGGTGAAACCGCTTCTGCTAGAACTTCAGCACTCTGTCCCGATTCATAAGCAAATCATGTTAATGACAATGAATAACTCAATTTAATACTAGACCAAAGAGTGAGTCAGCAGAGTGTGATGATAGCACTTTAAGGAGGTATCCATTTAGGTAATGTTAATTAAATTAGGCACTTCAAAGAACCTGTACTCAATGTGACATTGTTGCGTAGGCATCGCAGTGGATCAGAACCAGAGTTGTGCAAAACATGGGCACGATTGCTGTGCAGTATTATGCAAATAAGGACCAACACCTTTCTACACCGGAGACCTTTTCAGTCATCTGTCTAATGGTACAAATACACTTAAATTGTATCTTTTTATGCTTCGAGAGTATTTTCTTCAGTCTTCTTATCGAGTTGTGAGCGCTGTCAGAGACACTAATGAGTGCAGGCCAGTACTGCAGCCACTGTGACGCTGAAAGAAGAGTGCTTAAGCCCTGGTTTCTAAACAGCAAATGCTAGATCTCATTTAAAGTTTCATTGGTAAAGTTAATCTGACTCAATCACATACAGCTGCAGGGCTCCAGGCTACTTTTTTCCCCCTTTAATATGAGAACTAGTCCAAACTTAAGAGGACCTGAGAACTGAATTGAGAAATTCAGTATGACACTCTTTCGTTTATTTATTTACGTTTTAATGGCTCCATGCTGGTCTTTTACGTTGAGTCTGGTTAATTTCTTGTCACTTTTCTCATTAAAACTGAATGTGTGTATGTTAAACTGTGTGAAGAGAAAGGAAAAAATGAGCCGGCACCGTTTCCTCTGAAGAAATTCTCAATACCAGAACCAATACTGGTACTTCAACTTTGACACTTGTTCATACACGATATATTTTTGTTTCATGCATAAGGACTTGAGCCAGAAGTCCTGTACTCTTTGAAGATTAAAAAAGTCCAATTTTATAGATAAAAAAGAAACATACAAGACATTTCTCTTTGAACAAGTCTTAAATTTTATTTTTTAGCTTCTTCACATATTAAAAACAACTGATTTACACAATCAAGACCAAAATTTCAAAGTTCTGATTCAATGAAGTACCAGTAATTCAAATAAAAAGATTACAAAGGAACAAAATATTACAGCTACTAGGTGCAGAGAGTCTAATGAGAAACAAAGATGTGTCTAGTGGTCACAACTGTAGACTTTGATGTGTTAAAGACGTTTCACCCAGCAGTCCTTTGGCTTCGGTTTACCTTTCCTGGATCATCCCCCACCTTCTCTGCCGGTGGCCGAAGGCTGGTGTCTTCTGGTGATGTCCTCAAACGAGGGATCAACAGAGACAAAAGTTGATGTAGAAAAGAAAAGATTGCTAGTATTCAGCGTTTGGTAGCACAATGGATGAGACAGCATGCAATAACAACAGACTGCTACTCCCACCATGTAAGGACGCTGCCGCAGGTTCTTCATTCCAACAGCTGCCAGACCCTTTAACACCAGACTTTAATGACTTTTTCTTGTACATTTCTTACTTCTGAGTAATTTCTTATCCACCCTGTGCATACAAGCCTGTGTAGGGTCGTTAAAGTCCATCTTGTCTTATGTTTGTTAGCCAGTTATTACTTTCAAATTGTAACCTTACATTTCAGTTGCTTCTTGAGCTTACAAAAGTTACGAAATTAAAGTATCTTACAATACACAAATCTAGCTAGCTAACATAACAGAGTTATTATCACCTCACAAGTAAACTACAGGAGCTATCTAAATTTATGCTAACGTACCTGCAGCAGCGCTCTCGGGCTGGCGTGGTCCAGTGGTGGTCTTCTTGCAATCAAAATGAGAAAATAAATGTTGTACAAGTGTGTTACAGATGCTCAGATGCTCAGATTTGGTCATTTTTCTTAGTTTATATACGTCTAAATATGTAAATATGCTTGTGATTAAATTGTTTCCCTTTTGGCTGCTTTTACTGTTTTATAGGTTTGCGCAAGGTGTTTTATTTTGAAAATCGATGCTGTTTCTGTGCCTGACTTCCGGTCAGCTCAGGATTCTCTTTGTAGATTGGCATGGGTTGCTCACAGTGTCCGTCAAAAATAGAACAGCTGGGTAGAGACCTGCTTCTGGGACGCTTCTGAACCAGACAGCGGCGCTCCGTGGGGTTTTAAACATTGACTATAACGACCGCGACTAGCTTGTGTCGCTTGGGTCCATGCCCGGTGGGAATTAGTCGTGAGTAACTTCTCTTTTCACGCGACCATCCATTTAGAGGAGAGGACTTGACGATTTATTAAATGCCAACATGTACGCCAGACAGCAGGTCGCCAGTCTAGGCAGCAAAAACACGCCATCTCAAGGTGATTCAAAATTGCGATGGGTGTGCTATTATCAGAAAATAAAGGACAAATGGACACATCTGCTAAAAGCATGGTTGCCATTTTTAAAATTTAGTATCACGGTCTCCTAAAAATGTTTACAACATGTCCACGATCTGATGCCCTGCATTGTTTACCAAGCAGAACACTGTGTCTATGTCAAATGTTTTATTTGTTTTGAGCATTTCAATAATTCAATCTGACAATGCCCCCAAGTGAAGAACATGCCAAGGACACCACAGACCATTAGTGTGGGTTTCTCAGACCTGTGGGAGTTTTCACATTGGTGTGCATTAGCCTACAGCATTCCTGGTCATGATTGGCTGGTCGGTTTTAGACCTTGGTTTCTCTTGGTGGTGGTGTGACGCAATCTTTGTGTTCACCCTTTGAAGAATGACAAATTTAGGCTCAATTCGAACGGGGTTTCTTTCTTTGAGAGAAGTTTAAATATATTGCACACTCAAATCAGTCAAAAAATGAACTTTAAGAGTACCTGATGTGTAAAACTCACTGACTCTCTGAGCCTTTAATGAAAACTTATCGTGTCTCTGCTGAGGGAAATTACCCAGTTTGCACTGACAAAATTTACAAGTGTACATAGCACAAAGTACCGTCTAGTTCTTTGTCCCCCGAAGGCGAGATTATGCTGATGTTTTCATCCGCTATGGTCGGCCATCATAACAAATGAAAGCTGAAAGCTTATATTACTCATAAAGTCAGACACTCAATTTTATCAAACTTTATGAAATATATCTTTCCAGGTAAGATGAGATCTGACAAATTGTAAGTATCACATTTGAAGTCCTCACACCTTCTTACAATGAGACAATGATGCTGATTACAAAAGGCGACATCGTGCTTAGCGTGGATGTTGGTACTGGGTCTCGAATGGCATTTTACATTAACACACTGACAACAGATATTTTTGTTTTTTTATTTTTGCTAGTCTGGGCAAGATACTCGAGTGTAGACTAAAGGAAAGTGTGTGTGGAATCCGAGACATCTGAAATGAATTTTAAAAAACAACAACAACAAATAAGATCTGTATTTACACGACACATGTACTTGGTTAGTCTGGCTATCCCCAAAAGGCACAGTACAGTCACCACTGTGAGGTTAGATTCATTCTCATATTTGAATGTCTTTTGCCTGCAGTTTATTAAGGTGATTTAGAGATGGAAGTTAGTGTTATAGATTTTAAGGATACACTTGGATGATTAAAAAGGCTCCAAGATGGTGGATTTTCTTTCAGAAGGTCAACATGTCAATAGCAGCATTTCAAGAGATTTACAAGATAATACAGTGTCAGTTATTAATATTTTCATTAAGTAATAAGACAATGGGATTTTTTTGTATACATAAAGTGTGTATGAGGGATTATCTCCCATAACAGATGGGAAACACCCTTGGTGTGTTGCAACTGTTTCCATAACCATTCACAACCCTTAATGTACAATGTGAAATGCATGCATGTCGAAATCCAACACCGCTTTTACCTTTTATTCCCCAATTTTACACTTTTTAAAGACACAAAACAGCAATTCCCTCGGGTTAATTTGACACTCTTGAATCAATAAGTCACTCCAAAGTTTCTTCACCTGTTACAAGTCAATACACTGGAACAGTCAGCCATGGTTGCAATTGTAAACAAAGTCTTCAGAGGCTCAAAATGTACGTTAAACGACCACAGAGTCACATGAGATCACATTACAGGGCTTGTATGGAGGAGGAGAGGGGCTCAATATGTTTTTCAGTTGAGTGCGGTTAAAAGGGCAAAAAATATATACATTTATTAACCTATATGGTTAATTTGGTCATACCACAGAAAATCGCATGTTCAGTGAATTATTTGAGTATTTAAGCTATGTGTTTGTTACAGTTATTAAACACTACCTATGTTGTTTTTCGTTACATTTAGCTGTAAGGAATGCTGAGCAAGAAGCCACCTTTTCTTTGTTGGCTGATGCTAAATCGGCTATTCGGTTTTATTGTCGATTTGACAGCACACCTACTCAACCAAACCTGCTGTGAAACAACCAAATAGCACGACCTGTTATCTGACAATGACACCGGAGAGACTTTATAACACATTCATCATTAAATTAGTTACTACAGGATCATTAGTGCCCCTCGTTGCTAAGCTAATGTAGCTTCGAGCTAACAAAGCTAAGCCCGGTGTGTGGCAATTCAGAGTTCATTGAGGGCAACTTAAAGGCT
The DNA here is from genome assembly GCA_036365135.1 of Miichthys miiuy. Classification (NCBI taxonomy): domain Eukaryota; kingdom Metazoa; phylum Chordata; class Actinopteri; family Sciaenidae; genus Miichthys; species Miichthys miiuy. The sequence goes on from CM071616.1 coordinate 19,968,350, forward strand.
TAAAAACACTATTGTCAACTTTTAACATTGTGTATTTTAGTATTCTGGATAGTCTGTGCGTATTTGCAAAGCCGCTGCTGTTACAATAATTAAAATAAGCGAAGTTTTCTTACCCGCTTTCTTTTAGCTAAAGTGTCGGTGGCTAGCTAGTTAGCACACGGGCTTAGCTAACGTTGGCAGGTGTTGTTCGAGTTGGGCAAACTTGTGTCCTAAAATGTTTTTTAGCCGACTAACAACGGGCAATTTAAAAGCAACACAGTAGATCATGAAGTGATAGGTGTTATAGCTTTATAAAATGATATCAAATCATTCATTTTAACGTTAATGTGAGGTTAAGTGCGGCTGCGGGCCAGTGCAGTGAAGTATCTCCTCGACAAGGCCCCAAATTCCAACTTGGTACAAATTAAGCTGTGCTCGCGAGGGTTTTTTCCTATGAAATTAATCGTAATTAAAATGTTGTTTCGATGTGACAGTTAGTGCTCCTGACACTGAAGCCGAAAACAGAGGTAAACCAGTCAAGTGTGCTGCAAAAGACATTAAGTGGAAGAGTACATCGGTGAGCTTTGGCATGCAGCAAAACAACAAAAGACAGAGATACTCACTAGGGATCGTTTGTAAACCTGGGTGTTCTCGGAGGTTGGTATCCGTACAGATGGCAATAAAGCACGTCAAAACAGAAGCAGCACATCTCCGCTGAGACGACCATTTTTCTGCCTCCACTTCCCGAACCGGGTCCCGAGCTGAGATTCGGGGAGAGGCCGGATGAAGTGTAACCGGCCGGGGCTGGGGACAGAGCGTTTGTGCCACCGCCGCCGCCGCCGCTGCTACCACCACTACTACTACTGCTGCCGCTAACGTTACCCCCGGGTCCCCCCAGGCCGTTGGCTCGGCTCACGTTCGCCGCTGCTGCAATGGTCGCGGAGGAGCCAATCCCCAACTCCGAGCCACAATGTCCGGTTCCTGCCACCCCGCTTCCCGCCCCACCCCGCCGGGACCCCCGACCCGGGCGATCCCGACAGTTTCTGCTTCTTCACCCCGCAGCACCCGGCCGCCATCTTGGAACAATCTGCACCGACACACCGCTTCCGACCCATAACCGTCACCGCGGGAAGGGTGGGGGGGAACGCCGACCAGACGTAGAAATCCCACTGCGTTGATACGTACGACGGACAATACTCCACTTTCACTCTTTTATTTTTTTGTCGGACGACGAAATAACCGATGTGGCGAGAAGACTGCAATGTCACCCTAGCGTTGCCTTTAAAAATGCGTGAATTCGCTACGCAAAATCCATAGCTGGATAAGCGTTTTTTCCATGAGTAGTCAGCCAGTCCAGCTTTGGACCACGGTGTTCCAGTGGATCACCGATAACGTAAAGTCCAAGTACCACCGGCCCAAATAGTCACCACCTCCTCCTTAATAACACAACATCCGAGGCGATCTCACTCGGTTCCCCCAGTAAACATACAAGTTTAGGGAGTGCACAGTCCGATCAGGCCGCAGATGACAGTAGCTAGGCGGTCCAGATGTGAAGCCGACACAGCCAGTGCGCTGTAGCCCCGCAGCACACCTCTCCAAGTGGAAGCCGGGAGCTTGAGTACGCAGGACCCATAAGCTTCAGCACAAATTGCGCACAATGTCTTGGTCAGCGTAGCTTCTTCTCATTGCACCAGCTTTTTTTTTGTTGTTTTTTTATTTTTTTATTTTTGCTACAGCCGCACGAACTTCTAATTACAAAACAGGCCCAGCAGTATGTAGGAATTCCAGACGCTGGGATAACGCAGAGTAAAATGGCATCTGACAATGCGGGGTTGGCATGGCACAAATGAAACGCGTCAGCGCCGAGCAAGTCATTTCAGTTAACGTTAGCCCACAGTTTGCACCTGCATGATGTCTGCTTACAAAAAAAAAAAAAAAAAAAATCTCAATAACACCACCCTCGTCAGATGTAGAGATGAAAGTTTTCAGTACAGGTTTGTTTGGAGGCTGTCATCCGTTTATGGGGATACATATAGGAGATCATTCTAGTCCGTGGACCGTGAGAAATCCTCCCGGCTCCGCACCCGTTCTCTCAGCTGCTACCATTCAGTGCTGTTCAGGGTAAAAAGCCCCTGTGATCAGTCTGTGGGCATCGGCGTCGTCGGCCACTCCGGAAGCGGATTCAGAAAATGTGTTGCGCCGACTTGCTACACATTATGCGTAAGCTTTCTGGGAGTATCAAATGTGCAATTCAGGAGAAAATGTACGGCGCCGTGGTGGTGGTGGTGGTGGTGGAGGAGGCATACGCGCTCACGACGTTCAGACGCGTGTATGCGTGCGTGCATGAAAAAAAAGTATCGGTATCCCTCAGCTATAAAAGGCATAGAGCCATGGAGAGGGGCTTTCTTTAGATTTTATACTGGAGTATAAATGCTGTACACGGAGTCTGATGTCTTTACAGTACTCTACTAATGCTGTGCATACTGTATATACTGTCATATACACCTACCTCATGTATATAAAACAACCTGCTACATAAATCATATATATTTCAGCATCCTTTGCACTCTGCACCACTGCTCGGTCCTCTAATTCTTATTCTGTCTGCAAATGTTGTTGTTTATTTTAATGATATATATATATATATATATATATATATATATATATATATATATATATATATATATATATATATATATATATATATATATATATATATATATATATATAATGTATATACTGTTTATAATGTTCCTAGTTTAGATAGTGTCTGTGATCAATATGAATACAACAGTATACATAATAATATATAGTCTGTATTTGTATATATAGTATAATTTATTTGTATATAGTATATAGTATAGTAGAGAATATATTATGTAGTTTTTATCTCTATTCCTAGCTCCATTTCAGTTTCAGGTTTATTTGTCATGTGTACGTTAACACAGGGTCAACAATGAATGAAATGTGTTGAGGAACAACTGGTCAGCTCAGCATTAAGAGCACTAAACAGTGTCTACTTCTATTTCTTATTTATATGTATATATGCATTCATTTATTTTTATAGTTCTCTATTTGTACTGTATTTTCTACCTTTAAGTTATTAGGTGTTTCTAATATTTTAATATTTACATATAATGCAGTAGTAAAGATATTAGTTAAATTAATACCCATGTGTTAGGGTACCTAATAAAGTGGCCGGGCAGCATAGATAGATAGATAGATAGATAGATAGATAGATAGATAGATAGATAGATAGATAGATAGATAGATAGATAGATAGATAGATAGATAGATAGATCTTCTATCTATTTCTTATTTCTGAGTAACATCCATTTTGTGTACAAGCTGCTATAACAAATGAATTTCCCTTGTGTGGGATCATTAAAGTCTATCTGATCTTATCTTATCTATACAGATATACATATTTACCTGTATTTTTTATCTGTACATAGTAGTTCAATGTTTATGTTTACCTGTTCCTGATCCTTGGCTTTCTTTGTTCCTTGTATCCTTGCTGCATTTCAGTGTATGTACATTGAGAGCAAAGTGAAACTGGAGTCATATTCCTTGGCCAATAATAAAACTGATTCTCATTCTTTGTACTTTAAATAGTTCCCATAAAAGTAATATGTCATTTTGGTTTTATTCCAAGTGATTACGTGATCTTGTACATGTCGTACGTCCATGTTCAGGACAGCTGGTAGAAATTCTGGTCCTCGTGGCCACGTCTTATGTGGTACGCTGAAACATTAGATAAATATAAACACTGTAATCCTGTCACAAATTTCTCAAATGTCAGACATTCTCCAAATCCACCACATTCAGTGCCCTTCCTATTTAGTCATAAATAAATGCATCAGTAAAGAGGAGCAGTGACCATTGTCTAAATGTCACTGATTAATACACATCATGATGATGACCATGCCCTGACTCATGATGCCGAGTGTACTGGAAAATGAAAACACTGAATGCCTGACGAAGTGAAATATGGCCTGGGTGGGTGGCATGGGGGCCGGATATCTTGATCTCTGGATGCTAAATAAAACATCTAGACATTGAAATTATTAAATTCACTTGAGGGTGTGTTGTTTAGAGGGTTCATCCAGTCCAACACATTCAAAAATACTATTTAAAACTGCACCTACACTTTTAACTCAATTTGAAGCTGGAAGGCTGACTATTGAGGTCAGTCTGGAAACAGTTTCCTCCTGTAATACAGATTCAAGGCACAAATGACTTTGACAGTAGTTTTTCCTACTTATTTTTCAATTGGATTTATGAAAAATGTGTCTGGAAAGATATATTCAATTATAAGTCATCCTTCTTTGAGGTTTCCCGTCCAAAATAGGTTTTTAAACTAAGGCAAAGCTGCATATTCTCATAACAGACCCGGTGCTAATGAAACTGATGTAAACGTCTGCAATATTACAGTGCCAAAAACAGCACTTGTGTTTATATTAAAGTTATCTTCAGGTTAATGTGCGTTCAGTGTCCATTTACTTTATCTTTAGCTCCATTTGCTGTCAAGTGAAGGCATATATGAGTTCATCATCTGGGCCAGAGCAGTAAGCAGTAGCACCACAGACAAACCCTTCCATAAAGTGCCTCCATACTGACTCAGCATAAGGTTTCAAAGCCTGTTTTAAAATGTACAGCTAATTATTATTGGCTCTTTGTGGAACATTTTCCTGGTAACAGACCTCCAGACTAAAGTACACATCATTTTCTGCCATATAAGTACAACAGTACAATATACTCAGAGAAAATTATACCCTCACATAGATATGTAGTGGGAGTATAAAGGGAAAGATATAGCATCTATATATATTTATGTATATACACATATATACAGATTCACACGTACACGTATAAGGTACGCTCAGACCAAGCAGCAACCTCCGTGGCTGTGAAGTGAAGCCAATGCGAAAAAGCCAAAACTTGCAGTCCCTCGAACGGCCACTTGAGCTGGCTGCAGGACAAATAAATCTCCCGCCTCCCAGCTAATCTAAATATCGGCAAAAGCATGGATCATCGGCGGACTTGAGGCAAGCCAAAAGACACTTGGGTGCACAAACAAGCCATCCCACCTGTCAATCAAAGTGGCCACGCTGTTAACTTTAAGGCTTAATATAATTTGAACAGGTGAGTTATATAAAAATTCAGACTCAGTACAGTTGTCATGAATGGGGAAATTAAATATAGAGACCAGAACTGTGTTTTGTACCAGGCTATAAACATGTTTATTTCTGCTGTGAAGTTGGACATTTTAACATGGGGGCTTATGGAGACTGATGTTCTGTAGACAGCCTCAAGTGGCCGTTTGAGGAACTGCAATTTTTGGCACTTCCGCATTGGCTCCACTTCACACGGAGCCACGGAGGTTGGTGCTTAGTTATAAAGTAATAAAGTCTACAAATTAATCAGCTCTGATGCAGCAGTGGGCGATTTTTCAACGATAAAGTGTAGCAAAATACTCAAATTCACTCTAATTAACTGACATCCAACAGACTTAGTTATTATTGCAGCTACTTTACTGAGATCGCAACTCTTTTGATCATATATTACATTTTCCACAGCTAATGGAAAACCCCATTATTAAGCATTTATCTCAGTAGAGCATGAAGCCTGTATGTACAAATGGCTTAAAGCAGCTGGGCAGAGTGTATTCTCTTCAAAACCCCCATTGATGCAACCATTGGATTTTAGACATGGGTGATGTCATTGCAATGCAATCCACCACATGCAGATTATCTGTTGAAACTACGACAGGAAAAGGAGGGAAGCACGCTGAATTTCCTCCCATTCCAGCCACAGTATGAGAGTGGGCACTGCTCTTCAAGGTCAAGGTGGTTTTAAGTAAATCCAGTTGGCTGAGCTGAGAGCATGTTGGCATTTTAATCTTCCTGTTTAAGAAAAATTCTCACATGCGCAATCATCATTTATGGAGAGAATAGACCGGTTTGTTCCATTCATTCGCCGTCTGTTCTATTCTTGGGTGCAGAGACACTCTGGCATGTTGTTGTTATTAGACTTCGTGGTGGAATTTCCCGCAGCAACAGCAGCAGGACTTACTTGCCTCTGAGGCTTCGTGTACAGTAAATTACTGAAGAGGGAGATAAACAGAAAGTTTAGTAAAACTTCGCAGACAATACACAGTAACCACACCCTTCCTCGTTGAATAGAAATGTTGGACTGAAGGCAAAATAAGTGATATTTTTACTTCCCTGTGGCTTATAATGGCTATAGTATATCAGCAGGGATCTGATCGATATGAATGACCTAATGATTGCTTCTCCAGTCTCCTGCTGAGAGTTCTAGATATCAAAACAATCCCATGTTTTGGCACAAAATTTGTCCATTCTCTGGAGTTTCAGGGCGCTCTGAACCCCCCTACCTTGTGTATTATTATATCTGTGGTTTCAACTGCTCAGTGGTGGACGATAAATGATCAATACGATGGTTACACAAGCAAAGTTATTGCAACTTTTTTTGACACAATGTAGGACATGTCCATTAAATTAAGTGCTATGAAAATGACTTAATTCGACAACATCTGTCACAGGAGGGGTGGAGGCCGAGCCAGACATCTGTGTTGGTGAGGATAAGCCCTATCAGTGTTGTTGCAGCTCTCAGTGGTTACAAGGTTGATAAAGGTCATGGACGACACAGGGCCTAGCTACAACTGTTTATACAATAAACCCTCAGATGGATAAGACAAAATCTTGCAGGAGAACCATTTCGATGTGTGAAAATCTTCTTTTGGAGGAATTTCTGGAAATATTCATGCAGCTTATGCAGCACAAGTCCAGTCAATTTCACATCTTGCACTACGGTTCCAGCTTTAGCTCCCTCTTTCCCTGCAGAAAACCTTGTCATCACTTTATTTGGATTCAGCTGTTTTCCCCTCTGGCTCCCATTGTAATGACCTTTCTCTTCCAGCCAGAACAGAAGAGTCACTCCCCATTTTCCAGGCTGAAAACCCATCTCATCAAGAGGGATGTCATGTACCCCACTCAGCTTCCCTCCTGCTGTATCTCCCTCCTCTATTTGCACTTATTTTGAAGTGAAAAAAAATCTCTCCTAAGCTTTTTATTTCCTAACTTGGGCATGACTATCAGCACAATTATTCGGTCACACACTGTTGCCTGACCAGCATGCTCACTCTCTGCTTCACACCCTTGTTTTTGTTAAGCCTAATATTGGTCATCTAGGCCCTGAGGCATATTTTCAGATCACCCTCACTGCATCCCTGTTTTCACTCTGGCATGAAACAATAGAGAAAGGTTAACTTGGTACATTTGGGGCTGATACAAACTAAAACACAGAAATACAGTTCATTTAGCATGATATGTATACATAACTGTTGTAGCCATACAAAGTATTACCTGCATGAAAGAATTATGAATCACTGGGATAAACAGTGGGAGCCACATTGCTCACGTTTCATGTGTGCACATTTTATCCATCGACCCATTTTCTGTAACCACTTATCCTCATCAGGGTCTTATGATTATAAGATAAGATAAGATAATTATTATTATTATTATTAGTAGTAGTAGATAGATAGATAGATAGATAGATCGTAAATAATATTATACGGTCTAGACCTGCTCCTAATGGAAAGTGTCATGAGATAACTTCTGTTATGGCAGAATGTATGTTTGATGCTTTATTTTATTTTATTTTATTTTATTTTATTTTATTTTATTTTATTTTTTATTATTATTGTTGTTTTATTTTTTTTATTTTATTTTATTTTATTTGTTATTGTTATTATTATTAATATAATTATTATTGTTGTTTTATTAGCTTTATTTTATTTTATTTTATTTTATTTTATTTTATTTTATTTTATTTTATTTTATTTTATTTTATTTCATTTTATTCCATTCATACAAACACTATGCTTGTTCAGTATTTGTACTTGGCTGTATTTCCTCAGTTGTCCTGTGGGGGTCAGTGGCGCTGCCGGCTTGCGCGTTGACGCTGCCATAAAACTACAAGTAGAAGAAGACGCAGGAGGCGGAGCCTGGCCGTTTGAAAGTGGCGGGCAGTCACAACATTCATCTGACTGATGTCGGAGCAGCTACACGGTTAAAAGTTCATCTAGTTAGCCGCAACAAGTAAACCTTTATTAAGCAGTGTGTAACAGTCGTGTGATTTATCCACAACCTGGACCGCTGGATGCAGTTTTCGTGACATTTAAACGTTGTTACCGGAGGAAACGTGAGAAGGTAACGTCAACGTCTTTGCTAATAACTGCAGCTAACTAGTTAACGGTAAAATGACACCGACGTTAACTTGATTATCATCCATCATCTACATTATAGACGGTTCACGTTGCTTTTAATACTAAAAACTGGCACTTTATAACGGCTTCTTTCTGTTGGCAGCTGTGTGTCCTTTGAAAGAAACGTTAGGTGACGTTACAGCTAACTGGAACTGACTCATGTATCATGCAGACCCTAAACAATACAGCCTAAAAATACATTTACATAATAATTATAGTTTGCTGCACAGCTCGGGTTTGAACTGTCTGGACAGAAAATGGACCCCAGGGTCTGGTGTCATCCTCAGCTCCTCCATAATAACACCCATGGTGATTTTCCAGAGACGTGGACGTTTTCCATTTCAACACTAGAAGCCACAAAACTGACTTGTTTTGTTCAATATTCAAACTATAAAACGTCTTTTAGAGTCATTAAATGTGGAGACAGTTCAGATTTGTAGATACTGACCATAAGTGTATACATCTCTGCTTCAAGGGTAGGTTATTGTTTAATTTCAGTGCTATAATCCTGGACATTATGGTCATCACTCATCAGTTTACATTGCTTTCGACGTATAAAGTAAAGTAAGTGTCGTGCACCAAAGGTGCCCAGCCCACATGGACTTACAAGACACTACACGCATAACAAACAATTATAAGAGTAAAAGAACAAGTAATACACCGCATATGCCAAACAATACAAAACAGAAATAACAAACGATGCATTTAAACACATCAGACATAACCAACCCTCTTACGCTGATGATGGGCATTTAACACAAACTGAGCAAAGTGAAACACTTCGTCTGTAAACAGGAACTAAAGTACCACTGTCCTGTATATTATAACTATATAAAAGTACTGTGTCTCCCTGTTGATGAGATATTATTACACTATTAAACCATCATGTACCAAATTCACAAAATTTCTGACACTACATATCTCATTCACCCATTCATACACTGATGGCACTGGCTGCCATGCAAGGTGCCAACTGCTCATCAGTTTTAGGAGCTAACCATTCATACACGTTTACACGCCAATAGCGCAGCCTTCAGGAGCAATTTGGGGTTCATTATCTTGCTCACTTCGACATGCAGACCGGAGGAGCCGGGGATCGAACCACAGATCATCTGATTAGTGGACGACCTCAGGAGCTCCACTATAGAGAGGTTGTAGATGGCCAGATGAAGTTGAACAGATCAGTATCCTCAAAGGTGTTGTTTGAAAACCAGAAGGTCCTGGACTCCTCGTAGTAACAACGCATCCCATATTTGGGATCCAGCAGCTCTTTAATGATCAGGAGGAAGAACTCTTTTCATATTAAGAACACTTATCCATGTCTAAATCCTCCTCCAGTGTTCAAGCACTACATATTTGTTCACACGGTGTGTCATTATTCACGTCTGCACTGAAGACAAATCCCTTTATCTTGATGATGGGAACCGCTGTAACTCGACATCTGCTGTTGCAGTCACTGTTTAATTTTGGTTGTCACTGACTAAAAATGAACATTTATCAAAAACCTTTATCTTCTGTTCATTCAAAATATTTAATGACATTTTATCTTGTCGTCTTATTAGACTGTAAGTCCATGGTTTCGTTATGATAACCTCTTCTGTTTCCAGGTATAGGAGTCTTGCATCATGACGAATGAGGACGCTAAGGTGATCCCGGTGCGGGTTGCCTTGCGGTGTCGCCCGTTGGTGCCTAAAGAAATCAATGAGGGATGTCAGTGCTGTCTCACCTTTGTGCCTGGGGAGCCACAGGTCAGGAAAATACTTTTTTCTGTTTCAGAGTGATGTTCTGTGCAAAGTCTTAAAATCTAATGCAGCTGCACCAACCAGTATTTGTAAAAATTGCTAAATTGTTTGTTTTCAGGTGATCGTTGGCACAGAGAAGGCGTTCACCTATGATTATGTATTCGATCCGACTGCTGAGCAAGAAGAAGTGTTCAATACGGCCGTGTCCTCCTTGTTGAATGGGCTTTTCAAAGGTAGCTATATGTTTTAACACAATGCTTCAGTAAGAAAACTGTTGTTTTGGTTTTACCTCTTTCCTGAATCCAGAACAGTTCTGCAACAAAAGACTTTATTAGAAAACTCTTCAGTGCAGACTGTGCTGGTCATGAGTTGCTCTAAAATTAAAATCACCATTAAATACATTGGAAACCTTTTTATAGGTTACCATGCCACAGTTCTTGCATACGGACAGACGGGATCAGGGAAGACCTTCTCCATGGGAGGAACGTACACATCCGCTCAGGAAAACGACCCTTCAGTCGGAGTTATTCCACGAGTTATCCGGCGGATCTTTGAGGAGCGAGAGAGCAGGACGGACTGTGAATTCTCTCTGGCAGTATCCTACCTGGAGGTGGGTCGACATGTTGTTTTCTCCCTTTTTTGTTACGTCATTCAGACATTTATTGTGCCTCTCTGACATCCAGTAAATGTTGTTTCATTGCTTAGTGGCCTTTCAAAGTAATTTAGTTAAGCTTCCTCCCGTTTGATTGCAGATCTATAATGAAGATATATTGGACTTGCTGTGCACATCTAAAGATAAACCCTCCCTCAGCATTCGGGAAGACCCTAAAGAGGGAATTAAGGTGAGTGACTGACATGTTTACAAGAATGAACGCACACATTGTTGTATTTCTTTAATCTTTAAATATTTTGTGTCCTGTTTTTTAGATTGTGGGTTTAACTGAGAGGCAGGTGTTCTCTGCCTATGAGATGGTGGGTTGTCTGGAGCTCGGAAATTCAGCTCGGACTGTCGGTTCCACGGCGATGAACGCCGCTTCTTCACGCTCACATGCCATCTTCACCATCACTCTGGAGCAACGCAGAGGGACGGACAAGTCAGTCTGGGGTTTTCTCTCATAATATTAGTCCCATTTTAACCATAAAGGTCTAGTGTGTAACATTTAGGCAGTCTAATGACAGAAATGTAATATAATATTCATATAAGCATGGTCATTGGTGTATAATCACCTGAAAATAAGAATCGTTGTTACAATCTGCAGCCTCTCTCCATATACGTGTTGGCTCTGTTTGACTTGGTGGATCAGCATCTGTGTTAACAACAGGCCTACCTGTTTAAGGGTGCATGTTAAGAGTGAATGAAGACAGGTGGTCGCGTTACAGAGAACAGCAGTGAACTAAAACATTATTTTCTTATTGTTTCATGGCAGTTATGTTAAAGCACTTATAAACACGATCCTGTTAGAAGGTGCCACATTGCTGGATTTTGTACAAATGCAGCTGAAGCCACATTTATCCCCGTCAGTGTGTGTGTCTGTAGCTTAGTACCGCCCTCAGTCACAACAACACACACAAACCTGCAGCTCTTTATACATCCACGTACGACCATCTGACGTCACTGCGACCCGTTTGGCTTTCTGTGCTGTGTTTAAGTAAATCACCAGAAATGCATCTGATTTGAACGGTTATACAAAGCAACATTTTGGAAACACTTCATCTTCTACAGGTTGAATATTTGTGTTATCTTTTATTGCAGAGTCGATTCGGTTGTTTCGAAATTGCACCTTGTGGATCTGGCTGGTTCAGAGAGGCAAAAGAAAACCAAAGCGGAGGGAGATCGTTTAAAGGAAGGTAAACTCTTTTCTTTAAACCTCTACGTACTCCTCTCCCGATGATATATAGTCCACTGCAACATTTCTGTGTCTTGTCTTTTGTGTTTGAAAGTGCGCTCGATAAACAGCATTTCTGTGTTTTGATTCTATTCATTTTCATCTTAAGGCATCAGCATCAATCGTGGCCTTTTGTCTTTGGGTAATGTGATCAGTGCCTTGGGGGATGAAAGCAAGAAAAATGCCTTTGTTCCTTACAGAGACTCCAAACTCACCCGCCTGCTTCAAGGTAAGCTTTGATTTAGATGTTCAAAAGTTACTTAGTGGTCATTAAGGCAGCCTCGGATACCATCCTCATCCAAACACGAATAAATCATGGGGCATCATCAGGCTCTGGTATCTGTTCTGTTACCACATAATGAAACTTTGTTTTGCTGCTCTGAATGTACCTTTTTACTTGTATAACAGTAAATGATTTTTTTATTTGTTTGTTTCATCAGATTCTTTGGGAGGCAACAGCCACACTTTGATGATCGCGTGCATCAGTCCTGCAGACTCAAACATGGAGGAGACCATCAACACCCTGCGATACGCTGACAGAGCGCGCAAGATTAAAAACAAACCTATCGTCAACGTTGACCCCAGAGCTGCAGAAATGAGCCGTCTGAAACAACAGGTACAGAAATGTTTAGGATTAATTTGAACAGTGCGTATGATACAGCTTATTTCTTGTCTGTTTTTAAAATGTAATAAATGTTTGGATTCGTGCACTTGTCCAGGTTCAGGAGCTGCAGGTGATGCTACTTCATGCCCGTGGAGGAGTGGCTCCTGTTCTCTCTGGGTAAGACATTCATTTCCCAATAAACCAACGTCCTGCCAGGATTGTCTGTCAGATGCATCCCAGGGTGTCTGTCACCCGTAACAAAAGGCCACAACGGTTACTCAGTCCCTCTGTTACAGGCCGGAGTCAGCAGAGAATGTGACTAAGCTGCTGGAAAGGATCCGCAGTCTGCAGGACGAGAACAATAAACTAAGCAGGGAGCTGAGCGAGGCAGCCGGACAAACTGCCTTTATGTTTGAGAAAATCATTATGGTGAGTCAGACAACAACATTTACTAATCCTTCCTCCAGACATTGTTGAAAATTGTTACTACCCATGATTCATCTACGGTTTATCTTTTTATTGATGCCCTGTCTCTCACATTCACTGCTCCGTCATGTTTGTCACGTTGTATCTTGTTTTACTTTACAGACTGAACAAGCAAACGAGAAACTGCAAAGCAAACTGGAACAACTGCGGCACCACGCGGCGTAAGTTTACAAGGGCATGAAGCCAGCAGGGCTTCAGGATGTCTGACAAAGTTTTAAAGAGGACACAGAATACTTGAGCAGTTCATGACTTCAGCCATTACTTCATTAATCATCATGATTTGCCTTTTTATTTCAGATGCACTGTGGATCTTGAGAAGATCTTGGAGACGCTGGAGGACCAGGAGTTGAAGGAGAACGTTGAGGTGATGAAGAACCTGCAAGACGTCATCTTGGAGCTCAAGGTACACAAGTCGGCATACATTATAAATCTCCAAATGACCTCAGACTAAAATGATTCAGTCAAATATTAGTGTGACGCCACAAAGCGGAAAAACACATTTAAATCCATCACTGTTGATCAGATCCTGAATTTCATGGTTTGTTTGTTTTCAAAGAATGAGAGCGCAGGCATCGCCGCCTCCATCGAGGCTATGGCTGCAGGAGAGGACGGACCAGAGACGTCTGGGAACGGCAGCACTAACGCAGCAGATGACTCCCCATCTGTACGTTGACAAAACACTTCACAGTCTGCACAGACTGTGCACATTTTGTACAGTCACACGTCTGTAGTAACGCACACAGCTGATCTAAAGATGTTTCCCACCTCTAACACATTAAACAGGATGTTACTGGCCTTGCCGGTAAGGACTCCCCGGAGGCTTTTACAGCCCATCATGCACTGCGGCAGGCCCAGCTCTCCAAGGAACTGATCGAGCTGAACAAAGTGTTGAGCTTGAAGGAAGCGTTTGTGAGGAAAATGTGCCAGAATGACACCCAGTTAGAGCCGATGCAGTCGGAGCACAAGGTGAGAGGATTTTGTACACATCCTTGACTCATACAGTTGTTTTAAAATCATCTCAGTTAGTTTTAAACATCTGGGTGTTTTGTCCTACAGAAAAACTTTCAAACTCTTCAGTCGGCGGTGGATTCACTGCAGAAAGAGAAGGAGGACCTGGTTTTGGCACTTCAGTCTGCAAAGAAGGACACCAACCAGGCTAAGTACGAACACTCTGATCTTTCTTTGTTTGTGCTTGTAGTAATATTTAAGTCACAAAGTTGACTTCCTCCTTTTATCTGACAAACTCCACCTTCTTCCAGGCTTAGCGAGCAGCGGAGGAAGAGACTGCAGGAGCTCGAGGGCCAGCTCGTCGACATGAAGAAGAAGCTTCTCGAGCAGTCCAAACTGCTGAAACTCAAAGAGTCCTCTGTGCAGAAAGTTAGCAAGCTCATGCAGGAGATACAGGTAACCAGTGATTTTCTTCTTCTCCCTAATGGTGAAGTACAAACATGCACAACTTCTTTGTGAAGACAGAAAGAAAAAGATCTTTTTCTCCTTAACATCGTAGAGCGTTGTAGCCAATATTCAGTACTACTTGTTGCACATGTAAGCCACAGTCGACAAATCAGTAACACTTTGTTCTCGCAGGCTATGAAGACCCAGCGTACACAGCTGATGAGGCAGATGAGGAGGACTCTGACAAATTCAGACAGTGGAAGAGCAAGAAGGACCGGGAGGTGCTGCAGCTCAAGGAGAAGGCATGTGAACATTTAATTCATAAACTCTCTCTCTTCTAAGTCTGCTAAATCCTTTCTATCCTTACACTTATTAAATGAGGCTCACAGCTGATCTTTTGTCTGTTGTACAGGATCGAAAACGTCAGTACGAGTTGCTTAAACTTGAGAGGGATTTCCAGAAACAGGCCAGCGTTCTGCGCCGTAAAACCGAGGAGGTGAGGCCCTTCTTAGTCTGTTATCTGAATCAGCTATTGTGTGATTTACAAGTGAATATTTTCCAACGTTTACGCTGTAAAATAGCAAGTTTATTATTTTTTATAATCGTCTTGAAACTGGGTGTAACTGGAAAGCAGCTTATTAAGTTTTGTTTTTTTTCCCTACAGGCTGCAGCTGCAAACAAGCGGCTGAAAGATGCTCTCCAGAAGAGAAGTGAGGTCGCAGAGAAACGCAAAGATGCCCAAAAGAAAGGGATGGACGGAGCTGCAGCGAGAATTAAGGTAATAAACTTCGGCTCAAGGGCAGATATGCTGAAAGTTTCTGCATATTTCTTCTGTTTTTAGAATGAACAAACATCATAACAGTGTTGTCCAAGTGAGAAGAGTCAAATAACTTTGCTTTTTCCTTTTAACTGTTTGACTGTTGTCTTGTGATCAGACATGGTTTGTCAATGAAGTGGAGGTGATGGTCAGCACAGAGGAGGCCCGGCGCCACCTCAACGATCTGCTGGAGGACAGAAAGGTCTTGGCTCAGGAGATCAACCACCTCAAACAGCAGATGGAGGCAGGGGAGCGACCCGCTGCCAAAATCAGGGTGAGGATATGAGAATATGCACAAAGCTGCAGCAGCGAAGTAAAAATGTTATTAGAACTGTTTTTAAAATGTCGTTTGCTTTGTGGTGTCTCTCCACGCAGCGTCGGACACTGATCATCTCTGAGCTGGAGACTCAGGGGGCGCTCGAAACACCTCTGACCAAACAGGTGGAGAACCTGGAAACAGAGATGGCCCTCAGGTGAGTCTGACAAAGCTGCTCAGCCTCCTTCTAATCAGTGACTGAGCTACTCATCTACACATCATTTAAATTATTTTTAACAGCTGCTTTTATTTCAGGTCATTGTGACTCTTTAAACCACGATATGAGTTAAATATTGAGAGTAAACGCTGAACATATTTAGTGCCTTATTGCAGGAATTGCTCAGCATTGCAGTACTTTATGTTAACAGGAATGCTCAGATCGCTGACCTTCAGCAGAAAGTTCTCGTCGCAGACAGCGAGAGCCGCCTGAAACAGCGCGTAGACGGCATCACAAGCATCGTCGAAGCCAAGTACGGCCTCAAAGTCCTGATGTCCGAGGTGAGCAAAATGCTAATGCGTTATTTTATGTTCACACCAGTGTGTTTGATTAGTAAGTAAATTAAGCATCAAATTTTCTCTTTATTTAGCTGGTGTCGGCCAAAACAGTCAGTGCCAAGCTGGAGAGCGAACTGAACCAGGAGAAGGTGAACGCACAAGATTTAAGGAAGATGCTGGTCGACGAGAGAAACGTGATGTCAACGATGGACATGGAGCACCAGCAGCAGATGGTGGAACTAGAGCAAACGCATCAAGAAAAGGTGCTTATAGCTTTAACTCGTGTAACGATTCGCATCAGTTTTTAGAGACATACATTTTTATGAATCCTCTTTATCCCTTTGCACAGGTCCTTTACCTCCTTAACCAGCTGCAGAGCAAACCCATCTGTGGCGAGTCGGACCAAACGAAGCAGAAAGATGAGGAGAGTTTGAAGGAGAGGGAGCTTCTCCAGCGCCTCAAAGTCCAGGTTTGAAGAACCAATCACTGACTGTGATATTTGTCTTTGTGTCAGGAGAAGTCGTGCAGAATGATCACAAACCGTTAATCATCTGTATCGTCATTTTAGGAAGAAGAGATAGAAAAGCTGCGAGAGTTAAGTGAGCAGAACCAGAAACTGGTGGAGCAGAATGAGCAGTACAGACAGGTAACTGTGCCGTTTTTAGTCCGACGTTATCGGCTTCCGTCTTTTATTATCCTGTGCTGCATTTAATCTTCACCTCAGCTGTGCGATCGACTCGAACCAAAGGTCTGTTCTTTCCTCGACAGAAACTCTCACTGCTTCACCTGGCGAGTGGAAAGAAAATCCTCATGCCGACGACAAACAATGAGAACAGCTTCGAGGACTCGTTTGAGTACATTCCTCCAAAGGTAAGTTCTTCTTCCTGCCTGTTACTTCAGCGTTTAACCTCACAGTTCGATAGTTTAGGTTATTTTCCCGTAACTGTTGAACATTTTTTAATCGAGACCAGTAAAAGGAAACATTAGACCAAGAATTAGTGGTTGTATTGTGACCAGTATCCTTTTTTTAATTTAATGCAAGACAGAGCATGCAGCTGGATTCCTGGGTTTGTAAATTAAGATGCTTCTCCATTTTATTGTTTCTTTTTTGGGTTTATTATTTCAAGTCTTGCAGCACTCAGCCTTCATAGATATCATGTAGGAATGTAACAAGTTGGTTCACCAATTGACTTTACAACGACAAAAAACAGAAGAAAAGACTTTGTTTCAAGCGTGTTGACTTTCTTTTGTTTGTGTTCTCCGCCAACAAAAAGCCGAAAACGAAGCGCTTCACCACGGCTAAAGCACCCCTGGACATGGCTATCAAAGTGGAAGAGCTGATGTCGCCGAGCGAGGATGAGAACGACGAGGAAGAGGATGAGTGGCGTCCAGAGAAAGCCGAGAAGGGACGAAGAGTCTCAAAGAAACCAAAAGCAACTGGGGTAAGACTGGGATCATGATTAAACCAGTAAGTGTGAGGACAAATTATATTCAGGATATCAAAACTGTCATGTTGTCTTTCTTTAGTGTGCGTGTAAAGGTCGCTGCGTCAACAAGCAGTGCAGGTGCCGTAAAGGAAAGATGACCTGTGGGGAGAACTGCCAGTGTGATCACGAGAAATGTCGAAATATGGACAGCCAGGTGCCTGCAGAGGTAAGTTAAATTAGTTTATGCAACTATCATCTTGTCTTAAAACATATTTTTCTTTTTTCTTTTTTAACCAGCGCCTTGTAGTAACACATTATTACTGGCAAAGTTCAGCTCCTCTCTGCAGGCAGATGGGATAGATGATAGCAATACAGAGTTAGATGGTCGTGAATTATGTTCGCTGCTGCAGAGAAAATAAAGTTCCTGTTTATAAATGTCAACACAGCCTCTCGCTACCATCCGTCATCAACATGGCGGTCCGTACAGCTCTGCTAAATTAGTCTAAAGAAACCAGACTGCAGTTCAGCTTCTGCAAAGGTTCAAACAAAAACTGCAGTTCCTCAAACGGCCACTTGAGGCTGGCTACAGAAGTGAGTCATTCTCCATAAGTCCCCATGTTAAAATGTCCAACTTCACAGCAGAATTAAACATGTTTACAGCCTGGTACAAAAAAACATGTTCCCCGTTCATGACAACTGTACTGAGGGTGAGTTTTTATACAACTCACACATTAAAATTAATTTCGGTGTTGTCTCTGGAGATAATTGTGGCAATATCAGATGACAGCTGGGAACCAGAAGTCTGGAAAATGCCATCAAAGATATTAAATTCTTTTTTGAAAATCTAGTGCAGAACAATCAGCGTTTTTTTATTTTCTTATTTCAGGACGTGAGTCAGACAGAAAGTCTTTCTGCAGACTCCGGGTCTCTTCAAGATCCAACATCCGTCAGCCCTGACAACTCCACCTTCTTCAAGCCGCCGTCTTGTACACCCACTAAGAAGGTAAGCCAGCCCTGCTGTGTATTCTCTGTAAGTGCCACTGTAACTTTAAAGCATGTTAACACTGGTGTACTAATTTATAAACTATTAAACTATTGCAGGTTCTCAAAGAAATCGGAGATATGGGACACAGCTCTGCAGACCTGAAGCTGGTCAGGAAACCTCTCTTGCCCGAGGAAGAGGAGGAGGAGGACGACTTTGAGGACAGAACAACAGTGAGCTTCCTCAAGAAGAAGAAAAGACTCCTGACGAGTTTTCAGAACAGTTTCTTCTCCGGATGCACTCCCATCAGAGAGGAGTCTTAGTCAGGACAGAGCAGGAGAGGGCTTTTTTTACGTCCGTGTCTTTTTTTATATGTGACTAACTGACTGTTGTGTACTGTAACTTGAACGTAGCTGTTGATTCTTTGTTTTCTGTAGAGGCTAACAAAAGGACTGTGAATAGAAACGTTTACTGGAAGTCACAATGAGACGATCAGGAAGCCTGTACATAGTATCGTAGTTTAACGTAGCACTAATGCGTCAAATCAGTCGTCCACAGATCAGAACAGTCCCGCCGTTATATCACAGCGTCTCTCCGACATCATTCGGTTTTTAACTCTGCTTTTACTTTCACAGCTGAATAAAGTCTTACAGCCAAATCTTGTTTTTAAAGAACGACAAACTGTTTTTGTTTTGTTGTCTGAATGTTTCGCGTCATTAGTCGAAGGGAATTAATTTATTTCATTTATTAGTCTGTTAAGTTGTACTCACTTTCATCGCTGTTACTTAGGTAGCTGTTGATCTCTAGAGTTGAATTAAAAATGAATCTAAAGTGAAGCATTGCATTAATTTTAAGATGTCTTTTCAGAGCTGAATGACTGTACTGTGGCACAACAGAACAAAATAAACCATCAAATACTCGTGGTGTTTTAATATAATGACTTTTCTTTGTTTTGCTGCTTAAAAAGATTCATGCTCTCCATTTTCTTTCCATCCATTGTTTCCACGAGGGCAACAGAGCCTGAAGTTTTCATGTCAAGGTTTTGAATTGATTCAGACCGTGACTCGAATTTCAGTACACTGGATCTTATTAGCTTTTTGTTGTTCAAATCTGTTTTTGTGCTTATTTGGGTTTCAAATGCTGTGTGGGAGGTTTCCTTCAGGCGTAACTGAGCACAGGACACACAACTGTCAACACATGATCGGTCTTCAACACTTCCACTTTGTTTTTAGTATCGGATGAATAAATCGGTGCAATTAAAATAAAACCAAGCTGTGTCTGTACGTCATTGATGGATGGGTTACGATCAGATATTTGATAGTTCCACCTTGTCAAATGCACTGACAGTATAAATAATGGACGTTGTATGCATGACGTCACCCACAGGAGCTGTTTTGAAGCTCAGAATATGGTGGCTCTGGTCACTGCGTCTTCTGCCTCCTGGCTAAGATGTGGATCATTGACGGACCAGAGGCAGGCTGAATGACACCTGGGTGCTCAAACAAGTTACCTGTAACGGCACTTACCTGTCAATCAAAGATAATTATGCATAACTTTAAGCTTTAATATAATTTGAACAGGTGAGTTCTATAGAAATTCATCCTCAGTACAGTTGTCATGAACGTGGAAACTAGCTATAGAGACCAAAACTGTTTTTTGCACCAGGCTGTAAACATGTTTATTTCTGCTGTGAAGTTGGACCTTTTAACATGGGGCCTTATGGAGACTGATTCATTCTGTAGCCAGCTTCAAGTGGACGTTTGAGGAACTGCAGTTTTTGGCACTTCTGAATTGACTTCACTTTGCAACCACAGAGGTTGCCGCTTGGTCAAACATTAATGATTTGCTGTTTTATAGTCATTGTAATGTAACAGTTTTGGGAATTCCACACTAGTGACTGATCGATACTCGATTTTTGAGGCCTATACTGACACACGAGAGATTTTTTTCCTTCATAATGAAGTTTACAATACAGAAGCATCTTTGGATTTGGACTGCATTGATAACTGAGCAACATTTTCTTACTTCCAGCTCCTCCTGAAGGTTTTCCCAGGTCTCCAAGGACAGCTGGAAGTTGTCTGGTGTAAATGGCTGGTGTTTTGGATCCACCTTGTCTGATACCTCCATAAATGGTGCCTTACTCCAGAGGATCACTAGGTCCAAAATCTTCTAGACTGTGCAGCTCGTCCATCCACAACATACGGTGTATTGTAGGATCCGTGCTGTGAAGGAAGCAGCTGGGAATAAGAGGCTGTGATGTGTTGGCTTCTGCTATACAAAACAGGAGCCAATAAGCTCAACATGAGCACACTGTCGAATACTAGCGGCAGCTGCAAGCTGTTGAATTTTGGGTGATTTTCAAATGATAAAAATAAGCCTGAACATTAAAGCTCCTGTAGCAAACAACTTCAGTTCATATGACTTTTGCTGCCTCAGAGCACAAGCAGATCATAATATCATACCTGTGGGGGGTTGATGCAGTTTGTGATGAATCCTAATGATTCGACGAGTGCTTTAGTTCAGAACAAAACCTCTCCACCTGGTAGCTTTTTAAATCACTGCCAATTCTTCTCCACAACTCCCCGAACATTTCCACCTGATCAACAGCAGACGGCGGTGCTCTGAGCGAGGGGGACGTGTCTGGCTGCTTCCTAGGCTGAACACAAAGCAAGGCATTGTTCGACTGAACAATTTGTTTATTGATTTTTTTTCTGATAAAAAAAGAAAAGCAAACAAAAAACGGTAAAGAATATTTTACCAAAAAGGAATACTTGAGTGACGAGTTGTATATTGAAATGAGTCTGAGTGGAGAAAACAGGGAGGGGAGAGATTTCATCAGGCCTGGAGGGAAATTGGTTTTGAAGACTCCCTCCATGAATACAGAAAATATTAATTTTGTCTTAATAAAAGCATCAGATTTCTGTGACTGTGGGATAAAAAGGAAATGAGAGGTTACTTCCAGTTCGAGAGAATCACTCATCCGACCAGGAGAGCTGAGCGGGTGAGGGCTTTGTTTAGGATTTTAGAAACACTGTCTGTCAGCAACAAGGAGGTCATCCAAAGAAGTGAGAATACATCTCATAATCCATCTTATTTCTACTATAGGAGCTTGTAGATCATAACTGAGCCTCTCTGTATCAGACTCTATCCACTCCAGTTTGACAGGTGTAAACTCTCCTCACCCGAGAACTCAGAGGCTTTATTTGAGGCTCAGACTTTCTCGCATTTTATGATTGCTTTTATGTGTCGGGATGAAGAAATCAAAGCTCGAGCAAAGGAATATAAAATAAGATCATATCCAACTTCAGCAGTGAGGGTATCTTTCAGATCGGCAGAGATGAAGCCTCAATGGAGGAGGGAAATGTCCTTAGCTTGATGTGCAGTGAGTTTATGCATATTTTTAAAGCATTGAAATAAATAACTTCATCTCATTATCTCCTATTGCAACAGTCTCTATTTTTCTTTCTAGCTTCGAGTTAAAAACAATAAAACTGCTTCACATTCCTGCTTCGTTTGTTTCACCTCATAACTGCCTTTATGAGACAGATGTACTGCAGTATGATTGTTTGACGATAGGGGGCAGTGCTGATGTTTGTTGTGGGTACTTGTGTTTGCAGACAGATGACATAAGATTAAGATAACTCCAGAGGAAGAGTATAGATTAAGCGTGTGTAGATTATTTAAAATTAAATTAAAAACGTCTCCTTAGATGTTTCTTGTTCTGTGTAAACTCTAGTGCAAATGTTTCTTATTGGAATCAGGCCTAAATATACGTCGATCAACCACCTGTCTAATATGATGTAGGTCCCCCTTTGCTGCCAAAACAGCCCTGACCCATCGAAGCATGGACTCCACGAGACCTCTGAAGGTGGGCTGTGGTGTCTGGTTCCAAGACGTTAGCGGCAGATCTTTTACGTCCTGTAAGTTGCGAGGTGGAGGACTTGTTTGTCCAGCGCGTCCCACAGATGCTCGATTGGATTGAGATCTGGGGAATTTGGAGGCCAAGTCAACACGTTGAACTCGTTGTTGTGTCCCTTGCTTCGTGGCAGGGCGCATTATCCTGCTGAAAGAGGGCACTGCCATCAGGGAATACAGTTTCCATGAACAGCCTTAGCTCCTTAGGTGCATCACTGAGCCTTGGCTGCCCATGACCCTGCCACCTGTTCACAGCTTTTCCCTCCTTGAGCCACTTGACAGGTACGGACCACTGCAGATCGGGAACACCCCACAAGAGCTGCAGTTTTGGAGAGTTTCGGAGACCCTGGGATGCTTTGTCGGAGGAGCCATTTTTTGGTTTAAAGTGGAAACCTTCGAGAAAAAAATCATATATATCAACGTAATAATGTAAATTTTCGGTTTTAGTGATTAATGCTACTTAAATTAGCTACAATACAAAGCATAGGACTTTATTTTATGTGTTTTGGTACACTGGGAATGATTTTCAAAGGTTTGCTGTATTATTACATCATTAGGAATGTGTGGGTGTGGTTTGATCAGATCGATAATGATCAAACAACCCATTCAAAAATTGCTAAACTCTAATTGGTGCATGGAAGTATGACATCACATCTTCTAGCTGAGCTTCTCCCACTTCAAAGCAACAAGAAGAGACGGAGAGAGAATCACAACTGTTCAAAACTTTCAAGTGCAGGATCCCATTAATCACAACAAGAAACATACGTCTTCCTCTTATACTGCAGCTTATCTGTCAAATAGTACCTGATGGTGCCAATTTGTCTGTACGTGAACATATAAAGGATTAGTCACATATATATTCTGTGACATGATTCGATTTCTGATGACTTAATGTTAAAAAAATCAATCCAAAGGGAGAAAGAAACACTCCTGTTTGCTCTTTACATGAGTCATCAGATATCAGAGACCTGACTGTGTGAAGTGGAAATGTGTTTGAAGCTTTGAAGCTGGAAAAAGAAGTGGACATCTTTGCATTGTCACATGTTTGACTGAAGTCATACGGTGCAATATCTTTGAAAGCCTTTTTTCCTTTTCATCTCTGCTTCACAGTTAAGTTTAGACTGAAATCCTGAAAATGGAGGAGAATATAGCAAGAGCAAAGCGTAACGTTAGAGATGTGCAACAGAGGAAAATAGAGGCTTGACCTTCTCATCAAAACACATTTAAAAACAATTTGTAGACACAAAACAAAATTAATGCAACAGACTGAAGCTGGAGGTTGTTTTTACATTAAATTGAGGTTCAGAAAATGTAACAATTTGCACATTAAACGAACATCAACGACCGTGATAAAGTCAATCATTTCCAAAATGAGATCAACCTCAGCTGAGATTTGAGGACTTGTGTGCGTGTGACCTTGTGCAGATAATTTCATGCTCAGCAGATTGATGTTGTTATCTGATCTAAATTGCAGAAGAAATTATTATGACCGTAGGGCGCCGTCGATTCAAAGGAGCGAGAAACGACTTTATCTGTGTGGCAGATTAATGCTGTGCACATACTCTCTCACTGAGACACTGGACTCTGCACTCAGGCATACCAATCCCTTGAACTTCTGAGATAAGATAGGCCCTAAGTTTATGAATAAAAGAGGAGGAAGAACATGTAAAAAAAAAAAAAAAAACTTAATTAAGTGTATATTTCACTATATATTATGCTTTTTTAACTAGTTAACTAATCCCAGTCAAAAGTTTGTACACACTTTCACTAAAAACAATCAATTTCTTGCCTTTTAATGTGTTTGAGACCATCAGTCCATCATTACTTTAAGACATGAAGGTCAGTCAGTCTGGAAAATATCAAGAACTTTGAATGTATCTTCATGTGCAGTCATAAAAACCATCAAACGCTCTGATCAAACTGGCTCTGCCTCTGGAAAGGAAGACCAAGAGTTACCAAGAGGTTTATTACAGTTAACAGCCTCAAAAGTTGTCAGTTAACAGGATTTCAGATTAGAGCCCACATAGATGCTTCACAGACTTCAAGTAGCAGACACACTGTGTGATTCAGACCTTTGTGGCTGAATTACTGCAAAGAAACTGAGGAAGACCAAGAAAAAGAAGAGAACTGTTTGCGCCAAAAAACACAAACAATGGTCCAAAAATTTGATTTTTTTGGCTTCAACTGCCTTGTCTACGTGAGGCAGAGAAGGTGAAGGGATGGTATCTGCATGTGTGGTTTCCACCCTGAAGCATGGAGGAGGAGGTATGATGGCGTGGAGGTGCTTTGCTGGTGACACTGTTGGCGATTTATTCAAAATTTAAGGCACACTTAACCAACAGCATTCTGCACTAAGCATCTGGTTTGAGCTTAGTGGGACCATTATTTATTTTTGGACACGAAAGTGGCATAAAACACACCTCCAGGCTCTGTAAGGGATATTTGACCAAGAATCAGAGTGATGCATCACCTGGCTTCAACAGTCACCCAACCTAAACCCAATTAAGTTTGGGATGAGTTGGTGGTAGTGAGTTGCGTTAAACAGCGATTCTCTGAATGTGTTACTATAACCTGTTAGATCGCCAGATAACACCTCTTTTATTCTCCAGGCGCTCCTCAAACAGATAAAAATCCATGATAGAGAAGAGTCAGATCCACAAATCAATGGTACAGAAGAGTAAAATATAATATGCAAAAAAGGGTTCTTTAAGTCACGATTGCAGCGCTCTTGGGGTACTGATTACTTACCTTTGCAGAAATGTGACCTGGTTTTGATAAAAACCAACAAAGGGACAGTTCGAACACATTTAAACAGCGTGAACCTGAAGTAGACATGGCTTTGACTAATGGCTGCTTTATGCCTAAGCTATTGACTAACCTGTGGCTGTGTGTGGAAATTATTATTGTGGCACCATTTCTAATTGTAAAAGGTAACATTCTGCAAGAATTTTTTTAGAGAGACCACTTAGTAATATGATTATAATTTATATAAAGTAATAAATAACTTTACATAATCACCTTTTTAAAGTAATATACACAGTGTTGGATTTAAATTAAACAATTCAACAAATAATTCAAATTATATATTGCACCTTGAATGAACTCTGCTTTAGGTTCTGACCCGAACCTTTATTTTTAGGGGTGTTGGAGCTCCTTTAAACCAGCACAAACCAATAAACTTTAAGTTTATTACCAGTACTTTGTTTCACATGTCATGAGTCATTTGCAGTCAGCTGCAGTTTATCATTTATTTACCATAACTTTATCTGTACTCTGTGCTAAGTTTCCTATTTTTCCTGCATTATGAATAATTTCCAAGTACCAAAGTGCACTCTGCACCCTCTTAAACACACCATTCAATCAGCCTTTTATTGTGCTTTTGCTCACTCTCACTCCATGACTACACTCCACGCAGTCTTTTGCTTCCTTGTGTTCTATTGCTTCACAGCCCTGAGTTTCATATCTCCTTCTCCCAATAATGGTGCGTAGGTGTGTGTGTGTGTGTGAGTGCGAGTGTGTGGGAGAAAGTCGACTGCAACAGTAAATGTATATTATCAGGCTCACATGCTGATGCATGAGTACATCATGCTGTAGCTCGTGTCAGGGGAGTATCTTCCAACTCATCTTGACCGATATGGTTGACACTAGGAGGCTTTTTTACAATATAAATCTCAAATAATGTAGAAAAGTCTTTGAAAAGTTGAGATCAAGGTTTTCCATTCACACGTACGACTCCAGAAAGCATATCTTATAGTGTGAGTTTTTGTCCTGCAGGCCATGTGAGCTGTTGAATACATATTTTGTGCAGGGGACAAAAGAGATGTGCTTTGGTGGTGGCCCTACCCTCTATGTCAGTCAGTGTGGAATCAGGATGTTGGACTGAGAGGGCAGGGCGCTGAGCCTGTTAAATATTGACTGCAAGTGTAATAATTAACCTTCCACCAACTCCTGATCTCTTAAACTGGCTGCTCTGCCTTGCTGCCATTGCTTCGTCGACATTTACATCAAAATGTGTCTCTTTCCTGCTCTCTGTCAGGCACACCCTGTTGTGTCTTCTTCATCTGTCTTCGACTCGTCTGTTCTTTTTTTTTACTTTTCTGTATTTTTCCACACTCTGTTGCTCTCGTTGGCCCGGCTTGCCCTGCTGCTCTTCAAACCTTTGGCCTCGTCCTGTGAAAGCCATGTTGCATCTAAAAGGTGAGTGCAGCTCTTGAACTGAAAATCACAGACTGTTTTCTACTGCAGGGTTAAAGCAACGTACAAGGACGACTTGAAAAAGCTCACAAAGGTGGTCAACCAGGAAAAAAAATCATTTTTGTGCTACATTAAAGTGTCTCCGTGTCGAAGAACACGACAAAATCTTACTTATTTAATGTTGTTTGCGCTTTTATTGCTCGAAAAATGCAAATGTTTGTCAGAACAGCAGTGTTTTGTTTTTCTTTTTTTGCCACAGTTATCAAATAAAACAATAATTCTAGTAATGTTCTAACTAATCTAAATGTTAGAAAATTAAACAGTAGGCGATGGATGCACGGTCTAATTTGTCTATTTATCGGGTTAAAAAACCACCAAGTACAAACGTAGACGGTCCAACAAAGCTGCTAATCATTTAATTGTTTTATTGGTCTGTTTTTCTGTGCACAGTTTTACTACAAGGCAAAGTCTACAGAGATATTACCCTGCAAGCTGAGCAACAGCAGATAAATTAAAAAAAAACACACACAAAATGTGTTAAGGAACTGAAAAAAAATAACTCAGTGACTTTCAAACTCAGAGTATCGACAAACTGTGAAGCCAATCTTTTAGTAATTATGAGGACAAATGTCAGTGTGAGCAGGAAATGCAGGGCTTTGCAGGGTACATAGGTCAGACACACCCATATATTCACATATTGAAAAAGCTCCCTCATGTTGACAGCTACCATAAAATCTGTGTTATCTATAGAGGCCTTGGCCCTTTGGCCGTGCTGTTGGAAGAGTGTGAGCAATGATGCCGTTTACTTCAGGTAATAAAACTGGGAGGAGGAAATTGTCGGGTCAAAGTCACTCGCAAAGTGGAGACTCTCCGCGTACTAAAGCAGCTGCCTCCGAGTCTGAATCCTGAGTTAACCTCGGTGCTTTCTCTCTTTCAGGTAGCTTGACAGCAGCGCTCCCTTCTGAAGAAACTGGACTGTCGTCTCATCACAGGTTTATCCGACTTGGAGAAGAAGCTTTTGGTGCTCGCTGGATGTAACAGCAACTCCATGTGGAAGCTGTGTCTGTTCCAGTGGAGGTGCTGTTACCTGCAGAGAGCCTCCGAACGCAACACAAAGACTCAACTCTTTGTGTTTTTTCCTGTTTTTTTTTTTTGGTTTTTTGGTGTCACTTCATTTGATTGGGAGTCTCCATGGGGCACAAGGTGATGACCTATGAATTGACAGCCAGTGATTGAAACATCTGCCTGTCAGTTCTGTAGGCCACTGCTGTGTTGGTCCCTCCGACATCAACAAGAAGAAGGTTTGGGCTTTACGGATGAGTCTACAGTCGGCGCATCAACGAGACAACTGTGACTTTTTTGGCTTTTATATTAATCACTTTATTATTAATTGTTTTTGAAGCATCTTTTAAAGCGAATAAAGTCTGAACGTGTTGCTTTGTGAGTGGATGAGTCTGTCATTTGTCTCTTTTTGGTCTGCATAAGATTAAATCAAATGTGTTTAGCAAATAGCTTAACTTGTGTATGCATAAACAAATAAAAGATTGCAGGATGTTATGCAAACATAATTACGATATATGAGTGAATACAGGATTAGTAAAGGAGTGGGAGGAAGTGCCAACGGCATTCTCGATGGCAGTTTCAACCTCATGGTAACAAGTGGATGCTGTCTTTTTGACATTTTGGAGGAGCCAAACTCAACAATAATTAGGTTAATTGTCACAACAAACTTATCATATATCTAAAAAAATAAATAAAACTCAAAATACAATTTGTCAACATGGAAATGGACTTAATACTTGATCTTTTCATGATAAATGATGCAGCCCTTAATTGAATCCAAGGCTGCAAACGAAACCAGTATGTTTACAAAGTCATTGTTAAACAACAATGATTGATGACGGCTGTCAAACTTTCACTTTGGCATTCTCTATTAATAATTCACCATTTTGAAGAATGGCACATGTTTATTGGACTCTGAAGATTACTAATTAAAACAAAATATTATCAGTGTGTTCATATGCGTCAACATTTATCACTGTGCTTCAATCTATCCAGCACAGGACTCAGTCAGAAATAGTAATGCTGTGTTTCTTATAATACAGTGTATTATTCTGCTAATCTGATCAATGCTTAAACAGAAAAGTATTGATTTAGATTAGCTAGGATCCAGGAATGTTGGAGTTATCTTTGGTCAGGATATATGCTTTAACTCCCACATAAAACAAACTTTAAGGACCTGCACCATCATATCCTAAAGAGCTCATAGTACCCTATTACCACATGAGAAAACTGCGATCTCAGACCTCAGGGTTCTTTATGGTATTTTATATTATAGTAAAATGGGAGCCAGAGCTTTCAACTATCAAGCTCCTCTCCTGTGGAGGCAGTCCCAGAGTTTTCCTGCTTTCTCATCTCACAGGTTCTCATGGATTGTGGCTACACCTAGATTGGGGATTATGGGGGCACTTGCTGCTATGGGCCTGCTTGATGCCCACTACAAAACGCATTAACGATCATTATCATTACTGTTAGTCATATTTCTATGATAATAATAGTTATAGTTATATAGTATAACTATAGTAGCGTCTCTCTCCCTGTCTAAACACAACCAGTTGTCCACTATGTGCTCGAGGTTTCTGCCCTTTTAAAGGAGGTTTTTCCTTGCCACCGTCACCGAGTGCTTGCTCATGATGGGAACTGTTGAGTCTCTGTAAATAATATTGTAAAGAGCACAGCCTTGATCTACCATCTGTTATGATTTGAAGAATAAATTGAATCCAGTAAGTAACCTAATCTGAACTAAGGGGTGATAATTCCACCTAACTCCATTAAAAGCTCTTTTCACCCTAGAAACATATTATACATATATTTATATTGTTTTTAGTACTTGATTTTTTATCTTCCTTATATTCTTACTACTACAACATGACAGCAAAAACACAAATTACTTATTAAACCAAAAATTGTTGTAAAAATATAGAGTAACAGTACACTGAGACGGGTGTGAAGAGTCATTAGTTGTCTGCAGTGACTCTCTGTGTCAGTTTTTTTGCTCATTTACACTGGAAAAATAGTGTACAGACAAGCCTTTGCTGCCACCAGTTGATAAGACCATTGTGGTGCACACACACGTTGGCTGCAGTACTGAATCAGTGTTGGGTGTGGTCAGAAAGAAATCATATCTGAAGCTTTCAACTCACTTTCAACTTTGTCACAGGGTGGGCCCCTGGAGGCTAGAGATAATGATGCACAGCTTCTCCTGTCCTATTTTAAATAACGATTTACTTAATTACCCGTGAAATGACAACAAACCAGTTAACACACAGTGAACCAAGGCAGTGGCTTATTTGTCTGGTAGGTATAAATCACTGGATTTGGGCTGGGAGAAGTCAAATATTACTCCTAGATGTGTCAGGAGGATTAAAGCGAAGGCGGAAGTGGAGAGGAGTGATTCATGCTACATCTGTGTACTCTTTGTTCATTATTTATATTTATTTATTTTCATCATTTTATTTATTTAAAACACTCATTTAGAATCGGCACACAATAAGAGCAGACAACAGGTAAAATAATTAAAGGTCCAGTTTGTAGGATTTAGTGGCACCTAGGGGTGAAGTTGCAGATTGCAACCAATTGAGTACTCTCCCATGCCTTACCCTCTCAAAAAATTGGCTGCCAAATTGACATTAAAAACAAAATGTCATATCTAGTTCAGATCAGTTATCTAGATCAGTTGTAGTTTTGTCTGTTCTGGGCTACTGTACAAAAATGGAGGTTCAAAATGGCAGACTCCGTGGAAGAGGACCCACTCTCACTGTAGATATAAAGTGCTCATTTTGAGACAACTAAAACACAATAATTCTTATTTTCAGGTGATTATACACTGATGTAAACATATTAGTAAATATTCCTGCCAATAAATACTCCTGAATATTAGACATTGGACATTTAAGAAAGTTGAGAGGTAAGGAAATAATACATGGCTAAAACAACATTTAACAACTGACAACAAGACAAATATACATTAAAACAATTATAACAAATTATAATGGATACAAGATAGTAATTACAATCGACTAGAGTAAGTCAGGAAGATTTGTAAGAAAAAATCTAGCTGCCAAATTGACAATAAAAGCAAAAGGTCATATCTAGATCAGTTGTAGTTTGTGTCTGTTCTGAGCTACTGTACAAATATGGCGGTTCAAAATGGCCGACTCCATGGAAGAGGACCCTCTCTCACTGTAGATAGAAAGGGCTAATTTTTAAGACATTAAAACAATTATAACGAATTGCAATGAATAAATAATATAACAATAGTAAGTCAGGGAAATTTATAGGCGGAACAAATTGATAATTGTGCCTAAATTTATGTATTTTGTTAACCAAGAGAACCGTTGATGTAAGTGTAAGAAGAAACGCCGCCATCTTGTGGTTGGACGACGTTGGTGAAGCGGAGCAACGACACCCGTCACTTCCGTTGACGCAGAGAACGCGGTAAAAGGATTTTCCGGTAAGCAGCATGGCATCGGGCAGCAACATGGCTAACGTTAACGGGCGAGACACCTCTTCCTCTAACGCCACCTTGAACGGGGAGCCGGTCGTTAAGCGGCCACGGGAGAGCCCCTCGCGGGAGACCCTTCTCCGTATCCCGAAGGAGCCTAAGAACAAAGTGACCGTTGTGCTCGGAGCCCAGTGGGGCGACGAGGGCAAGGGGAAAGTTGTTGACTTGCTCGCTATGGATGCGGATATTGTATGCAGGTGTCAGGTAAACAGATTAAACATCGATTTAACATCATAATTCACATTTAATATACGTACTTTATGTAAATGTGGTTAAATTAAACCGTCTTAGTGAGCGTCGTTAACGGTTAACGGGCGTTAAATATTCATCAACAACCTTGTCTGACCTCCCGGATGTTGAAGTGCTAAGTTGATGCTAATGATAAAGCTAACATGTTTATATTTTTATTTATTTATCTAATAATATAGAACAATATGTCCTCAATGCAGCACATGACCTCCACATACTGATAACCGTGTCTAGTGGCTGTAACGTTATGTAACCCAGACACAGACACTGACCTACCCAGCTGTTAGCCAGCTGTTCCTCTGCCTCCTCACAGCCAGTTAAATTAGCAGAAATGTTAATTATTTTGCTTGTAACCAAACACTGCTACAGCAGGATGGGGAAAAGTTTGACCCTGTTCTCATTGAAATACATGCTGAGGTGTTATATAAGACCGTGACACTGTTCCTACCCTCAGTGTTTGTTAACTTGCCCTCAGTGTTTTTGGTCACATTACCCGCTGGAGAGTTGAATATTTGTTTTTGTTTGCATTGCAGGGAGGCAACAACGCAGGTCACACTGTGGTGGTGGACTCGGTGGAGTACGACTTCCACCTGCTGCCCAGTGGAGTGCTCAACAAGAAGGCTGTCTCCTTCATTGGTGAGACACAAAAACTTAGAAGTTGGGCGGGAAGATAAAGATCATAAAACACGAGTTTGTGACTGTTATAGGTGTGGAAAAACACAGCAGCAGCAGACAGCCGTGTCGGTTATATATAGCTGAGGAAGTGACCCTGTTTTTGTTATTGCTCACTGGATCTCAAACTGGAGTACTTGACTTTCCTGTAGTGGTACTCAGAGGAATAAATAATGTAAACACATCAAACCACAGAATACAACCAGCCACATGTGTGAACTGCCTGTTTTCTGAGGTGGTATGCGGTGTAAAAAGTTTGTTTCTCGAACTTTTTACAACATGTACTACCTGAGAAAATATTCAACTACCGCCATTATGACAGACGTTAAAATACAGCAGCGTAGGCCGACTCTGTTCAGCTACAGACATTTCACACATGAAGCGGGTTTATTCCTTAGTGGGTGTGCTTTAACGTCTTTATTGGCACAATAACAAGTGCCAATAATGATGTTAAAGCACACCCTCTCGTGTAATATTGTGATTATACAACAATTACTAACTTAAATAAAACATATAATCAAAATGTTTTTATATTTGGGCTCTCAAAATAAACATTTTTTTTGCTTGACAGTTTCTAGTCCCAGCCAACTAACGTTCATAGAGTTCCCCAAACTGAATAAATACAGCACATATGAACGCTGAACTGCCTTGCTAGTTCAGTCTTGTAGTGACTAACATATCTATATTTTTCCATGGACAGACTTAGCTCCTAAGTGTGCTTCAACAACCAGAGCCAATTTTGTGTGAAACGGGTGCTCCTGATTTTCACTTCTCTTTAAAATACTTTCCATATTTAGAGGCACGATTACAGGGTTTTTGAACCTTTCATTTTACCTTTGCTTACTATCTAACAGTCACATTTAGGCTAGTTTCCAGTTTATTAGGTACACCGAGCTAAAAACTAAAACTTTGAATATTGTTGTTTGGATTAAAGCTAATCTATAGTCGTGTTTATTCATCTTTATGCGTGTTTGTTTCTAACATTTGAGGGTAAATGACCCTAAAGTTGAATCAACACTTCTTTAAAACTGTAAAACTGAACATTTCAAACATCATGTCGAGCACAAGATAGACCAAAGCTAAAAAACAAACAAACTCTGTGTTAGTACACCATGGTTTCTTAAGTTTGCATTTACTCTTTTGAAAACAAGAAATGATGAAAGAGGAAACATAACAGGATAGCCAGTGTTATATAAGTAAACCACAATGGAAACGTTAGTAATGTGTTACTCATAAGAAAAATGTCTCCTTTCATGTTACAGGCAACGGGGTGGTGGTACACCTGCCCGGTCTGTTTGGCGAGGCTGAAAAGAACCTGCAGAAAGGCAAAGGTAAATTTTACTAACGCAGTGATGACAATAAAAGTTTTATGAAACTGTGTCACATATAAAGTACTCAAGTCTGACACCCACTCACATCTAAAGACAGTTTTTATGACTTTGCAAAGACGGAGGATCTCTTTAGAAGACTACAGCTAGATTCATTTTGAATTTACCATCTTGCACCTGGTGGACATTTTACAGGAGGAAAAACTGGAACAGAAGCAGTTTTTGGCCACAGTTGTCCTTGTGCATTTCATGGGTTGCAGCAGTTTCTGTCACTAATACTGTCATTTCTTTCTTGAAATGAAAGTATTAGTTAAAACGATCTGTTTCTAACACGCCAGAAACCTGTAATGACATTTGTAGGATAGTTGAGACAAGAAGATATTCACTGCGGTGCAAACATGTAATGTGGGATTTGTTGTATCGGACGCAGGATTACAGGGATGGGAGGAGAGATTAAAGATTTCCGATCGTGCACACATCGGTGAGTAAACAGCGTTTTCTCATTCTCACCAAGTTTTTGAGCTTATGAGCTTATCCTCTTATTGACCGTCCCGTCTTCTGTCTGCCTCTAGTGTTCAACTTCCATCAAGCCGTTGACGGCATCCAAGAGCAGCAGCGGCAGCAACAAGAAGGGAAAAAGTAAATCTAATCTTTGATACTTGCTTTGTGTTTTCAAATACTGGATCAGTGTTACTGATGTTGTTTATTTGCTCTCCAGTTTGGGAACCACAAAGAAGGGCATCGGACCTGCCTACTCCTCCAAAGCTGCTCGTAACGGTCTGCGAGTCTGTGACCTCATTGCAGATTTCAACGTTTTTAAGGACAAGTGAGTTTTTTTTCCACCTCATTTCTTTTAATTTTCAGTTTCTCTTCATATCACATCATCCGTGATCTAAAATGAGAGGACGTGTCAGAGACTGCTGACGGGAACCTCAGATTCATGTTTGGATGAAAGAACAATCAGGTCTTTTCATTCGGCTTCAGAGTGGCTCTGGAGGGAGGCCTGAAGAGAGGGGGTGGGATTCTTTCAGTTGGATACTTGAAGCTCCACTGGTTAGCGTTTCTACCAGAAAATAACAGATTTTAAATAATTAATTTGATTATTATTATTATTAACTTTGATCATTTTGATTCTGTCAGCTGTGAGAAGTACGTAATGCTTTTTTCCCTCTGATGTCCTCTGGCTGCTCCACCTCAACTCTCTTTAGTTTACTGTCCATCAGGAAACTCTGTAAATCAAACTGCTGCCAACTGTAGCTACTTATGTTAGCTTAGTTTGTTAGCCGGGCTTTCCGGCCTGTGAGCTCAGAGCACCGGGGGAGTGTTAGTGTTCATACCACAGGGGAAGATGAGGTTTTCAGGCCCGGGGTGCGGGGGAATGCTGACGGAGAATGGAGCCGGTGTCATGCCAGAACAAGAGCTGGGCAAGCAGGCAATGTGACCGGACTCAGCAGCCTCTATGGACTTAATGACAGAGGTAAAGAGACCAAAAAGGACGTTGATGGACGAAGCTAAGAAGAAAAACTGGACTTCTTGCTGCTGGACTAGCAAGTAATATTAGCTGGCTGCTACATCTTGTGTTGTTGCTGTTTTATAGTTTTGGGTTTATTCATGGAGCAGGTGTGTCGTTACCAGAAGAAGCACCCATTTCTTGACTGTCACATGTAGTATGCCATGAGCAGTTTGTTTACACTGCAGGTTATTCATTGATGTAAGTGCGTGTAGACTGCTGTCTATAATGTGGAAGGACGAGAAGACCGTGTACAAATAAATACTTGTGAATATGCCTACAAGGACGTTTTGGAAATGTGCATTAGTTGAAGGACTTGCTAAAGGAAGGTGACGCATCAATGAGTCTGAGCTCGGACAAAGCTCGGAAAAAGATGCCGTCCCACTTCCGCTTAGTTTGCTTGTTTCATTTCACTAAAATCCCAGAGGCCTACAGGATCGTGAGAATGTTTTTGATGTCATGGACACTCAACAATCAAGCCAAGAGAGGCTAATATTGTTTTAACTTTAGGCTACACCAAATACACAACTGCTCTACTACTTCTCCTGCATCTCTTTAAGTAAGTCACACACATTTTGGCTAATCTATGTCATGTTTTATTAGCTTATGTTATATTTGAAACTGAAACAGTTATTGCAGTGTCTATATCTTTTCCTGCCACCAGGTGGTGACACCTGTCTGTGGTACACATGTTAAACTACTTTTATGTATATCATGTTGTCAGATAAAGTTGAGCAGGGATGTTTGCATTCAGATGAAGGCACACAGTCTCATAAACAAACTCTGTCCTCCTCCTCCTCCTCCTCCTCCTCTTTGCAGATTTCGTATGTTGGCAGAACATTTCCAGACGATGTATCCAAACCTCAACGTCGACATCGACAGTGAGCTGAAGCAGCTGAAGGTGAGGACAGCTTATTGGCTTGGCAGCGATGCCGTGACACCAGAAGACATGTTGACCTGTCGCAGTAGGAAAAGCACAGGTGTAAATAACAAAATCTGACATGGCTTACTGGGACACTTAGTAGAACAGAGCCATTGTTAATGTCATGAGTAACACCTGTGAAGTTCACACTTTAACTATTTAATGTGGCTTCTGTTTGAAAGGCCTGAACTTTATGCAAGGAAACAATAATTTAATCTACATTTGGTCTGATTTTTAATATAATCTCTTATGCTCATGTTTGTTAAAAATGTACAGTGCAGCTTAAGATAAAATGACATTATAGTAATTAAGATTGTTTCACATGACAAGTGTGTTTCCCATGGATCCTTGAAATCCTTAGACATAGGTTATTGTTGTTAAGTTAAGTGTTTAACTTTTATATCTGTCCTGGACTGCCCCGACATGCAAGGTGCCAACTGCTCATCAGTTTTAGCAGCTAACCATTCACACACTGATGGCTCAGTCTTCAGGAGCAAATTTGGGGTTCAGTATCTTGCCCGAGGACACTTCGACTTGCAGACCGGAGGAGCCATGGATCAAACCGCCGATTATCTGATTAGTGGACGACCCGCTCTACCTCCATGAGCCACAGCCGTATCTTGTTGGTTGTTACCTCGCCATGTTTGGGAGCTAACTCATTCACACAGCAATGATAGCATCTTGCAGAGATATGCAGACAGGAGGATCGAACCACAGATCATCTAATTAATGGATGATCCACAGCTGCCCGTGCACCCCATGTAACAAGGCTGAGTCCTTACTGCAGCGGCCGGGGTTTGAATCCAACCTAATGTCCCTTTGTCTGTCTTCAGCTGTTACAATCGAGAAATAAAGACTTAAAAGCTCAGAGAGCCTGCTGTTACCTCTGTCTTGCAGTTTAAATGAATGACTGTACAACTGAGTTGTAATTTGTGTTTCTTGCTGAACAGTGTTCAGAGTTTTCATTATTGTAATTATGGATTGTGGATTTCAAACAGCAGATTTTGTTGGTGTTTTTCAGGACTTCGCAGAGAGACTGCGTCCTCTGGTGACTGACGGCGTGTACTTCATGCACGAAGCTCTTAATGGACCCAGTAAGAAAATCCTGGTGGAGGGAGCCAACGCTGCTCTCCTGGATATCGACTTCGGTGAGTGACGCAGAGTTTGTAGGAATTAATTATGAAGAATGATAGATGTTTAGCCTCCTTGGGTTAACAGATACTCCTCTGTTCAGGGACGTATCCTTTCGTGACGTCTTCCAACTGCACCGTGGGAGGAGTGTGCACCGGCCTCGGTGTGCCTCCATCATACGTCGGTCGAGTGTACGGTGTCGTCAAAGCTTACACCACCCGGGTGGGCGTCGGCGCTTTCCCAACAGAGCAGGATAATGTGAGTAAAGACAGATTTAGAAAAAAAAAAACCCTGATGTTATTCAGTGATAAATATCCCGCTAATTAGAGATAACAGCTGTGAAGTTCTGGTGTTGTGATTAAAGGATCAAATTTATCACACTTCACCAGCAGCTTTTTGTAATCTAGCCAACAGACTCGAGCGTGTCGAAGGAACGTGTTGTTATTGTCAGATTATCACACTTACAACAGCCAACGTTTAGCTTTTAAGGTGGCGTGATGGAAATATGAACAACTTTCAGGTTAAAGTACTGTTTCTAGTAATGTATCACATTATTAAACTTATTTATGATAAATATTTGTGGGTGACGTCACGCATACGCCTAAAACTTAAAGCAGCTGAGGGCTGCACAGAGGTTGAAAGTAATTAATGCGCTAGGCTTACGCTACCGTGGCTACTTGAGTAGGGACTACAAACAAAACACGAGAGAGTCCAGTTTATGCTTTCCTCTCAGTTATAGAGATATGATTTATTTCTTATGACTTTGATGGCAGCGGTGGTGAAAAATTAGTTTGCCTTTCCCTCTGGTAACACACCTGTGCCTCGTTGTACCTGTCCTGTTTCTCCTCATTCTGAAATAGCAAATATGAACTGGAAAATAAAGCTAACGTTCATCGTAATACTACCAAAATGAAGTATAATACTGAACGAGGACACATGGTCTCACAGCTCAGCAGTCTGCAGAGAGATGGTGAATAAATCCTCTGACCCGTGTGTCCGTGTTCAGCGACTGTTAAATCTAAAAAGTACCCGGCTGTAGCTCCTCTGTAAATAGAGAAGAGGTTTGTTTAGAGTGAACAGACAATGCAGTAATGCGGATTCTCCTCCTGTGAGCCAAACAGACAGACCTCACTACCATCATCAGATTTTGAGGTATTGTGGGCGGCTTCAGCCTCGAGGTTACAGTGGTCAGACGTAGGTTAGCTCAAATCGATGAGATTGCTTGGGAAAACCTTTTGTGGGGAACATGTGGAACAAAATGTCTACCAGAGATGCTTCCTTTAACAAGACACTTTATCCAGTGACTGACAGGAGGGAAGTGCGGTTGTGCTGGACAGGATGTTGCTGGAAACGGCATCAGCTGACGAATCCACACGACCTCCCCTTAAAATGGCTGTTTTAACATGGTGCTTCCTGTTTGTCGTCTTTCAGAAGATTGGGGATCTCTTACAGTCCCGAGGGAAAGAGTTTGGCGTGACGACAGGCAGGAGGAGGCGTTGTGGTTGGCTGGACCTGATTCTGGTCAGATACGCCCACATGGTCAACGGCTTCTCTGCGTAAGGAAGCATCACACCATTGTATTGTCCCCACACACTGATGTGATTAGAGAGTCTGCACTCTGTCTGTCCATTATCATCAGAGCTGAACACTGACTTGTCCTTTTTTATTATTTTTTTTGCAGAATTGCCTTGACGAAGCTCGATATTTTGGACACGCTGACAGAGATTAAAGTGGGCGTGGCCTATAAGGTTGATGGAAAGCCTCTACCAAGTTTCCCCGGTAGGACACGTGATGTTTTACAAAACTGCATTTAACAGTCAACAAGCATTAGATTGATCTCTTTAAATGAGGATTTAGTGTCTCCTTTTCAATGATTAGTTTCATTATCTGTCAATTATTTTTATAATTAAATGATTAAAACACATGAAAATAATCCAAACTGCATTTTACAGACTCAAACTTGACGTCACATCTTCAGAAAGCTCTTTCAGTGATAT
The DNA here is from genome assembly GCA_036365135.1 of Miichthys miiuy. Classification (NCBI taxonomy): domain Eukaryota; kingdom Metazoa; phylum Chordata; class Actinopteri; family Sciaenidae; genus Miichthys; species Miichthys miiuy. The sequence goes on from CM071616.1 coordinate 20,007,254, forward strand.
AAAATCTATAAATGAGAGAATGATAATCAGCAAAGGAAGTATTCAGCCGTCATGACAGACATACAGCCGCTACGGTCAGCTCACTCATTGAACCTAACCAGAGCTAATCTGGTTGGAAAGTTGTATTCCTGATCAGCACCGCATCTCCTAATATTTCCCGTTTGGAGCCACGATTGTCGTGTTTTTGAACCGGCCGTATTACCTCCACCAGTCAAATAGTGGCCGCAGTGCTGTTCTGGTCCATCCTCCCCGTGACTTCAAACAGTATCAGGAGTGTTTCAGAAGCGTTTTTCCCACCAAAGATTGTTACCTTGCTCAGATTTCTCCTGGTTTATGTGCTTCCAAATATGCAAATATGCTACGTAGTTAAATTGTTTCCCTTTTGGCAGATATCAGATATTTGCACAGGGTTGTCTTATTTTGAAAATCGACCAGATTCTTAATGCTGTCTCTGTGTCTGACTTCCGGCCAGCTCGAGCTGCTCTGTGCAGATTGACCTGGGCTGCTCAAAGCGTCCGTCAGTGATAGCTGAGTATTCTCAGCAGAGCCGAGCGGAGGCCTGGTTCTGAACCAGAACCACACCGCTTCTGGTTGGGTTTGAAACATTGACTGGAACGGCAACACATCATTTTCCCGGCGGAGTTCGGCCTTTACTGTCATATTTTATCTCACCTCATAGTTTATTTCAATTTGTGTAATATTTTGATAGTATAATACCAGAGACAGGTCTCGTATCTACCAGTGATACCACAGTTTGAGAATCAGCGCTTCAGACTTCTCGTCTAACACAAACATTTTCATACCAGAAACATAATCCCTGTAAACGCAGAAGAGAGGTTTATTATTTTACTTAGAATTCAGTTACAGGTGAATAAACGCAGCTTTTATGCTCCCTAATGTTAGATTTTATGTAGGTCAGCTTTTACTAGCGGGAAACGCTGCAGCTCGGGTTTTTAAAAATCTATTTTGCAGCATTTGTCTTCTGTATCTCTGCTTGCAGCGCCAAACTGAATTGTTAAGCTAATCAACCAACTTCTCGCCTCCTATGACGCTGCAGCAGCTCTGTGATTTCATATAAATGTACACAAACCTCATTTTTGTGGTTGAATTATGGTCGAGCGTTCCAGATTTGTTCCTCCGTGCCACAACAAAGACATTTAATCTCTCACTCGATGTTATCGATGTGCTTCTGTGTTTGTAGCGAACATGGACGTGTTGATGCGGGTGTCAGTGGAGTACAAGACATTGCCCGGCTGGCGCTGCAGCACCGAGGCGGCTCGGAGCTTCGAGGAGCTGCCGGCAGAGGCCCAAGATTACATTCGGTTCATCGAGGACTTCCTGGAAGTGCCAGGTCCGTTAAAACGAGGCACTTTACATTAATGAAGAGGCTGCAGCCAAACTGTGTTTTAGCTTTGCCAGAGCTGTCACTCACAGCTTTCTTTTTTGTTTGTTCGTTCTCATTTCAGTGAAGTGGGTCGGAGTCGGCAAGTCCCGGGAGAGCATGGTCAAACTGTACTGATTCATCTGCGGTCATTCCTCAAACAACAGCAACAGCAACAGCTCAGTTAATAATTTCAGGTTTTGATGGTTACCAGAGGGATTGAAAATGCAATCTTATCCTAAAGGAAATACTTCACCAGCAAGGCTATTTGTGAACCTTTTAGTTGCTGCTTGTGCATCATATTTACAGTAATTCATCTATTAGATATAATTTATGCATTCTACATGATATTTTCTATTTATTAGGGTGTTCATTTTTAAATTCTGCTGCAAATGGACCGCTCACTCTTTAATCCATTCCACAACAAATCAGTTTATTCCTTTTTTCTTTTTTTAACATTGGAGGCTAACTGTTAACGAACCTATCTGTTCATTATGTTTGTTTTTTTACATATAGCTGAAAGCCATTGATGAACAGACGTAGACGCCTTCATATTAAAGGGCGAAGATGAGTAAGAAGAAAAATGATTGAAAGCCATTATGCAATCAGTACGGTTGTGAACTTTTCTATCAAACGATTTTAAAACACATGGATGCATCTCATTTTGTCAAGTTTGTAACGGTATTTTCATGATCGTTGGACTTACATTTTTAAATCACCTTCAACACGGATAGATCAACACTAAACAACTTGAGTTCGAGCAGATGTTTTCTCTTCATAACGCGCAGAGACATCGGCTGATATTTAGGAGGTATGTGTGTGTGTGTGTGTACAGGTAAATGTAAAGACCAATAGGAAATAATCTTTTATCTCACTGTGTGATGTTCCTACGCCACTTCATCCATTTTATCAACAAAGACTTACTCAGCTTGCGGTTACCAATAAAAGGAAACATTTACTGTTTTTAATGTTGTCTTTCTGACTTTGTTCTCTTCATCAGTGTTGTAGTCAAGACCAGCTAAACCGAGACCAAGTCATGACAAGACCAGAGTGTATCGAGACAAGACCGAGACCAGAGTGTATCGAGACAAGACCGAGACCAGAGTGTATCGAGACCAGAGTGTATCGACAGTGTATAGCTTACTTAAGGAGCGAATATTCACCAAAACCCGGACGTTGTTTTGCAGATGAACTCTTTGTGATTTAAGAAAAGCAGATTTTATTCCAGAAGATTTGGTTGATGTCTTCTCTCAAACAAACAAAATAAATCAGACAATGCACAGGCAATTAAATGACATCCCGGTCTTAAAGTTCAGAGTCGTCTTTGTCTGAGACTGAGACAGAGTAAGACTGCGGTCGATACCCGAGACGAGACTGAGGCCTTTTAAAAAGGGGCCCACCTCGAGAACTACAACACTGCTCTTCATATTAATACTCTTCAGTCCATGTAAGCGAACTAAAATAAAGTAACCAAAGTTACTGTCACATTTATGTTTTATTCATTATGAGTTGCACACATTAACGATAACTGGCTGTGTAGGAAGAACAAAATTAAATTGCCCATCAGGTCTGCACAGCCTCTTTCAGTTTATTGTTCTGGTTTTAGGACCGATCACTTCACTGTTTGGCTTCTGTCCGCCTCGTTAAAGAGCATAACAAAGAGGAGGACCACACAGAAACCCTTTAAGTGAACCAAAAATCCATCCATCCATTATCTGTAACCGCTTATCCGCATCAGGTTCACGGGGAACCAAAAATGATTTATCAAATTTAACTTCATTTAAGCAAACCATGAAGTCTGGAGGTTTAATTTGGGGAAACTGAACTAGATGTTTCAAAACTCTCATCCAAGAGGCTGCTTCAGTTCTGACTGACTGGTGGGAGAGATCCGAGTATTTAGCCTATGTGGGATCACTGACCCAGTCATAGTTTCCGCTTGGTTCGTCAGTATTTGTTGTGACAACTGTCCTAACCTAAACAAACTCATGTGACTCATGTGAATGTCCGGTTGCCCCCAGATCCAAACCTTTCTTGAAGTAAACAAACCATGCTGTGTTACTGTCAGCAATCAGCGGCGAGTGTGAATGTTAGCTGTGTAACGTGAACCAGAGCGTGTCAAAGAGGCTGTCAGCCTTCCGGGAGGGAGCAAAATGCAAAAAAGAGGAAGCCATCTTGAGATCATTCAGCTTATAAAGGCTGACATCAATCAATCAACGAGGTGCAAGAAGGGCCAAAGAAACACAGGCAGGCCAGCACAACACACGGACTTAAAGGCCTAGAGCCGTCAGATGCAGCAACCAGCTGGTTTTATCCAGAAAAGCTCTGATAAATCTGTTGTATGCAACCTACCCAGCAGTGAACAGCAAACATACAATGTTAGCTACTAGCTGGTGAACATAGTGTCAGGTTATTTCCCTCAGGAGTCAGTGGAGACCAAAACACGGATGCTAATGTGTGAAATAGTTTGTTAAATCAACTTTATAAGTTCGAAGTTGTGATTACTGCGTCTTGTTCTGTCATCAGATGGCAGAAAAAGTCAGGAAATGCAGGTTTTAAGGAAGCTGCAAAACATTTTAAAGAGCTCTCCAATCGTGGATTTGGTCCAGGTGTTAAGTAATAGACCTGCGTGACAGTAACTCATTTACTCGGTGGTTTTAATACACTGAGGAGAGAAACAATAACGCTGCATCTCCTCATCAGAAGGCCTCCTGCAACATGCGTCCATCTGCAGCTCCATCCATCACCCACCTCTCAGCCTGTAATACTCTCACTCTTTCTTACTTTACACCCTCCTTAGTTATGCTGACTTCCTCTCACAATTTTAAAAGCTTTTCACGACCGGGAGCGATTAGATTAAAGTATAATGTGGATTTCTTGGCAGATCGATCAGAGGTGTAACGGTGTACACTTCTCAGATATTCTTTCTAATGCATTAAAGGCCTCTACACACACCCACACAGGTGTTTTCAGATATTCATTAGAAACTCAACGCTCAGGTTCATGTCAGGCAGAGATCTGCTCGGAAATCCTGTCATGTCAGTCAGAGATATCCACGCAGACCTGAGGAGAGACGTGTGATCAGGGGAAAGACTGAGGATGTAACAAAAGTTTGTTGTCGGCTTTTGGATCACCTTAAATGCACTCTAACCTTTACAGCTGAACTTGATTTGACCACCTCTAAACTTTTGAATGCACACGTCCAACTGTTCAGTGTTTCGGTGCTTACTGGATGTTCGATTAACCGCAAAAATCACAAGTGTCTGATCCGTGAATTGACCGCTAAGTGTTCAGTCACAGTTTGTATTTAAACAGTCCTCTTCATCATGCGGTTCACATTTTGACATCATGAAGTCGACACCTAACAATCCATCAACAGTACCTGGTCACTGTGAGGCTTCAAACAAGGATGTACCCAGAGGGAAGTTGCCACTGAGCTTAGAGTGTCATCAGTAGTTTGCAATAAGTCGACTTGTGAACAGCATGAAACGTCGTTGTCAAGCTGTAATTAATGCTCAAGCATACATGACATTGAGGATTTTTTGTTTATGAAATTACCATTCTACTTAAATACCCCTCTTTCATGATATAACATCACTGTAGCATGAACTTTTTCCATTTTCCATAAATGTAACCGGAAAGTCGAATATCCCTAACATTTGGGGAGTAGTGTATTAAATGGAAACTCAGACTAAAAACTAAAATATCTTTATTTTGTCCCAGTGACACTTTTATTGACTGATGACTTTGTGTTCAGATGTTTTTTTGTGTTAGGATGTATGTGACGTGTAAGTTTTATTTCCTGTGTAAAAGTATGTTTGTATTCATTCATCAGCTCGACATTCACGCCATGTGGCCTGATTCAGGGAAACATACAGATTATATGTGATGATATAAGTGCGCTGACATTAAACCGTCGACTTGTCGTCTGTTGTGTGTATTCTTGTCTCTTTGTCCGAATTCTAAAGAGGTAATTTAGCTGTTTTTCCCTTTACTTTAGTAACAATCTACAGGTTTTTAACCTCAGCAGCATTTTGATTTAAAAAAATATTCCTTAGAACAAAAACGTCTTTTGTTGTAGCTAGTTATCTGTCAGTGGGAGTATGAGACTGGGAGAAAGTCCAGTCTCTCTCTAGCCATGAAATAAAAACACACTCAATAGGGAGATGATTTAGTAGTAGTTTAGTATGTAGGATTTAGTGGCACCTAGTAGTGTTGTCACTGTTTGCAACCCCCTCACATCACGCTCTCCTTGTCTTAATTACAGTGCACGTCTCTTCTGGGCTACTGTAGAAACATGGTGGACTCCATGGCATCTGTAGAAAGGCTCATTCTCCAGTGATATACATAATGATTCTTATTTTCAGGAGATTATGAGCTAGTTATGAATATTATATTCCATGCTAGCCCTGTGATGAACTGGCGACTCCTCGGTGTATCCCGCCTCTCACCCAGTGTCAGCTGGGATGGGCTCCAGCTGACACTGGGTGAAAAGGATTAGCAGTTGCAGAAAAAGGATGAATGGATATTGCCCTCCATCTATTATTGTACTATTCTTTAATAATGAACACTTTGGGGCTCCATACATCACTGTGTCCTCCATTCTGCTTAAAATCTGATCGGCAGTATGTGCTTTTGGATTAATACACAGATTAATGATTTACAGAAATTAAAAATATGACCTTTCATCGCTCCCCACTGTGTGAACCAACCAACCTTTAAACGCATGAATCTACAGATCATTTTATTATCTTGTTCTTGTTGTTTTTGTTTTTGCTGCCCTAATGAATAATAAAAATAATTAAAAATATGTTTTTCTGATGTTTTTTTCTTCTACCGTGCGTTGAAAGTGCATCTTCGGTTAAATGAGCAAAGTTGCAGACGTTGGCTAACCAATCAATTTCCAGTCCAAGAAGTCCCTGCATCATCAAAAATGGCAGAAAGTGAGCTTACAGTAGATGCAAGGAAGCTTAATTGAAAATAAAGTGCTCATAATAGCGGTGTAGTCATCCTCCTCCTCCCCCCTCATGTTTCTGCTGCCTGTCCCCCCCTTTACCTCCCTCTCTTTTGTTTACCACCACCTTACTTCACTTGTAATTGTGAGCACATTTATCATCAGGTCAATCAATTTGAGAGTTTTATTCAAGGGTAGCCTCTTGTCAGATGTTCATCCCTCCTCAGATCCAAAATCTGCCTCCTGTTTTTTTTTCACAGGCTGGAATTAATTCAACTAAACCACTTATAAAGATTTTTTTTTTTTTTAAAAAAGGACACCTGGACTTGAGGTCATCAACCTACAAGAAGTAAGGATACATACACTTTCTTGTTTTCTGCATGTGTGACCAGGAACTTGTTGGATTTTGTTTTAAATGATCAGAAACTAATGATGTAGATGCCATAAATACTAATACACAAATCTGACCGTGAGTATGACCCTTGGAAAACATGCCTATTGTTATTTGTAGAGGTATTGTAGAGGTATTAGTGGTATCTATAACTGGATGCCTCTACAAATATCAGCATGACCTTTCAGTGGAAACTATGTGGTAATGTTTGTATTTTGGAACTATTTACGATGAAGAAGCATCAGAGGAGTTTTGACTATAATTTATGCAGCAGGGAGGAAAGTTTTGTGTGAGCGATGCAAAAAAACAACAACAGATTTTGCTTTTCCTGCAGTATTCCCCACAATGTATTCCTCAGAGCTTTCTGATTAGCAATGATCACAGCATTGTTTCCCTCCTCTGAATAAATAATCATTCCTTTATATCCATTCCTGCAAACGCTCCACGTACCGCACCGGATGATTTATGTATCCGGAGCAATAAGACACCTGTTTCATTGCTGTTGGACTGTGTTCAGTTTCTTTTTTTTTTTCTTTTCTTTTTTTGTAAGAACAGGGAGACAGCAGCTCTCACACAGATTGAATTGAAGGAACTAAATGTATTTAACAGTTTATTTGGTGAGTGCATAAAATAAATCAGATTCTGCTGCTCAGCAAGGAGAGATCAAGTATTTGCAGGAAAAGATGAGAGAAAGATGTGTTAAGTTCTATTGCATTACGAAATACATTGACTCCTCTGACAAATGCATCTAAATACATTACAACACAATGTACCTGTCTAATGTATTGCTATAATACTATGGTATATTCCTGTGTACTTCTACTTAAACCCAACCACTCAACCTGCTCAGTTAGCAGTCTGTTTATTACACCCATCATTGCAAAGAGGCTACATGAGCACATCTTGAACTAATAAACATATCACTGTGTTTTAAATGTATAAATTTAGCACATTTAAAGGATATTAATGTAGGCTGAATGCTATATAGAAGAACAATAGATTTTTAGATTGTGTACATTGAACAGTAAATAAATATTTTGCATGCTTTAAGGCACCTGACATGAGCGATTCCTTCTCTGCACCTGGCCGTACAGTTTCACTATCTGATGCACTAATTGTTGTTTTATGTTAAGTAAAATCACGCCCCTTTCGCTTCCTGTAAAGAGTAAAAAAAAAAATGTCAAGTCATCTCACTCAGGAGGGCGTGTCAAACATTTCACCCCATCAGAGCACATCTGGCCGCGGATCGATAGAGCAACATAGGTAGCGCGATCGATGGGTGTGTATCTGGATGTTTTGTTCGCTTCTCAGAGAGCTGTGGTTGTTATTAAGACATATGTGAAAAGTTGCATGTTCAATCAACAGAAAATAATTTTTTTTTAAATTTAATTTCCATAAAATTAAAACAAACATTGAGAAAATACATTTTGGTCAAATTTGCTCGTTGAATCGTGTTTGAAAAGAGCTTCATAATCCTGCCTCTACCACCTCCCGGCTAATCTAAAAATGGGCAAAGACGTGGATCATGGATGGAGCCAAAGCTACACTGTTAAACTTTAAACCTGAATATAATTTGTTATGTTTATTCCTACTGTGAAGTTGGGCATTTTAGTATGTTTGTTGCAGTTTGGTAATGGCGTAAGGAAGTTCTCAGTGCACATGTCAGTGGATCAATACAAATTTTTTAACAAATGTGAAGTGGAGCATCAAGTTGGTAATGGACCGTGCTGAGATTTATGACTAATTATGAAACACCTTTTATGACTCTGTAAGTCATTAATATTTAAATAAACCAGCGTTCAAGTTTCCCTTCCTCGTTGCATTGTGATTACATTGTGTTTTTACAAGAAGATTGAATTAAGTTTATGGACAGGAGTCAAAATAAGATATACTCTGCAGACTAAGTGGCCTATGAACTTGGCCAGTACACAGAATGAGGCTGTAATATAATATAATATGCATAACTAAGATTTCATTAGTGTATAATGGATGACAGTTTGTGATTCCAGTTGGATTTTTAGACATTTACAGATTTATCTGCACATAAGTCCGGCTGTTACAGATGTTTGTTAACAGCTTCAAAAGACTTAACAAGAGAGTTGGAGTGACACAGCAGAACAGCTGCACACACGTCATCACTCAACAACGTCCAACCACACTAGTAAGCTAATGGCATCACTTAGTCTGCTCCGATCCCAGCAGCATCTTCTGTCACAGTCTGTCGTGATTTCTCCACCAGTTCTCATTTTCCTTCCCAGAGCATGATAATGTAACACAAGTTTCTTATGTTTAGTGGGATCTTCACAATCTCTGCCTGAGTGCAAAATGCCACGTACAAATCCGTGTTTCTCTCTCCCCACAGCTGAATCATATACAGTATTCCTGTTCTTTTAGTCTCGGTGGTGGCTGCCAGAGTAATGTGTCAGAGCAATATATCAGTCTAAGCGGGTTAAGCCGAGTTATTGTTTCGAGAGCAACTTGGACTTGGAGTTGGCGGGACAAGTAACAGTACAAAGTCACTATAAAAGGATTAAACATGGCATCCAGACTGTAACCATTTATATATAGTACGCGCCCACCAACAAACAGCCAGCCCATGAGTAATAATCAGTTACTTTCCACTCCTGATTAGGATGAACTTGAATGGAGAGGATCGTTTTACTGATTATTGATTGATCATCCCAACTCCCCACCCACAGCAGCTATAGGATGAGACTCCTCATCTCCTTTGTGGTCAGAAGTAACAACATCGATTCTGTCAGGACGCAACCAATTAAAATCAAACTTTTGATGCAGAGTTATTTTTCTGATTGATTACATCGATCGGTGCATTAGCTGCTCAGTATCAAGTTTGTGTTTGGTTTTTTTTCCTTTAAAATACTTGTTTGGCTGAGAAACAGAATAATATATCTGATGTCCAAAGACAGAGATGGTTGGCTCCGCCTGAGCAACATCTTGGATGTTCGTACACTTAGCTTCGATCTTAGTTTAGTCTGTTCAGCCTCCACATTTCTGTTTATAACTAGTCAGGTTGGTATTATATTATATCTCTCTATCCTCCTTCCTCTGCCTCTCTAACTCAACCGGTCGTGGTAGATGGCTGCCCACCATGAGCCGGATGCCACCATTGCCAAGTGCTTGCTAATGGTGGGCCTTGTTGACTAAATAATATCTACTCTATACGGAACGTATCATGAGACAGCTTCTGTTATGATTTGGCGCTGTATGAATACAGTTTAATTGAATTTCTGTGATCAGATTTTTTTTAGAGTGCCAAATATATAAAGAAAATGAATTATGCTAGCAGCATGGCCCTAGGAATAACAAAGTCTGTCTGTCAAACCACCATTTTGGTCCTGACGACGACTGGATCGAGTGCCACAAAAGCTTGCAGAGACATTCACGGTTCCCACATGATGAATCCTTTTTGATGATCCCCTTTCGTCAAGCTAAACAGTATTTTTGTTTATTTCTGCTGTGAAGTGGGACATTTTAACATGGGGACTTATGGAGACTGACTCACTTCTGGAGCCAGCCTCAAGTGGATGTTTGAGGAACTGCAGTTTTTGGCACTTCCACTGACTTCACTTCCCAACCACGGAGTTGCCACTTGTCAGTATACCTGCTTGTTAGTATACCGATTTAGCTCAAAGCATGGCTGTAGACTCTTGGTGTGATTATATGTTACACTGAAACATGAGAATCCCTGCAGTTATTCTAACTGCACTCCTGTACGATTAGGCTAGCATTAGGCTAGCATAATCATCACTCAGAAGAGATGAAGTCTAATTAATTTATTAAACTTTGAAGCCAGGAATCATAAACCTGCAGCTGAAATGTCTTGACCTGGGTGGTACTTAATGATGAGAGGAACATCTGAGAGTTCACTTCAGTCTCCTGAATCTACTTGAGAAACCTTATCCCTACCCATGTAAACACACACACACACACACACAGACACACACACAGAAAAAGAGCAGCAGCATTTCTGTCAAGCAGCTTGTGAGGAAGATGGGATATGGAGAGCAAGAGGAGGGCGGAGGGCGGCTGAGCTGTCTTCGCCCTGCAGAGTCGGCAACACCAATCGGACTTCGATGAATCTCAAACCTAGAAACACTGACAGCGTGCACAGATATGACTGCAGCCACTGCTGCTGTGCACAGTCCAACTCTAATTCAAACTGTTTAATATGAAAAACAAAGTCAAAACCTGCCTTTAGCTTCATCATCATCATCTCCACCTTCATCTGTGCTGCTCCCTATCTCTTTAATTCGCTCTCTCACTCTCTATATAGTCAGTTTGATTGAGTATCTTTTTCTCTCTTGTGTGCTCAGCAACAGCCTCCCTCCTCACCCACACTCAGACACACACACACACACACACACACACACACACACACCTCCCAGTATGCGGCTGCCTGAACTCGTGAAACACTCTGCATGAGGCGACTGGTACTCTGGATTCTTATGATCCTTCATTTTTGAGGTAAGCGCACACGGTCTGGACTGTCTGGCGCGTTTGGTCAGTACCATACATCTTAACGGACCCTGAGGGACTGTAAGTGGTAATAAAACGGGATCACTATGGCTATGGCTCGGTTGCAGCAGCAGCAGCAGCAGCAGCAGCAGCACTATTGGCACTTAATACTAGCCATATTACAATTTCCTTTTGTCTTGTGGTGTGTAATCTGTCTGGCTTTCTGTGTTACAGTCTGAGGTAGGTATACTGCAGATAAACTGATGCTTTGGTGTGATGCATTTTCTTTGCTGTTGGAGCAGTTTGCATATCCAAATTGGATTATTGTGTCCTTTAAATAATTCATGAGTTACTGTACAAGTACATCGTTACTCACATGAACAGTCACATATCCATAATTGTATTTGTGCCATTTAGTTTTGCAAAAATGCATGAAATGTACGTACGATCTAGGTGTGTAAAATTATTTTTGCCGATGAGTTTTACAAACTTTTGGCTGCAATGTGTTCAATTTCCAAAGTGGACCGACTGTAAAACTGTTTGCTGTCAACGCATGATAGTTTATTGGCCTAATTTTGGAGGCAGACCAACAAATCTGCTGACTAAAAGAAGACTGAAGCTTTTTCTTCTGATTTTAATTTTGGCTTTCAGTCCAGTGATGCAGACTGAATTGCAAGTGGCAGGCCTACTGGTCCAAATGATAAAATCCTTACCCTCTTAAATCATTTAAGAGATTTCCAGAAAAACAAAGGGAGTGTCTGAGACATTGTCTCAACTCCAACGCTTTGACAAGGTAAAGACGCATCCGGGTATCGAGCCTTGGCTCCAGTTTTAGTCCTAAATGTGAATGGTTTGAGCCGACGATGACCAGGTTTCACCGCTGGACATCGTAACTCATCTAAGGCTTCTGCTTCTGTAACGTTTACAGAGAAAAAAGTTTGCTGTGTTTGGAGGTACCATATATCTTCTTCAGCTGCTGATCAGCAACACCTAAAGGAAACAAATCTACAATGAGGCATCGCTTTCTTCCACCTGCCACGCCTGATAGCTTCACCTTCTTGTTGATTGTCGCCCATCATCGAGGATTATCCTCTCTCCTGACAGCTTATGTTGTTCCTCTCTAGTGTCCCCTCCTTCAGAGTGTGAGGGGGACGGACTCCCCAGTGGTTACGGATCCAGGGACTCCATCCTCAGGCCTGGGTCAAAGAAGGACTGGAAAAGACGAAGGCGTGGGCAACTGAGGCGGATTAGCAGGTAAGCCAGAGAGATATTATGGCTGCAGCTGTCTGTGTATCCATGACCATTTATGTGTTATAGCAACGCATGCAGTCACTTCTGTTTTATTGGGGTTGCTGCATTTACTGTGTCAGCAGTGTGTGGTGAGGCCTGAGTCCACTTAATGCCTCATGTGCAGCTAAGAGCCACTGCTGCTGCAGGCTCACGTACAGCTGGGGTTGCTCGTCAGGCGCCCGTGGTCAGTATGAAACATTTGTGTTCATGTGGCTGTTGATGTTTCAGCTCCGGCAGCTGGGATCCAGGCCACACCAGTCCTGAGGCTGGCAAAGAGGAAGAGCATCCTGCGTTCGGACTGAGTGGAGGTGCAGCTATGCGCTGCTCCACCCTGCTCGGCATCCTCACGGGGGTGCTTCTTTACTTGGTGCTGGGAGCCGTGGTGTTTCGCGCCTTGGAGGCTCCACTAGAGGAGGACAAGCACATGGAGCTGCAGGAAACACGGCGGGACTTCTTGATGAACTTTACATGCGTTGGCCCAGACAACCTACAGACCCTTATAGAGGTACAGCAGAGCTACTTCTTATCTAGCGTTTCGCTTTTAGCACCTATCAACACTGTAGTCTCATGAGGACAGCTACTCCTTCTCTCTTACTATTTCCAGTGGGCGGGGCATCGTGGGTAGACGAACTCAAGTCTATAAATGGTCTTATTGGGCATATTAGAGACACACCACAAACACTTTTGTGTAGATTTTGTGTTAACTAAAGCAGTTGTTCCCACCTTGTTTTGGCTGCGGACCCCTACAAATAAATCTCTTTGTGATGCCTCATCACATGTTTTGGTATTTGACACGAGTCTCCCCTTGTTTTATCACTTAAATCAGCATTTCTCAAACTTTTCACTCCACATACCTGATTCATTCATTTTACTTCCGATTACTCAGTTAACATCACATTTTAGCTCCTAACTGATCATGTATAAATCCACACTCTACCTGCATAAATGTGACTACATAACTGATATTGAAACAAATGGAAATGCAAAATCTTAAATTACATTCATGTGATCTCAGAGTTTATTTTCATTTAATATTTTCTAGTGTTTTTGTGGGATTATATGTTTTTAATTAAATTAAATATTTCATTCGAGTGCCACTACAGGGAGGTCATATATCACCAGTGGTACACCTACCACACCATCATCTTTTGAATGCATAGATTTATTTTGGGAGCCAATGCTGCAGTATTCCCTTCCCTTCATTGTCATACAAATGTCTGATGTATTGATGACTCTGCAGGATAAAAAATTACTCTTTTAACCTACTTATGTATACTCAAAAAATCTAAAATGCCATGAAATGTTAAAATCAAATTGACTGGACTAAAAGCTGGCATCAAGGAGGCAAAGTGGTGCCATCAGGATAGACTGAAGAGAAACCTCAACACCCAACATATGTGGCACTTAATCCAGGACATCAAAGGGTACAAAAACTGGACCACCCCCATCATGTGTGAGATCTCCCTGCCACATGAGCTTAACACATTTAATGCTCGCTTTGATAGAGAGAGAGAGTCAGCTGTCAAGTCTACTCTGTCCCCAGAGGACCGGACACTGTCAGCATCAACAGCGGGTACTTGCTTGTGTACTACAAACATGTGCCAACCAGCTACTTGATGCTACAACATACGACATATTTACCATATCTCTGTCACAAGAGATGGTTCCCACCTGCTTCATGACAGCCACAGTCATCCCAAGTGTCTAGACTAAATGATCACCATGTAGTACTCATCTTCATTCTGATGAAGTACTTTGATAAACTGGCTTTCACAACAGGAGGGCTGTGTAGCGGGTGATTAAAACCACCCAGAACATCATTGGTACCGATCAAGTGGCAACTGCTTTGGCTGGGAAATTAAGCCAACGTGGCAGTGCTATAAAAACTGTAATTCCTCGAACGAGCACTTGAGGCTGGCTACAGAACACCTCCATAAGCGTCTATGTTAAAATGTCCAACTTCGTGTTCATAAACATGTTTACAGACTGCTACAAAAAACAGTTTTGGTCTCTATATTTAGTCTCTATATAGATAAAGGCTTAAAGTTATGTATAAATAACAGCATGGACACTTTGATTGACAGGTGGGTGCTGTTACAGATGGCTTACTTGGGCAGCCAGGCTTCATTCGGCCTGTCTTAGGTCCACCGATGATCCACATCTTTGCCGATTTTTAGATTAGCCAGGAGGCGGCAGAGACAGTACAGCCAACATGGAGGTGGCCAGTGCCGCATATTTTCAGCTTCAAAACAGCGCTTCAGAAACCTACGGGTGATGTCACGGACACGCCATCCATTCTTTATACTGTCAGTGGCTACAGCACATTGTTTGATGTTCCCCTGCTGGTGCTCAGCCTGCCAGTTGCTATCAATCAAAGATAGACACGCCCCTCTAGAGGCTAAGAGGAAAGGGAGTGTTTCTGATTTTTACTCAAAGACCTTTTCCCCTTCCTTACAGTCATAGAGAACAATTAAAAAACAACTAATAAATAACACATTGACATTATTCTTGTCTAATAACTGTAAATCAAATGTCACATTTACAGATTTATCTGCAAGTCTCAGTGCTGTCCGTTCTTTATACTGTCATAGGTACAGACCCACTGAGAATCAGTGGTATGTAGTATCGCTGAGGTGCCTGATAGCCCAAAGGATATCAAAAAACACAATACCCTCCTCAACAACAGCCTGTTTACCCTGCTGCTGTCTGCCAAGCGAAACAGGAGTATCTGCTACTCATCCTCTGCACTTCCACAAATTGCATTTCGTTGTGCAACCCTGTGTTGCAGACAAATAAACAAACCTTGAACATTGATACATTTTTAAAATATATTTATATATACTTTAATATTAGTTATTGAGTCTGAGTAACTGTACCTACAAATTGTGCACACAAAAGTGACTCTGTCAGTGTCAGAGGTTGTTGTTATTTACATATAAACAAACCCAAAGAGGATCTGAACCTTAGAGACTGACCACCTTCTGCAGCTAAAAATATTTTTGGCCTGTTGTCTAACAGATCTCTGCTTCATATTTCAATTTATTGGGGACTTGATCAACTTTGACAGTACAGCTTCATCATATTCAGTCAGTTCTGTGGGTCCCAGTGGGTGACCCTTTAGATATGTATAGTGTTTGGCACTGGTCAGTGAAACAATTTGTGACCCTATATTACGCCTGTGAGACAGAGAACAGGTGTGGTCAAAACAGCTTTGTAAGAATGGGTTGAGTAAAGTCTAGTGGGTGTGTGTGTGTGTGTGTTTGCATGAAAGCTGATCCATGCATAGGTTTGAACGTCACAAGCCCGCTTGGCAACCCCGTGCTGTGATCCCGAGATGTTTGTCCTTGCTCCAGAATGAAAGTTGTAAATTACAGTTTTAGCCTGCAAAGTGATCTAAAGATGGTTGACATTTGCAAAAAGGTTAAAAGGGACTTACGGACACGAGACATGTTAACGGTGCGGCCTCTTGTTCATCCTGTACTGATTAACTGAAAATAAATGATAAATGATATTATGGTTCATAATGTTAGCAGTGAATAGATGATTAATGTGCAACCCCAATGTGTTCAATATTAAATAAATAAAGAACACAACTCATTATTATAAAATGTTAATTCATCATTGATTTTCATAATAACATCACCCTAATGTTAATCATGTCTTTAAGCTAGGAAGTTCAACAAATGACCAAATTTAGCCAGTTAGCTCCTGTTAGCTAACAACAGCATTCATAAAGTTGTTCTGATTTAACCAACTAGAGGCCGCTGCTTTAAACAAACACAATACACAGACACAGTAAATAAACATCTTTAACTTAACTACAAGCTACTATTACTTTAAATACTACCCTTAACGTTAGCTGTTAGCCATATTAGCCATTGATAGGTACTTCTGTATTGCTTGCCAGACACTACCTACCTAGCCAGCTAACTAGCTTTACATTACTTAGTATCAAAATAAAGAACTAATGTTTGCAGTGATAGCTATAACTCTAAATAAAACTTTTAATATGCATATTATGAAAATAAAACTAAAATATAATTAAATAGCATTTTACAATAAGTTTTAATACATACATCTTAAATTATTTCACAAAATATTGTTTCATTTATATATGTGTGTATTACACAATTTATTTTATGACTATTTTATATTTTTTATATTCAACTAGGACTCCGCAGAACATTTAGACTCAGTCTTTTAAGGACACTGCCTACCAAGTCATTCTTAATAAGAAAAAATGCAAAGAATATGTTAGCTTCCACTACAGTTTTTCCATTTACAGTTTAATGTAAATATAGCCGAGCACCCGATGATTTGATTGTATCTATTATTAGGTGCTATTTGGAATAGTCATTTTATTCATGAGTGAACCAGGCAGCTGTTATAAATTCATTCTTTAGATGTTGTTCTGTTCAACAAGCAGCATTACAGCTCGGGTTTCATTGAACCAGTGTCAACTGATGTTTCAACAGGTCTTCAATAGATTCAGAGTTCGTTCTCACCATCGTGTTTTCAACTTGAGTAATATCACGAGATGTCACAAACAACATAATGCCACTCTTGTACTGCTGACTATTAATGTGGTTGATCTTGGTGATAGCATAGACATATATACGTAGACGCCGCATTGAGCGCTGAATCGTATGTCGACGTCGCAGCCATTTTGGATGTGACAAAGTAACTGAACACCCTTAAGTTGCAGAGCGGCAACACAGAAAAAGCTGTGCAAGAGTATTGTTTTCTAAGGTTTTTAACTTACACACACACTCACACACACACAGACTGCAATTGTATAGCTGTATAGCTATGTATGTTCATCAATGCCCCCCGTGTATATATGTTCATCAATGTGCACCCCCCTCCGTGTATATATATTTATATATATAAAAACGATTAATCAAAATCAGTTAAATGTAAACGTTAGTGATCTTTATTCAGAAAACCCTCATGTCACATCTACATTTCAGGATCTGGTTATTATAGACACATATTAAATGTTAAATATAAATATTTCAATATTTATCATCACAGTAACAGTGTTACACACATTAGTAGCTGTAAACACTCAGCATTAGAAAAATACATACGTTGGTTTGGTGCTTACTTCTATCCTAAACATAAGGACATTTATAATCATCACTTTAAAAGTTACATACGTTGTTTTTGGTGCCTATTTGTTTCCCTGGATATATCAGTGTGTGTGTGTGAATGGGTGTATAAGAGGCATTAACTTAAAGCACTTTGTAGAAAGGCGCTTTATGAAGTTCAGTCCATTTCCTTTTATTAGTTTACGGGGTAGACCTGCCACATCCAATATGGCGGACCCGTTAACGTAAAGCAGCAACGGACCAACCTGCTCAATGAGGCGTCTATGTATATATGTCTATGGGTGATAGTACATGATGCAAGTATCTCAGGCTCTGGGAACTTGTTAAGGGAGTTGTATTTTCTGACATTTTATTGACTGCGTGATTTGAAAAATCAATGAACAGATTAATCAATAGCTATCAATAGCTGCACAGTCTGGTATATGTCAGTCAGTACTATGGCCATATAATGTGAGACAGTATTGTTTTTCTGGCTTCAAATAGTTCAGACACTTCCCTGCTGTGCTAACCTTACTGTATAATTTACCCTTTGACATGAGCCGGTCAAGGAATAAAAATAGCCGCCGTTTTCACATTTCAAGTCATTATATAGACACCAAACCATCCATCCATCCATCCATCCATCCATTATTTTTCATTTAACCAGGACCAGGACGTTTCAGACGTCCCTCTCCCTCCCTCTTTGCCTCAGCTCCCTCTTCCTCACAACAGTTTGGTACAGCATCTGCTTTTCTGCACCAACCCACTTATCCATCTCATGCTCCATTTTCCTGTTACTGTCCTGATAAAGACCCACAAGATACTTGAACTCCTTCGTTCGGGGCAGCAACTCACTCCCAACCCGAGGCCCTATCACCCAAAATCTTTAAGTAATGGATTCTTTTTTCTTTCAATTAAAAGTGTATTTTTAACCATCTGCATGCATTTTTCTACTTTAAACTTTTCACACTTTTTATAAACAATGTGTAAAACCTAATAAATGAAACACTTTTGATATGAAACATTTTCAAAGGTGAACAAATAAAATCAATGCATTTAAAAGCAATTAATGATCATAGAAAATGTCAATAATAGTGAAGTATAACTCATTTCAAATGGCTCTACCTATACTTAAACTGATTAGGAACTTCAAATTAATGCACAATCAATCACTTTTCCCAATTGCAATGGCGTCAGTCCAACAGACAGCTCCAACCAGACACAGTCCTGTCTCTGTGAAACTAAGTAATAATGTCTGCAGGGACCATCACAATCACAGCTTCATCATGGTCAGCTTTAAATTCAGAGTTAACAAATGTCCACAAGCACCAACCAGACACAAAACAGATAATTAGATCAGGGAATTATCCGTGCTGGCAATGGTTCGATACACCCGGGACAGAATGGAGCCGTCACAGTCGTACATCACCAGTCACTTCCTTGTCGCTGACCGCCTGCTGCTGATACAGTGATAATGTATTGTCATTACTACAGCATTTCCATTATTAGAGGACCTAAAGCCCTGCAGCTGAAGTAATAAATAGTCTGATATTTGCATGCTTGTGTGTGCCTTGAGTTCAATCTGGGGCAACTGGAAATGGTTATAGATCCAATCAAAACGATTCACCTCCAAGAGGTTTCTTCAGTTCTGATTGACATACACTGATAGGGAAACCCAAGTATTTATCCCAAAAAAGGAATACCAACATTTAAAGGATGCACTCAATGTTATGGATACCTCAACTGGGCCTTGGACTTTTGGGAAAGTGTCCACAAAATCCAGGAAGGACACAAACACAATGGGTGAGGACGAAAATAGACACAACAACATTGTCATCCCTTATGTGTCCGGCATTTCTGAAAAAGCATTTTCAGTATAGAGACTTCAGACACTACCCCACAATGCTGTCCTTTTATCCCTTCCCAGGAGACTCAACAACAATTCACACTTGACCGTCATTCACACTAGACTTCAAGCGACCTTAACTACTGATGACCATCATCACAACAACAAAGAACCCTAACTAACACTAACTAATTACCAGGGTTTTCCCTCCAGTCAGTCAGAACTGAAGAAGCCTCTTGGACGAAAGGTGAAACGTCCTCATGGATCATCTAGTTACCATCCATTTCCTTACACTTATCCAAGGTTGAGTCGTGGAGGCAGCAGGTTTAGCAGGGTGTTCCAGTTGTCCCTCCATTGCTGGGGAGATTCAGCTTGCCCCAGGGTCTCCAACCAGTTGGACGTGCCCAGAACACCTCCAAAGTTACCCCAGATTGAACTCTTCTATAAGAACGATGTTCATGTTTACAACTGATGGGTTCATTAACTAATTTGTAAGATTCAGCTAACTTCTTGACTTGAACCATTTCATAACCTAATCGCTAAACTCTCCCCTCTCTACTGTCCCTTCCCAGGAAGTGGTGGAGGCCGTCGGTGCAGGTGTGGATCCCAGCAGCAACGTCACCTTTGTCAGCCAATGGGATCTGGCCAGTGCCTTTTTTTTCTCAGGGACAATCATCACAACCATCGGTGAGTGTCCAGTAGAACAATTCAAGACCACCAAAATAAGTTCTGATGAAATATTTGTTACTGGTATCTGTTTCATTTCTGACCATTACACCTTCTACCTCAGGTTTTGGAAACATCTCCCCCAAAACAGAATGGGGGAAGCTGTTTTGCATTTTCTACGCACTGGTGGGAATCCCGATGTTTGGTATCCTGCTCGCTGGAGTTGGAGACCATCTGGGTACTGGGCTGAGGAAAACTGTTGCCAAAATAGAGACTCTCTTCCGGGTCAGACCTTAAACAGAGCTTTCAGTGTCTTATTTGCTTGCACTGTACATGTACTTCCCTTTATTTGTCTCATCCCAATATGTTGTCTCACCCTGCTGACAGAAATGGCGAGTTAGTCCAACCATTGTGCGAGTGATCTCAGCCGTCCTGTCCATCCTGCTAGGTTGCCTGCTCTTTGTCGCAGTGCCTATCCTGGTTTTCCGAGAGGTGGAGAAGTGGACTCTTCTGGAGTCGGCCTATTTTGTAGTTATCACTCTGACAACGGTCGGGTTTGGAGACTATGTTGCAGGTATACTGTTAATTGACCACCCACATGTCTCCTAGCGTACCCTGTGTGAACAGACTCTCTGAGGGAAAATGATAAAGGAGCAACCTTTCTCAGATGGCTATACATAAATCATGATGTTTAGATACTAAACATAGCTGGTGCTAAGACTCATCCCAGAACATCACAATACCTTTCTGAGCAAAGTTACTGTCCTTCCAGTACTTGATTCCAGTAAATGTCGGTACTCAACATCTGCAAAGTCTTGTTTGTTTTAAGTAGGCTCCAGAACTAAATATTGGACATCCACTACTCCAACAAAACCTCCACAGGCCATGCCTTCCTCCAGTTGGGGCCCTGCCTTCTCGCATATCTTGATGAGTCAAGAGCAGTTGTATACAAACATCCCATCCAGGTCCCTCTGCACAATGTTCATTACAAATATAAAATTAAACTCCTTGTAAGTCTTGTAATACTTTCTGTTTAGCTTTGAGAGTCCTTTTCTACTGTACTGCTGTTTGAGCCTCGATGCGACACGCTATTCTGCACAGCTTTAAACTTTGAAACATTACAATGAGCATTTCAACAGAAAACATACGAGGGAAAGTAAAACATTAATTGCAAAACTCCTTTTGTAGTTGAACCATTTCATAGTCATGAAAATACATTAGATTAAATCTGTATTCAAGAAAAGAGAAAGAGAGCAAGTTCTGCCATGTCCTGGTCCAAGAAAAGTCCAGATCCTTTATTTTTTGTAAAGGTAGATTCAGGGGTTAGTAAAGTAAGTAAGTAATTATCAGAAAGTGTGTATGTGATGTTTTAATGTTGCAGCCAGAACTTATTTAAGCTACTTTATATACTGTTGTGTTGTTTAATCAAGAACTTTGTGTCGTCGTTTTAAGTTAAATCACAATATAAGTAACTAAAGCTGTCAAATGTGTTTGAATAGAAAGTACAATATTGAAGCAATAGCAGAAAATAGTACCTCAAAAGTACCTCAAAACCATTTAGGATAAAGTACTAGTTCAGTGGTTGGTCCAGTGAGAGGTTATGTCAAAGTAAATGACTTTATCCATGAAAATCAGTAACCTCCTTAACACCAATAATACCTTGTGCGTGAAGTTCCCTAATCACTATTCTGGTCTTGCCCCGTCTGCATGCAGAGACGAGAGTCTGGTTTATTTTTGCCCTGAGGTCATGTCAGGGCTGAACTTGAGCTAACCAGCGGAGCACATCTGAGGCCAAGGTGCATAAAGATGTCTAATCAGTGCACTGATACATCCCTATTAAACATTCTTTTTTAAATCAGTGCCCTGAACCCTGCACACACCACTGATAGCTTGTCATCTTCCTTTAATACACAGATCAATAAAAATGTACTCAAGACATTTCCTTGTTTGTGCAAGGCAGCTGAAGTGAAAACATAGTTTCAGTTGAAGCTCTAACTTGTTAATATCTGATCTGCCTTTGCATATTTTTGCTTTTTCGTTGAATTTATTGATCTGTAAATGAGTTTCTGGTATGACTTAATTAGTCATCCGTAAATATAACTGTCAGTTGCAATGCTCTTAGCACAGACAATTTTCATTTATCTCATAAATTATTCAGGATTTTGTTCTTGTAACAGATTAATTATTTATATTATCTCCTATCTTAAATGTTTATTTACTTCATAGAAAAGGATGCATGGATGGATGACTTGTGTTATGTTTACTCGTCTTTCTATTTGCTCAAAGGGGATTCTGGAAACGAGGGCAGTGACCACTGGTATAAACCTTTGGTGTGGTTCTGGATCCTCCTGGGTCTTGCCTACTTTGCATCCATCCTGACGATGATTGGTAACTGGCTTCGGGTTTTATCTAAGAAGACCAGAGCTGAGGTACTTCTTCTTCTTTCTTGTCTGCTTCATCATGTCTTTGTCTCTACCACTTCCTTTCCATCATTCTCTGGTTTCATTCCCCTCTTTTCTTAGATGGAGGAACTTCGAGCCCACGCCACCGACTGGACACAAAACATCCAGAATATGTCGGTGGATTTTCGCATTCCAGGAAAAATCGATGACCCCTTCAAACGCCGTCGAAGAAAGCGCCGCCATGGTGGTCGAAGCCATGGTCACAGCGTGTCAGCTAACGGGCAACCTGAGGGGAAAGAAGAGCAGCATGGAAGTCAATCAGCGTCTGGCTCGTACTCTTCTTCTTCGTCCTCCTCTAATGAATCAGGGTCTGGATCAGAAACAGACTCTCAGGCCACTCAGACGGAGCGAGTGCCTGAAGAAAAGGAGGCCGCAGAGCCTGAAAAGAAAGAGACTCTTCCAGAACCCCACCTGTCTCAGCCTCTGGACTACTTTGGGGAGAACCTTGCGTTTATTGACGAGTCTTCAGATGCTCAGAGTGGTAAACTACATTTGGATCCTCTGCTGGATACAACACAATCCAAATCTTCACGCTCTCGTATGCCCAAGAGAAGACGCCACAGGAGACCTGTTCCACAGAGAAGCCCCAAAAACAACAGCTCCGAAACTGACAAGAAGGAGCCCAACGGAAACCCAAAACCAGTTCCAGGTCTACCACTGAAGCCTTAAGATCGAAGCTGATTACAGAAACTCCACTGCTAGCACAAGTATCGACTTGAGAGATATGAAATGCGTTCATAATCTGACAGAGGAGTTCTCAGTGTAGCAATTTATTTGTGTATATGTACCGCTTACTTACAGACACTTAAAATGAAAACACGTTGCAGAAGCCTTGTGGTTTGCATTTAATGCTCTTAGCATGCGAGTGTGTATGCCTCAATCAAAGATGATGAAGTGATTTTTATGCCAATGTTCCCATTAATTTCTGAGGAGTTACTGCTCTCTACTGGGCCAAGACAGTAATGCACTACCATGTCTCTCAACATGAGGACCTCCTGCCTTTTACTAATCCAAAGAGTGCAAGAAAGAGCAACCAAAAACCATGTGGTCAGAAACTTTCCACAGCAGCGTGGTGCTCATGTTGAAGAGAAATTTCTTTGGTCTGAGACAGTTACTCTTGAATCCTGCCAAGAATTAAACGGGTACCAAACAGGCTCTTGTACATTTTTGGTATGTAACACAACTTTTTTTAAATACTGTGTACAACCAGACCACAGTACTTGCATTTTCATCGCCAAATACATTCATCCTACTGTACTGCATATATGTAATAAAGTTTTTTTTCTAAAAATGCAACAGCAGCACTGTTTCTTAAAAGGAACAAAGCTGGGGTCAAGTATAATAAGTTAAGGGGAGCTGCATCACAATAGGGGTTCTCCAGGGACCACAAGCTAATTACTCATCCACTGAAAAACAGAATCTGGCTACAATATGTGTCTAAAGCAGCAGTTTTCACAGCACACAGCATACAAGGATCATCTATAGATTGGGAATATAGTGTCAGGTTTCATACCAGCTTCAATTACTCAAATATATTTGTTTTTTCTGGACGGTTTGTTCTGTAGAAAATGTTCTGCTGACAGACATTACTGAGCTAAGAAAATCTCCCTCTTGGTGGCATGGTGAACTTAGGTGCGAGAGGCAGGATACACCCTGGATAAGTCACCAGTTCAGCCAGAGAAGCCAGAGAGAAGCCACAAAGACACAGGGAGAACATGAGAAACTCCAAACAGAAAGGCCCCAACCGAAGTTCGAATCAGGAACCTTCTTGTGAGGCAACAGTGCCAACCACTGCACCACTACCTTGTATATTGATCTATTCATTTAGTGGTTACACATCTTCAAGATTTCCAACAAAAAAAAACACCTTAATTGGCAAACTGGGAAGTTTCGCTCTTTTTCAGAAACGCCCTGATCATATTCACAGACCTGGAAGCTGCCCTGTACAGCCACAGTCTGATATATTGGCGGCTAAGTGTCTCAACGGGAGCATATAGGTTTAATGGCCTTGCTAACAAGCTTACGCCAACAATGCTCACAATGCACTGTTGATGTTTAGCAGGTATGTTTACCATGCTCACCATCTTAGTTTAGAACAGTAGCAGTTCTCAAACTGTTGGGCTGGACGGCCTGGTGGTGAAGTAAGTGGATGCATATGAAGTGCAACTAAAATCACACCTTTCTTGGTAATTTCTTGCCCAATCATTAATGATTAATAAAAATTGTGGTCTTGGGGGCATGACCTTTTTTGGCTTCTAGTGGGGTGGCACGGTGGTGATGCAGTGGTTAGCACTGTCGCTTCACAACAACAAGGTTCCTGGTTCAAACCTCTTTCTGTGGACAAATGGAGGGATAGATGGTTGTGAGTATGAAGTCATAAACCAAAGTGCTGGACAAAAATATATATTTTTTGATGGCGATAGAGGAAAAGTCAGGGACTCCCAAAGTCCTTATAATCAATCCTCTGAGAACAAATTAATACAAGGTTTAAATTTGATTCCAGGCAACATTAGTTGTTTCTAATTTCTCCAAGTTTTGTCAGCTAACTGGAATACAGACCGTCAGCCAGTTTAGACACCAGCTTAGGTTGGTGGAGACAAGTCAGACACCCTGCAGGATTTGAATAGCATACATAGTGTATAGTGTATAAATGCCCTTCAAGTTGTCAATATGGCCCTTTTAGCATGTGCTGTCGCTCCTCAGCTGATCCATGTAAGTGATACTCCACTGGAAACTCTACCTTGGTGTTCCTATTTGAAAATGGCACCAAGGACAAACATGGTGCAGCAGCAAACTGTGGCTGTGGTTCTTTTGTTGCGTGTGTGTTTGATTTTCTTTCTTTCTTTCTTTCTTTTTTTTTTTAAAGAAATGCTGTTGTGCTTTAATGTCACAGAAAAATCTGAGACATAAAAGTTAAAGCTGTTAAATTATAATCACCTCATTCCCTCTTTAAGTAAATGAATGCAGATTTTTCTCCTCTTTGAACAGCAGATGGCACACACTGACACATTCCCTCCCTTTGACAGTCTACTCCTATACATCACATTATGATACATCCAAGGTCTGAAATTTTGTTTGTTAGGGACCATCTGAATGATTTAAAATGATTTGCAGTCTGGCTTTGTGTGTGTGTGTGTGTGTGTGTGTGTTTATGGTGAGTAAGCAAAATGTTTTAAAGAAGCAGAAATAAATCGGGTGAATGTTCATCCACCCTTTTGGAAATCTGACACTTTTCTGCAGGATATGTAAAAAGAAAAGGCAGCGCTCTCTGGCATTGTGATCAGGAAGTCAGCAGGCTGTGATGATGTACTGTGGCAGTGGGTGACCTTTTACTGGAGGACACACACTCAGCTGCTATAACGTCATCGGTAGCGCTGCTGCAGTTCATTTAAGATGCCACTAGATGGCAAGAATTGTGTTTATAGTGCTGATGTATGCTATTCTCCTGACCTGGAGTTGAAATAAAAAATTAAATTAAAATTAGGCTCTAAACATTATATTTTTAAACATATATTTAAGGTTTGCACAAGAATCTCATGTCACTTCGAGTGAAATCCTGGAGCTGCTCCATAATGGGGACATTTTTTTAATCCACAAAAGGGCTCACGCACACTCCACAGTCATCTCAGTGGCCTTAAACTCCCTGATGACATTATCAAATGTTCATATTCGTAAACACTGACCTTCCTATTTTAACATAGCACAGTACGAATCGTGTTTTAGGGTGAATTTTCCCTTCAAACCTAACATTAATGCTGTAGCAACACAGACATTTCATGTCTTTTTGTCTTATTTTGAAAGTCTGAACACCACCAAGCTGTTTTAAATATCCTTTAATCCACTTTATATTCACCCTACTACTATCAATGATTATATCAAACTGTTTATACTATAGGTGGAGACTGTTCTCCATCAGTTGTGTTATCTATGACTCACTTGATGCAGCGCCCAACACTATTTGCGTACCACAGCCACAATGGTTCTTGGTATTTATCACCTGACACCTGTCTGAGGTCACGACCTGCTGTAAGGAGCACACCGGGGTACCCCAGCTGGTATTCCCGGTGTGTTTCCTACTCCTGCTTACATACCTCCAACACATACCCTCAGCGACGACGCGACAGCTGTGCTTTATATCATTATAAAGCATTAAAAACTAATCATATAATCTATTATTATAGTGAGTCTAATGGATATAGCATGACCGGTTTATGCCTGTAACAGGATGATAATGCAGACTCTGCACCAGTATGATGCAGCCCCGCAGAATTGCAGTGTCTGCAGCAGAGACTCAATGACCTTGCTTCAAGGTCGCAATGACACTGCCGTCAGTTTTTCCTCTCGTGCGCGCAACACCACCACCAAAACCCTGTCCCGAGCCCGCTGCATACATGTGACCACATCACACACACACACACGCGCGCGCACACACACACACACACTTCTGACACCGCGAAGGGAATGCAAGTGCGGCTTTAAGGATTTAAACAGAACAGACTAACTGTTATATTGGTGTGTGATTGGAGTGATAGAGATAGGGCTGGAGAACGTTTTCTGTCTTTATTTCCTTATTTCTTGTTCCCTTTTTGTTAAACAGGGTTGTCAACTCCTTTGTTACAACTTGTCTCCTCTCTGTGCCAGCTGTTACCAGGCATGTTGGACCAGGCAGCCTATTTCGAGAAGCTACAAAGTTAGACAGAAAAACGGTTTTATTTTGTTATTAAACATAAAAAGCAAACACACAGGAGATCTTTGGGTATATAATCATTTGGAAATCCTTATTATAGACTACTGTTTTATATATTTATATATATATTTTTAATTAATACCCCTACCATTTGATTAATTGCCTTTCTTGACCTCCTCAGCTTGTTGTCTTATTTGGCTTATGTCCAAATTGTGTATTCTCCAGTGAGTGAGCCGGGCCAATGTCACAAGACCGACAGCATGACTATATTTTCCATAGAGGTGTGACGTAAGAGACATGCAGCCCTATTGTGGCATAATTGTCATAAATTAAATACAAATATCCTCCCTTGATATTGCATTGTGTTGTATTATAACTTAAAAACACAACAATAAAACTACAAGATGACAAATGTACAATACATTTAAAATAGTATTTGGGAAGTATTTTGGGACGTTTGCATGTCCAGGACAGCTGATCTGATCATTAAAAGTAAATAAATATACCTGTATTACATTAGGATTAACCTAGACTGGGTCATATATTTATATTTATATATTTATATAGTTTTTTTTTTGTGCTCGAGTTGCAGGCCCTTATTAAAATGCTGATGACGCTCGTGGAGGGTGCGTGCAGACGTAACGGAGACACAGCGGACGCAAATTGGTCAAAAGACACGGGCTAGAGGCTACGTCACCGAGCCGCGTCAAGCTGGCGAGAAAATATAGGCGCAAACCGGAAGTCTCTTAGTTCGAACGTAACAAAATAAAACAGCGATTTGCGTTAATTTAATACGAGTAGTGAGTAATATTAGCAGTTTTATGACACCTGGTAGTATGTTGGATAGCAACATGTAAGAAGATGACTCCGGTGTGTTAGCTTTAGAAGGATGTTTGCGTTTAAAAAAGTTGAAACGTTTAAAAAACCTTTATTGTGAAAGGAGTTGTTTTTTTAAACCGGATGTCCCCTCGTTAAATCTTGACGCTGATGATTTAACTACAACCTCCTCGGCTGTGTGGGGCAGCTGAAGACAAGAATCTGTTAACACCAGCGTACGGTACCGAGCAAGACATATATAAAGGAGTGTGTGTGTGTGGCCGGTTACCGCCTTTTATATTATACGGTAACGTCCGTGATGCGATGTGAGACACCGTACGTGGCTTGGACAGCGCCGTTAAACCGGTTAAACCGACAGTGGACTTGCCAACCGCAAAGACTTGACTGACTTCGGGGTTTTAAAAAAAAACAACAACCCTGCGATGTTTGTACATTTACCGGTAAGTGTCTAACGTTATATTACACCGCAAACATAAAGCACACAGTGTGTCAGCTCATTAATAATCTTAATATTAACGTATTTGATGTCAACTGTCTTAACGGTTGCATGATGTGCATGCACGATTCGCTAAGTTCGCGTGGCCACGTTATTTTGGGGTGGGGGTCACAAGCTGCTGAATAAATATTAAGCAGGCCTACATTGTGTAATAATTTTCAGCTATCACGACACTTATGAACAACCTCTTGATTAATCCACACGTAAATAAACGCTCCGACGCTGCGTGAGGTTTGCTAGTCGCTGCAGAAAAATGACACAACAAACGGTCATTTATTGAGTAAATTAAGCATGCATGGCCATGTTTGATAAGGATGCATTGGGGGTGAATGTCCTCACATGGCTCACAGCATGTCGTCCTCACTCACATAGACACTTCTCCAACTCTTTCCCGTGGAAAAAATATATGTATTTTAACCACCACCACCACCACCACCCTCCTCCTGCTCCTCCACCACCACCTCCTCCTTCTCTATGAGTTATTGTGTCGTTACACACTGAACTATGCGAGACACCGAGCCTGCTGGACCGGGATTGAGGTCACTGATCTTAAGGCATAATCCACTATGACAATTAACCTTTCAGGTCCGAGATCTGTAGGCAAGGTCACCCCTGGGTGCTGTTCTCGTCGTCTCCACAGTGCGCCGCATTTAGAACCCCCACTCAAACTGAGTTTTATGTACAGTCAGTGTGATGCATTATCAGTGACTAACAACTATGATAAAGAGCAAGGAAGGACTGATTATGTGCTGAAAAAACTAACTAAAAAAAATAACATTTTAGCACAAAGATTGAGGTTCTTGCAGTTACAAGTTAAACTGTCTGCTGTCATGAAGAAATAGTACCCAGAAAAATGTGAATAAAGCATCACAGCTTGTTGGGAAAAAAAAATTAAAATCTTGTTGCTCAAGTTTAATGCTGCTATAATTTGGCAATTTAGTTTTATCCACGCCACAAAGAGTAAACTCAAATTGCTTCATGCAGTGCTTTCTTTATTCATGTTTATTAAAACCTAAAGTCTCTTTAATTATTTACAGAGAGTTATCTCCAAACTTCAGCTTATGGCTGTGCGTGAGTGAGAGACAAGGTGTTGGCTTTACTCTGTCTGTCCTTCAAGCATTCCTGTGACTGTGACCTTTGGAGTGTGTCACGCAGCATAAGGGGGAGGGTACTCGAGCAGCGTGCAGAAATCTGGATAGATACAGTGGAATATGAATCTCAGGAGGGGAAAGTCAGTGTTATGATATATACACATGAATTACCGCACAGGAAACATGCTATAACAGCCTTTAATAATCCTATTATGTACAACAGCTGTAGCTCTAAGACAGTATGGTTATTATAAAGGTAGAGTTGTGACCATTAAGTGTACAGTTTAAGTGTAAATTGTGTGATGGCACTCAAAAATCTTTGCTTACTTTGCAGGTTTCCTGAGATCTGCACACTTTGAACCGAAAGCAATAGCACTTCATCGAGCTTCCACCGGGAGTCACAAATATACAGGCTTCAAACTCCAGCTGAGCAAACAGGTAATCTGTTTTCACATCACTTTTTACGCTGATAAAGTATTGTGCTGTATGCTTCCACTAGGATTATGACTTATTATTTGTGGCTCCCCTGCCTCTCGCAGTTCATTCCTGTAAGGCTGTGATGGACATTAAGCTGGCAGTGATAATGTCTTATTCAGATAGGGGGGGAAGGGGAAACAGTAGATTTACATACAAAAAAGGAATAAGAAAGGGCGGGCTGCGAACCTAAAAAGGATAAATGAGAGTGTATGGAGAGGAGAGAGGACATATGTGTGTGTCCAAAGAGTAAATAAAGTATTAGTCTGAGAGGCCAGATAGATGGATAGATACTTTATTGATCCTGAGGGAAATTCAGGCATCCAGTACCTGCAGTAAACATACATCAAACATGCATTAAAATAAACCTATAACACAGTAAACATACATTAAAGTTAACCTATGTAACATTAAACTCGTGCAGAGAAATTAAACCTGTGCTATATTGTCTCTCTTTATTGATCCAGAGGAGAAATTCAGGCATCCAGTAGCAGCATGAGACACAGTAAACATACATTAAAATTAAGCCTTGTAAATTAAAATTTGTATAGAAATAAGAAATGGAGCTAAAAACTATATAAAAAATAGATTAGACTGTAGAAAATGAATCAAAGTAAATTAAATTATGCTTTTATTTTGAAAGTCTTTATTTTTTTTGGGCAGGGGTGCTGTTTTGCAGCAATTTGTGCCGTACACAATTTCCCATTTCGCTGTGCAAAATTAATCAAGACCAATTAAACTGACAGCACACACTCTGACAAACTTTGTCCCTCATTATTACCTGAAATAAGACAATAATAAGTCAATTTCTGACCCTGTCAGTGATATTTCTCCATCATGCGAGGGCAAATCTTGAGTGTACAGTCAGTGACATTCAAGCTTATGTATAAATAAATGTGCAATTATCAAACTGGATCCAGACTAATGTGTTTTAGCTCCACTGTCTCCATCCATAATCATCTACCAGCTGTTAGAGAAAGCCGATTGTAGCCCGGCCCATCTTCAACACACACACACACTGAAAGCCGACACGAGCTAGCAGTCGCTGGAAAGCAGTCTGGAAATCGGATTTTCAGTCAAACCTTTGCCATGCTATCACACCGTGTAGAGACTTAAGCGCCGTACTAGTCACCGCTATCAGGTAAGATGCAGCCTAGTCCGGGTTAGAGTGACAAAAATAGACCTCAGGCCTCCGGGAAGGAGAGAGAGCTGGTCAGTCAGGATTAACGCGAGCTAACTGTTAGCACACTTAGCTAAAGGGTAGCTGCTAACCTACAGTTAAGTGTTGTTGTTGAAGCTAATGCTAACGCTACTCCAAAACATGCTGGTACATTGACGTCAGTTTACAGTACACATAGCACGTTTCTGCGGCGGGTAAAATAGACAACACACGCAGCCTCAGGTGGTTTAACTCACTGTTTAACCCGCTGTGATTAAAAACTAACAGTAACCTCACAGACTTAAAAAAAAAAAGCAGATATGGAGCTGCCCCAACTGCTGCACATGCCACACTTGTTATCTGGGGCTCATGTACTAGTCCTCGTGTTATTGGCTGATCCATTTACTGAGCTTGTAAACTCACTGCAAGTGAGCTAAACTTTAAACAGGCTAAGCTTACTGTGACCCCCCCCCTCTCCCTCCACTGTCCTTTTGCTGCTTGCCAAACAGTGGTACAAGCAAGCCCAGAGGGGGCAAACTCCAAAGAAACTGCTGGCTACCATTTATCCAGTTATCTCTAAATATGATAAAAGCACACTTGGTTTGCACTGAGTGATGTCTGAAGCGTGTATTAGGTCTTGAACCCATGTTAAAAAAAAAAAAAAAAAGTCTTAATCCATGACCATTTTTCCTTTGCATTATTGTGTAAATATAAAGCATGTCTATGTTGACATCCAGGAAATGACTCAGTCTTCATAGGGAACCCAGTTTAGAAGATCTTTAACAATATTTTCATGCACTGGCTGAAGTATTTAAGATGAGTTAAAAGACAACGTCTTATTACATTAGTCTTAAAATCATGTTTATCTCAGAGTCGTGTCCAATAAACGCACTCTGTGGTGTGAAGTGTGTCTGGATGTAAAGTTGTCAGCAGAGGCCTGTTAATTAAATAAATAAAAAAATAGTGATATATAACATCATATTTATGCAGATTGGCATAGACAAACCGCATACACCACAGGCTACGACTGAGCTCTTATAGATTATTATGCCATAAACACACAGCATGCTGACTGATATTTTCATATTGAGGTGACAGACTGCATGTCATCGCTGACTTCCTCCTCTTCCTTCTTCTTCTTTACTTTTACAGACAGTTAATTAGGCCAGTGTGCACAGAGCATGAACATACATACATGTAATCTTGGTCATTGTTGGCAGGGCAGAGGGATTAGAGCATTGAACTGGCCATAAGCAATGCATTTTAAACATTGCAACACTTTGTAAATATGCTGGACGCAACTGGATTATCAACTCTGCTGATAAACATGGTGAAATGGTTGGTAATTGCAGTGGATTGCCATGTAGAAAATGTCACAAGTCACTTTCATGTTGTAACTGGACTATTTAGGTCTCATCATCCTCACACAGAGATCTATTAAGTTGGGCACAATCGGTCAAGTGAAATTATCCCTAATGAGTTAAAGCTCAGAGACAGAGGCGACTACAACTCCTGCCCATACGGAAACCCCAAGCCGTCATACATTCATACATTTTATTTCCTCAGTTGTCTCGTGATAATGCTTTAATTTCATTTGTTTTTTCGAGTTGTCGACTTAAATAAATAACTCAAGATCTCGAGAAAATAAATGTAAATAACTTGTTACCACGAGAAAACAGAGGAAAAAATTAATGTATGTATTGTATGCATTTATTAATGTATTTTGGGCCGGGTGGAGTAGTGGTCACTTTGCTCACTAACCTGTTTAAGTTACTCGAATTCGAGAAACCTCCGGAGACAGACGCCCATTTGATACTTTATATGTCAAAGTGATCAGACTGCTTTTAGGCGAATTGTTTTATTTATAATGGATGCAATGTATGATTGACATTGAAAACCCTGACAGTTGGCATTATAAGTAAGTTACTGGAAGGTCATAACCGTACACTGACTTAAGAAATTAAATCTTTCTTTTTAATTGTCATAAGCAGTTTTATTTCTCCCACGGTGTACGCACTTTGGCAGCATTTTTAATCAGTTCGATTTAATCATGTAGCCTTTCTTTACTGTACGTTGTTGCAGTTTGATTTCACATTTGTGGCAAGCTTGACCTCAGATAAACTGAAGAATCTTTTCATGATTTTGAGGAGTATTTGTCTGCTGTCCCTCCTTTTTAAGAGGAAAATTGTGAGGTTTTTCTGATTTAATGATACGTGTGGTTCTGCTGAAACTATGCCACTTTCCCACTTAAGAAGTTATAGGCTCAATATATAATTTTGGACTTGGTTCATAAAGGAAGTCACAAATATTTCTGTGAGTTCCTGGATGTCTGCCACTAGCTGTAAACAAAGGCGATACATCTCCTGACGCTCCACGCAGGTCGATAGCGCTGTGTGTCCCACGTTGTAGTCTACATCCGGCCTCTCAGACCGACACGACTCACAGCTGTTCAGCAATTCACAGACCCAAAGATACCTTCATAACTTCTGCTCTGAGTACATAAAGTTGGTGTTTCATACCAGTAGTGTCACGAGGAACCTGATGCAGTGAGAGGCTTTCACAGCGTCTGCCTGCAGTCATTCGACATCTGATGTCAAGGTGAGAGTGGACATCAAGCGGACAAGTTCTGTGGACATCAAACCAATTGCATTGCATTTTTTCCAAAGTGTCTTTTGTGTCTCTCGCAATCTGAAACAACAATGACGTGACAGAAGTGCATCAGAGTAGCCGTGCGGCTACTAGCAGAACCTTACGTAGAATTACAGTTTTACAAATCAGTCTGTCTTAAAGATATGATTTCAGAAGTAAGTCTGATGTGCAGAGTCATACTTTTGTTCATGAGCTCTGCCTCGATAGCTCTGGTTTGAGCAACATTTCGGGCTCATTATTGGCCAGTTTGATGGTCTGATCCCCGGACTGGCCGCTGCAGAGTTTCTCCACAGGTTGATGCCTAACTTTTTTGACTTTTCAGGTCGCTACGTTTAATTTTCGACATCCCCTGCTGCCGAAACGGCCTTATCCACCAGGCTTGCTCCTTACCGCTGTCATGGGAACCATAGCTCTTATAAATGAGGGTTGACAAATCGTCGGCCTTTCCTCTCTCACTGAGAGTGGCATATTCCACTTCCCTAATGCGACCCACGCCCAAACACTTGGGACACAACTCATGGTCATTCTCAACCAACTCACATCAGCATTGTTTAAATCACAATAGGGGTTCAAGCTAGCGAGGCTTGAATGTAGGCTACCACGTGGTATTTATAGCCGGGACAGGCAGGTATCCTACACCTCGCACACACATGACTCCAAAAGATCTGGACCTGTGCGGAGCGTGAGGAGACATATCCCCTTTGTGTTCAGTACGACTGGCATTTAGAAGGAATGAGATTTCATTTCATCGCAAGCATGAAGTATTCGTCTTGGTTGCTCCTGTAATGAAATTGAGAAACCTTTGGCAGGCAGGCGGGCAGGTTGCCGCAGTACTCTCAGTGCCATACTTGAACATAAGTTATATGTCTGGATAGGGAAGAGCGGTCACCGCTCATGAGCATAGCGACCTTCATCCAGTCACCTTGGCTATTTAAATGTCTAGAAATGCCACAGACAAAGACTGCGCACCTTGGGGATGACTCGAGGAGTGTATGGTTTTATGTCAAGCATTGCCGGTTCTGGTTTGGTGTGTCTAAATTGTTTTTGACAGCTTAAAAAGCCGAATTGAGGATAAAAGAGCACAAACGACACACACACACACACACACACACCAACTGCTGCAAAGGACAAGGCACAGAACAAGCAGGCCTTTTATGATGTTAGTTTGCTTCTATCAAAGAAAATCGACTATGATCTTAACGTGAATAACCACATGTTACTTGGTTTGAAGTCACTGAGGGTAACTGGTTTGGTTTCTACAGGAATAAGGCGACATTCACGCTGCCAGTCCTCTTGTTTACACTCAAACAAAGACGTGGTAGGGTCCTGTAGCCCATGATGGGACGTTACTGGCACTTTTCCACCAGATCAGACACTTGGAAGAGATTTGCAGTGACTGTTTATGAAATCTATCTACCTCTATATCAATCTCTGCTTAGATGCCTGTTTACACGTTCGTAATCTGACCTGTGCCAATTCAGCAGAATTCAGATTCTGTTTTTTGTTCTATCAGGAAGCATGAAGGTGGTTAAAAGACAAAGCCGTGAGGTGAAATGTCGTCTGCTTTTACTTACTTTGACCTTTCTTTGTTGTTCACCCCATAGAAATCATGTCTTCCAGGAGCGTCGGTCAGACGTCTACATAAAGGCCGAACCGAGCAGTCCAGAAGGAGGCGGGGGAGGTCGGACCAGCCCTGGAGGAGCCTCCTCAGACTCCTCTCAAAGCGGAGGCGGAGGAACCAGAGGAGACGGCACTAAACGTTACTCCCCGCCACTCTACACACCAGCTCTGCGCTGCCACTTCAAAGACGAGGGCGGCGACGGTGCGGAGGAGGGCTCCGCTGGAAACGGTGCAGGGCGATGCAAGTACGCGCTGAGCACGCTGCCCAAGAGGCTGTGTTTAGTTTGTGGGGATGTGGCCTCGGGTTACCACTACGGCGTGGCATCATGCGAGGCCTGCAAAGCATTCTTCAAGAGAACCATCCAAGGTGTGTTTGCATGTTTGAAGTTTTTGCATAGCAGAACAAGCAGCGACTGGTTTCATGTTTTCCTCCGACACCTTCTGAAATGTAACAAGTTGACAGGTTTTATGTTTGGAGTAAAATGACACCGACCGTTATTGATCATCACCTCCTGAGAAACAAAATGGCAAATCATATTTTAGAAAATTATCCGCCAAGTCACAATATTTATATCTTTTAGCTTCACAGGGCTAGTATTGTAGTATTTCATTAAGACGTTTAAACAAATATAAGCGCACAAACCACAATACATCCAAAAAAGTCGGGATGCTGTGGATAAAATGCAGTGATATGCAAATCTTTTTGGCCAGTTGAAAGATGAGATTTAACAGTCAAAGTGATAAACTTCGTCATATGATTCATATCCAATCATAACGGTTTTTAATGCAGTGCTCCCTGAGGACTCGAAAGTCACGAGCATTCAATTCAGGCATCTTTTTTTTCCGGCCTTGTCCCTGATGTCCTTATATCCAGAGATATAGAGAGTGCAGTGGTTAGCGCTGTCACCTCACAAGAGCACGAAGGTTCCTGGTTCGAACCACAGCTGGGGCCTTTCTGTGTGGAGTTTGCATGTACCTCCCGTGTCTGTGTGGGATCTTTCCGGGTACTCTGGCTTCCTCCCACAGTCCAAAGACATGAAATTAATTTAGTAAATTGGTGACTCTAAATTGCTCGTAGGTGTGAATGCCAGTACCTGGCGACTTGTCCAGGGTCCAGCTCCAGCCGCGACCCTGGTTACAAAAAAATGGATGGATAGATTGCAGATGGTGAAATCCCTAAATTCAAGTTGAGAAACTTTCGATGTTGTCGGACTATTTGCAGTTTTTCACAAACTTTCACAGTCTTTTGTTGCCCCTATCCCAATTTATTTGAATGTTTTGCAGACATTGGATACAGAATGAGTGTACATTTACAAAAAACACTCACAAGTTTATCAGTCTGAACATTCAATATCTTGTTTTAGCATTCAAATGAATGTAGGTCGTAACGGATTTGCAAATCATTGTGTTTTTATTTACGTCACTACAACCACCCCATCTGGTTTGTTCTCTGTGTTAAACTGAAACCATGAACACTTTGCAGTTTTTGTACCGTATACTCATCTCCTGACCTGTAAATCTCTCTGTTCTTCCATGAAGGTAACATCGAATACAGCTGTCCAGCATCGAATGAGTGCGAGATCACCAAGAGGCGCAGAAAGGCTTGTCAGGCATGCCGCTTCACCAAGTGCCTCAAAGTAGGCATGCTAAAAGAGGGTGAGTGTTTATGGTCTTTTTTTAACATTCACATTATATCTGATGGTTCTTTGTGCTGGAATTTTAAATATTTTGTGTTTTCCTGGCATGAAAGTAATAAAAGAAAATTACTTTTCTCAATGTAGGAGTTCGTCTCGACAGGGTTCGAGGTGGAAGGCAGAAGTACAAAAGGCGCCCAGAAGTGGAGAATGCAACGTACCAGAGTGCGCCTCTACCGCTGACAAAGGAGAGTGAAAAAGGTGAGATGTGTGTCCTGTCATTATTTTTTCTTTTGTTCCACCACAGTTCAGGTCTGCACGGTCTAATGCTATTAAGAAAATCAATTTGTGCAAATGAGATGAAAAGTGACTCAATAGCACTGTTTAACTATCAAATGGCAGCCAGAGCTGAAAGACTGTGGGTGGCACATGTCGCTCATGGAAACTGACCATGCAGTCAGCCCACAGATAACCTAAATAAACTATGTACTGTATATTGGGGCTGTCATTAATGTCTAGTTGGTTGTGCTTTATTTTATTTATTTATTTAATTTTCTTGCAGCAGAAGGTGTCTCGCTGTTGCTAGGCAACACACAATCAGCTGTCGGTTGTTTGTGTGCTGCCGAACTACATGTAACTTCCAACAGCAGCTGCGTTTAGGCACTTAAAAACACAATAATCACAGACAAAGACGGCTCGGGGTAGTCGGCAGCAGTTCAGTTGGGATGTGAGCCTGAACTCGTCTGATTCGGAGGAAGAAAGACAGAAAGAGAGAGAGTTCGTCTGCTCAGAGTTTGATCTTTTTTTCCGTTTTAAACTCGAGGCGGTCAGAGTGTTCCTCCAAAAAATGCAAGCGATCCATCAAGAGCTTATAAGCAACGCAGACTACCCATTGAGTTTGGTTATAAAATGGCGCCCTCTACTGCCAAAATATGGTCACTAAATCTTTGCAGGACCTACTTGATCATCATAACTAAACGTGATGCCAGTGTCTTTGTCAACATATTACAATCCACCCCAAGAAGGTTCAGGGTACATTCAGACGAAAATTCGGTGATATGTGGCAGGGAAGTTGAGCCGGATCTGACTTTTGGAAACATGCAGCCTGACGTCACGCTATCAGATCAGGCAAACCCTCCACAGTTAGCCTCAAACGTCTCTGAAACTGAGACTATCCAGCTGGATTCATGGACAAAACTCTACCTTTTGTGCTCCTGCGCTACCTGTCTGAACGTACCCTAACAGGTCTGACATTAGATGGGTTAGTATCTCTGTCCTTTATCAGTGTGTGGGTATCAGTGTGTCTGTGAGCGTGCGCTCCAATTTTTTTAGTGCATCTTACTAATCCATTTTTCGTCTATTTTGTGACACAGGATCCTCCAACATCATCGTGTCCCACCTTCTAGTGGCAGAGCCAGAGAAGTTATTTGCCATGCCCGACCCTCTGCAGCCCGACACAGCCCAGCGCACGCTCACCACCCTTTGTGACCTTGCTGACCGTGAGCTGGTTGTCATCATTGGCTGGGCCAAACACATTCCTGGTAAGAGATGCAGAGAAGATAAAGTAGAGGAGGAACGAGAGCCAGTGATAGCAGAGGTGGAAGAGATGTAATAATCCAATCTCAGGGATCAGGAAGAAACTTGCTGTGTCATATATCACTCAGGACATGATTTCTGCACCACCTGATACCAGAAATGTGAACCTATTGCCTCTACATTTAATTCCTCTGTCTCCCTGTCTGTTTATCCCCATGCAGGCTTCCTGTCACTGTCCCTAGCAGACCAGATGTCGGTGCTGCAGTCAGTGTGGCTGGAAGTGCTGGTGCTCGGT
The DNA here is from genome assembly GCA_036365135.1 of Miichthys miiuy. Taxonomy (NCBI): domain Eukaryota; kingdom Metazoa; phylum Chordata; class Actinopteri; family Sciaenidae; genus Miichthys; species Miichthys miiuy. Next base: position 20,046,285 of record CM071616.1, read on the forward strand.
GTAGCGTACCGCTCGCTTGGCTGCGAGGACGAGGTGGTGTTCGCGGAGGATTTTGTCCTTGATGAGGAAATGTCACGTGTTGCTGGACTGACAGAGCTAAATGCAGCAATTAGTCAACTCGCTCGCCGTTTCCGTGCACTAAACGTGGACCGGGAGGAATTTGTCATGTTAAAAGCCATCGCACTCACTAACTCAGGTACTTTTACTTGTGTAGCTGGAAAGTTATGTACACAACTAATAGTGTAAAAGTGTTAACAGTGGTACAGGTTTTTGTATCTCTTGTCATGATTAGATCACACTGAAAATACCTGATAGTGTTCAAGTGGTTTTATTGAACACATCAGGCTGTCTGACAGCCTCTTACAGTGTAGTCATCATCACATCAGAGCAAATTATTACATTTTAATGATACTTTTCTGATTTTTTTTTTAGCTTATTACCACCTCTGATAACAAATGTCTGAGGAAACCCTGCACAAAACTAAGTGGAACAGTCCAAATAAATCTTATTAAGTACATTAGATAGTTTATCAGCTAAAACTAATGCAGTCCTGCAATAAATTCTACCTTCATGAAGTTTAAGATGTTCAATCCTTGTTGAAACCCTACAGAGAGCTGTTGAGTCAGTGTTTCACTAACAAGGAACACACCATTAACAGATGGGTTTGAATGGTTTATTGACCAAAATGTAAGATAGTGACTAAAGCTTGTATCTTCTTGGACACTGCTGTGTTGTGGAGAATCTACCACAACGCCAGGACCCTACGGAGAGTAGAAGGAGTAAGAAGTAATAGAAACAAAAGAGGCTCGGGGAGGAGGCGCAGAATACAAGAGCGAAAGTGGAGGACATGGCTAGGAGAGTATTTATAGTTTATGCTGGAAGAGGCACAATCGAGGCGTGTTCCTGCTCCTGAAACTCTGCTAAAAACATCAATTGTTGTGCTGCTGAATTAGATTGTGTTATACTGAGAGGTGTTTCTTATATTTAGTATAACCTCGTTGATATAATCTCAAACCACAGCCACAAAGATGACCATAAAACTGAATGAACATCTTAAACAGTTTGAACTAAAGGTATAAATATAAATATAAATTGTAGGATTTGTTGCAGGACTCTGTATGTTTTCCTGTCTTAATCTTAATCTGTCACATACTATTTTTAGGCTTTAACCCCATTATTTGATTGGTGCGATACAGTATCTTGTGTTGATGTGGTCTACAATCGTGGGATTATACTGTCCTGACTGTAATCAGTCCAGTCTGTTGTCCAGTTTGATGGGATTAGGTGCATGTCTGCAGACAACGGCCCATGACAACAGGATAAAGATCTTGTATTGCCAGTGTTAGGCGCAGTGACTGCTTTATATTTCTACTGGTCTGCTAGTCTGGCAAGTTTAACAGTCGTACATTTTCTATAAACCTTCCTTGAAGATTCAGTTACCGTCAACAGCAGATCATCCAGCATGACTTTTTGTTTTGTAAACAGAAGGCTGCCATTAGTTTGCATTTGTTCCAGTCACTGCCCAACACAGGCTTTCTTTCTGTTGCAAAAGCTGATAAAGCGTTAACACTGTGCCTTACCTTGTGCTCCCTGCTGTTCTGTCAGACTCTGTTTACATCGAGGACATGGAGGCTGTGCAGAAGCTGCGGGACCTCCTCCACCAGGCCCTGCTGGAGCTGGAATGTCAGCGGCACGCAGACGACCCCCAGCGGGCGGGACGCCTACTTTTGACATTGCCTCTCCTCCGACAGACTGCTGGTCGTGCTCTTACCACCTTCTACAGCATCAAGACCCGTGGTGGCGTACCCATGCACAAACTATTCCTGGAGATGCTGGAAGCCATGATGGACTCTCCATAGAGTGGAAAACAGCAGCAGCAGAAGTGAAGAGGATTCAGAGAAAGACCCAACAGAGACCTAGTCTTCAAGAGTGGATGAGTGGTTTGTAAGAAATGAAAGATTTTATTTGAGAATTAATAATGAGGCTACATGAAGAAAGGCAAAGAATATGAGAAAAGAAAAACCTTGTGTTCATGTCCCTAAGTGGGGAATCGGTTATTCACAGAGAGGTGTAAACTGCCAAACTTGAGTAAAAAGGCTCCGAGATCCAAGAGTGAAAAACATCCAACACGAATGCCAGAGAACTTCTCAGTTTCAACTATTTTCATGGCGTGTTTCATCACAGCATCCACCTGCAGTTGCAAAACCACTGAAGAACAACATTTAGATACCCGAGAACAGACTGCACTCATGTTGGCTTTTGAACTTTAAAAAAAAAAACAATGCAACATCTACTCAAAAAAAAAAAAAGCCATAGTAACATATCTGGCGAAACGGCTCGAGGGGTCCAGTAAAGGATCAGATTGACATGCACATGGAGTGCTTGTATTTACTATAGCGTAGTGTGCCGTTGTAGGCAAATTCATAGGACTTACTTGCAATATGTTAAAAAGCAATATCGATTATTGTCTGTCACATTTTAAATGTGGATAAAATGGTGAGACATCTAGCTGTGCGTGTAAATCAGTAGTTCCCCACTCTCAGGACCCCCGGGTGTAGATTTATTTCAGAGTCTAGCTTCTGGTAGAGACTAATTTGAGTCAGGACCTCCAGGTGAGTAGATTTAAAAATCTAGGAAGCACTTCTGGGGAGAAAAACTGGAGTTGGGAACCATTGGTGTACGTAGTAGGTGCAGGAATCTTTATAAAAGGTTGTGCAATCGGTTTGTAGTCCAGGAGAAGTACATATGAAGATTGTGTGCTCATAAAATGCTCTACTAAGGAAGGTAATATATTCAGTGTTGTATGTAAATCCTATCGGCACACAAAAAGCGAGCGTGTGTCGGTGTGCAGTCTAAACCAATGAAGCTTCACTGAGATCAGGGAAGAACACTTCGACATTAAAGCCAGTGTGGCAACGGCAGTGGTTAGAAAAGAAAATGCATACGCCTCATCTGCTTTTTTTTATACTCTCCTCCTCTCATTAGATCGAACCGTTATTTTTGACTTCAGAAATAATGGTCTGCCCTGTTCGACCTGTTTGATTTGTGGGCTGTAATGTCTAATTATAACCCATCTGATTGATCGGTGTATGATGATTTTTTTTTTTTTTTGTGCTGCATTTTTCTGCAGCCGTGAAGTTGCATAAAAGATCTCAGTTGTTTCAACGTGTACGTACATCTGTTGAACTCCAACTCGGCCGTAACGGGCTCAGGACAACAAGAAATGCAACATATGCAACATCTTCCTCTTGGATGTTGAAACCTTGTGTGACAAACATCCTTAAAAGTCCTACTCATAGTTCAGCAGGTTTGTATACTTACAGTAGAAAGCTTCACATGCAATGCAAGGCTACAGTGTCTGACGTCAGATCAGATCCGTAAATATAATATTTAGTGGTCTAAAGGGCCGTGAATCTTTTAGCCATGTACAGTTCCATTTAAATAAACAGAAACATGCAATTTATAGTGGAAAATAATAATAATAAAGCCAGCAAATGTGATACAAATTCCCCATTACAATTATATTTGTGCAGCTTACAGTGTTCTGAAATTTGTAAAGACTTGAAACTTGCTTTTTCATACATTTTCCTTCCTTTTTAGGATTTAAGGGTATTTTATTTACATTGTGACACTGTCGTGGGGTTTGAAATGAAGCTTTCCATTCAGGATATTATGAATACTAATTGTTTGTTTTTTTAAATGTAAGCAGTGGTGTGTGTTTTCTGAAAGCTGATTGTCATATTAGGGATCAATTTACATACATGGCTCTATAGATTTAGCAGCATGGCGAGGCTACAGAGGGCTACCTCAGGAGGCAAGAGAAAGCCAGATGGCCAAATAACTGTGGAGACAACTGTTAATTGTGGATGTTTTTGATTTGGGTTTGTTGAATGTCTTGCAGTTGCCCCCTTTTTTTGTTTTTGTTTTCATAACTTTAAAGGTGTGTACGGCTCATTAATCACGCTTTATAAGACGCCCCCACACACACACACCCACACGGTACAAAGCTGGTGTGAGTGACGGTGCAGCTCGGAGGTCATTTACGGCAGTTCAGATTGATAACGGTTCAACTTGTAACACAGCGAGCACTGTGGAGCAGGGACTCTCGTTCACCTGTTTGGTGACTCATAGGTTACAGCTAAGATCATTAAAAACAATTTTTGCTCTCTGATTTGTTTTTACTAATCTAATTATTCAAACGGTTAAACAAATATAGACGCTTCGGTCAAATTAAATCTGTTAGTTTCTTCATAACTCGATTTTTGTTTCATTAGCAACATGTTTTAGGTACGGTGGGTTAGGGTGAAGGCAAGATCATTTGCAGTGTCACTGTTTAAAATGTAGTTTTATTAAAATATGTGCGCATTAATATAAATGAGCAATACAATAAATTACCAAACCTCACACATTTCCTTGTATAGCCACAGTGTACATTTAACATTGCCAGTTATAATGAAGAATAGCAAAACTAAACGTTATATTATTTAGAAGTTCAAATCAATGTTTGTATTTTGAAAAGACTATTTAAATGATTAAATTCTATTTTTTACTCAATTTACCGTTGTTTGTTGACACTGCTTTATTTTTGTGTGTGATATTGGCTGTGAATTTCTGTGTGTAGGCTATTTTTTTGTTTTGTTTGTTTGTATTTTCTTTTTGTTTCATTTAAATAAAAACAGTTTGATGTCCTTGTCTAAAACATGTCCACATTTAAAAACGACAAAACAAACAAAAAAAAAAAATCACTGTGAAAAAAGTGAGATCGTCCACTGTCTGACGCAACAGGGGGTGGATTATTGTAGGTGCTTTGTGTTGTGTAATAAATGGACACACCACCACCACATATCATTGGTCTCATCTCTACCTGTGTCTACTTATATATGTGTATTTATGTGTGTGTGTGTCAGATACCAGGTGGTGTGATGTCTAATATTTGTGACCATGCAAGTGATAAATGGACTGCACTTATATTTCATCCTGATGGCGTTAGCTGCTGCTCAAGGTGCCGATTGCTCATCAGTTTTCGGGAGCTAACCATTCACACACTGATGGTGCAGCCTTCGGGAGCAATTTGGGGTTCAGTATCTTGCCCAAGGACACTTTGACACAGATCATCTGAGTAGTGGATGACCCAGCTCATGCAGTACACACACATTTGGACACACTCTTAACTCATGCTGTGGGACAGTCTTTCAAAGATTGTGAAAAACACCAGCTACTACTAGTAGTATTTGATTGTATACCCGACTGTACTACCATTATGGACAATGTGCTTGTGTATTCATGTTTACAGCGATGCAGGTGTGAAAGCTTTACCCTCTGCAGCTACAGACAGGTGACAAATTAAAGAAAAAACCTGAAAAATGAGTGCAGAAACTTGACAAATGCAGATGCATCCTCGCAGTTACACTGCACAGTAATCCAATCACGCTCTGGAGTGTATAAAAAAAAAGCTGAGCAGGCCCTGTTGATTATGATTTTGTGTCAAGGTGTGAAGAAGAAAAGATCTACATGAGTTTGAAAGAGCACAGATGGTTCAACTGGCTCGTGTTTAAACAGGAACAGGGACTAAAGTTTAGTTTAGATCGGTGGTCAATGGCACATGTCTGATGCTTGTACATTAGTGTGATATGCAAGGAAAAACAGTAGAGCAACTCTTCCTCAGGTGACTGACTCGTCAATGTAGGATGTGATCAGACTGTCAACAAGAACATTGCCAATTACGCAGAGAGGATGTTACAGTGGGGCTGCAGTGGTTTAATCTCATTAGTGGTATAAAAAACAGAGATGTGGAACAAAGTGATATGAGTGCATGTGAGACATACACCCAGAGAAAGGTACAGGCCTGAGCTATGGGAGATTTTGGACCACCACCATCATCAAAATGAGAGAATATGTTTTGAATGTGTTGAGTTCAGGGACATTGACAAAACCAATGCAAAAGTGCATTGAAGCTCTCTGGCAGCATTTGCAAATAAGTGTGCTTGAGCTAAGATATTAAGCATGCTCAGGGTTTGTAACTAACTTTAACTATAGTGGTGGATGAAATGTAGGACAATGAAGGTTCCTCTTGCTTTATATTTAATAGTTAGTAGTAGTTTTAGCTTCAGTCCACTAACACATTGGACAAATGGCTTCTTGTTAGCAGATGGCACAGGCAGACAGGCCCCAAATCTGAAAGCTAGATTAAAATCATAAACAGCCATACTCAATGTGGGGCAGTACTGTAGATAAGAGTGGTGTGATTTAGTGCGACAGTCCCGCTTAAGTCAGGTCGAGGTGTGTCTGTCTGAGAGAGAGCAGAAACGGGATACAACACATACGCCACACAGCCTACAGAGCTACTTAGCGGCACACAAGTTAAATAACGAGCTACGATGCTTTTCGTAACAGCCACTCTGAACAAGAGCGCCCGTGTGGTCCAGTGTCTGCGGCTGCTACACTCGTCTCCCATCGCTAAAATGCCGATTCAGGTAAGATTTACACGGGTGTAGCTGACGTTAGCTGTATATGCTACATATGTATGGCTTATGTAAAAGGACGCGAAGGAGTCGAAAGTTGACTAACGGCTACATCTTTTACAGTTAGCACTCACGGTGCTAACCCGTCGCCATGATGACAACCGTTAGCATCGAATGATGTTTCATCTCAACGTCTAACGTTCCATCGGTGCCGCCACGAGCGACTTTCTCACCAACGCCACCTGCTCGGCTTCGTTATAATGAAGCTTGTCAACTGTTAGCTGTCCTCCGGCTCTGCTCTTTTTATACCTACAGTCACTCGGGAAAAACATCTTAAAGACCCGCCTTTTTAAACACCTGCGTAGTTACCGTTAAAAATGTTGTTGCCCCGTTTTTAAAAGTGGGTCAGTGCGTGTAAGTTTAACGTATAACTTTAGAGAATTAGGTTAACTTGCACTGTTTGAAAGCTTACACCTCACAGCTACCCTGCGGACACTATTTATAGAAAATATCCTCAAGGGCATAACATTAATAAGTTTAATGTGTATTTCCTATCGTTTTTTAAAGTATTTTAATAGCTGAGTTAATAAGTGCGTCACATATTAATGCGTCACTTTCTTAAATTTTTAGGCATTCAGCCATTATAACACCTGAATCTGTACCTGGTGATTTGTCGCCCTCCAGTGGCCTCCAGCCCGTCTGTCTGTGCGTCTATTATAAAACTAATCTAAATCCTGTTCAGATTATCTGCATCATTTGTGCAAACAACCAGGCTCTAATCTAAGTGTTACTGAGACAGAGACAGAGAGAGAGGCTGAGTCATTTTAATAATCCCTGTAGCAATTAAGTTAAAGCTTATTTGATCATTCATAAGTTTTGTCTCACTTTTATATATAGCTCGACAGGTAAACATAAACATTAAACTAATTAGTACAGATGGAATACTTAGAAATATGGATATCTATGTATCTATAAACTACAATACCATGTGTAGAGTGCAAATGATGCCAAAAAAATGAATGAGCCTTTTATATCTACAGTCGTCTTCTATGGTCGTGTCTAGATGGCAACTTTAGATTTGCAAAACTCTTGTAAGATTTGTTAGTGTTGTTTGTCCTTGGTGAAACTCACCACTGACTTATTGTTTTAACCCGAACCATCATCTTTCTAAAGCTAATTAAGAGTTTTGGTGCCTAAACAACCCAAAAAAAAAAAAAAAAAAAAATGAAAATGCTAAATCTAAAAGGAAAAAGCTAACCGGTCTATTGGGTGATAGTCCTGTGTGTGTTTCTGTGTGATGCACTCATCCACTGCACCCACCTCCCTAACTGAAGTTGACTGACTTCCTAAAGTATTTGTCAAACATACCAGTTTTTCCAGACCATTTGTTGCTTCATAAAACAACAAATTGAGTCTTGGTTTTCTCCTTGTACGACCGCAGAAGCACTCCAAACTCATGTTTAACCTCCATGTTTAGTAGCTCAGAACGGACAAATTAAACTCTAACTCTGGAGTTTTTTGTGCTTTTTATAGCCGCTGTTTTTTTTCTCCTTCACGGTTAAAATCGTAGGGCGAGTTGAGGTGGTTGCAGTCCTCAACTAGAACCACTAAATCCTAAACACTGATCCTTCAAGAAGTCCAAAGTATAAAGTAATGTCTTCAGCAAATATTTGCATCTCTAGTCTATACTGTACAGAGTTCATGTGTGTACTGTGTTGGTCTATGCATCAGGAATCAACAGATTGTATGAAAGAAAGTGATTCTTGTTCTTCTACATTGTCTTCTCACCACCTAACAGGTTGGTGAACATCTCCCTGCAGTGGAAGTCCAGGAGGGCGAGCCAGGAAATAAGGTGGCTATGGATCAGCTCTTCAAGGGGAAGAAGGGAGTCCTCTTCGCTGTACCTGGAGCTTTTACTCCTGGTTGTTCCAAGGTACGAGTCCACACTCTCCTCTCTTGTTTGCTGTGTCTTGCACGCAACACTCTTTGCATCAGCTGATGTTTTGCTTCTCTTGCTGCTTTCAGACTCACCTCCCGGGCTTTGTGGAGCAGGCTGTGGAGTTGAAGAGTAAAGGCATTCAGGAGGTCGCTTGCATTTCTGTCAATGACGCGTTTGTCATGGCTGCCTGGGGGAAGGAGCACGGAACAGATGGAAAGGTATGGACTATAATAAAAGCTGACCACTTATTAACATCAGCCAGAAGATAATAATGTTCAATCAATCACACATCATAGATGTTTAAGAGCTGTGGACATTTTGTATGTGTACAGTAAATCTGGACTAAAAAGAGACAAACTATAATATTTCAGATATTAAGAATGTTGAGTTTACTGCTGCTTTCTCCTGCAGGTTCGGATGCTGGCTGATCCCACTGGAGCTTTTGCAAAGGTAAAACATCTGTTATCTATTATACGTAAGCTCTGTTTAATGCGACTGTGCGTACTCATCATCTGTCTTTTTCTTTCCGCCTCTCAGGCAGTCGACTTGTTACTTGACAGCGATCAGATCGTGCAGGTCCTTGGGAACAAGAGATCCAAGAGGTAATGATCCTTTTGCATTTTCATAGCAGATTTTTTCCATCAGTTGAAAAAACATTGTCAGGCTGTGTCAGAAATCACTCCCTAATAATATGACTCTGGCCTGTGGTCCACAGACTTTTCCTCTGCTCTGTGTTGTTGCAATGTCCATGGTATGCACATGACTAGTCGTCCTTTTCATAGATGTGTGATTCATAAGTGTATGGTCTCAATTTGCTGCTGACTATAGAGTTAACTGTTATGTAGTGAGTGGTGAATGAGTAAATAAGGGAGTGATTTCAAACACAGCCGCAGACGTGTAACCTCTGTTTGTCAGTTTTTATTCGATTTAGAGTCAGACACACACCAGATTCATTTAAGCGTGTGACGGTTCTTGAACCTCTTCAGGCAGCGTCTGGTACATTTCCTTGCTATAAATCAGTGTGTCCTTCATCCTCTGTTTCAGATACTCTATGTTGGTGGAAGATGGAGTTGTGAAGAAGGTTAACGTGGAGCCTGACGGCACAGGGCTGACCTGCAGCCTGGCTTCCAATATTCTGTCTGATCTATAGGGTCATTTCAAACCAAACTGCAAACGCATATTAACTGTAAAAGTTGCACTAACAAAGCTCTGTACGCACATAGTCATGCTTCCTCCTTTTCCCAAAGACTGATGCAAATGTCACATGGATGCTAATGTCGAAAACAGCTGGAAGCTAATCAATGCGCACAACTATGACATAAAATAGCAATCCAAAGTAACATGCATCATGCTCTGTATACTGGTTACTTGTGAGTAAATAAAATTCACCCTGAAAGCAATAATCTCTGTTTGCTGCGTGCATAGGATATAAAAATCTAAATAACCAAAGTAGTCGACGTTTGCCATCTGGAAATGGATTGACGTGAGGGAGACAAGCATATTGTATGAACTACCCTTAAATAAATGTTTAATCCATCCATCAGTGTCACCACATAATGGACTCCACTTCACACATTTACAGCATGCACCTTTTTTTTTTTTTTAATAGGTTTGTTGTGATTTTCATCAGAATTTAGATAATTGTATTTATCTGAATGAAACTGATCTACGAGGGACATTTGATAGTTCTGTGGCTGGAAAAGGTATAAAAAAGAGCATGCTCCTAAAAAGTTCTCAATGATACTAACGTTCACACATATTTATGTAAAATTGGGGTATATTATGAGCTTGTGTTATCGATATTGAACTTCTTAAAATGGACAACGTGAATGGAAACTTACTCTAGTGTATAAAAGTTTAAATCAAACTTCTTTCTAATGTAGAAGTATAACTTACCTACTTAGTTATGTTTATTGCAAGTAACAAATTCATGGCATAAAGCTGGATTGTTGTTAGTCTTCCTGTATTAGCAGAAGAAATGTTAGATTCTTGACACTCTGCACGCGTCCATCAGGGCCGTTTCTTGCCATACGCAGACTATGCGACTGCATATGGCCCTGCAGCCACCAGGGGTGTACATAGACTTTGTTAGCTGTGTATTTATGTACTTATCTCTTTTACATTACAGTTACATGTTTACATCTTTGTTAAGCTTTCTTGTTCTTGTTTATAACTCTGAATTTCTGTCTCCCTCAAAAATTGTTCTTGGAACTGTGTGTAACACTGAGAGCAATTTAGAACCGCAATCAAATTCTTTGTGTGTGTGTGTGTACACATGTTGAAATTGTTGAATAGGTTCAATGTTTGTGTTCAAAGGGCTGGTCTGTTTATCCTGTGAGTCAACACTCAGGGCAGCTAAAGCTCACGCCCTAACGTAAAGACGTAATGACGCAAAGGGGCGTGCGTATTGCATTTTTGTTCGCCGGTGTCTGCCTGGATAGAAACAGAAACTACAGCGACTCTGCAGCGAAATACGGCGATTTTAGCCCGGACCGGACATTAAAAGGTAAGTTAACCCTCGGATCTAATAAACTGTGGCTGTAGCTAAGCTGTACTGTAAGCAAAAAAGCAGAATGAGACCCCCAACAAGCAGTAAAGTTAAGGATAATTAGCGCTCTGCCATTGTTAAAGTTAATTTGAAGGCGCCTAAATGGCGAGTTAGCGTCTAACAAATACCAATTTAGCTGCTTCTTCAATCTCACTGAGGTGAGGATTGTTTCAGGGCCGTGTAAATTTATTAAAAGAGTGTACACTCGCGGCTAACAGGCAATGGCGACTCTAATAATAAACGCAGTATAGTTAGGTTAGCTCGTTGTGCTAACGCTGTTAGCTTCACAGAATGGATTGCGCGCGCAATTCAACACGGGGAGTGTAGCGTGTTGTTGCTAATCACTAAAATACACAAACATAACGTGTGGTTATCTAGTTTGGTGTGTCCGTGTGTGAAACTACGTACGCAAATATTAACATTTTTAAAATAATATACCGTTGGCCGAGCCCGCTCGTTTGCAGCTGTTGTTACGGCAACAGGCCTTAAACACCTTTGAACACACCGCCACCAGTGCTATCCTGAAGCTAACCGAGGTGCTAACGTTAACCAACGTGTGCGTAACGGTTGAATATTATGAGTTTAATATAGTCTATCAGGGTGTAACAACTACAAATATATTGTACTGAACACTAGCAGAGCTTCTCAATTCAGTGAATATAAATAAATAAATAGATACTTAATTGATCCTGAGGGGAATTCCAGCATCCAGTAGCATTATGTAAACATATATTAAACCTACATTAAACTTATAGATAAGTCTGATTTTTTTTTTAATTTTTTTTTTTTTTTTACAAATAATAGAAATAAAAGTTTTAATATAAATAAGAAATAGATATTCAGTTATATGGTGTATCTTACAGTATACAGTGCGTTTAAGTAACATTCAAAAGACAGTAGTGTACTTATTCTGTGAATGTGTATTACATGTCATATACTTGCACATCAGCTCCTTTGTTTTAGAAGATACTGTGTATATATATTTATATTGTTTATATTTTAATCTTCCTATATTTTTTTTAAATATTTTTTACTTAATGTTTATTCTGCGCCAACTACACCAAGTCAAATACCTTGTAAGTGCAAACCTACTTGGCAATAAACTTGACTCTGATTCTAGCACATTAGGTTTGATATAAAACTGACTATGGTTAAAGTCGTGGATATAAATCTTAAAGAGCAGACAAACACACTGTTTTAGCTTATATACTTCCTTTGTAGTCCTCCAGTTGTATTGCAATACTACTGAGCAGTGTTCCTAAATTAGCAGATGATTCATCGGTAGTGTAAGTAAAGATTGCTTTAGAACAAACATGGCAGACTGTCACCGGGGATGATAAATGGCCGCTGATGTCTGTAGGCTGCTGCAGACTTGTTTGAATCTATGATGCCTTGCCTGGGTGCTCCATCATGGATAGAGCTGCATGCTTACTTTCACTTTTCTTATGACTGCATACGGTTACACTGTCCATGTGGATGAAAATACGATCGACTGAAAGTTGAGTCAAAAGCTTAACTCTGTAGTCCGCACAAAATGATTTTAAATGGTTAGTGAAGGGTTACATTCCCTCTGTAGCATGAATTTTATTGAATGTTAACATCCTTTTCGTCTTTTTGTGTTACAGTTCAGTAGCTGGTCTTCTGTGATCTGCCCACAAAGCAGCCATGTCGTCGACATCCCAAAAACACAGAGATTTTGTGGCCGAGCCCATGGGGGAGAAGGCGGTGATGGCTCTCGCCGGCATCGGAGAGGTCCTTGGCAAAAGACTGGAGGAGAAAGGTTTTGACAAGGTGATTTGACTTCTTCACGTTATTTGAAATATTTATAGAGTTTTATGTAATATTCATGTAAAACAAGTAGCAGAAAAATCAGGGTGTAAGAGCGGCTGATGTTAATAGTTAAAGCAGGTCGTCTAACTAGTTTAAGTACGGATGAATAAAGCATGACTTGATTAACAGGTTATTTATCATTCATTCCTTTCCTTTAGAGAGTAGGAGCGTTCACAGGAAAAAATTATTTATCTTCCAGCAACAAACGATAAAGCTTGCATTAGATTCTATAATGTGATGGTAAAAATCCTCTAGTTTATTTAATTTTTCCTCTTTATCCAGTAGGCCAACCTAAAATCTGTCTATCGTTTTGATACGTGTGTGTAAAATGTCTAAACTAAACCTTTTCCACATACCAATCGTCTACTCATTCAATCATCGCGTCAGTGCTGCAGAGAAATACTCACTGTTGTAGCCGTCGAACACACACGCCTGCCTTAAATTCACTTTCTGTTGTGTGCGTGTGTGTTCATCTCTCCCTCCACAGGCGTACGTCGTCCTCGGGCAGTTTCTAGTGCTAAAGAAAGACGAGGAGCTTTTCCGGGACTGGCTAAAGGACACTTGTGGGGCAAATTCCAAACAACAAGGTGACTGCTATGGCTGTCTTAAAGAATGGTGCGATGCCTTCCTATAAAGCGTTCTGTCACTGTTTTCTACTCCTGGAGTCCAAATTGTACATTACCTCTTCAATTCAGCTACATACATGTGAACTGACACTGTACACACAAATGAGGTTTATTGAAGTTTTTAAATTATACTTAAAGCTGGTGATGGGTTTTCTGAATTTTAAAATGAATGGTTCGTCCGTTGTTTTTTTTTAAACTAAACACGGCTAGTTTATTCAATGTGCCACCTTCACAAACATTTTGATTTAAGTTTAACAAAGAACTGTGTAATGTGATAACCTACAAGTACAATCTGGACTAACATCTGTATCCACCCTCAACTCTCGGGCTTCTTTGTCCTATCTGCCGTCTTTTTTAAAAGCCATTGGAAAGTCGATGTAAGCTGTATTTTTTTAAAAGAGCACATCATATCAGAGTTTAGTATCATGTACTGTCCACATGCACTGTTTAAAATAATTTCTTCGAGATGTTGCTTGTCTAAAATGTTGCAGAGGATGTGACAGATTTATATGAAACAAAAACTAAAACCTCAAAACTGAACTGATGTGACACCGGCGACCTGAAGATGGAAATGTATATAAATAAAGATGCTGATGCCACAAACCCAAACTCTGTCAAAGATGTGTCAGTCTGTTGCTGATGAGCAGGCTGCAGCCTTAAAATAAAAATACCTGTGAGGCAAATGAGCTGCAGAAAGTGGAACATATTCAAATTGGTGCAGCTTGTTCTAAATAGAAACAACGATGGAGTAAATAGTCACCACCATATTTGATATATGATTGAATGTATTTGAAGCTTTGATAGAAGTTGATTTGTTTCTTATTCTGCATATTAAAACCCCCAAAAAGAGTGTCAAAGCCCATCCTCTAACCCGGAGAAGGTAAATCACTGATCTAAGTTTCCAGTGGCTTTAAATGGAGATGGTATATTGTGTGTTTTGTAACAACAGGCCAGTTTAGGTCATATTTTCTTCATAAACTGAGCTTGACGTTATCATCCACTGTCTTTCTAAACATGAGATGCCTTAATGCATGTTAGTTTAAACCTTTTGTTCACTCAGACGAACTCTAAGCTCTGCAGTAGTGCATGTCCAGGCTGTAATCTTCCACACATCACCAGCTGTTTTCAAGATGTAACCGTTGTGTAGCAGCTTTTTATTATAATTTTGTTGTTAAAACACTGGCTGACGTGTTTGCATATGACTGTGAAAACTCTTCAGTTTTTATATCACTGTTATTATAAAATAAAAATAAAATACAAGGGCACAGTTATCAGATTTGGACATGCGTGTTTGTTTTAAAGTAAATCACAAACGAGAGAAAACGTTTGATAACAGGAGGTTTTATTTCAATGCCTGATATTCCATGGTTACTTTTCTTTCTTTTTTTTTGTTTGCCAGCGCTCCAAATTTGAACATTTGAAATAATTTTTTGGATCCAGAGCAGGGGGGTTCCCAAAAGTTTGATCATGTCGGAAGTTGCCGTGGAGCTCGTGATGATGTGCTCATGTCTTTTTGTGGATATGACTTAACAAACTAAAACCGCTGCCTGTACTGTAGATGTCGAAATAACCACGGAGGAAGCGAAACCTTTTAATTCAGTACGAATTTCTTACTTCACATGAACGAGTCGAGACGTCGGGCTGAATTTTCTGGACCCCTCTGCTCTGAAGAACCTTTCGATTTGGTTTAAAAGCACATTATGTAACTGCTCATCGTCCTTTTAAATAGAAAACTGTTCATGTGACAGACTCCTAATAACCGAATAGTTGATTTAATGGCTTACATTATATATTAAATATCCTTAAACCCTGGAATGTTTCTTTTTTTTTTTTTTTGGGTCTGTGTGCTATTGAACTATAAAATCTCGTTTCGACGGCGGTCAAATGCTCAGAGTTGTTGCTTTAAGTTTCACAGTAGCACCTATGCACACACACGTATCCACATCCACACGACAGCAACAGTATAGAAATGAGCAAAAAAAATGCTTAATAAAACCTTTTTTAAAATAAATTTCTATGATTATAATCCACTCATAAACAGCTGTAGTCCTCGGTAGATACAAGTAACCGCCAAAAACGGGAAACATCCGAGACGATGCAGCTCTAAAGGGCGTAGAGGAGTGTTGTCGCCTCTGTCTACAGCTAGTCACCAAATGGAGATTTCAAGTATGAACTAACACAGGCTCGACGTCATCCTCAGTTGCCAGATTTTGAAATGTATGGACGATTTATAAGAGGAGAACCGACCCTGAAGCAGCACCATAATCCACAGACCTAATGTTGGTATATAGCCGCCCAGTTAAACGCTGATAAATGCTGCATGAATCATATAATGGGGCCTGTTAAGACACTTAATGCTGATTGTTTTCCTTTTTTTTTTTTTGGCAGTTACCTGTAAACATATAAGAGCATGAAATGTCTGTTTTCAACCAGATGATAGCTGTTTTTTTTTTTTTTTAAATTCTCCTATTTTTAACGATAATTGAGTCTTTATTGATTGAATGTTTATGTTTAGTTTCAGATTCCCATGTTTGTTCTTCCCCTCTAACACCGAGACAGACGTTAGCAGTTAAAGAATTTAGTTCAGTTGATTATGTACTGTACATCGGCAGCTTTTATGCAAGGTTACTATAGTACATTGATGTCTTATTTAGATTGGTAGTACATGTACACACTGTACATACATGTACATACTGTACAGTTGTACTTTTTTTCTCAAATCACAACAATCCCTGATTGGTCTCAAAGCAGAGCGCAGAAGAATTTCTTCTCCCTGAAAGGGTTCTCTGAGGTGGGCACAGGGGTGATCAGGGGGTCGTCGCAGGAGTGTGCGTCGCAGTACGCCATCAGGTCGGCGGCTGCCTTTGATACCTGGAGATGAGGACGGGATTTAGAGCAGCTCATGGACACACGTTTACATCAGGTTATCAACCACAAATCAAACTCCGTGCATTTAAAGACTGCAAGAAATTAGAGTTCTTCATCAGGAAGCCAACACTCTCCATCTTAATGAGGTATTTTTACACATTGGACACCCTCGTCTTGGTTGTATTTGTGTTCTTAAAGCTATCTAGGACATTATTTTTGTCCTAGAGGCTACAGGTACAAACACTAACGGTGTCAAACAGATCTGTCTGGATGAGCCTCATTAGGACTACTTGTATATTGTCTTTCAGCTCTGGTAATGATGGATATTATTTCCTTCTTCTGGAACTCTCGAGTGCCTGAGATGACCTTTTTCCCAGCATGTTTTTGGAACCAAATGGCTCAAAGAAATGTATTCAATTCTTTGTTTCTGTAAATCATTGGACCTCTCACCTGATTGCTTTGATTTTAAGCTTTAGTCTGAACACTTAAACTCAAACAATATCGCTCAAAACATACAGTTAAAATCGAGAAATGTTTCTCTATCAAACACAGTGTTGAATGTGGTTGGAGATGGGTATACTACTATAAATAATACCAGCTGGGTAAGCGGATGAAATGTATAGATTCACTTGAAGTTTGCGGCTCCAAAGGTATCATGATACAGCAGCGATAGAGCACGAGCACAAAAATAGACAACGATGGACAGAAAGAAGAAATACAGAATCGATAACCGTAGAAAAGTGAATCTGAGCGGGAATCGGTGCATAATTATGCGTAGTTAAATGTGGATTTCTCTCTAATAATGATCTAAAGGTTCACATTTATCATCATTTTTTAAAAAGATGGAACTATAATCAGGCAGAGTTTAGTCCAAACTACTTCTGATGTCTCTTGCTCTCAAAGTTAGACTTTGCCAGAGGTGACAGCAGCTAAAAATGCTCCATAAAACATGATATGAGCGTTTGTCCCCTATGTAATTTTTTTTTTACACTTAATGGACTGTACAAGGTGCCTCTGCAAGGTGTTTCTGTGACACCATTAGGAACATGACAGAAGCCCAACACCATTTGGAATCTCTCCAATGGGAAGCATTGACTTAAAGTGTATTTGAGAAGGTCACAGGCGCTGCTCTTCGTCTGCAAACCGACGTGCATGATGGAAGTTTGTCAAAAGTCTTCAGTGCCGTCATTTCAACTTTGATTTGAGGCTTTAGACGTATATTAAAAGATGATCAACTCTGCTTTTTTTTTGTGCAGAAGCATCAATCGTTTAAATTTATGGACGTGCTCGTGACCTACTGCAACATCACTTCCATCCTCCCCTTTTGTATCCAACATGTTTCAGCTCATCATACCATCACGATTCATGTCCGAATCTGAGGTGTTCAGATTGTCTTACCTTTATCCTGCAGAAACTAGCCTCTATCTTCAGTTGCTCTACGAGCTTCCTGGCTTGGCCGACACTCATGGTGCTGTTCACTGGGGTGTCTCCTTTCATCCTAGCCACAAACACAGCAAACATTTAAGCTTCATGGATGTAAAATACATCCTGTACTTTTGTTTTTATGATGCTTGAAACATTTATAGGTTTTCTAATCACAATAATAGCAAAATTAGCTTTTTAATACCCCATTTTAGGCGGTAAATCAAATATATGTGTAAAGTAAGACAAATATGATATGTAGCACTATATATGCTGAGAAAATATAGTATTTTATTGCTTATTTATAGATTTTGGCTGCAAAGCAAGCATGAAACCAGTCAATCTGAAGCATTTATATCCATTAATATTGTGTCATAGCTTTGGCACAGCTGCTACATTATGTCATCTCATATGGCAACAAAAGCATATATGTTCTTATCAAATGCTAAACTGGGGCCGAATTGGTCAGGTTTATTCACCATGGCCTGACAGATTCTCCCACTGAGAGCAGAGAAATATCAAATGTAAAATGAAATAAACGCTGCAGCCACACATATATTTATGAAATAATGAATAAATATGCATAAAACTGAGAAGAAAAATGTGTCACAGAGGGGGGAAAAAAACAAGTGAAATGGAAAAACGGAGCAGCAAAGGAGCGAATCTATTTGAACCATTCTGGACCTTTCCCCATTGTCTTTTCCCATCTCCCTCCATCCATCCCCCCTTTTCTCCTTACCCGTATTATATTGCTCTTCAGGTGCAATCTTCCCCCCTCTTCTCTCTGTATTTTCCTCTCTTTTTTCTGCCTCTCTGTGTCCCTCTGTAAAGCTTATGTTTGGTGATGATGGTGGTGGTGGTGGTGGTGGTGGTGTAGCCGGACCCCACCCCTCACAGACAACAGCCTGGATGGTACCCTGCTCTGTACAGTCCAGTGCACTGCAATTCTGCCACAATGAGCACTAGATTTGTGGTGGATGGATAGGATCACTCCCCCCCACGGCAGTGAGTGGTACCTGCCAGATGGAAGGAGGGGGGAGGACTCTGGTGAAGGTTTTCTTATGAGGGGGGTTGGATCGTACCATATCTGTGCCTGGGAAATTGGGGCCAGCTGGAATCTCACTGGTTTCAGCCTCTGACATGGAGCATGATGTGTCTGTATGTGGTGTGTGGATTTGATTTTTAGTGCTAAAAGATGACATATATCCTGGGATGTGAGCTCCAGAGGCCTGAATCACTACGTGTCTCTGTGCCTTTTGTGATGCCCACCCTCTCCTCTGTTGCTATGGGGACTGCTGCAGTCTAGTGTAGTGGTTTACATCACAGTTTAAAGTGCTTGTATTTAAACGGGACTCTCTCTGTGTGAGTGTTATGACAGATAAAAATGAATAAGGAATAATAAAGAATAAAACATGAAATGTCTGTGAAAGAAAAAGCAGAGTAGACGCGCTCTTGTTTCCGTTACTTCAGAGATCAGAGAGCCTGTGGAGGGAAGAGCTCCGTTAAGCACGACGCCTCAAGCTGCTAACGCGGTTTGAATGAATATCAACGCCTTGTATGTATGTAACTATTAAATAAATATTATTACATAAAATAACATGGCGGTAAGTCTTCTACATCGCGGTAATACACGAGCAGACGAGCTGGAAACCGCTAATTGACGTCTTAAGAACCGCCCGACGCCATCTTTGCTAAGCTACTGTTCCCTACGCTTTAATGGCGCTACGACAACGTCACTAAATAACGTCTCTCTTCTGGCGGTGACGTATCTTCTAATTTTACAATCTCTGGTAACGTTCTCGCTAGTTTGTCCTTCGTGCTTGCCGTCGTATATGAGCAAAACTCAAATAATTAAATGTTTATACACTCAAAGCATTTTTTATTGTTCTTTAAATACTAAAACGAGTTTACTACAATAATGATGAAGTGTTTGGTGACTCCAATAAACAAATACAATACTATCTGTCCACTATAATCTCTATTATGTATACAAGATCCAGTTTCCACTTATAAAATTTTTAATGTTTCATTTTTTGTTGACACTGTCAGAGAGGTATTATTTGACTATATGGTTGGTATGTTACTGGATGTAGTTTACAGTAGTGTTAAACTGGACTGCATTATGTTTATAGGTTTCTAATATTTACTTACATGAGAGGGCCACAATATTAGAAACACCTCTCAATAAATACAGTCCTGTACAACAACAGCACACACTAAGACCTCAATAATAAACATAATAGTTAAATAAATACCTTTATGGCAGTGTCAACAAAAAACTAAACATTATAAGCCCTACTAAAGTTATTATAAAGTTATTATTGAGGTTGTAGTTTGCAGTAGTATTAACTGGGCTGCATTATGTTTATAGGTTTCTAATATTTACTTACATGAGAGGGCCACAATATTAGAAACACCTCTCAATATAATACAGTCCTGTACAACAACAGCACACACTAAGACCTCAATAATAAACATAATAGTTAAATAAATACCTTTATGGCAGTGTCAACAAAAAACTAAACATTATAAGCCCCACTAAAGTTATTATAAAGTTATTATTGAGGTTGTAGTTTGCAGTAGTATTAACTGGGCTGCATTATATTCAAAAATGTTTCTAATATTATCACTCTCATGTATGTAAATAGGCTATATAGGGTATACTGTATATATACAGTGACATTTGAAGGCAGAATAAGACAATTGTGCAAGTGTGCAAAGGATGCTGAAATAAATCTGATTTATGTAGTGTATGTGACAGTATGTACAGTATGCATAGATTATTTATGAGTGATGATATTTACATCTTTAAAAAAAAAAGAATTTAAATGAATTTAAACTGAAATTACTAACTTTTTATCAATGATTATGTCTTGGTGGTTTGACCTATTGATCTTGGTTCAAGGATGTCCTACTGCGAGAGACTATTTACTTTCATAATAATATATATTTTAAAGATTTAAACATTAACTTACAAGTCTTAAATATAAAATCTGTGACAGAAACTCCAAAAGGTATGAACAACATGTATAGATAATGTTTACATGTTTAAAGAACAAAAACTGAATTTAAACAATGAGAAATAAATTATTTACAGGTACAGTGGATGTTTGAGACATTGTTACGATACTCGCTCGCCATGTGTCCACATATTTGATCTCAACATTTTGCTTTTTGTTGTGTTGAAATGGCTGATTTCAGTCTTGATCACCCCTGTTGGGGATTTTCACAGTGAGCAGCAGTTTGTTTGGATTTATAAGGTGCGACTGCAGCAGTTTAAGGACTCCATCTGCTGGATGATGCTGGCAGGTCTGACTGCATCACTGATCTGGGAAAACTACAGTAGCAACAAGCCGACTCCTAATGAACCAGCCAGGAGGTATGTGAGCTGCCAGCTTCTTTGGAGGTAAATAGTAAAAATAGAGGAAAAGCACGAGTGTCTCTGTTCCAATTATGTCCTAAAAATGTGTTGCAGTGAGCCAGCATACACCAAGGCCTGAAATGTGTAATTAATCATATAATTATAATTTTATCCAGTACATTTGGGCTTTTCTTGCTATGTTATGTCAAATAATTCTGATAAAACAAATGAACAGGCAGAAGAATTACAGGAAACACCTTCGGCTTCTCTGCACCACAAACCTCATATGTTTAATTTAATACCTTAATAATGATGCTATCACAACATTAAGTGATCATATTATGTTTATATTTATTCATTTCACTTGCTACTAGAACAGTCAAATAAGTTCAGCTTCATGACACTTTATGATTAGGAATAAATGTATTTGAACACATTATCATGTAGCTATAAGCTGATATAAAGTATGTTTCTCATTAACTATAACTCCTAGTGAAAAAAGTGTATATATATTTGAAAAATGCCTAATAACTCAACACAACAGAGCTGTAATCATATATAATAACATGTCAAGAGAGAGTTGTAAACATATACAAACGAAATGAAAAGCTAAATCTTAAGTTTCTAAAAATTGGTTATCAATACATTAGTTAAACTGTTTTGAATGCTACACTGCGTTATTAAGCATTCATCTCCTGTTAATGTGTCATTTGTGTATGCATTGAAGAAAGAATTATAGTTATTGACAAATAGATTAATAGATTGAATTAAAAATATCTTTATTTCTATGTTACAGTGTGTTATAAACAGACTTCTGTGAAATACCAACATATACCCTGTATCTCTGTTTCTAAATGGGATAAGAGCACACTGAATAATTATAATTTCTCCCAGGATGTTATTTTTAATATCACAAACTCATCTACAGTTTTAACCCACATTTTAATTTAGGACAGACTTGGCAACATTGCGTGTAATTTGAGGACCAGTTTTAATCCATTTTTTTTTTGTCCTGGCACAAACTCTGAAAAACAGTGACAGCAGGTACAAACCAGTACATGACTGGAAGGGCCGTATCTAAAACGCTCACCAGATGGTCCTCGAGAGTTTCTGTTTCATCTCTGCAGGTTGTACTCTGTTGTAATTAGAGCGGGTGCATGCCACCCGGAAGATAAGTCACTTAATTATACGCTGCGATAATGATAATAACGTCACGGTTAGTCACATGATAAAAAGACACACACATGAGCTGTGAGAAAAAAAGAAAAAAGATGATAAAAATGTTTAATTTTTTTAAGCAAAGAACATAGTTTGAACCTGTGTGTTTAATTATCTATTATGCTATAAATATGACAATTAATGAACTCTTAATACATCTATTTTTACTTAATTAACAATCCTTAATTAAGCTGAAGTTAATTACTGTTGTGCCACACAGGAGCCTTCAAGTCTGGAGACCTCAAAGCAGAGAAGCAGCCTGAGATTTTGGACTTGATTCAAAATACAGTAGAAGTTTCAGTCTGTGATGAATTTTAGTGACAAAATATTAGGAAGTCAGAAGGCTTTAAAGTTACCTTTAGTCAGTTTATCACCGCCCCAAACAAACTGCTGTTTCAAATAAAACCCGTTCGACACATTGTTGATGTTTTTATTTGAATCCATGCAGCAGATAATGCAGTTGTCCGCCTCGAGGTTGAAGTCAATAAATATTGAAACAAAGATGATAAATGATTTTCATTTCAACCCATTTGAGCTATCGACTTTATGATTTAACACGATGACGTGTTGGCTACAGAACGAGTCAGTCTCCATAAGCCGCCATGAATTTTTATAGAACTCACCTGTTCAAATTATATTAACAGAATTAAGAGGCTTTGATTGACAGGTGGGTGCCATTACAGGTGGCTTGTTTTGAGCAACCACAGCCCCACCGAAGGTCCACGTCTTTGCCCATTTCTAGATTAGCTGGTACGCGGGAAGGCAGGACTGCCGAGATGGCGGCAACCAAAGCCACCACACTTCAGAGCTTCACAACAGCTCTTCAGAAACCTGTGGGTGACATCATGGATGCGACATCCATGGTTTATACTGTCTATGTGTGGGATTAATCCATAAAGTCTATCTTATCTTATCTTATCTGTACAGTAGAGTCAGTACAGTACTGTCCCACACTGCACATACTTTGTGTTATTGCCAGACAGTAAATTTGTGTTAACCTCTCTCACTGATTGATCTGCCCTCCGGGCGCTCACACACAGCTGTGAATCCTGAACCCAGCTCTTATGTAAAGATGAACCAAGCAGATCTGGGTGGGGGTGATCATCTGAATCATCAATTGCAATTGGCCGTTTGTATCGATGGTAACGTAACTGCTCAATACTTTCCAAATAGACACTCCCCGACTTCATTCACAGAGTGCTGGTGATCGGCTGGCAGCGTGTGAGTGTGATCGCAAGCAAATTAAAACAACAGATACAGATAAAACAACAGATCTTTTTAATTAAAAGAGCCAGTTCCAGTGTGTTAACTAGAAATTAACATGAAGAACAACTTCAACAACAATCCAGCCATCAGGTTTTTGTACTGCACACTTTAGGATGCTATTCTGGGTAACATATTTCATCTATAACCAACAAAAGAGAAAGACAAGACAGCAATTAAATCACTTGATGGGAAATCTTCAAGTCATGTCACCAACACAGGAACCAGATTTGTCAGAGCTGCTGCTGCTAATCAAATAAAAAATGGAAGAGAAAATGAGTTTGTCACTCACACAGAGCAGCCACTGTCTAGAGAAAGATTTCAAACCTCTTTATGCAGAGTCTGACATCATGCCAACAAAGTAAAGTCACTTCTAAAGCAATGATTAATCTCCACACACGGGGTAGATGCTGCTGTCTGAACCTTTCGTGCTAGTAACTTTCTAAACTTTAAACTTCATGTGAATATTTGAGATAATAATCTTGACACTGGCTGACTTGCTAGCTACGGGTTCTTTGAAGCGTATTTCAACAGAACTCCACTTGACTTTTTGCATATTATTTTGTGCTACAAGATGATTTATAGATGCAAGTTTTTTTTTTTTTTCATTTTTTTGGGCCTTTAAAGTCTGAGATATACACAAGAGTCTCAAAGTTTAAATAAGCCCCAAAAGCCCATGTACACTAAGAATATATTTTATATAAAGAGGCAAATTAAATCAGGTCCAAACATATTCTAAAAACAGCTTTAACTTCAGGCACCCTAACTGCAAACTATATGAAATGCCCCTACTTCATCGTTCGCTAGCTTACGAATGTGTGTTTAAATAACTTTGTCTGCAGTACTGACATTGTAATCGATATTATTGTCATTCAGTGTTAATTTTGTCTATCAATTCTATTTTAAAAGTACTTGACGTCACATCATAACATGAGATCAGTTACATATACTGTATATAGGCGATACTGAATTTAAATATTTTTCTCCACTCGCACTAGAGACTTCTGGCAGATTGTTGCTTACTGTTACTGCAGTTTTATTGTATATAGAGCTAAAAATCAACTGAAATTTTGCAACTGAATCACATGTAGGATGTGAATGTGCGTTTAAATGTGCAATTTTGTATCACAATGATGTTAAATTCACTTGACGGAAACTCTGTCGCACGTACGTTTTTGAGATGCTCACGGCTTAAGTACAGGGATGCTTTGAGCCAAACGTTTGTGAATTAGTACTGAACACAAAGTAGAGCTGAGGCTCTTGTTGTCATTATTTTTGCAGGTAGTTGGTCATGAATCAACAAAAAGGATGAATAGAAATTTAGACCTGCAGATGTCGCTAGATTAAAGATTTACAAATCATCCTCTGGGACCATGAATGTCTGAACCAAATTTGAATGGTAACCAAAATTTATGGCAACCCATCCAATGCCAACCTCACGGTGTTACTACAGGCAAAGACTGCATATTATCATCAAAGTTAGTAGGATACATCATCTGGGAACCATGAACGTGTGTGCAATTTCATGGCAATCCATCCAATATTAGTTGAGATATTTCAATCAGGATGTGGTCTAACCTACCGGCCAACACCGACATGCCTCGAGCCATGCCTTATTTTAAAATCTGTGTTTAATTATGTCATGGATGTGTTTGATTTCACCCAAATTATGGATTAAAAGTTAAGGTAAATCTCGATATGCTGCACGTGTCAACACTGCACTTAGACATAACATATTTGTATCACAATAACATGTGATACAAATATGCATCTTGTTAACTGATATAACTCAGCTGTTCTTAATTTAAGTCTAGATTGGTGTCATATGTTTGGACATTTTTTTCTCACATACTGTAACTTAAGTCATGCATGAAACCATATCTGCAGAAATTAACACAGTAAAAGCGTCACAGTTTTATTGAACCACAGCGAACGATGAGATCAGCCTTTAAAAATATTTTACTGCTACATGTTACTGTCTCTTTTTTTCTTTCTATCATGCTCGTAGAGGAAGACCAACAGGTATAGATCCTACAGTTGTGCACACAGTCACTCTGAGATTAATGCACTGCACAGCGGCAGCCCGATGAAGCCTGGATTGAATTGGAACAATGTAAGCGAGGGGGGGGGCCTTTGTATTCAAGCCCACTTTGTAGCAGTCACCTTTAGCGATATTCACCACTTTGCATCGGCTAAATGTGACTTACAAAAGAAAGGTCTTTGTGATATAGCAGCATTGTATTAGTCACAGTGCATGAAGGTAAAAACATTGTCTAAATACAAGGACCAGTTACTACAATATGAAAATATTACATTTGCTTAAGAGAAACAATCCATTATGAAAAGGAAGAGGGCGACAGAAGAGCATCACAGGTTAGATAACATGAGTTTTTTGGGTCTCTGGAGGAGAAGAGGAGGAGGAGGAGGAGGAGGAGGCGGGACGGCGAGGTGAAACAGCACAGCATTACTATGATAGTCATACCTGAAGAGTTCTTACCCCCGTCAGGAAGGAAGGAGGTGATCTGCTTTTTTTTTTTTCTTCAATAATTGCATCATCATCATTGCTGAATGATTGAATCAATGTCCTTAAATTCAATATTTGGTACAAGGAAATAACACAAATGAGCAATAAAATACAAATAATTAAATTCCCACAAATAAGCAATGCACGGATATACAAAGTTATCATACATACAGTAACAACTTTCCTCTTTTCAACAGAAGATCTGTACACTCACAGAGACACCGGCCCTCCAGTTTATATGAATCAAAGTTTCACTTTCCTTTGACGTGTCTCTGAGGTGACAACTGCACAGCAAGTCCATACAGCGTGGAATTAAAGAAAACTGCTTCAACAGCCACTTTGCATATAAAGTCTATATAAAAATCAAGGAGCAATAGCAACAGGCCCTCTTCAATTCAGGTTAATACTGCACCTACTGTGAGCAGAGCTGAGCTTGGAGAGACGAGAGGAGTGAACAGCATGTTTGGTGGAGGTCTCTCCAGCTGAACGAAAAAGGCCAGATCTTCACAAAAAAAAACAAAAAAACACTAATACGGGTATGTTGACCCATGTTTACTGAGGTCTGATAACTGTAATACTGCAACACAAAACACGGCTATAAATCCTTATTGTCACTGCGGAATTGGAAGATGTCATTCTGCCCTGACGGCCTTTCGTAGAAAAGAAAGAGTCATGTAAAAATCTGTAAATACACACTTACAGTATATGTGCATACATAACATGATGAAGAACTGTAGAAAAATATATAGCCTATATCAAAGTCACTTAGCCAGAAAATAAACCCGACAAGCTGAATGATTTTACAAAGTCATACTGATAATGACAACAGCCGGAGGACCAAATTACACAAGGCTAAACTGAAGGCATTCTGGTTGTAGAAACTTGTAACAGAATCACGAGTTAAAATCTGGAAAAGGGGGCGACTGGAGTTTGGTTAAAATATAAACGAGAATTAAAAAGAAACACCAACAAAGCTTGGAAGTTTATATTCAGTCACATCTTCTTCTGATTTGTTTGGATTTTGTCGGACACAAGCTTCAACCTAATGTGTGTCAAATGATCTTTAATCAATAAGAGATGTGTGCCAAATCCCCGGACTATCAGAGTGCCCGGATATCCCTGTCAGACAAACAAATAAAACAATAAGACTCTTGCATAAAGGAATATTTGACACAGTTGATGCTTATATCATAAATTACTGCATGTGTGTGGCATCAGTTTAGAAAATGTGCAAAATAATTCTCATCATTAGCTAACAGATTAGAAAACTCCTCTAATCACTGATTCCTTCCATAAAAGTGAATTTACTGATATAATATGGAGTCTTAACAGGGTGCTTTGAAAAGCCTGCAAGTAAAATAAACTAAAAATAAACATGCTGTTTATAGCCCCAAATTTATGAGCTGCACCACACACAAGGGTGTCTGCACTGACTTTGTATTTATAACTGATTTATGAGCCACTTGTCCCTTCATATCTTTCTATGTGGAGTGATGTTTCTTGACTGAACACGACCTACAACTAACTGCCTGGACCTTAACTAAGCAGAGGAGGAATTCACAGTGAATCAAGTCACCTTATCTAATTAAACCGAAGCCTTCATAATAAAAATAATGCATAGTCATGAGGACACAGTTGAGGAAATTAAGGCAAAAAAAGAACAACTAATCAGCTACGACATCACCGTCTCATCTCACCTTCACAAAGGTATAAAAATAACTAAGTATAAAGTAGATTTGGCTTTAGGAAGTCAAATTGGTACTTTTGGGTACTGTGGGAAATATCACTTCCACAGGATGTCAAAATAAGAGAAGCCATTAAAAATTACAAAATAAAAGCTTATAGTTTCACACAGTTATGTCACCATAATACATAATAAATAGTTTGGGACCAGATGAGTTAAGCAGGATGTTGCCACTGTGTCGTCTTCAAGAACAGAAATGTGCTATTTAAATTTGAGGAAGTATCTGTCCGTGCACCGTAACAGGACTGTTTCATGCTAAACACCAAACAAGAACAGTTTTTTTTCTTTTTACATCATATAAAATCAATAAAAATAATCTCTTATGAATTAACTGTAAAATAAATTGTACACAGTTGGAGAAGGTCTGTTGTTTTTAAAGCACATTATTACAGCAGGATAACACCTGCCACCTAACCCGAACATCTCCAGTCAAATATACTGTAAATCATATTGTGCATAAAAAAATATCTGACTGTTGAGTTGTGGTTTCAGTTCTGCTGTAAATGTGTTTATAATGATCTTATTTTAGTGTATAAACCCGCATATGAACATGTAGCTTTCATTCAGACACATTAAAGAGGCAATGTGTAAGTTTAGGCCAGTAACAGAGCCTGTTCACCTGTTTGTTTTGAGTAGTTTTAACAGGTAGATGCTGTTACAGATGGTTTGAGCACTGAGTTGTCATTCAGTCCACCTCAGGTCCGCCGATGATCCACGTCTTTGCCGATTTTTAGATTAGCCAGGAGGCGGCAGAGAGAGGACTGCTCTTCACAAACCTGTGGGTGACGTCACGGGTATGAAATCCTATGATTTATACTGTCTATGTTTATTACGTGTGTCGACCAGGAATTACATATTGCCCCTTGAACTTACTTGCATTATTTCAGACCTGCAGTACTTTTCTGTGCTCATACACAGGCCGCTACACTGAAACAAAAACATTCTTACACATTTCCATGAGCTGTTTTCCACTTTGTGATAAGTTTGTTAGATTAATGCTACTCAATGCTACCTACCAGGTCCATACCGGTCTATTGCGCTCCCAAAGAAACAACAACAAATAGACACAGATCACATACAAAAACAGTGACTGAGGTCTGAGTGACAGTTCAGTTGGTGATAATAAAACAGATGCATGGGAAGTAAAGTGCGTTGTAATAACCTGTGTGTTGCTACATGTGGTTGGAAACATTGTAGATGAAGTCGGACATTACCGGCGAACCCATTCCATGTTTGCGTTCCCGTTCTGCATGCATTTATGAGTAATGGCAACAGAGTCACTGTGAATGTAAACAACGGGAACAAAAAGAATAAAAGAAACGTCTGAGAGTGATGTTAGGTCTATACAAAATATTGGCACATTATCTTATAAACAGTATACTGGATGATGATCGTGTTATTTAAGAGTTACCACTGAACAAATGAAGCATTCAGTCTTTTGTCTCATGGTTCACAGTATTAAAAGTGCACTAATTTTCCAGTTGTAATATTCCTCATCGTGTCGCTCTTCTAAAATGTGCTGCACTTCTTCGACACTCATTAATGCCACTTTAATCTCTCTAGTTTCATCTCGACCTGCGGTAAACATAACGCTCCTGACCCCTGATCTTTCTTACACCTGCGTCTCCACGCCGTTAAGTTTGGGCATCAGGATACGAGGAGTCACCCCGGAGTTGAGGTCCCTCTCAAACTCCAAAAGTTGGCCCATGAAGTTTAGATTCGGCGACACCACCGGACGACGGCTCCGCACGTATTTGTAGGCATCTGTCATTGTCATGAGGGTGTGCTTCATAAGGTAGGCGATGACGACGGTTGCAGAACGAGACACGCCTGCCTGGCAGTGTACCAACACTCCCTGTCCACTCTGATATGCCTCCTCTGTGGATGAGAGCAACAAAACAGGTGAGCTCCTTTAGCTAAATTCAAGAAAAACTGGCTTAATACAGTAATATAGTATCGTCCCATTACTTACGACCAAGGTACACTCGGCAAGACCTGTGACAGGTATCATTACATCCTAAATAAAGTTTACAACATGTTCCTGCTTTCATTCAAGACTCCTTAAAACATAATCTGTCTTTTAAACTACAAATTCAACAAAAGTTTAGGCAGTCCCTAAAGAAACTTGTCTGAATAGTGAATTTTTTTAAACCACAGCGTAGGCGGCATGAGTGGGATTAAGATTTATCTTCCGAGACAGTCAGTGCCACGGCTTTGAAATAAAATAATAACTGTTGATATAAAAGCTGTTCAATGCATTATTTCTCTTTCTTGAGCAGATGTCATCACAGAAAAAACTCTTATCATCTTTCCACTAATTAGTGGAAAATGTTGGGCGAGTTACTTAAGTAAAAATGGTAATAAAGTTAGTTTCATTACTCTGTTAAAGGTACCTTTCAACTCAAAAGCCTCCAAACGTTTCTCTGAACTCGAAACTTGTAGAAACAGTTTGAAGGTACAGTATTTACTGACCATAGACAGCTACCTTAGGCCAGATTCTGCGGCAAAACAGATTAATTTGAGTAGGGGTAGTGCGTTTTGGCTGTGGCAGGCTGCAGGGGGTGTCCAAAAACGAGAAGTTGTGGCAGATCCAACTTTTGGAGAAACACAACCTGATGCCATGCTGTGGTGGCAAATCAGATAAAACCCTCCACAGTCAGTCTGAAATGTGACTAAAACTGAGACAAAGTCTGATACTCTACCTGTTGTGGTCTGGCTTTGTTTATTTCATGTACCCAGCTTCTAAATCTGTGTCTGACTCACAATTTACGCTGCAAAATAGTGACACAAAGAAGTTTAATTTGTGTCTGATGGTTTGAGAGAGAGAGAGGGAGAGAGCAGTGGTCAAGCGACATAGAGAGTGAATGACAGCGAAGGAGCACCGGCCTCGATATAGCCGGTTAATCACCTAAATAAAGAGTTATTTCCTGATCGTTTTTGTCCAGCACAAATAAAAACACCCCCCCAGCAGCCTCCCCTCAACTGACACCATCACACAACCCTGCGGTAAGTCATTGCACGGCCTGATTTGGTCTGAATATCGCCTTAGCCCCAGTAACTGCACACAGCACTCTAGTCCTGAGCTCCTACCACTTCAGAAAATATTAATCTCTCAAAGTGCCACCATTATGGCACTTTATGCAGGAGGCAGACTTATTCACAATGCATTACTGCCCAACACTGTACTTCACTTCTCTAAAAAAGTCAGTGCTCACAAATTCAACAATATATCAGAGGCCAGACTCTCACCGATGAACTCAAAAACCTCCTCAAAGTACTGTCGAAGGTTTTGCTTGCTGTTGTCAGTGGCTGGCAGCCTTTTGTAGCGCAGTCCAGAGTTGACGTGGTAGAGCGGCAGGTGTGTGGTCACGTTACCACGTAGCCGATGTTGAGGCGCAGCAGTAGGTCCAGGTCTTGGGCGTCTCTCTCGTTCCCCAGAAACAGGAAGGGCAGGATGGGACTGACGACGGCGTTCTCCGCATCGGGTGTCATCACACTCTCATCGGACAGAGAGGCCGGCAACGAAGAGGAGAGCGGCAGAGAAAGGTGCACTGGAAGAAGATGAGACAGAGAAAGTCGTGTTATCTGCGGCCACAGAGCAAGAAATTACAAGAACCAAACAGACCTTGAAGTAACTAAATCACCAATGAAATCACTGTATTAGTTAAAGCTAATTAGCAGTATTTATCGGCTGTAAAAGATGTCTGGCCATTAGCACTTTGATTATTTTATAACTTGCTCGCTGAGATCCAAAGAAGCTGGATGTTCCCAAATGTGTTTGCATCTGTTCAAACCACAAAATTATTTAACACTTCACGGCGAACAAGCTCCGAATCATGACAGCGTATGCCAGAAACAGACAAGCTGCAGCCACAAAAGGGAACAACAGTTTAACTTGGAAACTAACCACAGGGATCTTTTGTTGCTTTCAATAAAGGGTTTAAAATCACTGCACGATGGCATTCATTATTTCAGTGGAAAATTATACGTATTTTACCACTTGCACAGGTGAATTGTAAGCTGCTCTTACTTCTGCTGTTCTCCTCATCTTGCTCTCTGTTCAGGGAGTTGAGGGCCAGGTGAAGTGACTGAGCCGTCGGCAGAGAGTGTCCTCCCTCCCTGTCCCTCTGCCAAGGTTTGGGTTTGATGAGTGTGCTCGGGGCGGATGGTGGAGGGGAAAAGGACACAGGTGACGCCGGGGAGGCAGAGCGGGGAGAGGGGGAACGTGGATATGCTGCGTCTCCGTCCTGCTCGAGACAATCTCCCATTCCTCCGTCTTTGGTTTTATTCAAGAGCCTTTTTAGCGAGTTACGGCCTTCGTCGTACCCAGATCTCGACCTGTACCCCATGAAATCGAGGGCAGCCATTTTCCCCTGCTGAAGCCGCCGTCGGCCAGCATGGTCTGTTAGCTGAGAGTGCGAGTATTCCTGGAGGTTTTGACAGTCCAGCAGGACAAGGCCTGTTCCGTTACTGCCATTTTGGACCTGGCCTGCACAGGTCTTCCCGACACCGCCACAGTGATTCTTTTGGGCTTTTGAATGGGTCATCTTCTTGGCCAGTTCTTCAGGCCAGATAGTACGCACACTGTAGTCATCATCGTCAGCTTGAAACATCCCCATCTGATGAGCTGCTCCGATGCCTCTTCCTGGGGGTTTGCCTCGGCGAGGGTTGAATGTCACCACTATGGGGTCGCTGCTGCAGTAGCTGCAGGTAGAGCTGCCTGTCTGAGAGGCTTTGGGGTTGCATCCCGTGACGCAGCTCTGTATCGCCCGCAGAGGGGCCGAGGAGGACAGCGGGGTACAGGGTAGGCATCCCCCTACCAGTTTTTTGCGAAGGATAGCAGGACTCTCGAAGTTTCCGGCTTCACCAGAGCAGGAGGCACAGGGAAGAGGTTTGAACAGGGTTGCTCGGCAGTCAGACACAGTGCTGTTGGAAGAAGAGGTGTTGGAGGTGGAGGCGGTGGAGAGACACCCACCCAGATTTCTCAGGCCCATTTCTTTGCTTCCTCTCTTCACTGCTCCGACATTGTGAACACAGGAAAACGAGGTGGAAGTGCTTCCTCCACCTCCTTGGCAGCTTGCAGAGTGCCCCTTATATCCTCTGCATCTCACCAACCTCCAGCAGCCGCAACTGAACGGGTGGGTGCAGTCGATGGTGCAGGTGTGGTCAGGACTGGGGAAGCCTCCGGCTTGGGAGGAGCAAGGGGATAAGGGTAGAGCATGCAGAATGTGAGGGTGGAGATCCCGGTTGTGGGACGGGTGCGGCTGGCTGAGTTGCCGATACGAGACTGGGACATGGGTGGGTTGGGAGGGAGGGGATGAGGAATAGTTGGAGTTTAGGATGGCAGCATGGGGCACGGGGACGGAGTTGTGGTGGTAGGGCAGACTGTGACTATTATGGCTTTGATGGACAGTTCCCAGTTTGGAATTTTTCTTGTGACCTAGAGAGGGAAACTCACGCTCGCTCCTGTTAAGAAAACTGCTGTTCTCCTTTTCTTTTTCACTCCTGAACTTATGCTGCTGCGCCTGAGCGGGGACGAACTGTAGGATGCCTCCGGGTGAAGTTGACAGCTGACTATGGCGACTTCGCTGTGACTTGTGTTCGGCTCCACCTGGCCTCCCTGCAGTTCCAGTTTTCCTCTCACCTTGTCCTTGATCCAGCTGTGAAGAGGCACATTTCCCTTGCTACCTTTTACACTTCCGTTGCGCCCTAACGAGTTGCTCAATCCACCTCCCCGTCCTCCTTTGTCAACCGTGAGCCTGATATCGATAGTATGTGTGTGAGAGGGAAGCCGTGGGCCAAGAGTTACTGTGCCATTGCTGTGGCAGTGGCTAGGGATGTGACTGACGCCCGCTGGGATGACGGGCTGGTCGCCCTTGAATTTCTGCACACGGGATGATCTGCGCTTGCATTCCAGAGTCAGAGATTTACAGGAGGGTGAATAGAAATGGGACTGATGAGGAGGGTGAGCGACTTGTCCATTGGAAGAGGCTGATATTTGAGAGGAGTGCTGTGGGATTGTTTGCGGGGAGGCCTCGCATAGGACTAAGTTTTTAGGGCGCTGAATGACCACTATGCGCTCATCAAGAGGAAGGGGAGGCATCTGGGTTTATGCAAAGCTGTTCGAAGAGGAAGAGAGAGACAGAAAGAGAGTAGTCAGAAAAATGCTGTAATTTCACAAACACAGGAAAATGTGGGGCAGTTTAGACACAAACAGTACATGCGGATGCAAGATTGTTAAACATTCATACTAGTTCTGTTTTTTCTATTGACATAGTTACATTTTAAAAAAGAAAACACATAGACAGCAATAGTTTGGTGTCTTTTACATATGAAGAACAAATACAAACCAACAACCAACAATGTTGCATCTCAGTGTGACCATTAGCACACATTTCCTTTCATACTTTCTGCAAATGAAAGGAGGCATTAGAATAAAGAGAATACCCACTGATGTGCATGTTTCATTTTAATGGTTAACACCCATTTAAACATGTACATCACAGTCTGCGACCTGCTTATACCACGGCCACTTTACCGGACAATTAATGCTCAAGAGTTTGGCATTCGAATGTAAACTGTTTACAAGTAATTAGGGTATAAAATTCAAAATCCAGAAATGTACAAGACTGTGTACCTGTTTGCTGTTTACTGCAGCAAATAATCCCAGTTAATCCTGATGGCAGTGAGGCTTTTTAAAAGCTCAGTCACACATCAAATGAGTGGCATTAATAAACCAAGTCGAGGCATGGTAAGTCATGGTAAATTAGCTTTTTCGGCTCTGTATAATGATGCCTACTTCTTAAAAAGGGACAAAAACTATCTTGCATTCTGCTTCGTCACAGAAAACAACACGATGACTCTCAAAATTATCTAATACCTCGGTGGGATTCTTCACTTTAGAGTCTGTTTTTAATGCAGGAGAGCCATGTAGCCTCTGGAATAAACCAAATTAACCTAATCCTTTGGGCCAATTAGAAACGAGCATTTGTCCAGGACATGGTATAAACAGAAGGTCACCACGCACACAACGATACAACTCATCTGGAGAGAAAAGTTTTCCCCCAATAACATAAAGAGATTAAGTAACTGTATCTTATAAATATGTAATTTGTAATAAAGTACACATATATAAGATTCCTTTGTATCATTAAATTGCCTTTATGATTAATGTTACTAATAACAGATTGGTACAGCTACTGCAGGACTTGAAATGTTCGTATTCATTCGTACATTCATTATAAGGCCGCCCTCAAACGTTAAGATGAAAAATTATTGTGGTTAAAGTGAGAATCCGCCCTCTGATACACACACACTGTTAAATACAATCAATCTGAGATGTTCAGGTCACCCAGGAGTTGTTTGTTTGATGAAGTACTTTAATTTACTTTTTTTGCTACACTCGCAGTTTGGCTGTAGGGGCTGGGTCAGCTGGGAGGGTGGTTAGCATGCTAATGTTAGCATTACATCCCAAAGCACAAGCTGAGGCTGCCAAAGTACGGAGGGCTGTTTGAAGGTGAGCGAGAGATTTCCCAGTAGAGAGGTTTAGATCACGGAAAGTGTAAATCTAAAGGGTCAGTTTAGATTACAAAAAGGCATATTTTTAGGGTACCCAGTGTTCAGGGTCCCCAGAGGATGACGATGATTTTTAGCTTTTTAAGACAAAAGTCTATTGTCTAATCTATGTTCCCCTAGGATGAACTGTAATCCATGTTATTGTCCAGTACTTTGGTTTATGGACAATTTAAGCTTTGAGCAGAGTTTCAGGAGCAGGACCACGCCTCAACCGTGCAACTTCTGACATTCCCATAAATACCCTCCTAACCTTCTCGTCCTCTTTCGCTCTTCTTCCCACCCACCCCATTTCTTTCTACTCTCCACAGGGTCCTAATGGGGGGGGTTGCTACGGTGGATTCCCCACCAAAGCTTCCCCACAACGCAGCAACAGATCGAAGAAGTGCAAGAGTTCACGACTCATTCATAATCTTTTGTTTGGGTGATGAATCATTTAAACATATCTTGTTGATGTTGTGGTCCTTGCTAGTGAAAAACCTCTCATCAGCCTCAGCTCTGCTGTGTTTAGTACAAATGTTAGCATGCTAACACACAAAACTGGACATTTTTAAATTAAATGATAACTCAAGACAGATCAGGTCTTTTATTTAAGGTACCTCGTCATTTACTGCTGAACTTTTAAGCCTTGTCTTTATAATTTTTACGTCTTGTTGAATTAAAAGTTAAACTTTTTTCTCTTTTTTTCTTATTGGCTTTATTTATTATGACATTTTATCATTGTACGGCCATTTATTCATGTATTATCTATTTAAGCAAAGTTCTATTCATTGTTGTCTATTTATATCTATATTTTTTGCTCTGTGAAGCACTTTGGGGTGCATGTTTGCATGAAAGTTTAAAAGTTTAAGATGGCCAGAGACTCCTAGTCTTATTTTTCAAGTTGACACTATTAAACAACATATTTTTTTTCATGCACTCTTGGTGATATCGAGCCATGCAAATAATTTATTTGTCACAGATTCAAGAGATCCATCATTTCTGCCATCACCCAAAATAGAGGCGAGTAGTTTCCTCACAGCAATGCAAAAATTACCTTTAAAGCATTCAACAGCAACTCTCCAAAGACCTCACAGTGAATCATTTTAGTTTCTACCGAAGTTATATTGAACAGAGTCTCCACCTCCATTGCACAGTGATTGAGGCAGAAATATATCTCCAAATCCGGACAAACAAAACACAATTTATCTGTATGGCTAGATACCAGGGGGAGGTAAGTGAGAATGTTTTATATAAATGCAACCTATTAAACTCCTTAATAGATGAAGATGGAGATGCACCGATGCCACGATTTGGCCACCTAACAACAAACTAGCCTGTAATTGCATCGTACATCACGTTTAGCTGTTTTTAAACAGTGTTTATTAAGGTGGATTTTCATTTGAATCTCTCAGGGAGTAGAGGACCATAAAGTTTAAAGGAGGACTTGGGGAGGACAACACTGGCTGACAGAACAAAGTGGGTATAAAATTAATACAGGGGGACAGATTATAACGTGACACTGTGTAGCACAGACTACAAGGGAGGAAGGAGCATGTCAAAATAATCTTTGTATGCCTTCAGTCCCCAACACAACACAGATACCGACCCATAGAGAAAGCAAACCACGCTCCAGCGTCCCCATGCTTATATCCACGCACAGACTCTGGTGATGACATCCTCATCTCTCTTTTTTTTTTTTCCTTTTTCAGCCTTGCCTGTGGTGGAGGGGGGTGGGGGTTACATTGACCCAGTTTTATCATGGTGGAAGTCACTATCACTCTGATCACTTTTCTCTCACACACACTGTAAACTGCAGGCTGGATAGTGGCCTTTTCACTCAGCTCATAGTCGTAGCTTCAGCAGACAGTAAGTAATACTAAAGTAAAGTACAGCCTCATCGATGCATTTCTCTGGAAGCATTACATCATCTTATGTCTGAAATCTGAGT
The DNA here is from genome assembly GCA_036365135.1 of Miichthys miiuy. Taxonomy (NCBI): domain Eukaryota; kingdom Metazoa; phylum Chordata; class Actinopteri; family Sciaenidae; genus Miichthys; species Miichthys miiuy. The sequence goes on from CM071616.1 coordinate 20,083,591, forward strand.
AGGAAATGTATTCATTTACATTACACACAGTCAAATCTGCAACATGACATGACATGTACATTTATTTAGATACAGTAGTTAAAGGTTTTCTATGTAACATTTACGCCAGAACCCCACCGGGCACGTCTCTGCAATGTCGTGGCCGCAACGCGATTCGGTCTGTTCTCCATGCAACTTCAAATCTCACCAGGAGAAGCAGAACGATTGACTTAATTTGTTCAGATTTGGTCATTTTAGTTTATGTGCTTCTACCACGAGTAAATAGGTTACATATTTTAATTGTTGTCATCCTCCGTGGCTGTGAAATGAAACCAACACAGAAGTGCCAAAAACTGCAGTTCCTTGAACGTCCACTTGAGGCTGGCTACAAAACAGTCAGCATCTACTGATTTATCTGTGTTAACCAACGTTCTAACGTGTGTTTGAGTTCCATTTCTATTGTTTTTGACGTTGAAACACAAGTTTTTCCCAATGTGCCTCGCTTTGCTCAGCCAGCATTTGAAGTGAAGCCAATGCAGAAGTGCTAAAAACTGCAGTTCTTCAAACGTCCACTTGAGGTTGGTTACAGAAGTGAGTCAGTCTCCATAAGCCCCCATGTTAAAATGTCCACAGCATAAATAAACATGTTTACAGCCTGGTACAAAAAACAGTTTTGGTCTCTGTAGCTAATTTCACAGATTGGTGCAAAGGAGACATTTTAGTTTTGATACTACGGTCCTACGAACAGATGATACTTAAGTACTCATTTTGAATGCAGTACTTGTACTCAAATAAGGGCTTGAGTATTTCTGCAGTTGTGTTCATCCAGATTTATATTTTTGGTTTAAGACTTTTAACCTTTTAACAGACACAACACAAACACTGAGAATCTGAATATCCCGTCATCTCTGTAGGTTTGTTCTCTGGACCTGAGGGTGAAAGGACTCAACTAAAAACTTGTTAAATGTGTGTGCGAGCACTGTTAAATAGCAGGTTAATTGAAATGGTGTTTAATTAACTGTGTATGTGAAATAACTCTACTCGGGTGGTCCTAATTAATCTGTCTTTCTAACACACTAATGGAATCTGGTAAAAAGCTGTAAGGTACTCGCTCTGCCAACATACAGTACACGCTGAGTGCTGTCGTGCTCAATCTGCTTCACTTGGAGCAGCCAAACAGTACAAAGTGTATATATATTTGTCTGATGCTTGTCAATAGAGGAAACTGTTATCACAGAAACAGACTTGTTCTTTTCAGTTTGTGGCAGTTTTTCATTATTGCCCCCTTGTTAATAGCTTCAATTGCCAGATCTGAGATCTGAGGTGGCAGCCGCTCTGACAGCTCTGATGAAAAAACAAAACAGAGAGCGGCGCAGACAAAAAGGGAATGAGCTGACTTGGAAAAAGAAATATGAGCTCTGTGTCTTGTTTATTCTTGTTTTGCTGTTTGTTTTTTTTGGTTTATCTCCCTGGCAGTATGTGAGGTCCAAGGTGTGGCTGGCTGTGCAGGTCTCAGTAACGAGACAAACCTGTCTCTCATCTAGCAATCACTCCTGCTATAAAAGCTTGGTCAAGACGCCGCTCTGATGTCAGATCATCCTGCTCCTTTGTTAGTTTTAGGTTAAGCTTAAGCATTTGTACCATTTCAGCATCTACTGATTAACCAGTGTTACCCTTGTGGCTGCCTAGATGACGGCCACCAGTGCCACCACACCTGTGGGTGAAGTCACCGATACAGCGTCCATTCTTTATACTGTCAATAATCTGCTTGCCCAACTCCATCTGGGACAGCAGCCACCACCACCTGCCTTTTTGTGTTAATTCCTGTAATAAACTCCTTTAAAACTTTACTGGCAACTGCCCAAAGCTCAAAATGTAGCAGTTAAATCATTAAAAAATGATCCTCTTTATTAAAATTATTAAGAAAAGAATCACTCTCTTTAGACGTGTATAGGTGTTAGATAGATTGATAGCATTGCCATTGAAAATGAAACTCTTTACAAATAATGTTAAGGTGACATCTTTCGGCCTGTCAAATACCCGCATCTCTCTTAATTTAATGTTTAATAAACTCCTTAAAATTGTACTGGCTTATGTTCTCTACATTTTGGGTCCAAATCGTAACACTCGGCTCAGTCTGATGGCCAAAACTGACTTCTTTCTTTCTTTTGGATCTCTAACGTATAACTGTTTAATTATGAAATATTGACAGGTGGATGCCACATTGGCATAATCTCAACTCCTATGTGTGCTCATACTCAGGAGGTAGCTCATCCTTTTTTGTAGGAGTCATAGCCAAGTGCACGACTCACAACAGTATGTGAGATTGCGTAATATATCTACCAGGCATATGACTTCAGAAGCTGACGGTAAAGTGTGAAGTAAGTTATGAGCTCCTTCTCAGAAGAAGCTGAAGCAAAACAGCAACTGAGGATCGTATATGAAATTCTTGACAGTGTTAGCTACTTACACCAGGCTGAATAAACATATGATGGATCAAGGTGAGGAGAGGCAAATGTATGCACATGCATTAGGGACATATTAGCATTTAAAGAACAGACGCTAAGCTTTGCAATCAGAATTCAAGCTCATGAGTTGAAATAAGAATTCACACAGATAAAAAGAAGACGAGTGCCACTCAGTTCCTCTTATTAAGAGCTGCATGAACCTGCAGGGGAGATCATGACACCCTCCCTCGGGTTGCTGCTACCCCACCAGCAGAATGAAGATAACGTCTTTACAGAGCCAGAAAGAGGACATTGGTACACATACTAATGTTTTTCCTGCTGGTTTAACACTTCTGTGTGTACTGATGTGCATGAAATGACAGAGCCTCACACACAGGACAGGAAGACAGCTGAGAGTCGACTATAAAGGATATCACAGTGTCGATTTAGGCAGCGTGGCGTACAGTGTCTCCAGCTGCAGCTGGGTTGATGCAGTGAGTTTTTTTGGGGGGACAAGCTGTTGAGGGGGCTGGTGTTTTTGGGAGCAGATGGCTGTCTGGCCGTGCAAGATTGATGGGGATCTTTCCATACCCTTTTCTCGCTCTCTCTCTCTCTCTCCGCCCGGGCTTTTCTGCAGCTCCTTCATCAAAAAGACACCTGACAGCTAAAACACCCACGCAGCAGACTGGACAACACCAGAGCAAATAATGCGAGGATGTGCTGCTAAATTACTGGCTCGTAAAATTGCTTGAGAATCCTCTGCTGCATGAAAAAGATTTTTTTCCATCACAGTAAAAGAAAAAAAAGGGCTTTTGGAGATGGTGGATGGCAGGCGAAATTAGTCATCTGAGTCACTTCTTTCCAGACGCTGATGAGCAGGCCGTTTCCGTCAGAGGACAATCTACATCTCGACATTTTTACTCATATTTAGCTCTGAGTTGGCACAAAATGACAGACGGGGGCGCGCTTCACTCTTTATGTGGCCTTCCTCACAAATAAACAAACTGACAGATGGGCAGCGAGAGCTATGGGCGCTAAGCACACAAAGATGTTCATGTTAATGTACCCAACAGCACTGAGGGTCAAACAGTTGGTGTCACGGATCCTACGGGAGTTTCTACATCGTCACACAGAGTCAGCAGGTTCGCTATGGAGCTGATGATGTGACTGAAAATCAATGAACAGGTTTTTACCATGCGGTAACCTCCGCGGCTGTGAAGTGAAGCCAATGCGGAAGTGCCAAAAACTGCAGTTCCTCAAACGTCCACTTGAGGCTGGCTACAGAATGAGTCAGTCTCCATAAGTCCCCATGTTAAAATGCCCAACTTCACAGCAGAAATAAATGTTTACAGCCTGGTACAAAAAACAGTTTTGGTCTCTATAGCTAATTTTCTCATTGATGACAACTGTACTGATGGTGAATTTTTATAGAACTCACCTGTTCAAATTATATTAAGGCTTAAAGTTATACAGAATTATCAGTGTGACCGCTCTGACTGACAGGTCAGTGTCGTTACAGGTGGCTTGTTTGAGCAACCAGGCTTCATTCAACCTGCTTCAGGTCCACCAACGATCACTCCCGGAGCTTCACTTACAGCCTTTCAGAAACCTGTGGGTGACAGCCAATGTTTTTACACTGTCTATGGTTTTTACATTACTAGATGGGTCAAATAATGCAATTACACAGTGTCTAATTCGAGGTGAGGCTACACAAGAAAGAGTTACGTGCCAGCTGAGACTGGGGCTTTTTGAAGTCTCCACTGGTTCGACTGGTGACTTCATGCTAACGACAGAAATGTCATGTTACCTACATGCATGTTGTTTAGTGTGGTTTATTTTTCCATGTGTCAGACTTGATTTATGTATTTTATACTGTGCATGCAGTTGGTGTCTAACAATGTTGTCTTATTTAGTCCAAAACATCTTCAACGTTAATATCACTCATTTTTTAGTTTTGTGCATGCATTAAGTAGTCAGTGTAGTATAAGCGTGTCCTGACTGAGGTTTCTAATATTTTATTTTTATTATATTTATTCTGCATGCTTATTCACAATCTCAATAACGTTGTACATTCTGTTTTTAGGGTGACTTTGTAACATCTGTCCAGAGACTACAGATGAAAAATAGCCTCTTGGCTAACTAAATGTTTTATTAATGTGCACCGTCCCTGTTAAATAAAAGTAGGGCTCAAAGGCAGCTTGTTTGTTTTTTGTATGGATTAAAGAAACAAGATATAAAATGTTAATACATGAGCTTTAAAGGTGCTGGCAGTTTTCATGTTGCTGTAGCTTCATATTTATCTGACAGACATAAATACTGAACTATTCCTTTACTTAAACGCTTAAAAACTGTGGATATTAAAGTCCAACCTCTGCTTTCTCTTTCAGTGAAATTACACCAACATGTTGGGGAGAAGTCCCTCTTCAGTTGTTATATAAAGACAGGGTGAGCTTCAGTCTTTTGTCCGTCGCTGTGAGGCCACTTTCAGACCTGAGTGCCAAAATATAATTTGAGATGGTTTCTATTCTGTTTCTGTTTGTTGTGTAAAAGAGCAGCTTGCCTGCAAATAGCAGGCTAGATAGAAAATAAGCTGTGTGAGCACTTGATTGACAATGAAGGACTCAGAGGAAAATACATGGTAGTTCCTTTGTGTGTTTATAAGGTGGTCGTTTTCTTAATCCCCAGGAGTGTGCAGGGATTGTCCACCATCAGATTGAAGAGACAGAATTAGACACGTTATTGTACATGTTATGATGGAAGTAAAAAAAAAAAAGCCTTCAGCTATAAGCAAATGTTGTTCTCACGAATGGAAAGAAAGCCTTTCCTTAGCCTGCACAGATGTTGATATCAGAGGACAAGCTGACAAATCAGCAGAGAAGCAGAAAATGATCGAGCTTATCACGATTTAACAAGCCAAACATAAAAAAAAAACACACTCTCTGATGGAAACACATTTATTTGCCTGTTTACCAAAGCTCTGTGGGTAGCATTCAATTTAGCACAAAAATGAGGTTAAAGTCAGCTTCTAAGAAACACAAATACTGTGCACAGCATTGCAGTAATGCTTTGACACCAATGTCACAGCAGCATGCAGAGTCTCCCCTTTAACATCCACCAGGGTGGAAATGTTAATTGTAACTGTAGCAGAATGGGCCGTAGATGAAGAAAAGCAGCAGAGAGTGAAGCGCTTCCTGCCTACCGCAAATATGATATGAATGATAATGACTACTAAAGCACCCTGTACAGATGGCTGCCGGCCAAAATGGGTGGAAATCACTTTTTAATGAGATATTCAACCCCAAACTTCTATAACTTCAGCCATTCAGTTACCAACAGCACCGTGAGTCATTGTCTGATCAGATTTATCGGCATAGAGAATGAATAATTAGTTACGCTCACACTGCAGCTTTGGAAGACTATTTTAACCCTCATGTGCTTTAAAATAGTACAAACGATGGTGCATTGTTAAGATCCGAGGCATGTATTTTATTTTCAGACCTCGTCACGTACAAATAAAGTGACGTTAATCTTAAATCACACTGTGAAGTGAAGTGGGGCAACAGAAAACAAACCAAAAAGGGATAAATTTGGGATGTTTCTATGACTCACACTAATCAGGCTTAAATTGCTAATCTCATGATGTAAGACTTTGGCATAGGAAGTGATAGCAGTGATTAACCAATTTCATTTCATTAACAGCAGTTAAAGACGTCACAGTTCTGGCTCAGCTACAGTTGTTGACAGTATAATTAGTGTTTCAGAGCTTCTGGGTCTGAAAAAAACACTGCATTTTCCCTAATGGTCAGCAGGGGGCAGCACCATTGGTTATAACCAAGCAGCAACCTCCGTGACTGAAGTGCCAAAAACTGCAGTTCCTCAAACGTCCACTTGAGGCTGGCTTCAGAGCAAGTCAGTCTCCATAAGCTCCCATCTTAAAATGTCCAACTTCACAGCAGAAATAAATGTTTACAGCCTGGTACAAGAAACAGTTTTGGTCTCTATAGATAAACAGGTGCGTGCCATTACAGATGGCTTGTTTGAGTACCCACGCTTCATTCAGCCGGCTTCAGCTCCACCGATAATCCATGTCTTTGCCCATTTTTGGATTAGCCGAAGGCAGCAGAGGAAGGTATGACAAGATGGTGGCGGCCAGCACCAGAGATTTTGAGCTTCAAAACGGCTCTTAAGAAACATGTGGGTGACGTCACCAGAAAAAAAGTCAGTTTATATGTAAGCTAAGGAGAAAATTACCCCACTTCTTCACTTTAGACAGTTTCCTGGAGAGTTTATGAACTCAGTCGCTAGTTTCAAGTCTTCTCCCACACAACATGATGTTTATTTTGTAAATTATGGTTACATTTTAGAGAAAAACAGACGATAAAGCAGGGTAAACTTTTGGGTGCGGCTACCTTGTGATCGACAAGTCATTTTCAGTGAGTCCGTCAACACAACAGACACAAAACTTAGATCAAACGATCAAATGGTGATTAAATATGATTTGGTTACTGAATTGCCTATTTCTTACCTCAAATACGAGAATGCTTGTGACCAGGCAGGCCATTTTAACATTTGAACAGAGTCAAGCCTAGTCTAGCTCCACGCTCTTGGCCAAATATGGTCACTTCTGGCTTTGCAAAACCAAAATGATTTGAGGCTGTCCGAAAACCAACGGCTGACGTCATGGTAGGTTTACACATGGCTACAGTACAGAGTGTTTCTGTCACTTACAGTCAATGACGTAGCGGTGAGATAAGACTTAAGGGCTTTGAGTGCAACCTAAACCAGGGAAAGGAGCACTGCATCATTTATAAATGAATGCTCACCAAAACAGCACGCAATCCCCACAAGGGAAGAACATCTGCGTGACAGATGTTCTCAGTTTCCTTCTTTCATTTTTACAAAAACTGCAAAAAAACAAACAAACAAAGACTCTCATCTGATTTTATACATCCGTATTATTGTGAAATAAATAAATTCATTACAATTGTAAAACCTTGAAACTCAGACTTTCCTCAGACTTTAATCATCCCATGAAAATCTATAATCATCTCTAATGCATCCCTACTTGGGATGCGAACAGGAAAATTACTTCCTGCTCTATGTAATGAGTTAGCTGTGACTCAGTGTGTTTCGTCAACAACGGCACGATAATGATACAATAATGACACACAATGATGAGCCTTGTGTTAATTAGTACGCATTATCAAATCGTCTACAATACTGCTGCCATTGTTTGACTCCACATCACAACACTGCATTAATCCTAATAACTTGAAAAGACAAAATATCTTTGCGTTTCCTTCTAATCTCTGTTAATGTTTTACTAAATGTGTTTTTCACTGTAATCTGCTTTATTTCAGAGAGTCTTATCAGAGCTCACACCACTACAGGCTACTGGGGCATCAGAATAATTACATCATTTAATCTCCACAGTCAGCGGACGTAAAATGATGGAAGCAACTGCACAAAGTAGCCAATCAGAGGGCAGCATGGTCTGGAACATTCAGTCATCTCTTCCATCCCTCCACTGCTCAGTCAAACTGACTTTTAGGACATGCAGTATCATAATCCCGACAAAGAAAAGGGATCAGTGGCACTCCACAACAGTGGAGTGTTTTTTTGATCTAATATTTTAATCAGAGAGCAAACCGGTGCTAATCAGTTTACAGACAACACTTCTGTCAGCACAATGAGTTTATAAATGATCATAAAAAGAGCTAGATTATAAAGTAAAGGCATACTGTAAGATTAAAGACAGCTTCACCTCCAATTTAATGAGAAATCCTAAAATAGAAAAGCAGCTTGGAGAAAGGTTTAGTGGTTGGTTGGGATTGGAGCCCTGTGTCACATAAAGATAAGAAGAACAGTAATATGCTTTGAATATATTTTAAATTCTGTCATTGTTCAGCTGACATTGGAAATCCCAGATCTGAACATGGCCAAAACGTAGTCCGCTGCTTGTGTCAAAGTATTCCTGTCCACCAAACTGTGACTCGTAGACTTCCATACCTACACTTGCAATTCTAACTGCGTTCACAACAAGCGGCAATCTCTGTTGCTGTGAAGTGAATGCTACATTGTACATATGTTTTCTATTTATATTTGGGCGGTCAAATGTTGCAGTTGCAATCAGCGAAGAAGAAGCGGCAAAAAAGTTGTGATTATCTCACAATGGTTGTACTCGAAATGAGACACTACCCTGCAGAAATAAGCACGCCAGAGCAGGAAGTACACAGTATACACAGCGTACTACACAGAGGTGTACAAACGGAAGTATCCGAATTTGGCACCGCATTTCTGAAATCCTGCAAACAAACAGACGTGGTGTGAAAAACATAATGATTCAGATTATTTGGGGGAGGCTCCAACCGAACAAACGTGGTCTCATATTACACTCTGAGCGAGCGTGTCCTATGCCGGCATTTGATCTATGTTTATTTTGAGTGTATTTTGATCTGAATAAGGGAAGAAGTTACTGCTTTCTCACATACACAGAAACTTGTTGAATCATGCAAGCTCAGGTTCAGGGTTTCCCAATGTGTACTGCAGGCTTTTCCCCTCTGAAAAAAAAAACACCAAAAACAATCTGGCACTGTTCTATTCGACAGAGAGTTGTTCAACTTGAACAAAAAAAAATCAACAGCAACATCTGTTAGTTGCGGCAACAGTCTGTTTGCATCCCCCGTCTAGAATTTATGCCAGACCATCTTCATATCCTTGAAGAAAATCTCTAAGAAAGTATGAGTGTGCATGAAAACAACAACAACACAGGATGCCCAGAGGCCGCACAGCGTCTCCATCAGCGTCACAACCGGCCTGCAGCATCAACATTTAGAAGAAGGGATTTAATGAAATTATCATCATTAATAGAATGAGTGATTGAGGTTATGCTCGGAGTATTCATTCTTGTCTGGAGCCGCTAAGAGTCAAAACTCTGCTGTGTAAGGCACTCTAACGTCACAGTTAAATGTCTAATTTCATGTTTTAACACTGATGTTAATGGCAGTTTTTCATCCGAGGTGTCCTGTACATCAATACAGGCTACATTAAGTAGCATTATTTGTCTTTTAACATGTAGTACACATTTCAAAGCAATCGTGTAACGTTTCTACCATGAAATAACAGATTTTAAATCATGTTGATGCTACATTGGCTTGAAATCAGGTGAATTGTGTCTATGTCTGTTCTCACACTATGTAACTTTGTGCTCTGGGTACGATCGCGTAACGCTTTACAGCACTAAAAGTCACACACCACCAACTATTTCACTGATTTTGGTGAAACTGGATCATATTTTATGCAGAAAATGTTTTCTGGTTTTCCCTCAAACATCCTCCGGCTGCTCCACCTCAACTCTCTGTGATTTCCAGAGTGTCCTGATGGACAGTGAAGTAAACTGCTGCCAACTGTAGCTGCTGTTAGCTCACTTGGTTAGCCGTGCAGCCGGGAGTGTCTACACTGATACCACGGCTCTTTGGACCACCGGGAGATTTGCAGGGCGAGCGGGCAACATACTCGGGCTCAGCAGACGTAGAGCATGGCAGAGGTGAAGAGGATGTTGATGGAAGAAGCTAAGAAGAGAAAAAGAGAGTAACCGAGCAAAAAGCTGCCAGACAAGAGTAAAACTGGGACTGACTTTTAGTCGTTGGCAAGAGCTTGGTGGAATAAAAGGCTGAAAGACAGACGCCGAGCTGGGCTTCTTGTTGTTGGACTAGTAAGTAATATTAGCTGGCTGCTTTGTCTTGTGTTGTTACACTCGCTTGAGCAGTTGTTAGCAAAGTTGTCGACTCACTAGTTTTTGATCTTAAGTAATATAATCATAACAAATACACGTGTACGGCTGTCTCACTATATTGTACATTTTAAAATGGATGACAAATAGCTTTCTATCCCTGAATAATAACAGATAGATCATTCTAATTTCAGCTCCTAAGTACCACAAAATTTATCTAACTCAGTGCAGTCCACAAATAATTCATCCACCGTTTACCAGCTTGTTTCTACTCAGAGTCATCAGGCACTATCCCAGCATGAAATGGGTAAAGGTAGAGAAACACACATGGTCAACACATCAACAGTCAAGAGTTTCTAGTCCTTCTGACCTTTGGTTGGACAAAAAAAAGGCATTTTAAGATATCACCTCGGCATTATGATGAACATTTTTCCTCCTGTTCTGAAGTTTCATAGACTACATAAATCAATAATGACATTAATTGTTAGTAATGCGAGAGACTTCTTCCTGTTGGGAGACAATGAGCCGCCATGCCGTCACTCCACAGCAGTGTTGTGGATCTTGACCTCTCTTGACAATAATCTTAAAGTAATGTCCATCGCTGAAGACATATGTTTCATAAATATCTCATGGGTTCATCTTTTTTTCCTCTTCCTGAGCAATCCCCCCTTTGTGTCATTGTAAACAGACTGCTGCAGAGTTAATCCGTTTAGCTGATCTTTTAAATTGTATCTTTGCAATCATGTAGAATATAAGATCGGACAATACGCTGGATCTTTACTGAGAGACTCACAGCAAATTGAATTATTGTTACACTGAAATATTACACCGTCACCAGTAATGGCTGCCCATTGTTTTATAAGGAAAAGGGGGGTGGGTGGATGAAAGAATTGAGTAAACTGTACAGTCTCTTATAGTTCAGGCCAAGAGACCAATATATGAAGTCAAAGCAGTGAGCTGCAGAGCACAGATAGTCATGTTAAGAGGGCCATATTAACACCAAGAACATCGTTTAAAGCAGGTTTAGGTTGTAAATTAGTTGTCCGACATTACTGGAAATGCACTGCAGTGATTCTTTAGTGTCTTGCTTGTGAAGTTAGAGCCTCTACATGAACAATCTGCCACGGTCTAACCACAGTTATTCTGTTTTTTATGCAGATAAATGAACCTTAAAAACACAAATTTGATTTCCAAATGAAGCTCTTGTCAGTCGGTCAGCATACGTGTGTCTGCAGCTCTGCAGCTTCATCCTTTCACATTAATTTCTGCTGTTTCTGTGCACAACTGTCACTGTTGACTCTGAAATGCATGTCAATAAATCACTGGTTGCTGCTATTCAAAATATACAACGTGCTTTGTGTGCTGCACGTCTCTCCTGTATCAGCTCTTTGTTGCAACTCTCAGCATCAACACACACACACACAAATAAACCACATTTTTAATATTTACCTCTGCATTGTTGTTCATATATGCAGGCCTGTTCTGCAGGCCAGTCATGGAAAATCTATCTCTTGTTTACACTAGTCGCTAGATGGCGCAATGCCTAATTTCTGTGTTTTTTAATCGCATCTTCGTTGCACAAATTTCTTTGAACCTTTCTCATGATGAGAAGTGAAGCTGATGTGGTCGACAGCCCTCAAACCCGGCAGGCCTGTGCTTTCACTTACTCTGATCAAAGTGTGGATGTTAGGCTCTTTTTTCACGTGTTTGCAGTCATTTGTCTCCATAAATAACACACGCTTTATTATGGCAACAATCATAACTGCTCAGCTCAATCGATTCATTGCATGGTTTGGCAATAATCTGACTGTAAATCCATAAAAATGCATGAGAAGCATCAAGGCATTGAGCGTTTTTTTTTTATCTGAACCTGTAGTGCTGTGACAGCCGCTGCACTAAAACACAGCCGGCTGATGGAGAGGAGGGAGGGGGGACTCACAGGCGGACAGGCCGAGCAAGACCCGATTACAACAATAAGTAACGTTACTAATAAGAAACATCACTTACATCAACAGTGGCAGTCCTGGAGTTTGTTCATCATTTGTGCGCAGCGGGATGAGAAATCCTCATGTCTGTGAGTGGACCGAGCAGCTCGACCCGATGCGTTGGTATGATCCAGATGTGTAACACCTTCCCTGCCTGCTCGATTTCTTCATGTATTTTTAAAAAAATAAAAACAAAAGGATGAAAAGAGGAAATGGTGATAGTAGAAGAGGATGCACAGCTCTGCCTCTCTTAGGATGAATGAATGAATAAATAAAATGTGATCAGGAGTGCTTTGGCTAACTCAGCTGGCGTCACGTCTGAGCGTGTGTCACTCTGAGCTGCGATGCGTGTGTGAGGAGACACTGACGGGGGAGGTGGGCTCTATTGTCTCCACTGTGGATGACATCATCCCAGACCAATGGCGAAACACACGAGATGAAGGGCTCAGGGGCGAGCACGCAGCACGTGCGGGCTTGGTGGAGAAGGAAGAAGAAGAGGAGGAAGAGGAAGAGGAAGAGGAGATGATGTTGAACAACAACACTGCAAAAATAAAAGAAATAAACAAGTAAATAATAATAATTTAGTTTGAAATAAAAGATGGAATGTAACTAAATAGTACATTTGTTATTTAGTAAAGTACCTCAAATGTGTACTTAAGTAGGCTTCAATACTTGAGTACTACTTTTCTAATGCAAATATTTTACTCTTTATTTAAAGGTCTCATATTTTACACTTTTCCAGTGTTTTATTTGAAGTTTTGATATTCATATGAAGATATATTTGTGGTTTTAAGCACCAAAAAAAACAACACTTTAATTTAGTGTTGGTATAATCCAGATGGGTGTGAAGTGAAGCCAATATAAGTGGCAAAACTGCAGTTCCTCAAACATCCACTTGAGGCTGGCTACAGGACATGTCAGTCTCCATAAGTCCCCATGTTAAAATGTCCAACTTCACAGCAGAAATAAACATGTTTACAGCCTGGTACAAAAAACAGTTTTGGTCTCTATAGCTAATTTCCCCCGTTCATGACAACTGTAATATATAATAATGTAATTATATTAAAGCCTAAAGTTATGCATAATTAAGAACGTGGCCGCTTTGATTGACAGGTTGGTGCCGTTACAGATGGCTTGTTTGAGCAACCAGGCGTCATTCAGCCCGCCTCAGCTCCACTGACAATTCACGTATTTGCCATTTTTCAGTTAGCCGGGAGGCGGCGGAGACAAGATGAAAGAGGTCTGAGTAGAAGATGCAAAGCTCTGCTGGAGGTTTAAGATGAAGAAATGAATAAATAAAAGCATTTTAAATCATTTTTGTTTGCATGAAATGTGATTAAATAAAAAGATATGCTAAAGTGGAGCGGTTAAAAACAGTAAACAAATGCAACTTTATATTGAAAAGACAGAAATCAACTCACTGCACCCACATACAAACTCGAGTGACAGTGGCTACACAGTGTGGATGAAAACCTGTGGTCAGCACCACAGTAATGCCATTTTGTGACGCAGACAGCCCGCACATACTGTATATCTCTACGTAAGATAGCAACCTCAAGTACAACAACACTGGACTATTGTGTAAAGTGAAAAAAGCACTTAAACAGTGTTCATTATGAATTCTGTTGGTCTGCAGTTAACTGTTTATTTTCTAATAATAATATTCAATTACCAGTAAAAGTCTTGCTTTCACATGTACTTAAGTAAAGGTACAGAAATTCTATCAAAATGTATTTAAAGTTTAAAAAATAGTAAGATTTATATTATTGGAGTTTTGTTACTGATGCATTATAACATGACACATAATGTCAGGTTAAATACATGAATAAATAAATACATTAATTCATTAAGCAAAATTGGTATATTAATATTAATCTTCTATCACCTAACCAGTTAGCAGTAATTATACATTTTATTTTGATAATATTTGCAGGTTTTTGTCTGTTTGTGTTAAATTTCTGTATTTTAATTAAATATAATAAATGTACAGTACTCCTATTATATTATTTTCCTGTTTAAAACGTATTTTATATGCATGTTTGATCAGTTTTGCCACACTCGCTCTGTCTAATTTGATTTCTATTAAAAGTATTTTAGAACACACACACACACACACACTAACACCATTATCTTTATCAGTTTGTTATTTCTGGTAAAGCCGCCTTAGCCCTAAAAAAAAAAATCCACTTTGCTCTCTTGAGAAGATGATTGACAAGGATGCCACGCTGACCAGAAACGATCTTGTTGTAAATCATCATGAAGCAGGGTTAGGGTAATGGAGCAGAACGGAGCTTCCACTTCCTAATGTTAGCAGCTAAATCCATTAGATGCATACATTAAATACATTTAGCTGTTATGACTACATTGTTGAGACATTTGACCTTGAATTGTTTTTCCACATATATCGGCTTGCATTTATTTCTTATGGCCTTTGTGAAGATGTATTGGTTTTTCTGCTGCTTTTTGAGCCATAACTACAGAGCTCTGCTTGCAGTCTGTACTGTGTACCAGTACTGAATCGATGGTCAGTTCAGTCAGTGGAGAGAAAGCACAGAAGGAGTCCAAGATGCCTTATGGTTGAAAGGTTTATTGAAGCTTGATCAAGGACAATGAAGGATTCATCAATATGCTTGTCATGAAATGATGCTGCCTCGATTCTGAAGAAGCTATCCTCTCTGGCTCGTTTATATGCCCTCAGGATAGTGCCAAAAACAAGAAAATTTGTTTACACTTGGTTTGTCCGACATCGTTTTCTAACTTGTAGATAGAGGCTTATATGTTATGTACCTATCTGTTGTGTCGAGGGAGTGAGACAGCCCTGTCCTCTGACCCCAGTTAGCATCGTGATAATAATATCTGAGTCCCTATAATAATCTAAGGTATTAACACTATTCCTATAGTGACCTCAAGACATATACTTGACCCTGTATTACATATGTGACATGCTAAAATAGAAAAGTACCATCACATCTGACCAAATATTCTTCGACTCCCCTATTTGAAGGCTCCCATAGATGTTCTAGTTCGACAAAGACATCCTGACCGCTGCCAGCTCCTTGGCACAAACTGCATGGTAACAAGCCGGCACTTTGATGGCCTGTGCCCACTTACAGCCCTGGAAAACAGCCCTGGCTGAGGGGGGTCTCTTTCAAGCTGGCCCACCCCATGAAAACCCCTTGCACTGACACCTCTGATCACCCGAGCTTGGTCATGATTAGACGAATTAAAACCAAGCAGTGTTGAGACATTAGGCGGTCCCATCTATTATGGCTCCATCTGAGTTGTGGGTTTCTACTATAACCTCTGAGATGTCTCACACAGCCTCCACACAGGAAGGAGCAGGAATCACAGCTTGTCTTCCGTGTATCACTGCTGCTACAAATACTATTACTTCTTGACACGTTGGTCCACTTGGCACTCCATGCAACACTGGAGACACTTCACCCACCAGCTCCAATTCAATTCAGGCCCAGTCACAGCAGTGAATGTAACGTGTAAAGAAAAGTCTCTCAGATTCCCAAATTAACAGTTCACATCCCAGTGTATAAATTAAAGAAACACTTACATCTGCTACACTTAGTGATGTAATGACGTGTAAATATAATAATGTGAATTATCACATTTGACACCAGCAGAGTAAATTAAATAATGTAAGTGTGTTTTTTTTTTTTATTTATGTTGGAAGTCAGTCAGAGTGAGGTTGCTGAAAAAAAGTCTAGTCTTAGTGCTCATTGCTTTTGCATGTACTCTATATTGTAAATAACAATTTTACAGTGTTTCACATAAAACATGAACACCAACATACTGTATATCAACACAGGCGGGATCATTGGACTAATGCATGAAAACTACAGATCTAATGAAGCTCATTTAATCAGTGATGAGACACCTGTCACAGTTTGTTGTTAACCACTGACTGTGTAAAGAATGGACAGCGTATGCGTGACTTCACCCAAAGATATTTTTTTGGCCTTTTTCAACCTTTATTGTATAGAGACAGCTGAAGAGTGACAGGAATGTGGGGAGAGAGAGAGAGAGACGGGGAATGACATGCAGCAAAGGGCAGTAGGTCGGATTCGAACCCTGGACCGCTGTGGAAGGACTGAGCCTTCGTACATGGGGCGGATGCTCTACCAACTGAGCTAAACGACACCACCCAAAGATTTCTGAACAGCCGGTTTGAAGCTCAAAATATGCCGCTCTGGCAGCTGCCATCTTGGTAGTCCTACTTCTTTCGTCTCTGTAGCCAGCCTCAAGTGGACGTTTGAGGAACTGCAGTTTTTGGCACTTACACACTGGCTTCACTTCACAGCCATGGATGTTTCCGCTTGTTGTTAAAAGAGTAACAGCTGTAAATGTAGAATCAAGGCCGGGAGTGGACATTACTTTTAAACCTCAAAAAAATCAGAGCAAGCTGTAGTTATTAGATATATTTCATTACTCAGATCTTCAACCAAATCACACATTCTGTTGTGTTAATGGCCTATATGTGTCACTGTACATGACTCACTCTGGCTGTAGCTGGCTCAACCTGTCCGACCGTGTACCCTGACGTCTTTGGTCACTTTGACTCAGCGAGACACTCTAAACTCCCTAAAACACCTCGATGTGTTTGTGTATGATTGAGCCAACAACCTGTCTTGCCTTAATCGGGGTTGGAAATTAGATTGTTGTAGTATTATAGACATATTGTTAATAAACAGTAAATAGAAAAAGTCAAACCTCCACCACAAATGCTTGTGCACAACACATATACGGTAAAATAAATCGGAGAAACTCATCAAAGTTAAGTTTAACTGTTTTTAGCCTCAGCATCCCTACTTCCCACGTCCATGAAAATGTATATGTCTGTCACAATTAAACACAGCAGTAATGACTGTAATCCAGCAGACCTATCATTACACAAAGAGCTTGTATCCTAAATATACATAATCTGTCTTTATAGCACACGTTCTCTGTTGCTGAAATGATTTCACATCCCTCCAAGAGTTTTATCTTGTTCTGACGACGTGCCTTGCTCTGCAGAGGTTTCATTATGAGAGCTTCATGCTGGCATAGTTCTTCTCTGTCCTCGGAGCAGCACGCATGGAGGCACAGTGTTGAATTTCAATGCGCTTCTCTCACCTCTTTATATCTGATTAGGAGGTTACCTCACGATCTGTGGCCAAAGTTGATTCATCTGGTCCCAGGAGGTGCAAGTGAAGTTTCGTCTAAGTGTGTTGAAGTAGCAGAACAGACTCTGTAGACTAAATGGAAAATATGTTATTTGTGCTGCATGGACAGTAACCTCAACATGAAAATGTCAGCACTGGCAATTCATTCAACTGCTCGCTATATGCTTACCTTTTCTTTACCACCCTCTGCTTGTGTTTGTCATAAACTACAGCTAGCAGCTCATTACCTTAGCGTAGTGTAAGACTGGAAAGAGACACGAAGAAAGTCTGCACACCATAACCTCTACAGCTCAGTAAATAACACAAATATGAACATATTTCATGGCAAAACCTTTATTTATACGGCATTATATGGGAATTTATACAGAATAAAGTAGCATTTTATATAATAGACTGTTAATTGTACATTAAAACACTGTAATATTTCTTTTATACAGCATTCATGTGGTATTTTCATGTCAATTATATAACAAAACAGTGTTTCTTTTGATGGAAAAAACTTGCATTTGTACGGTAAAATATGGAATAAAAAGCCATACCTTAAAATCAACAGTACTAATATCCTTTTAATATTTATGTTGTTTATGTAATATTTATGTAATCATATGTTTATTTATTTATTTAAGTCTGCTGCTCCGGACCAAGACATAGGATCAATAAAGTATCACATAATCTTCTTTATGAGACATTGTCTTCACCTGCTCAGGCCTTCAGAGGGGGCTCGAGCGTATCCCATCATGCTCTTGGCAGCAAGTACGAAACCCATCCACCCTCAGCATGTGTATGCATATTAAGTCGACGGCTCATTTCCTGCTCAATGCAGCAAAATGCGGGAGCTGGTAATAATATTAATAGAGTGATAATCCAATATGTGATGAAGAGACTTGATACTTTTACGAAGAGATTTCTATAAACAGAGCAACAATTTAGAGGAGCAAACTTTTATTAAATATTAGAGATGAAGACACCTCTTTTTTCCACTGGAGATTATTGAGAATATTTGTTTGTATTTTGGGATGATTTAATTAGAAATAAAATGTACACAACATTGCAATGCACTCTCATGAGCTCGTTTTAGTAGTTTTGTCAAACCTGCCTTTAAAGATTGATACAAAAATGAAGGGAAAAATGAGACGAGATGTTCTGAGACCTTCATCACGTGGACAGGAGTGACCCTGCCAACAATTTGTGAAACTGTCAAAGAATCCATAAAATCAAAAAATCTTCTTCTGTTTTTTATTTTTGAGTTATTGAGCAAAGCACAAGGTAATCTCACGGCCCAGAAAATTCATAAAACTGATAGCATGCCTGCAAGAAATAATAATAGTAATCCTGTGTCACAGCGGGGGTTCATTTCCCTGTTAATTTGTTTGGAAATAGTACGTTTTTATGCTTGTAATAAAAAAATGAAACAATTATCAAGACAGCGTGGAAGCTACAGTGAGGAAAGTAATAAAAATTATGTTCATATATCAAAGCTCCTTTTTTCTCTCTTTCAAATTATTTTCTGTCGTTTGTTGCTCCTGGTGAACATCCAGCTAAACAATCATCAAGATGATGATTAAACCTAAATTCAGCTCATTAGACCTCAGAGGCCCTTTTTCATCAGAGACACACCTCATCAGTAGAGCTCCTGTTTCCAGGAAACTGGACTTGTTGACAGTAATCTTGTTATTTGATATAATGAGAAGAAAAGGGACAAATTTGTGCAGAAGAACTTTGATATTTTCTTTTTTCCAACCTTCATCATCTCACAAACCCCAGACTTTTCAACCACTGCACTAAACTACTGACCTGTTTAAAGTATTTAAACTGATAATATACCATCGACAGCTGCCATTTTCCGGAAGAATTAATCTGCCACAATACTCTTTTTGCTTGTACGGTCAAGTAGCTTCTGAAACCTCCTCAGCTCACACCTTGAGTACTTTTACTTTTGGTACTTTAAAGGAACAATATGTCAGATATTTACTCATAAAATGACCATGTAATGTCATCAGAGATTAAGGAAACGTGCTCAACTGAAATACAAGCTTCTTGACATTTGAGAGTTGCCGTGTGATCCGCTCTGATCCTTCACACAACCGATGTCGACGCTCCAGATTGCGAGATATAAAACGTACTACAGCCATGGAAGCAAGCAAACAAAATGGATCAATGGAGTTTATGTTGGATTCTATCCGACTTAAAAAGCTCCATGACCAGAAATGTGTTAAAACACGGGTAAATATTAGAGATGAAGTTCACGAGCGTGTACCGGCTTCTAGATCTGAGCTGCAAAATAATAAATAATAAGCATTTGCTATGATTTAATACAGTAACTATCTTACATATTGTTCCTTTCATTACATTTTGTTGATAATACTTCTGCACTATTACTTTGGTGCACTGGTGTACTTAAGTAAAGGATCCTGGTTTGAACCCCACCTGGGGCCTTTCTGTGTGGAGTCCTCTCTGGCTTCCTCCCACAGTCCAAAGGCATATGTGTCAGACCTGAGATGCACTATAGGGTACTTGAGGTTACATAAATTACTGCATGAGATGATCTAAAATGGCATCTTGTATCTGGCAGCGCTGCACAGGGGACATGAAGGAGTGCTCTCTATTGTAAAGGTCTCTAAGGCCTCCAGACAGAGTGTGTGCAGGACGGAAACACTGTGTGTCTGTGTTGTTGATGGCTGGGTGTACCTGTCAGGAGGCTTCGGCTACACAATGTCAGAGCAGATGGGGCAGTCCCAGACATCTCTCTCCAATGCTGGCTGGGACCGGCTCCAGCCTCCCTCAACCCTGATAGGGATAATAGAAAATGCATGGGTGGTTGTTGCACTCGGTTGCATTGTATTAATAGAAAATCGTGTTTGTCTGTTGTGTCAATGTGTTTGTTAAATTTTCCAGACAACCATGCAGCTGAAAAATGATAAACGATGAGTTGTTTCAGCCGTGTGCTTTGGTGCAAGAATCAAGACAACAACGAGTTACGGCGTCATAAATCAGCAACATTTATTTCCACTTTTATACATTAAACGTGCATATCAATAAAACTAAAATTGATCATATAAATACCTCTACTGTAATACTGTTACAATAAATATGGCTCTATAGATTCTAGGTTAAATAAAAAAACAAACTTCAATATCAACTGCTGTGCGACACAAGGAGACACTCTCAGGAAATACTGTACATGTCGTCTCTTTTAGCACAATTGTCATCACAAATGACGGATCTGTTCGGTGATTGTGCTCGGATTATAATCACTCCCTTTTGCTCTCTCTCTCGCTCTCTTTGCTGTGCTTCTTCTAAAAGTAATGTTGAAAAAATGTTCACAGTGTCAGCATGACAGATAAGAAAACTGTGCTGTCCTTCTCGTATCCGTACTAAGACTGCACTTTTTTCTTGTTTTTTTTTTTTTTTTTGTCACGAACACCCGTAACACTTGGAGACGATAACGAAATAGTGCAACGCCTTTCGCCCGATTTGTGCTGGACAGCAGAGTATCACGCAATCAAACACACACACACCCACACACACACTAAAAATCATAAATGTATAGTACTCTGCTCCAGGTTTATGTTGTAAAAAGAAAAGGCATTTTTAACCCTGGCGATGTCGAACATGATACTGATTGAGAAAGCATCAGGGCGGGGCGGGGGCGTAAAAGGGGGGACCAGGCAGTGAAAAGATTATGGTACAGCTGTGATTCACATGTACAGGAACACGTCAAACACGTCAACAGCCATGTCAAAATATTACATACAGTACTTTAAAATAGATTACCAAGAAACTCTTAATCTGATAACGTGCAAAAAGAAACACACCTACTCTTTCACGAAACTCCCACGCACAATGTTCATCTTTTACGTGATATACAATGAATAATTAATGTATAGACTGAGTAATAAATATCAACACACACATTATGTTTTACGGGTTACTTCAGCCTCGGTAATGTCTT
The DNA here is from genome assembly GCA_036365135.1 of Miichthys miiuy. Classification (NCBI taxonomy): domain Eukaryota; kingdom Metazoa; phylum Chordata; class Actinopteri; family Sciaenidae; genus Miichthys; species Miichthys miiuy. Next base: position 20,104,860 of record CM071616.1, read on the forward strand.
TCCCTTTATGTTAAAATTATAATGTCGTCCCATGCACCACCTTTCATTTTCCAATTTTATAACACCCCTCAAAGTACGAGGAATCTTTTGAATACTTGCTTTAATCTTGTGCTTTCTTAACACTGAATAACTCAAATAATTGTCCACAATTAGTGACTGAAGGTTTGATGTGATTTATGCTGATAGCAATGGTTAGATAAATGTCCAAGTGGAACATAATGTTTCAAAAAAAGTGAAAGAAAAATTGAGAAGAGGTTCAATTTCAGTGGCTAAAGCTATACTTCACAGCATAGTGGGTGGTAGCAAAGTTCCAAAGTCCAAAGATTCAAAGTCAATCAGATATTGTGCGGTATCAGTAATAACTAATGATACAAATAGATATAAACTTTTGTGAAAATAGACAAAAACAGAGAGAAAACAGATTCAGTAGACTGTAAAAACAAGAGAGGAGCCGTGTCTGTGCATTTCCCTTAGTCTCAGAAGCCAGGCATGTGGCAGTACGCCTCCAGGGAGGACAACAGGATGTAGATGAACCAGAGGGAGAGGAACATGAAGAGGGTGAGGAGCTTGGGTGTCCGTGGGCCGCCGAGCTCTCCGCCAGACACGGTGGGACGCCGGCGGTAGAGCAGCACCAGCACGCACACCAACGCCATGATGGTGAAGACGGTGACGGAAAAGGCCAGGGAGCCCGGGTTCACCTTGAACGGCTTGCCTTTGGTGTGCCAGTAAACGGCCGCGATGGTCCACGCCACACCGATGCCGAGGAACACATTCACCGCGTTGCTGCCCGTTACGTTGCCGATGGAGGCGTCGGCGTATTGGTCCTGGATTGCAGCCACTTTACTCGCAAAGGTATCTGCAAAAGAAAGAGACATATGAATCAAGCCTAAAGAAAGAAACAGGAAACTTAGACTTAAACCCTGCAACTACCAGCAAAGATGACGAGTTGGAAACTTTTCAGTTACTGCCTCTAGTGCTTCCAAACACTGTCACAAAGACCAGATTTCTTTCTGTTCTCCTCAGAGCCAGTTAGTCTTCATATAAGTCTCATGAATTGAGCCTTCATTTTCCTGCAGAGATATTCATTTCCCGAGTACACTGGTTCTCAAACTGTGGTACAAGTACCTCTGGTAGTATGTGAGCTCCCTTGAGTGCTAAAAATCAAAATTTTTAATTAAATGAATTAAGTTAGAAACATTAAATCACCATCAGTGCTACAATAATCTGAACGGAAACACTTAAACTTAACACTACTTGTTTCATATCCTGCTCCATAGTCATGTCACATTCATGCATCCATGATTAGTAAGTGGAGGTAAAATGAATGTTTCGAAAACTCTCCAATCGTGACTCCGTGAAGAGAAGTGCTGATCAGGAGTAGTCTCCTTTTCCACCCATTTAGCTCAGGTTCTTGAACTTCTTCAGTCAACAACAGTCAATAATAATAATAATAAAACCTGCCTCCTGTGTGAACTGTCTGTAGCTGAACAGAGTCGGCCTACTGTATTTTAACGTTTGTTATACTGGTGGTATTTGGAGAGCCGAATATAAAGAGTGCTTCAGTAATAAGCAGGATAATGGAGAGTGAATGGGTCACTGTTGCAAAATAAACCCCTGACAATGACCAGCTCGCTGTACATTATTCCTAACATAACTATGCAATAAAAATTGTCCAGATCCACTTTGATGGCATCCGATATAAAATCAAACAACTTTAAAATGCCACCACGGGTCACAAAGTGTGTCAGAGTTTCTTTTTTATTTGGTAATAATGCACTTAAATGTTTGCTGAGCTTGCTAATCTTAAAATTTGCATCCTGTTGTATTAGTTGCTTGCTCTATCATTATTAATAATTTACAAAGGTTGTCAGTTGGGGGAGGTGTGAGCTCTGGTGCTTGTTAAGGTGAGGCAGTTGGGTCAAGCAGCGTGCTGTCAGTGAAGGCAACATGTTGTTCTCTGGGTGCTGCTAGTTGGTGTGTTATTAGTTGGCTCAGAGCAGTGCTAGGGCAAGCAGCAGAGACTTCAGGATGTTACTGTGTCTGACACCCAGTAAAAATGTCAATTATCATTTTTACGCTTTGGCTTTTGTACGGATTAAATAAATGTGATATAACGTGATAGTAAGTGAGATTTTATATGCTGTTGTTTGAGATGTTTCCCTCTGTCTTTCTGCTGAACTAAACCAACAGTCTCCTGGCTCTCCTGGCAACTCTCTGTGTTTTATTTTTAGTTTCCTGATGGACAGTAAAGTAAACTGCTATAAATTATAGTTGCTGTTAGTTAATTTTAGCTCAGTGTGTTAGCTACGCTGCCTAGATTGTGACATCAGAGCACTGTGATAGTGCCCGGGGCCACATGGGAATGCTGACGGGGGAGCAGAACCAGAGCTGGGCAAGCGGGCAATGTAACTGGACTCAGCAGCCTCTATGGACATGACGGCAGAGGGCGGAGAGCACGTTGATGGAGGAAGCTAAGAAGAGGAAGACATAGCAAGAAACCACCAGACAAGAGCAAATCTTGGACCGACTTCTAGTCGTTGGCGAGAGCTTGGTGAAATAAAAGGCTGAAAGACAGACGCTGAGCTGGGCTTCTTGCTGTTGGACTAGTCAGTAATATTCGCTGGCTGCTATGTCTTGTGTAGCTTGATGTTTGGCTGTGAGCAAAGACGTCGACTTGATAGTTTTTAATCATAAGTCAAAAAGAATTTCCCCACCGAGGGATCAATAAAGTATCTATTAAAATATATATTATTAGAACTAGAACAAAAATGCAAACTTAAACAGTCCTCACACAATGAAGACACTTTGCAAAGTGCAGACATGCATTAGTAGACGAAAGTAAATCACAACAAATGTAGAAAGATGTCTCTGAAATTCTCTCCAAGGCTACCTGTATAACCTCCTGATGATTTCCCTCTGACTGATTCATGCAGGGTGATATCCAGCACAACTAAACTGTCAACTTGAAGGAGAGTGTGTGGCGCTTACAGAGCTAAAACCTGCCAAAATCTAATTTTCATATTCTGATTTGTGCCTCTCTGTGGCAGTGTTTAGGACGCAGAGAAATGGGAGTACAATTGGGCAGCAGCAGACAGAGAGAGAGTAGCAAGTGAAACAATGCTTTTCTTAGTTTACAGCTCGTTAATGTTCAAGTCAAGAGCTCTGGAGAGAATTACTCTGACAGGTGGCACAAGTCTCCCCAAGCAGCTGCTCCTGCTGCATAGACAAACCCCAGAGGAAACCTAAGGACAAGTCCACTCTTAAACCTAATGGACACCACAGACGCCCACCTGGAACAGAGGTGCCGAGGGCCACGAACACCACAGCGGTGACCGAGTCTTTAAGACCAACGGTGCAGCCAAAATGGGAGGCCAAGTCCCCGGTTACAGCTGTCAGGACGCCAATGAGGGAGATGGACACAAAAAAGCAGGCCCAGCCGTTCCAGTACTCGGGGCGGGACGAAAGCGAAGAGGACTTTCCAGAAAACCGTCAGGAAGTGCATAATGTAATCGAAGCAGGACGGCAAGCGTTCCTCGCCGCTCTCTTCCTCATCGTCGTCACCTGGCAAAGACAGAGTAGATGCATGAAAGATACCTGCAGAGACTTAGATGCTATGGTTTGATCCAGCCATGCTACGTGTGAACACAGTTCAAGCTTTAATTAAACATCTAGCAGCAGACGGCATGAATCTGGCCAAGACTACACTAACCTCCACCGCATTTAAGACATTTGATGAACGTGTGGGAGTTAACCTTTTCCAAACATTACATTAAATCTGTAAATATAGCTATGACTCAGTGATCGAGGCACACATACGTAGGATGCATAGTTTCTATTTATATCTGGGTATGCATGAAAATCTGAGTGTTAGCAAAACGACACATCTCTGGTGTCTAAGTCAGCTTTCAGCCCAAATGCTTTGTGCACTAGTGCAGATCTAAAAGGTTCACAAAGCCAAGTCAATTGCTTTTGAAAGGGCAAAATAAAAAGGCTTCACCAAACGCCACGTGCTGTACATCTACATAAATTCTTCAGAGCCGCTAATTGTCCAGACGGAGCCAGTCGGTTCAGTTTTTATGTTGAGCCACATGAGGAATTCACCACATCCTGCATTTTTATTAAATGCTGGATTAAAAGAAAGCACTTTTGTTGTAAGCTCATTCTTTATCTGTTAAATTAGGCGTTTTTAATTGAGCTAATGTCCAACTGGAGCAGTTGGGATTTCATTTTTTTAAAAAGTATCTATTAAAAAACTCCCAGCTCGATATGTGAGGCAGGTTAGAAGCAGCTGGTGGGCCAGATCCAGATACAGGCTCAATCTTCCACCGGTCCGGTCACAGGGGGATGAACTGATGAGACATTTCAGGGCGCCGCGACTCACCTGCACTGACAGTGACAGCGCTAACAAACTGCTCTCTCCAGCTGCTGCTCCCCACCACCAGAGCCAAGTTCGTCTTCTTGATCAGCTTATCCACTGTGCTCTGCAGACCAACACAAAGACAAAGAAAGCACAAAATAATTGGTCAGTGGGAGGCATCTCTGCAGGTATGAGGGTATCAATATAATCTTACCGCTGTCATATGAGACGAGGGGCACTGATGTGGTGAATTAAGGAGCAATTAACTGTGTCACTCCTCCCACTGTGCTGCACTGAGTCACCAAAACAGATGCAGAGGAGCACAGAACCTGACTATCCCTCAGAAAATGAGGCACAGTGCCAGAATAAAGCTGCTTCACACCAGTGCAGAAAGAAGAACTGTAAGTATGAGGCCTAAATATCAGTGCAACATCATGTTACAGCCTAAAATTGGTCTCAGAGGCTTAAAGTTATGCATAATTAACAGCATTTTCACTTTGATTGACAGGTCGTGCCGCTACAGGTGGCTTGTTTGAGCACCCAGGCTTCATGCAGCCCGCATTTAAGAGGCAGGAAGGGCCTATTTAAAGACACTCTTAAGTTGCATTATAGGAGACATAGTATCCATCTTTTAATTTTGATCATTTCTCTATTCACTCTCACACCCATCGATTTTATGGCAGTATAATATTGTATAGTAGTATAAAATTGATGGCATACGCACTTAGATGATACAACGTTTTTCAATTTATTTGACTATTCAAGCTGAATGAAATGGTGAGAATACTCACAGAATACTGACAGAGCCATTAGTTACAACCACAAGCACACCAAGAATTTGTCACCAGTTCCAACTTGGATTAAATATTAATCTCCAACAATCATACCCAAAATATTGTAACAACTGATACTGGTCTAAAATAACTAATAACTAATTATGTCACAAGTATCTTCCTGTCACGTTCAATTAAAAAACGCTACAAAAGTGCCCTCTTTTATGCCCCTATGGTAGATAAAACATAATAAAGTGCCCTCTTTGATGCCCCTATAGTAGATAAAACATAATAAAGTGCCCTTTGATGCCCCTATGGTAGATAAAACATAATAAAGTGCCTCTTTGATGCCCCTATGGTAGATAAAACATGATAAAGTGCCCTCTTTGATGCCCCTATGGTAGATAAAACATGATAAAGTGCCCTCTTTGATGCCCCTATGGTAGATAAAACATAATAAAGTGCCCTCTTTGATGCCCCTATGGTAGATAAAACATGATAAAGTGCCCTCTTTGATGCCCCTATGGTAGATAAAACATGATAAAGTGCCCTCTTTGATGCCCCTATGGTAGAAAACATAATAAAGTGCCCTCTTTGATGCCCCTATGGTAGAATAAACATTATAAAGTGCCCTCTGCTGCCCTTCCAGTGTAGACAATGCAATACAGTGCATTCATCTGTGCCAAATATATACATATGGTGCCATATAAGCTGGCCTACATGCTATAAAATTAGTTGACCTCTATGCTCTTCTCAATTGTTCTCTATATTATTATATAGTAGTATAGAATATAATATATATTAATCTTGGCATTCATCATCTTTGTGGGAAGGTTCGGAGTATACAGACATCAGTGTGGTAGGTGGGTGTAAATAGTTGCTTATTTTGACTTACCTTGAATTCATAAGACTCCTCAATGACTACCTCCAGCTTAGTGTGCTCGCCCAGGCAGGGGCATCCCATCTTTGACACGTCCTCCGGGCCCACGGCTGTCTTGTTATCATTGGTGTCTCCTGCAGCAGAAAGAGGTGAGAAAGGTGAGGTGTGAAAACTATCGGCAGGTATTTCCCCCCGACAAGAGATCTGACAAAATAAAACACAGTCTAGCTTCTGATAATGAAACTCTGTGTCTTCTGTGTGTACTGTTTGCACGAGAATTAAGAATATTAAAGGATGCAAGTGGTGGATTATTAGGATTTGCTGAGAACAGAACAAATATTTCCAAGTACTGCCTGACTAATTTCAGATAGTTTTACAAATCAAGCTATTTTTAACATGCTGTTTGTGTGTATGCATCGAAGAAGCGTCACAACATCCCTGTATTCTCGCCACAGTGGACCACAGTAGTGAAATAATGAAATACTAAATCTGAAATCTATTTTCTTTTGCACTGTTGTCAAAGACTTTGTAGTACGACGACAAATGAGCAACATCAAGAATGCAAAGTGTCTCAGTGGATGCAAACAACAAGTCGTATTTATTGCAAAGGGGAGCAGCACAGCCTGACAGTCTGCAAAAAAACTTCTATAATATCCTACACCGCTGTATGTAAATGACGACTCATGAGAAGAAACAAGAAAATAAAGTGCTCTTGTAAAAAAAATGATGGAAACTCTGTGTCACAGGGGCCGCTAAGGACGATTGTGTTCTGTCAGTCGCTCCAGTGTGTGTTAAGGGAACCAAAGCAGCGACACATTTTTGGATCCAGGTAGCACAGCTGCTTTTGCTGCACAGTCACTGATAAACAAACTTAATATGAATGGACACAATACAAGCATCTCACTGCAAACAATGGGAAATGTATTCAGTATTCTGCATGAACTTTCAGAGTTGTATTCGCAAAACAGCATCCTCATAACTAAAGATAACATCCCCTGTGAAGAGGATGTTGACAAATAGCCTCATTTAAAGGAGGTGTAACTTCCCACTATTCAAGCAGAGGGTGCATTACTGATACTGTCCGAGAATTTAGCATAGATGCCCTCCATGTAAGTCCTGATATAAATATTAATGAAATTCCAAATCTAAAATCAGTTATGTTTCTATTTTCTTTTGCAGACTTTGCAGTACATTTTAAATACATGATTTAATGTGTAACTCTGTAACATATAAGGACAAACGCACAAATTATAGCTCCGTAATAGCTAAATAATAGCTCATTTAGCCCTTGTCCCTTTGAGCTCCAATCTTGATCAAACTAATTAGCCCGAGCTGTTTTAAAGGGCAGCATAAAGCCTGGCTATGAAATACACCAAGGAGATCACACAATAGACCTTTGAGCTGCCCCACAGTTAAAAGGAGTCTGTATTAATGGATATAAATTGCTCTAGCCCGAGAATTTTAAATAAAATATAAAGGAGAGTTGATGCAATGTAAAATTTATTTTAGGCCATAAAATAATGAGGAAAAAAGCGTCCCCGGCTCACCGTGTCTCTGTCCCACCTCCAGCAGGATGGGCTCCTCCAACACAATGGTGAAAATCTTATTCTTCTCGTACTCCTCGTCATCGATTATCTTCACATTCAGCAGCTTCCTGAAAGCACGAGGGTCAAAGAACGAGGAGAGGAAGGAGCCAAACAGAGATGGATGATTAATTCATTAGCATTATTTAGGAAATAACAGCAGCCGTCAACCTGCAAGTGTGAATTTGTTACCTAAATTACATCAAAAATAGATGCCAGGCAACCAGAAAGAGCCGTTTCTGTGCTTTAGTACAAATAAAAACAGCATAGCCAAGAGCTACACTGCCTACACGGTGAATCATGAAACAGAGATGTTAGATAAGAAGACACAAGCTTGAGATTTTTAAAAAATATTAATGTAGAGCAGAACGCTATGCACAAAATTAAAAAATAATATATGCACCATGAATATATATACGTATATATCTCAGTGCCCCACAAGAGGGCGGACTCCTTCTACACCATTAACTCCTTTAGAGCACAAGAGGAATGTAGTGAAATATCCCACAGCCCTCCTACACACTTCAAGTTAAAAAGTCATGGGGAATTGAATTATGATCTTGTTCTCAGTGGAAATTAAAGAATCCATACAGGTTAAAGCAAAACTCCTGAGATGTATAGAAATATAATCTTTACTGTTTAAATCGGAGACGCTACAAAAACATGTGAGGATGCGGTGTCAAACTGTGACCGACATATTTGCCTCAGCTCGCTTCATTCTCCTACACTGTCACACTGAGTCTTTCTCTCTCCCCCTCTCTCTCTCTCTCCATCTCCCTAATGATATGTGGGTGGCTGTCTATTTCTGTCTACACTTAGGATTCGACAACATGCAGCAAGAGCGTTTGCTCACAGAAGAGAAGAAGTTTATTTTAAACATGAATGATACGTCATTCGGCTGTCTAATGTCAGAGAAAGTCATGCCAGTGGGAGCAAAGGGAGTGAGTATAGCCCGGAGTCCTTACAGTGAAACAAAAGGGTTTATCTTTTAAACTAGATGTTATTTTAAGTGTGATATGTACAAGAACACAGCAAGGCCTTAAAATAAAATATGATGGTTTCAGTTGCTATGGAACGTATTCAAGCAGCAGCCATTTTGATATCACATCACTCTTTGGTGGATAGTGTTTGTCCTGCTTTAGTGCATGAAGATCAGGATATAAAAAAAACAAACAAAAAAAACATTTACAATTCACAGACCTCTCACTAAAATATAAGCCAGAAATGAAAGGCTGTTGAAAAGCAGCAGGGACGCAGATTTTCCTACTGCATTCGGCTCATTAGATGTCGATTTAAATCTAGACCTCTGCGAGAATCTAACGCTGGCTGGCCCTGATTTTTTTTAGTATTTTTTCACCTGGTTGAATAAAAGATGTGCATTGAAAACTGAACAATTCAGGTTAATAAAATAAGTACAAAAGCATAAATGCAAACCTTCTGTAATACACTACTGTACGAGTCAACTACAGACTCCAAAGAGCACTGCATAGGCAGTATAAAATATCATATCCGTGGCGTCACCCATAGGTGGTTCTTCAAGACGTGGATCATCGGTGGACCTGAGGCGGGTTGAATGATGCCTGGTTTCTCAAACAAGCCACCTGTAACAGCACCCACCTGTCAGTCAAAGCAGCCACTCTAAATTCTGCATAACTTTAGTTGTATGTTTGACAATAAAGAAATCTTTATCTTTATCTTAACATGCATGGAAGTGTACTCAAAATCTGCTTATACCAGCACATATGAAGTTCACAAATTAAGATGTTCCATCCTGTAAGTTGGCGTTTTATGGGGAGTTCATGGTTGATTTGTATTTATCTGTATGTGTCTATAAAACTTCAGCAAGTTAGCATATTTCCTAAAATGTCTTTCTTTCCTTTTCACCTTTCCGTGCATGTATTTGTTTATTATCCAAGTGTCTCCTTGAGTTTGTAAGAATCAGGTTCACAGGTGCAGTAAGCACCACCCGGTCCTCCTTAAACCCTCGTGTCACTGCAGGTCGATGGAAAGTCTGATTACATCAGGCACAGTTAGATTCTATCAAGACAGTAAAGCCCTCGTTTGCTGCATATCACATTTCGCTCTGTCCGCTCCCGGCGGCTCGATTCATACCTGGGGTGGTTTCTGAGAAGCCACAGTGAGTAACATACCCCTGCTGTCACAGACAAATGTAAAGGGCCGGATTGTATTGTCTGAGCTCTGAAGATTGATGCCTGTCCCACTTGAAACCACCATAATCTCTGCTACGTGAGTGGAATACACTGTAGACTGCGGAGAGTCTGGCTGGCTCTTTTTATAAGTTCCAATAAAAATGTAGATGGTATCTTTGATTTTATTCTCTCTTTCTCGCAGTGTCTGACTGCCTATTGAAAACCTAGATTAACCTGTTAAATTAAGGCTGAATAAAGGGAAAGTCAGCTGGTGCCTGGGGGTGATGGTGTCACCTCTTTTAAAGAGGCAGCTGTGTGACCATTTTTGTTTGGAGTTTCCCTCTACTTTAAATTCTGCGTTGGTTCGATAAGGATGCTACACTTTCCTCCCACAGTCAAAAGACAAGGCAAGTCATGAAGCTGAGAGACTCCAAACTGCCTACAGGTATGAGTGTGAGTGATTATGTTCACCCTGGGAGAGCATCTCTTGTTTTTTTACGCTCTGCATGCTGGGATAGGCTCCTGTCCTCCTGACAAAAATGAAGCCAGGAGGGAGAATGAGCGAATGCATACATGCATGCCAGTATGTCAAATAGCCCCGACTGAACAGTGGCACTGCCATTCAGATAAATGAGTGCGGGGATCAAAGCTTGTGTGTCAGCATCTAACTGCCTTGCTGAAGTGTCCTTGAGCAAGCTACTGAATCGAGAGACTACATTGTGGGTGAATATGAACACGAATAACTAAAGTAGATAAAATATCTGCCTCCACTGTAATGTGTTCTTGGGTTATTATGTAGAGGTTATATATGGTAACAAAAGGTTTTTGACACTGATAATGATATATGACCCTACCTTTGATAACGTGTACTTGCAAAAACCGCGTGGCAACATAACAGAGAAGCACTGCTTAATGATATCTGAACTAATGAGCACCGGGGGAGGTAAGAGAGATGAGAAGAAATTCATTATATAACACAACAAGACCTGAGCTGCCAGCTACTTCAGGTTGAATAGCTTCGGAAACCCGCTCTCCCCACACCTTTCTAACATCGCAATGTCCAACATTTACGCCTACATCATGTCCAGATGTGCAGTACTGAGACAGGAGCCAAAGTAAACAATGTTAAACAAAGTAAAAAATCCAGATTGTGTTGTTTCCTATGCATATTTATGGTTAGTAGCATGATAGGAAAGTACTTAACAGATGAATTTTTAATGTGTTTTAGCGCATGTGTTAACACTATCTAAAGCTTATTTGCTTGTATGCAACAGACAATCCCTCCGTTTGACGATGCAGAGTTAATATTGTTGATAATGTTTGCAGTCCCATGACTAAAAAAATAATGCTAGTATGACAAGGCTTGTGTTAAGTGTTAGCTCGTGTTAGCAAAGTACTGGATGAATTGAATTTTTTTAGTTTATGATGGAGCTAAATTAACAGTCACAGAGGAGCACCAAAGTTAGAACAATTCATCATGTGTCTGAATCATGAAGAGTATAAAACATGGATGTCATATCATATATATAAACCGTAGGTTTCCAAAGAACCGTATGTGAAAGTGTGGTGGCTCTGGCTGCTGCCATGGCAAAGACGTGGATCATGGGTGGCCACACTGTTAATTCTACATAACTTGAAGCCTTAATATAATTTGAACAGGTGACTTCTATAAAAAAAATTCACCCTCAGTACAGTTGTCATGAACCGGGAAATTAGCTATAGAGACCAAAACTGTTTATTTCTGCTGTGAAGTTTGTCATTTTAACATGGGGACTTATGGAGACTAACACGAACTGTAGCCAGCCTCAAGTGGACGTTGGAGGAACTGCAGTTTTTGGCACTTCTGCCTTGGCTTCACTTCACAGCCACATTACCGCTTGGTCTGAAGGTTAATGCACCAAATTTCATGGTAATTCACCCAATAGTTATTAAAACATTTCACTGAAAACCATAAATTTCAACCACATGGTGGCACTAGAGAAAATTGTCGTCATTAAGATGCATCATCTGGGAAACAAATTTGATGCCAATCTAATCTAACAGACGGTAAAATACTTTCACACAATAAAAGAAACACTTTGATCTGCTGGTCAAAAAGTCAAGGAATCTCCAAAGTTATTAGGATCCATCCTAATCTGTACAAAAATGGCAATCCATTCAATAACTGATGATATATTTGAGTCTGGATCAAAAGGGTGGACCAACTGAGCAACAGACGTTGCGTAGTTGCTCAGTAAAAATCGTAAAAATTTTTAAAAAGACCAGCTGGTGCTGTGCCTCTGGTGAGCTCCAGTGGCTAAATTGCAAACAAACACGTCTCAGCTGTGCCAAGTAGTAATAAAGAAGAAGAATTACAATGATGTATGATGAATTGTTGTGAGCATTAAATATGAGAATGAGTGTTTAACAAAAGGAAGCCTATCAGTGCTGCTCAAACCTTTTCTTCTACCTTGAAAGGCTCTGAAATGTCTTCACGTTAACCAACCCTGACTCTTCGCTTCTCCACTGTTATCCAGGTTTGTCAGGAGGTTATTGATCCTGACTACATTAAGCGTGAGAAATAAAGAATATCAAGGTATTGATTTCCCTTTTCACAAGCGATCTCCTCACACCTCTTTCATCGTAGCTTATATAACAGCCACCGTCATCCACCTCAGCCTCAATAGTTCCGCACATTTTGAGGCGCGAAACAAAAACAGATATAAGAGGAAGCTCCACACAATCATGGATCTGCGCAGATCTTCCTCTAATCCATAAACACAGAGATGTAAAATGGTTCTCTATGCCAGCTTGTTTATTTTGGCTCAGAGGTCTGTGTCTCTACATCATAATCTATTTACTGCAGTGCAGAATCGAGATGCTAAATTATTATTTAACTACACCCCTGGATTTTAAACCCTTCCTCCTCCTGGCGCAACGTCAAAAGCTTGCAAACTTGCCTTCCTCCTCTTTTGCTCCTCTGCATCCTCACATCGACCGGGACAGACACAAAGACACACAAAAAACAAGAGACACGGTAACAAACACACACACAGAGCTGCCTGGAGGCCTGCTGCCGAGTGTCAGCTCTTTGTCCCGAGCGCCCAGGGAAACACTTGGGTAAGACAAGCCAGCTCTGTTTGAAGGATGAGCTTTGGCAGCCTACTGAGCAGTAAGGAGCACAGATACACATTTAACATAGAGCATGTGTAAGCTCGTCTGCACGGATGGGTACGTACCTACTAAAGCTGAAACACTTTAGCAACTCAAGGACACACAGTGATTGAGTTTCACTCACTGACAGTATAAAGAAGAAGCTCAAAATCTGTGCTGTTGGTTGACGCCATGTTGGCAGTCCTCCCGGCTAATCTTAATATCGGCAGGCGGGCCAAATGATGGGTGCTCAAACGAGGCGCCTATAACGGCACCTACCTGTCAATCAAAGTGGCCACACTGTTAATTCTGCATAACTTTAAGCCTTAATATTATTTGAACAGGTGAGCTATATAAAAATTCACCCTCGGTACAGTTGTCATGAACTTTGTACCAGCCTGTAAACATGTTTATTTCTGCTGTGAAGTTGGACATTTTAACATGGGGACTTATGGAGGTTGACTCGTTCTGTAGCCAGCCTCAAGTGGACGTTTGAGGAACTGCAGTTAGGATTCACTTTGCAGCCACGGCGGTTGCCACTTTGGTCTGCACATGAAAAGCTGAAATGCTTTAACAACTCAAAGACACACAGTGATCAAGAGGCAACCTCAAAACTGCAGTTCACTTGAGGCTGGCTACAGAACGAGTCAATCTCCATAAGTCCCCATGTTAAAATGTCCAACTTCACAGCAGAAATAAACAGCCTGGTACAAAAAAAAAAGGTTTTGTTTCTATAGTTAATTTTCTCGAGTGTACTGAGGGTGAATTTATATCTAACTCACCCGTTAAAATTATATTCAGGCTTAAAGTTATGCTGACTTAACGCTGTTAACACCAGAAACCTCACGCATGCAATGTCCATCAGTGGTTTCACCTCCATCTTTTAACAGGACCCACTGAATGCTCCAAATTAAACAACCTCATGAAAAATTCAGTCCAACTTGAGCGTCCTGAGTCGCATAAAACAGGAAACAAGATGCAATCTTTCAGAAAGATTCGGGCCCTTAGAAATCTGTTCGATTGTGCTGTACAGTACACAAGCTTTGATAAATCACTTTATGAGGCAAGAAAAAAGAAACGAATGCTGCCCTCTTTCAACGAAAAAATGTCTTTCTCTGACCTTCTGACAAGAAGTATCTTAAAATTCAGCTGGATGAAAAGATGAAGGAGAAGTAAGCTGCTCTGACTTGACCCAACTGGACCTGATTCAACATATGAGTCAAACCTTTTTACCTATCATCAGAGCGCGCTTGCATTCCTCTTTAAGTTCCTGTTTGCTCTTCAAAGGAAGGAAGACAGCCGATCACAGCTGTGGCATTTTTTGTTTCTCTATTTTATCGTCTTTCTGATAGCAAACTGTCCTGCTCTTCTTCACAGTTCCAGTCCTTTCCAGCAGCACGGCGACTATCGAGAAAAGCATGACTCCATATAAAGTGTGCAGATGCTTGTGTCGCTGTCAGCTTGCTACAGTCAGATGAACAGGGTTTTGGCTCAGTAGGTGAGGATTTTATCTAATGTTCAGTCTCTATTTGAATGCAGATACAAGCGGCCAGCCTCTAATCTCACATTGTTATACACCAATGTCTCATTAACTGCACCTTTTATAGCTCCCAGCGCTATGTGGAGAACTTTTGGGATTACTTTAACCCCCTCTTCACTCTCTTTAATTGCTTTGGATGCTCAAGAAGCTCCTTTTAGTTGCCTTTTGGTGCAACATTTAGTTCGATGTGGTTTCAAAGTGGGTATACACACAAACACCCTGAAAAAATACACACAGGCAAGTACGCAAAAAGCAAAAAAACATGTAGGTAAATGTGCAAAAGGGAGCTGACAATCACACAGGCGAATATATTCACCTGCACTGCGAGGCAAAAAAGACAAACAGGGAGATCTGCATCCTCTTTGACACCGTGTATTCACCTGCCTTTCCTCCCACTCGGCCGACCTACACAATACACCTACACACGAGCCCTGAAATCGTCCTCACAACAGACGAATTCATCTGACACATTTTTATTCCTTTGTTTTGTCCTTTGGTGCGCTGTAAATCATTTTGTGATGAGCTTGAAACGGTTAAGGGCATTTTCTTTTTTCTAAGCTAAAAGAAAAAAAAAAAAAAAAAAAAAATCTCCCGCTGTGGATAATTGCCAGGTCTTTTCCTCATCAAATCATAAAACAGACATTACAAGTGTACTCATCTTTCCATACCCTTCCACACATCGTTAAAGAGAAAAGCTGGGGGAAAAACATCACACTTTCACTGCTCTCTCTGTTAGCCTTCCTCTCGGCTCTTTTTATCTGCCTCTCTGCTGGTGCCTCCATGAAACCTTTTGTTGAAATTATCACACAGGATTCATCGCATGCACCTGCTCAGCTCTCATCTCCCTCCTTGCTGCTGTGTAAGTCACCTGTCTGATTTTCTTTCCCCTACTTTGTCGCTAACATGCATTCCCTTTGTTTTCTGCAGTGGAGTTTTCACTGCTCTGCATTACAATGAATTCCCATAGAAACTCCATAGAAATCCCAAAAGGGATGCATGTTAATTCATTCACAGAAAGCTGCTTTGACATCTTCTTCTTCTTCTTCTTTTACATCGGCCACAATGTTTCATTATCTGCCTCACAATTATATCCTCTTATCCTCCCACGTCATCCCTCTGAAAGATCTAAACTTCTCAGAGCAAACATATCTATGACTCATTAAAATAGCCCTTTTATCCTTTCCCAGAATAGATAACTTACAGTAATCTAGCTGGACTGTTTAACATACCAACGTGTGGGCTGTGATGTTTGACCAAGTAATGAGAAGCATCAACAAGACATCACTTAAAAGAAGAACTGGCACTCACATGGTCTCGTCGTTCTGAAACTCCAGCTTGCCGGACACCTCCTCGTAGTCCTCCCCTGCCTTGGCGGTGCCCTCGACGGTGTGGTATGGCACCGCCACCTTCCCCCTCGCCCCGGACGTCCGGTGAACCTTCACCTGCATGTTGCCAACGCTCTCGCTGACCCTCATGGAGTTATTCTCAAATGTAAAAATGCCAGCGTGGTCGTCATCATAGATGGTAACCGTGGCGGTGTGAGCGTTGCCCAGGGCTGCCTTTGGAGGAACGTGGGAAGAGATTCCCACCGTGCTGTTGCTGGAGGTGATGGAGCTCGGCTCCAGGACGGAGACCTCAGCTCGGTGCACGATGCGTGGATTACTTAGGCGCACATAGAAGTGCTCATCCTCTTCAAAGATATCATCATCAATTACGCCAACAGTGAACTCTTTTGTTGTCTCACCAGGCTTGAAGACCAAAGTGCCCTCAGCAAACTCATAGTCTGAGCCGGCGTTGGCAGTCGCATCCTCTGTACGGTAATCCACCTGTCGGCCACAAGCAAAGACAGATTAAATATTCAGTGTCTGGAGTTAAAATAAAGTTCTGAATTATTAATATTTCCAACGCCTCAAGCTGGTAAAGTTGATTTTAAATTCACCTTGAGCATTTACAATATTTCTACCATTACTTCTTCTCACCTTCACGGTGCAGCCGCTTTCTCCTCCATGCCGAGTCACTGACAGCTTTAGTGAGCCACAGTTCTCAAAGCATTGGTAGTGAGAGGGCTCAAACTGCAGGTAGATGGTGTTGGGATCCTCCTCTTGGCCGCTGGCCTCATGGCAACTCACCACCTTCCTGGCTTGGTCAGCGGCATGCTTTTTCAAGATGTTCCCAGCTCCGATCATCATGCGTGTGGCTTGAATGCGATAAAAGGCCCGGCTCTTCTGTTGTTGGACAAGTACTTGGTAGTTGGCCATCTCAATCAGCTGCTCCATGTCCTTTTCTGGGTGCCTCTGTTTTAAGTCTTTAAGTGTGCGAGCCATCTCCCGTCGGGCCTCTTCCTCTTGATCTTGCTCCGCACTCATCCCTCCACCTTCCTCCACCCCTTCAAGCATCCCATCAAGAGCCTCTTTGGGGTGAGTGTGGGAGTTCACACCCTGGCCGTCCATCTCCAAGTCCATTTTAGTGAACATGGCGTCTCCCTCTGACTCGATGATGATTCCACGGGTCTTGTCGGCACGATAACGCTTATGGACGTATTTGTAGAAGAGAAGACGTCGGTCTGCAATCCAGGCTTGCAGCACACAAAGAGGGAAGAAGAAGAAGGTGAGGACAGCCTCCCAAACCTCCACCTCTCCGGGGGAGAACACAGACAGGATGAGATACAGCCAGACGTAGGCGAACATGCTCCAGGCAGCAGTGACGAAAAAAACCCTCAGGTGCTTTATCTTGCGGGTTTCATTTTCTGGCACCACGTAGACACAGATAGCGATGATAATGAACATGTTGAACGCGGCGCTGCCCACGATAGTACTGGGACCCAAAGATCCAGCCTCAAAATTATGGCCGATCACTTCAATGACAGACAGCAGGATCTCCGGTGCAGATGAGCCCAGCGCCATCAGAGTCAGGTTGGATACTGTCTCGTTCCAGATACGCACAGTTGTCGTCGTCGTCTCGCCGTTGGGTTTCTTGATGGTGATCTCTTTTTCCTGAGAGGTGATGACCTCGATAGAAGACATGAAGCGGTCCGCAATGATGGACATGCCCAGGAACATGTAAATGAGGGCTGCAAAGTAAACAATGGCACGTGCCACCTTGTCTCCCACCGCAGGGTTTTGGGGGTTCCACATGGGCAGCACGACACCATCAGAGCAGTTATCTTCACTGGAGCAGTTGCCTGGTGTGCTGCCAGCATCTTCATGGCTGGCGCTGCCTTGGGAGAAATGAGTGACGCCTGGGAGCAGAACCAGCAGAATGGAGATGAACATACATGGTGTGAAAGACGGAGTTAAATTCAGGATACGCTTGTGCAGAAACATGATTGGGCTCGGAGTCTTCTGATGCCGGAGTTCAAGCCACGTCTCATGTGAAGGTCTATGCAAACCTCTGGAAGAGAGAAGAAAAATTAATTTGTGTGGAGGATGAGTGAGATCGTCACATTCACTGCGTTGAAGTCCTATTCTTGAAATAACCTCTTCAACTAAAGGTTTAACATCACAAAAGTACTCACAGTCATACTCTTTTGTATGCAAATGACGTGGGATCCATCGGTTTGCTTGGTTGCCAGAAATGTTGGCATCGACTAATCGTTGAGTCACTCGTATTGAACTACTCTGTCAAACTCCTACACATATAATGTGGTCATTTTGTTGAAGCGGAGCTGCAGTAGAAATGTTACCCTCTGCACCTGTAGTATTGAGGGAAAAAACTGACTCAGTCCACCGTGTACTGTCAGGTTACATGGGTTTCCAAAAATAATCTTCACTGGCAACGAGTAAAACAAAAGAACAGCACAGCAGTTGTTCTTAGGCAGCCAAAACCTGCTACTGATAAAGGTAGTATAAAATATCATGGAAATGCGTAGTCTGTAATCTGTTGTTTAATGCTAAAAAATATATATATATAGTAAACACTTTTTTTTTCTAACGTAAGCCATTAAACTATGCCAGGGGACAACTTAAAAGAATTTCACAGTGGTGCTCTTGGCAGCAGCGTGGCCACCAACAGCTTGAGTGAACAATTCAGGGAGTATAGCATCAGTGCTGTCCAGGGGGTTTACATCTGCATCAGTGTGAACAGAGAGAAAAGAGAAGGAAAAATGCCAAGCAATGTAATCTGGTGCTTCCTAATTAAAATTTTAAGACCATCTCCACCTCAAAAATAGGTTGCCTATACCTGCAGCAGGGGAGATTTGACGACGCTTTCACGTACAGCACGTGCTCTCATTGACATGCAGCAGAGGAAAAGCTGCATTCTTCACTCGGGCCACATCACAGGACGTGCACATTTCTCCATCAAAGCTAGGTTTGAGGGTGAAGCAGTGCACGCAAAGATGTAAGAAATTGAAGTTGCCATGCTTTTGGTTACTCTCTCGGGTACAAATAAATGGCTAACATATTGTATTTGTGCAACAATGAAACACCTGTCTGCTGATCAGATTGAGAAAAAAACATCAGCAAGATCAGCAACGAGGAGCACGGCAATGCAGGAAACATGTGACCCTCCGCCTGGTTTTCAAAGGAGGTTTCATCCATATTCAACAAAGACATTTCAGAAATTCCTGATGCAGAGAGTTGGAAGCTTTAAAAGCTTTGAGATGACTTAGAAGTTCATTAAATAAGAGACAAGAGTACAAGATTGTGTCCTTCACACATCACATCATATCATATCTTATCATATTATATCATATCATGTAGTGCTGTATAGTATTGCTCTCATCTGGCACACAATCCTGCACAAATTTTGAGTGGGTGACGTTTCTATGGTAAGAGCAAGCTCTCCAACTGGTGGGAATACAGGAATAAAACACGCTTTTTGACAATACTACAGAGACAAAGGGTGTCATAGTGGTGCCGTACTCTGTTACATACATTCATCACTGAAATCAGCAGGTAGCAACGAGCTAACCGGGTACAGAAACGTACTATTAGAGGTGCTCTCTCTCGTGTATCTACACAGCTTTTAATCAACACAACCATCCATCTATTTTCTATAACCGCTTATCCTCATCAGGGTCAGGGCTGGAGCCTAGCCTCGCTGACTTTAGGGTGAGAGGCGACAAGTCGCCAGTTAATCACAGGGCACATAGAGACAAACAACCATTCAACAACAGCCACAACTGCAACCATCCCTCTCACATTCACACCTACGGGCAATTTAGAGTCACCAATTAACCAATTAGGTTAAAGCCGGAGCACCCAGAGAGAACCCACATGCAAACTTCACATAGAAAGGTGAAGATTCGAACCAGGAACCACCCAATCAACACAACTACCAAGCCTGAAAGTTTTTCCACCTTGCTTTATTAATTTCCAATTGAGTTCACTCAGCATTTATCCTCTATCAGCTAGTGACAAGTCCAACGAGATGCTACTTTTCCATTTCATGCAGTTTCTCATTTAGCTTTTAATAATCCCAAAACGTCTAAAACACACACACACACACACACACACAACAACCTCTGACCCTGAATAAAATTATGATGTTTTAATCCTCTAACATGCTCCTGTTTGGTAAGCAAAGAGGTCTCAGGTTGTACATAATGAGTAACACAGTGATGTGAGGGAAGGTGTTTTGTTTATTTTAAATGGTGCCAGTCACAGTTTATAATGAGCCTCCTCATAAATGTAATTTCTGCTATCCAGGGAATTAAAAGTCATAAAAATAACGAACAGAAGGACAATGAAGCAGAGAATATGTGTAAACAACAAGTGACTGTTAGCAGAAGAAAACACAATCAAGAAGCAGAAATCTACATCAGATCTCCAACATGTAGTACTAGTTTGCATGCAGCTATGGAGGAGTATGCTTCATATTTTAGAATATATTCCCTATTTTTTAATATCCTTACAAACTGCATTACTCACCTGGGTGCAGCTGTCAATGAGTCAGCTCAGTGTGGAAGTTGTGGCCTCAGGAGATGAACTTATCTTTCATATCGCTCTGTATAGACAGACAGGTTATCTCAGATTAACAAAATGCAACGAGAGTTTATAATCACCATGAAAACTGAAGAGTTTTAGCCAGTAGATTAAAGCAAGTGGAGTGAAATCGGAATTAAAACATCACTGTTGCAGACTAGAGGCAATTCTAAATGTTAAGTTACACAAATGGGTACTGAGACAACCGGATTACTGGACATTACAGATGCAGGGTAAAAAAAAAAAAAAAGCGGATTATCCCCTCAGTAGGCTGCTGTGCATTGTGGTCCATTTGGTGCGCACAGCAGTCCCACAGATACTCACCGAAAGCCCTGAATCTCAGCTGGACTCTGGTCACAGCGTGGCTACCCTGCACCAGCTCAACAGAAGAAGACACCCCGTGTGCCATTCACACAGCAGGCTGGTGTAATGGTGTTGCCTTGTTGCGCTGGTGTCTTGGAAATGACGCGTAGCTTTTCCACGGTTCTTCTTCTTCTTCGCCTCTATTTTTTTTCTTTCCCCTCCTGACAGGTACCCCCCCTACCTCAGCAAACTTAACACTGTGGGATTAGTTGCTCTTATTAAATTCCCAGTGTTCCAACGAGGCGACACCTCCCGCAAGGCTAAGTGATTTTTTTTCCAAAGAAAAAAAAAACAACAACCACAATGCGTTTTCAGCTTTATCCTCTCCAGTCTACGTGCGATTGTTGATGCGTAAAATAATAAATTAAATTATTGACTCTGTCCTCATTCGTCCCGCTTGTATCAGTCAAGAAATTCTTCAAAACTGTCAAGGCTTTGAGAGTGTTTCTCTCATCCAAAAAAAATAAAAAATTGCTTTTCTGTCTGGAGCTGGAAAACGCAAAGAACCAAACAGGACTGCACATGAGAGTAGGCGTGAATGAATGGTGAAAGGATTGAGAGGACGCAAAACCACACACAGTACACGGATCAGGACAAGATGGATATCAAGCAGAAGGGATGGTGGTGGCAGACAAGAAAGAGGTGTGTGTGTGTGTGTGTGTGTGTGTGTGTGTGTGTGTGTGTGTGTGTGTGTGTGTGTGTGTTATGCAAATGGAAAGTCTTGTCTTACTCTTGCGGTGGGCAGCATTGGCACAAGAAACGATGAGCGAGAGAAGCAGTAACACTGCAGAAACAGGGGAGGAGACGTTCAGATACAGCGCTACACACGCACGGCTGGTCCTCCCGGCTGCGCATCAGGAGTCCAGGATGAATGACCATTTCACTCCAAAATCCTCATAACGTGCACATTAGCGTTATCAGCCACCAGCGCAGATAACCTGCTGTAGGCTGAGACCTAAAGATCTGATATTCGTCTGAAGACTCCCAGATGTTGCTGCCTGTAGGTCTGATGTGTGTTGGTTGTGGTTTGATTTTTTGTTGTTGTAGTCTGGATGAAAGACAGAGGTGTAGAAAGAGGGAGAGAGAAAAAAAAACCCTGGAAAATAAAGGTTTGATGTGAATTAATGATGCTCATTACTAATTTATAAAACTGTGAGAAGTTAGGAACATGATCTGTTAATGAGGGGAAATCAAAACAAATGTAAACTAGGCTAAAAGTCTCATGCAATGCTCTTCACTCACCAGTAAACAGGATTCTTTACCAATTTTGTCATTTCAATTTTTGGTCTCAAGAAAATGACCCTGATGATGTCATAATGATGTCATCAAGGTAATCCTGAGTGTGACAGAAAACCTGCTCTCATGTCTTCATTTTCCATGAGTGCATTTAACAGAAAGCTCTAATGAAAGATGTGATTGAGTTGCATTATGGGAACTGTAGGATTTGTAGGTGTAACTGTAGGTGGCAGTCCTACCTCTGCCACCTCCCGGCTAATCAAAACATGGGCAAAGAGGTGGATCATCTGTGGACCTGAGGCAAGCTGGATGACACCTGGTTGCTCAAACAAGCCATCTGTAACTGCACCCACCTGTCAATCAAAATGGCCACACTGTTAAATTTAAGCTTTAATATAATTTGTTGGTGTTGGGGCCTGTTGTAATGACCCACTGGGCTTCACTATGCTATAATCTAAATCCTAAAGTTAAAATGCGAACATGCCTCCTGGTAGCATGTCAACATGCATGCTTGCAATTATTCAGCGTAAACATGCTGACATTAAACATATTAGCATGCTCAGACGTGCTGTCCTTGTCTTTCAGCATCCGCCAATTGTTGACTCCACCACTGACTGACAGAACAACATCTCCATCCCATGAGCCACGCCGCTAGCAAAGCTAAAAATAAAGCTTTCATTTGGATCAAATTCATTTAGTTTTTTTGATTATCTGTAATAAGGAATGGAGGCTGTATATTATCCACCTGAAGGGATGATTACGGCAAACCTTGGAGAGAAATAAAAGAGATTAGGCTGAGATTTGGAGGACAGAAAGCACCGGGGAGGCGACACACCCCAAACATCATGAGGAGGAGCTGCACACTGCAGATTAAAATCACACCATGAAACATGTGGAAGAGAGCACTGGTACTTATGTTTACTTGAACTTACAACACTGTGTTTATTCCACATGTAATCAAATTAAATATAAATGCAACTTTGATCTCCTATTAGAGCTACTTACACTTTCTGTTTCATACTAACAGACTGTATCTTGTGTAGATGGCACCATAGCAGCTATAACTCATTCATTCATCGTGAATGGGAGCAGATGGTGATGTATGTGCCTACAGCTTCACAGAGAAGGAGGTGCTTCTCAGCGTAACCCATGATACTGATGGGTCCTTCCCCCAGATACTATCACATTCCTCAATGTGTTCAAATTAGGAGATACGTCTGTCACAGGCCAGTCAGCTCGGATAACATCACCATCCATCTTTTATATTTTAGTCAGTGTCAGTCTGCACCAAGTAGAGCACCTCGCAACTTCTTTGACACTGATAATAGAAGACGAAATCAGAAACGTTGGTTGGAAGTGACAACAGACATTGTTTAAAACCACCGTATGTAAACATCTAATTAGTTATTGGTTTCTGAAGAGCCATTATGAAGCACTGGCCGCCTCTATCTTGGCAGTCGTGTCTCTGCTGCCTACCGGCTAATCTAAGAGACCAAAACAGTTTTTTTGTACCAGGCTGTAAATATGTTTATTTCTGCTGTGAAGTTGGACATTTTAACATGGAGGCTTATAGAGACTGACTCACTTCTGGAGCCAGCCTCAAGTGGACGTTTGAGGAACTGCAGTTTTTGACACTTCTGGCTCCACTTCACAGCCCCGGAGGTCGCCGCTTTGGGTGTACCTAATAAAGTGTTTCTATGACTAAAATAATAAGTTTGGAGTCCATTGACGCTCAGAACAGAAGTATGAAAACAACAAACAAAAATCAACCCGACTGCATTTAATTACCAGCTCACGCTTGTTTTGTCATGTGACCAATTAAACAATCCTGTTACGTTATTAGTGAGAACAAACTTTCTTGGTCCTATGAGAGATTTTTTCATGTTGGGAACAGAGTGAGCGTCCAGTGACTGTTGGAAAAGTGGACCCGAGTTTTCTGATGTAATATGAGAGAAATTCATGTCGTTACAGCGAGAAGCCAAACCTCTTGTGAAGCAGCTACTTGGTCTTCTGTGATTTCCACTCCAGCTGTGCCCTCTGGCCATGGACTGCAGCACTTTGATGCACTTTGTTGGGTTGCTTATCGCACCAAAGTATATGAAACAGTATTGCTAAGAAGTAATTGAGTTTATTGTCGCTCACCGAGACACACAGTTTGGTATTTTGTGAACCCCTCCCCAGTGCATGTCCCTACCACCTTTCCTTACAGTATTTG
Organism: Miichthys miiuy; assembly: GCA_036365135.1. Lineage (NCBI taxonomy): Eukaryota > Metazoa > Chordata > Actinopteri > Sciaenidae > Miichthys > Miichthys miiuy. The sequence continues at coordinate 20,129,013 of CM071616.1, forward strand.
CTGTTTTTCTTAGTAAATGTTAAAGTTATTCGATGACCACTTTTTCTAGGAATCCAAAAGCCGGATTTTGTGTGAGTGTGTCTCTTCATGCACACCAGTTTTATATCTTTACTTGCAAAGTAGACAGTGAAATGAGGATTTATGTGAAGTTAAAGCAGTGTTGTTTTCAAGACCAACTCATCTGAGACCAAGTCATGACCAAGACTAGACAGTGTGTAGCTTACTTAGGTAGCTAATATTTGGGTGAAGCGTGGTTGCTACCTTGAGTCACCTCACTGAAGCATCGCCATGCTTTACAAACTGCTGCCTGTTCTTTTGGACGCTGTCTAGCAGATGAACTCTTTGTGGGTTTTTCCCAGACAGTTAATAAATAAATCACACAATGCACACGCAATTAAGTGACTTCCCCACAGTTGTGGTCTTGACCAGTCTAAAACTAAAATCCAGTCTGAGGCCGAAGTGAGACCGAGTAAAAATCTGGTTGATTCCACCTTAAAATGTGGTCTTGAGACTGGTCTACAACTGAGTTAAAGCCTTAAAATTCAAAGTTGTAGTGACCACTATCAATTAGAAAAGGATGCCAAGAGGCTAATCGGGCTCTTACTCTGACTCCACAGCCAGGTTAGATGTGTTTTATGGTGTTAATTAAAAGAATAACAAACAATATAACTTGACATAACATAACCAAACTAGATGCTCCTACAAGAATCTTAAAGAATAAAGCTATAGTTATAACTCTACATGTAAAGATGGCAACAGGTGGCTGCAGGACAGTGCAGGGCTGCAAGTGTATCATTATTATGCCTCAAAACATGCGGCTTTATCATGGTATCTAATTTCCTGCAGTGTCAGTACAGTGTGCTCTTATTTCATGTTTTCATTGTCTATTTTAGTTCCACTTACCAAGCTTATAGGAGACATTTTTCATTTCAATTTCATTCCTAACGTCGTCTTTGTTAACTTATTTTTAAATATCTAATATGTCTTGTTCCAGAAGAGAAGTTACTGCAAAACAACAGATGACCTCCATGAAAACATGACGTCCCTCCAGTACAAAAAAAAACATTGTGACTTTGTTGGATTTGTTTTTGTTGCCACGGTAACCGTTGTATCGATGGACGTTAAGGACATCTTTATGATGGTTCGCGGGTCCTGCTGTTGCTGCTTCCTTTTGGCAGACACTTGTAAAATGTATTTTTAGCTCAGTTAATGAATTAATTTAAAAAAAAAAAAAAACACGGGCTAATGTTCAGTGAACCGCTCATATCATCATTCTGTGATAACCACCGGTGAGCTGTGTGTAGTATCTCAGCATCAAGGTCAATAAAAACCCACGATAAACGCACCATTAACACGCTCATACTTGTTTGTGTCTTTCTGTTCCTCTGACACGACAAACACACACACAAAAAAGAGGCCATTGTGTGTAATATTTGATAAATGGGCTGTTCACTTTGTTGCTTTCACAGATGTTTGTATAGCATGAAGGGCACTTAGTAAATGCATCATAATCCTGCTGTATCACAGTGATAAAGAGGGAGCTTGTCAGAACAAACTGTATCCTGTTAGACAAGAAGCTTCGGGGGGTTCTCGACTGGCAGCATCCCTGCACAATTAACCAGAGTATCCAACAGCTTCTTAACCACAATATAAAGCTGTTACTGTACTGTAAACTTGTCAGTGAGATACTGTGAGCTGAAATTTATGCATTAGGTTTGAAAGCCACCATGCCACACTGTGCCCTTTGGGTGCTCTGTTAGATTTTTATCCTTGTTAGGGTGATCAATAAAGCTGTTAGAGAAAACATTGAACTCCCACAGGGCAGCGAGCCAGGAGACACTGAATCGATTACTGATCATTAAATTGACCCATCTTGTTTCTAAGTGTATTGGTAGCCATATCTGATGACTTCAACACCCTTCTGTACCCTTGGGGTGGTCTTGACATCTACAACCGATGCAATATCCCACTAAACACTGCCCTCAGCTGTTCAGTGCACCGAGGTACTTGGGTTAATGCGTCATCAGTCCAGCTTTGTAACAATCCTGCTGCGGATCTTGAAATCTAGGTGCAGATTGACTGATTTAACCCTTCCAGCAGCGTTTTTCTCCTTTCAGTGAGGATCCTTTCCTTGAATCAAATCATGGCGACATAGTGTTGACGCTTTGAAGGCTGCGAATACAGTAAAATCACCGGAGGAATGCAGAATTCTGCCCTGAGAGTGAGTCATTTGTAAATCAATACTGCTGTTAAGGCACCTAATGTGACCATCTGTTGCTGCCTCTGCCTCTCATATGTTGCCATCTTGTGGACAATTTAAAATCTGTCAGTCTTCATTTGCACTAATAAACCAATTAAAATCTTCTTGGACTTTCTCTCGAAGCAGATGAGTCCATCGCGGTGCCTGTAAGAGGCTGAAACAGTCAACACAGCTGATCTAAAAGTGTTTGAAAAAGTCCAATTAAACTGATCTACAAGATAATAATTTTATTCTGCAGTGATGCGCATGATTGTTGATGGCCGATAGATTTTTGATGTTAATTTGTAGACTAATGAGAGAGTTGATACAAACTAATCTCACTTTGCAATGAACAGTATCGTGATTTTGAGATCTGAAGTGGTGTGAAGACAGAAAATCTTTGGCTCATTAAATTTACATGCTTATAAAGCAGGACTATATTTTTTATTCATATATATTTCATTCCTCTTCATGTATCTGTCAGCTGCTTTGAATAAAATATATCTATCTTGGGTAGACAGATAAACAGATAGATATAGACGCAGACATAACTATAAACAGGTAGTAATAATGACAACAGTATTTGTACTTAAAGCACACACAGCAGCAGGCTCAACCACGATCAATCCCCGATCTCGGTGTAGCCACGATCTGTGAGAACCTGCGAGAGAGAGAAAGCAGAAAAACTCAGGGGAAGAAGCTAAGTTAGTAACATGCAAGAGAAGAGAAGAGCTCAATGCATCACGGGAAGTTTGCTTAGCAGACGAAGTCTATAGCAGGATAACTAAGGGATGATTCAGGACTCACCTGAGCCAGCACAAACTATAAGCTCAAAAAGACGACTCTTCCACAGGAGAGGAGCTTGACAGCTGAAGGCTCTGGATCCCATTCCACATTTGGAGAATATAAGGAACCACCTGAGGTCTGAGAGCGTCAGGAGAAGGATTTTAAATTCTAGTCTGGTAGCCGATGCAAAGAAGCCAAAATGGGATAAATATCTCTGATCCTGATTCCTGTCAGTAGACTGCAGAGTCTTATCGGGCAGCTTGATGTAAAGGGTTTGTAATAATTCAGTCTATGAGTAACAAATGCACAGAGCAGTTTTTCTGCATCTACTTGAGACAGGAAATTCACATTTTAAAGAGCCTGATCTGACATATGAAACATGAAATCATCATTAAGAATGTGTACTTCTACTTAACTATAAATAAACAAGCAAGAAATATATTAAAATAAGCAAATACTGCAACATATATGGTCAAACTACACTGGCTAAACTATTTGTTCTGACAGACAAGAATATAGCAGTACATCCGGAGCTGCAGTCACTTAATATCACCACTAGTGGGAAGCCTAAAGCCAGAAATGAGACAGCAGCAGCAGCAGCTCTGCTACTACTCTGTGAGCTACAAGACACAAAACAGCCTCAACAAGATGGTTAATTACTCTTGTACTCTCACTTATATTAGTCTTTACACTTTATTAGCCATTTATATGTGGACCCCAGGAGGACTAGCGAACACTTTTATGGAAGCTAACAGGGATCCAAATGCAGAGTAAAGACCCTCAAGATGTCTGTGCACGCCCTTGTTATGGATGCTCCTTTGGTCTCCCACTAACAGATCAACATCAAAGCCAGGATCAAATACGCTAATGACATTTGCTGATTACATTTTAGCTGCTTTACTCATTAACTTAATATAGTTTAATGATCTCATGTGACTGAACATCAAGTGAGAGTTTTAATGAGAGCAAAGTACTTCACTCAGAGGGCCAGAGGTCTAACCCTTCTTGGACTTCTTCAGATGGTTTCAGTCCAGGCACACTCATGTTGTTTATGATTTTTTGAGTTACTGGCTCAAGATGGAGCCAAAACCTCTCAGCACAGGGCTGCTTAGCTGCTTTAATCATCTAAGTAAATCACTGCAGCTCATAAAAATTAACCGAGAAACACACTACAACAGGTGTCTCACCATGAAACAAAGAGGAAACTACCTCTGTTAACTAAACTCTGTGTTATGTTCACGTAGCTTTGTTGGCTTAACGAGTGAATAAGTACTTTATATTAAAAATAAAATCTCGACACAGTTTGACCACACTGCAGGAAATCCCCGACCACTGACGACACGGTGCACCAAAAATACACCAGCAACCTCTGCTTAACTATTAAATAACTAACACACTAACCCAGATTGCTGAAAAACCGGCCATTTACTGCTCTGAGCTGTAACCCAGATTGCAGTCTTCACACCATATTTCCATGACAAGCCATCAGCCATATGTACCGCTATGTGCTGTATATCCCTAGAACACTAACGTTAAAATTAGTAACACCATCACTAACGTCGGGTATATTTTACCCGATATAATATCCCGGATAAACAGTTTTCATCAATTTATGTAAAAGTACAACACTGTATGCCAAATTGTAGTACTCTTCTTTAATTTCCCAGTATGCAATATCACATAAAATAAAATAAAAAGGTACCATGGGGGACCCTTTAAAAAGGCAGCAAAATTCTTGAAAAATCAGGTAATCTTAACGAGAATTTTTCTAACAAAAAAAAATAATGGAGCTGGGAACTTGTTCTTTGGTCCACCCATTCCTGGGACATGTGAGCCTTGTCTGGTGAAGGCACAGTCTTTCTGCAATTGTGGTGATATAGATAAAAAAGGCACTCACTATCACCCGAACGCATGCCTCTTGAAAAAAACCATAGATGGGAGGAGGGAAACAAACATACCATTAATGACATCAGTGAGCAGTCTGAAGCTACCCAAGGACCCATGCAACTCAGACAGCAGCAACACAATGAAAATCACATGACAAGAATTGTGTGGGTGAAAATCACCCAACGTTAGTGTTCAAGGGATATACTAACCTCACACATCAGCATCACACTCAACTGCCATTTCTTTTCACTTTAAGATGTGGGCGGCAATTCCCAGACCTGTAACCAGGCTGCGTCTATACAGTCATGTAACTGTCTAGATCAGAAGGACACATGAAGGACAAGGACTTTACTTCTTTCATTCATTTCAGTCAGTTTGTAAAGATTTTCTTTGTCACTTTTACATGAATTGATTTCTGTTGATTAATGCAAGTCTCCAAAATAAGAACTGATAAATCACGCACCCTAATTAAGTGTTTATCTAACAAATTTGACATAATGAGTCCGCAAAACAGTCGAGACAGATGTTCATGTGACAAGTTAGATAATTAGATTATTAGTCAAATGTACACCCCGATAAATAACTTGAAAATATATAAAGAGCTACGTCCCAACTTTGAGGGAACTGCTGACACTCCATCAGTGCCCAGACAAACAAATATTCATGAGTTTGTCTCTGTCACAATTATTTCTTAAAGCTCTTATCATTATCTGTATATTAATGATGGATCATATGACTATGTGTATTAAAAGATGTCACTTTAATCTGCAGTTCCTCAAACGTCCACTTGAGGCTGGCTACAGGACATATCACTCCTAATAAGCACTGATATTAAAATGTTCAACCTCACAGCAGAGATAAACATGTACAAAAAACAGCTGGTCTCTATAGCTAACAGTAATTATGTGTAACAGACAGACATAGCTGGTGATCATAGCGAAACATTCATCAGCTAAAGAGCCTAATATCTTTCTCAGTAGTTTGTGGCACCAAACTCAGAGAGGATACAGGACTTATTAGGTGAGGACACAACTTCCACTTGGTTCGTTAGTGCTTGTTGTTGTTGTTGTGATGACTGTTGTACGAGTTGTTAAAGTCTGATGTGAACGATAGTCGTTCTGGTCAACTAAGCTCTGGTGTGGACGCTGGTGGTTGGAATCACGTGAGGCTGACAGCTGACACAACATCAAGGAGCTAACTAACAATGGCCTGGTCAACGATACCTGGACTCCCCCCACCAGTCAGTCAAAACTGAAGAACTGATGAGAGGTGAAACGTCTTCACGGATCTACAACCAAGTCCATAGTACCCCAGATTTAACCCTTTTGAAAAAAGTGATAATATGTCATTATTGTGATTACAGCTACAGCTACAAATCCATTATTGCAGGTTTAACCCAGAGGTAGTTGCTCTATTGAGACAGTATTATGATCTAGGTCTAATCAATCTGCTTTATGCTAGTCTGGATGGATTTACCACTCAAAAGTGTCTCCAAGAGTCTGCAGCTGGTTGGCCCACAAGCTGTTATATTGTACCAGGGGAGATGTGCAGGAGCTGACAGGATTTAGAGATGGTCTGTTTCCTGTGTCCCACAAAGCAATGATTCAATTCTTCTCCCCATCTGGATCAATTACATAAGTGATTTCCAACCAGGGTACTTACACCCCAGAGTACTTCTGCAGTTGCTGCAGGGTACTACATGGAATACACAATTAATTAACTCAACTTACACGAACAACAACAATTAGAAGCAGCAACTTTAAAAAGATATTTGTGTTGAGGAGGAAAACAAACAGCTAAATAAGATCATCAGCAACAGAAATTGTTTTTAGCAATGTAAGAAAAAAAAACTAGTTCAGTTTTATGAACAAAATACTGTTATAAGGTTTATTTATAAAGAGAGTTTATAAAGAGTACGTGTAGACCACTGATCCTCAAACTGAGGTGACCTCCCTATAGTGTCACTTGGAGAAATCTTTGAAATACTTTTAAAAAATTAAATAAATCAATTAAAAACCATATTATACTATCAAAATACGACAAATTTTCAAATGAAAATGAACTTGGTGGAATATCAGCCTGCTTCATAGTCTTGCTAATATATCGTTTAGCACACGTATACATCTGTGATTAGTTACAAGCAAAGATGTGGCAAGTTAGTTGGAGGACGTGAAATGAATGGTTCAGAAACTCTGCAACAATATTATATAAGTGTGCATCAGTGTAACCCCTTTTCCACCAGTTTAGCCAGGTCTGTTGAGGATTCAATAAATCAATAAATAATCGTATTATTAGAAATAAACCTGCCTCCTGCTTAAGCGGTGTGTAGCTAAACGGGGTCAGCTTAAGCTGCTGTAGTTTAACGTTGGTCCTAATGGTGGTACTCGGAGAGTTGAATATTTTCTGAGGTGGCACGCAGTTTAAAAAGTTTGAGAAACACTTGCCTCTATATGAAAAGTGTCATGAGATAACTTCTGTTTGATTTAAGGAGCTTTATGGCCGAAATTGAATATAGTATGCAAAACTATGATGTTTTTGCTACCTTAGAATGAGCCTTTATATCTACAGACACAGCTGGTTCTCTTCCATGGAGTCCTCCATGTTTCTACAGTATGGACAAACTGAGGGTGAGGCGAGCGGTATTCCCTTGGTTGCACTCTGCAACTTCACCTCTAGATGCCACTAAATCCTACAACACTGGACCTTTAAGTCCAAGTAAAATTGAATTGTTATATAAGAACATATCTGGAGTATAACGGGTGGTGTCGATGTGAGCTCATCTGATAGGACAGCAGGCTGTCACACAATAAATCTGATGATCACTGCATTACATCATTACATCATCACCGACCTGACATTTCCACTGAACAGCAGAGAAGCATGACGATGCTGAGACAGCAGTGAGAAAAGTCACTGGTGAAGTATTTGGTGTATTTGTGGTGCGCTTGATGCTTTCAGATTATTACAGATCAACGCGGAGAATCATTGATGATAATATTGGATGCTTTTAGCAAAAGATGCAGCATTTGTTGGTTTGTTAAAAATGACCAAACAATGGGTGAAACTGAGCTTTTTAATAGATGTTGAGTGACGAGCTAATAGTTGCAGACGGCTAAAAGAAGTGACAGGTGATTGAGAGCAACACCCTCCAAGAATCAGACTTACATTTCATGAAATGACGGATGACTGAAGGCTTTTGGTGGTGAGAGAGAGACGGAAAGAAACAGAGAGAGAAAGAGATGCAGACAAAAGAAAAAAAAAACATTTTCAGCCTGCCCTGCCCCCTCATCGCTCTCTGGGGAACAAGGGATTATGGAAATGTATAAATGCAAGAGAGAGAGAGAGGGAGTCTGACAGACAAGGAGGAGGAGAGAGAGAGAAAAAGAGGAGGGGGAGAGGAAGAGAGAGCAAATAAGAGAGCGAGGGAGACAGAGCGATGCTATTGGTTGACCGTTATAACATCAAGCGTGATAGAAATATTTCTCTCGCAGTCTAGGAAATAGAGGAAGAGACAGACAGAGACAGCAGACTCAGGAAACACATTCAGGTTTTCAAAAGAGATAAAAAAGAAAGAAAGGGGAGACGATAGAAAGGTGGACTAATTAACTTATGACTTCTGAGGGCTGTGGAGATTTTTGCTTAACAACTGGAGTGATTTCAAAATCAGACTAACTCAACATGTAGATGTTCTGCAGGTTTCTGGTTAAAATTCTTACCCCTTTACCTCCCCTTTACCACCTCCTCCTCCTCCTCCTCCTCCTCCTACCCCTTATTAAGAAGTGAATAATTATCCTGCACGTCAGCAAAGAGAAATCTTAAATGTTTTTTTTTTTTTTTTTTTTTGGAGAAATTTGAGGGATGCGTCTGAGGGAAAGATGCAGAGCAGAGAAGTCTGACATGGTGCCGACCCAAATTGACAGAGACGAGGACAGAGTGGACTGTTCAGTGGCAGACACGTCTCCAACCAGACACAGGTATTCTCTTCTCGATATTAAGATCAGTCAAGATATTGATCCGTGCTAAGCGTTGTAACTCATCTCTGTAAGATATTTGGCATTGCAAAGTAGTTGTTTCCTTGTTTTCTGGATGCTTTTATTGCCAAATTAACAGTGGCAACCAGTAATTTGCTTTGTCAGAGGATGAATAATGTCTAACATGCAAAGCAATATCTTGTATCTTCAGCACGTGATCGGATTTATGTGGAGGTAAATCATTTGTCAAACATTTAGTAGTATAATAAGTGAACTACTCTCTGTAAATAATAACTCGCAGCTAATCTGCAAACTGTGGCTGTTTACTAAGTGTTACATGTGATTGAGAAACATGCGTCATTAATGGTGTTCTTGATTTAGAGCAACAGATGAACTGAAAGCCATACGACAAACTGCTGAACTATCACAAGCCATAACCATCTTAGACAATAATAATAATAATAATACCCATCTGTGCTGTGCTTGGTATCGACAAGAATCCTGTGCTTCTGTTGTCAGCGTGTCAGTCAGACACTTTGTGGTTTGTGTTACTGTGAGGGGAGGAGAGAAAAAAAATGTGTAGGCTTTATCTAAAGAGAAACTACATGGAGGAGGAGGAGGAGACAGACATTTTGCCTGTCAGAGACTGAAAAGAGGAGCATTGGGCCAACTACAGACAACTGTGGCTGTGAACAGACGTATAAGTGCTTCCCTAAATCAAAGCCAGAAAAAGGGGGTCATCCTGCTGTGAGATATACAAGAAGAGACAAAGACAGAGCATGAGGGGAAGCAGTGAAGGCGCTGCTCAAGCTGATTATTGATTGTTACTAAAACTGAGTGCTTTACCTACCTGGACGACACAGACTCAGCTCGCGTCAGAAGGGAATAGAGACAATAACCTCCTCCAAAATAAAGGAGGGAGACCGGGCAGTGGCCAATAGAGAGGCAGAGAGCAAGGGGGAAGTTCCCTTTCTCTCTCTCGACCCATCCTGTCGTCAGGCTGGCTGGCACAGCCATGGCGTTCACCTTTGCGGCCTTCTGCTACATGCTCACCTTGGTGCTGTGCGCTGCTCTCATCTTCTTTGTCATATGGCAGGTGAGTAGCACTGTGCACACACTGGAAACCACTGCATGCACACACACACACACACACACACTGAAACTAAAATGGGCACATGTAGGAACCTGTGAACATCTACGCTTCATCCCACGCATGCAGACAAACACATCCACCTACACACTGTTACTTGTACAGCACCGACAGGAACACAGCACACACACACGCACCTCTCTCAGGTTCCTTTAGAGGTAATGACATGCATAAATATGTCAAAGAAAGACTCAGTGCAGTCGCACTTATGTGTGACTGACGGTTTAAATTGCCTCTTAAAAGCCACCAAATGACACTTACATTTCAAACATCCAGCGAGGACATAATTAGCTGGAGAAAGATTCATTTTTGAGCCCACAGTTGCAGGAGGTTTTATTTCTTTTCCCACACATCTGTGATGTAATTACCTGGAGCTGCTTTGACCCACAAGTCCAACCGGCTCAGTCCCTCCACATTTAAAGCAACCTGACAACAAACAGCTCCTCAAACAAGATGTTCAGGCTTCAGCAAACTGTACAAAATGAGTACAGAGAAGCGGAAAAACATAAATTTCACTGCCTTGACTGTCGTGAATCTGCACCCAGAGTGATATTTGCACAGTGCACTCGGCTCAACAAACACTTTGCTTCTGATCTCTCACCTTTAACATTCGATCCACCCCTGGAGGCAGGAATAATGTGAAATACAACACATATCATTATGAATATAAGACTTGAAATGACTAACATACCAATTGACTAAGTGGGTGAGACTACATATGAGTCAGTCAGTGTGTCTGTGTGTGAAATAGACGTGGAGAAGCGTGTGTCTGGCTCGGCACTCAACCATGTGATTGAAACGCTTATCAAACTGATTTTGTTCACCTCCCTCCCGACCCTTCGCCTTCCCCGAGTCTGCTTCCACCCACGGGTGCAGCACCCCAAATCTATGTGGCTCTCAACCAATCAGAACGTTTGTTCACTGCTATAGTAACCATGGAACCCACTAAGGGGCTCACCATGTCGCCATGGAAACTGCATCTGTTTACAACAAGTGTGAAAGAAGACTAGGGAGAGCCTTATAGGCTCGTACGAAGGGGGGAAATGACCACCAGCTTCAAACAGGCTATAGCGTTCTGCCCTCGTATTATCGAGTCGAGTCAGGCGCTTACTTATCTGCAAACAATGTTGTTTCATTGCTTTTCAATGAGCCGTCAAAGTGGAGCTTCACTGTTTAAAAGCTGGAGTGACGATAAGCACAGCAGGTGGCCTTTACACTGAGGGTTGTTAGTATTTTTATAGAGCTATTAATCAGGGAGCTGGTGAGAAGAATTATCACTCATACTCGCCTCACTGGGAGCAGTTAGAGAGCTATCAGCGCAGCGACGGTGACATTGTTTCCTCTACAGTTTAATATGTTTTAGATTTTATAGACATCTCCGGGATGCTCTTAAATAATCCTCTGGAATTCAAACTCGACAAAGCATACATATAAAGTCGTGCATGTTATTAAATATAACAAACTTTTCCCGAGCATAACTTTTTATGTGCAATGATTGTTTCAGTTCTCCCCGATTATGAGAAAAATATATTTAGAGCTTTAACACCCGTAAAAATGAATAAACCAAACAATCAGTTTGATTGATGTTCCCCTGAGTGCATCGTGAATAAACATGATTTATGAAAATGACAAAAGATTGACACAACTAATCAAAACAAAGCAACACCAGTTTGATTGATATTCCCTTGTGTGCACTGTGAATAAACAAAAAATAATGATAAATTATCAAAACAGCCCCACACCAGTTTGATTGATAATCAAAGAAAGAAATGTCTGTTCTTGCAAATGAATCCTTCAAATTGTAATTGTTATTTTTAAAAAAAGCCTCGAACCCTAATGTAATAAAAATAGACACTATCATTTTAGAGGTGATGACCTTGGGGCATCTTGGTAGCTCACCTAGTTGAGCATGCGCCCCATGTGTCATGGCTAAAGTCCCCGCCACAGTCACCCTGGTTTGATTCCAGCTTGGATCTTTGCTGGATGTCACCCCCTCTCCGTCCCCTGAATTTCCAGTCTGTCTCTCCAGCTGTCTCTGTCAAATAAAGCCAAAAATAAAATCTCCCAAAACCCAAAACATCCAAACGAACACTGGGTGACAACACATGTAGGATTTAAATTTATCTCCTCAGATAAGAAGCTACATGATCAGACATTGTATAAGCACAATAGGGGCTCATATACAGTGTAAGGATAAAGAGCAAGGCTGTAAGTAATTATACATGGACTCATCCACCATTTAATCACCATGTGTGCTCTGGCAACGTGAACAATGTGGCTGCAGCTGTACAGTAAACCGTTCCAAGTTACCATCCCATTACAGGGAAAGACACCAATCACCATCAATGTCTTTATCTAATACATATATATGTACAGTTACACTATGTGCATTCATATCATGGTAACTGATAACAAATTCACATGTCTGTTATTTTTCAGATCATTGCGTTTGATGAGCTTCGCACAGACTTCAAAAATCCCATTGATCAGAGCAATCCCACCAGAGCGGTAAGAACCCTGCTTCACGTCTTTCAAGAGTGATCAAACCATCGTGTGTTCGCAGAAATCCCTTTTTTTTTTTAGATCCAAGAAGATCCCTCAACGATCCACATGTAGAACAAACTGAGGGTTTCATCTCTACAAATGTTGCACATGACCATACACTCTACAAAACTGTTAACTCTACCTTCACTGTTAAAAATAAAGGTTTGAGTTAGAACCTGAAGTGGATCTTCATGGCTAATGCACAGGGGAAGTTATTATAAGTTCTTATTATAAAGTTATTATAAAGTTCTTTAAGAACTTTGCTTTTTTAGTCAAAACATTCAGCACACAGAAGCCAAAAACGGTAAAATGTAAGTAAATTATTGTCTAAAACTTTTTACAGTTATTTTTCAGATGTTTCCTGAATTATGACCAAACATAATTCATTATTATCATTTTACATACATTTGAATGTAATTTAGGAAAGCAGATAACATGCTGTATAACTAATACCATTAATGACATAATACTTAAAGTAACAGTTTGGACTTTGCAGAAAATGTCTGTAATTTTTGAGTTTTGTTTAAAAGCAGAAAACTACTGTAAAAATGCAAAACCCCAAAACAAAACAAGTTCATGGAAAATAACATTTTACAGTCCTTTTCTGTTTTTTAATAAAGATTTTTTTTAAAGTTTTTTTTAAAAAAAAGTAACCTCCAAACTGCCATTTTATGACATTAGTTATACTATAATATATAGTAATTTATAGTATGTTATCATATAATATGTGGCTGTTTGATCAGAATTCAGGGAACATCTATAAAATAACAGTGTTTCTGCAAACTCTTATCTCAAAAATGGTATTAATCACAGTTTTTGACATTTATTTACTTTCATTTTGCCGCTTTTTTACAGTGTGGCTTTAACTCCTGGCTGCTATATGCCAGACATATTGACTCGAAAAGGAAAGTTCTTAAAGAACCTGATAATAAATTGTTCTTTGAAAAAAAGGTTTCCCACATTGCATCACCATGAAGAACCACTTTAAGTTCTGACTCAAACCTTTATTTTTAACATTGTCCATTTATCAGTCCAGCACAGAGTTAATAAACTCCTCAACAGAATGAGTTTATAAATAAGTCTTTGCATGAGAAAGCCACAGCACAGTGTAATCATACCGAAAAAGCAAGCATCATTTCATGTTTTGGAATGAAATCAAATGTTTCATTCAGCTACAGTTAGACTCTGTAAATTTTCATCAAATATTTGTACTACTTTCAACAATTCCCACTAATCCGAGTTTCCAGGTGATCGCAACAGTAGCATCCAGGCAACATTTACCTCCAACGCTCATTTGTATGCAGATTGATGCAATCAACCTTCTACCTCGGCTCCTAGGCTTAATCAATTAAAGAGATTGATGCAAATGAAATCACTGTTTATACAATGAGATACTGAGCTGTCGCTGCACTCGAAGTACAGACACAAGGTTTCACCTCACTGTAACAAGAACATTATTCACTTGAGTCACGCTGGAAAAATTCAACACATGCTCGAAAGTGAAAAAATATTCTGCCAAAAAAAAAAGATTTGTCTTCCGCTCTTGCAGTGTTGCTCGTCTACATCATGCAAACTTCTTTCTTAATCTTTTGCAAAGCAAAAAAAACAACAACATCACGAGTCAATGATGAACAAATGCTATTATTCGTTTAGCAAGTTAACAGCAGCTGTGAATGTCTTTTTCACAAGTTAGCTAATGTGCTAGCAATCATGTGAACCTGCATCTGAACTGCAAACTGATGAGGAGTGGGAGAGGAAACTGCGAAAATCGACTGTGGGAGTGTGGAGGCACGCCAGCTACAGGGGGGTGGACACAATAGCTGTAACACCTGTAAAATATAATGCAAAATATAGTAGCTCTGCAACAAAAGCTGTTTTGAATGTTCAGCTCAAAGCGGATGTGTTATATATTTCCCACCACGGAAAGATGATGGAGGGCTTCTCTGACAAAGTATTCTCACATATCGAGCGTGACAAGCTTCAGGGCGGCAGGATTTACTGGTCTACTACTGTATTGGATTGCATTTTCTTCAGTCGATGACAAACAACCTAAATGGTTCATCTTAACCGATGTCAGCATGTCAGCTGCGTTCAGAAAGAACACGATCAGCCAGGATGTGATGCTGCCAGTCTCTCCCAAAATCAATAAACTGCACTAACAGAACAAGACACAGAACATAGCCTCGGAAAATAAACAGGAATTCTTTCTGAGACCAACGCGTGTTCCCTCAACTGCTGCTGTCTGCAAAGAAAAAGACACCAGTAAATATTTGTCACTGAGAGAGAAATTACAAAAGAACATAATGGAGGGGACTAAACTCGTGTCTGCAAATGAGGTTTATGTGCATAGCCATTAATCACAGTTACAGTCTGAAAGGGAGACACATTGTAGACACATTATTTGGCTGTTTTTTTCATTCTTACCTTCTACTTCATTTCACAGTAATCCCTTGATTAGATTGCTAATTGAACATCCACACTCTTTGTCCTGCCTCTTTTATGTGTCCTGTATATTGTTAAATGTCTGCACTGCCTTTGATTAATGTCCTCAGTCGTGTTTCTTTAGTTGGGACAATTAAATATTCAGAGTGAACTGCATGACCTGACACTAATTAGGATGACTGAGGGCTGTAAAATCCAAGCAGAGTTACTACTGGACAACAATTTATAACTGCAATTACAGGATCTCTGTGCTTTTTACGTTCTGAAGCTCAGTGTTTGTAGAAGGATGTAGGACACAAAGCAAGCAAAAATAAAGAAAATGACATCGACCAAAATCAACAGCTGCAAATAAAACAGTGAGCCTGGAGAGCCGGCGTCTGGTTTGGAGGCTGGATGCTGTAGATTCAGGGCAAAATCCACTTTCAGGTCACCGGGGGAGTTTATGAATTTATGTCCTCACATTCATAAAAGGTGCAGCCTGTGGCTCTGGCTGAAGGGAACGGACATCACAGGGGCATCCATACTGGAAGAAATCATCCTGTAGCTAAGACAGATGTCTCAATATGTCACAAAATTAGACTCCCTTCAGTTGAGGCTTCATTAAATATAGAGGAAACAAACACCAGCACACACATGCTGATATGAGGCGAGCACTAAAGATGTAGCATTCATATCCGTCTGTTAATTACCTGAATTTTGGTACTTTGTTCTCTCTGCTGATGGATGTTGATTAATACAGGTGGATGAGCTGCAGCAAAACATCTCATTTGCTTTGCAAACTAATCAATGGACACCTAAATAAAACATCACCATAGGGGACCATAGCTGCTGGCTGGTAGAGGCAACAGAAGATGGATGTCTTTCATTCCTAAAACTGTCCATTGATCCCTCTGTCATGGCTCACAGGAGACTCAGAACAGCACAAAACATCGACGTCCTTATTGCTTCAAATGTGGCAGCTGTGTTTTTGTGCTGATGAATAGTTTCAATCAGTTTCCCCAACAGCCCACCATTTATTTTTCATGCTTGGTTGCATGAAATGAATATATTGTAATTGTATTGTATTGTGTGTTTGTGGCCACAAAGAGACCATGGAGTCTCTTCCCTGGCAGCAGTCACGTCAGCTGAGGATTTAGATGGTCCGGGCGGGTGCAAGATTTTTTATAGGCTGGAACACATTACACATTATATTACATGTATCTCCCAGACCTATCTACTATCAAAACAACAAGTATAAATATGCAAATTATCCAAATATGATCAAAAATACAGTTTAACAAAGCTAGAAAGTAAACAGTTAGCCTGAAACTCTGAATTAATTTGGATAGGCTATTTAATGTTACGTGTTAAAATAACAAATCAAAACACAAATTTAATGTTGCAAGAAAACACTGATACGTAGCTAGCCTTCATAACTTATTAATAATGTTTCAATCTTACTCATGTTAGCTAGCAAACAAATAGCAAGAAAACAAACTTGTTGTAGTGAACCAAAGGCGTCAAGCGCCTAGACCACTTAGTCAGCTGAGTAATCTTATTTTGGACACGGGTCCATGAAGCTAACTCTCCTCTGCAATCACGGAGGTGATCTTGAAGGATGATTTATTTCGAAATTATTGATTATTATTATATATTTATATATTATCTCCATTTTAAAGGCAGAATTTTAATTTAAAAAGTTTTAAAAAAAGGTCAAAATTAAAAAAAAAAAAAAAATAGCTCAGTGGGTACCGCATCAGCCCCATGTTCAGTCCTTGCTGCAGCCGAGGTTTCAAATCCCAGAAAAGTTAAAAAAAAAAAAAAAGTGAGAATTCTGAATTTTAAAGGCAAGAATTTCAAGAAAGAAAGTCAGAATTTTAATTTAAAAAAGTCAGAGTTTTAAGAAGAAAAAAAAATAGCTCAGTGGGTAGAGCATCTTTTTTTTTTTAAAAAGTCAGAATTCTGAGTTTTTAAGGCAGAATTTTAAGAAGAAAAAAAAGACAGAATTTTGAGGAAAAAATCTGAATTTTAAGGGAAAAAAAACAGCTCAGTGGATAGGGCATCAACTCCATGTACCAATGTTCAGTCCTTGCTGCAGCAGCCGAGGTTCCAAATACCAGAAAAGTAAAAAGAAAAGAAAAAAAGTCAGAATTCTGAATTTTAAAGGCAGAATTTTAATAAAAAAAGTCAGAATTTTAAGAAAAAAAAACATCTGAATTTTGACAAATGTTTGCAGGCACACTCAATAAACCAAACTTTTTCTGTACCCATGCGCACTAAGACTTGCTTAACGACATTAGAGCTATATGGATTAAGAACTAATAATAAAGTCTTTACTTCATAGCCAGCTTCCAGGTTAAAATTATTGTGCATATGTTAAGTTTAATTTGCAAGAGAAAGGTTGACATGTACGGTTTGTCTTTTACCACAGCCATGACAGTTATATTTAAGCAGAAATCTCTCTCTGTTTCTGAAAGTAATGGTATCGACAGCTGAAATCTCTCAAAACAGAATTATCTGAAACTTCAAAACCAGACATTATCTCTGCTTTGTGAGTTATAAGAACAAAGACACGTGCAGACTAATAATCAAACTTTCTTTATTTGCTCTCCGCAGAGGGAAAGGATCTTGAACATCGAAAGAATCTGCAACCTGCTTCGCAGAGTGAGTAATAGCTGTTTTTCACCTGCTACTGGTGCTAAAACAGAGACGTGACATTTGTGACCATTTGTCTTACCTAACCTAACCATTGTGAGAACCATGACGCACACTGATTCATTTCGCATATAGCCCCTCTTCACAACCCGCCATCACCGCAGACACGTACGCAGAGATGGACAACACTGAAGGAGGTTTTATGTGTTGTGATGTTTTTTTTCCTTCACAATTTAAAGCTTTCAGGAAGAGAACTGAGTGTTCTTGAAATGTGGCATGCTGTTGAGGCCATTTTGAACATGCGTGTGTTGGAGAATCAACAGCATGATGTGCAGCAAGAGACAGGATATAAACATAACGCAACAACAACTTAAATTCATCAGGGAAGCTGCTAACTGTACTACTAGAGGCCTTGTATTCACGCAGAATACAGAAGGTTAGCACTGAGATCATAATTTGAGCCATGAAGCATTTTAAAACCGTGAATAAAAAAATGTTTTTATGACTGAAGGAACAGTCAGTAAAAAACAAGCTGTCAGAAGGAGGGACTTCTGCTGTTGACTGAGTTTGATTTATTGGTTAAATTACAGAGCTGTGCACTGCAAGGAAGTGAGATGAATATGAAAAGAAATGAGAATATATATATTTGTTTGTGCAAATATAATTCCAGTTACCTCTAAATGTTGCAGAGGGAAAATAGAAAGATCATTAATCCAGCCTGGTAATCAGACTAAATGGCCTATTTGTTTTCACTTCATTATTATTCAGTCTGACATCGTGTTCGTGCCGTCCCAGCTCGGGCGTTACTTTGTCGTCTGGTGACATATCGGTCCCGTTAACGATATTGTCAGTCAACGATTACTTGGAGCAGTTAAAGGTCCAGTTTGTAACATTTATGAGCATCTACAGGCACAATGAGTTTGTTTTTATTAGTGTATAATCCGAACTCTTGTTGTTTTGTTAGCTCTGAATGAGTTGTTTTTATCTACAGAGAGAGCATTGACCATGTTCTCCTACATACTTGGCAGGTGAGGGGTATTTAGTTGGTTGCAATCAGCCACTTCACCACTAGATGCCACTAAATCTTACACACTAGTCCTTCAAAGGTCGTGGTGTAAAAACAAAGAAGCTGTTTTAAACCATTTTAACATTTTCATAGTTATGAATTTACAGAGAATTATCACCCGGCTGCAGTTCCTTTAGGCTGCAAGAGGCAGCAGTTTTCATCAAAACACCTCCAAAAGTAGACTGTATGTTTGCTCTTTCAGCTGGTTTGCAGCTGGATGTGCAAATAGAATGATAGCGTCGTGTTCATGGCGTGTTGATTCAAAGCTCTGAGCGACTCGAAGCATGTATGTCAAACTACATCAACTTCCGCTAACATCTGAACACCAGCCGACGTGTTTGAAACTACACGTGCGCTCGTAACAGCAGCAAGCCATGAGTAACATTAACACCTTCCGTGTGAAAGTGTTTGCCTCATAGTGTCGTAGACTTCGCACAAGATACAACCCATGTGTGTTTCAGTCGATTTGTTGCAGTGTGATGTTGCTGAATAATTTTACTTTCTAAGTAGCATGCTGACCTATAATCTGACTTCCTGTGTCTGTTTTGGTTAGTTGGTGGTGCCGGAGTACTCCATCCACGGGCTCTTCTGCCTGATGTTCATGTGTGCCGGAGAGTGGGTCACACTTGGCCTAAATATTCCGCTCCTCTTCTACCATCTGTGGAGGTACAGTCCCATAACAGATGTCTGATGAGCTTCAGTTGGTCCGGTGCAAGCGTGAGCCAAACTCTCTCTGCTTTTTCAGGTTTTTTCATCGGCCAGCCGACGGGTCAGAGGTCATGTACGATCCCGTCAGTGTGATGAACGCCGACATTCTCAATTATTGCCAGAAGGAGTCCTGGTGTAAGCTTGGCTTTTATCTGCTCTCGTTCTTCTATTATCTCTACAGGTAAGAGTAAATTCACAATCTTCTCAGCTTTTAGTGATGCCTTTCGGATTTGTGTTGACGTTGTATGAACTTCTGCTCATTTTTTTATCTATCGCCTCGGCCTCTTTCGTGCTGAAGTATGGTCTATGCCTTGGTGAGCTTCTAACAGGCAGGAGATCTGGAGGAATAAAAGACAATAAAAGACACACTTCTTCTCTCCATGTATCCTTCCCATCACTGGCTTGGGTTTTCAACAGTCGAACTTTGGACAAAACAAGACCAATCTGAGTGATAATGTGAATGTAAAGGTGTTATACATGGTATGGCTTTATCCCAGATACTGCTGTCGGACGGCTGGACACATATTTGAAAGACTGAAATCAAACAGAGGACGCAGCAGGTGTTTGTGTTGCCTTTGACCCGTTATGAGAAATAACAATATATTTCTGAAGGGCTTGGAGTTTTCCCATGCTGCTCTTACTGATCCAGTCGCTCAACTCACTGTGAATCTCCAAACACTTTAGGGGCTGGACAACAAAAATAATACGTCTGTATTCTTTGACTTTGAAAATGTACTAAAAGCAGGGTTGTTCTGGCATCATTCCATTTATTTAAGATGACCTCTAATATCAAACCACTGCTTTGATTGTGTTACAGGTACATAAAACTATAAGAAACTTTAAAGCAATGTCAGAAAGGCAGAAGGCCCATCAGGCATGGAGATAAAGCATAGACCAACTCGACATCTCCTTGACGCCAGCCTCTGCCAAAAGTCAAATTTAACCAACAAAAACGAAGGAATTACTCATAAGTTTGACGTCAAAGGGTCAGCGCTTGTAATGTGCATTCAAAATAAGTATGTCCATAGCTGTAAGGACGTATTTTTTTACGCTACATGCTAGGTTCATGCTTTCCAAAGAGCGCCATGCTCGGACATAACGCCAAAAGTTTATATCTGAAAAACATTGTGCCAAATTAAGAATTAGAACAAGTGAAAAGAACAAAGATTAGGCTAGAAAGTGCTTGCGGTATCTTCATCTACATGCTAAGGCTTTGTAAGGCCTTGCCTTTATTTTCACTTTCTTTAATACACATTTGATTTTGGCACAATGTTTTTGGGTTTTTTTTTCTTGAAACAAAAACAAAAATAAAAAAACAACTTAGTTTTGTTGTATTTTTTAGTGTGCGGGGAACGCCTTATTCCTATTTCCAGTGAAGTTTACTCATCTGCATCTATACTATCGTCCTTTTAGCACAGCAACTTTTCTCCGATCCGAGGTAGAACGTAGAAATCTCATGTACTATAAGCAATTAAAAACAAGCAAACTAGCAATGTAATATGATTCATGAGACATATCGATGCCGTGTTATTCAGTGTTTGTAATAACAGTGAGTGGGACACAAGTGGCAGATGAGACGATGATGACTCTGTGACGTTTCCGTTATTTCAAAAGTGTAAAGAAGTCATCTCAATACAATCACACAGCTTCAGAAAGGACACGCGTTAGGGACCTTAATGTTGCCGATGACCAAGATTTGTAAACAGCAAAGCCTTTCTTCAGCTGGTGCTGCCTTTGCCATCATGTGTTCATTAGTTTGATCTATTTGTAGATAAGTGATGGTTTAAATGTGACATTTTAACATCAGTAGAAAAACTCCTGGAGCCCGAGAACAAACTGTGGTGTTTGTCATACGCCGGCTCCACGTGTGGTAAATGGTGGTGATGACACGTCTGGTATGTAAACTGTGGGACGTCTTGAAGACGTCTGTATGATGGCATATTTACACCAATTTCAACATTTAAATTGGAAGCATATAGCTATCGATGAGTTAAATAGCAATACCACAGGATAAGGCTGGCATAGTTCTATATTTTAGTTACTGTCAAGAAATCCCACAAAACGACTGAAGCCAACAATGTGTTAGTGTGTATATCAATATTTTAGACTTCCCTATCCTGTCTGCAGCCTGTTTGATGTAAGTCTTTAAAATCTGGTCACAAATGTATTGTGTAATATTTAAAAAGGCTAAGGGTACTCATCCCTTCATCCCTCGACGCTCGACCCTCATACTTTGACGCTCATCAATCGACCCTCATACTTCAACCCTTCATACCTCGACTCCCTCATCCCTGCATCCCTCTTCTCTTGAATCTCATTCCTCAACCCTCATACCTTCATCTCTCAACCCTCATCCCTCGACCCTAATCCCTTCATCCCTTGACGCTCATACCCAGACCCTCATCCCTCATCCCTCATCCGTCAGTCCTCTTCCTTTGACCCTCATCCTTTCATCCCTTGACTCTCATACCTCAACTGTCATTCCTCGACTCTAATCCCTTGAAGCTCATACCTCAATCCTTATACTTTGACCCTCATCCCTCAATCCTCATCCCTTGACCCTCATACCCTCATCCTTTGACCCTCATCCCACATCCCTTGACCCTCATCCCTTGAACTTCAACCCTCATACCTCGACCCTCAAACCTTGACCATCTATTCCCCGACCCTCATCCCTTTTCCTCATCCCTCGACCCTTTAGGCTACTCCTAAACGGAGCAAAGAGTGCATTTTCACCTCTTTTCAACAAGCTCATTAATGTGTTTTTTTTATAGTTTAATAGCTCTATGACAGACGAATACGTTAGATCAAACATTTGCTACACAGGCATTGTTGTTTTTGGTCTTTCCATATGTTTTATTGACAATAAGAGAAATTCAGAATATCATCAGTCTTACTCTTTAAATATGAACTTCATTCCCAGTCCAAACCTGTTTTTAAAAGTCATGCATACATCGCTTTTATTTGAAATGTCACGTAATAACTTGAAGCTTAAAAGACATTTTGTCCTCACTGCCACAGCAGTCGTTCTGTAACAATAAGTCGAGGCATATCTGTACGTGACAGAGCTTTCATAATCACTCCACAAATGAAACCCGCCAATTAAAGAAAGCTCACACACACTCACACACACATGCACACACACCTCTTGTGTCAATCACGCTCCTTTTCATGTCACTTTGGTACTAATGAGAGGTTTAGAGGGAGCAACTTCAAACCGCTTGTGTGATGTGAATTTCAACCAAATTGCAACATTCACTTGACTGAAGCAACTTTAATAGACTGTCAGTTTTCCTGACGACACACAGCAGACAGTACATGTTGTGCCAAATGATGTTCCCATTAAAATAATCACAGGACACTGAGACCTCAAAACTCTGCCAACAATGTGAGCGTGTTGAGTATGGACAATCACTATTAAAGCACAGGAACTCGAGGAAAGGAGGAGAACTCGCTCGGTTTGAATGTCATTATGTAGTTGCTCTAAACAAAGCATTTTAGAAAATTGTATTTAAGTATATCTATTTGTATCTGTCTTTTATACATTTATCATCAATGTACGCTACAGTAAATTTGGTGGATTACTTTATATTTATTAGGTTACACTATGATGTACAGTTAATAAACAGCGATTCTCATGCCATATTCTAATAAAACAGTAATACCAAAAAGATTGTCTCCGAGATTTCTTATTTCCTGTCTGCTTGAGGGTCAGTATTTCACCCATCTGTGAGGAGCCATGCAGACATGATTGCTCTGCCAACCCCAGAGATGAAGGAGAGGAGAGAGAAATATCACTCTGAGGATGACGAGGTGAATTTATAAGCAAGGAGAGTGGAAACAGAAAGAGGAACTGCCACATCGAAAGATGTGGAAATAACAGCTGCATTTAGAAGTGGCTTCAGCCTCTTGAAAAGCACAGAAATAACAAAAAAAACGCCTCGCTGATGTGAAAAAAGCTTCGACTAGAGAGGATGATTACCTTTCATTAAAGTCTACACCTCCAGAATACTAACACGTCAAATTATAGATGCACAGCAGAAATAAGTTGACATTTTTATGCTCAGCAACAGTTTTCTTTCTTCTGATTTCAAAAGAGGGAGGGGAAAAAAATTGCTGAGTACATCTCTAAGTCGACTAAGGGACTCATTTGTAGGCCCTGTAAGGTTTGCCAGGTTATCGCTTGTCTAAATAATGATTCAGACAGAAAAACAGAGCAACGTCGAGGATTCAAGCTGGCTTTTTCCCTCTGTTTGAAAAGGACATATCATTCCCCCGCTGTCACCATGGAAACTAAATTGTATTAGAGATTCCTGTTGACTCACTCCGAGTTTCTCACTCAAATCACAGAAATTCAATTCAACCATTTCAAGTCGGTTCACATGCCCGGCAGCACTGTTTTCTTGCACAACACTTTTTTAAATTTATATTTATATTACATCCAGTCCAGTTATAACAGTTTCATGCATGTAGTCATGACGACCACCACCCCGATGTGTCTCTACGTGACACCTGCTAATCCCAGGATGTGAACACACACACAGCAACATGTAGCACACACATAATTGCTCGCTCACTCTCACACACACACACACACACACACACACACACACACACACACACACACACACACATGCATCTGTTTCTTGTCTCAACGCACGGTTCACATCATTTCACACTCATCATGCCGGGCTCTTCCGTTTTTCAGCACCCTCCACCACGATAATTGTCTCCAACCCTTTTCCCCTCTCTCCTACGTCTGTGCTCTCTGAGAGGGGTTACCATGGAAACTGGCTACAACTGATGGGCCTGAAACGTCACGATTGGCATACACAATTGGCACGTACACGCAGAGGTGCACACATACACACACACACACATACACACATGTTTTGCTCATTCATTATTATGCAAGACACTCCAGGATGTTGCATATAATTATGGCTGCATAGACACGCACAAATAGGGAAACCATAAGGGCTTACTGTATATTAGGCTCATGCACTTGATAAGTAAACATGTAATTTAAGCTTCATGTTATGATTCATTGGCAGGATGACAAAACAGTGACAGTTATAAGAAAATTACAGTTGAGGGATGAGGGTGAAGGGATAAAGGATGAAGGATAATGTATGAAGGGATGATGGTGAAGGATCGAAGGATGAAAGGATGAAGGGATAAAGGCATGAGGGTTGAGGGGTGAAGGGTAGGTGGATGGAGGGTAAAAGATGAATTAAAAAAGAAAAAGAAGTGTGTTATTTTGTGGCCCTGTATGAATTTTGTCTGATAATTTTCTACACAGACTTTGCTTTGACCATTTCTCACTTAAAGACTGAGAAAAATCACCAACTCACAAACAAATTATTTTATAATTGGATCATTTTATCATTACAAAATTAAGATGTTGTCTTAATAAAGTGTCAGGAGCAGATGTGCCGTCTTAACAGTGGCTGTTTGTGTCCAAGAATGTGTCAAACCTCGTTCACACTCTGTGTTTTTATTTGGACCGTGAATCGTCTGTCCCGACAGAGAGACTTGAGAGTGACTCACTGCCGTCAGCTGCTGTCTCTGCTCTTACAAAAATATCCATCGCTTTCATCTGTGACTAAATACCGAGCTCGTTTTCAATTATTGGCCTTATTTATGACAAATCATGACATTTCATTTGTCAATTATGTCCAAATTGCTCCGAAAACAAATGAGAAACGTGACCTTCAGAATGTGTTTTTGCTAAATCAGTGCTGTTATTTATAAACTATGAATGTGATGGAATAAAAAGTTTCATTGTCTGCAGCCATGCTGGTGTTTCTGATCAGTTATATGCGACAGGTAGCACGTGAAGGATGTTGATATATGGTCTTATTCTTGAGGCGCCTTTAAGGCTAAATTAAGCTCAATTGTAATGGTCTATTTTAATCAGAGAGGTCGGCTCACAAGTAACTTTAAGATTAAATTTTAAGATCAAATCACAGTATATGTTTTATGAATGAGGGCCTGAGGCTTTTATATCTGAGGTTTCAGCTGCTCCTTTTTGCTCTTAGTAATGATCATAACAGTGTCTAATTTTATCCCTGATGACAGACCACTGAAATATTGATCATAAGGGAGGTTAAACGCTCAAAAGATCGTTATAACTTTCGATGAGTAAGAAGGGCAGTGGCAACTTTTCTCAGTGAAAACAGACACTGATTGTCTGATTGTCAGATCAGCATCAGACTGAGACACATCGAGCTGATTCGGAAAATATTTAGACAGTTTAGACGATAATAAACAGATCTTTGCTGCATGGGCCAAAACAATCAATAAACATCTGTCAAAGAAGTTGAAACCACTGACGTAATCTTTACAAATATATTGTATTTTATGAGTTCATGATGTCTTTCCTAAAAGAATCTTACAAAATCTGTGTCTGACATGTAACTGCTGTCTAGAGCTGACATATAAATCATAAATAAAGCAAAAAGTCTAACATTTCTCTTGATTGTTGTAGAGTTGAAGGATAAAGTAGTGTTCACTAAGGGATAAGGGATGAATGAATGAGGGTTGCTGGATGAAGGGTGCGTGGATGGAAGGTAACAGATGAGGAATGAGGGTCGAGGGATGACGGTCAAAGGATGAAGGGTAGGTGGATGAAAGGTAACGGATGAGGAATGAGGAAAGAGGGGTGAAGGAATGAAGGGATGACAGTCGAGGGATAAGGGATGAGGGGATGAGGGTCGAGGGATAGATGAACCTGCAATACTCGCTGCATTCCATCACAAGTTTGTACGGCAGTATAAAAATGAAATATTGGAGTGTACATATTGGCAAATATTGGCATGGCTGCAGGCAAATAACACTGAATTACATTCAAACTAAAGTTTATAACACGTCAATCATGTACAGAATTATGACGCTGTTCAAGAGCAATCAAATGAAGAGAATCAGGGAAAAAACAAAACATATCCATAAAACATAAGAAGCTTATTTATCAATCCGGCATTAATCCAGCCACTATGTAGACAACCATGGCATTACACAAGCACATTCCTAATTAGCACTTAGCATTAGAAAAACAACAAATGGCTTGAGTGCTGTGTAGGCGAGACAAATGTACTATAAATGGGCTTAAAAGGTGAAAAATGAAGGTGTACATCAGCGGAGCGCTCTGTCATCTGTACACCTCAGTGCGTGCAAGATTTGCAGCGTAAACGCAGGGTGATTTATAATCGGAGAGGGCAAATTTGATGCACATATTTTATTTGTCTTTTAATAGAATGGGTGTTTGGATGTGTTTGGAAAAGGGGGCAACAAATAGTCCATTAACAATACAGCCACCTGTCAGCTCCACAGTGAATCAAAGAGCTCTGAACAGAAGGAACGCTGCTTTCATGCTGATTCTCTGACTAGATTTACCCGTACTAATACAACCCGTACACCTTTTGTTCCTTCAGAGTAATTTTAAGCAGCGCGTGTTCAAAAGCTGAAGCCTGACAGACGTTAAAGAAGCCCAGAGGCCTGCTGAACGTCTGCTATTAAAGCCTGTAGGCTGTAAAGAAAATCCATTTAAAACAGGATGATAACAGGTTGGAAAAGGTTATTAAAAACTGACACTGCTATTAGCTGCCATCTTTACAGGCTTGAGAAGATGGCAGCTAATAGCTAGCTGTTCTAGTCTTTCAGCCGTCTGTCATAGTGGCATTGTGAAGATTTAAATCTTCATACAAAGGAATAATTCATGTGTCCATACATAGATAATATAAACTTGTTTCACATTGTCTCCCGCAACGCCCAGAGATATTCAAATAACTAATAAGAGAAAGAACGAGTGTCGTTTTCTGTTTTGTATTTGTTTATTTCAAATGTATTTTACAGATAACACATTTTAAAAACACACTAAAAAAAGCCAGGTTTGTGACTTAAAAAAAAAGGCACTATTGTTTAAGTGTAAAAGAATTCACTTTATTTTATCTTTCCTTAGAAATATTTCTAATAAGATGTTTTTTTAGGCCAAAAATGTTTTCAGATATTCCAAATCTTTAGCTTTTTATGCTGGAACACACATAATAACGTGTGTAATGCTGTCTGACTTTATTTATATCAGATTCATGCAAAGTCAAAATGCAACAAATCAGAAATATCAACCCATATTGTTCTTTAGTTGAACTGGATATTAAAACCATAACCCTCCTGCAGACTCCCAGCTGCACCGCCAGCCAGGTATTACTTGTGGTCCGTGTAACTGAAAACAGATTTACATTTGAAAGTTGGTGCAAACTTCGGCTCTGTCCATCAGACTCTAAAAGAAGTGTTCAGATACACTTTTCCTTTTAGATTTGATGTTTTATATCTGAGCTATATCCTGCAGGAGATAAAGTCCAAAGACAAAACCCTTTTGATAACTCTGCAGGAATAAAAAAGTCATAACTTGAAGGTGGTTGAAGCCCCAAATCCTCCTCAAATGAGGTCTGGATAGACATAATTCATCAAATATACACAATAGAGAAGTTGACATTTTCCCCCAGACAGCACAACAGGATAAATGCTGCAATATTTGTATCAAATGGACTGATTTTATTACAATATATCCACGTGTGCGCTGTGACTTGACTACCAGTTCTTCCCCTTGATGCCTGCAATGGATGACTGCAAATTATGCCCAGTGTGGAAGGATTGCTACTGCTGTCATGTTATTTTTATATGTGTATGCATTTGTGTGTCAGTGTGTACGTGTGTTTGAATGAGCGTATGTGTAGGGCTTTGCAAAGGCATACATAAAAGTATATTCCTGATATTCTAGGGTGTAAATGTATTTTGTAAAATCTGGTTACCAATAAAAAAAAAAAAAGTTATTGCAAAGTTTGTGTCGACTTGAAGGACATTGTGTGACAGTTTTGGTCCCGTTCCATCAATCTGCTTCCCCCTTCAGTATAGATAAGGGAAGATCCTGTAGGGGACACGTCGACAGTAGGTATCCCACGCTAGTCCATACTTGGTCCTACATTGTCTCTCATCACGGTCCTCTCTGTGAATCAGCAAGACTGTGAAATATATGACGTAGAAGTAAGGCAGGAGATGTGAGAATCCTAAAGAAAAGAGAAGCATACATAGACTGTGAGCTGCTTAAAAATAAACCAACATAATGGCAAAGAAAGCTATAATATATTCACGAGTCACTGACGAAATTACGAATTTCAAGTCATCAGAACAGACAAAGTAACACCTTCTTCTATTAACATCAAACAAGCTGTAATCAAGTGCCCATCCTCTGCAAATAGCTGTTTCTTTTCAGTGTGTATGATACAAAAGCCCTGCAGTGAATACCCGTTTGATTGAGCTCGTAATGTTCTGAGTGTTGATTCATCTTGATGGTAATTTTTTTTTTTTTTTTTTTGAGAGTGCACTTTATAGTGTTTCTGAGCAAATATCTTTTTGTCTTTCAGTCAGCGTCCTCTTTGTCAGTGCAGCTTTCATCCGTCTGGAATACGACGTGACTTTTTATTTTAGAAGTTTGTGACTGGTGCTGCAGAAATTAAAGCAGAGGCTACAGTATATCTCAATTACAAAGGCAGCTACACAGGTTGAGTCACATAAGAGTCTGAATACCAATGAGCAGAATTTGTCAGCTCTAACAAAAGTCTGACAGTCAACGTTTTAGGAAGTCAGTTTTCAAGGGACCATAAGGCAGCTTACGGAGGAACAAAGAGAACAGGCTGTTGCTGCCTTCAGACTCTGTATAACTGTCTCACGTGGACAGAGAATAAAATGGCTAAAGCCTGTGTATCAAACCTCAATACTTTATCGAGTTACTGAAAGTTAGCATTCAATGCCTTGTTAGATTCTTACTTTTGTTTGCTTTTTTGGTCATGTAGTTCCCATAAAATCAATATTTTATAGCAATAACAGATCACATGATTATTTGCATCTGAAACAGTTTGCTCCTAAGAATGAACCCACAGGTCATTAGGCTCTAGAGAGCTTTTTTAGCACCTTTATGCTCATTGTTTTGGTTTTTATCTGTTTTTTGTTTTTTGTTTGTTTTTTTGGCCACAGGAGGCCGCTGTCTTCGGTAAAAAAAAAGCTCTCAAAACGCACTGCACGTGTATCAGGTCATCACCAAACAACATACAGTCAGACACAGTTAGCGACTAGCTAGGGAACAGAGTGTAACATTTAGCAGCTAAAGAGCTGGATATTTGCCTCAAGAATTGGTCAAGACCAAAAATTTAGCTAAAAGGACATAAAACAGAACTTCAAATGAATACTACTTTGTTTTTTACTGTTGTTCCTTATTACTGAATGCGAAAATTAGCAACGGTTTCTTAACAACTTCACGTCATCAAGGTGATATTTGGCAAACAATTAAAATT
Organism: Miichthys miiuy; assembly: GCA_036365135.1. Lineage (NCBI taxonomy): Eukaryota > Metazoa > Chordata > Actinopteri > Sciaenidae > Miichthys > Miichthys miiuy. Next base: position 20,158,789 of record CM071616.1, read on the forward strand.
ATATATATATATATAGCTGGTTTACATCAAAACTTTGCCAGTTTTATACAGTACAGATAGAGACAGCGACAGTTGGATTCACACATCTGTGCAGGTATACTTTTTAAATTGTGTTCCAGCTGGACTGCAGGTACATGTCTGAAGTGATTATATGAGTCAGATAAAAATGGACAGCACCGCTTTTAAAATGTGTGTTTCATGTCATTAAAAACGCCAACGCATCTCTTTATTCCAGCGATAAATATGGCTGGCTATGATTAACACTCAGCCTGACATTAATCTCTTGTCTATGACTTCACCCACGTCCTGTGAAATCTGTCTTACCACATGGCAGGGACCACGCCAGAGCCATGAGGAGGTCACCGAGGTAATTGGGATGACGAACGAGACCCCACCACCCGGACACCAGGAGGCGTTTCCCTGTTGCTGTGGCGATGGTCTCCAGTCCTGCAATATAGATATTTCTGAGTAAAAGTGGACACTTCAGAGAGTCGAGACACATTAGAAACACATTAGAGCGAGTATATGTTTCTTATTTAGAAACTACACGAAAAAAGTTACTGACTTGCAACACTCGGGTGTGAAGGGTCTCGTCTGAACTGGTTCTTCTGTGAGTTGGATTTCCTGAAAATATAATATCCGATACCTGATGGCAGAGAGAAAAATATGAACAACACCATCTTTAACCAGGAGACACAAAATATTACAGCCTAATCCAGCAGTTCCCAACCTTGAGGGACCCCCTTTCTGTCGGATGACCCCTGATTAAGTGACATATTTTATGTATATTTCATAATATATTTAATGCATAACAAAACCAGAACATAACAAATGATAAACGTTACAATTAAACCAAACATTGAACACAATAAATTCTGTGTCAAACAAGCCTTTTTTGAGTTTTGAGCAGATTTACTGTGAAGACTGCATCAAAGATGAGTTTTCCTGATATTTTTTTATAAATTTCTCTGTCTGAATTATGTATTTTTTTAGATTTGGATTTTATTTTTGTTCTATGAGCTCTTTGTTTTAACTGCTTACTTTTCTAATGCAGGTGAGGCTGTGAAGCCTCTGTGAATATAGCTCGTGTTCAGGTCTTCACTGCGCGCTCATCCTGTGAGATTCTTTTTAAAGTTCCTGTCTTAAATAATCATCTAAACTTTAAAAATAACAATTTCATTCAGTTTTCTTCACAGAAATGAACAAAATATTGAAAAAGTTGTCTTACAACCCCAAGAAATAAATGATTACCATTCAGTGCTATTATAACTGCTGCTCTGAGGGAACTTAGCGCCTGTGGATGTACGACCAGGAAGCTAGCCTGTAGGCTGTATGTAAAGGGAACCCAGGCCAGGTCCCCGAAAACCAGCATGAAGCCAAAACCATCGTGCACAATGTCCATGGTTGTCAGAACAGCCTCCTGTTGCAACACAAAGAGATTAAGTTGATGTACAGTATTTAGCATAATCTGTATCTCTGACTCTGTTGGCTGCTCACCTCGTTCCACAGAGCGTCTGCCACATACAGCAGCTGGAAACTGTTGACCAGTATCATGGCTAATGAGGGGGAACCTCGAAGTTCCACCTCCTTCATCAGCATGCCGAGGTTTATGACCACCTGAGAGGAAAACAGGTGACGTGAACACTGATTCACATCTCTAGATAGGCTGGAAGGAATTCACTATAAGATTTTTTTTTTAAAAATCACTTTTTGAAATCACACTTAAAAATTAACTAATGAATAATATGAAGCAAAAATACCTCAAGGCATTTTTTTTCATGGCAACTGAGAGCAAACTGACAAATATTTTGGTCTTTGACAATATTATGTATGATTTTGTACCAAGCAGAACCAGGAAAACTGTACTGTGTAAGGTTAAACTATGTTGTGATTAATCTAGGTTAAAAAAAATGCCTTATTGTCCATTAGACATTTTATCACACATGCGATATGTGACACCATAACTTGCTTGTTTTTGTTAACATTAGAGGTGTGCTGTTGGTTTTAACTGAGTGTATCTGCACTGTAAATCCTGTGTTGTTGAGATACAGGTGAATTTATTGAGTGTTTGTTGGCAGGAAGGTTGTTGTTGTTCAACCTTGTCCATACCTCAATATTTACAGCACCCCCTCCCAGTAAATAGTTAGTGACAGGTCCAATAGTTGCAGGGCCACTGACTGTATGTTACCATTAAATGTAACATTTCTATGAAAGTTGCATTAACTACAATGTTTCTTCATGTGAAGATTACCTTCATATTTATCCATGACTTGCAGGTTGGACCGTTTGAGATGAGAACAGAACATAACTCACAAATAACAGTAGTAAAGTTGGATTATTCAGTGAGTAAACAGAAGAAAGAAAACCATGTTTGCCTCACTGCGTCATCAACAGCTCTTATTTAGGACATTATCAGCGATTGTAAGACGTTAAAAGTTAAAAGTAAATAGTTCTAACATTCAACAACGGAAGCATACATCTCCCACACACTGTCTGTAGCCAGTCGGTGGGAGCTTTTTCTGTCCTCTCCTACGCACCTGGCTTTAAAACATTCAGATGTGCAAAGGTTTTACCGTTTATACAGTAAATACAGAGAAAAAAACATAAATAAAGGACACATTAAATCAATATTTTGCAGTATGACTCAACTTTACTGTCTCTATGCTGTATTTTGTAAGTGATGAAACCTTTTTGGTGAAACTATAAACTCTATATTTTGTCTTGTTGAGTCTGATGACTAACAGATAATGAAGTGCTCCCCTCTCCTGCAACAAATGTCTCACTGGGTCAGGTCATCGGAGAGGAAAGTTTCTGATTCTGACTGTGTCAAAGTAAGACTTTCAGATTATTGTGGACGATCAGGGGAGAGCAACATCGCCACCTGTTGGTGGTGTTGGGTTCTCTAACAGAGATCAACATTAGTGTTTACTAATATGTATCTTAAATACAAACTTACAAATAACGTGTGAGATTACAAAAGTTTAAGCAGTACACAACATTTTAATATAAATTTTTTGTCAGTCCTGCAGTTAACTCACCCAGCCGATCAGACCCGGTCTGAGCTCACAGAAATATTTAAGGTCAAAGTTTCCAATCCGAGGGTTTAGTTCCCGTCCGATGAAGAAGTCATACAGCGGATTTCCTAGACAGGACATGAGGGATGAATGAATTAAAAACAAAATCCACAGTAATGCGACTACTACTTTGTTTCTAGTGGGACAAGAAACAAAGTGATATCTATGTTATACCCCAAAACGTTAGAGAATGTAGTTCACCTCTAACACATACATTAAGGCTGAATGGGAGTTGATATTGCCCCAGAAGAGTGGCTCAGTACTCAGTACACAACACTCTACTATATATGTGCGCTCCCTTTGGGATATGAAATACCAAATGAATGCAACATTATGTACCTTGGAAATGTAACTGAATGTGTCACTAGAAATGACAGGTATATAGTCAGAATACTACTATTGCAACGAGGAAGGCAATAACAAAAAAAAAACTGGTACAAGACTGAACCGCCACCATAGAACAATGGCTATGAGTTGTAAGAGATTTATAGTAGGCTATAGAAGAAATTACATCTGTGCTTTTACTAAATGGGAAAAATGGGTGCAGTATGACATAAGGAAACATATGTATGACCTGAATACTGTATAAACCCAAGAAACCAGATTTGTATTCAACCGTTTTGACGACAGATACCTGTTTAATTAAATCCACTGTCCACTTTTTATTTGGCTTACTTAAATGAAACAGAGGCATCATTAACAGTGCTAATTCCACCTTTTCCTGCAATTACAAATATATAATTATATATTTTTTGTGCATCAGTCAATCACACGTTAACTAAATCACCAAGAAGGTTGTTTTTTTTTCTCCCTGATTTTATGGCATGGCACTGGAAACAACATGTTGTAGCCTTTCTCGTTTTCTTTACACAGACTGAGATGAACGTAATCATCAGCAGGCAGGAGGTGAATCATAATACTGGATACTCTCAGGTTTCTGCCTTCAGATGCAGCAGAGCATAGCGTAGCCGGTGTAGCAGGGTCGGCTTACTTGAAAGAGTACTCTGGATACCTGCAGGGCTCCTGGAGAGCTCGGCTGTTAGGTAATTACCCATAGGAATACCAGAATCCACCACAATAAAACAGGACTAGAAATTCACTGTGCAACACCAGTAACTGTGTATAAACAGTGCTTTAAGGGCCAATTAATCCTTTAATGATGAACCTCAACTCTCACCTGTGTTGCCCCCCAAAGCGAGAGCGTAAGAAGGAGCCAAAAAGGAGCGGATGTAGAGGTAGACGGAGAACAGGAACGACACTGCTATAGCGCACACTGCCAGAGGCAACAGGAGTTCGAACAGATACCCCAGAGGAGCCCCCAGCCCCACTAAAAACATCAGCAGCACACCAGTGATGCACAGGCCATGAAAACCTGAGGGAGAGAAAGAAACAAAACTTAATGTTGTAGCCTGGGGGAGAGAGATAAACAGAGAGGCACAGGTGGATATGAAAACAGGTGAAAGGTAGAACTTCAGATTGTGTAACTTAAGTAAACTTTATCTCGAGGCCAAAGTGTGGAAAGTGTGAAAGTTAAACTAAAAATAAAATGTCAAAGCAGGTGAGTTTTACTACAGTCAAGCATTAAAAGTGTGTAAAACTCGAGCACAGCTGTGAAATATTACAGCATTATCATATTAATTTATATCATGATAGACACTATTATCCTCCATTACTCAAAGGCTGGTTGTTTGTCATCAACATGTCTCTGAATCGCACTTAAAACATGACTAAAAGACTTCAAAACTGTGACTTTAACATGATGATATCATAAAAACACAAAAGCCAACAATACCATTTATGGGATACTTGAGACGTGTTCCATCCCTCAGCACTAATCCTTCAGACACCTGCAGGGAAATAAACTCATTTTGAGTGTGAACATATAAAAACACATCTTGTACTTGAACTAATAACTGGAATAGAGTCATACACTTAGCCAGAAATTAGTTAAGGCTGATGAACGTGCCATACCTTTCCTAACGGCGTCAAATAGAGGAGAGCATGCAGAGCGATCCAACACAGCAGAACCACGAGGGCCAGAGGGTCCCACAGCTGGTCCGTGCTGGGGAGGGAAGGGGGCCACTGGAGCACACTGGCCTCAGGGGATCGACTCGTAGAGATCAGGAACAGCACCGTCAATGGAAGAAAGATGGGAATGCCTATGGCACCTGAGAGATGGTTACAGGTAAAAGTGAGATGACAGACTGGGTGTGTTTAGACAACCTGGCTCACACTGCTGAGAAGAAGCCAGAAGCAGCATCTAATCGGCTCCATGCACTGACTCTACACACACCTTAAACATAACATTTTACTATTACTGTGTCTTAAAAAATATCTTTTTTAACAACTTTTGCACACTACCTTGTGAATACTTTGCACAAACTGTGCAGCTCTTTTCACATACACATACACATCTTCTACTACTTGATTTATATCATCCTTAAATTATCACGTAACGTGATTTATGCACCAAAACACCAAGACAAATTCCTGTACGTGAAAACCAACTTGGCAATAAACCAGATCAATATGAGAAACGTATGTTAACTGTGAATAATTAAGCATGTTAAACAACTGTGTAGTAGCAAAACAATTAGATTAGCTGTCAGTATGGGGGCAACAAAACTCGTGAGCTCAGCCATCACGTTAAAAACATGATTTTACTTTAAAATTGGATGTGATGCTCAATTTAAGGAACACAGCAGGAGATGCTCACACACACACACACACACACACACACACTGAAGCTGTGATGCATTTGTCGTCTCATTTCGCGTCACGTCTACAAGAACAAATCCTACTTTGGGTGGTAGTGATGATTCTCAATTAGAGCTGTAATGAACAGTTGTGTGTTGACGGAGTTCACGCTGTGAAACTCTATTCTCTATTACTGCAGCGAGTTTTATTACTTATTATTTCTGATGTGGCAGCAGCTTTATCATCTACCAAAGAGGCCATCAAAGGAATAGCTGGTTTGAGCAACTTAATGAAACAACACATACCTTGACAGCGTGTGTATATCTTAAACTGTTAATGTCACTGCCTTGTACAGTGGAAGTAGTGTGATGTGATGTGATGTGATGTGATGTGATGTGATGTGATGTGATGTGATGTGATGTGATGTGATGTGATGTGATGTGATGTGATGTGATGTGATCTGGTCTGCAGTGACTCACCAAGGGTTCCTCCAAATTCCCTCTCTGTGTCATGGGAGGATTTGCGTTTGAGTTCTTGACTGTTCGGCCTCATTGTTGGTCTCCTGTGAAAATATTAATGTAGATTTATTAAAGATAAATTTCAGACATGTGAGCAACAAAAAAAAACATTCACTAGGTTAGATTAGGCAATAAAGTATCAAAGCATACAGGCCAGCTGATGACGTGTAACAAAAGCTGCATACATTTTCTAGAATTAATATTATCCAATAATTACAATAATCCTTGGAATAATCTACAGTAAAATGTATTACAATTAACCTCTGAATATTACATATTAACACACAGCGATCCTCTTTAAACAAAATGGTCTCAGTGCAGTGTAAGCCTCATTACATATGAGCATAAATCATTGTTCATGTAGCAGGGCTCCTATAGCCACAAGGTATTTGTACTGAACTCGTTATGTTATTATGGACTACACATGTATCTAACATTTATAATTACCAGAGACTTTGATGAGTATAATATGCTGCATTATTATATCCACACAGGTGGATCTCCTCAGTTTAGAGTTGTGCAAAACTTTGCTGGGCTTTACATCAAATCAGCCAAATAGAAATAATTCAACTTCATAACATGCTATATATATTATTTTAATTAGCAAACTATCTGGAATTTTTAGAAATATATCTACAGGTATGCAGAGTGTCCGCTGGCTTTGATGTGTATACGTATGTAAGTTTTGATGATTGATTTTCTGTATATCAATGCAATGAAAGTTTATTATATTATATAATGTGTACTGCACTGTATGTTTGGTGTGGACCCAAGGAAGATCAGCTGATGCCATTGCCATGGCAACAGATAATGGGGATCCTTTAAATAAACAAACTACAATATAGATGTTGCAGCCGCAGTTACATATATAACAACACAAAGGAGGCTCATGATATATACAAGGCATGAGGTAGATAGGCTACACAGTATGAATAGATATTAAAAAGTCATATACATATAGCTCGATCAGTGTAAAATAAAAATGTACATACAACTCTGTACAGTAACTTTGTGCAAAAAATGTGTATTGTGTATTATTAGTCAGAGAATTAGTCAGTGCAAGTTATAAATGATATGTCCATATTCAAAATATGAACTGTCACAGAGTGAGTCTCCTCTATTCACTAATTCAGCCACTTTAGATACTATAAACACATTTTTGGTCACCCTTCTTCACTTTTTACAATATTGTATCAAACAATTTACTGGTATTTTTACTGTACATGATGTTTATTTCTAGTTTAACAGAAACTAGAACAAGAGGGACTCTTAAGAAACCCCTAGACCAAAAAAAAACATGATCCAGGTGAAAATAAAACAGGGAATGATGAAAATTGAATGAAGATCAAGAGAATCAGAGATATGTTTCAATAAAACACTGTTTAAACCTTATGTTTAGTCATTTATATATTATGCATATTGCTGTCATAAATCGCCGAGACAAAGTTCAGGTCCAGCTGCTGATAGTTGCTGTGTGTCTGTGCCTGTCTGTCGTGACAAAAGGCAGTTTACCTGCTGATGCTGAAATCACCTGAGCGCCACTGAAACAAAGGTTTTGCACAGAAAACACTGTAAAGAGCACAAATCTGTTCATCTCGTCTTGTAACACAGTAAATTGAGTCTTACCGGCGTAAAGCATGGAGGTGTAGACAGGACTGTAATAATATTCTAGTGCAACCATCAGGCAGCCTGCAGGATGGAAACGCCCCCGAAAACACGTTTACCAGCACGAAACTGCCTCTCAGCCAATCAGAGCCCTCCGCTGTCATCAGAAGAGGGTGGGGAGAAGAGAGCTCAGCCAATCAGGTGAGCGCATCAGGTGGCGACAGTCAGCAGCGTACTACAATGAGGGGATGGCTGACAGACGTTGTGAAATACAGCTGAATTACACCAATATCTTATTTTAATGGTGATTTAAACGTTTTTTAATTACAATATAATGACTACGACATGTTTATTTTAACATGTTCTCGTTTCCACTGCACTCAGGCTGGTTTTATAAAAGAAAATCACACATTAACGTTCACATTCATACAGTTTTATTGTAGACGTAACACATTTAAACCATTCCAAAACATACTGGAAACTTCATCAGACAACCTGAAGGCAAGAGACACAGTAAATGTGCTGTAGTTACTTTAGCGTTACACATATTACGTAATCAGATGACATTCAGAGTGCAAATTATTCAGCAAAAGACCCCTAAAAGCATTCATGAATACACAAGATTTAGTCATTCAGATTAAACACGTCTTCCTTCAAGGCGGAGATGAGCTAAAAGCAATTTAGCATCACGGACGATTGATTTTCTTTCTATCTTTGCAGAAAGAGGAAGATGAGACGTTAAACATCGAGGCTCATGTTCACTTTGCATGGCAGGCGCTTGGAATGTGATGTAGATCTTCGATGACCGTTCAAGTCAATGATTTCACCTTCTTGACTACATGACAGCCGAGTCTTGGTTGGTTAAGTGTTGGTAGATTTATTCACCTCCATAGTAATAAAAATGCAATGTCTATACTTCAAACTACAGAAGCCCTAAGCGGTCATACACTCATACAGTTAATTTAATTTATTTTTCTCATTATCCTGATGTAACAAATGTTGTTATCCTGAAGTAACAGAATAATATTCTTAAAATCTCAAGATAATGAAACTTTGTTTTCCAGAGATAATGCCATAATTGATTTGAGATCTCAAGAAAACAAAAGGATAGACTTAATCTTGAATTAATTATGGCGTTAGCGCGAGAAGACGATGTTTCGTTATCTTGAGATCTTGAGAAAATTATCCTGTTATTTCGACACTCGAGAGAACAAATAAAAATAACTTGCTATCATGAGAAAAGGGAGGAAACTAAATGTATGAATGCATGACTTCTTAGGGCTTCTGTATAAAACACAAGAATTAATGATCATTTTTTTACAGTATAATTAGAGTCTGAATCAATAAATTTAACATTTAACAGTAATTACAGAAAGAGGATTTAATTTTGTATCTTTGATTCCAGTGTAAAAACCGCGAGCGCACTAGCTGCCTGAGCTGCACTTTGAGCTTTAACCTCGTTCACAGATGACTTCGATGACGCTCTGCTCCATCGGGGCGGGATCCAAGCAGCGGTGGGCGGAGCTCCCCACTATCTCGTCCAGCAGGAAGTGCACGAGGTTCTCATCGGAGACGAACCGCCACAGGTACATCTGCAGGTAATGGCAGTCGACCTGGATCTGCTGCAGCCCGTAACGGCCAAAGGTGCGCAGGCGGACGCACTCGAGGAAAGTCTTTAAACTGATTTTGATAATTCCTGTCATCACAGAGACCTGAGGCAGTGGAAGAGGGTGTGAGTTTGTGTGCAACAGATGATTTCGCTTCACAACAGCATAACAAAGACACGCACTCACCTTGTTGAACTCCACCGAGCTGAAGATGTCAATCCTCTCAGAAAACAGCTTGTGTATGTTGCTCAGTAGATTAGTATCCATGGGAGCACTGCAGACAGACAGAAGGCAACCACAACTGAAATAACGACCTTATTCTTGTAATTAAAGTCAACAACTGGCCCCCTGCAGTGGAAGTGAAGGAGGTAATACAGATAAGCTACATGAGCTCTCACTATATCGACCTGTTGTTGTTACTTTACTCTGGCATTGAAAATCTACATTGTCATCCTCATATTTAAACAATGTTGTGTCTTCCCTCTCTGCTTTTCACCCCATCTTATAGACAATTATAACAACTCTATTTCACAGTTCATATGAATCACACATGGTTTTGTTTTAGTATGAAGTGGGAGTGGCGACCTCGGCTGCAAAAGACATTTACACATCGAAGACAAAACAAAAAAATGTTGCTTCTATAAGTTCGTAAGTTTATGCTCAGTATACTGTGGTCAAGATCCATCCATTCATTTTCCATAACTGCTTAACCTTATCAGAGTCACAGTCACCAGTTCATCACAGTGTAAGGCGATCAACTGGCTCCAACTAGAGAATATTTATCCAATAAAAAGATGAAAAGTCTCCCTGTGCAGAAGACGTATTGGTGGATACGTCTAACTCGTGACTGTGATGGATCTTGCCTTTAGATTTAGGATTTATGGCATGAGTTAACATATTTTCAATCCTCAATTATGCATATTTCACGTCAGAGAAATGACGGAAAGACATTAATTACCCCTGACAGAGTGTGATATGTTTACCTTGGAGTGTAGCTGGCAGCGTAGCGTGCTTGCTGCCTGGAGCTGCTGTACACAGAGAAAGTCCTTTTGCTGGAGTCACTGCTGTGTGCTTTCCTCACACCTTCTTCATACAAAAGACCAACCTACAGCAGAGCACAGAGGGTTCATAAGACAGCCTACTCATACACTTGAGTGGACTTAACGCACATGACGATGTTGTGATTATGCAAACAGTCACCTGCACATCAATCGAGGTGGTGTCCTCTACTACTCTCTTCATCACAGCACGGACATTTCGTGGCTCGATGGTGTTCACCCAGTCTCGTGTTTCCACGCTCTTTCTTAACATCTGGGAGATGATCAGACCCTGCACCTGCAAAAAACACACAAGCAAATACGCACATCTATGAGAAGAGGTTAATTGTAGGAGTATTTTCTTGTACTGAGGTCTCTGTTTTCCCTCAGTAAGAAAAATAACTCAGTGAAGGTTTACCTTTACGTAATGGTTCAGCAGTTTCTGTGCTGCCTCCCTGGCTTCTGCACATAAAGTTGTGACGGGTGTTACAGGGTTGTGGTGCTGAAAAGAAGAAGAAGTGTGTTTAGATGAGAATAAAACATGTTACCAGAGTTAAATGTTTATTTTAAAACATCTATTTGCAGTTAAATACGAGCCTTCAACAGTGTAACATGATATTTTGGTGCCCGCTGCTGCATTTATAAGCTGACAAACTGTTTACCTGCACAAGGAACTGTTCATCTGTGAGAGTGAGTATGTAGGAGATAGTAGAGGTTTCATAGTCCAAGCAGAGGCGGGACAGCAGCAACAGAAGTGCCGGAGGAGTCGAGCCTCCCTTGTCTCCAGCGCTCTCACAAAACTGTCGAGAAGACTGGCACACAAACTTTATAAAGCTCACCACCAGGTTCTCACGTACACCCTGGCTGCAGAATTCACCCTATGAGGAGAAGACAGGCAGAAACAGCTGTCAGTCTATCGCACAGGATCGTTCAAATCATAGAGCACAAAATGAGTTTTGGGGGCAAACTGTTCACCTTGAAGTACGGCTTGTTGGAGAATGTAATGTCCTTAGCTGTGAAGAGATGCACTGATGCCAACACTGACTTTATCTGATTGAGGATAGCGGCTGACAGGGAGGAGAGCAGCTCTGGCAGGCTGTTTGGAGCGTCTCTGCCAGAGGCCGGCCCTCCTAGATGAGCTCCGCCTCCGCCCACTGAAGCGCTGGCCACAGAAAGCCGAGGTGTTGCCAGGGCCTGCCTCACGTCTGTCAAGCTGTCCATGTAAAAGCTCTGCAGGGCAGCGAGGTACTGCTTGACCCGCTCAGTTGCTGCCCGGATCACAATCTCAGTCCCCTTGTTTGGCACGGCAGAGCCCGGCAGCAGCTTGGTGACAGCCTGAAGTCTGCGGTGGAAGCGGTCGAGTGCACGGACTAAGAGGGAGTTATCTGCGACCCCTTTCTCCTCTTGTATTCTCCGCTCCACGAGCGAGAAATATCGAGCAGCAAGATCATCTACAAAGGCGTTCAACTTCCCGTTTGCCATCTGAGGAATATTTTTGGATGCTAGCTCGCCTTTCGGAGCGTGGTTGATAAACAGTTCCTGATAGGATGTAATAACTAAACATAAGCTGCTGACAAATTCATTGCAGCCTCTGTCAATGAATTCCAGGATGTCAGTGTTTGAGGTGGGAGATGGTATAGCGCTCATTTTAGGGGAGTTATGAGTCGGAGATCCAGCAGCTGGAGTAGATGCCCTTTGTGCAGAAGCATCTTTCATGGCTGAAGCAGACGGGTACGGTCTTATCTCTGCTTCCAGACCCTGGAGGTCCGACTCAAGTCGAGACCGCGCATGGCTCAGGAATTTATCACAGAGCTCTTCCGCTGGCTCATCCAACTGTAGCAGCAGCTCCACACACTCTGATAAATCTTTGGCGCTTGATCCGCCATCCCTGTAATAACAAAACGAGGTAGAAGCTGATTGATGATGTAAAAATCAGACACAATAAATCTTGGCACAGCATCCAATGACAAAACATCTGCGTTACAGCAAAAGATTTGAAATAATAGATGGAGTGAAATCTGTGTAAAATGAGGACAACGTCAGCCATAATCAGTGCGTAATATTAGGATATGCTATATGTTGGTAAAATATGGCAAAGTTGACAAGAGGCTGGTAGATTTTCTTTACTTACCAGACAGGCGGGGAAAATCTGAACTAGCCATTTGGCCACTGGACAAAAAATTTTGTCACAATTCTGTAATGTGACTATTAAAAAGGACCTGTGTAGTATCTAGTGGTATCTAGCAGTGTATTTGCTAACTGCGACTGTCACCTCAGCCTCTCCTTCTAAGGGTGAAGGAGAAAAGGTCGTATCTAGAGCCAGTGTTTAGTTTGTCTGTTCTGAGCTACTGTAGGAACATATTCTGTACAGAGAGCCCTCTTAATCTGACACACTGGACCTTTAAGTGTCATTTAGTGTGTTAGAAATGATGTGAAGTGTCTCTAATCTGAATGTACTTTAAGTCGACAGATTCCCACCTGAACTTCTGTCGAAGCTCCTGAGCCAGCTTGTCCATGATGGCGTGACAGTCGTCCTGAATTCCCTTGAAGGAGGGCAGGTGGCTGTACTGCTGCAGCACACAGCGGGCACGGCGGTGGGATCTCACTGCCTGAGCGTAGGCCTGCAGCTCCAGACACTTATTTAATCTAGCAGGCAGTTCAAACAGAAACTGCAGCTTCCTTAACAAGGTGTGAACCCCTTAAAAAGAAACACGGCGAGACAGAAACGTCAAAACCGAAAGCAATAATGAAGTCCTCCACAAGTTACTCAACAAAACAAGCTGACAGTCTCACCTGAAAGTTTTGTAATCTGTGTGTGCTGGTCTTGAAGAGTCCCGCTGATACGAGCGCTGAACTCAGTGATCGCCGCCATGTTAGCAGACAGGCAATCCATTTCATCCTCCATCTTTTTGAAATCATTCTTCATCTTTCTTATGGTGTCTGGAAAAAAAAACAACAACATTGAAACGTGTCAGAAAAACGCACAATTCAACAAAATCTGACACCAACATTTCAACCGGTAACTCACCTGTAGCAGATATGAACTTGTTGTAGTTTTCATACACCAGCGTCTGCATGTCACTGTCCAAAGAGCGGATCTGCTTGACCATGCAGGTCTCCTGGTCCATCAACTCGGCAAGAGAGCACTCCCTTCTGAGCTGCGATAGGACACAAAACACACAAGGGTTACAAACCAACGATGGGGTACATCTTTGCTATTCATAAAGCAGCTTATCCGCTGACAGTTAATGTGTGCACATTCAATATGCCCTGTTTGGTCATGAAAACTGAATTATATTCCCACAAAGTTTTGTGGTTCTTTAATCTCCGACCTTTTGGGTTGATTGCAGACCAGGTGCGGTGCCGGAGCCGCGTTCTGGTCCAAGTGAAGGGGTTTCACTGTGCAGGCTGGGAGGAGGCCCGTCAGGAGGGCGTTACAGTAAATCTAGTCTTGAGTTAGGCATGTTGAGTTAAGTAAGGTCTGATTTTTCTGATGTTGTAAAGTGGCATGGGAACCTCTCCTTCTTACACCGTGGGTGTAACAGTCTGCTGCTGAAGGGGCTACTCAGGGACCCCCACAGTGTCATGTAGAGGGTGAGAGGTGTTGTCCATGATGGATGTCAGCTTAACTTAACATCCCCCTCTCCCTCTATGGAGTCCAGAGGACAGTCCAGGACAGAGACCCTCTCCTGTCCCTGTCCATACTGCCCCTAGTGCAGTCCAAGGTGATTCTCAGATGGATACCAAACACTAAAATGTCCTTTTCATTCAAATATTATCATAGTTTCTCCAACAAGTGTCTCTCTGTGTATTGGTGTTTATTTGCAGTGCAGAGAGAGCAACAATTATTTAATAACATCATATAGAAAATTACAGTTTAGCAGCTCCAGTGTTGGTCACATACAGTGCAGATTATTTGAGCTGTGTCACCATGACAGCAGTGTGGCTCCTCACCTTGTTGAGGAACACCTCGGGGTCGAAATGCGGCCCGTTGATGTCGCACGGATCCAGGGACTCCGGCAGCTCCTCGGCCTTTCCTTCCTCGTTCATCCCGTAGTAGAGCTTCAGCATGCCGTGCACCCTGCGCCTCCTGCCGGGGTCCTCCGACTCCGCCACCGCCACCGAGCCGTCCGCCTCAGCGTCCATACCGAGCAACGGCCAGCTGAGAAACGTACGGTAAACACAGATGACGAGCGTCCAGCTGGCAGCACGGAACCGACTACAGCTGCCTGGAAACAAGAACTTCGTGTGCTTAAGTGGCTGGTATGCGTGTAGCGCAGCTGTCTACTCTTAATGAGGAAGAGTTCATAAATATAATTAAAAAGAAAACGTCTTTATTTATCCTTTAACTGCAGCAGCTAGCTTAACACCGTTACTGTTTCCGGGTTTGTAGCCTATCCGGTGCTACGTCGTCGAAGAGTGCGGACGTCACCACTGCGCATGTCATGTACTGCCAGAGAACCAGAGATGGTTCAGAAAATAAATAAATAATATTTGAACCATGATAATAAATATAAATGCACCTATTAATTAAATCTATTTATATATATTTAGGATAGGATTTCCTTTGATGCTGTTACCATCAATAAAGTTTAATCTATTTATTTCTATCTATGGTTAATTATATATGGATGTAAAGTATGTAATGTAAATGCAATGCTTGAAAGATCAATAAATATCTATCTATCTATCTATCTATCTATCTATCTATCTATGGTAAATTATTTTTAAAGATGTATTGATTTGCTGAAAATTTTGAAGAGGAGACATTTAAAGGCTTCAACTAATTAATAGATTCAAAATATGAACAATGAACCATGAACAATACTGTAACATTAATATCCTTGTCTTATTTATTTCTACTATTTAATTTTCTTGTCTTATGTATTTGTAATTTTTATCATGTTTTTTTAAATGCTTTTAAATCGATATTGACAGATCTGGACACAGAATCGTGGGGGTGTCATGGCTTAAATTGATATTGTTGAATTCATGGCTTGTACAACACTTTTATTATTATTTTCTAGATTCCTATGTGTTGTTATACCGTCTGTTTTGTGTTGTATGTTTTAATCTACTTGTTCTTAGTCTGTGCTGCTTCCTTTCTTGCTCAAGACTCCCTTGAAAAAGAGATTTTAAAGGTAAATTAGGCAAACTAAAGGGTTGCAGGAAAAAGAGGTTGGATAAAGTGTGAGAATAGGTCAAAATGTATAGATACCAAACATATGCACTGACAAATAAAAACCTATTGCCTCATTAAAATCAAACACAGGGTAACAGTATGAGTGAAAATAAGTATGCTTAGGCTGTAGTCAGTGAAGTAGTAAACACACTGTAACATATTTTCAGAGAAATGGGCCCACTTTGCACCTGTTTATTAAAAAAAAAGCATATCAGACATGTTTTAATGAAGGCAGAAGGAACCACAATACACTGTTCAACAGCAACCCAGTGTAGTTATTCAGTATATCAATATACTCAGCTCATACATCAGCTAGGAAAAGTGAAATGCATGGTCTAGTTGAAAATGTGGGAAATATATATATATATACACATTACAAGACAGTTTTTTTTTTTAAACTACAGCAATAACAAAAAAAAAATCATTCTGATCACCAAAACGGTCGTTCAGATTCCACTCAGTACAAACAAAAAGGCACTTAATGCTTTTCCAAAGTGATTGCTTGAGAAGATAATGCTTAAAATGACCTATGTCTTCACTTCATTCTCGTGTACAAACACTGACAGTATATGAAAATGAAAGTAAAAATATTCTCTCATAAAAGCCAACAATACAAAAACATCTGCAAATGTATAAACAGTGTATATTAGTATTAATAGTGCAGTATCACGTGATGTGTAGTCTGTCGGAATGCCTATTCTACAATGTGACATGCATAGTGTAAGTTAGCAACAATATAACGGACTGCTGCGGTTAGGTTACAGACTGTAGCTGACGTGTAACAAGTCGAAGCGTAGAAAAGTAAAAACATTCTGCAGTTTGCATGCTCAGGAGAGTCAGGAAGAATAAATGATGCTGCCACATCTCAAATCAGGACATACGTTCATGTGGAAGGCAGTATTACATTATTATTATTATTGTTTACCTTCTTTCGTGATAATTAGTGAGGCGAGCTTGTTCGTTAAATGTACAGCAAAGATAGAAACTGCCTGCGTTGGGGTGAAGTTCAGAGAGAAACCAGGCTTGCTTTGGTGTACAGACTGAGATTTCAACATGTTCTTGGTCAGTTAGTCTGCGGCGTATGCACAGAGCACCTAATCGCTGTCCATATCAGATAAAATGAAGCATTCCTTTACAGATTTAGAAGTTTGTCCTATTTTTAATAAAACCCCACAGGAGTATGCAAAAATTCATTGTCACGAAGCTGAATAACTGACAGCGTTCCCTGTTTTCTTTCAGATCATTTCAACTGATTGTTTGCAACAAAAACAATCATTACAAATGGCTGACCAGAACACAGACATGTAGGCTGCAGATGTTTATGAGTCAGCAGGTTAAAGTCGTGCTGATAACAGCAAAACAGGATTATTTTTAGTCTCTCATGTCAGAAGTTGCACCATGGCATTGCATAAGATTTACTTTGTTAGGTGTGACCAAGTAATAGTGCACATTGTCACTTGTACCAGTGACAATTTGGAAGTTAAATTTCTTGTATTAGATGAATTTATACTTATTTTTACTGACTCAGAGTATGGTTTGGGAGGTTTCTGACACCAATTTATTGGTGCAAATTAATCAATGCTCCCCAATGAGCATAAAATGTTTTCTGTTTTATCCTGTTGTTTTACATGTTTACACTACATTCAAGCCATTTCGCTCTCACTAATGGCACATCTCAACTTCAAATATTAATCAAAGCGTGTACTTACAAGAAACTTCCACAGCACAATAAATGTGCCTCCATACGGGACTCGTTATGATCAGTAACACCAACCACTTAACGTTTCTACGGCCACTTTTCTGAAGTGTCTTCACCCTTTCGTGAGAACAAGGCACTGGCAGCTTGAGAGAGCAGAATAGTGGGAACACGCCCTTTAGATCGTCCCCTGAAAGTGTGTTGTCATTGTGACTGTAAAGAGTTTGTGGTCACTCTTACAGCTTTGAGAAGTTACAAAATGTTATACGAGGGGATACACTGCGGCGTTCTTGATGTTCAACCCCCAATGAGGGTTAACGTAAAAAAAGAGGTAATGCAGTGGTTATACTCAAATGAGGTTTAACATTTTTGAATAGCAGTATACAGAGCTCCAGAGCGCTGCAGAAAGGTTGAAGGATATCATACAGTCATCGATTGAAGTCACTGTCTGAGGATTTCTCTAAGGCTTGTCTCAGACTTATGAATCAATAGCCATCTAATGAATGGCCACTTCAGTTTAACCTTGGAAGCATCGCTGTTCATCGTTCAGTTTAGTTTTTCACATTTCTGTACTCTCTTAATATACACAACTTCAAAAGATAAATATTGTCACTCACACTTAGATCCCTCGCTTGGTCCTTTTGCATGTTCATATATTATCAGTTAAATGTCTTGGGCTTGTATCAAGTCTTTAAATCTCAATGTAAAGTGTTCAGGTTTGGTCTTTGAGAGGCGTGAGGGGAGGGTGGAGCTGATGGCAGAGTTTAACCCTGCTCCAGACTCTCCGTCAATTGCACAGCAGAGTACGTGGCTGCAGACGCCTGACGGGTGAAAAAGGAGGCGGCTCTCTTCGGCTTCAAGCGTTTGATTTCTTTTCCTGAAAGACAACAACAAAAATAAATAAATAAATAAATAAATCACTCCAACAACAGTTTACCACAGGGAGATCATCTTCTGCTAGTATGACTAAATATAACCATTAGTCTCACCAGTGTCCACGTAGCTGATAGTGTTAAGTGAATGGACCCGGCTGCACACAACGCTGCTTTGCCTGTGCAGCATCCCGCGCCGTCCTCCACGTCCGTTCTTGTTGCCGCCTTCTTTCCCGGCAGGCTGCTGAGACAGGCTCGCCTCGCCGTCGATTTCGGCTGCAGCCGCTCCCTCAGACGCAGACTTCAGCTCCACGCAGAACTCGATAAAGCCGCTCATTAGCTCTGCCTGAAAAAAAAAAAAAAAAAAAAAGGCACATAGTATCCAGAATAAACAGATGTACCTTAGTTTTTTTTCATGGTCCATTAGCTCTGGATTAGGGCCTGGTGTGTTATGTATTACTGTTATGTAACATCTCACCATCTGGTGGCTGACGCAGTTCTTTTCATCCCAACAATTGTTAAGTAAGGATGCTATACTAAGCAAGCACAAAAATGATTTCAATCTATTAAGTTGCTCCAAGAACAAATGGGCAGAGCAGCTGCACCTGATCATGAAGCTCTCAAAAACACCAGGTGCAGCACGCTCTCTGGAGATGGCTGTGTATCCCCTCTCTTCTTGTTGAAAACATTTGAAGTGAGACACACATAACAGAACTACATCTGTCGCCCTCTCCAGCGGGCGAGACGTTCTTAAAAACTGACGTTCAAACTACAGCGGAGACCAACCACGACAGGTGCGACCTAAAAACAGCCAATCAACACAACACACTCAACATTTCAGAGGCAATCTAAAACTCTATATACGATCCTAACAGGTGATTTGTGAATCTCTTTACTTGTTTTGAGTAGATCTTGAGCAGCTTGTTGACAGGAGTGCCGTCTTCCTCTCCATCGAACTCCAGCCACAGAATGTGCGAGTCGCCCTCCTCCTCGGGGTAGCTGTGGTCCCAGGAAAGCTCATTGAAACGCAGGCCAAGTAGCACATGCTGCAAGAAGACGTGTTCGGCAAGAGAAGTCAGGATAGATTCGGTGTAGAGAAATGAGTATGCACACACACAAAAGTGAGAAACACGGCATTGTGACGCTGACTTATAGTCACCTTTTCTTTGGCGTCCATCACATAAACTCCCTCCAGGCAGATCCCAACGTTGACAGCTTTGCGTTTTCCCCTTTGGAGAATCCCTTGCGCTGGTTTGTCAATCTCCCCAAGGAAGAAAGCACTCCTGTTTGTAGTTAAGGTCAAATAAAACATAATAAATATGAAGTGATTTGACGTAAATTAATTAAAGGTGAAACTGACTTTTGTATAGAGGATAAATGGCTCATTACACAAATTCTTACCCATAATAAGGCAGAGCGTGACATGTGGTGAGGTACTGGTGTAGGAGCTGTGTGGGAGAGTTCCCAGCAGATGTGCTGATCTTTTTGTACGCCTGCAGGAGGTTCTGCTCCAGCCCTGCCTGACGGCTCGACTTCCCCCTCAGAGTGGAGAGCAAACCTCCGCTCCCCATGGCAACATGTGCAGGCAGAAACGAAGACAGCTTCTTCTCTCTGTGGAAAGCAGACGAGACGAGCTCGTGCATTTAGAGCATCTCAAATGTGCAAATCTGTTTTAACAAACATGGACTGCTTAGTCTCATGTTGTTCTTGCAGGAGTTGCAGATTCTTTCTTCAAGTGACAGATTTTCTACTTCCTCTTCTCAATTACTAACAACCATGATATAAATAAAAAAAAATCTTCTTAAAGGTCTCGATTTCTAGAATATGTCAGAAATTGAATATAATATTCATAACTATGTTTTCCTTAGTGTAAAAAAAAATCACCTTAAAATAAGGATTGTTATGTTTTTGTGACCTCACAATGAATCTTTTATATTTACAGGAGGAGCGGGTCGCCTTCCACAAAGTCCGCCATGTTGAACTACCATGTTTCTACAGTAGCCCAGAATGGACAAACCAAACACTGACAGTAGACTGCTGATCTAGAGATAATCTGAAAAGAACCTCTTGGTCTACAATGTAATCTGCACCCAGAATAAATAATAAAAAAATGACTCCATTAGTAGATATCAAGATGTCATGTCAAGCTTATAGTTTTTCTTTCTCAATGATCTAATCATGTCAAAGGATTTGATTTGACTGTATTTAGGACATGCTAACGTCTGTAAATTATACGCAGAGGATAATCTAACGTCTTTCATCTTCTCTACTGCTGGGAAACATTATGCTCATTAAATTGAGACTTTTGGGATGAAGTATAGATAATGTTTGTTTTCATACAGCACCTTCAATTGTCTATTTTGGTTTGAAAAACACCAAATAAAGATGTGAAACAGTTAAAGGGAAGTAGACACATCCAGCTAAAACAATGTTGCAACACTCCAAGCAAACAGATGTGAGACTTCCTCATAAATATCTAAGTAACGCTAAACGCTAACTGTAGGCGACTTGTAATGTGTGTTGCGAATACCTAAAATAAGAACAGTGACTACACACCTGTGCACAGTGACATACAAGTATCTATTATTCTCAGCCCATTAATTACAATCAAGCCTCAAAAGGTTTAACAAAAGGAGAAAGACACACACTGCCATGATCATCCTACTCCAATTCTTGCGCATTGCGCTTGCAAACCAACAGGCAGCACCTCTGTGGCAGAAAATGAGTGTTATCAACTTAAAAAAAAAAAAATCAAAGCTCCATTCTAACAAAAGAAGCACTCTTGACCTTTTTCACAATGCCTGTGGATTGTCATCAAATTACAACGTGCTGTCGCTGATTGTTCTCAAGTACTTCAATCTACCAGCTGCCCTTTGGAATACGTGGGCTGAGGGACATGAGTTTGGTTGTTCTTTCTTTTTTCTGGTCCGCTAAGCTGAAACGAGGCGTCCTCTCGCTCACTCACTCTCACTAAAATGAACAGCAGGGGCCATTCCATACTTCTTCATTTTCTAAAAAAAGGTGAACTGAAGTCAGCTCTGAACTACAAAACATTCATTCAAGCAAGTGCTGGAGACAAAGTACAGAAGGTCAAGTAGGATCATGTGTTGACCAAAAAAACTGCAAAGTGTTTATTATCTCGCCAGAAAATGACACACAACTGGCCCACCTTCAAGTTAATGTTAGTGTATGTTGAACTAGATAAACCACAGCTATGATTTTCATTTTAATAATAGGTTTCAACCCCTACTTTGGATATAATCTGTAATTTATTTCAAAATCAGCTCATTTATTAAAAGGAATAGTTCAACATTTTTGGGAAATACACCTGTAGTCTTCCTGTTAAATAGAAAGTCACAGCCAGGAGATCGTTAGCTTAGCATAAAAACTGGAAACAGTCTGGCAAAGGTCTAAAAACCTTTGTACAAAAATCAGGGTGGACTGCTTCCAGTCTTAACAGAAAACAAGTAAAAGTACGTGAGTATTTCTCAAAAGTGTCAAACTATTCCTTCCCTAAACATTTCTTTTAACCAACCTTTCTAATTTACCTTATAACAGAAGTAAATTGTTGGCCATCAAGGCCAGTTCCCTCATCAAGAGCAAGAGACACGGCTCCGAGACCCGTCCAGTGTTCGGGGTCGCAGGGGTATCGACCTGAGAGTATGTTGCTCCTCGCCTCCTCGTACAGAAGCTTCAGCACGGCCTCATCGTCGATCTGCTCAGGAGTGAGACGATGACAGCAATTATTCATTTAATAATTAATAATAATTTAACTTCTTTAAAGCCCACTCAGCATCTTCAGGTTTATTTAAATCAGACATTGATGGAGAACAATGTCTTAATAATCATATCTAACATTAATGAATGCTCGTATTCGTACCTGCAGCTCTTTAGATTTCGGATAAAACACGTTCCGACGGAATTGGAGGTACGGTTCATCTGAGGAAAAAGCAGACGACAATGATGCATTAGGATTCAGTTCATCCAATCATCTCTGGGTGAGAACTCTGTGGTAGATGTGGGGTCTCCTCCGGCCCATTCTGCTCTAACTCACGGTGCTGAACTGTGAAACTTCATCGACTCCACAAAAACACATCAACTTTTAAGAGATTATGCAAAACAGTTGTTTTGGCAATGCACTTTGTATTAGTGTCACCAGTTCTCCTAAAAGGACCTGACAACTCCACAAACAAACAAGTGCGGCCTGTTCTACTTTGACTGTAAAGTAATGACAAATAACACCAGACTTTGAGTCAGTGCCTGACACCTCATTTACAACTTATTCAAACTGTGTTACAGTCCATTAACAGTTCTGACAGTGAGACAACCAACATTTCTACAAACGTTGTAAAAATTAAACTTTTGTGTCATCTCAATTCTGTTTTTTCTCAGTTATCTTAATAAAACTGCAGTGTACACTCAGTATTATATCACCTCTTGTAACACATTATGAGGGAGCTGCTGTAACTTTTAATTACAAAGTCAAAAGAAGTTGTAAGTATGCATAATCTCAGAATCAGAAAATATGATCATCATAATTATGATAATACTTGCAAGTCTTTAACACTGTTGCTATTTGACATCATTACATTATGAAGGTGCGCAGCAATCATAATAATGCATACTACTCGCATTTGAATGGATATCGTATCCATAACATAGATGTGAGATGTATTTAAACTGCAACACACTTAAAGAATGGGTTTACATTTGTTCGACAGTCTTCTTCATACAAAATTCAGTTTGTGTTTCAGGTTTCCTTAACTAGTGTTTTCAGGTTGAGCTGTGGTGGAGGGATAGTAAAAGATATTCACTAAATTTGTCCAACAAAAAGCGTCACATTAGCTTCAGCTGAACTTCAGAATGCATTTTTACACAGGATGAGGACTGTGGATTTTGACCCCCCTCAGTTCACATTAGGAGGAAGGTTTTTTGCAGCCAGAACAGGAGGAACATCTATTTTCGGTCACAGCTTATCCTCATCAGGGCCAGAGCCTATCCCAGCTGACTTAGCACATAGAGACAAACAATTCATACATTCACACTCACATCCACACAGGCAATTTAGAGTCACCAATTAACCTATTAAGTGCATGTCTTTGGACTGTGGGAGGAAGCCGGAGTAACCGGTGAGAACGTGCAAACTCGACACAGAAAGGCCCGAGCCGAGGCTCGAACAAGGAACACTGTGCCAAACCAGGGGAACAAATACAATGAAAAAACTGTTTAATTGTACATCTGCAGATGAGTTTCTTGAATAGTTTGTCTATAAAATGTCATAAAATGGTTAAAAAACAAAAAGAGTTAATAATTATCTTTGACCAACTTATCAATTTATTGACAAACTGCAGCTAATTAAATGAACTAACTTAAAATGCACGTGGCCAATCCTGTATGATAGGCTAGTTCTTTCTTTTAACTGTGACAAACCCTCGTCCTAAAAGTACTTCAAAACACTGCTCAGTTAAATCACTCTACAAGGAAATGTTCACTAAAATGTAACAACTGGTCTCTTCCTCTGAGTGGCTTCTCTTCACTTTGTTTGATTTCGGTCTTTACTCGTTCAGCCACAGGCGTTTACTGCCCATCATGCCAACTCTCTCCTTTTCCTTTTATTTATTCCATACAAACCTGACAGCACGTTTACCTTTATTTATGGAGAGTAAGCTACTAAGCACCAACAATTTATAAGTGAAGCTGTAAATCTACAGGGAACAGCTGCAGAGGACTGGCGGTGCTTGGCATACGGACGCACACTCTGTTAAGAAACCATCGTTAGGCAGGAAATCAAAGAATGCGTTTATGCGTTTTGTTGCTGCACGGCGATAACTTTGTTATTCTAAACTGACATTTATATGTTGCTACATTATCACATCTCTCCCCTACACAAAATCAGATTTAGAACCAAGTCGTAGAGCTTTACTTTATCTACCGTTGAGCAGTTTTTTATTTTAGACATTTAGTTTGGATTTATGGCACCAAGCAGTGATCTTTCCTTTCATTGCATTGCACCTTTATATCTGCCCTCCTGAGTTTTATCGTGTACAAGTGCTTCTGCAAAAACTCTGTTAGAAATCAGCTTAATGCGTGCCAACAAATCATGTTTCTCCAGCAAAATTCTGTCTTTACAAACCAAGGTTCTTGTTTAGCCGATTTCCCCCCCAAAAATGTGCAGTTTACTGAGTGCACGTAAATACACCGACGCACAGCCTAAACTCTCACCTTGTGAAATGTCTTCCTCTGAGGCCTCAGTGAAGCGGTACAGCAGGTCCTGCCACTGCCGACACAGTTTGTACGGTTGATGCCTCGCCTTTAACTGCAAATCTGAGGAGTAACGAAGAGGCAAATGTAACACACTGAGATGTGTCTACTTTCCTCCTGTTATTGTGAAACTGAAGATACAATCACGTTAAAGAGTATATGCCCTGATTTTTTCTGGCTGTAATAGGTGAATACATAACTTAAACCTGCATTAAATCTCAGTACAGTACTGTATAACAGCTCTATCTATATTGTTCAGGCAACTGGGAACATATCCTGCTAAAAATATCATATATTATATAATATTCTGTCATCGGACTATGAGATTTTTAGGGAGGAAGGAAGCATCCATATATCTACACATTAACATTCATTTCTGAGTGTACAAAGTGTGGGAAAAGTTCTTACCGAGCAGCGGAGAACAAAGCCAGAAGGCAAAAGCGTCCTGTGCAGACTCAGGAATATGGAGAGCCTCACGAACACTGCGACCCAGCTCCTGGACATTGACGCTGCCAAGCCCTTCTACGGATAAGTGTACTGCACTCTCACCAAACAGGTATATAAGCACATCTTGAGCTGTGTTAAAAGAAATACAAATACAAGTAAGCTAAAGAGAAACAACAGCACTACAGACAGTACAGTTTTATTAATATCTGCTTGTACTGTACCACGGGAGAGCGTTGCAGAGGAAGCAACACTTCCTCTTTGCGAGTGATCATCTGATGAATCTGGAGGAAAACTGCAGTCATCTCCTTCCATCTCTAACCTGAAACACAACAAGCAAACACCAGATCAGTCACAAAACATGCACAGTTACATAACAACACATTTCAGAAACATCCAGAAAAAAAGTCTCTCTCTGCCTGGACTGGAAAAGTAGTCCAGAGCAGTGAACAACATCAAAGCTGATATACAGTATATTTCACATTAAAACTCCAGCTTTAACTTCAAGTATGAGATGCACAGAGGGCAAGAACATGCCTGCAGCCTCGTCCTAACCATCTAACCATGCAGAATGCATTAACCCATGCCGCCTAAGCTTAACTGTCTGATGTGGGACATCGGACATGGAGAGATATCTTTACTCTACATGCGAGATGGGAGGGGACACCAACAAAAAAAAACCCCTCTTGCACAACTGAGTAACCAGGCTTGCCTTAAAAAGATGTGTGTGTGTTGAAATAAATGTGTGGTAACTGCTTTGAAGATGACTACACAGATATCAACAATATTAGTAACCTCACTGGTACATGCCACCTCATCCACAACTTTTAGTCATGATTAAATACAGTTATTTAGCACATGTCTCAGTATGTACCAGCGCCACCATGTGGGATCAAACTGGGAAAGACCCCGCACAATCTGAACATCACAGTCGACTACTTTTGACCTCACCCTGTTGAACTAAAATGATTATTTAGGCTCCATAATATCACTGTTATTCAACCCTGATTGTATGATATTTAACCGGGCCTCGAACACTAACATATTAGCCTTAAAGGAGGGAGGATGTGGATACATAATAGCAATAAAACGAGGCCTGTGGCACAAGAGCTAGCTGGCTGCCCAGTTTAAGTGCATTGTCCCATAAACAAACACAAACAATGGTTCAAATATCCGTGGGAACATGTCAACACCGTTAAATTGAATTAGCTAAAAGGCATGAGAGGGGTTGGGGTTGTCACTAAACATGAATATGACACTTTTAAGATAATAATAACACATTTACAGCCATCAGTTGACAACGAGTTTGTCACTTAAGTGGTTAGTTAGCTACATTTTTTGGTGTCCTGACATACTGTTAATGGCATGTGAAGGGATTAAATGTACCTATTGTTCACCTACCTGCCAGTTCTGGTAATTTTCCCCTCCGCTTGTGGTGCTAATATCCTGCTAGTTTTGTAAATACAGTGGCTTAAAGCATTAACGAATCAACCGTTGGCTGTTTACAGCTAGCCAGTTGTCTAAAACTAGCTTTCCGGGCAGCTGCAACAGTTAGAGTGGGCGACCGGTGAACGATCCGCTCATTTTGAACCCGTCTTCACTGGGTGTGACAGGCACTCTAAGACAGATAACAAACACCGCTTTAAAATCAAGTAGTCACGATCTGAGTAACCGTTAAAACATCTAACAGAAATTAATCCAGTGTTTGCGTTTGGAGATCATGTGAAATTACCGCCCCAACTGACGCACTGTGTACGTTTTGAACGCTCTGACGTGAGATGAGGTTCAAAAAATCTGATCCTGAAAATGAGTCGAACAAGTGTGTTGCACACAGAGAGAGCGCGACGTTTCTCACGTCACGTGACGCGCGAAACGTCATGGCATCTGTGCCTACGTAAGCAGCGGATTATTTATTTATCTAATGCAGGCTGTTGTTGCTGGTGTGTTTGAATTTGAATAATGCATAAATGTGGAATGACAAAATACTCTCCACTATACATTTATACTGTAATACTGATAGATAGAGAGGATAGTGAATACTGAGAATACTGTAATAGTCCATGTAAGTGGTCAAAGCCTGTGGAGCTGGTCCTGTAAGATATTACACCTTATAACTCCATATAATATAATATATAACCGATAAACAGTTAACACCTGACACACAGCAAAATCCTATGTCTCAGACATCCACTGTACCTGTAAATTATTTATTCTCACTGTTTAAATTCTTTAAACATGTAAATATCATCACTCGTTCACAATCTACTCATGCTTTTAATACTGTATATACTGTCACATCCACCTACCTACCTCAAGTTTATAAAACAGCCTGCTAAATGAATCATATTTATTTCAACATCCTTTGCACTGTGCAGCACCATTGCACTATCGTCTAAATCTTACATATCTTAAATTATCTTCAATTAAATTAAAATCATGCATTATATTTAAAAGGTGTTTCTGTTACTATGGCCCTCTCATGTATGTAAATGAGGGAAATATTAGTAACACTTATGAATAGTAAACTTAATAGATAAATTTCTGACAGTGTCAACAAAAACTAAAAAATTATAAAACTTCATAAAAGTAGAGTTCATGGTAGAGTGTATTTATGTCCATATCTGTGTATGTACATTGAGAGTAAACTGAAAATTAAGTGAGGGCACCTGACCAAATAAAGTGATTCTGATGCAAAGGTTGCTGTAAGCTACAACGTCAAAAACTTACACTAAAGTTCCCAAAAGTAATATTTATTTCATTGCTCTGACTTACAAATCACCCTGTTTGTATTATTCTACATATCAAATGACAATTACAATTATATAATGGAAATATTGAACATCTAGCTGTGAGCAGAAACAACACCTTGAAAAAAAAGACAAAATGATGCATGAATAACAACATATTTACAATCCAGAGAACCAAGATACTAACCAATATTGATTATTACAATTGCATTATTGAGATGAACAGAATATATGTAAAGCCCCTGAGATCTTTGTTGATGACTCTAAATCCAGATATGTTTATGTCTGGTTTGACCCAAGAAAATGACTCAAGACACAGCAGTGTTTTTAAAAGGACCTTTAATAAAGCTATTCACATTGTTTGATATTACAAATAAATCCCAGAGATAAACCAATGTTTTATTTCTGGTATTAAGGAGAGTGTAGAATAATTCTCTTTTATATTTAATGAACTGGCCAGGGACTTTTTAAATTTTTTTTTACACCATATCTGCATTTAAAAAGATATGTCTCAACTTTATAATTTCATTTATTTCGATTTTCATAAGCAAATAAAGACATGGGGTAGTTCCACTCTGCATCTTCCACCTGACGCAGGCGTCTAACTGCAAGGGCAGCAAGTTGGGTATTAACAAATGGGATTAAAGGATTTCACAGAGGTGTCGAACAGAGGACACACTTGATGGCTTTCATTGCATTACTGACACCGATTAGTCAATCTTCATAATCCTATTCCTTTCACTGACCGGGAGAAAGTGGAATTTGAATGGCGTGGTACAGTAGTATAGTATATATTTACGTTACCTGTGATGATCATCTGACAATAAAAAAAAAAACACGCTATCCCTAGATCTGTGAAATTCATAGAAATGTGTGATTAACATTCTGTTTTCAAATTTCATATAATTATCCATTAATTGCCCTCTCTGTGTAAAAATTATTTACATGTGTGTACATCATTTGAGGTTTAGGTTGCAGCTGGGGCAGGAGTTGGGGTGCCCTCTTCCACCTGGTTTGTAAGCAGGAAGAACGTCAGGACAGGGCTGAGGTACTCCATGATGGTCTCTTTCACTCCTTTCTCCAGCAGGTACCCTTCTGTCTCAACCTCTGTGTTTTCCTTCCCCTCCACTGCCTCCATGGAGGTCTGCAGGAAGCGCAGGCTCACCAGCACAGAGCTCTGTGAAGGAGGAAGGTGGAGAAGAGAGAGCATCATCAAAAGGTTCACGTGGATGAAATGTTTGAGTTATACAATTGCAAGAAGTGCATTTTTGTAGCCTTGCATGTGCTTACTCTATATACAGAATGAAGGGATATGGTGGCCTAGTGTTTCATATGCTTATAAAGACATGGCGCAATGTCAAATTTGATGTTGCTATAGCAATCCCTGCACCATCTTCCGGATTAAAAGGTCATCTTAGCACCACCAGCTGCCTGAACTTATTGAATACCTGTAAGAGGAAGACTGACAGTACTCCAGCCCCAATGGCGTTCATTAGGCCCATGTAGTAGTTGACCAGAGCTTCTCTGCAGCCCAGGAGATAGATGTTGAGCTCCTCAGTTTGGTATTCATAGTTATAGTGAGCCGAGTTGTTGGTGATCTGATATTGGATGCACGGCCGCGGAGAGCTGGGGTTGCAGCAACTGAATGGAACTCCATCAACCAAGTAACGACCATCCACGTTGCTCTTGATACGGCTAAGGAAACAAGATGTGTACCAGATTACTAACATGTTACTTTATAATTGTCCATCTTTACTGTAATCATATGTCAACTTACTCTTTGACTTCCTTAGAGCTAAAGTCAAGGTAGCGATTGCTGATCCACTGGATCTCAAACCAGTCCCTGAAGTCATTGTTTCCACAGCACTGAAACTGCATCTGCAGGCGATCGATGTTCTGTTTCTGGAAGCAGCGGCCCGGGGTGTCTGTATCCTTGTAGAAACGGATGCCGTTCTTCAAGCCAATCTTCAGAGAAGACTCCAGACTGCCCTTCATCGCATAGCTCATGATGACAGCTAGCAGCATGAGGACAGTGAAGAAACAAGAGATGGCAAAATAGGGCTTCAAGAAGT
Source organism: Miichthys miiuy (assembly GCA_036365135.1). Lineage (NCBI taxonomy): Eukaryota > Metazoa > Chordata > Actinopteri > Sciaenidae > Miichthys > Miichthys miiuy. The sequence goes on from CM071616.1 coordinate 20,188,601, forward strand.
TTTTCCAGCGAGGAAATCGACCGGCATCAAGAGCATCCTGACAGATCTTTGATGCAAAGTAGTTGATACCCAAGGAGGCCAGACCAACAATCATGAGGGTATTGGGCACAATATGTATGTTTGTGTTGTCCATTACCTGTAAGTAAGTCACACAGTAATATAATCAATATAAATTCTATTTTTTGCTGTTAGGGCATGAGAAAACACGTACACGTGCTCTACCATGCCAAAAACACATTTATTTAAGACACTGCAAAAATGTTATTATTTCCATTAATATCAATTAAGATTACTTCTTACTTACTTATTTTCTCACATAACTTCCATTATAACTATTACTATTTATTACATTATAACTATCTTTTGCACTATTTTTAATTGAACACACTGTAGGAGCTCATGGAGAAACATTTCACTATGATTGTACGTGTATGATTATAGTGATACATTATAATTCAGAGTGAACAGCATCTCAATTTAATCGGACTCTACTGAGTAGCTCACTTCAAGCCATCGAGGCTCAGCTGTGTTGCTCAAGGGCACCTACAGTTACTTCACTTGCTGACGAGGCACAGAGCCTGATTTTCCCAGCAGGATTCATATCCACGTTTAAAAACATGTTTCTCTTATGCTAAAAACAAGTACATGAACACAATGATATAAAAACACAGTTATAATCTGTTCCCAGTTAAATGTAGTATTTCCAAGTGAGGTTCTTGTTGATGTGCAAAGTGGTTGAATTTAGTGAAATGGAAATTTGCTGTAGCTGTTACTTGAAAGATTACAATAATAGAATAAGCCTGCATAATTAAGTATTTGTGTAAAAGGCTCTTTTAGTGTACGGAGGAAATATTGCACAGCATCTGAGTTTCCTTCAGGGCAAAACATCAGTAGTTTAAACGAAGTAATGTACGCAATAACATGAGAACATTTTGTAACCCTCATAGACTCTGTAAGTTACTTATTTACTTATCCGACCTCTTTTGAGACCTTTTATAGCTATGCAGGCCAAAAGATCATGAAAGTCTTATAATTGAAAATAAATGTTTTGCTACTTTTAAAATACCTGAAATGGTGTGACTAACATAGTAATAACTGTAACATAGTTGTGCATAATTACACGGTTTAAATGTGGTATTAAATTACATGCAAACAAGCTAAAAACTATGCAGGTTTGTTCACGATAATAGTAAATAAATAAATAATGCAAAGTTGTGATGACCGCCTTCTGGTGTGGGATTAGAGTGATTAAGACTGACAAAGCCTGGTTTATTAAATGTTGAGTCAGTATCAAAAGTGGGTCATTTGTGTATCAACCTCCTGTTGATCAACCTCTTGTTGATACACATGCTGTCTCCAATTAACAAAGACATTTCTTTGACGGTAACAGATTTAATTTATCCTTTTAAAGACAAGTTTTCTTCCCAAAAGATTGTGCCAACAGTGTAAAAGCAAGACAGGCACAGATGGCATCTGTCAGGTTTACTTGATGTTATTCGTGTAAATCTGTACATTAGTGTGTAAACAACTGTGTCACCTTACAACTTGCAAATATGCTGTCCCTCAGTGTGGATATTAACTGTGTGTGTGCATCTAGGCATACTGATTATCTCCCAGCCTAAATAGAGTTGGACAGTGTATAGTAACAGGAGAAAAATCATTACTCACTTTTGCAATTAAACTGTAAGTATTTACACTACTTATTGTTGTATTGGTTGTTAACTTACATGTAAAAGAAACAGTCAAAAAGCAACAAAGCTTTTTGAATTATGAAGCAAAACATTTCTAACATGTAAAACTTCAGAAGTACCTCTGCCCTCCTGTGGAGTTCTGTCTTTAGGATGCACCCCAGGCTGAAGGTCATAGCTCCGGCCATTGTGGCACCCCATGAGAGGAGCCACAGTCCCTGGGCCAGTTTCACCCTTTTCTGAAAGGGGAACTTCATCTTCATCACCACCATGGTTGCAGCGAGGGAATCTGAACCTTACCGGGGGGATAGGGGAAGGAGAACGACGAGGCAACGAGGGACGATGCTGTTCTTTGTCTGTGAAGAAGAAGGAGAGGTGAAAGGCATGACGCTGAAGACTCAGAGATGAAGATGAGACAACTAAAATTCAACACTGAATTTGAAAAATAAAACAGTAGCAACAAAGCAAGCACAATTCAAAGACATCCTGATAATAACTCTGTGAGAACAAACTTTTATCTGACAATTAAAAAAATCCAAAACAGGTTACGGCAAAATCCTCAGAGAATAAAATTTTACAGCGTCACATCTGAAGCGGTGCCTCAAAGTTCACCTTATTTGTCTCCCCAAAAAGTGCTGAAAAAAAGGTCCAGATATCTCCAACGACCGCTATGTACCATCCAGTGTGCCACACAGTGGATTTGGCACACTGGATTTGGTAAACCTGGATGCTGGGAGCGTCTTATCACTAATGCCTACCTATCCTATTAAACTGGTCTGTGAATCCAGGCCATTGTCTGCTCAGCACGCATCACACGCATACATAGAGGGACCTGAATGACAAAACAAATTGAACCTGACAGGGAGGTGGATTTTAATATGAGGCATTAACTGCGTAACACTTATCCACACGACACAACTTCAGATGCACACATGAACTTTACCATTCCTGCTCCTCAGAATTATGTGAATTTTAAAGGAAGAGTTAGAAGTCAGAAAACATTCATGTCTATGGTCAGTGAAATAAATTCACACCTTGATAATGCTCTCTTTAATGATCATAAGGTTGGTTTGTCTGCAGAATTTCAGAAGGTTTCAAGCAGAGTCAAGAGAGCAAGAAGATGCTCTTTTTGCCACCCTGAAACTCGTACTACCGTATCTTTTTACACAAACCACAACCATGTACAGGATCATTTAATAGTCGTCCTGCTTGTCCATGACAGGGCAGTTTTCCAAGGGAGATGTAGTCCATTTTTCAGTATTTGACCCAGAGTCAGAATTAATTTTGAATAAGTAGACATTGTAAGCATACCTCACCCTCTCCTACCTAGCGTGAAGGAGTGGAAACTGATCAGTACATTAACAATTGCTATATCTGAATTATACTAACTGCATTGCAATGCTTCTCTCCATTGATATAGCTCGAGTAACTGTGAAACAGCAAAGAGCTGAACCACTGCTCTGAATCCTGGATGAGATCCAGTCCTGAGGCTGGAAAAATCCTGACATCCTACCCAGCTACAATCTCAATTACCTCCTTTAAGGAGATAGGCTCAGACTTTCCAGACTCTTGTCAGTTGAATTTAGTGCGTCACAGTCACTACAACTATATTTATATAACCTGGCATCAAAAAGGTATGTCTCACAGAACACCTGGCAAGTTGAGTTCAGCTGAGTATTTCCTCTTTCTTATGTCACTGTTCCACGTGTTTGTCATTCACTTGACACGTTTGTATCTATCCTTATGTATTCCTTTTCAAGGAAAGTGGATCAGATATATATATAAAAAGAAAAAGACTCAACAAACTGGTCAAGAGGTCCAGCTCTGTCCTGGACTGCCCCCTAGACTCCATAGAGGAAGTGGAGGGAGAGGAGGACGTTAGCAAAGCTGACATCCATCATGAACAACTCCTCTCATGAAACCCTTAAACTGCTACTCCCACCATGTAAGAAGGAGCTCTACTACAGGTCCTTTATTCCAACAGCTGTCAGACTCTTTAACACTTTCTTCTATATATTTCTTATTTATGAGTAATTTCTTATGGTTGATGAGAAATTACTCATACATTGTGTACACAAGCTGCTGTGACAAGTAAATTTCCCTGTGGGATCATTAAAGTATATGTTATGTTATGTTATGTTATGTTATGTTATGTTATGTTATGTTATGTTATGTTATGTTATGTTATGTTATGTTATGTTATGTTATCTTATGTTATCTTATGTTATCTTAAAACAAATGTAGACAGTTGTGTGAGACAGTGATGTCTCATTGTATTTTATTGAACAGTTACACAGTTACATAGATGACATTTACACAAGCTTGACAAATGTGTTCAATTACATGCATTTGTTTAGGTTAATTATTGTAACCACAAAAACAGGACAATAGTTTTGTGTTATACATATATTTAAAACTATTTGATTATTTGTAAGTTTACATTATGTTATGATTATAATATTTGCTTGCTAAAACTACTTAACAGGAAAACACAGCTGTTTTTGGACTGTGTTAAAACACAGTATATAGCTTTAATTGTGGCTACCTACACACCTTATATAGGGAAGCTGTAGGAGCCATTTCAACGTGTTTAGGCTTAGCAGTTACAGAAGAAACAAAGAAAACAGATCAACAGAATAATTACTTCTTGTGTTGAGAGAACAGAAAAGGAAATCTGCATTTATACAACAAACATAAACATTTAGTAGTGTAGCCTCGAACTATAACCAGTGTGTAGTTTGTTCTTTCTGGGATACTGTAGAAACATGGCAGTTCAACATGGTGGACTCACGGCATCTCTAGGTATAAAAGGCAACAAAAACATAGGGATTCCTAATTTTCAGGTGATTATACACTAATATAGGAAAAAATATAGTTCTGCATATTATATTACATACTGTGTAAGTAGAGCCCCCTAAATTTTACACACCAGACCTTTAAATGACTAAATCTAAGCTGTAGAGAAAGTTTCAAGGTACAGAAAAATATAGTTTTAGTTTTAAATATATATATATTTTTTTTCATCTGGCTTTAATCCAACTTGGCAAATATTGGTTTAAATATTTGATTTGAACTGCAAATGTGTGTTGAATGTACAATATGTAATACAGTAATTTTATTAAGAGCAGATTCTATCGAGAAACAAATGATGGAGCCAAATTTGCATTCTAAAAAATGTTAATTGGACACAGGCTATCAAAGCGAATTAGTCTTACAGATTGAATTCAAAGGTTAACTCTCCTCAGACCACATATTAATTAGAGGAGCTGAACCTCTGATCTCATGTAGCAGATCTTCATTGAACTTTTCCAAGGTAATTAAGATCAATGTAAATTATGATTTCAGACACAGTGAACCTGCACTCCTGTTTCTGTCACAGTTGTGTTCGCTCCCCTTTCAACACCTCGTCAGGGATCCCTCCTGTCCAGCCGTGCACCTCAGCCCTGCCCTGACCTTTTCCTTCACCGCTCTGCGGTTCACATATGAAGTGGTTGAGCATCCTCTTGGCTGACTGCAGGCTGGCCAGGCTGTTATCTGCCTCAGACATTCTGCTTTCTGCTATCGGCCTCTCGATAACTGTGTCCCTGTCTTTGCTTTCTCTCCAGTGATGAATGATCTCATTATCTAAATCGCCGATGCCGTCGTTCCTCGGTGGTGAAGGTCCATCATGGCCTCCGTGCCTCTTAGTTCTTTCTGCATGTGATGGCGTGCCAGAGGGATTTCTTCCAGGCTAGCTGACCGGGTAAGGATGGCAGAGCCAATGGTTGGACTTGTGGTGGTGATCCTGTAGGTGCCATCACCTGTCGTGCTATCAGACAGATTCTCATTGTGGATAGTGAACTGGACATGAGGTATCTGCAGTGGGCGTGGAGAGAGTCGTCTGATTATTTCATCACCCCCTGACTCGCTGTCTTTGTCCACGTCTCCTTCCTGGTGTCTCCATGCTTGCCCTCTGTTTGATCCTGTCATAATAAACCGTGGCGTCTCCTCTCCAATCTCTGACCAGTCAGATTCCTCCTCCTCTGGGACTGAACCTAGAGATTGCTCCTGCCCGCCGGCTTTGGCCTTTCCATAATTATGGCTGTCCATGAACTGAGCCGGAGGGGGAGCGATGGGGAGAACCACCTGATTAATGCCATCATCTGACTGAAAATGGAGCTCGGTTTTGTGTAGCAGTGATGTTACCTACAGTAAGTAGAGGGCACAAACTGATCAATTGAATAAATGATGCAAAGTTGCTAAGAACTTGCTATATGTGCACTACACTATCTAACATAGACTTATATTTCATTTGTTGGTCTGTCTATTCTAGGAAAAACAAAGAATACCAGACTATTTTTTAGTCATTGTGGCGGTGCCCTTTTCCAGCTTTCCTCCCCTGACTCTGAACATGTTTGTGAAACCACAGGATGTAAAGATCTTACACTGAATGTTTCCACACTGTTGGCAAACTTTGCATCAGCGAGCTTCTCCGTCAGGGCTGAAATACGCCGGTTCAACCTCTCACGTTCTCCTTCCATACTCTGAGCCTGACACAGAAAGTACAGGAGACAGTTATCACAGATAAACCTTCAGTGCGTGGGATAAGGTATCACCACCCAAGAGCTTGAATAACTGTTACTGCTCAGTCAATCTAAAGAAATACAGTAGAAAAAGGCTCCTAAATGTCATGCAAGAAACATAGAAATGCCTCCAATCTTACCACTGAAAGAAGCTTTTGCTCAAGAAGATTATTAGTCTGTTGTGTGGAAGAGCAGTTGTCGTGTAGTCTAGAATAAAGCACAGACAGAGAAGAAGAGAGAAGTTACTCAACAATACATATTTCAGTGTACATGAAATATTCCTAACTACAGATGAAGAACTAAAGCTACGCATAATTTGCAACTCTCATTTTAGGTCTAAAATCTGAGACAGCTAGTTAAAATCAGAGGTTTCATTCTTTACCTCTTAAACCTCTCTGTGAGGCTGCTAAGCTCCATACGTGTCCTCTGAAGTTCAGCCTCCAAAAGCTTTTGGCTACTCATGAACTCCTCTCCCAAACACTCCATCCTCACTGCTGTCTTTAGCAAATTTTGATGCAGTCCTACATTCTGCTCCTGTAGTATCCTGTCAGGACAGATGTACAAAAGAATTACTCTCAATTTATACATTGGCTGTAAAGTCAGTATTTTCTATGAGAATCACATCGAAAATTATTTGAGTGTTCAACCAATTCATCTATGGACAACCTCATGTCATGTCACGGTTGTGGCTTGGACTTTTTCCAAGATAACAATCCCAAAAGAAATTCATCACACTTACATGATTCTACCCAGCCCATGTGTCTTTTCCTGTATTAAAGAAAACAAAATGACATTCAGGAGTAAGCCCAAAGAATAAAGTGGAAAAAAAGAATTAAGTCAATTGGATAACCATTACTTTCTGCAAGCTAACTAATCTATTGTTCTGTAATAACTGATCTATTGTCCACAGTAACATGCACACTGGTGCCCAAATCAATATGCAAGCAAATGAGTGGAACATTATTACATAACCAGTTAATCAAACATGTATAACATGGGCAACTATTGACTTCTCAATATTTTTTATGGACATACTGTAATGGGGGATTTCATGAGTATAGTCTTAACCTCAAGAGAAATGTCATACTTTATTCAGTGATGAGGTGCTGAAGCTTATCTGTTCCTCTTCCTGACTTGAGGAGCTGCTGGTATTCCTCTGTGAATCTGCCTTGCTGGAAAAAGACTCCAGCTTCCTGTGTGAAGGGGGGCTGCCAGCAGAATGAGTGCTGTGGTCACCATGGCCGAGATCATTGTTTCTAGAGTGGGGCTGGTTAAGATGTGATTCGGAGTGATGTCCTTTGTGTTGACATGTATCATAATAATCTCCATGGTGATGGCCTGGACTGTGGTGGTCTCCATGGTGTTGTTGTTGGTCTGGACTATGGTGGTCTCCATGGTGATGCTGATGAGATTCACTGTGGTGGTCTCCATGGTGATGCTGATGAGATTCACTGTAGTGGTCCCCATGGTGATGGTGATGGCCTGGACTGTGGTGGTCTCCATGGTGATGCTGATGAGATTCACTCTGGTGGTCTCCTTGGTGATGTTGATGGTCTGGACTGCGGTGGTCTCCATGGTGATGCTGTTGAGATTCACTGTAGTGGTCCCCATGGTGATGGTGATGGCCTGAACTATGGTTGTCTCCATGGTGATGGTGATGGTCTGGACTGTGGTGGTCTCTATGGTGGTCTCCATGGTGATGCTCATGATCTGGACTATGGTGATCTCCATGGTGATGCTGTTGAGATTCACTGTAGTGCTTCCCATGGTGATGGTGATGGCCTGAACTATGGTTGTCTCCATGGTGATGGTGATGGTCTGGACTGTGGTGGTCTCTATAGTGATCTCCATGGTGATGCTCATGGTCTGGACTATGGTGATCTCCATGGTGATGCTGTTGAGAGTCACTGCAGTGGTCCCCATGGTGATGGTGATGGCCTGAACTATGGTGGTCTCCATGGTGATGGTGATGGTCTGGACTGTGGTGGTCTCTATGGTGGTCTCCATGGTGATGCCGATGGTCTGGACTGTGGTGGTCTCCATGGTGATGAGGATGGCCTGGACTGTGGTGGTCTTTGTGATGATGATGATGAGGTTCACTGTGTTGGTCACCATGGTGATGATGACGTGTTTGGTTCTGGTTGTTGCTATGGTGATTATGAACTGTTGGGCCTCGGTGATCTCCAGCGTCACTGGTTAGGCTGTGGCGTCTCTGGCGACATGGTGTAGTCGGGTATTCAGTGCTATAGCGGCGGTGACCTGAACTGTGATGGTCTCCATGGTGATGTGTCGGGGTGTGGCGACTTTCACGGTGGTGATGAGGTTTAATATGGTGATCTCCGTGGTGATGAGCATGGCCATGGTGGTCTCCATGGCGATGGTGATGAGCAGGGCTATGATGGTCTCCATGGTGATGATGATGAGTTGCAGTGTGGTGTACACCATGGTGGTGGGCTGGGCTATAGTGGTCTTCAAAATGATCGTGATGGGATGTGTTGTCGTGGTGATCTCCATGATGATAGGCAGGACTGTGTTGACGTTTGTAGTGATGGTGATGACTTGAGTTGTGGTGGTCCCTGTGGTGATGGTGATAACTTGGGCTCTTGTGGTCACCATGGTGACTAGAAGTGTGATGTTCACCTTGGTGACGGTGGTGGTGGTGCTTGTAAGAAGGCGAATGAGAGCGATGCTGAGGAGTTTGAGACCATGAGTGACATCTTTTCAAACAGCTCGGAGTGCAGCTTCTGGACTTGTGACACATGTGACGTGGTGAGTCTCCAGAACGGTGACCGTGATTGTGGTGGAAAGATTTAGAACAAGAAAATCCAGTAGAGTGCTTGCTGGTATGGGATGAGCTGGTCGACTCTGGACTGGCAGGCCGACTCCTCTCCTGTTTGAGTTTCTCAGTGCTGCTGTTTACCTTTTTTTGAGCATCAGTAACCCCGAGAGTGGTGAGTCTCATCGGGCTGAGCACCTGCCGAGTGATCTCATTGAGGAAGGCGGAGAACTTCATTTTTTCCTTCATTAAATTCTTCCTGGCTTCACCTTTTCTCCTCTCTTGTTCCTCTCTGTCATCCTCATTTCCAGGCCACTCTCTTTCTTTGGGTCTAGTGAGAGCCTCCATTGATTTGGCTTTGCGGAAACTTCCAGCATTTCCCGAACCTCTTGTAATCCTCTGAGAGTTCTTCAGGGTGCCCTGAGTGGTGCCACTTTGAGAGGATTTGGCCTTCTCCCGTTCCTGTTTGGCAGGGGGCCTGTTTCGATAACCGCCTTTATCTATCAAAGGAGCCGTGTCGTCTCCTTCCTCAAAGTACTTGTGTTTCTTGGAAATGTCAGTACAAGACTGTGAATGCTGGGGCTTCTTAAGTGGATATCTATCTAAACCATCACTGCTAGACTCAGAGGACAGGTTAGAGGACGACGTGGAAGAGTAGGAAGAGGAAGAGGAGGAGGAAGAAGAAGAAGAACAGGAGGAGGATGTGGAAGAGGAAGAAGAAGATGAGGTGGATGAAGAGGAACCAGTGGAGGAACTCGAGGGAGAAACATGGCGATGGTTTTGCTTGCGATGGTAGTGGTGAGAGTGTGAATGATGAGTCTTGTCATCGTCATAGTCATGTCGATGGTCGGAGTGATGATCACTGAAAATGCTGTCCTCTGCTGTTGAATGGGTGCTAATTAAAGAAGAAAACATGCATGTTAAAGACAAATTAGATCTCTGTACAAGGCTCATGATAATTACTTAATAGTTAATTATTTTTTATTTCATTATTGTTTTTTAGGAGATAAGAGCAATTATTAATCAAAATACTATAACACATGGACTCAGAAGCACACACATATCTGCTGTCCTTAAAACATAAAAAATGAAGCACAATAATTACAGTAAGTTTTAAAAACTATAGTCCATTTTAAAACTTACTCATGATTATCATTGTCATCTGAGTGACGTAGGTTTTGCTGGTTGTGGTGCCGACGGTGGTGCTTCATCTGTTGAGATTTTGAGTTGGCAGTCTTTCCGTGTTTGTGGTCTTTCTCTGGATGGTCACACATTTCAGACTTGTCCTGATGAAGATGCAAAGGTCTGAAATATTTCTCCATCAACTGGTGCTGCAGCTGAGTCGTCCTCAGAAAACGGCACAATATTGACGCCTGAGGAAATATTTATATTTATATCTTTAAACGTAATAAGACATAATTCAGTCTGACTATTTACACAATTTCCACAGAAATAGAACCATGGTAACACTTAAATTTCAGTTCATACTATTACTGCGGTATTAGGAAAAACATGGTGACATGATATTATATGATCAATAATTACGGCTTCAGCAAACTATACTGGTTTATACTAGTATACAGATTTATGCACATCATTTCTGAACCATACTAGTGGTATGAAGTAGTATGTAAGTATGAATTAAAGAAAAGGTTAAACATAATTAATACAACACTATATGCAGTGAAAAGGCAAATAGTCACATGCAGACTTTTTTGTGCAAAATGTAGCTTTGTAAAGTTACAGACAATCCTATAAAACATTTAATTATGAAGCTCTAGGTGGCTAATAAAAGTTAACTCTAGTTCAGACAAGTTCTTTCAGATATTTGTCTATAATCTAGCAGAGAGCTAACATCTGTACTTACGTTCTGAAAGAAACCACAGGAATGACATGGGCAGTGTTGTTCATTGAATCACAATGACTCTCTCTGTAATTGAGCTGGGAAGCACATGTGAAACTCACTCACACATCAATATATACTCCTGTGCCATCCAATGACAGAAGGGGGCAAGTTGTTGCACGCAAATACTCTGAACTGTGTCAAACTCGACTTTAGAGAGTTCTGGATATGATGTCGTGTGCATGCATGAATGAGTAACATACTATAGTTCACACTTTACATTTACAAACCTTCAAAGAACCCAAATTTCATCAAATATTTTATATTTTGTTTAGTAAACTGCCAAACAATCATGTAACAACACAATTTTGAGTTGTTTTGTTTCCCAGCACATCTCACTGATATTTTTGGCAATGTCCTGAGCACAAAATGATATGTGGGTGTTATAATGTCTCGGATCTGAGTCATGCATCGGCCAGAAAAAAACACTGGCTTCCAGCATTCATTCCTCAACTTGTACCGGGGTCCAGCCAGCGTGACACATCAAAAGTGGTAACAGCAGGAAAGCAGAAAGCAGTAGAGGAAACTAAGAGGTAAACTCTGCTGCTGAAGTGAGCCTGCATAACTTGAAGCTTGGTCGTGGGTGGATGTCAGATGCCACCAGCTATCTTGTATTGCTTAAGTTTTTAGGATATACACAAAATGTTCTTGCTCTAGTCAGAATATATTCATGCTTGCTTTGATGCTGTGAAAAGGCAGAGTTAAGACATGTTTAAATAAAGACATAGATATAACAGAAGATTTTCCACCTGCGATTGCCATCATGAGAGCAGGACAGAGGAACAATGCTGCCTACAGTCTGCATGTTAAGTGCAGTGTTAAGTTATTGATCATGATGTCCCTATTATGTCAGTGCGATGGGCAATCTAATAACTCAGAGCTACAGAGAAACACATTGAACTCCAATAGAGTGACAAAGGCAATTACACATGACAAGATATCATGATGTTACATTAAACCGCTCGTGAATTAACCCGTTTTCATATCAAGAAACAAGTCAGACAATACAGACCACAGCATTGTGGTGTATACAAGTGCCAGATCTGTCATCCCCGTTGTAATTTTGCAGCATGTGTCTTCATTGCCGCCGGCAGCTTTCCCTGAATCAATTTAATATGGCTCAGATCCACTGACAGTCAATGCTGAACTCGCGCTGCTGTGACAGTTTGGCAAACGCAATGGAAAGTTAGAGGAGGCAACTAACGCTCACATGCAAACGCGTGTTTGTATTGGTGAATATTTACAACACCAATTTCTACACTTGAAGGGGATTACTGCGAGGATTCCCAAGAACAGTTACATCATACAAGATGTCATCATAGGCCCAATGATGACTGCAGTACTCATGCATGTGCTGCTGAAACACTACCACCAGGACAATGTCCTATGTTATTATTTCCATGAATTGAATAAAAGAAATTTGATATCTAACAATAACAAGTCTGTTTCAGGTGAAGGAATATCGCCATCTCACAACTTTAATCTTAGGAGGTTCAATTGGTTTGTCAGATTTGAATTAGGGGTATCATGATGTATTGATATTGATGATAATTGTTGATTTATATCCCGCTTTATGGTTCACACTCACAGGTGGAGGTAATGCACCTTACTGCACTCACTGAGTGTAATTCATTTGACAAAACACACAACAAAAGTTTGTTTCTTTCTAATTATTCTTTTCTAATCACAATGATACAGTTATCGTGAATTCTTTTGACCACAATAAACATATAGTGAAAATCTAATATCGTGACAGCTTCTCACTCATTGAGTCTTAGAGCAGCTGCTGTGATAAACAGATCAACAGCAGCACAGAATTATATTCCACTAAGAAATAGTGAGAAACTTCCATAGATACAAGGTGATGCTATTAATTCAGTAAACTTACAATAACCTTTGTAGATTTCTTTAGAGACCCAACATAAGGTGAAGGATTTGTGAGCTAATTATCTTATATAGAGAAGTACAGTATATAGCCAGTGCAAGTCGACAAACAATGAATCCAATGTCAATCGATGTCTGCCTGTCCACAGACCTGATCCTCTTTAGCCTCTGTCTTATCTCTGAGCTCACAGACTTTCACAGGACATCACTGGGGAGTCGGATGCACCACCAGGTGGAGTAGTGTGCAGAATATTAGTAGGGCAGTGTCATGGCGTTGCATCACAGTGAATCCATTCATCAGGGTTTATCTGAGAGGCAGGTCTGCCCTGTTCTTTCGCAACAGTCTGAGTAAAAAGCACACAATGTTCAGTTCAAGATTAGAGTATCTGATATCCAAGTTTATTTAGAGTGCATTCCTCACCATTTAAACAAGAATAACTGAAGAGACATGAAGCACAAAATAAATCTCATAAATAAAAATTTCTTTCCTTTGCGTTCTCAAGAGTAGGGCTCTTTCACCAAACAATCAAGAACCTGACCACATATAAATCATTATGATGTCGATTCATACACACACAACTTGTGATTGTACAAGAGTCTGTATTTACAGCACAGCATTGTAGTTGAGGTGCATCTTTTATCCGCCACCTCTTGAAATAAGCTACAAACTTATTATCTTTGAAAGTTAAGTTGCTTTATTAGGCAGACATGTACGTGGTGTCTTGTTACGGTGAGAAACTGAAAGAAGAGAGAGTGCGTAACAGCTCAGCTTCTCAGATTTTAATTAATTATTCATAAATGTTGTCACTGTAGTGCAAATATTGTATAGAAAAGGAGTGCAGCGATTTACAGTGCTGTACACAGAGAGCCGTGTACTGCATCTATTGTGTGGGATCTCATTTACTGTCGTCGCTGGTCTGTGAACGCATCAATATGCTGCTTACAGCTTCATGCAAAGTGGGCAATGGAATAACAACATATTTGTCACTCAAATGAGTAATATTCATATATAAATTTAGGATGTTTTAAGACATTATTCGTTCTGAACAGCTGACATCTCAGTTTTTCTTCACCTATACATCAGTAGGTAACGGTCGTGACTTATGGACTTTAAAAGAACAGAATACTGAAATTCTGTAGTATTCCCATTTAATAGACAGTCAAAAAAACATCAGGAAAATGTACATACAGTCTGTGCGGCAAATCTAAAAGCAATGCACTCAGTTTCAGAAGTAGTACACACATAAATAGTTATGTAATTAATTAATTATGTGTGGAGTAAATTTGATTCCAGTTCTGGCCACCTCTTCTCTCAAAGGAGAAACGCACAAAGGCCGCTCAAATCAGATCAGCAAGTAGAACCGGTTTATAAAACGTGAATGGAACGTTTCTCTGCCGTTTATACACGCTCTTTTCTGCCAGCAAAAAGATGTTCTTTCAACATCGACAGTGTTTGTTTAGTTTCAACTGAAATTAAAAAAAAAAAAAAAAAAAGGAAAATCAACTTACAAAGATCACTAACAAACGTTAGATGGAACCGTAAATATAAATACCACTCCCCTTCATCATTTAGCTTTTCAAATCAACAGTTACAGCATCCCTTCGTCTATATGCATCAGGGCCTCGGTCAGCTTTGGAGTTTGCAGGTTGTTTTGTTGGATCACAGGAATGTTCCTGAATGTTGTGAGATTATTTTTTATTGGCCCTTACATGTTCCTACTGCCTGATGTAAAATGAACGGAGCCTCCGTTCTACAAGAGGTGCAGCATCTCTTTCTCTTTCTCCCCCACCCTCCATTCATTTTGGGTAAATGGCTCCCTCTGTTGGGCTAACCAATGAAGTGGACAGTCCCATTTCAGATCGGTCTACACAGACTTATATTGTGTAACACAGAATGAAAAGGAAAAAAAAAAAAAATCAATGCTTGTTATCAGTTTTTCCCCACACGGATGTTGGGGTTAAGAAGAGGATCTAGATTTGGGTCTGAGCCAGCAGAGGCACGTCCGAGTTTAGCCATGATGATTATCAACGTAAAGAATCCCAGAACTCCGACCAGAAGAAGCATGAAGACTCGCTGCTTCCAGGAAAAAGATGTCCGCTTTCCACCTGTGCGATTTCTGAAATGATAAATATATAGAATAATCAGAGATCGCAATGACGTTTGTATAACGATTTAAGCAAAAAGAGTGCTCCAGTTCCACAGCACATCGTAATACTAACTTCAGAATCTGAGCAAACCAACTTAACGCTGGTCGTCGCCGGTACTTGTCGTCATCAAAGTCAATCTGTGTGACGGAGCTGTGACCGACGTCCCGAGTGTCGTAGATCTTTCTTGGTGATGATGCTGGAGAAGAACAACAAATAACTGTGTTTAATCTTTCAACATACACTCATCGCCGCTTCATCAGGTTCTCCTGTCTAATTTAATGTGATCTGATGAAACAGCTCTGTCTGTCAATGGTAATAATGTTCAGTTTTTATCGATACTGTCAGGTATTTTTTTAAGGCCAGGGTGTTTTATTTTGAAAATCGGGCTCTCTACACCGTTTGTGTATCTGACTTCCACCCAGCTCTGTTCTGTGCAGTTTGATGAGGGCTGCTTGCGGCGTCTGTCAGCCACGTATTCTCGGTGAAGCAGAGAAACGCTTCTGAATGGGACCATGGCGGGTCATAATATAAAAAACCTTTCAATATAATGCACTCCAGTACAACAACAGCACACACTACGCCCTCAATAACAAACCTCTCTGACAGGGTCAACAAAAACTGAAAGATCACATACATAACTTAAGGAAAGAGAAAGATGTATGTTAAAAGTTGTAGCAGATGTTACCTGCGTGTAATGTAATTGTGTCACGGGTACTGGCAGTAGTAAAGTTGACCACAGTTTCCCCCTGCGGATTTGGATCCCCATTTTTACGAAGACCTCCGAGGTCTTCTTGTGCTGGAGACGGGACAGAATTTGGTGGTTGGTTGAGGCTGGTGTTGTAAGAGTGGCTGGGGTAAATGTTACTTTGCTCTTGTGCTGTGGACAGAAAAAAGAAAAGAGAGTTTGTTTGACTGACTGATACTGCATTAACAGCTATAAAACAGTAAAACAAAAAGTAAACATTAAGGCTCACCATCAAATGTTGACCAGTCTGTATAATCAGTGACGTCATTAGCTGTGGTCTCCTCAAGGACCCCGATTGGCTCTTCAATCTGTCAGTAAGAGATGACGTTTTATTAACATCTTAGAACATCTGTGCAGTTTTGAATGTGTGTTTTCTGTTTTCAGGAAGACTGTCCGATGGTTGTAAGGCCTTACCAGCGGCAGCCCCAAACCAGCTCTCGCCCAGTTAACAGATGACAGCTGTTCTTTCAGCACATCAGCAATTGGGCTGGCCAGGTTGGAAGGAGGGAACACTGGACTCTGACAGGTAGGACACTGGTATCCCGCTGGAGCAGTATGGAGGGGCAGCCGTGACGCCAAGTTATTAAGACAGGACCAGTGAAACACATCTGTGGAGGGAGAAGACAGTTTCAGGTCAAAGCATTTTTAATGCTGTAAACAATCACTAATGAGTTTATAATGAGCAGACGCTTGGTAATCTTACCATAGCAGACCAGTCTGACGGTGTCTTGGGCAGTCAGTGGAGTATTACACAGAGTACAGTTGGGGTTGTAATCGCTGTCCTGAAGCCATTGCAAGTACGACTGCACGATACACTGAAGGACAACGAGTGGAAACACAGAATTTTAATGTGATGCGACACGTTTTTTTTTTTTTTTGTACAAACATAAATTATGTGTGTGTGTTCACCCACTGACCTTGTTGTGGTTGGAGACGAGGCAATGCTCACACACGTTCACACGATGTTCGAAGCAGAATAAATTGGTGACCTTTCTCTTCGGACACTTACAGAGACCCATAGCCAGCTGAGGACACACAAACAGATTTATGTAAATGACGCTGAGCTCGCCTGTTTTATTATGAAGGATGTGTCTTTATTCACTCGCAAAAGCACGTGACGCTACATTAGCACTGAATGTATGTATCATGTGGCTAAATTTCTCTCGAATACAGACATGAACAGCACAAAAGAGGCAAAGACTGACATGAATAAAGTCATATCAATCTTTGCCTCGCTTCCCTTTTTCCCTGAAAGTCTGGCTGCTTCTGCTTGTGACCACTTAAGAGTGTAGAGAGCTTCCTTATATTCTAAATCAAGTCATCAGAAAGGCTTGGACCTCAGTCGTGTTAGTTATGTTAAAGACAATCAGAAATATTCACCTTGTGGGAAATAACAATCAGAATATAAACATCTCGCATTTACATAACACAACTTGTAGATATGTCAGTACTGAGGATCAAACAACTTCATTAGACACTTTGCCATATGATTTAACGCAAGGCATATACACTATTAATATCTCTGACTGTATTTGTCAGAGATATAACCTTCGTGGTTAATGTTGCAGATACATTATTTGTCAGATCGTTTGGGGTGGCTGTGGCTCAGGAGGTAGAACGGGTCGTCTAATCGTCACTAATCAGATGATCGATGGTTCGATCCCGGCTCCTACAGTCATCAGTATCTTGCTCAAGGACACTTCGACTTGCACTGCAGGAGCCGGGATCGAACCACCAATCATCTGGCAAGTCGAAGTGTCCCCGAGCAAGATACAGATGCCCGGCGGCAGCCAATGCCATGTGAAATAGAGCTGTGGTGTAAAAGCACCTCGAGTGGTCATTACAGTCCATTTAGCAGACAGTTTCTCAGCTGATCTCATTTGTGGCCACAATACCTCTCAGTTATGGCACAAATTAACAGTTTCACACTGTTTTCTGGACATCTGCGCAGACAACGCTGTGACTGTCAGTCATTTTCTACTAATTCAATTGTATATAACTTTAATCTCTATTTCTAGTTCTGTTCTATTATTTTTTATATATAGCTTTTTTATTTGCATCTTTGAAGAGGTTTAATTTACATTCAGATTTATCTTTATAGGCCTTATTTTAATGTATGTTTACTTAAGTCTCATGCTGCTACTGGATCCCTCGGGATCAATAAACCATCTGTCTATCTAAATTAATGACCTGCATGTAATAGAAAATTACATTACTGTGATAGAGTTTATTTTTAATCACATTACCCAGATTTATTTATGTGTCTCCAGGGGTTTTAATCATGATTATATATGTCGTTGTCTAGGTTACATACGTGCTGTCTAGTGGGTGGCACAGTCACAAACCAGGCTTGTTTTGTATTGTAGAAGATAATTTAACAGTCAAACATGACCTGTAATTCACTTATTAACTTGTTATCAATGGCACCAGAGCTACATGCCACTCAAACTGTACTGTACGTGATTTAATGTCGTTGTTTCAGCTCATTTGACAGAAGTTGTCGTCCACATTTCAGGACGTTTTTCTTCCCTCTAACTTCAAGTTCAGCTCTTGTCGTGACACCTTTCTTCTTAACGTGTACCTGAGCTAACATCAGCTGCTCACCTTTTCAGCTGGAAGTTATCAGGCGAGGTGGCTAACGCCAGTGAGCTAGTCTTAGCTTAGCTGTTGAGGAGTTTGAGGAAGTTGCGACGCAAATGATGAAAAAATTATATTTTTTTACCTGTCACACAGACTTCAATCAAGTCCCGTTCGTTTCAGGTGATGTTGTACGGCTGTCATTTAAGCTCCCGTTGTCTTAATTCACATGTGAGGCGGCTCCCAGAGCTGTCATTAGCTAACTTCACTGCTGCTGTGAGCTGGTTTCTCTCTGTTTATCTGCCACGTCTCTTCCGGTTTCTGCCTCTTCTTCCTCGTGTGTGTTTTTGTGACAAACCGTCACGTGCCTTGCGCCATCTAACGCCCTGGAGTGCACGCGCCTTTACATGCCCTTAAAAAAGTAATATTAATTTAACTAATTAAATAATTAGTAAATATGTATATGAGTGACAACTATATATACTGTATAATATCTGTAAGTTATAGATTATTTATGTAAATATCATCACTACACTCATACTGTGCATATTAGGGGCTGGTTCAAGCCCAGTATGAACCAAAGTATGGAAGGTGGACTGGTAGCTCACCTCCTGGGCACTGCTGAGGTGCCCCTGAGCAAGGCAACGAACCCATCATTCCACCATATCTCTCCACATTTGCATGTGTATGAGCCCTTGTGTGTGTGTGTGTGTGTGTGTGTGTGTGTGGTTGTATTTTGGGGTTAAAATGGATGTAAAAAAAGTGAGTGGAAAAAGAATTTCCTCGAGGGATTAATTTAAAAAAGTATCTCTTCTGTACATTTATTACTTCATTCTTGCACTATGCTCCATCGCACCATTTCATTGCACATTCCCATTCAGTGTAAAAACTTTTTATCCTTGTCTATACATACAGATATATATATTTACCTTTTTATATGTACATAGTTTTTGTTCTTGATTTTGTTTATGTCTACATTTACCTGTCAAGTCCTCTGTTTTGTTTTTTAACTGTACCTGTGTCTATATATGTTTGATGTGTGTACTACGAGAGCAAAGTGTAACTGGAGTAAATCGCCATTTCGCATTTCTCTTCATGCTGTACCGGAGGAAGCTGAAACCTGTGGATTATATGAATTAAGACAACATGTGACCTCATTTATCCTCATTACACAATGAAATGTGTTGGACAGTTCAGCACTAATACATATGTACATATTTTATATGTACATAGTTTTTGTTCTTGTTCTTGCTTATGTTTATGTCTACGTTTACCTGTCAAGTCCTCTGTTTTGTTTTTTAACTGTACCTGTGTCTATATATGTTTGATGTGTGTACTAAGAGAGCAAAGTGTAACCGGAGTCAAATTCCTCGTGTGTGCACACAAACCTGGTGAATTAAAGTGATTCTGATAAAGGATAAAAAAAAAATAAGCTAAAGAAGAAATGCAAAATATAAAATATAACAAAATAGAATATTAAAATGTGTTTAAGTGTACTGTCTAAGTGTGCAGAAGAGTCAATTTTATTTGTTTTCTTGTGCTCTATTATTATGTTGTCTTATTTATGTCGAAATAACAAACGTTGTTTTAATAATGTCATAATTTTCTCCAGATCTTGAAATACAGAAACTTTGTTTTCCTGAGATAATGCCAAAATTAACTCGACAAAACAATAGTCTAATATATTAAATGATTGCAGGAAACATCATTCAAAGTCTTGTTATCTTGAGATCTAGAGAAAATTATCCTGTTACCTCAGGATATAATCTCAGGTATAATATCTATGTAATCAGGGCCGGCCCTAGCCTTTTGGTGGCCATAAAACACTGCTAATAACTGAATGAACACACACAGACACACACTAGAGACGGACAAGTTAATTAACATCAAATAGAGATTTGATGTTAATTCATTTGTCTGTGCTGGATTTGAGGTTTGGCTATGAAACATTATGTGAGGAGGAGAAAAACAAATAGTTCAAAGATCTGTGAATCCTGCAGGATCATTTTGTCCAGAAAACTTATTAAACTAGAAAGACAGCCTAGAAATAGAAGAGCTGAACTGTTTTGTTTGGATTAGTCATTTTTCCACATTTATTATGTCAGCGCTGCTTTCGAGGCTCACAATGACTCACAGTTTCCTGTTGAACCGCGCAGCATCACCATCAGGAGGAAAGCGAGAATCTGTATGTTAATGGACGCATGACGCGAGAGCTGTGTGGGTCATTGCATAAGAGGCAGCAGCCCCAGCTTAACATGGTGCAAAGTGAGGAGCGAGCAACATAGAAAGCTACAGTGAATGTGTGGCCCCTAAACAACTGCATAGACTATTTATACCAGCCCTGTATGTAATGCTGAACTGTGGAAGAGAGACATCAAAGTAATGAAACTGTCGTCACTTTCTTATCTAGTGTAACACATTCACATCTTTGTAAAGCAGTAAAAAAAAAGGCTCTTTGTTTTGCCTCTTTTGTACTTGGCAGGTTTGTGTCAGATTGCAGTTAGTGTGTTTAGTCAGCAGATGGTGTACAAACTGATAGCCAATAAAGTATTGGCTATTACCAAAAGCACCCAGAATGCCAAGTCCAATCGTTCACCAGTCAGCAGTGTCTGTGCAGAGAAAGATATTAACCTTTCATCAGCAGAACAGACCCCAAAATGAAGTTATCACCGATATAGATTATTGATCGTCTGTGTGTGGATGTTTTAAATAGATTATCAATGATCTCTCGGGCCTGTGATCATAAGTATACAGCAATGACATAATTAAAAGTAGGAAAAGATGGAGAGGAACAGATGTTATGGATAAAGTAGCTCTTCCTGTGCTGGGATGATTTGATCGCAGTCAAATGTGTGTCATCATTTGATCTGATAGCGTTCTTAATGAGCAACATTTTGAGTCGCTCTGTCTGCCAAATGTCATAAATGTAAACGTAAATGGACGTAAAGAGATAGTAAGAGAGTGTAAATGTGGGAAATGACTGCCATAAAAAACTTGGCATCAACAATAATGTTACAATAATTCAGCTCGCCTTAAAAAAAAGTTGTGACTTAACAGCTTGTGCGCGGCGGCCATGACAGTTCGCAATCCGGCCACGACAAGCATTATTTTAAATGCACGTTAATGACATCGATGATGCTGCCTGTTCATGCATAATAATGACTTTTTGTCTTTACAGTATGCTTGTAATATCGTGTGCTAGTGTGTAAATGGCCGTGTATAGATCTGACAATGAGGGTACAAATTTTTTTTCGTTCACACTTCACGGCACATGGGAATTGCTTGTAGAGGGAAGCGGGAGTCAAATGAGAAAATGAAAAAGCAATAAGAAATAAAACAGCTACAGTCCGAGAGGAAGGAAAAGACACAGAGCTGCTCTGTACTGTACATCAACCCGAGGTTTAAAGCAGTGAATCAAATTATGCTGCGTGAAATAAAAAGTTGTTTAATGCAGCATTAAGTTTGAAATATATTTGCAAATTAATTAACTTGCCCTAATTCATTTAATACAGTTAAATCTAAGCATTAATTAGACTTTATCAGTGCAGGAGCTAAACAGTTTCATCCACCCTCGTTACAAGACATTTCTGTGTGAAACAGCACACTTAAACAACTCTCGAAAAATGCTGGATCATCCCATTTGCAGTAGCAAATTGTTTAACATCTGAGCCTAAACGACTGTGTGCAAATGAGCACGAACTTGTATTGTCCCTCACTGACGAGCAGGGACACATATAAATCACTGACAGGGGGAAAGGACATGTGGAAAGGGCGTCTGAAAAGCATCGGCGCTATCAAATGGAAGGGAAATCTAAAGACAAATGACAGAGACACTGGAGGACAAATCAGCCCCAGAGCTGAGGCAGCTGGGCCTGAAGTGACCAGAGAGGTTGTCGGGTTAGGCGGCGCGGCATTGATTGATTTAGTCTGGCAACTATTGATCAGCTATCAGCTCTATCTGTGAGGAGAAGTGTTAAGATTCAGCCATGGCTTGTGTAGTGAATCGGTTCTATGATGTTACTGTAACCCTAAATCAGAGCTGGAAATCCAGATAAGTCTGTGGTAATACCTTTTAATCATTTTGCATTTTCTATACTGCAAAAGAAGATTTTACATCACAGGCCGGTACTCACAATTTCATCCAGTTTGGATGGATGAAGTCACAGTTTCTAAGACCTGAGAAGATGATTTTCAACATTATCGTGTCATGTCATGTTTAAAAATCAAATCTTAATTACAGGTCTTGCACATCCTGTGATGATTTTCACACTAATTATGCTTTTTTCTACACATCTACTCACAGACACGCCGTGTGCTGCACAAAATGTGGATTTGTTTCATTTCTCATCCCTTTTTCATAGATAGACGGTCGTGCACTTGGGAGGCTTTCATAGCACCTTTTTCTAAGGATCTGTAGAGAGATCTGAAGATTAGAAGAATAATTTGTTGCTTTTATAAAAACTTGTGAAGGTTCTGAAGATCTGAGCATATATGCTTCTTTTTTAAAAACAGAGAATGCAGATATTGTTGGGCATGCAGGGGCATGTTGGGGGCATAGGCTGGATGCTGTGACCTCATTTATTTTGTCATTAAATCACAGTTTTCTATCTGTTTGACATCTGTGTCCACAGAGACATTTAGTTTCAGGTTTATTTATTTAGCAGTCAAGTTCAGCTTGTGGTTATAGTTAGCTTGTTTTGTTGATTATCTTGCACATTCTGCATACTGTAAACCTTTGCACAATACCTGGCAAGTACTGTGCACATTCCTGCACAAACTGTGCAGCTATTTTTCATTTCAAAAACATATTGTGCATATATGTATATCTTTTTTGTACTTGTTTGAAGGAGCTGAATGCATTTTAGGGTCAAAGAAGCAGAAGAAAATATAATATTTTGGTTGGTGTAAAGTCCTGCTGCTCCAACTGTGTTAAGAATTTTGAACACGTGAAATAAAAAATCAGCTTTTATGTCTGAGGAAACAATAAAAGTAAAAATATTCTAAAGTCGTCTGGAGTATCTGAATCAATCTAGCGCCTCTCTGGGGTTCCAAGTCTCCAGGACGAAAACTACTGTGTTTACCTCATTTCACAGAGAGCTTGGGCTGTGAAATGCTTTTCTTTTTCTGATTGTACTTGTTTGCATTTGTTTTGGTTGTTCCTCTTGTGTGTTATAACTGAAAATGAAGTCAAATCTAATCCACGGTCATAACCACATCATCTAATTTGGAATGTAATTACACTGTGTTACTTTATCAGGACGGTGGCTCAGAAGCGAATCCATCAGACTTTGCTCTGAACGAAATTGGATTGAGTGATTGATTTATGTATGTCAAGTGAAGGGCAAAGAGACGGACAAAAAGAAACCGCAGAGTGTGAGAGCGGGTCAGGTGGGGGAGAAGCAGATATATGGATGAAGCACGGCCCCCTGATGGGGGAAGGAGAGTATTGAATCAGACAGAGATAAATGGAGTGTGAGAGACAGAGAGAAAGAAATTCAGACATATGGCTGCTGACCTCAACCGCTTTTTTTTTTTCTTTCTTTTCAACTAATCAATACGGCAGGGGAAACGCATGTGTGTGTTTGTGTGTGTGTGCTTGTTTTGGAGCGAGGGAGGTTCTGTTTGTGTCGCTCCCAATAAAAATCAGAAACACAGTGACATTACCTCGGCCCTGTCTGACTCCCCCCTCTGGCCTTGCAACCTTTGCACATGCCTCTATTTAATTTTGGACTCTGTAATCCAATAAAAGACTGAGAGGTCTGGAGCACTTAGACCGTCCTCGTCACCGAGCTCGGCGAGGGAAGTGGGAGATAAAAACATAAAACATCACTGCTGCACAAATTACATATGCGTTCTCAGGTATTGCATATAATGTGCACACGCTTTCCTTGTTTCATTGGTTTAATAAGTAGAGAGAGAGAGAGCTGCATTTTCACACAAAAAAATTAATAGCAAAGAACAAAAACAAATGGTAGGTGCTTTTTATCTGACTGCCAGACTCTTTCTCCCACTCATTCGCTTATAAACACACACAGACGCACAGATGCCTTTGACAGATGCCTGCTGTATACTCTTTATTGCTCTGAGCAGTGTGTTTCCCCAGTAGAGATTTCTCCAAAGTTTCTATTAATCAACTAAAATGTTTTATATTCCACCTAGGATTCACCCCTGCATCAGCCTTATTATTGGCTCCTCCTGCCGTTTAAGACACATCCATACACATCTTCAGCCAATTAGGAAGATGCCCCGGCGTGGCTCTATTCAAATCCAAAGCACATAACGAACCACGCCGACCCAATGTTCAATTATCCAGAATTCTTGAAATGGCAGACATGAAGTGAAAACGCCGGCTCTGCAGGTGAAAAAGGAGAAATTTTGCCCTTGTTCTTTCTGTGAAATCAAGACATCGCATTAGCAGCCCAGATCAGACGAAGCAGAATGTTTACAGTGGAGCTTCACCCGTGAAGGCAGACAGCATGCAGGCGAGGATCAAGTGCTCTGGATGAAAGGGAGTGAAGCTGTGCAGAGGATGAAGGTACCCTCCCCATCCCAGCACTCAGCTGTTATTGGTTCTCTGGATGGCCTGCAATCACCATTAAAACCTCAAAGGGCCTCACTTTATGAGACCATAAATTAAATTGATACTCCCCAATGTGAGATCCACAGTGAGTACGAGATAAAGCTCCTATGACGATTTCATGATGGACCAAGAACTGTTAGAAACCTTGAGGAAGGTGTCACACAGTGGGCTTCACCCCGACTGTGATTGATTGCTAACAGAGCAGAACATGAATAAAACACAATGAGAACAGTCAGGTGAGACACTTTGATGGTGCAGGGTACCATCCAACCATTGTCGTCGAGTCAATGAGGTTAATGAGATGAAGAATCTGACGCTGTAATGCTTTGAGCTAAATGATAACAACAACACGCGAACAACATCACAATGCTGACACGCTGATCAGATTAGATCAAGCAATAACAACCTCTGTGGCTCAAAAAAAGCCAATGCAAAGTGCCAAAATCTGCAGTTCCTCAAACGTCCACTTGAGGCTGGCTAAAGAACGAGTCAGTCTCCATAAGTCCCCATGTGAAAACGTCCAACTTCACAGCAGAAATAAACGTGTTGCAGCCTGGTACAAATTAAATTAAAATTATATGAAGGCTTAAAGTGATGCAGAATTAACAGCATGGCTGTTTTGATTAACAGGTGGGTTCTGTCACAGGCGGCGTCCAGGCTTCATTGGGCCATTTCTATATTAGCCAGGAGGCAGCAGTGGCAGGACCGCCAAGATGGCAGTGGCCAGATGAGCTAGACAACTGCTCTTCAGAAACCTGTGGGTGACGTCACGGATACGATGTCTATATTTTATACTGTTTATAGATTATATTCAACTTTATTGTCATTGCATTAAGTACTGAGACGACAAAATGCAACTTAGCCTCTAACCAGGAAAGTAATGTACACTACTCACAGAAAGTTAGGGATATTCATTTTTCAGGTGAAATTTAATGAAAATGTAAAAAGTTCACTATTATATGATATTATATCATGAAAGTGAATAAATAGTATAGTAAATATAAGCATGCAATAATTTAATTTCTTCATCTCAAACAATTTATTGAAAAGCTAACAACAGTGGCGGGTATACCACAACAAAAAATGTCAATGTCTCATGAGTCCTTGAGAATCAATTACAGCTTGACAATGATGGTTGGACGTGTGCATTTAAAAGTTTAGAGAAGGTCAAATTAAGTTCAAGGTGCATTCTGAAATTTTATCTGAAAGCCAAATATTGCTAACTTTTTGTGAGCATGTATGTATAGAGATATATAAATCATGTAAATACACCTGATGTCTTCACTTAGCTTAGCGTGTTAACATACTAACATGAGGTAATTAGCACACAAAGAACACAAAGTACAGCTGAGGCTGATGATCTCTACTGCTGCAGGCACTCAGTCAGAACATTTTTATGAGAATCCTTCCAATGGTTTTTGAGACATTTCACTCAAAGCAACAAATCATAAGAAGAGAAGAAGAGTCAGGGGATCACTAAAGACGCGAGGATTCATCCTCTGGGAAACATAAACGTCTCTTCCAGTTTTCACAGCGATTTATCGAATCTGACCAAAGCGGTGGACCGGCCAGCTGATCGACATTGCTGCTAACATGACTGAAAAAAAGGTGCAGGTACAGGTACAATCAGTCTTTGTGAAAATGATCATGCCATGAAGTCTCCTATGTATTGTTTGATTCATTATTTATAGTAACAAATATATGGGCCTCAGAAAAATGTTCCCATATTTCACAGGATGCGCTGAAGCTCCCCAGGTTTCTATTTCCTGCTGCATTAGCGTTAATTAGGCCAGATGAATCACGTGTTGTATCTCTGCATGTAGCAGCTGAGCACTTAATTTATCTCGCATTAGAAAAGAAGCCAACCACTGCTTCCAAAGAATGTTTTTTTTTAATCACAAAAAACCCACACAATTAATACATATTTAGCTATTTCTATTTAAAAATGGCCTCCACACGTTCTGTTTGGTCGTCCTTACCTTTCACTGAGCAGACGGATGGCCAACGCTTTCAGAGATGTCTTATTTAGCTGTTGTTCATGGTCTGACTCACTCCGTGGTATGCTTGATAAAATCAGACCCTGACCTGCTATCAGCATCCTTGGCCCACTGCTGGCTATTTCTGCCTTTGAAACGCTGCTGACTAACAGTTTGAGTTCAGTTTAGCAGATCCCTCACCGCAATTGTTCCTCATGAGTGAAGACAAAGAACAGAGATGGATCTTATTGAGGCCTGGTTATTAATACACTGATAGCTTTGTTGTGTGTATATGGGACAAGGGGAGAATGCAGATCTCTGCTGGCTGTGATCTGTGAACTCTCTGGTCTGATGTAATGTCCAGCAGCTGTCTGAGAGTTAGTGAGCCATCTGTGACTCGCCTCACCCAGTAGCTCTGTTAGGCCCAGTTTAACCAAGCTTAAATTGCACTTGACCTTTCAATGTCAAAGCACAGTCAACAAACACCAAAGACATCTGTCATGCTAAAACTCGGGCCATTTGTTTAGATACTTTATGTCCATCACACCGTCACCCTTTGTCCTTTAATGGAAAGTTTAGAGAGAAAAGGAAGTTTTCGGCACAGTTGATGACAATCATTTGATCGGTGTAATGGATAAACTCAGAGCGGTGGGAGATGAACAATTAATATGTTGTGTCAGTACCACCTACCTTTGAGTTGAATCAGAGCCGCCTCAAAAGATTAAACTTGAACACTCCACTGGATCTGTCGCCCAGAGAAAATAACTCTTGATATTAAGATGAGCAGTCATTATGAATTTGTCACAACAATTCCTCTGACTCGTGGCCTGGTAATATTTTATCCACTGAGATTTTTTAAAACATAAAACTGTTTTGAAAGACAAACCTATCTGAGAGTCAGTGAGACAGATTTGATTTTCCCTGAACAGGAGGATAAAATGTGTACAGCGCATTATAAATGCAACAAAACAGGTGTATGTACTTAAATTTGAGTCTATAATGAGGTGGTGGAGCAGTTACGGGAGCTAGAATGATTTCAACAGTTGGGCTGTGTGGTGTGTAAATGTCAAAAGACAAACTAGGAGACTACAGCAATGGAAATCAATGGTTTTTCTACGAGCAGCCACAGTGCTACCAGTTCTTTCTTTTCAGTAAATAATCTATACAAAGACAAAAGCAACAATAAATGGTAAAATACACTCACTGCATCCAAAAAAGAAGCATCAAGAACGACACTTACACAACAAAAGGTTGCTATATTGATCATATAGTACTGTATAGTATTTAAACAAGAGTTTACAGCTGTGCTCTGTGAGGCTGCTTCGGGTTAAATGCTGCTGTAGGTGTGAATGTGAGTGTGGTTGTTTGTCTCTATGTGCCCTGTGACGAACTGGCGACTTGTCCAGAGTGTACCCCGCCTCTCGCCCAGTGTCAGCTGGGATAGACTCCAGCCATGTGTGACCCTGTAGAGGATATGTAGTTAGAGATAATAAATGGATGGATGGATGGAAATGAAAAGGGCGGCATGATGGTGCAGTGGTTAGCACTGTCGCCTCACTGCAACAAAGGTCCTGGTTCAAATGGCTGGGGAGTTTGCATCCTCTCCCGGGTGCTCCGGTTTTGCCCCACAGTGTGTGAGTGTGAATGGTTGTTTGTCTCTGTGTTCCCTAACTGGTGAATTATCCAGGCAGCCCCACCCCACTTCTCGCCCAAAGTCAGCTGGGATAGGCTCCAGCCACCCGAGTCCTGTTGAGGATAAGTGGTTACAGAAAATGGATGGATGGAATTGAAAATCAAATTGAAACGTTGACCTGATAGTGCCGTTAGATGGATGATAGACTAACACTGCTAACTCTACAGCTGTGTGAAGATGGTTATGGAACAAAACAGTTTGAAGAGACATTTCTAAGTGTTGAATTTGATCTGTTCTAAACTTTTAATGCTGAATTTCAAGTAATCTTTTCAGAATACAAACTGTTTTGGAAGAAAAAAAAAAACAATACATCCTGCTGCTGAGGAAACAAAATTTAATTTCTTTTCCTTCCCATAGCTCACATTTAGTCACATAGTAAGGAGACAAAATATTTATTTTCCCCCCTCTGTGTCCAACAAAAGAAAATGATAATTTTTTTTTACAAAAAACACACAAATTAAATATGATTAGACCAAAAAAGACAAAATGATTCCCTCTGGATAAAAGCCGAGTGGGCTAGCTTTCTTTTAAGTTTGGAGGAAAAAAACCCTTGTGAAATTACAATCACATGCCGGTTTAGCAGTGGGATGATGCGAAACGACAACGCTTCGTTTACCTAGAAACAGACTCGAGCAGCATTTGTGCTCTCTATTATTCCTTATGCAGACCAAGTTTGAGCATGCACACACACCACCATCACCACCTGTCCACAAAGAGCGTCCTGATTCATTCAGCATGCACATAAGCTTTTTCTTAATGGCATTAATTTTATTAAGTGACTCCCGTAGAATGTATTTACTATCTGAGTCCATCCAGAACAACTGCGTCAGTAATACCCCCCCCTGATCTAATTGTAAAACAGCTAGGCTAAATTGGTTTACAAAATGTAATTTTATTCCAGGCTGGAGCACCACCTCAGTAATTTGAGCCACATCATGGTGATTACTACCACTTCAGAATAAATAGTGCACTCCAATACAGATGTCAGGTACCTACGTACAGTAGATTTGTGCTGCAACACATTTTTCTTTGGTGCTACTACTGCTTCAATCCACTCCTGGAGAAAATCTCTCACACCTACACACACACACACATTATTTGTCTCCTACATTAATCAGAAAAAAGAATGCCAGCTTAATAGTAGCAAATCAAGAAAACGATGCAGTACGTCTGCAGCTTATAGCTCAACATACATAACACAGACTCAGTTTCTGAGACCTTGGAGCAGACAAGAATAGCAAGAGTAGGCTGGTATAGTGTTACTGTAGGATTGTTGTGCAGTAATAAAGCCTGATAAATGTTGAAGTATCACTTAAAGTAAAGTAATCGGATAAAAGACCTCCTCAACTCCCACAGATTGACTGAACTTCCCCGCTCCGCTGCATCCAGACCTCATGAGCTGGACTGTTTTTCTTCCCACATCTCCACCGCCACACTACTGCAGACTTACCTGGACTATTTATGCCCCCACCCACTAATAATGTACACTGTCCTACTATAGTGTATATGTGACCTGTAGTTTATTCTCATCCAGCTGTTTGTTCTGCATATAATGTTGACTAATTTAATAACTTGTATTTTCACACGCTCAATATAATTACTGTTCATACTGTACATATCGTAGTTTAATTAACCCACACTGTATAATTACACCTATAATTACTTTTATACCTGCAATCGTGACTGTTGCTGCTGCTGCCAAGCTGTATATATCTTAGTGTATTCATGTGTCCATACTGTTAATACTGTACCAGTGTTAAAGTCGAGACCAAGACCAAGGCAGGGTGAGACCAAGTCAACACTAAGACCAGACAGCAACATGTGCAACTATCTCTCTTAGAGACAGTCCCACAACTGAGCTAGTTCACATTGATTTCTTTTTCTAGTGCTGCTTCATAAAATACTGAGTTTGATTTATTGGAAAAACTTTGCAGCTGTTGGTTCTTGGTCTTGTGGTTAAACCCCGACCCGACCTCTCCTGTCCTCTCTTTAGTTTTTTGTGCCACTACAGACTGTGAAACAGAAACAGACAGAACTGTTTCTCAGCTGCTTTCACCAACATTTGTTTTACTCTCCCACAGTTTATCATTGACCAGTCTTGAAATAAAATCAAAAGAGAGTCCTCTTTGTTCGAGACCGAGACCCTCAAAAAGTTGTTTTGAAACCAGTCTTGAGACCAAGACCAAGCTCAAGTACGAAAACCCTGGTTCATACTGTATATGTCTTATAACATAGTCATATTCATATCTGTTCTGTTATTTATATATCCCTGTTCATTTGTACATTACTCTGCACTTTACTGCTTTTGTACTTCTGGTTAGATCCTAAACTGCATTTTCTTGCAATGACAATAAAGTAGATCTAATCTAATCTAAAGTAGAAAAATATACAGCGTAAGACTTTTAAAACTAAAAGCTGAACTCTTTTCAGCTCCCTTCCATCTGGGAAACTGTGTGGTTTTATAATGTCTTAACAATCACATCACATTTAGCAATTAGAGGTCATTGAAGACCATTTCATACCACAGTTGCACCAGCTAACAACTTCAGCTATGTCTCTCTTGGACAGGGATTATCTCTGACTCCCACTCTGCAGCCTTTGTTTTGGTCATTGTCGAGAGTGAAATGGCAGTCCAAGAGAGAAACATTTCAATCTTTGCAGTGCCATCGTACTGAGAGGTCTTTCTGTGCAGCAACACAATCTGGGTCCATCAGAAACAGGGTTTCTACTGATACAGAAAGTACTGAATGTTCTCTACCTTTTTATTTGTATCTCTCAAGTATCTGTTTGTACGATCACCTCCCGAGACACAGACAGTATTTTTGAGACCTTGGACTGTTTTCTTTGTTTATACCAGAGGGTTAGATTGTGTGATTACAGACGAAGCAAAAAGAGAAAGGTCTTTGCCTGATCTTTAGTAATGCACTTAATTATTGTCTCTCTACTTTTAGCTATTGTACTGTGGCCATTACAATCTCTTTGTGATCTTAAGGGCTCAGACAAGACGTTCTTTCCAAAATCTATGCAGTATTATATTACGCTTATCCAAGATGATCAGACTGCCAGCTTATCAACCCTTAACTGTTGAAATCTTGGAAAAATCATTATTAAACCATCTGTGTTAGAAACCAAGCAAGCCCATCTGCTGTGAGACTCCCCAACGGCTCGCATCGCCAACATCCCCGCGATCTCTTTTCTCTGCAATGTCCCCCCTTTGGCCTCATTTCCAGTATCGTATTTCTCATATTTCATTCCCCTCGCCTTTTTTCTTGCTGCACAATGAGATTTACAGAGGGCGGTCTTAAATTGTCCAGGAGTGAGTTGAGTTGTGATCCAGCTGACCATGACAATAGGATACTCTTTTATCTCTGTGAGCACAAAAGGTGCTTGAGAGGGTGTCCAAGACCAGCAGAGACATATGTACTGTTGGCAATGAAACCTTGCTTGGTCACCACGAGGCCAGAGAGGGCTTTACTCCAGACAAAGGCTGAAATGGGCAAAGAATAATCTTTCTTAACAGTTTTTCTTGCAGTCGTTGTAATCATTGAAGGTGGTGGGGATCTCTCAATGGGGAAATTCTTTTTTATACCCAAGTTTTATACATATAAGCCCAAATTACAACCACTCACACACAGAGGGCCTGTAAACATGCAAATGTGGGCGATGGGCTGCCATGTAGGGGCACCCTGGGAGCAGTTAAGATTTCAGTTCCTTGCTCAAGGGAGCTTCGGCAGTGGCCAGGGGGTGAAATGGCACCTCTCCAACTACTAGTCTGCACTCCACACTGTGGACTGCTAGACTTAAACGCCACTGATTTCTGCTGGAAATGTCTTCTTCTCTAAGGTAACATTGCTCTACAGGAGCGACCTCTTAGTTCCCACAATAAATTGGTCTCTCTTAGAGAGACAACTATTATGATCCTTGGTCGTGTAGTAGTAGTACGCCCCCAATATAACATGACATAACAATGCATTAACATTGTGGAACTCCCAATGGACAAAAGTGATGCAACAAAACCATCATCTTTTTTTATGTGTTCTTCTTTATTATCAACACTTGGCGTCCACATTACCCACAATTAAGTTCAACCACTGGCACTGGAGATTTTGGTGTGTAATGCTACTAGCTGTTACCCTCAAGTTGAGATTGGAGCAAACTACAGAGGTCTGGTGAGCTCACTTGCTCTACAACAGAGGGTTAGTCTGCAACTCCACATCCCCAAAAACTGGTCATATAGGAGGTGATAGCTTTATTTCAGAAAGTTTTACCTCAACCATACCTGGCAAAAGCCAACAAGATGTAATGTTTTACTCCCTCCTGGATTTTCATTCAGATTCTTAGAGGTATGTATCAACTTTATATAAATCTATCACCCTTGAAATTAATTAACTTGTCTTGGGTTGACTCACAGCTCCAGTATGTTGCAGAGGAGATAATGTAATCAACTTCTGTTGCTCTGAAAGGAGACTTCAGCTGCCGTTTCAAACTGTTCACAGCACTTTGCAACAGTAGTTACACTGCTGATCCGTGATAATACCACACTCCCATGGGCATAGGCAGTAAAAAAATGGCAGCACATTGTACTTTTATGGCAACAAAATGTGTGACGGCGAGAAATTCAAGTTGCACTGAAGAGGGAAGATGAAACAAAACAAAACAATGGCAGTAAAGTAACAAAAGGAGGCTGACTTCCTTTGGAGTTTCAACATTTTGTACCTCAAGTCAACAGTTGGTTGTTCTCTTGAGTGCCTTTTCAATCCAACACTCTATAATTCCACTATTCAGACCACAGACGTTGGGAATAAGCTTTCCTCTGACACAGCCAAACACAACAGGACTGTGGGTACACAAAGGCTGCCAATGAAGTCTAAATTTCTACTCAATCAGTCATCACTGTTTACAAGAAAAAGGAGTTCAATTTGAGGCATTGCTTCTCTCTCTTCTGTTTACTGCGTGCAATAATGTAACCAACAAAATTTAGCTTTTTTTGTCACACACATAGCAGAAAATAAATTGGGAGAGTGGCACTCATTAGTGGGTGAATCTATTTTTTGAGACGCATTTCTCATTACAGCGATAAATTGAAATTTGCAAAGTCACACATGAGGATCTGTTTATTGGTTTTCTTAGACTAACACCCGCAAGAAAGTTCTGTTCTTGCTGACCAGTGGTTTCTTCTCACCTAGCTGCAGTGATGTAGACGTGTAGTACACTGTGACATTTTTTTGGCGCTGTGTAGTTGGCAGCCAGTTATAGTAGCTCTGAACACTTCTGTGTTTTTAGTATTTTTAGTACTTTGTTGTTTTCTTCTACACCAGTCGCTATCCATTTTGTGTGCAAACATGGACTTGAAACTATGGAGATTAGTGATTTACCACGGCTCTCTTGTTTACACTCGAAGCTGTTAGCGCTAGGCAGCGCTAGCATACCCTCTGTGGAAAGACCGGAGATCCCTGCTGAAGTGAGGAGAAGGAGACGGGGATGCAGTGCTGGAATCTAAGCGCCAGGAGTGGAAAAAGATGGTACAAACCATGGGTACCATCTGTTATCATGGGGAAAGTAAGATCTCCCTTCATAACGGCGCTAAACCAAGCTACACGGGGAGTATGGAGAGTGTAGCATCACAGAGACGTGGCTGAAAGAACTCAGTTCGGACTCAATCTCTGAGAGTGGACAGCTGAAGAGGGGTTGAGGTTAGGTGCAACATTTCTGAATCCACTGCACCCTTCAGTGACGCTAGATGTGAAACTTTCAACCAGAGAGGGCAGTATAATACTACTATTCAAGCCTGGTGTTATTGTAGGTTTAAAGATATTTTTTGGCATTTTTCTACTTTATTGGACATTAACAGATGGACAGGAAATCCAGGGGAGAGAGAGGGGACGACTTAATGCAAAGGACCCAGACTGGAGCTGAAACCGGGTCGTGGTAAGGACTTTAGCCTTGATGGATGGGGCACACGCTGCAGCCCCTGTAAGTCACTCCTGAAGTCTTTCATTAACTGACTTGTACTCATTTGTATAGCGAATTAAACAACTTTGTTTTCCTTTAATAAATTAGCCAGTGGCTGTGTCAGAAGGGTATCCAGCTGTCCCTCAATTTAAGTGAATTTTCAGCCCAGCAGAGGCTGATTGCTCTATTCCATCTTAAGTATTTTGATGAAGTTGGCCTTATTCAGCCTTATGGGATCCAACATAAAGTCACTGAGGGCAGCACCATCTCAGATAGTGTCTGGCCTAAGGCTGTGGTTTTATACCAGATATGTAGGTGTGTTTTTTTTTGCTTGTAAGCTGGTTTTCTTTGAATATAATTTATCCCTTAACAAAACCTATAAATGAATGTATGAAAATATTCTCCTCAGGCATGAGGTGAAATGACAGGTTGCAGTAATAACAAGATTATAAAACTTTTTATTGATCCCCCTCTGAAGATGAATTTATAAAGCCACACATAATTCCCCACATATCACACATATCTCAGGTTCACATAGTTTTTTTTTGTTTGTTTTTTTTTGTACGCAAAGTTATGGCACCATTACTTTCTATAATTTCACCAGAAAAAAATATTCATGTGGCTGTGGCCATGGTTTTATTTATACAAATGATGAGGAAGTACGTGTCTTGAATAGACCCACTGTACTGTAAAATAGTAATTACACTATATCAACATTCCCCAAAACAAAATTAGCCAGGCCGGTAAAATGTTTGTTTGTTTAAGCCAGTGATTTTGGGTGCAAGATAAAATATACATTCCACTGACACCAGTGTAAAACTCTAGCAGACAGAACAGTAAAGGAAGCACAATTGGTTTCCCCTTTGGAAGCAACACAGTGGTAAACAACTGATGGACAATATTAAACCCAAGGGGAGAAGCTGAGTATGACAAACAGATTTATGCATGGGTGAACTCCACTGTGCCAGAGCCATCAATTCTGCATCTTTCTCAGTGCCTGGAGATGTTTCTTTACCCTCCGTCTCCCCGCGCCTGTCATTACATTTATCCCTGTTCTCTGCTAAGTGCTAATACATTTACATTTTTAGTGCTGCTCAGTAATAAAAGAGGTGGAATGAGTGGAGTCATTTTACCATTGCTAAAACAAACATCAATGAACTCACCTCACTGAGGAGTCACCCCCGCCCTCCAAACTCCCCCACCAGTCCACATCCACCCACCCGCAGCTTGGCTGCTGCTCCACAGTGCAGGTCAACAGTGTTGCGGTTTGAGTCTCCTCAGTCTCGCTCACAGTTCTCGCCCTCATTTCGAGGTTCACTAATAAGAGTCTGCCTCACACAGGAGGATCCACATTAGTAATTTGTCCAGTCTGGTTTCTCTGTGAGCGCCGGCATCGCTTTAAGAATGTGGAGGAAACATTTTGTAACCAAAAGTCACGAACTGAAGTCACACAGGTTAAGCACACAGGGAATAAATCTGAAGAAGAGGGATTTAGGTTGGTCTCTATTGTCTCAGTGGACTGACATGCTAGTCTTTGGGTGGGGTCTAATTTTCAAATTACATATTATAAACAGTCTCACTCAAGAATTCACTCTGCTGCATTTAAGAAAACATGAACCTGGAAACAGCCATCAGGATATTTTCTCCTCGTATTTTGTTGCTTAGATGAAATAAATCCACTGTCTTCATCAAAAGCTGTGTTTCATCGGTAATGACAAACATGAGGTTGAAAAAAAGGACAAAAAGCAATTTTAGCAGAGACAAATAACCATCACATAAGGAACAAAAATAAATAAATAAAGAGAGCTGTGCAGGATTTGATTACTAAACAAACCACTGATAAAAATAGCAAAGCATTTTTCAAACACAGCCCAGTCGGTATCTAAGTAAATTATCTACACGCTTGTGCTGCATCTCATCCGATGCAGTACTACAATACTGATCTCAGGTGAATGATCTCGAGAGGTATAACCAAGGCCGAACAGCCCTGATCTAATCTTCACCCTGCCAACTACTGAATAAGGTAATAACAAGCCTACTTTAAGACAAGTGGTTATTGGGTCGTTTGAAATAGAACAATTCACAGCTTTACAAAGCCCTTTCCTTGGATAGCTGGCAGGGCACATCAATATAGTTGAGGCATTTGGAACAATGAGTTGATGAGACTACATACTGTGTATGACAGGTGAGCAGGAAGGAGTACCAAAAATGTCAGTTTCTCATTATTTCTTAATCCATTTTCAATTGACTGCTGTGGCTCCCGTGTGTGAAAGAGGAACTCTACCTGCACCTTACACTAAGTTTGACCTTTTCCAGTGTATACATTCTTTGCTTACATGTCACAGGGAAAGAGCAGAAAAAGAAAACGTACACAGGCCATTACTAAGATGGTGAAGAAAACAGTCAGCTGTGCATTTACACCTGGGGCACTGGCTGCTGCTTCCTGCAGTGAACTGTTCCCATACGGTTTCAGTTCCACTTAATCACATACAGTACTTTTCAGTGCAGTGAACAGCAGGTAATTTGGAATGGGAGACCAGAAGAAGAAGGCACAGAGGGGTGCTTCAGAAGTGTCCATGCGAAGGGAAATTGTGCATCTATACAGTTTACCAATAACACTGTGAACAGGATCTGGTTAAGTACATCATGTGTAACAGTAGTCAATATCTGGGATTCCTCCTTCTCTATAACCACGGTTGGTGCCATGTCCTGCATTAGAAACATGGTTGGCACCTTTGTACAGGCCAGTGCCATTAGAGGGGAATATGGTATGAATGATGTAATCCTCTCGAAGGGGTTTAGGCTGCATTGGCTGGCAAGCTGCCATAGGCGTCATCTGGAAGCCTGGACCCCGGATCTCCAAGATGGTATTGTCCTTCTTGGTGCCTGACTCGATGTAATCATCGTAGGTCTTGCTTTTTCGAGAACTGCTGCGAGTATAGTGGTCACGAGGACACAAATGCCCAGTCCTGTGTCCATACCAACAGAAGATACTAAAAATAAGAGCCAGAGATACAATGGCGGTAGCTCCACCGATAATCCCTGCCAGTGGCAGCACTGTCATCTGCTGTGAGTCTTCATTCTCCTCCTCCTCCAACAGGCTGAGGTCTGATGTTTCAGCTTTTGCACACACCTGAGATTCATCAGAGTCAGCATCTCCAGAAATCCCCCCTTTGCTTTCTGAACTAGCAGGAAGAGGCACCATGCAGATGATGTAGCTGGAGCGTGGTTGCAGGGAGGTGAGAAGGTACTCTCGACGGTCACCCCGGACCAGAGTCTCTGTGATTGATCCCATGGCATTCCCAATGCCCAGTCGGAGCCAGCTCAACCTGAAGGAGGAGCTGGGCTGGGCCACACTCCAAGTAACACGAACGCTGTTGTGAGAGAGGGGCTTCACATTGAGAGCCAGGCTCTTCCCCACACCACTGCTGCTAAGAGTGTAGTCTAAGCCAGAGTCGGGAAGCCCCAGGCCAGGTCGCTTTGAGCGGAGGGTGAAGAGAGAGCCCTGTGGAGGTGTTTGAGTAGTAGAGCTATCGACTCCACCTCCGCCCACTCTGTCTCTGGTCCCTGGTGCTGTCCTCACCACCTCACATTCCTCCATCTCGCTGGTGAGGTCTGTCAAAGCCATGTCTCGTACCCTGTCAGGCCCATGGCAGGTGAGACCTCTCACAGTGATGGAGTTACCACGGGCATGCAGCCAGTCATACAGCCAGCGTAGATTACAGCCACAGTGCCAAGGATTACCTCGCACTAGCAGCTGCCCAAGGCTTTCCAAGTCTTTGAATAGTCCCCTGGGCAGGGTGGTCAGGTTGTTTCCTGACAGGTCCAGCCTCTGCAGCCTGCGCATGCCATCCAAGGACCCACGTGGCATATGAGTCAGGGCATTGTCCTGTAGAGAC
This sequence comes from Miichthys miiuy, assembly GCA_036365135.1. Lineage (NCBI taxonomy): Eukaryota > Metazoa > Chordata > Actinopteri > Sciaenidae > Miichthys > Miichthys miiuy. Next base: position 20,226,984 of record CM071616.1, read on the forward strand.
AGGCGCTGCAGATGTGCACTGGGCAGGTTGACAGGAGGGGTCTGGAGGGAGTTACGAACTAGGGACAGCTCTGTCAAGTTGGAAAGGCGGGAGAATGTGTCATCAGCAATGCGCTGGTTTGCCAAAAGGTTCCCGTCCAGGACAAGACATCTAAGTGAGGCAAGGCCCCGGAAGGCATGGGTTGGGATGGTGGAGATTCGGTTGTCATCCAAACGGAGTTCTTCCAGAGAGGCAGGCAGTCCTGAGGGGATGCTAGACAGGTGATTACGTGAAAGGAAAAGTAGGCGCAACCGTGGGTTGTCAGCAAAGGCCTGGTCCTCGATACTGACAGTGGAAATAGAGTTGTCATCCAGGTGGAGCTTCTCTAGCAAGGGCATTCGAGCCAGCGCACTGCGAGGAATAGTGCGTATGTTGTTGTCCTGCAAATGCAGTTCACGGACAGATGGTGGCAAGTGCAGGGGGAATTCATCCAGTTCATTATCATAGAGGTAGACCACACGGACGGCAAGATGGTGCTCCAAGGAGGTGGGCAAACCAGGGTTGTTTATGTGGTTGTTCTGAAGGTAGAGGACAGACGCCGAAGGAGGCAGGGACGGGATGGAGCTCAGGCCACGATCATTACAGTAAATAAAGTCCTCATCGCACCTGCATACAGATGGGCATATCATGTCCCTGTCTCCAATGTACCCTTGTATTGTGGCTGCTGCAAACTGAAGCATGCCAGCACGTAGTGTCAAGCACAGAAACAGCAGAAAGAGCTGAGCTTGCAGTTTAGCCACGCCTACAGGTGCCATGATGGTGAACATAAGCACTGTCTTTCTTTTCCAGGTCGGTCGTTAATCCTCAAATCGTTGCAGTGAGCTGAAATCCTGTGACCTCCACCCTGAGAGACAAAGAGAGAAATTACAATCAGCACTGATGCACAAATTCATTAATTTATGGCCCCATGTGATGAGACAATGAGGTGATCTCAGTGAGATTTCATGAGCTCAGCTTCACGCTATGTTTTTATTGTCTTATGTCTATTAGGCAATATTATAATCTAGGAATCTGCTACAATTATCACATCTAAACAGAAGCTATAGAGGCATCTTGCACTCAATAACAAGATGTTTCTTTTAGAATTAGTATTCAAATCATTGGGGAAATGTGCACAAATGGATGGATCTATGAGGATCCCCATCACAGCTTATTACAACATTCTGCTATCTATTAAAAGCCAGAAACAAAGAGACACAAAGATAAGTGTACAGCCAAGAATTAACAACAGTAATCCAAGATTACAGACGGTTATAAGACTAAATTTTAGTGTTTCCTGTACTGAATGTTCAGAACATAGTGAATATTTAGTGTCAGGAAGGGAAAGCACTTCTGGAATTGACAAAAAACAGTTCCACATTTACATTTAAGCCGTGTGAATAAATATGAAGTCTTGATAATATTCTCCACTTCTAAATTATTTAAGAGATCTTGAGAGGCTCCATTACTCCATCAGGCCTTACCAGCAGATGGCTGCATTAGCCAGACAGAACTGAAGATAATTTTCATTATCACGAAGGAACAACATGTCTTAGCTCAGAGCCATTGTCTTCAAGAGCCAAATTCCCATCCGGCCGGGCACTATAAAACTTCATAAAAACTTCTGCACTTATCATGTCTTCTTAATTTAGTTGCACTGAATAAATGAGTTGCAATAAAATAATAATGGAAAGATATAATCTGCAGCAGAATGAAGATGATGTGACAACTAATTAACTATTTGTAGTCACTGTGGGAGGCTACGTGAGCCGTACACAGAGCTTGATTGGCATCACAACTTCTTGTTGTTAGTGATTAACTGAGAGATGTCATAACAGTAAGTACATTATTGACTGCACTAGATTTGGAAAATTGGTAAATTGCAACAAAGTGACAACTTGAGCCCATCACAGTCTTCAATAGCCAGGGCCATTAGTCAAACCACTGAGGCCCATACAGCAGCAAACATAGTCTGGCTGTAGTATTGATTTTCTCACAAATCCGAGGTGATCTGCCAGAGCCAGTCGGCTCTCATGCAGATTACAGGACTCCCTGGAGTGTAAGTTAGACAGCAAGATAATTAACCAAATAAATGACAACTCTGCTGGGAGTTGACTTTGCTGAATATATATTTACAAACATTAATCATCTGCATGTGCATATTCATTACAGAAATATGCAAAGGACGTCAAAATTTAGTTGACGTCCTTTGTTGACATTTTCACTCATTTTCAAGTGCACCGTTTGAAAAAAATGAACGGCAAACCCTCCAACAGTTGCTCGTCAGGGATCATTTAATGGAAAAGCAATCACTGTGTATCCTTTGGGTTCAAACATTTTATAATCTTTCCTTTCAAATAGAGGATTTATTACCACTTATCAGCACTTATTCTGAGCAAGATTTCATGACCATTCTAAATGGACACTTTGATTTGCTGGTATGCTTCTTCAAAGGTACCTTTAAGACGAGGAAATGGCTTCCACAACACCCTCTCCTCACATCTCTCCAATATTAGAAATGGTGTGGCTGTGTCCAACAATTTCTGTTGCTATCTAAAACCATAAATTCTTAGATTCACTCCCACTGGCAGCGACTGGAAAGATGTGTGAGGGTGAGAAAAAAAGTCTGGGTTTGAACTTCTCTCTTTAGTTCTCTTTTTTAAACTCTTGACTCAACTATTTCTGTCAAATCATGAGTCAGTCGGTTGAAAATGATGATTACTGTATATACGATTATCATCATGTCACCACTCTCTCTATGGCAGGTCAGGTACATCCACTAAAAATGTGTAAAATACACAAATCTCTCCTAAAAATAAAATTTCAATGAGAATAAAACTGACAAAGAAGACGTTACAGTTACAATATTTGTAAGATAAGAAGACAGTATACATTGGAAAATTGATGTCTTGAGATTCATGCTGGCTGAATAAATTTATTTTGGTGGCAGTGTGTTGCTTGATTTTGTGTTTGTGTTATTCTCTCAGTCCTGGACAAAAACACAGGAATATCATTTTGAGGTTTTGATTGGCATCACATCTTATTCTATTTGGGGTATTTTTAAGCATTTTGTGCATCTTTCTCCTGCTCTCTCCCAGATATTTTTCCATTTATTTCTACATTTATAACCCTGACAGGGAAGATTATTATAAAAATCTACATGTAAAACTGTATCAATCATGCTGACAGTGGTCTCCAAGATGTTATACTATTAATTTATTTCTTCATTTGATATCAGACTTGGAATTTTAGACAAATAGCTTCAGTTAAAAATAAATACATCATAATGCCATCATTAACAAAGTCACAATTTGTCATTGCACAATTTTCCATGTTTGAATTTTATTTTATATTTCTTGTGTGAGTTGTTTTTGATTTATTAATCTCTCCCAACCAAGTGGCAACCTCCGTGGCTGGTACAAAAAACAGTTTTTGGTCTCTTTAGCTAATTCCCACCTTCATGACAGCTGTACTGAGGGTGAATTTATATTCAACTCACCTGTTCAAATTATATTAAGGCTTAAAGTTATGCATAATTAAGAGTGTAGATGCTTTGATAGACAGGTGGGTGGCATTACATGTGGCTTGTTCTAGCACCCAGGCTTCATTTAGCCTGTCTCAGGTCCACCAATGATCCATGTCTTTGCCAATTTTTAGATTAGTTGGGACCCGAAAAGGCAGGACCACCAACCAGCCAAAGATTTTGAGCTTCAAAACGGCTCATCAGAAACCGGTCACACATACATTATTTATTCTTTATACTGTCATGCTCCCAACTTAGTACTCACTAATCATGTAACACCATATTTACATCCATTTCTACCTCCCACCTCTTGACACAGCAAAGTGGTGTCAGTGCACCTCAATTATGAAATTTAAAAGTCTGATATTGTTTACGCACTTTGTGCAGTTTTATATAAAGAGCACTTTACACCTTATTCTGCCTTAAATGTTCAGAAGGTTTCAGTGGATGCACGTGTGCGTCAAGTGCTTAAGAATGGACGACTTTTTGAATCCCAGAGCAGTGAGTCTGAACACCGGGGTATTTGGGTCAGCCCTTTAAAAACAAAATAGATGTGGTGTGAGATTGAAGTGGTGCAGAGAGCCAGAGGGATTAATGGAGCATATTGAGCTGTGATTCTCTGGATTAAGCAGGTGCTACAAATAATGGTAGATTTCTTTTTCCCCTCACAGTTGCTCATTTTTCTTCTATTAAAGAAAAGCATATAGAGCACTTGCTCTTTGTGTTTGTGCGTGTGAATGTTTCTGCTTCGGAAGTACAGTGTGTTTGTCTGTCCATGCACGATCAAATTGCAAACATTAACCCATATGGGGACAATCTATATGTCTGCAGTCTACATTTCAGTTATCTGTAGAGGGGAGTAAAGCAGAGATGTGGGGTAATGTGTTAGCCAGACAGTCAGCCGCCTCAGGCAGAGTACAGTACACACAACAACCCCCAATCTAATACTGGAACCCAAGACTGGATCGATTTACATAAAAAAAGAGAGCAAGAGAGTGACAGAAAGCAGCTTTGAGCAAGACCTTTGAATCCCATCTCTCCATTAAGACCCCACAGAGGGACAGGACTGGGAAATCTGGAAAAACGGATTTTGGATGACCGAAGGGGCTGCTGATGTATCAGAAAATCCACTTTACTGATGGCAGGGAAAAGATAATAGTGGCCCACAGCTTATCTTACATGCCATGTTCATGGATCATATTTTAGATTTACAGATTGGACATGTGGAAAAGGGGACGGTTACGGTGACGACAGACATAAATCGAGGGATCTGAGATAGAAAAGAATAAGAGGGGCCAGAAAAGCACGGCCTATTCATTTTGGTTAATCGTTGGAGGTTGCTGGTCTTGTAAAATCTCTAAGCTAAGAGAACATGTCTTTGCAATAATGTACTATAATCTTCAAGCTATTAAAACACAGAGATAAAAAAATCAACTTTAATCCCCAAAAGAAACAAACAAGGCACCAAAATACATGAAAAACATAAAATTTATGATCTTTGTTGTCATTTTTCTGTGAAAAAAATAAACAGACTCTCATTATCACAAGTTATGTTCAAGTGCTTTGAATAAAGCCATCTATATTCATCGCCTTGCATATTTTCAAACCTAATGAGTCCTTGTGTTTGTTGCTCATAATAAATTGTAATTATGAATTATTTGTTGTGCCAATGCATTACAATCCTTTTAACTCTCTTATCATCATCTCTTCTTTGAAAACATGCCATGTAAATATGCTATACAAGCAGATTGAATAACATGTTAAAAGGCTTAATGAGTAATGGATTCTTCCACCAATACAAACTCATTTTTTTTTCGTGGTTTATGCACCAATTTCCTGGCATGAAGGAGTGATTGGATTTGCACTCAGCAGTTTCTCATCTGAGCTGCTGACACAAAGACCCGGCCTATGTGACATATATAAAGATTTGTGTTTCCGGATGAAAATGATTTTCTTATTTTTGTCATATAGTCTATATTAATACTCCAATGAAAAACATCTCCATTTTCTGTTGTTGTTATTCCAAAAGCTTAAATTCTTCAATTGCATGTACAACCCAGCCCGTTTCCAATAATGCTGGCACGCTGTGCGAAATGTAAATAGAAAAAACAAAATGTGATGATCTGCAAAACATTGAAGCCCCATATGTAATTTAAAATAGCACAATGTTAAGCTACAAAGAATCTGGGGATTTCATTGTATACAGTACATAATTTTATTAAAAGAAGGAAGCTTTGAAAGCAAAAGACAAGGCTGAAAACCAATATTCAATCAGGCCCTCAGACGGCACTGCCTCAAAAAATCAAAAACAGACACGATTCTGTCTGGACTTCACTGCATGAGCTGAAGAAAACTTCAAAAACATTGTCTGTGAACAGAGTTAGTCGCTGCATCCACAAATAAAGGTTGAAACTATACCACGCAAAGAGGAAACCGTATATAAACCAGATCCAGAAATGTCGCTGCCTTCTGAGGTGAGGTGAAAAATCTCCTGCAGTGAGTCAAAATTAAAAATTCTGTTGAGAAATCATGGACACCGTGTCCTCCAGGCTTAAGACGAGAGGGACAATTCGGGTCCACAGTTCAAAAGCCAGCATCTGTGATGGTACTGTATAGGGATGCATTAGTGCACATGGCATGGTGGGAAGTGCACATTTGTGAAGGCAACATTAATGATGTATATATACAGGTTTTGGAGTAACATATGCTGCAGATTGGCCTTGCTTATTTCAGCAAGACAATGCAAAACCACATTCTGCACGTATTCCAACAGCGTGGCTCCGTAGTAAAAGACTCCAGATGTTAAACTGGTCTGCTTACAGTCTCGACCTGTCACCTATTGAAAATGTTTGGCACGTTATGAAACGTAAAACAAAGGAGACAAATAAGACCCCAAAACAGTTGAGCAGCTGGAATCCTACATCAAGCGAGAATGGGAAAACATTAGACTTTTTCAAGATTACAGCAAAGCCTCCTCAGTTCACAGACGCTCACAGAGTGTTGTCAAAAGAAGAGCAGATGAACAGTGTGGTAAACATGACCCTGTGCAGACTTTTTTTGAAACGTGTTGCTGGCATCAAATTTAAAATGAGCATATCATTTTCCAAAAGCACTTTCAACATTTGATAAGTTGTCTTTGTGCTATTTTCAATTAAATATGGCGTGTCAGTGTTTTGCACATCATCGCATTTTGTTTCTATTTACATTTTACACAGCGTGCCAACTTTTGGGAAACACGGTTGTCTTAACAAGCCAAAGATTCAATTCTGTTTTCAATAAATTACACATTAAACATTTAAAACTGGATCTGGATTCAAGACATAACACTGTGCCTTCAAGTGCAGATATTTCACTGTATAGTTAAATACAGTCCGATATGTTCGCTTGCAATTTCCATTTAAATATGAAATAAAAGTGATGAATCATGAAAATAAATTCATATTGGACCTATGCATTAACAGTTATATTGTGTACGTTACTAAATATTGCTTCAATAATATCGGTAGCAAAGTAATAGAGTAGTACAACAGCTATAGAGGGCTCGACATAACTCACAGCTGGAGATGTACCTTTATCCTGGGGGGTTTGTGGTTGCTGGTGGGGTACGCAGCTCACAGGGCCCTGAAGTGACTTGATATATAGCTCTACAGCACGTTGACATGTTTTATTTTTACAGCACTATAATACATTCTGTCGTGCCACCAGTCTAATTCCCTGTCCTCTCCACTGCAGCGGCTGCAGCCCCTGGATTCTTTTCGCCCAGTGTTTCTTCCTGCTGACAGCAAGATTGCAGGTAAATCCTTTCAGCATTAACAAAAGGGCTGCAGCTCCTTGTAGTAATATGCCCTCACACTGTGTGCAAAGGTAAGAACAGGTCTTACATGAGGCTGACAGCGTTTTGAGGGAGTTATGTTCAAATGGTACTACATGCTAACCCTGGTCAATGTAATAATCCAATAATTTCATCTCCTGTTACAGAATCTAGATTGAACTAAACGGGATAATTTTATTGTTAAGCAAAAATATGTTTCGCCTCCTGGCCAATCCAAAAAGTCTGCAGGTTAGATGAGTTATAATGAATGGGGAAATTTTGTTGGACATTTTAGCATGGGGGCTTATGGAGGTTGACTCATTCTGTAGCCAGCCTCAAGTGGACGTTTGAGGAACTGCAGTTTTACTACATTGTTTGCATGTAGTTTATATTTTGGCAGTAAAATGTTGGCACTAATGTTCCACACGGAGCAATTTGGCAAAGAAGGCTGTACTCAACCTTCCAAAATTGGCACACTAGAACAGATACTTCCTGTTGTAGTGCGCTAAGCAAACATGTGAGACTATTGTGTGCTAATAGTGTACACAGTATACATAATATAAGTGTATCTAAAGTATATGAATTGAGACACAGCATTAGTCTTGTTTTCAAACAAATTTAGATTTTAAAAAAATTACCTTTCTAATATAAAACAATTATTCTCAAGCATCCATGCCTTTTTTTTTTTGGTTGTTGTTGTGCTAATTAACGAAATAAACAACTGACCTACAGGCCTCTGGATTTTATCTGTGACGCCATTTAAAATAAAGGTCTTGATATTTAATGGGAGATTTGCTGTTCTGCCACATTGGTGGATGATACAGTGAGATAGCACGACTAGCTGGCAAGTAAACTTTAGATGTGCCAGTCCGTGTCAGTGGTCATAAAGCAGTCTTTGATCAACGCCTCACTGGCTTCTGAAATCATTTGCGCTGCTGTTTTCCACTAATGTTGCTGCTACATAAAATAGAGGAAACTGTTTATTCTCAAGGAGAGTCAAGCTTCCCCCGATTTGAGAAAACATAGTTGATCATTTTAAACAGGACTTATAAAAGGAAATTTATCTCCTGCCTTTAAGTCAAAGAGTCAGGCTGTGGTTGTCACGCTTCAGCTAGGCCTCTGATTGGATTTTTTTATTTGTGAGGAAAGAAGAGAGGGAGGTTGGTTAGCTTAATTGGTTAAATTTGAATTCAACCCTGACAAGTTGCAATACGAACACAGAGAGCTGTGGGAGGCCCAGGCAGCCACAGAGTCACCTGACAACACTGTGCTTTGAGGGTGAAAATTAACCTTCACATCAGAAAAAACAACAGAGGAAAAAGGAAAAAGATAAAATCAATGAAAAACCTCCCTGACACCTTTACAGGGCTGTCAGGTTATATCTGGGAGCGATACCGGAGTACTGAGAACACCTACAATCTCACCACCGCTTTAAAGATGTGAAAACTATACATGTATGTGCTTTTGAGTATAAACTGATCCTTTCATTACAAATCACTGTCAGGGAGTAACACCTGATTTTCACACCGCATCCTCTAACGAATCAAAGAACTTGTTCTAAATGTAATTTATTTATGTATTTTATATTCTTAAACATCTTTTTAACAGCATTTTTTTTTTTCAAATAAATAAAAGAGTAATTTCTGTTATCTGGATCTGGAAACTGATGGACACGTTCAGCAATGGGTTGCAACCAGGAGGGTTAACATCAACATTTCCAGGAAAGTGAACTATTCTTTCAAAGTAAAGCTTAATTATAGGTTTTGTGGTCATTTAGAAACTCTGTCACCATTAAAGAGTATGCCATAGTTATCTGGAGAGATGACAAGATGATTTTTTAAATTGTAAAATGTCCCACTTAGTATGTATCTTGGTAACAATTCTCAACAAATCCACATCAAGTTTGTTGTTTATGTTGTTCGTGCTGGGCTATAGTGTGTTCAGGAGTAATTGCACAGCCACAGAGATACCATGTGGATAAAGAAAAGTGTAATGGGTAAATGGTACTTGTATTTATATAGCACTTTTCTGGTCAACTGACCTCTCAAAGTGCTTTTACAACACTTGTCACATTCACCTGTTCACACTCACACATGCACTGATCACAGAAGCTGCCAACTGCTCATCAGGAGAGATATAGCACTTCCTTCCTTTCCAAAGTGCTCGCAATCATACAAAGCTCACCTATACACACACAGATACACCGACGGCGCAGCCTTCAGGGTTTAGTGTCTTGCCCGTGGAGAATTGTGTCCCAAGCTCAAGTTAACTTCAATTTTAAATCCACTTTATTGTCAACATTGCAATATGTACAGGACATACAGAGAGTTGAAATTCTGTTTCCCTCATATCCCCAGTGCAAAACAAGCAATAAACATTAAATAAATAAAATATACACAAGTGTAAAGACATAGAAATATACAAATAGCAATCTTCCTTTACATAAACTGTACTGAGTCTGAATTTTTATAGAACTCACCTGTTCAAATTATATTAAGGCTTAGAGTTTTGCATAATTAAGAGTGTGGCCACGATTGACAGGTTGGTGCCGTCACAGGTGACTTGTTTGAGCACCCGAGCGTAATTCGGCCCGCTGTAACTTTATGGGCCGGCAGTAGCTCACTCCGTAGGGAGTGCCCTTGCCCTTGAGCAAGGCACCGAACCCTCCAACTGCTCTCGGGGCGCTGCTCTGTGTGGCTGCCCATCACTCCACCATCTCTCTCCACATTTGCATGTCATGCATTGCCTTTGTGTGTGTGTGGTTGTATTTCAGGTAAACTGTCTATGTTCCCAAGGACACTTCAGCTGTACTGGGGGGAGCTGGGAAGCATCGACCCTCCGATTAGACAACCCACTCTACCACCTGAGCCACAGACGCTCCAGTAGTGAAGACAACATTAAGTAAACTGATGAAGGTTGCTCTGCTGTTTTTGTTTTTTCAGCAACACACGTTGCAAAGCCATTTCCACTGCAAACCTTCTGCTCACCACGTTCACCGCCTCCTATAAATGAATGAATACATCATGCTGATTGCACAGCAGCAGTCTCCATTCAGTAATAAGAAAAGGCGAACGGGAGCTACCTGGGTGTAACTCCAATTATATGAATTGTATGAGCGTAGCCCAATGTCAATCTGTATTACAAAGTGAAACAGTTTCTTTGGGATTATAATCAGAGCACAATACGGCCCAATCATGTCTGATGCATTGTGCTAATGCTGAATTAAAAACTCAAAACCTACAATCTACAGCAGGACCATTTGTGTCAAGCATAAATTCAGCTTAACTTATCTTTGCTGTAGCTTATATCTTCCAACTTAATATAGTTTTTCACACTGAATAATCATGGATACAGCTCAATTTCTCCTCGGCCAACAATGACTAAATTCACATCCTACCACAAATCCACCAAAATAGAAAGTAAAACCTGAAAATCTCTCAAATAACTTTATCAGTTGGACTGATCATAGGCCAGTTTGCATCACATGTTGGTGCCTTGATCCAAGCCTACAGTATGACTCATCTCCCTGTCAGCTACTTGGATCTTCATCTTCTCATCGACACCCCTTCCACACCACAATTTACACATCAGATCCTACGATGTACTTTCCCAAAACCAAAACATGTTTGTGCATGTCCTCATGCGCACATCCTGGACATCCAGTGATTCAATTCCAGTCAACACTGATTCAACAAAAACAAAGCTTGCTCTCTCGCTGTCTCACTGCCTCTCGTGTGTAGTTTATCGAACAATGAGGCGACTGGCTAAAGCCTGGTTTTCCTCTTGTGTCATTCTCACACTTCCCTTTACAATCATGTCTTCCCTTTACTTGTGTCTGGCCTATCACGGCCTTGTTATGCCTGCCACTGATAACACCTTGCATGTGTGAAGTGTGGGCTGAATGATGCTCAAACAAGCCATCTGTAATGGCACCCACCTGTTAATCAAAGCAGCCACACTATTAATTCTGCATAACTTTAAGCCTCAATATAATTTTAACAGGTGAGTTCTATAAAAATTCACTCTCAGTACAGTTGTCATGAACAGGGAAATTAGCTATAGAGACCAAAACTGTTTTTTGTACCAGGCTGTAAACATGTTTATTTCTGCTGTGAAGTTGGGCATTTTAACATGGGGACTTATGGAGACTGAAATGCTCTGTAGCCAGCCTCAAGTGGCCGCTCAAGGAACTGCAGTTTTGGCACTTCTGCGTTGACTTCACTTTGCAGCCACGGAGGTTGCTGCTTGGCCCCAAACCACCAATCTCCAGTCTCCAATCTGAAGATCAACCTTATTTAAATGAGAACCGAGGCCTGTGTTTTGTGTTGAGCTCGCCTTCGTTTGATTGTGAATGTTAACCATTGAGTTAACTCGTATTTGTAGAGGTATTTCTTTTCTCACCTGAATTTCAAGTAATAAATAATTTTGTTTTTACCAAATACAACTGGTTTATGTTACTTCCTTTCCCCACATGAGCTGGGACATAACACAGCTGTTTGTGTTCCAAAATCATCGACATCGACTGAATTTCATCTTTCCATCTGCGGTTTTGTTCTTTCTTTTCCTGCATATTTTATTCCTTAACATTCAATCTGCAGCAGCTTCTCTCTCCCTCTTTCCCTCTATATCCGTCTCCTTTATGCAACGTTCGCCTAATCCCATTTTGAACAGCCTTTATATCGTGCAAACAAAAATCCAAAGGCAAACAAATACTTGCTTTTCCTCTGACTGATTGAAATAACGTTGGCAACAGTCAAAATCCACTTTTGTCTAATAAAATCTACTTCAAAGGAAAATTACAGCAGCAATGCAACTTAGAAAATTAATTACGGAGGCATTAAATAAATCCAATTTAAGTAAATGTGAGGAAACATTTCCTAGTGAGATGGATTTTTAGTTGTGGTATAAAAGACACTAGTGTATGCATGCAGGCTTTTGTTAATAATAAAGTAAATATGATCTTGTGTTGTTGCTCTAGGAGCTGTATATACTTGTCTTTCACCATATGAGAAATCACGGTCGATAAATAGATACAGGACGCCTCCGGGGCTCAGAAAAGATCCGGTGCAGTGTACACTTTGACTTATTTGTGTGTGTGTGGGCTTTTCTTGCATGAAATATCATCTGTAGGAGTGTTCAGATCTTAAAGAAAAGTTTATTTAAACTCCGAAACACTTCAAAACTCTTCAGTCTCTTTTGACTCCAGATGAGCTCACTTTCACCCCTGAAATCTGCTCAGGCTTCGGTTTCAGAACATATTGCATTTTTCCTGATTTACAAATTAAATCTATGAAAATGATGTATTAGAATAACAAAAAATTAGCTCATATCGGGACCAGAAAAGCAGCTACTTTTGCGCTGGCTTTCAAACTGAAAAACAAATCAAGGCAGTCATTGTATCATGAGATACAGTCCACCTCAAAGACTTGCAGCGAGTTAGTATATTTCATTAATAGGTGCTGGCTTTTAGTGCAACCTTTACTGATTGCTTTGTTTGGCCTCCTGCCCAAAAGGAGAAAATGAGGGGGATAATCGAGCTTTATTGCTTACTGTTTAACCGTTGATAAGTGTTGGTTTGTTTAATGGCTTCATTTATCTCGTATTTAATTACTGTCACCGTTTGAGAAAGATACAGTCAAGGTGCTCTTCTGGCTTCTATTTGCCATAGCTTCAAGGTCTCATGACTTTGTTTATATTGTTCATAGAAATGCTAAAAGGATAAAAGAAAATTGCAGATACTTTTAGTGTTGTCTATTCCCTTAGCTTGTAGCTCTGTTAGCTCTATTAGTTCTGTTTGTTCCGTTAGCTTGTAGCTCTGTTAGCTCTATTAGTTCTGTTTGTTCTGTTAGCTTTCAGCTCTCTTAGCTCTCTTAGCTCTGTTAGATTTTAGCTCTGTTAGCTCTATTAGCTCGGTTAGACTTTAGTTCTGTTAGCTCTATTAGCTCCATTAGATTTTAGCTCTGTTAGCTCTATTAGCTCTGTTTGTTCATTTAGCTTTCAGCTCTTTTAGCTCTATTAACTCTGTTAGCTCTATTAGCTCTGTTTTCTCTTTTAGGTCAGTTAGCTCTGTATTGGCTTTTAGCACTGTTAGCTCTATTAGGTCTGTTTGCTTCATTAGCTTTTAACTCTATTAGCTCTAAGTTCTGTTTTCTCTTTTCACTCTAGTGTCTCTATTAACTCTTTTAGCTCTGTTAGCTTCATCAGCTTTGTTAGCTCTATTAGCAAACTGGCTGCTAACAAATATGCACACACAGACTTGTTTACAGCGTACCATCATCAGGAAGATAGTCACCCACAGGCAGAGTAGTGCCTGGCTAACGTTAGCTAGATGAGTGGCTAATGATAGTAAGTTTATTAACAGCCTGAGAAGATCAAGCACATGCAACGTTACTGATGCTCTGTTGCCGGGCGGATTTGACAGGAGAGCAGAGAGCGCGACACCTCAGTGTCTGATGGGTATCAAGGTCAGACAAAGGAGCACAGATCATTAAAACATCTTAAATCAAACAAAGACGACAGAAAATGTGACGTCACGCTGAAAATCTGTAGTTTATGGTTTGATGTTTGTGGACATTCAGTTCTATAATCTGATATATTGTTTATATTTCATAAGTGAGTCAGTTGCAGATGATTTTAACTGAAATTTAAAGTCTAATACAAAAAGGTTCACTGTTACATTCACATCAGATGGGTTAAAAGAGCTTCACGTCTCTCATTTATTGCCATCGCACTTCTGTCACAGTCAGAGATCCTTGAAAAACCAAGAAGGTGGTTAGACAACACTTAATGTTGTCTAAAGGTATTTCCAGAATCCAAAACAGACTCCTCTAACCAATCTGGATGATAGAATGTGTCATTTCGAGCCACCGTCTTTGTTTGGATTGATAAAATCCAAAATTTCTTCAGGACAGAGCTGATTGTTTAATACATTTTCAAGAACTCCAGGTATTTATTGTTCAGACAAACAGCCGTGACTCAGATGTAATGGGGCTGTAAGGTTAAAACAACACATGTACAGGTCAGTGACGCATTCAAATACTTTGATTATACGATGGTGTGATCAGAAAACACAGAACAAAAGCTACAAACTGCTCAGATATTTCAAATGAAGAACATATGCTTACTTTTTGAAGTGGGGCTGCCAGGGATGAAGGTGCTGCAGCACCATTTGCTCTATTCTTCCCAACACGATCCCTTCAAAGCCTGCAGACTGTATCTACTCCAACTTCTGTCGACATGTAGTCCATAAAGTCTGCTGCGTAGCGGTGCGCTCTCACTTTTTCTTCTATGTTCGCCTTTGATGTCGATTAGTTGTCACCACTGGATTCAGATCAGTTCTCTGTGGAGAAAGACGGTGACAGCTGACCATCAATGTCAATCAAATGTCATATTTTCTGATGAAACTGTAACTGCATTACAGATCTTTAAGCACTCTTCTTCTCTTTCCTTCTTGGTTAGAGGATTAAGTGTTTTATTCTTCATTTAGCGAACTTTGATTGCATTTATTACAAATAAATCAGATGACTCAATTTATGAGAAAGTAAAATAATTTAACTGAACATGTTGTTTTATTGCCAATTATGAAAATTTGAAATCAGCAAACTTTGTAGGAAATTTAATGATGTTCTCTTTTCTGCTACGTTGATGATTGTGCCACATTAGTCGCTCAGGTCGTTAAATCAAAACAAGGTCAAAGAATGGCATCAATCTCAGATAAAATATGTAGTCATAAAAAATATCCAACACAGCAACCCTCCCTCACACTTCTCCCGTGAGGATTTTGTCACATATTGTACTTGGGGAAAACAAAATGGTTCATGACATCTAAATCGCCAACTACAAACCACTACCGACCATCTCTTTGTTTCCCCCTGACGAGGCCTTGAAACTCTGTCAGTAGTGGTACATATAAAGCTACAGCTGGAAGGCTGGAGGTTCAAGGAAACAGCCTGGCTCACATAATAAAATAAGCCTACCAGCACCTTCACACTGTATCTTGCAAGAACGAGAACTTTGATGCCCCTCTTGTGTCTCTGCAAGTACAGAGCTGGAGGCGGGATGTTTTTAGCTTAGCTTAGCATAAAGTAGAGGTTCTGTAGGGGAGGCTCTTGGCTCTGTCTGTTAGTTAAATAAACATTTACCAACACATCTAAAACTTATTTACATTATGAATGATGTCTAAATCTCCCAACCTCCAACCATCTCTTTTTCCCCCCCGACGAGGCCTTGAAACTCTGCCAGCAGCCCCCTCTGCCCTGATCTCTTTCCCTTCACATTGATGCTGATCGGGTCTCTCTCATCGCTAACATCGACTGCTCTGTGACACGAAACAGCATGCCATCTTCCTTCTAGTCAGTTCAACTTACTCCTCTTGTCAGGAAACCAAACCTCATCTGATCAGACTTCTAAAAATACGGAGCAGTATTCTTTAAGTCTTGAACACGGTGCCTCCAAAGAGCTCTTTACGAAATCAGTTTCAGAGCAAACAAAAAACAAGGACACTTGAATATTTTTGTGCCATATTTCCTGAAACCTTGGCTCAAAGTACATGTCTTTGAAAAGGCTCATTCTAAGGAAATAAAGGAAAGCAAAAATATCTTTATTTCCAGGTGGTTATACACATACCAAAAGATAGTTAGGAATATTACATTCCATCTCTGCCATATTCTGTGAATGAGTCCCTTAAATCTTCAACAAGGTATCTGCAGAAAGTATTTATGTAGATGAGAGGTTTTCAAAATCTGACACTGACAGCAGTGCTCCTACTCAATTTGGCACCATAAAAAGTATGCTAAATTGGCTATTAGCAGATCCAGTTTTCACTAGATTACTTTAATACTGAAGAAATCTTAAAAACATAATGACTCTGAGGAAATTTAAACAGTTATCTTAAGAAACTCTGTTACATATTTATATAGGAAAGCTGGAGAGATAGTGTCTCTCAGAGAACTGAGGTTACAATGTAACCATATGCACTTTTTTTACAATGTTTTTTTAAATTATGGACTATTTACTGTATTACTCGAGACAAGACATCACTGGAAATTGTGACCTATGTGTATCATGTTCAGATTTGACTGAGTTATGACCAAGCAGCAACCTCTGTAGCTATGAAGTGAAGCCAATGTGGAAGTGGCAAAAACTGCAGTTCCTCAAACGTCCACTCGAGGCTGGCTACAGAACAAGTCAGTCTCCATAAGCCCCCATGTTAAAATGTCCAACTTCACAGCAGAAATAAACTAATTTGCCTGTTCATAAAAACCGTACTGAGGGTGAATTTCTATAGAACTCACCCATTCATATTCTATATACCTACCTGCCTTTGATTGGCAGGTAGGTGCCATTACAGGTAGTTTGTTTGAGCACCCAAGCGTAATTTGTCTGCTGATCACCCACATCTTTACAAATTTTAGATTAGCTATGAGGCAGAAAAGGCAGGATTTACCAACATGGCGGCGGCCAGAGACATGTACTTTAAGCTTCAAAACAGCTCTTCAGAAACTTTTGGGTGACGTCACACATACAATTCTTTATCCTGTCGTTATGACTCAGCAATCAAGTGTAATTTTTGACGGGTCAATCGGGTGCCAAGTATTTTTTCCATTTGTCTCACAGCCAGAGCAGCTGCTTCAACTCTCTGTTGGGTTTGTGATTGGGCCAAATCAGCTCACCAAACTACACTAACTAACACCAGCGAGCACTTGTCCTCACGTGGTATCTTTACCTCAACCCTTCACGGTTTCAAAAACCTCTGATGTGGATAAATAGTTAACACAGACGTGGATGAAAACTTGTAGAGTCAGAAATGTAATCTTGGCACTGAACTGGAACTGATACAAATATAACTGTTGCCAAATATCTACGTGTTGAGCTGACAGTGCACCCCTGCCTATGATTTAATTCCAGTATACCATCAGGTATACAGTTGGATTATGATAATAAACAATCTTTCATGCCAGATGTCACTGCAGCATACCGAGTCAAATCAAACTGACACAGGGGCGATACGAGGACCAAGTTAGGACCAGGTACTAAAACAACAACTTTACACACCTGTGATAGCTTGGAACCAGCACACACAAGGGAATAACTGTCGTAATTCACAATGCCCATAAGGGGAGTGCCTCTAATTCATTGTAAGCACAGTGGCATATTGTAGGAAGAGACAGCAGGAGCAGAGATTGTGCAGTGAGACATAAAACATAGGTGAATTTATTCTATTGCACTTCAAGTTGTTTTGTTTTTTTAAAAAATGGGGACAGGTCTGTGTGATTGGTGAGCACCAAGCTTCTAAAATGAATACATTACAATTCAAGGCTGACATCAATTATTGTTGAAAGAGTTCTTTTAGAAGACATTGTGGTACGAACGAGTCCACATCTTCCTCCCCATGGAGGTCCAACAGGGCCAAACTGTCTTCTTTCGCTACACTAAACCTCTTGGCTCTGTCACCGCATCCCATAATTCCTCCTATCATTGCGATGACACTTAACTGACCTTTTGATTCCCAGCTCTGACACACAGGTTGGATTGGATATCTTCAATTTTCTAGCTGAAATCTCCAATTGGATTCCAGCCAAACACTTCCCAACTGACCTTGACAAGACTGAGCCGCTGTTCTGCTCTCAGGAATCCTGCCCTTAACAAGAGCCGTCAATCACAATGACACCCGCACAGTCGCTCCTGCCCAGACTGACGTTTAAGTTTGATCTTAAGACAGCCCACCGCTACAGCTGTTATTGCAGATTTGTTGCGTGTAAAATCTGCTGACTCAGACGCAGTTGCTTGTGAAAAAACAGTCTTTGTCTCCCATCTGGAGTGCTGCAGCTGCGATGTGGCTGAGCAACCTGAAAATAACTGCAAGACAGTTGTCAAACGAAACTTCACAATGTACTTGGGCTTGTTTCCTATTAGCGTTGTGAAAAAGTAGTTATATACTGAACGCAGGTCTCATTTGAGATACTTTTAATTGTTGATGTACAGTCTTCACGTCTAGTTCACACTATATTACACTCTCAAATAAGAGAAGTTTAGGATTATTATTTCTCAAATGAGGAATTAAAACCAGCCAATTTTTAAATGCAATTAAAATGCATCTGTGTAAATTAACTAGTATTTCACTGTCAGTTTATCGTCCCTTTGTTCTTTAGCTCAACATAACTGGATAATTACGTGTTTATTTATATTCTTTCCAAGAGTTATATGAGAACACTGACACCACTCGTGTGTCTGTGTAGTAAATATGAAGCTTCAGCTGGAAGTCTTTGTGCTAAGCTACGCTAAACTAACTATCTCCTGGCTGTAGTGGTATCAGTCTTCTCAACTATCAGCAAGACATTTAAGCTAATTAGTTTTGGGAAATACACATACTCGCTGGCAAGAGTGAGAACATTGATGCCACAACACACTCTTGTGTCTCTGCAAGTACAGAGCTGGAGGCGGGATGTTTTTAGCTTAGTTTAGCATAAAATAGAGGTTCTGTAGGGGAGGCTCTTGGCTCTGTCTGTTAGCTAAATAAACATTTACCAACACCTCTAAAACTTATTTACAAGACGTATCTTCTTTGTTTAGCCCTGTACATGAACAGACCAAAAATAACAAGTCACAATATTTACTTGATCCGTAATTATGTAAATAAGACAAAGTTTTAGAGGTGCTGGTATAGTTTTCACAACTTTAAACAGAGCCAGGCTAATTGTCTCACCCTGTTTCCAGTCTTTGTGCTATGCTAAGCTCAGTGCTGTGAAGGGTGCAATGCACTATGCTATAGCAGGCTCCTTCATGTGACCAATGTAGAAGATAAAAGAGGCTTTAAGGTTATTTTCTTCTCTAAATTTCTGCCCTTATATGACATAAAACATATAAAATCATACATCACTGTTCAAATGATCATTTGTATGAAATATAAAGTAAAGATTCAGTAAGAAATTCAACCTCCAAATTGCTTTTTTAAAAACACGCCATGGAATTTATATCAATCTTCTCAGCTTACTTTCGGAAAGAAAGCAAATAAATGTATTTTCCAAAACATTAACTATTCATTAAAGTCATAATCTGCATGTCATGCTTTGGAAACATTAATATAGTGATACATTGTGGCTCCAAAATATCAGGTGTCCATGTCGCAGTCAGGCTTTGTTATATCTCCGTTGCTATGGCGCATTTCTCAGATACTGTTTGTACGTGCGTGTAAATAAAAGATTCAAAAGATTGTGTGTATGTTTTAAATTGTTTATACCTCACTGTTATTTAGTGATGATAGACAGGAAAGGTGCAGAACCTGACGCTGAAATCATTCGACACACACACACACAAACACACACACACACACACACAGATACCCTGCGATGTGATCAGACTTTCAACACAGCTGCACATAATGTCTATTCACTGACAGGGAGGTGGTGGTGGTGGTGGTGGTGGTGGTGGAGAGCAGCGTGGACTGAGATGACAAAGATGACAGATAATTGAGACAAAACGCGCAGAGTCAGATGATTTTACGCGAACAGTTAGTTCAGTCCTTTCTTTATCATTGTCCCCACGTTGTTCTCGCCCTTTCCTATTCAGTGCTTTGCTGTTTCACTTTTTTCCTCTGAGGCCCATCTCAATGACAACCGAAAGAGCATTCTCTCTTCCCTCGTTAACTGAGGAGTGCATCAGTCCTAATAAGAAAGCTTTTACACGGTTAATTAAGAGACACTGTAATGCAGTATGTAATGCTCAATTTACTCATCTCATTCTCCCACTCGTCCTCTTTAATTTCATTCAGAATCAATCTGTCGGGTTCTCTTTTCTTCTCTATTATGTGGACTTTTCTACGTCTAGGCTGTGCTTATGACTCTCCAATTTGCTCATGCGGGCTCCATTTTGAGCCTTTTCCAATGGTTTCCCTTTCCGCTGCACTCTCTGATTGGCCATTTCTTTTAATTTTTATCCTTGATGTTGCTAATTCAGGGCAGAGGAGTGGGGGGAGGAAGAGGATTTAAGAAACTAAATGAGCTGTTTGGGAGAGATGTTAAGATGATAAAACGCTGGAAATAGGGGGCAGCATCCACCACAACACAAATATTGGCAGGGATTGAGCCGCAAGGACTTGCCAGTGAAACTAATGTAAACATGGAGGGAATATAGAGTGGAGAGGGAAAGAGGAGCTGTGAAAATAGAGTGGGTTAGCGCTGAAGTGGAAGCGGATCAGTAAATAGACCAGACACACTTTAAGGACACGAAGAAGAAGGTGTGGACGTTGAGAGGAGGAAACAAACAGAGCGGACACTTGAAAGCGGGTGTGAGCTGAGGTTGCCGTTTTAAAGGTCTGCACGTTTGAACATTAATTAAAAGTTATAAACTGATGAATTGCCCCGTGATGAATTGTTTCCCTTACCATAAAAACTGTGTATGCATCCCAGAGGGATAGAGGCAGGCCACTAAATCTGTCACCCATGTTTTTCATGCTCTCTGCTTTTGACAGTAATGAGCCAGGCCAGTATGATTGGCTGCTCAGCAGCTGATTAAAAGTAGTTTCCTCTAATACGCGGATTTACTTTGACATTTCTAACGCAGGAAAACCCGATGGCTTCATAACAGTAATGAAAGTAAACATTTTCATTAGCAATTCATCTCTGAGTTGTTCCTTTGATTAACAAATGAATCGTTTCATCTTTAAAATGTCAAAAATTGGGACTCATCACAGTTTCTGAAGCCCGTGGTGACTTGTTAAAGCAGCAAGATTTCTATATTAAGAATTTATTTGATACCTTCTTAATGTGATAATGTGAAAACAATGTGACAGTGTGAAAGTTGTCCCTCCCAGATGAATCTATCATAACAAATATATTTATTTCTCAGAAGTTTGAGCCAGTAAAAGTGTTTTTTTTTTTTTACTTGGTTAACACTTGCCAATAATTAATTGGCTATCAAAAATTCTGGCAATTAAACAAGTTCTCTCTTCCCATGACACATTTCTTCTGATATTTGCAGATTAGGAATTATGTGAGTCACTGTCTCTCCCTGAGGGAACAATGATTCATAAGCTTATTTTATAAGCACCTGAATCCGAAAAATTGGTCTCAGACTTGTAAATATATCCTCTTAACAACAACTGGATTATACAGTCTTCTGGGAGGAGGAGCTGGGAATGCAGATTGGGGATGTTGTTTGGGAGGAGGGCCTCAGTAGGACCCGATCGTGTTCTATTAATGCCAGGCACCAATTAATCCAAGTTAAAGTGATGCACAAGTTTTATTAATCAAAAATTAAACTGCACAGAATCATTCTAACCATTTTCACTCCATGTCATCGATGTAAATCTGCAGCTCTCTGACCCACCTTCTCTGGACATACTGTATACTGAGTATGTATATATTCGTAGCATATTCAAGTGTTCATCTGACATGTATATAGCTGTGTGCTTGAATCTTATTCGTAGATTGCTCCCTTCCCTACTAAACCACAGTGTTTTGGTGCAAAGCATGAAATAGTAACTGCAAAGAAAGACAGATACTGTGTCTTAGTTTAAGTCATTAAGTTAGCTCACTGGTGATTTCATATAAAGAAAGTGTGATATAGCATGATGGACAATCTTATAGCAGCCATTTCTGGTTCACCTTGCTCAATATGACAACAATCCTGAGCACCAACGAAATTCATAGTGTGCTATCCACGTCTCATTGTTTCGTTGAGTACCTGCTAAGATCTATTGTGCTGGCGATGCAACCAAAGCAATGCCAGAGAAAACTATTGACTATTTTAATAATTGAATGATAAATTTAGCATTTTTTAAAAGCCAAAACTGGAAAACATTCCCTGATTCCTGCATCTCCGATGTCATTTGATGCTTTTCCTTCGTTTCTTACAGTAAACAACTCAACATCTTTGGACTATTGATTGAACATTTGAAGAGGTCGGACGGTGAGAAATTCTACCAGGTATTTTCATTATTTTCTGACACTTTATAGACAAAAAGATTGATTAACTAACAAAGAAAATAATTGGCAAATTGATCTAGCATGAATCTAATCTATATGTTGTTGCAGCTGTACAACGGACAATTGATTATTTGATTAAGCTTCTTCATAAAGTCTTTTCTGGTAATACCGAGTCTCTTGAAAATAAATTAGACAATCGATAGAAAATTATTAATTATTTTATTAATCAAATGATCAATTTAGCATTTTTTTAAGGCCAAAATGGAAAACATTTGATTCCTTTAGACAACAATATACTGAATATCTTCTATATCTGAATATCAAACATTTGAAAATGTTGGACGGTGAGAAATTCTGCCAGGTATTTTCATTATTTTCTGACTGTTTATAGACAATCCGATTAATCGGCTAACAGAGAAAATAATTGGCAGATGAATCTAGAATGAATCTAATCTATATATGCAGCCAGTTTAGTTTTAGAGAAGGCACCGAGTCGACTACGTAGTTGAATAGTTTTTACGTTCATGAGTCTGTGCATGGTGTTTTAGTGTTTTTAGTTGCAGCCATACAACGGACTAAACGATTAATCGACTAACTGAGAAAATAATTGTCAGATTAATCTAATATAATTCTAATCTATATTTATTTGCAGCTGTAAAATTGACTAATCGATAACTATTTGTTTCAGCACTTCTTCTGGAGACACAGATCCTCCTGAGAAATCTTTTTTTTTATCCGACAAGATTTAAATGCAACATGCATTTAAAGCACAATCGCAGAATAACTGAAGCAAGCATAAATCACATTATATTGATATTGACAGCAATTTCGTATATCTCCCTCAGGTAAAGTGCCTTGTCATCCAAACTAGATTTGCTAACATCTCACCATCAATGAATTCAAATATACTTCCACGATGCGAGGCACAAACAGAAATGCACGAGGTTAGACGATCACGCATGTCGCAAAAAACGTGCAAAAGCAAGCCACACTGAGGCTGTTATATGACGCGAAGTGGGAGACAAATTGCAGAGTTGCAGGCCGAAATGGTTCATGGCCTCGGCTGAGTCTGATAAATTCTGTCCGCTGTGCTCCACTAATCACTGCAGCCTGTCACAGACACGCCCCTCTTCCCCAGAGAGCCGACGATCACGCTCCTGATCTCAGGGCAAGCCACAGGCCGACACACCCTTGCAGACCCCTTCAAACACTCAGACGCGCGCTCTCTATGCATGGATTTACTGATTGTCAAAGGGATCATAATCAAAATACAGTTCAGGTTTCCTTCGCTTCTCTCGCTTGTAACAGAACAAAAAAAAAAAAAAGATCCCTTTTTCTGCCTCTGTGTGTGTGTTGTTTTTTTTTTTGTGACTTGCCGGAAGCCAGAAAATGCACACTACAGCACAAAAATCTCCATATCTATCATTCTTAATCGTTTCTCTATTCCACTCCCATCTCACACGTACACACAAACACATTCAGTGCACTCGTTTGTAAGCTGTATCAGTGTAATTGATGCAATGACTGGAAATAAACAGGCAATTTAAGTGCTGGACACCTCACTGCTCCCTCTCTCTTTCCCTCCTTCTCTATTTCCTCTTTGTCCGCTCACACACACACACACACACACACACACACACACACAGAGTCACACATACATTGTGGACTATCGCACAATCGAACAAGGTGGAATAAGGGACAAGGTCAACATGCTGGGGTGGGAAAAAAACGTGTGAGACGGAGAGGAAATTAGGCAGGATAAGAATAGAGAAGGACAGAGGGCATGCAGAAAACAAAGACTAATCTCACAGATGACTCATGTCTGGATGGCCTGTTTAATGACATATTTACAGCCGTATGAGAGCGAGAAACAGACCGTGTTATCACAGAGCAAACTATATATTTCACCTTTTTCGATTTTGGCCTGCTTTGACCACTATACGCTTGGTCGTTCATGTCATACGGAGGCCTGCAGCTCACAGGAGGTGCAGTTCGTTGAGGGCTTTCACCTTACAAAATGTTTCCTTTAAAAAGTCTCTCCTGTTGGCGAGATGGGTCGCCCTCACTCGACCACTCAGTCGAGCGGACAGCGTTCCAACCTCCTCCTGCCTGCAGCAAGCTCGCACCAAAAAAAAAAAAAAAAAAAAAGACAGAAATAGCCAAAGCTGATCCAACTGGCCACGTCAATCTGACCAAGGCTGCAGCACAGAACAACAGACTTTATCTTACAGTACACTGTGTCCACGCTGACCCCCGAACACCGCTAATTATTAAAAAGCGACATGTCAAAATGTGTACGTGCTTGTCTTATTCCGCGTCATTATGTGACAGCATTAATCTGATCCCACTTGGTCCTGTTAGCATCATTTGGGAACAGTCATGCCGCATGAATAATAAAATGAAATGTTCTGTATGCCACAGAGTTCATAATAAACAAGGTCTAATAATTTAATGGGTCCGCATGTTGACATATCCCATGGGCTGCCATACCGTCTGTACATGAGGTAATAGGAAAAGAAAGTCAAGCATAAAATGATACAGCAGGACTTGACAAATAGAGAAATGCAGAAACTAGGAACAGAAGGAAAAGAACAGGAGGTACGGTGGAGGTTTTCCTCCATTCTTGATGGAAAAAAGAGCCTCTAGAGTATCCTCAGATGGCCCCCAGGGACCAAGATCATCAGGAGCCTCAAAAATTACAGTTTCGTGTGCCAATGCAAGCACATCAAGACAAAATAAATATGTGCACCATTTCCATTTTGAATGTTATTTTAGAGTTTGTGCTGTTTTTATTACTGTTCCAGTTTCACACTGTACATACAGACTCCTTGAAGGGGTCAGCGTGCATGCATCTATCTACAGAGTGGAAAATTATCTACAGTGGCAGTGACTGAATCAAAGGATTATTTTTTTTCCCAGAGGTCAGGTCAACCAGGTTTTATCTCTGTCATTAAAACTGTTGGTGTCCATGTTCCAGTCATTAAGTTTCCGTGGGGGAAAAGGCTCCACGTGTGAATACAGTCGTGACCTTTGACCGCAGCACTGCTGCTCAGCCATATTTTCAGGACTGATGACATTTGCTCTCCCGCTGAGAAAAATACAGTTGTCATCTTTCAAACCGCACGCCCTTGATTCAGCTTACAGAGCAACACAACCTTGACTTGCGTCCGGACGTCACGATGAAAACATTTTGCAGAACTGAACGAGAGGAGGCTGCCAGGTGTGTCCCAGCGGCGTTATTTTATTATTTTCTAGCTGGTGTGGTTAGCTAATCAGAGGCAGAGTACAGCGAGCATCCTTTACAGTCAAGATAACAAAACAGGGATTCATAAATTTCATACCACACCTAACTTTAGTTCAAAGATTAGATCCAAAACAAGACCAAACATTTCTATGGATGTCAGGTAAGCCTTGTTGTTAGCCTAAAACACCTTTTACTACGTCGCATATTGTAAAATGGCGAACACTACGCCCCTACGGGCCAGTTAAGAGGACTGGAGGGTCAGGAGTCGATGGAGGTATAAAACAGAACAGTCAATAAAACAGGTTTTTCAAAAATGTGAATCACAAACACAAGAGGTCCTTGAGCATAAAAGTCATAAATGTGCACGAAAAATACTAGACTGATGGGTCCAATGGTACGTGAGATTAGTCACACACACGGAAAGGATTATTTATGATTTAAGATTATTTTTGGGGCATTTCACAGACTGGAAATGGGAGTAGAGAGAAGGACTATCATAGCTGGAATTAAATCTGAATCTGGAAGTCTTGAAGTGAAAAAACAAACAAACCCGAAGCCTGAAAAATTATTGTATTTCTTTAACAAGTCACTTCACTTCACTCAAATGTACTTCAACAACTGCTGAATAAACTGCAAACCACCATAACACTGACTTATTATCACCAATGTGGCAAACAGTTGCTTATTTACACATCCAGCCGTTAAAGTGCAGCATTAAAGTAATTTGGAGTTGTGTTTCTGTCCAGCTGATGAATGTAAATCCAATATTTACTCTCCTTTTAGCTCCGTTTTTGTCTCCTCCAATTGTTAAATTAAATATTTGGCTCTTTAGCTGATAAATGCTCCACTACGTCCAGCACCTTCTTACTGCTGCAGCAGCAGAAAACAACAGCATGAGAGTTGGGCGCTGAAATACCAAAACAATGTCCTGAAAGACGCTAAAACGCTCTGTAGAGTTCAGGGAAATGCTCTGTGGGCTTTCACATAAAAGCCAATCTGTTGTTAATATACCAATATTAATCGTACCTGCTCTAATCCTACATTCATTGTACTCAATAAACAATAGTAATTACATTATCATGCAACAATAATGGGCACTCAGAACAAAAGAAATACACACTTGAAGTTTCAAGTCTCAAGAGGCTGCTAATTGATTTTTAGCCACACTAATGTCACGATTTTGATCCAGCCATTAGTTGGATTGCCATCAAATGTGGTTCAGTCATTGATGTTACCCTCAGGGCAAACTGAAATAACTTTGGTGATCTCCTAACTTTTCATCTAGCGCTACCATCAGTCCAAAATCTTTGATTTCTCTACTACATGGCTTTGGTTTTAGCCTCTGGCTGTAATTAGCAAACGTTAGTATGCTAACACACTAAATTAAGACGGTTAACATATGTGACCTGCTCCATCATTTTGAGTGACTTTGACCCAGAAACACATTTTGAGTTTTCTGTATGTCTGTGAAAGAGAGAAGGCTCAGCTTTGTGGCGAACATTATCACAACGTGTTTCTGGGTCAAAGTGACTCGAAATGATGCCACGGGTCACATATTGTCACGGTGTCATTGTTAGCGTTTAGCTCAAAGCACCACTGGGCCTAAATACAGCCTCACAGAGCTGCCAGCATGACTGTAGACTCTTATGCTGTGCCTCAATTCACATACTTCCATTTTTACACTTGCTATTTTGAGTTCATTAGAGCGTTCACACTGTCAATTATGGCAAAATGCAGTGTACTGTGAGTACCTGGATGGTACGCTCATTAGGTCAAACTGTTGAGTGTGAAACACTTGAAACTTCCCGCCCTCAGGGCGTCGCCATTTTGGCTACATAGCGTAAGGGGGAGGGATCCAAGTGCAGTGTGAAAATGGCTGCCGACAAAGCTGCTGGAGCTGAAGCGGTTGTGGTGAATAAAAGTAAATAATAGCTGTGCACAAGTTTTATATTTACAATTTGGAAGTCAGATGTTGGCGCTAATGCTTTCGTTGCAATTTGGCAAAAAAGGGAATAGCTTTTGTCATTTCTAGTAAGTGCACAACAGCCATACTCACATTGAGACCATAGACAGCATAAAGAAACAACATTGTATCCATGACTACTGAAAAGCCATTTTGAAGCTCAGTGTTGTGACTCTGGCCGCTAACCCTAACCCTGATCCAAACTAAGACATGGATCATCGGTGGAGCTGAGGCAGGCTAAATAAAGTCTGGGTGCTCAACCAAGCCATCTGTAGCAGCACCTAGCTGTCAATCAAAGCGGCTATGTTCTTAATTTTGCATAACTTTAAGCCTTAATATAATTTGAACATGTGAGTTATATAAAAATTCACCCTCAGTACAGTTGTCGTGAGCGGGAAAATTAGCTATAGAGACCAAAACTGTTTTTTGTACCACGCTGCAAATATGTTTATTTCTGCTGTGAAGTTGGACATTTTCACATGGAGGCTTACGGAGACTGACTCGTTCTGTAGCCAGCTTCAAGTGGACGTTTGAGGAACTGCAGTTTTGGCACTTCTGCATTGGTTTCACTTCACAGCATTGCATTACATTTAGTCATTTAGCTGACGCTTTTATCCCAGGCGACTTACAAAAAAAGGGAAACAATCAGGGTACAGCGCGACTAGGACATGTTAGTGCAGCAAAAAGTACTGTGACAGTACTAGGGGGGGATGGATTTAGCATGTCCACAGAGGTTTCCGCTTGGGGTGTACTCAAATTGAGACAACACTACTACTAGCACACTGTGGCAGGAAGTACACAGTGTACTACATAGAAGTATCCGAAATGAGACACAGCATTAGTCTTGCTATACTCTGTGGAAATTAATGGATTTTTGGCCTTAAAAAACAGCATACATTACATAAAATAAGCAAAAACACTGATATTACATACTATTCCATATTATGATAGAAATTCTTGTCATAATACACGTTTTGCTTTATTCTCACTGCCTACCTACGTTCTCTCTGTTCTACTGAAAGCTCTCTCTTCTCTCTGCCTTCCTCTTCCTGCCATGCAAGCTCATTCTCCCTTGAAAGACTTCACTTCTTGATGGCGGCATTATCACCACATCCTCCTGACAAACAAACCCCCACTCATACAACAAAGCACACTGACGCACACACACTCGCACTGTAGATATACACACACACACACACACACATACTGCGTAGGCTCTCTGCAGTGCCTCTACCTCATTGACCACAGTATAATACTTCATTAGCTATATAGCAGATTTTACCATTCTAAGTGAGATTAGCTTCCTTTGTCTCCTTTTAGCCTCTGAAAAGCTCCCCGCAATAAACCTTCTCTGCAGTCACAAAAGCCAATAACCTCAATGTCAAGAAATTTTATGTTTTCCTGGCATTTTTTTTTTATTATCAATTTATTCCTTTATTCTCAGAGTGTGTGTGTTCTGGAAGCGATCCACGTCCATATGACTGATTGTGACTCTGAAAACTGTGACGTCGTAAAAGCACACATGGACGACTCCCAGAGGAGTCAAAAATAAATAAATAAAAACTCAGTTTATTAGTTAGAAAACAGAGAAAACAGATACGTGTATAAAAAGCGTATAATGCAATTTTCTAAAAAGCTCATAAATCATAAGATGTACTGTAATGTGTTTATATATTTAACAACTCTCCTCTGTAATATTAAACACCCCCAGTATTAACAATCAAACTGCTTAAGGCTGTTCCATAAAGGGCAGCCATTTGTCTTTCTGCGCAGAGGAAAGTTAAAAAATTCAGGAGGCAGACGGGGGCCACAGAACTCCATTTTAAACCTTCTGAGAAATTTTCAGCGCAATTGATCATCACACTTCATTTCACAAAGCACAAAGCCTGAAGCGCAGAGAGAGGACTGCTCGGTGGCAGGAGGAGGGGAAGGAAATCAGAAACAGTAAACCTGTCCATCTGGGCCCCAGTCTGTGTGGGCTGCTGGTTATTGCACCCTGACAGGGCGTCCACACTGTGAGCGGCTGATGTGTCGCTGTAATCTGACCTAGTGTGGGCGGTGCAACAGATTGCTCTGATTGCTTCTATGTTCTGGTCCTGAGCAGAACCAAAGTTTAAAACCGGCAAATTATTGCTGCTATACCATTGAAATTACCATAGCTACTGCACGCAGGCACTAAATGGGAAGCATTAATCCTAAACAATGTATATGACACAAGAAAAATAAAGCTGTTTTATAAAATACTAAGCAGGAAATGATGATACGGGTCATACAGGTAAATTTATGTTAATGCATGAGCCACAAGCAGCACTTTGAGGTTTCTGTATGTCTGTAAAGAGGAAAGTCTCAGCTTTGTGGCTATAAATGCTAAATGCTCTGTATTTATATAGCACCTTTCACATCGCATTCATCCATTCATACATTGAAGGCAGTGACTGCCATGCAAGGTGCCAGCTCAGACAGTTGATAACCGTTCACACCCCGATGGGAGCCTTTGGTTCAGTATCTTGCCCAAGGACACTTCAGCATGCAGACCGGAGGAGTCGGATATCGAACTGCCTACCTTCTATCACAGCATCCTGACCGTCAACTAAATGTGTTTCAAAGTGTCTCAAAATGACGGAGCAGGTAAGTATTTTTCTCTCATTCTGTTTCCTCCTGCCCTAGCAACTTCTTGTACTGATACTTGGAGATACAATAATACTTGGTTTCAATATTAGCCTCCTGCGTAGTCGTGTTTATGCACATAGCGCTCATGATTAGCA
The DNA here is from genome assembly GCA_036365135.1 of Miichthys miiuy. NCBI lineage: Eukaryota > Metazoa > Chordata > Actinopteri > Sciaenidae > Miichthys > Miichthys miiuy. Next base: position 20,257,232 of record CM071616.1, read on the forward strand.
GGCTAAAATGTGACAACAAGATAGTAAGCGGATGTTAAATGAATGGCTCCAAATGGGAAATATTAGGAAGACATTCAGGATTCAACAACAGTAAACAATAAATAATCTTCTTATTAGGAATAAACCAGCCTCCTGTGTCTTCAGCTGAATAGGATCAGCCTACGCTTACTGTATTTTTACACCTGTCATAATGGTGGTGCTTGGAGAGCTTAATATTTTCTCAGGTGGTGTAAAAAGTTGCTGTATAGTTCTAAATATTCAAGACTAAATTAGCAAAAATCTTTATGAATTATTTATTAAGAGTTTAACACTTTTGGTGTCGACTTGACAGTAACAAAAGAACACCCGACCAACACTGGAACCAGATTCTGATTCAAATGTTGTTAAATCCTGATTGGTGCACAGACGTATGTGACATAACCATTGAAACCAGTGAAGAGAGCACATAGACTCCATAAAACATGGAGGCTGTATCCATGATGAGGTTTCTGAAGAGCCATTGTGAAGCCATTATGATGCCTGGGTGCTCAAACAAGCCATGGCAATGACACGTTACCACTTAGGAGAACAAAGGAAAAATAAAAACAGAAATCTCAAATATGAAATAACCAAATCTCACTTAACCTTTGCAGACAATACAGCTTAGAATTACTTCACTCACATCCGATTGAGAAAGAATGGCTTTTCACGGCCCTTAAATTTTCTCTTGCAACTCATTTTCTATGCGTATGATGCACTGAAGGCTTGAGCTTTGCTTTTTCTTTGAGAGACAGTGGAGGCGACAGGAAATGAGTGGAGAGAAAGGAGGTGTGACACAAAGAAACAAAAGTCTCGAACTGAGAGACATTGGAATTACATGGTCAGCGTCAGCCTCAAGCAAACTGTTCTGCGTAGCTGTAAAGGATTCAAAGTCTGTGAGCAACTGTAATCGCATTTCCGTTAACATGTCGATCACTGATGCACAAATGTTCCCTTTCATTTCATACATTCTGATCTTAATCCAGTTTTATTTTTGGACTGAATCCATTCAGGGTCTCCTTGCAGTATGAGAGCAGCGTCCTGCCTGTTAACCATTTCACTGAGCTTTCTGTGATGGTTTGTGAATTATTCATTTAAACATGATTGACCGGGGGATTGAATTACGGGATTGATTGATCACTGGGCTCGTATAGAGGAATCCCAATGACCACTGAAACCTAAGTGTGACTTAAATGACTAAAAGGCGGAGCAGCCACACAGCAGGCCGACATGCTGGCTTAAAATGCGCCACTGTGGTTTCTTTTTAGAAATGGCAGAGGGATGGAAAACCTGTTACCTGTCACTTAACTGAAGAGGCTAAAGATTAGGGGCTGCAATTAGCAATTAATAGTCTCACAGTCATTAGAAAACTAGCAATAATAATAATAATAAGAATAATTTCACAATATTTGCTTGAAACTCTCATCTTGTTTCGTGCCACCAACCGCCACCAATCTGCCGTTTATGTGTCATGAAACAATTCATGAGCTTCTCAGTGAAATGCAAAGACACATAATGTCATCTGTAGTGTAAAGGCTCTGTGGTAGCTTCCCTGTTTGCTTTGGTAATTATACAAATGTCATTGTAGTAATGGGAGTAATCAGCGTTTAAATGCTCGATGTTAACACATTTAACTGGGGCTAATGGCGAGAACAACATTCAGACAGATATCAGATTTTTATAGAAGTCTCAGTGAGCTTTCTCGGGTTTCCAGGAGATTATTGTTGCCGGTGTTCTTGTCTCTGATTCTTCCTCTCTCTCTCTCTCAATGTGTGTGTGTGTGTGCGTCTGTCTCTCCTATCAAACCAAAACAACAAATCTCTGTATCCCTGATTTTTCATCACTGCCTGTCTTGCTTGATCCCTTAAGGTTCAAGTCTGAGCCTCGTGTTTTGTGTTTATTCCTTTTTGTCTATTTTGTGTATGTCTGTGTTGCATGAATTGCTAAACATGCCCTCCGTCTGCACAAGAATAATCCCAGATTACACATCGATATTAAGTGTGTGCATGGCACAAATCTTGTTTTCTTTCACTCTCCATGTATATTTTATCTAATCTTGTGCCTTTAATTTCCTCTTTGCAATCACAGACCTCTGTAGCTCCATAAATTGTCGTCAAATTCTGCAATTCACCCTCCAGAAAACTGATCAAATCTTGGGTTTCCAGAGCTGCTGCTCAGTCGACATCGAGCAGAGAAACTGACCCAAATGTCACTTCCCACTGTCTGTCACTGGGGATTTTAAATTGGTGAAATTCTGAATGAATAATGATGATAACTGCAGCTCCTTTTCGCTCCTTTAACACCACTTATCAGTCAGGATGTCACATATTCAGATTCAGAGTATCAGCTGTGCTGAAGCTGAACATATACTGTGTGTGTGTGTGTGTGTGTGTTTTCACGCAGGGGGTAACAGGACGGTGCTCGCTGTTTGTATCACAAAAGGTGCTGTTTGCATATTGCAGGGTCATTACAGGAGATGTCTTCATTTTGCTGTGTGCTATAAAGCTCCTGAATTTTAAAAGCAAAGCACCGGCGACTTTTTTTATTTACTTTTTTTTTTTAGGAGAACGAAAAAACCCACATGAGCAACAAAGCGGAAATTAATTATTGTTCCAGTCAAAACTAAAAATAATAATCGTTATAGCCTTCCAGAAGCAAACATCTTCATGATTAGATGTTAACACACGGGGGGGCTGATTTTAGGATTTCAATTAATTATATTTAGACAACGAATCAATGAAAATGTAAAATCAGTCCACATGAAATAGTTTGTTAGTTGTCTGCTCTGCAGCTTTCAGTGGTTTATTTTATAGCGGCTTGCCTGTGTGGCCTTGAGTCCGTCCCACTGGATTCATTTACAGGCCCTTTGTGAACGTACTGTTGCGTTGTGTTTTAATGGCCACAAAGCTCTTCGGGCAGCAGTGATTGTAATATGTGCTGCATGTGTCCCAAAAAAAAAAAAAAGAGCAGCGACAGAAGACACTGAGCAGATAGAAGCACGCATGAGTCAGTCACGTTCAAAATGTGTATTTTCTCAAGGCAGTTGGCAAATATCTGCACTTGGGTTGGCATGCCCACTGTACCCTACTGGCTGCCAGCTGTCACTCAGGAAGACGGAAAGATGGAGGATAGAGAGGATCGAGAACGAGACGGCAGGGAGGGGGGTGGGCGAAGGGAGTGGTGATGATGTGAGGACACAAGCCCCGAGGCTTTTATTTTTTTTCCCTCCTCCTCTCTCTCTCTCTCTCTCTCTCTCTCTCTCTCTCTCTCTCTCGTTTCTCACGTCTCTCTGATGATAACAAAAAAACATGGCAGCTCGAAAGAAGAGAGGTCGACATCAGAGGGAAAAGAAAGAAGAAAACAATGCTGAAGGAGAGAGAGAGAGGGATGTGGAAAGGAATGACAAACATTTATTATGGCAAAATTACTATGTATGCAAGCCACAGCATTGGGATTCTTAATGCTTTAGTCCAGATGAGTGCACCCTGGGGTTCACCATGACATTAACTTTACAACAATGTGCTGTTTTATGCATACTTTTATGCATACTGTGCATGTGTGGCAAGATGAGATGTGAAAGGTCTCGTCTTGATGCCACATTGGCATAAACCGAGTCATTTTCAGAGCGACCGTCCTCATTAAGATCCGGCCGCAAGTAAACTACAATTACTTGCAGGAAAAAAAAAAAAAAACAGCAGAAAAACGAACCATCCATTTTTTAAGAAATGCTTGTTTTCTCCTCCCGTATGATGAATGAAGACTGCTGTGAACCCCTAATGGAGCCTGCTGCACTAACGACACACTGTACAAAATGTGATGTCATGACTTCTCTCTCTGACTTTGGGACCATCAATCATCCCACAGTCACGGTTACGCTGCACAAGGAGAGCTTAGTTACTCATGAAAAAAAAGTGTGTGCGCGCAAGCAGACATTTGGGTTTGAAAATCCCGTATATCAGCACGCACCGTACATTGGATTTGACACGTAGTTACTTGATATTCGTTTCACTGCTGCAGCAGATTTACAGATTAATAGATTTCTTGAAGCCTTTCATGTTACGTGACTGGGCAAGACACATGCAGATACAACTTGCTCATATTCCACCTCATGGGAAACATTGATATTTAATACCTTTGGCCCATACATTAGTTTACAACTGGGCAGCAATCTGCAGCTAGGTTGATTCTGACAGCTTTTTAAATTTGTGTGTATATTTTGTCAACTATTGTCACATACATCTCTATTACTAATATACTAAACTCAGCATGAATGCTTATTTTTGTGATTTACAGACTACAAGGGTGTTTGCCAGATCACTTAATCTTTAGAAGACACATTCTTCCTGATTTATACAGTTTAGTGTTTGCAAATGTCAATACTATTGGGCTTCAGAAGGCGTCCTCTGTATCTCACTTAGAGCCTCAACATAAAAAATGAAAACCCGAAGCATTAACCGCTGTCGTTTTGCATTTTAGATTTCAAACTGTCTCAGCTCTCCAAATGTCTCTTTTAAATTAAAATTACTGTTGTGATTTTGCAAATCATTCATGCAAATTATCAGCACATTCACATCACTTCATGCCTCGTGCTTCATGCGGTCTCTCCTGTGTTAGACAATAAGATTTATTAGCGGAACGCTACATTACAGTATTTCACAAACCAGCCTAGTGTGTACGCGTACAAGCCTAAATGAAACATTTATTCAAGGCTGCATTGTCAGAGAGATATTGATATATTGCACAGATAAACAGTTAAGAGCTACGTGCTATTTAAAAGATGTCGATGTGGGCTCGAGTGTGGGTTTTTTTTTTGTTTTTTTTTAAGGATAAAAAGCTCCAAGTTCACATGCCAGGAGAACATATTTCCGATGGGAATGCTGGGCTTCAACGAGCAGGCAGAAGGTTTGATTTTTTCATTACAGTATTGAATATAATCAATGTTGCATCTCCTGCATCTCTGCACCCAGAGTCTGTTCAGTAGAAATGAAGGACAAATGAAAATTGAGTGAGGACCTAGTTTGCTTTTTTTTCAGTCTCTCAACATGGCAGTGTAATGTATGAAGGAGGAAATGATATTGCCTGTGGTAGAACAACACAGGCTCTTTGGAGACAGAAGAATTGTGATTGTATTCCAGCTCGGCACACTCTCACAAGCAGCTTCAAGCTATTGATGTCTGCTCACACAACTATTGTTATTGGAAATTCAATCCAGGGACTCTAAGACACCAAATTTCAAAAGTAAAGCCACATATTGGACAACGTCGATGGAGCTATGACCCCACGTCCTCACACTGCTTTCATCTGCGCAGAGCTCACATCTACAGTGTGGATAAACTGGTCACAGTGTTCTGCATGCACAGCCGAAGGAACCGGCAGCTTTCTGTTTTAAAGGCTGAGACATCATGAGTTTCTTTTTCTTTTTCAGTAAAACTGGCATTCAAAATAGTCAAAAAAGACTAAATTAATGCAGGAAGCCATGTTTCTATAGCCCCAAACCACAGTTAATGGTTGTATCTGCACCACAGCTGATGTAATCAGGGAAAGATATGCACTGCACACACAGCAAGATTGAGGCATAGCAGGGGAGGGAGAGCAGTTCCTGTCTGGTCTTTTTAGTCATATCATGAAATTGTCAGTCTCACATCTGTGCACCTGTGCTGGCTTTAGATTCAATTTTTTAAAATGAGGGCTGCGACCTCGCAACTTCTTTTTTACATATTCACCAAAGCCTGAAAATCTGATAGAACCGGAGGACCGACTGTTAGAGCGAGTGCAGGTACAACACTGAACTCGCGTCCTGCTTAACCACCCGCCATGTTCACACTGTGTTTGATTTATGCCGTTTAATGTTATTAATTATATAAAAGTGGAAATAATCATGATAAATTAAACGATGTCTACAATCTTTACATGTCAAAACAGACTTTAAGGAGCTCCAGCACTAATGAAATGCATGCATTGTGTAATAAGTGATAACTTATGCTCGGCTTCATTACATTTTTACTCTGGGAAAACTTTTTATGTCCGTTTTATGCATCACAGCACCTGAAAATACTTGTTTCTGTTAGGTGGTTGTAAAATTTGATGCTCGGTTGCAGAAATAAAGTCAATGTAGAGAAGAGGGCGACTTTGATTGATTGACATGGCTGAGTTTGAGCTGCTGTTGCACAACTTCTTCGGTAACACTTTATTTGGATAGTCCACCTGCAGCTGATTATCCTTCGAGATTCAACAACTGTTTTCTGATATCACACCGCTGTCGTTTAGTCCTGGTCAGAGTATGTTCATGGATTATCACATATACTCCGAAGATCAACCCTTTTTAAGCCTGGCCTATAATAACTTTTATATTTACTTTATTCAGCTTTTATTTCATCTTATTAACCAATTTATATACTGGGTTATTAGCCTATATGTGTTTATGATTGATAAAAAATTTTTAATTAAATGCCAAGAGCTGTGTGTCTTTGGACATGTCCACTGATTCATCCAATTGCAGTGTAAATGCCTCCGCTGTTTGTAGTTTCTCAAATATCTCCACACTCACAGTCACCATTATTTTGGTGAAAATTGTCAATTATCATGACAAAAATTGGCGGACCCCCTGCAGTACCTTTGTGGACCCCCTAGGGGTCGTGGACTCCTGGTTGAAGACCCCTGCTGTAGATAATCTGTTAAATATCTACAGACAGTTAAACAGCTGAAATGTTACAAAAACTCTATAAACTATCCAAATAAACCCAAAAATATGAATAACCTTGCATGAAACGGAGCCTTACAGCGAACACTACATACTGTTCAAAGTATTTATAACTTCCTGATGGATAACACTGACTGATAGGTGTATTATATGTCATGCTAGTTTGGAATCAGCGTTACAGCTATCAACAGCAATTAAGGAACAATCGGAAATGTTTTCGTGTCCATTTGTGTTTTATTTGCCTTGGAAGGATTTCGTTTCGGAGTGCATGTGCTGATATCGCCATTCCCACTCTGCCAAATAAATAGCACTCATAAAACTCAGGCGTCTGCTGCACAGGATGGCAGAAAGTTTACAATAAATGTCTTGATAAATCCACGAAAGACAGTGTTGCCAACTCTTCCTCCAATGAAATACACTAATGGCTGCTCAAAAAGTCACACAAAGAAGACGTCGCGGTACCTTAATTTACATGTAAATTTAGTTAATAGGTGTTTATCATCAGAACGAAAGCGTTTATGACAGTAGAAAACGAGCAGGATGGATGCCGTGATTGGAGAGTAAGTGGTTATGGGGATGGAGTTAAGGTAGAGAGACACATCCTGACACAAGCTGACACTCTTTGGACTCCCAGCCAGCTGACTAACACTGATCCAATGAACCTCAGTTTTGTCAGCAGTAGTTCAACGTGCTGTTTACCCTGCAAATGTACAACTAATTAATTTGTGGTCATGGCCAAAGATAGAGGCTGTCCAGCTCAGCGCAGGCCTGTGGCAAGGGTACAACACCAAAGGCTCTACTGGTTCCAGAAAGCCCTCCCTTTCCTTTCCCTTCCTTTCCTCCCCTCTAATGCTTTCACAGAAGAAGAGAGGGACTGTGTTTCTGTCCCTGCTGCTGCTGCAAAAAAAGAGCAAGTGGCTCAGGAACGGCTTTCATTAAAAGAGCGAAAACAGTTGGGTGCAAAATCCATTTAAAATATGACAAACTGGAGATTTTGCAGAAATTAGATCCCTAAAAGAGGCTGAAAGGTCGCTGGAAAACTATAAGTTTCTTTAATGGGAAAGGTATTGCTCAAGTCAAAACCTTCACCTTTAAAATGTGATTTATTTTTCATATATAATATTAGATTTTTGCGAATGTTTCCCTGCAGCAGATAAATGATCGTGCGCCCAGCTTCATGCACATATATCTTCCATTTTGTTATACAGTAGCACTAATTGTTACTCCTGCGTCTCCTTAATCAGTGTTGTTTTAACACTGTGGCACTGAAAATAACACTAGTATTCTTGGAATGACTTCCCTTACAATTAACAATCTGAGTCAATACAATCACTAAAGGTGCTTTCTGTCAAAATCACTCTAAACTAATTTTTATAAGCTGTTTTAATCCCGTTCCTCAGTCCACCTCCACGTCTGTTCTGACAAGTTTCCACCTACTGCCCAACACAGACACTGCAAACCATCAATTTTTCAGCTGTAATGGCAACAATGGGTAGCGGGAAGGCTGTCATTCCTATAATGACTGTGCTGTCATGAATATAATGGCTACGCTGTTATGTTTTATAGACAGGAAGTTCACATATTCCCTGCGTGAGCAAGAAGTACTCTGGCTGAGGGCAGCTAGCTTTGCTGGGCTGAAGTTGCACCATTTCTGTCTGATTTTGTGAGGTTGTTTTGTGGCAACGCTGAGCAGTCTGTGATGGTACAAAGTGTGAGGAGGATGTCATGAAGCAGATCTGGATTGGCTTGCAGCCAACTGATCTTTAAGATTGTCTCTGTAAAATCCTTGATGCAGCATCTTCTCGGCCTGTTTTTTGAATGATTTCTCCATGAGAAAGCTGTGTTTGTGTGACGTGACGCGTTGAAACTAATCTGTCTGCAATCAGGACCAAATGATCTGGACGTCAGTCAAACGTCAATAACGTCAATAAGTCAAATGTCAGTGAGTAATGTTACCTTGAATTCACAGCCAATTGAAACGAGCGGTAATGATCCGGCACTGGCCTATCACTGGCAGCAACAACACGAGTCTCTGATCTGCTACAGGTTGCCAAGTAAAGAAAGCACACTTGCAGCAAGCTGGTCATTATTGAAAGTAAACCTCTAAGCGAAATGCAATAATGAATGGCTCCCTATACATTATCTTCCTTATTACACAGCTGCTTACTAAAGACATTAATCATCTGACACAATACACTGATTTTAAATGCTTTCCTTTAATGCCATGAAGGTACTGCAGCCATACAAATGTTAGCATCAGTTGCTACACTGTGAAAGACCTCGACAGCAGCCTCTGACAGAGTATTATGCTCTCCAAATAAATCTGTTTTTGCCTTTACTACTTCAAATCAACAAACATAAAGACACTCTGAAAAGACCTGAGACTACAAAACAACCTTGGACTATAATGTGCCTGCTCCATCTACAAATGAATGAATTGGAAAGCCGCTCCATTCAATAACCATGTTAACGGCCGAGCGTCTAATAGCTCTGGAAGAGGCTGCATTGTGCCCGAGCTGGACATCCAATTGCAAATCTCAATTGCTTGCATATTTACAGCGTTGATGCATGATGGAGCCACGCAGATCAATTCAGCAACACTCTGCAGCGTTAGCATCGTAGTTACAGAGCAACAAGAGGGATCTCTTTTAAAAAAAAAAGGTACGGGTAAGGCGTAAGACTGAGCAATGTAATCAGGGAGGCCATTCACCACGACTGCCATCATTACTGCCAGACGCAGGCCTCGGTGCCAGCGTGTCAGTGGGGGTTAGTCCAACCGAGAATAGCTCTTCCAACTTTCTCAAGATGAATTCCTTTGGCGATGCCATCTGTTTTTTTGTTTTGTCTATCCCACGTGTACAGGTGAGAAGTTATTGAAGCACATATGTCTCCATACGAGTCCTCATCGCCCGCCAAATCTACCTTTCAGCCCTGATTATTCAACACACAGGATGTGTTGGGTTGGTCAACATCTATTAAAATCCTTTTAATCAGACACTAATGCTTGAAATTTGGTTTCCTTTAGAGCTGCTGGAACATCTACGTTTGGTCGTTCCCAGAGAAGGAGGCTTCATTTTGATCTGATGACACATGATGAAATCTGACTAATTTATCTCATCAGCTGCATTATTAGAGCGAGCTATGGACGCAGGAGCACCTCTGATCATCCCATATTTCAATTCCACATTTAGATTCAAGGCATGTTTTGTTGATTTCAGCTTTTTTTTTTTTTTTTTTTGGTGTGTGTGTTTCGCCAACTTAATGATAATTTAATAGGCATGCATGGTGGGAGGCACTGCTGCAGGAGTAATATATGCAGTAATTCTGTCCACAAGTCAGATAAGTCAATGGGAACCTGGCAGTGAGTGGGTTCTATCCAGAACTCACCTTAGCAACTTTACAATCTTCATTCATAGCAGAAAAGCAACTCGATATGATGATGTGAACAGGCCTGCATTTAGACTGATTCTTTTAACATACATTCTCCACCTAATTGTGACTAAAATACAAACATTTACTCCATCAAATGCAGATTACAAGAGCAGAATGTGACAAATATTACAACATTTTCATGCTTTAATATTCTGGTCTCTCTCTCTCTCTCTCTCTCTCTCTCCCTCTCTCTCTCTCTCTTGCATGAAGACCTGCGCCAATCAATGCCTAATCCATGTAGCTTTTATGTTGTGTCTTCTCCTTTGTTTGAATTTATATTCAGACTGGGCCCTCTAAACCAGAATCCACAGCTTATATATGTCTGACAGACAGACACATATCCACAGCCACCTCAATCAAAGTGGTGTTTGTTTTTTTCTTCTGCAAAGAGGCGATTGCATTGTCTCACAGACAGACCTTATTATCTCTCTCAAACCGTGCCACAAACTGAGCACCAAAATGTGCCAAATAATAGCCTACTTGTTGGACTAAAAAGCGAACGCGCATTAAAACACCAAAGGGGTGATTTTTATTTATTTACTTATTTATTTATTTTGGCTTCCATCGGATGATGGAGAGCATATTGGCAGTCCGCGCACATCAATCAAGGCTCACCTACCGGATGGTCTTCGGTTGCCACGCTTTTTCCTCTCGGTTGTGTTTGATGCAAAGTCCCCTCAGATTTGGACGCCCTTTGTGTGTGTGTGTGTGTGTATGTGTGTGAGTGTGTGTATGTGTGTGTGTGTATGTTTGGTCCTCCGGTGTCCTCCAAAAGGCAGGTGTGACCACAATCTTGCCTTGTTGTATTCCCATATGTTGTCGCCAGCGCAATTATGAATGCTCCAGTTGATCGGTGACTGGATAGCCTGTGTGATCATGTGCTGCCAGCTCCTCTCTCTCTCCTCCTCTCTCTCTCTCTCTCTCTCTCTCTCTCTCTCTCTCTCTCTCTGTCTCCTCTCTGTAACTGCTCCCTCCGCCCGATTATCTCCCCGCTGCGGCACTGGCTACATGGTAATACGGAGAAATAAAACGTGCCTGACTCGCTGGCGAACTTGTGCGCCTTATTATGGCAATTAGTCGCCGGACCGGTCCGTGCTTGCTCATCCGCGCACCTTTCTCTCTCTTTTTTTTTTTTTTTTTTTTTGTGCAAATTTCTGCTGCCTCTCAGCTATTTGCACTGAATAAATTGTGCCCACGTTTTATTTTATTTTCCTGAAAGAGGAGACAGAGAGAGAGAGAAAAGGGAAAAAAGCTGCCAGCTGAGGCTGGAGATGAGGAGCAGAGGAGAGAAAGACTGAGGCGTAAAAAGGATGGAGAGGATTAAAGGCGAAGGAGGAGGAGGCTTGTGAAAGCCTTTCCTCTGTATGTCATTTGAATAACAGTGAGACACGATGCATATTTCCTGAGTCTCTCTCTCTCTCTTTTTCTGCCTCTCTTTCACTCAGCTGATCCTCATTTTTTATCTGTGACGTGAACTTGGACTATCCATCTATCCGCCTATCTATCTGAATCAATAAACTCACTCTGGCTCTCTGTGCACTTGCATTTTGCACAGTTCCCCATAGGTTTTGATTATCTCATTGAGCTTGGACTTGTACATGTTGCATCTATCTATCAACCCTTGTGAATTAATAACAGCGTCACCAGGAGTCTCTGTGCACTTGCATTTTGCACAGTTCCCCACAGGTTTTGCTGGTCTCAGTCTCTCTCCCCTCTTTGTCAGACTGATGGATGTTGTTGTTTTTTTAATTAGAGCTCCACTCTGATCTGCACAGCATGTTGGGCAGGTTATGATTCTGTCCAATCATGGCACCGTTAGTCCGAGCCTTGACAGCAAAGTGTTTTCAAAGTGGTCCTCAAATTGGTTGGACATCTGTTCCAGTCCCCAGAGTGATGTGGACCACAGCTCGCTGTGGGAGGAATCGAGTTCCCCCCAACGTTTGCGTGGTGAGGACTTTGAGTGTTGCGAATCCCACCGGTGGGTCTGAGCTCAGACCAGCTGCTTATATTTCAGTTGTGCATCAAAAGAAAAACAAAAACAACACTTGTCAGCGTGGGAGATCCACCATGAATCAGCTGGTGTGATTAGGTGTGGCACAGTCTTTCTGAACCGTTTCGACGTACAAAAATATGCCATCTGTGCAGTTTTGATATTGTGTTACGCCCCTCAATCACGTTCCAGTGAAAAGCCAGGCTCGTGATTTGTAGAGAAAAGCAGAATTTTATACATAAAAGGCAAAAATGTAAGCAAAGATCACTGGCTCCTATAATTACAATGCAGAGCGTCAGCGTATAACATTAATGATTCAGCAAGACCTTGAAAAATAAAAAATGCAGCTACCGTCGTGCACTCCTGTGCTCACAGTGCGTTTGATGTAATTTTGTGCGCATCAAATTTATATCAGTGTTTCTCTAGGAATGAATCGCTGTTACGTCTGAGGCCGGGCATTTAAAGTGAGTAACCTACAAGTGTGAGAGAGGAAGGCAAGGAGGCCTGTAACCTAAACTAAACCTGCTTGAGGTGTTGTTTCTCAGCCCTGTGACGGGCCTTGTCTCTTCACTTGATGCCTGTAGTATCTGGACCAGGCGTTATATACAAAAGGTAGCTAATGGTATGGCTAATATTTGAAAGATCTATTTGGGTGAAGAGATTACTGAAGAGTTTTGGTGCAGAGGCAGACTCCCAAAAGCTTTTTGCTAGCTTGTTAAGTGTTGATAAAAGTTTGACACAGTCTGAGCCGCCTCAGAATTTATATTATGCTTTTATTAAAGTTTAGATTATCCTATAAGATATAAACTTAAAATCTCACAGGATTAAGGGCACAGTCAAGATATGAACACAAACTATATTCACAGAGACTTCGCTCTCTGCTTAAACAGCCTCAAAATGCATTGAAACATACTGTCACGTCGCAGGTCTGATGCCATGATGAAAAGAAGGGAGACGCGGATTAAAGGCCAAAATAAAAGTAATTTATTGTTTAAAAAAATAAACAAAAAGGAAAGGAAAAGATGAGGTGTTTATCAGTATGCATGAGTGTGGAGTGTGGACAAGATGAATAATAGAGACAAAGCCACGACTGCCAGAGGAGAGAGACAGGTCAAAGAGGTGTCAGGTACCTGCTGCACTGAAACACAACAAATAAAAACATAATACACACATAGAATTGTGTAAAAAGTTCCTAAAAATATCAGGAAAACCAATTTTTGATGCAATCTTCACACACGAGGCAGAGTAAAAGTACATCGATATCTAGTATGCGCAGGAATGTGCAACGTCGTAATCCTCATCTGAATGATGTGTACCGTGGAGTAAAACACCTCCAACCTGTTCATTAACCTGCCACGATGTCACACAAATGTTGTGACAGATGATTTTTATACAGACATTTGTAGTTGTCAGAGTTAATCATCAAAAGGTGCATGACACCTGCAACACTAGTGCATCCTCAGAAATATACCAGCACACCATCAGAGGAGCTATCTGCCACTATGTGCATGCAAGCTATCAATAGATCCAGTCACTGCTGCAGTCACACTGGCAGCTCCAGACATCTCAGCAGCTCTGCAGGCTTTTTTTTTTTTTTACAGCTGCTATACAATCAAATAGTAAGGTGAGCTGAGCTTTTATAGACTCCAAGCTGCATGTCAAAACACTGAGAGGACGGCTACGCCTGTTGTGTTTTACCGGCTAATGTCAACAACTTTGTTTGAGTGCGGGACTCGCCGTTGTCAGCTGATGTGGGTGTACAGAAGTGTTCAGACTCTGTGGTGGTCTATACGGTCGGGGGGCTCATGACCGTTACCGTGCACATGCAGCTCTTGTTTATGGCCGACAGTCCATCCATTAAACTATTGTACAGCTAAATATGATCTGTCATTAACAGGGCTTCGCTGTAATTAGATTGCAGCCTGAGTGAGAGCTTGATGTTAAATACATTTTCTGCAATCGCTCAAGTACGTAAATCCGCAACAAATAATCCAGAAACATCACAGAGAGAGAGAGTCGTGTCCTGTAGAGCAGTATTTTGAGGTAGTTTGCAGTGTTTTGCTTTGTATCATTAACACGCAGTGACCAATATAGTGATTGAGATGTTCAAAGTCACCTTTCCCCCCCTAATCTGTGGGAGTGCCCAGCCAGCGTTCAGGACTCAGAGAATCTAATATCTGACCTCCCTTGTGACACTTTGTTCGGCTTTTCTCTCTCCCACTGCCAATGCTCTTTCCATCTATGCTGCATTTCTTCCCTGATCCTCCCTCTCCACGGTGTCTCAGTGGGAGTGGGAGTGTAATTACGCAGTCAGACGGTGTTTACAGACGCAAAAGCGCCTTAATTTATTCCAACAGTTAGCAGTAATTCCCCACTTTAATTTATAGCTCCTCCACCCAGTGGGAAAACGAGAGAAGCAGATAGTGAGAACGAGGGGGAGAGAGAAGGAGCATATGGACGTTATATTACAGAATACAGTTGACTACAACTTCTATGGGGCTTACGCACACGTAAAAGCCATCGCCGCTGGTTTTACTGCGCATTTAAGTTGTTTTCTTCCAATCAATGGTGGGTTTTAGCTTGCTCCATAATGGAGGGAGTGCAAACAAAAAAATATGTTCATGGGTGTGTTATTTGTAGCTGGGAGCCATTTGCAGCGTTACTGTCCAGTAATCACCATCATCCTTCAGCTGACAGACGATTGTATTCATGTCGGGTCAGACTGTGGACCGTGTGAAGCAGAGGAGTGAAGGGTAGTTTGTCTTTACTGTCATCTGTGATTGGGTAGTAATTCACCCTTACCAATGTGTTGCACTTCTCTTCTTGTAAACAGGTCTCTAGCTGGTTTTAGGTGTGATTTACCGCAAACAGCGAGTCTTTACAAGACAAAAGTGCATTCGCTCCTGTGTTTTCTTAACTTATAGGGCCCTCTGAAGCTGTGAACACTGGTGAGAAAACTGGCATTGATTACATTCATACTGCGGCCTCACAACAGCTACAATGGTTCTTATTGACTTTTTGGAAAGTATGTGAGGCAATGTAGAAAACCTTAATGACTGCACAAAAAGAATTATGTCAAGATACCCGAGAAAAAGAGCTTGCTGAACTGTAGCAGCTGGCGGAGAAACACTCCCCTCCATCCATACCAGTATGAAAGTGCAATATTGATGCTGCTGTTGACAGCAATTTGCAACAGCAACGAGAGTCAGAGTGGAAAAGAAAGCACAGATCAAATCTTTGCGTCGTGGGAAGTCTTAAAGAGATATATTCAAGAAAGAAATTGAGTCTGCGTAAAGAGTTTTACATTGACAGAGACGCTAAATGCAGTGTCATCTTCCCGGACTGTATTGTCATGCAGAAAACAAACACTGATAAACCGTAAAGGCTTCTCCAAATTGGACGGCCCTGATTTACATTTAGCTTGTGTTCAGACAGAAGGCAAATTGCAGTTAATGTAGAATAAGCTTAAATTCTTTAACGGGCAACAATACAGCAAGGCAAGACCATTAGTAGGAGTGCAAGAGTCAAAGCCGCAGGGGCCTGACAATGAATGTAACAAATCTTCCTGTGTGGCTGAAATGACCATTTATAATAGAAAAACACTGACTGAAGAAACCAGGAATTTTTAGTGCTTTAAAAGGCAAGACCATAATGCAGAGTGAGACATGAAGATGTTACAGATAATATAACAGAGGCACAGATTGTGGTGTTGACCGGGAACATGAAGCTGACTCCAGCGACGATGAAGACGTCGATGTGACGTTGGGTGGAGCCGCAGTTTTTACGACCACAGGGGAAGGAGAGAGCTAACCAAAGAGCAGGATTTCTGGTTTCTGCTTCAAAATCATCACGTGCACTTCAACAGATAAGCCGCATCTGTCACCGGTCACACACGCCGCGATGAAACCACATAAATTTGGCAAAGAGTCGGCTCATCTGGCAAGTCTCTTCGGTCATTAGGGCAGACTAAACGATATCGCCGGGTTGTTCTGGTGAGCCGCTGGTCAACACACGCCATGTTAAGTGCGACCTGGTTTGAGTTTGGCTTCCTTTGAAAGAGACAGGGTGGGGAAGGCAAATTGGATGGCAATTTGTAGCAAGACATTATAAATCTATTCAAAACAATAATTTGGAACTGTATGAAAATAATCAGGCAGTTGAGGGGGCCTGAATCTTGTTCCACAAAAATAAACCAACAAAAAAACGCCAAAAATTCAACACCCTTTCCCCAATACCTCAAAATAATGTTACACTTTATACCTAGTACAAGAGTACTCCATAATCAACACATGACTGACAGGGTTTGACAGCGCAACCGGAGATATCCTCTTTTTTAATCCATGTATTGTTCTTCCTTTTGCCTACATTACCCACAATGCCGCTACCCTCAGGTATACATAAGTAGCAGGCTACAGAGGTCTAGTAAGCTCACTTCTTTCTTTTTTTATTTATTATCAAACTTGTTTTTTATCCAGCTGAGACAGACTCATGTGACATACTCAGATATATAAACATACTGATGTGCATTTTAGAAGTGAAACTAAAAATTGGGCACATGCAGGCATAGAAATATAATATGCAGTATATTTAGAGCAACTTTTCTCCCTAAAAGACCTCCTCCTCTATTCTCCCAAACAATGAGACTACCCTCCTTCTGTGTCACAGATGAATTCAAGGAGTGGACCCACTTAAAGCTGAGGTGAACAAAAGTAACTTTAATGACCGACTACAGGTTGGCAAACTGCAAGTCCAAAAATACAAGTTATCCAAGTCAACAGTGGTCCAAATGAACAAAAAAAAAAAAATCAAGAACACAGAAAAAACTAGTAGCTGGAGAACAGCATGATGGTGCAACAGACACAGTACGATCAGACTAAATAACACAAGGCAGGACAACTAGATGCAGGTGAAACTAACGAGGGACAGGTGAAACAAATCAGGGTGTAACAGAGTCATAAAATGGCGGGAAAACACAACAAAGGCAGGAAGTAGAAATACACAAAACACAGTTACAAAATAAAACCTAAATCTTGGAACACATCGCCTATCGTCTGATGACGATTTAGCTTTTTTTTTTTTTAAAGTTATCTGCATTCATATGCACGTAACAGACATGTCTGTTTATGGAGATTAGCAGAAATGTATTTCTCACCATTGTCGTGTATCAGGTTGACTGCAGAGGAAGTCCTGACCGTTGGCCCCTGAGGCTAAACGGTCATCGGTCTACGAGGCTCAGACATCGACCTCTTTCAGCCCAAAAGAAAAAATCCAATATCCTATTTTTCTGACCCATTTTCCCCCCGACTAATAATCTCCACACAGTCTCTCAAATCCCCTCAAAATGTGGTTTGATTATTGGTCTGAAATCACATTTACTATTGACTGAATACACTAAAAGAAATGAACTAATCTGCTTCATCAGCACTGTGTGACTGACAACAAGCCTGACTCAAATCTGTCAAGTGTGATAACCAGAACTGCTTGAACTTTGGCAGAAAATAGTCTGTTCGTGTTCATTTTTTTGTTCATAGTAAGGAGCTCATTGGGGGAAAAAAAAATGTACAGGGCTTTCGAGTGCCGAGATTTATTATTTATATTCTTCGATCAAGCCAGATGAAGTTAGCTAAACTCTAAGCACGCCTTAAGGACATAAAAACTTGGTTAACCTGCAACTTTCTGATGTTAAACTCGGGCAAAGCTGAAGTTCTTGTAATTGCAGTTCTAAAAAATCTTTATTTAAAGATATTTAGTTTGTCTCGATGGGATCACCCTCGCTTCCAGCTCCACCGTAAAGAATCTTTGATCGGGATATGTTTGTTGTTTCTTCATTACGACCAGTGAACCGGGTTCTGCTCGTTTCACTGTTTTGCCTTGCCACTGTCACCAATTGTTGGCTCATGGTGGGAATTGTTGGGTCTCTGAATATATTTGCACGCCCAGATGTAAAGACAAAACCTCTGCATGGCCTCCAACATCTTATCTTGACTCGTGTCATCAAAATAATTAAATTCATTCTTGCAAAATGAAAGTTATGATATTATATGTCGCATGGTCACTATCAATTACGAAAGGCAAGAGGTCAAGTCAAGAGGCTAAGCTGGCTCTTACTGTGACTCCACGGTCATATCGGATGAGTTTTATGGTAGAAAGAACAAGAACAACAAACAACTTAACTTGGCATAACGTAACGAAAATATTCAGGCCTCCAACAGGTGCACCAACAGGTAAAATAAGGTGAAACCACACAACCACTCCCCCTGTGATCCAGAGTGTGCGATGTAAACAAATACAACACAAGCCATATACACATTTTGGCTCCCACAGTGCAGCCATCACTTTTTCATTTCAGTGCAGAGTCATTACCTCGTGGATGCTTCAGTACAAAAACTTCTGCTCATCTGATGAATAATTACTGCACATGTCGGAAGCCAATCGTTCCTCGAGTGTGATGTCGCCATTAAACGGGAACATAAACACTGCAGAGAGATGAGGCAGATCAATCTTGTGTCCAGACTGTGAAAAACACTAAGCGTGTTTTCAGATGCCATTTCTTGATATTTTCTTTACACGGTAAACCCAGGAATTGAAAAAAAAAGGGTATAAATCATTGCAGTAAATTTTCCACAAAAACCCTCAAGACCCAATACGAGTACATCATAAAACACAATCACAGAACAATTTGTGGATAATAAATTTAGCGTACAGTCTGTGAAGCTTGCTACAGTGGGCCGTTTCACAGCCAGTTTTACTACAAATGGCTCAAAGCCTCCTTCATCTTAAAACACATTTACATATTCAGAAATGTAACAGTATAAAGATTAAAGAACTGGAGTTGAAATGTCCCTACCTGTCACATCATCCAATTTTAAACAGTGAGATAAAACTGAGAAGAAAAAAAACAAAACATGTAACGTTCAAAGGACTGCTGGAAATTTCACATTCATGTGAAAATAAATGGGTTTTGTGAGAGCCATAATAATGTGCTTTCCAACCATATCACCTTTCAGCAGGGCCTCAAACTATAAACACAATCACGTCTCCGCTCTGTCATTCACATTTCAATGTTCGTTCTCCCTTTAAACCATTCATCCAGCGTCGGAGGCACATAAAAAACGCAATAGATCGGTAAACCACGTTAATCAGCACTTGGACGGGAGGAAAAAGAAATATGTTTTATCGCCGGATAATAAAACAAGCGTGGAAAGAGGGGAAGGAAAGAGTTAAAATGTTCATTCCAGACTTTAATATCCTCTTTTCCCATTCATGCAATCAACAAACTATCTAACAGCACTGCAAAGGGTAGTGATCCATTACAGCGTGATAACAGTCATTTTGACTAGATGAACTGAGTCAGACCACTCAACTAAACCCGGAGCAGCTGTCAAATTCAACTAAAATGACATGACCTGCTAATAAATCCTAACAGCTCTGTATATTTTGTTTGTCCTTGTGGGTAATTTCATTTTTTTTTTCATACATCTGACGTTGGTCTCTATTTCGTCCGTCCTTGTTTCTCCTATTTCACTAAATACTCCCGCTGGTGTTGCCAGAGGGAAGAGGAATTACTGTCAGGCTGGACTCCTTTAGATTACAATCGAGGTGGGGAGGGGTGGTTACTGTCTACAGTCTTCTGTTATTTCACCATACCGAGTGGCATTCCCCCGGGGACTCACCAAGGCACAACCAAATATTTACAGAGGCACACATTCTTAAATCCACATTGCAGCCATTATTTGTACCCCGCAGAGACAGATTTGAAGTATTCTTGGCACGGAGGCAGGCTGGCACAGCAGGACGAGTGAGGTAGAGAGGAAGTGAAAGGCAAAGAAACTCAGGGTTAAGTAGGTGTTTGGGCACAGCATCGCCGAATGTTGGAGGGCCAACAATATGTCTGTTGATATTTAAATTTTTTTGAACAAATCCCAGGAAAACACCAAAACCAACAATGGCGTCCTCGACAAATATTGTTTGTGTCTGATGGATGTTTTTCGCCTGTGCGAGAAGAGCTCAAACGTTTAAAAGGAAACACATTAATGAGCAACTGGGTGACATGTTTCTTCGTTCACCGTGAACACGTGGGCACTGTAGTTTATTTTAAGTCAGTTCCATACTCACAGTCCTGCTGCTGTAAGTACTCATTAGCGTGCCAAGTTCAGGTTTACAGTTGATTTTATTTATGCAGTACTTTACGGCACCAAAGACAGACACACTGAATAAAAAATACAGTTTGAACACTGTTAAAAGGCAGAAAATAAAAGCAGGTCTTAAGGTGCATCTTAAAACCATCAACAGACTCAGCTCGTCTAACGGTGTACAGCCAAGACGCCGCTACTAAAGACGCCCTGTCCCCAGCCTTTTTTCTTCAAGGTGGGACAATCTTTTTGGGGTGTGGTGTGGCCGTAAGGGGGTGAGAACTGGAAATATATGTAGGTGTTGCAGTTGAGTTACAGTCTGATGCACGAATGACTCGTTCTAGCAAACGTGTATTAATCCACAGGTGGAAATAGTCCCCAAACAAATGCACTGTTTACTCCTGCTTGAGTGACATTTGCTTACAGCTACGGTGCCCAGCTGTTTTAGGAAAACATTTAAAGAATGGATGTATATGAATATGAATTATGTCCTCAGTAGGAATAAATGGGTTTGAGGCTAACAGCTAGGGTAGGAAAATCAAAAAATAATGACAGAGAATAAGCATTATTGGTTTGGTCTTTAAATTGGATTTGTAAACAATAACAAACATATAAAATATTGGCAACCTTATCCTTTAATAGACCATAGATGGTGAGTTATTCTGAGCATAAAGCTCATCCCCTGCAACCGCTGAAGACTTGCTAAATTACTTATCAAAGGTTCCTTGTTGATGATTCCCAATTAATGATCTAATTTTCCACACCGCTGAGCTGACTTACTCTGTCCCACAACATACGGGACAGAAATATTGGAGGCAGGGAAGGGAGACAAAATCACCACGGATGCATATTGTTAGGGGGTGTGAGTGAGTATTAACAGGAAATCCTCTTTCCTCATACATCAGCGGTGCCGTACCTTCCTCACATGGACAGCAGTATGTATCACAGCATGTCCCAGCAATAAGAGAGAAGTTTCTTTGCTCCCCTACAGGTTCGCTGGTTTGTTAACTCACAGTTACAGTTCCTTCCAGGTCAGAACTGAGCCCAGTTTCCATTAAGCGTCTGCGGTTCTCAAAGTGGGCGCACCCTGGGATGCCTTTAATGGCAGGCCGCAAGATATACCACCTCATTGTAATGAGGTTTCACCTCATTAAAAAAATCAGCGACATTTAGCTGCATTAACTACATTTTCTACCCTTCAAAACAGGAAAAGAAGTTAAATATATATGTATCAAAATATCACACCTTATAAAGTCTGTTTAATATGCAGAAATGCTGCACAACTCGCTGTTACTGTTACCGGTTGCCATAGTAACACGACACGCTCAGCAGTCAGAAGAAATAAGGACGGTTAGAGGAAGAGATGGAAAGATATGATGACCACAGACAGGCTGAAAGAAATGATGATACATCAGGCCCTCAACACGGTCTGACAGGAATGACACATCGCAGCCCTCAACACGGTCTGACAGGACTGAATCTGAAACCAGCTGTCAGTGGAGGCAGACCTGCAGGTTTTGATCTCTCTCTCCACATCAACAACAGCAGCAGCAGCAGCAGCAGCAGCAGCAGCAGCATCCTCACATGTCCCCTGACAGTGCCCTAAGCCTTTAGTTTGTCCTTGTAGATATGAGCTAAGTACATGGAACATATGAGGATTTTTAAATGCTGTAATTGTTTATTTTAAGTTAAATATTTATCCTGCAAAGCACCTGTTTGGATTGAGAATATATTCTTGAACTAATTTTGATATAAAACAATATAACAGAGTGTTATTAAATCCAAAAACAGAGCATGCATGTTATGTCAGGGGTGACAGGGTCTAAAAAACTTTGGGAACCATGACACTGCAGATTATTTAAATATTATTTAACTGGTGATCAGAAAATTAGTTTATTCAGGTATACTTAATTTACAATTAAAATTAAACAACATGTTGTGATCAAAAGACTCTTTAAGCAGCAAGAAATATTGATTTTTATTCACGCCCATAGTTTTAAGAGTTGTAGGTTGTTTTGGAGCGTAAGCGTCTCACTGACTACATGACTCCTCACATATGGCAGCTTAACTTAAACACACACCATGACATAAAAAATTGTTGGTTTCTAAGCTGATTTAAAGAGAAAAGATCATTTTATTGCACATAAATGGAACATCTGCATCTGTATGTTATGCCAACTCAGATATATGAGACAAATACTTGAACATGTTCATCTGCTGAAATGTGGTGGAAGGCTCCAGACAAAGCTGGAAAACTCAACCTTGAGTTAGGATTCTGTTTTTGTAAAGTAATATATAAATCATAAATCATAGTTTTCTTTCATTTTATCGTGCAACAAATAGATTAGCAGTGTTGTAGTCAAGACAACCTAAACCAAGGCCAAGACCGGACAGTATACATGCTGTTATGTAGCTAATATTCACCAAAACACTTTGGGTGAGGCCCGGTCCGAGTCGTTGCTTTGCAATATTCACAAATTGTCTCTCACAAATTGAGCTCTTTGTGGTTGAAGAAGCCAAATTTTATTAGAGAAGATCTGGCTGGCCACGGCTTCTTCTCCTGTTTCCTACATTTACTTTAAAAGGGGGGGCAGCTGCTAACAGAAACAACATTTGGTTGCATTTGAAGCTGAAAGTTTTACCTTTTAGTGATATCACCGCAGTCCTAAAAACCAGAGTCCTCTTTGTCTGAGACCGAGTCAAGGTGAAGCCATTTAAATGATCTTAAGACTGATCCAAGACTGATGTTGAGTATTACAATACTGTAGATTAGCTCCTATTTCTAAGTCTTTATGTGGCTCTGTTGTGTGTGTGTTTTGTTTTTTTTTAATCTCCTGTAAATCTGTTTTTCAGCTTCAGAGCTTTACACCTACTCGTTGGCTTTTGAACCTGAATAATGATTAGCAGATAATTATTAAGGCTGTTTGTATATGAATGATAAAAGAAAAAAAAAGTGATGTCTGGGCTGAGAAATTATGAAATAGCCCCAGCCTTAAGTTAAGTGGTTGGCAATAACTGAACAGCAGATAATAAATACATATTTAATGAGTTAACCTGAAAGAAATGAGAGGGTAAGTGTGGCAAGATGCTTATCTGTAATTTAGCAGTGAAATGGGTGTCAGGTTGTAGGAGGTAGAAATGTTAGGTACCTTTAAAACTGTCATTTGAGGGAACAGTTTCAGCGGCACTGACAGCGCTCACTCTCCCACAGGGAACCACCGGGGAGAGAAACCGAGGGCTGCAATCGATCCAGTGATCTGCTCTGCATGTGGGCAGGGAGTCACAAGTGCAATGCAGTGCTTTATATCCCACTAACCTACATGAAATGGTTTTATGGCAGGATGAGGCAGAAAAGCTTTAGAGTTTGCAAAGAGGTCAGAGCAGCGTGCAGCTCCCTGGTGCAGTAAATGGCTTCATGCCAAGCTTTTTAGAGCAGCTCTGGACCGATGCTGTTGTTGATTTTCTGTCGCACCTTTCTCATCTGTCCTGCCTGGTGCAACATCTGCCCGTACCTCAACAGGATCAAAAAGGTCATCAGGGACAGATGTGCCCCCTTTTTATACCTCAATGTGTCCAGTGAATGACCTTTTTTTGAAACTGAGCTCACTGTTGGCGTCTCTAACTGGACTTTTTAAGCAAAATTACATCATTTAAGTGTTCCCTCAGTGTTGAAAGATAAGCTTGCTGTAATTTTTCATGTTGTCAAATAAATGCACAAAAATACCAAAAACCAACAATGGGTCATCTCTCTTTACTTTCTGACTTCCTTCTCTTGTCTTAAATGCTCTGTAATCTCCCAAAACAGCTGGGCACTGTAGTTTTTAGCAGACATCACTTAAACAGGAGTAAATAATGCAATTTGTTGGGACTATTTTCAGTTGCGGATTAATACACATTTAGTGCCCTAAAGGTATATTCCCAGCAGCAGGATTTTGTCCTTTTATCACTTCTTTTATCATCTTTTTATCCATTCACCCTTGATGCCAGACCTGCCTTTTTAATGTCTGTTTTTCCCTTTTTATTCCCCCATCTTATATATATGTATTTATACCTCTGTCACGACCTGGCTCTAAAGCCACGACAAAAGACAAGGGAGACGCGAATGGAAGGCAAAAATAGAGGTCATTAATGTTTAACCACTCAGAAAACAGAACAAACTCGCATAAAACAAAACAAAGGAAAAGATGAGGTGTGTTTATCAGTAACAAGGGCACGTGTAATCTCCGGGCCCAGGTGTCCTCTCAGGTACCTGCTGCACTAAAACACAAACACAAAAAGGGTAAACAACCAGGTGACCATCACAACCTTTTATTAATGTTCTGCTATTCTTTGATTTCTAAGCTTTTAGAAATCAAACTCTACACTCTCCCTGTTTTCTGTGACTTTGTCCTTGTTGTGTTCTCTCAATTTTAACTGGTTTGGCCTTCTGTTTAGTCCTCTGCTCTAGAAAGCACTTTGCAAACCTCGTTTTTAAAAGGTTCTATATAAATAAAGTAATTATTATTATTATTATTATTAGCTTTTTAAGGTGTTTTTGAGGAGCTCTTATGCGACAGAGGAATAAGATATCTCATCAGAACTTTACTGAAGATAAAAATATAAAATATTACCAGACTTATCCTTTCCAACACATTTCTAAAAATGTATTTGTCATATGCAGGTTAACACAATACAACAATATGTGTTGGATGACGGGAACTGATCAGCTTAGCATTAAGAGCACATTTTTAGTTAAAAAAGAATAATATAAAAATATAAAATATACTAAAATAGAATATGAGAAATATGTATAAGTGTTCAGGCACGATCAAACAAATCAAAGTATAAAAGAGCTGGAGCTGTGCAGGTGGATTGTCAAGCAAAAACAATAATAAGCACAATGAACATATATCTTCATTCACTATTTGAGAAAATGTGCCACAAAATGAGTTGTGTGTATCTGTTTGTACTATCTATGTACCCAGGGAAGAATAACTGTGAGGTAATGCTTGAGGAGGAACAGTGAATTAATAATGAAGCCGCCGATTTCTTCCTTTATCGTGCATTATCAAACCCACAGGAATGCTTTTTCCACTTTCAGCACACGCAGTATATGGCCCATAAATGCACTGTTGCTGTGAGGCTTGAGTGGTCGCTCTAGGCGCTCTGCTGTACACATAAACATCAGCTCATAAGAGCAGCGCCGACTCCACAATAGAGCCGATTGTGTTTCCTGTGAAAAGGTGGCTTCTGTGCGCTGCATGTCGGCCCTGTGTGCGCTTGTAAAAGCACTCATGCATTACAAGGGCTTGACCCAGATCGCAGATAGACATGATAATGCATGACAGGTTGTTCTTTTTGAGAGCCCTGTGTCCTAAAAGGCAGACCAGCCATTCACGTCCTCCATGTCTGATACCCTGATGAATAAAGGAAGAGTCTGCTCCAGACGGCTCAGTTTCCCCTTTAAGTTTCACTGTACGTTTATTTAAATCTATAAAATAAATCCACACTGCATGTGACGATCACAGAGTATATATTCAGTAACTGCTTTTCCAGGTATTCCTTTACAGATGTATGATGCGTAAAATACTTAAACGTTTCTTATGGCTGCACTATTGCGTCAAATAATATGTGTCTATGTGTGCATCATTTTGTACATATTATCCTACAAACTTTAAGACTGCCACATTAATTTCAAGTAAACTTAAACACAACAGAACAAAGCAGAGTTCAAAAGGTCAAATATTAAAAAGGGACTTCTAGCTTTTGACATGTAAACATTATATTTGCAGAAAGCCCAACCAAGACCTCACTGCAGTTACATGAAGTGCTAAAAATACTTGCAGGATATGCTCACATAACAGCATGTCAACTTAAGCACAGTTTCCATGGCATCTGTGAGCATATTCAGATTATATTTATTCATTATAAATGGGGACGTGTGAGCGCGACATTAAAGATGCATAGGAACCGCTTATCCCAAAGACTTTGCAGTCACTCTCCGCCAAACAAACAAAGATAATGTATTATTCAAATAATCTCATGTTGTGAAACTGTACCGCAAATTCCTCTTGCTTTGAGTTATTCGGAGTTAATGAGGCTGAATATATCCTGTGAGTGGTGTCATCTGAGGGACACGTACTCCATGTGGAGGGGACGTGACAGACCTAGTAGGACATTTACATTTTATAGTTCAGGACTACAAACCCGTTGTGACCTTGTGAACATAATCCAACAATCTGACTGCTCTAGTGATTTTTAGTCAACAGGATTTAACTTGTTTTCATTTTTTGAAGTTATTAACCTTGAGGTTTTTGTTGAGTTGAAAGCACCAGCAGCGACAGCAGGCCTTCAGGTGCAGCTAATACTGTAGTCTGGGCTGCTCCTCGGCTTCTCTGGAGGTACTGTGAGCATGCTGAGCAGAGAAAAGGGTTCGGCTGAAGTAAAATCATTCAAAACCCAGCTCTGTGAAACGCCGAAGCTGTGCAGTATGGGTGGCCTTGGGAGCTCAACGCACTGCAACTCAAGAAAAACACATGCAAATAGACAAAACACAAGTAAATGAATAAAACATCTTCATCAATTTGACAACACATGCGGCACAGTTGGAAATAGGAAAACACTGCAAATACAGAAACATGCTGCAAATATGGAAAACACAATCACAGAAACACTCAAACAGGATCAGCAAAAGGCACTAAACGAACAACGGCAGATTAACAGCAGACAATTTAAATAATATCTGAATCATGCAATCAGAATATTAAAATTAAAACAACAAAAGGGGGAAAAAACTTATCCATTCAGGTTTGTCCTTATTTTCCATAAAATATAAATTATAGTGGTTATGAAAGAATGCTGCAACCAAAATATTCTCTTAAAACGGGCTAAATGTTTCAGAAATGAAACTCTGCACTGCGTGTTGAGTCGAGAGTTTGTTGAGAGGCATTTAATCTAAAAAATCGGCAAAGCCGTGGATCATTGGGGACCTGAGGTGGGCTGAATGACGCCTGGGTGCTTAAACAAGCCATCTGTAACGGCACCTACCTGTCAATCAAAGCTGCCATGCTTTTAATTCTGCATAACTTCAAGCCTTAATATAGTTTGAACAAGTGAGTTGTATAAAAATTCAGACTCAGTACAGATGTCATGAACGGGGAAATTAGCTATAGAGACCAAAACTGTCTTTTGTACCAGGCTGTAAACATGTTTATCTCTGCTGTGAAGTTGGACTTTTTAACATGACGGCTGCAGCCAGCCTCAAGTGGTTGTTCGAGGAACTGCAGTTTTTGGCACTTCACAGCCATGGAAGTTGGCGCTTGGCCACAAACCATGCCAACAAATAAAACATCCCAGATGTTCCCAGATTTTAGTTTCCCGTTGTGTTTTGTGTGACTTGCAGCTTTCCTGCATTTGTTTGTATTCTCTATTTGCAAGTGTTGTCCACCTATGTTGAGCTTTGAAGGCCACTTCTGTAAATTTCGATGAGGTTTCGCCTCTGATCATTCAGTTAGAACGCTGCAATACATGAGACATTACGGAGAATCGATAATATGAAGGCTACAGTAGGAGGTCAACATATTCTTGAGCTGTTCATATCTGGTACATGTAAACACACGCGCTGGATACATTCATGAGTGTCTATAATCCATCTGAATCTATGTGCTGGTTGGTATTCATCTCTCTATAATCTAGTCTGTTAACGTTTCTCGCTGTCTCCTCAAGCGTTTAACCTTGTCAGAGATAGGCTGGGATCCATTAAGATTGCCTGAAAGGGTTGAGCATTACAGGCTCATTTAGAATGACTTCCATTTTTAATAAACTGCTCACAGCCCTGCAGATCAGATACCGAGGAGGTGCACTTAACAATGCCGGAGAGATAGATATGCCTCATAATTTATATTACACAAAAGCTTAGGAAATCATACCAGTGCACCGTCCATGATTTTACCCCCCTGTTATTTTGTTCAGCTCCTTCCTCCTCTTTGTGAGAGCTCTTCTTCACGCCCCGCGCTCTCAGTTTGACATATTCATACATGTTTAAAAGCTGCCTCGTCATCTTTTCAGGTTAGCTCTGATGTCACTTTTTATACGCTATAATAAAGTTTACCTTTTTTTCTTTTTTTCACAGATTTTGTTTGTACACGGCATCTCCGCTGCCAGCTGAACCTTTAACTGTCTGAACAGGCTTGTTAAAGTGGATCACTGGCAGAGAAACCGTCCTGTTGGATATTAACAGTGGTGATTTTACATCTTTACAACACACTGGTAGCTGTATCACTGCACGATCACGCCTGAAAAGATGGACGTGTGCGGAAAGGTAATGAACATAATCTCAGCTGAACCAGAAATGATGGGAGGAGAATAAAGTGGACGGGGTTAACAGACAGTGAGAGGGGCGATGGGTGCCAGAGGGGAGGGTGAGGTTAATGGAACTGGTGGAGTAAAAAGTGTAGAGAAGGCTGTTTAAATGGTATGTGAATTGAAAATGCCTCTTTAGCTGCTGAATCAATACGCCCTTTCTCTGTTCTGAGTATGTGTCGGTTAGTGAAAGCTCTTTTACTTAGAGGGGTGAGAGGGTGGAGGGCAAACACAAAGTGAAGACATTTCTATCAGCATGCATAGCTCTTATAAAATCAAAATACAGTCAGCTCTGTCGCTATCCTCCCAGTCAATTTAGCAAAGCTGCTTGAGAAATCTGCATTCTTCCTTCCAATACCTGTTTGACTGATCTCTGTGATTAAGTGAAAGCATCTCAACGTGCACTGCATGACTCCGAAGATCTATTCACAGATGATGGCTGCTGCAAAATTAAAGCCGCTTTTGTGTCAATGCCACTGAGTCACAGGACAAAGGTAAAGAGGAAGGAAGTAGATGTGCACGACAAAGGATCACTCTCCAACACTCAGCATTTACATAAAGCTTAAGTGTACGCCGATCCTCAGTACAGAGAGGAAGAGGAGTCGCTCATCAGCTGAAAAAGTATTAATTTTCACACCGCCGTTAATATATAAACTGTCACTTCCAGGTGAAAACCTCCTAAGTGGTTATTTTTAATTTAAACTCCAATTAAATGAAGCTGTAAGCTATGAAAATTTCTTGACCCTCGGGTTAATGAAGCCTCTTCAACGCGACAACGTAAACTCAAACAAACGATGTCATCCTGTTCAAAACTTAGTCCCTGATATGTTTAGTTATCAACCAACAGCAGTGATAGTAAACAATGCCTGTATCATAACAAGTTTATGGTCCTTCATGTATTAATTTATCCGACCAAAAGCAACAACACACCAGAAAATGTTTAATTGCGGCAAAAGGAGGACTTTGTGTTTAAAAGAGTTATTCTGGTGATTTAATATTGCACATTTATAAAGTTTGGGGACACAAAATCGGTGCAGCAGATGCTGCCAAGTCTGGTTCCTGCAATTCCCAGAATGCAACTCAACGAGAATCATCCATCAGAACGTCTCTACCAGTTTTCAAACTCAGTGTTTTCCATTTATCACACAGGTTTCCTGTCATATTGTCAAAAGTCTCAAGCTCGGCTCAAGATTATCACCCTGATGACATCACAATGACATCGTTAGGGTTGTTTTCTTGAGAGTTTAGAAAGCTCCACCAGAGTCACAGTCAGTTAGTGTTTGTACCACAGGCGTTTTGGACCACTGGGAAGAAGAGAGAGGCTTTCAGGCCCGGGGTGCATGGGGAATGCTGAGTGGAGCCATGTTGTGCTGGCAATGTAACCAGGCTCAGCAGCCTCTGTGGACATAATGGCAGAGGCGGAGAGACCGAAGAGGACATTGCTGGAGGAAGCTAAGAAGAGAAAATGAGAAAGTGACTGAGCAAGAAGCCTCCGGACAAGAGTAAATCTGGGACTGACTTTTGGTCGTTGGTGAGAGCTTGGTGTAACAAAACGCTGAGAAACAGACGCCGAGCTGAGCTTCTAGATGTTGGACTAGTAAGTAATATTAGCTGGCTGCTATGTCTTGTGTTGTTGCTCTTGCTGACATTTCTGCACAGTGTTGTATATAATACAATGACGTCATCAGGATTGTTTCCCCGAGGCTTTAGAAAGCTCCTCCAGAGTCACAGACGACATTATACAACTGTTTTAACAGGTCGAGCAGGGCTCCCAACAAACGCGTTAACTGACCTTCACATCTAAAACTGAAAGAGCGCTTCTTTAAATTCACTCGTCACATAAATTTTATTCCTCCAGTCTAATAATTCTGTCACAAATCTCATACACACAAGTCAATATCGTTGTCCGGATGCTTCCCCATGCCGCCCACATCCACATTTTGTGCCTATTGAACTGCTTAATAGAGGAATCACAGACCGCATCTGTATGTGTGATCTGCTCTGAAAACTCATCAATAAGTGAATTATTCCTACAGTGTGATGGTGCTACTGGTAAATGTTTCCCCCCCCCCTTTGTGTGTGTGCTGCGTTGACTACACTCAGTTGTTGGGTCCCTTCCAAGCCGCACGCACTGTAATTGATGATTTTGAGCAAGTGTTCCATCCAGCTCCGTCTTTGTCGTGCTCAATATATTACATTTATTCTGTGCAAATCATCCACCCAGGGATTGATTTGATTAATGATTCAATGACACATTATATTCATGTTATCCATTGCTTCTCAATGGCTCGCTGTGCTATCGGTGCCAAGCACCCTACTGACCCCCGGTGGTGTTTAATTTATGGTGCAGCGCTCAGGACCATGGATAGAGTTCGTGAAACTTATCAGTGAACTAACAGAGCATTTTGGGTCCCTGATGGCCAACATTTCGTGACATATCACAAACCACATATTTTAATAGCCTGTTAAATATTTCATTAAGCACTCTCATTAGTTAAAACACTTAGTGTACAGTTTTTAACACGCTGCACAGCTGCACAGAAGCGGCTACTCTGCTATATGCAGCACACAACTGCAGACCTGTTTGTCGTGCAACACTACGTTTTATTGCTTCATTAAAGCTGCAAGGTCTCACACTACAAGGGAACGTAACTCAGTGCAAAATATTATTGTCCACAAGATCACATTTTTACATTTTGGTACGCTGCAGATCTAATAACAGCTTTCGTAGCACTTTCAAAGGTGTCTGCTGAACTGTTAATATTCTTAAGATGACATTTTAATTCCACCCTCTAATTAATATTTAATTCTTTACTAAATCTAAACGTAGTTTGGATTTACTGCGCCAACACATCTGTTTCTTTTCTTCTTCTTCTTTTTTTTTTTTTTTGCTGGCTTTCATCTTTGCTGTACGTGAAAGTGTGAGTTTTTTCGAGTAAACATTTGTGTCTTCCAGCAGAGACAAAAGTCTTGCCCTTCAGAAGGTGCAGCTGTTTGTAAGCGATGTGGTGCCAATAACAGCGGCCTTTGCTGCAGCGCACAGTCGGTGGAATATGTGAAGCGAAGAGTTTGATTAGCCCAGAGGCTCAGCCGGGAATTCGTCTGCTGCCAGCAATCAATGAGTGGGCTGCAAAGCATGCCAATCAGTTTTATTGGTTTCTCCTTGCTTTTGTGTTATCACATGCATCATCACCACCAATATAATATCACCCCCCCTTCTGTGGCTCTATGGCGATATCATCATCATTTCATCTTTTTGAAATATCTCAGCAACTATTTGATCGTTTGCATTGAAATCTGGTGCAGATATTCATGGTGCTCAGAGGATGAACCCCACTGACTCTTGTGCACTATCAGTTTATCATTTGTGGTTTTGTGAAATGTCACAACAACTATTGGACCTTTGGATGGATCCCATGAAATTTGGTACAGACTGCTATCAATGGCGCCCAGAGGGTGAACCTTAAAGGTCCCATATTGTACAATTTTTCTGTGTTTTATTCCATGTTTTGATACATATTTCTGTGGTCTTAAGTACCCCCCAAAAACATCTCATTATAGTTTTACATCCCTTCTATCTCTCTGGAGCTCTAAGAACTGGGCAGGTTGTCTTATTAAAGTCCCAGTGATTAACTTTTCTACTATAAAATAACAAATGTTAAATCATTTCAATGCTACACTGACTTGTAATCCAGTGATTGTACTTTGTACACATGTAACTTTGTGCTCTGGGTACGTAACATTCGAAATACCAGCTATTTCGCTGATTTTGCTGAAACTGGATCGTATTTTACGGACAAAAAGCTTTCTGGTTTTCCTTCTGATGTCCTCCGGCTGCTCCACCTCAACTCAACTAATATTAGCTCAGTTTGTTAGCCCGGCTGCCTGGACTGTGAGCTCAGAGCAGCACAGGAGTGTTAGTGTTTGTGCCACAGGGAAGAGGAGGTTTTCAGGCCTGGGACACTGGGGAATGCTGATGGGGAGCGGAGTTGGTGTCAAGCCAACAGAACTGAAGTTGGACAAGCGGGCAATGTTACCGGGCTTAGCGGCCTCTATGGACATGATGTCAGAGGCGAACAGGAGGTTGATGGAGGAAGCTATGGAGAGAAATGGAGAGAACAAGAAGCTGCTGGACAAGAGTAAATCTGGGACTGACTTTTAGTTGCTGGCGAGAGCTTAAAAGACTGGACGACAGACGCAGAGCTTGGCTTTTTGCTGTTGGACGAGTAAGTAATATTAGCTGGCTGCTATGTCTTGTGTTGTTGACCTTGCTTGATGTTTGGGGGGCACTAAATCGCAAAACCACCAATTTCTACACGGTGTTATATATAACCTTACGGACGGTTGGCGTGGGTTGGCTGAGCTGGAGGCGTGGCTGAGGGCACTGACTGTATAGTTGTGACATCACACCCTTATGGAAGTCTTGACGGCTTGTTTAAAGGCACAGTTTCTGAATAAATGTGTGCATTTCTCTGTGGATCGAGAGATTTGATACTTTCACAATATATAGCACATATACCTGCTTTCTAATAAAAAAAAATGGATCCCTCACTTTTAATGTGACTGATGACCTGCAGAGCTGCTAGCACGGCTGTAGACTCTGTTCTACAACCATTTCAATCGATGATATCTCTATTTCATGTTCATATTTCAGTTTTGTATTGTATATTCATCACATCCAACTCAGAGTCAACAGAGGTGTTCCACTCACTGCTTCTCTTTAGGGCCACAAACCCTTTACTGCACAGTGTCTTGTCTGCAGGCTGTAATTTAGTGTCTTGTCCTGTGTAATGAAGCTTTTGTATCATTAGGGCGGACACTGTGCCCTGCTCTTTGTGTCCTGCTCTGTGAATTACTACCTTGTCCTGAGCGGCATTTAATGGGGAAAGTATATCAGGTAACAGTCTAAATTCAGTGCCGTTGACAGTCATGTATGACATCGAGTAAGAAAATAATCAAGTGATCCAATATTTGACATTTACAAAAGTGTTTGTGTCTTTCATAGCAAATGAGAGAGGGAACGCTAAAGATGAAGGGACAGATGAAACAGCACACAGCAGCCACCTAATGGTACAATAAACTCATTACACAGAGTGAGATACTGTAGCCTCCTGCTAACAAGCTAACTAAGAAGACAGGCCACGTGTGCGCCTTTTCAGGAAGATTAATAGAGCGTTATTACACAAGGACAGCTAGAAAATCATCTTTGGTACAAAGACAACAGTACAGTACAAAATGTGCAGTACAGTACAGCAGGATATGAGCATCACAAGCTGCAGGATAAAGTGACTGCTTGACTGAAGATAAAGTGCTGAGTGAAGGTTAAACTCACTCTCCTTACTCCCCTATTAATGCCATCTAACATGCTTTTACTATAAAAGAAATTCCAGTCAGAGATTTCAACATGAGGCTCAGGAATTTCAAGGACACGAAGACCACACTGAAGAACAGAAATAAATAGGCAGAGAATAAGCTCAGCAGTACTCAGCCTATTATCTGCAGGGTCGAGACTGCCTATAACCAAATTCAAATCATCTGCACTGAATTTGTTATTCAGTGTTTTTTGACAAAGGACACGGAGCACCCGAGTACAAGATGTCATTAAAAATCAAATCTTGAATCTGCGACTGCTGGGAAGGAACTCGATTCTACGCTTTGATCAAGACAACAGCAGAATTCGACACTGTTATTGAGTTTCAACCGCAAACTGTCTTTGGTTTGGTGAAGTATCTACAGCATAATAATTGCTGTTTAAAGCAGCGGTGTTTAAAGATAAAAGACCTTCATATCCAGAGGGGAGCGACTCTGAAACCTGGCTGACGATCAGATAAATCTGAGATGCTCAGAAATCCACTCAACCTCTAATTTCGTCTTTTTTTTTTTGTGCAATATGCTAAAAAGGTGCTTCATGACGCTCAAAGTCTCTGTGAACATTACTGACTGTGGTGACAGGACTATTGTAGACAGATGTATTTGAATAACAGTTTATAAATAGGAGATTAAACTGTTGTAAAAGGTCTCATCCTGCAATGATATGTCCTGATTGTTGGGATGTATTTATGTTAAGGTTTGTATTCATTCATCAATGTGCAAACAACTGGTAGAAGTCTTCTCAGAAGCCCGGGACAGATACATCTGTTCCTGAAGCCTTAGGATGAGCAAAGGATCAGCATCAGGAGAACCTAAATGCTGATCAGAGATACAATGAAGGATGTCCAGAGAAACGTAAAGGAGTATATTAAGGCTGTGTCTTTCTATGTTGAATGAGATTGTCTGTGGTCTCCACAGTGCTGATAAACCGTGAACTGAACATCAACTTTGTCTCTTGGTTCAGAAGATCCTTCCTGTCACTGATATGTATCCTGAAATGGTGGTCATACATCAGGATGTTGTTGGAGCGGCTTTTGTCAAATGGTTAAAAGGATATCACACAATAATTTGATTACACTTTAAACCAAGCGGCAACCTCCACTGCACTTCATCAAACGTCCACTCGAGGCTGGCTACAGAACGAGTTAATTGCCATAAGTCCCCATGTTAAAATGTCCAACTTCACAGCAGAATTTTTATATAACTCACCAGTTCAAATTATATTAAGGTTTAAAGTTATGCATTGATTGACAGGTAGGTGCCATTACAGATCAGATCTGATGACCCACGTCTTTGGCAATATTTAGATAAAATAGGAGGCAGAACAGGCAGGAAAACATGGACAACAGTACTAGTGGATCTCAGTGTATTTGGTGCTGACAATGTCCAAACTAATGAAGGACTCTGATTGCAAGCAATGCACAACACTTGAAAGACAAAACACCACAACTATCTATTTAAAAGTAATGTTTATTTTGCACCAACCAAAAAAAATCTTGGTGCAAAAGATAAATTTCCCAGTTACGACATCAGTGACAGTGCATCTCAGTAAAATAGTAATGCTAAAAAAAAAAAAAAAAGAGAGAGAGAGAAAAGAAAAATGTAATTTACTACAACAAAAGAATATCAACACCAATAAAAGCACAGCACATTTAAGTAAAAATTTCAATGCTCAAACACAAACAACCAGTTTAACTTCCAAAAGACGAAGGCGCCGAACAACAACGAGAAAATAATACCATAACTTGCAATAATGCTTCATCTGGAACAGAAATATCAGCCATGATCAACCTCCCAGCGTCACTCATGCTCTCGCACACTCACACACACACACACTCACACACACACTCAGACTGATGGTAACACAACAATAGCCAATTCAAATAATCCCATTTACCACAGCATCAAAATCAGTTACATGTAATAAATATCAGTGAAAGCACCTTTAAAGCTGAAATGTGTTTAATTGATCAACTGACTGTGCAACATGTAAAAAAAAAAGAGAAAACAAATCCAATAAAAACAAATTACATCAGGAGACTAAGATACCATTAAAACAGCTGTCAACTTTTAAATCATTACATCTTCTTTTTGCTTTAAATCAAGGGTGAGTATATACATATATATATATATTTTATGGGTGACCCTTACAGCCCAGGTGACAGCAAGAACACTGCAACGATATTTCACTGTATCAAATCAGATTGTGTGTACGTGATGGCCGCATGTGGCGCTGGTCTGACAGGGTGACAGAAAACTGTGACGCCCTTTTTTTTTTTTTTTTTTAAATTCACAAGCCTGAAGGCGACGCTCGTGCAAAATCACCAAAATGGATTTTGCTCCAAACACTCAAGCTACACTCGGTAGCATAAAAACATTCTGGGTGACGTCAGCGAGCCCGAGAGAGAGAGAGATACCAAAAAAAAAAAAAATAGAAAAAAGTTCTGACGGTTAATCATCACGACAGATTAGCATGCGAGAGATTTTCAGACCGGCACGATAATGCGAGAAATTTACAGCAAGGATGACGAGAGAAATCACACTCCATTTCATGATTGTGTCTGTGTCTTAAACCATTACTTGTTTTTTTTTTCCAGGTGCTACTGTTGGACTGTTACTGCGACCACTTCAAGTCAAACTCGGATTGTTTGTCGATATACTTCGATCATGACATGCACCACTGAGTCCATGGTAGTGTATCGGAGGTGCGCCTGCTTCGCGATCTTTTCAACAGACTACAGCGATTTTCACCCTGTTGTTACACATCTCAACGTTTCCTTTCTCTCTGCGCTTAGTCCTTCCAGCAATTTGCCTTTTTTTTTGTTTTGTTTTTTTAACCATTTGATCATTCACATTCACATTTTTTGCAAATAGTGCAAACATCTGGATATTTTTGCTTAACCAACACAGTGGAAGTTTCCACAATGCTGCTCTCCTTACAGAGCAGAGTGCCGACATGCGGCCCAGCAGTTGTGGCCAAACCTTTGCTGTTTATTTTATTCATTTTTTTGCCAATCTTTAGGGGCGTTCAGACAGGATCCGGTGCTGTGTCGAAAACGCAGGTTTTCCATTGATTTGTGTGTAGGTAGTCCGTTTGTGTCCGCTAAAAAACGCAGCGACTTGCGGTGGAGAAATTAAGCCAACTTTTGGAAAAAAACGCAGCCAAACGTCACGTTGCTCAGAGCGGTTAAACCTTCCACAGTCGGCCTGAAATGTCTCTGAAACTACAGACTATCCAGGTGAATTCATGGGCTAAACACTGATACTCTACCGGTTGTGTCCTGGCTTTGTTTATTTCATGTACCAGCTTCTAAATATGTGCCTGGCTCGCAATTTACGCTGCAAAATAGTGACACAAAGAAGTTTAATTTGGTTTGTGTCCGATGGGTAAGAGACTTAGAATGATCCTGATCCTGTCTGAATGTCCCCTTATAAACGAGGCAATGGTACAAATAACTTGATACAATCAAAGGGTTACGCCTGCTAATTTCTGGAAGGACTATTCATTTGCTAATGTGCAAATTTGTGTGTATCCACAGCGGCTCAATTGATATATATTCACTGCTTTGCTGTATATATGGCTTCTGCTCATTTATGGCTCCTTTTTCCCTTTAACCCTATGTAGCCAGGCACTGTTTCTTTTACCCACAGTGAATATAGGTAACTGTCTCATTTGTTTAACTTTAGTGTGTGATGTCACCATATTATGGTGAGAAAATACTGAATGTTTTTTCCCCCCCAAGGCCACAGATTTTTAGACCTTTATCATCTTCTCTCAAGAAAAATACATGATTGATTTGGGGAGGATGTGGCATGATGAATGAAGTTTTGTATTCATTCGATTTTGTATTGAAAACTTAAAACTAACCTAAACCAGTCTTTTGGTTTGTCAGTATATTTTATTTTTTGGAACCGGGGTGACCCTATCACCGCTGGAGGACATCGTGTTGCCAGTATAAGCACATACCACTTCATTTTCCTTCTGCTATGTCCCCCTGCCGTCTAAGCTAGCTCTGCTTTGGGGTCACAGTTTGCTTTGGCTGCGCTTTGGGTGCTGTTGCAGAGGCAGAGGAAGAAGTGGAAGAAGAGGAGGAGGAAGAGGATGAACTCCATCTGGTCTCTACGCCCGTGCTTGTCATCTTCAGCTTTCGTCGTTTTGCAAGTGGAGCGTTGTCGACGCTTTTCAGAAAGAAGCCCTCTCTCTTACCGCGGTTGAAAGCCTGATGAGAGAGGAACAGAGAAGAATAAGTTAGATGAAGCACACTTAACATCTTTTCTCAGAGAAATTAGGTGCACAATGCCGTTACCTTGTAGGTAGCGTTGACATAGGTGCGGACAGTAGGCCCGCTAGACTCAAGAACATCAGGAGTGCACAAAGGAGTGGTGGACATGGATGCTCCGCCCTGCAGCCAGCTGTTCTCTTTCAGATCAGAGAGTTTGAGACGGTTTTCTGGATCCACTGTGAGCAGACCTTGAGTCATCGAGGGAGGGGTTAAAACAACAGACGAACACAAAGACAAAGGAACAAGGTATTAGGAAATCTTGCAAGGAGAGGGTGTGGAAAAAAAAAGAATACATTTTATCAACCGTCACATTTTCCAACAGGACAGACAGAAACGAAACAGGTATAACTTCATGCATCGTGAATCTAAAGCAACACATCATATACCTTTAACAAGCTCTTTGGCATCCTCTGATACGCCCTTCCAGGCCTCCCCGTCCAATGAGAAATCGCCCTCTTTTATTTTTTGCATGATGTCAGCAGCAAATGACGAGGTCATCCCCCGCTGCTCGCTCTGAAATGGCACCTGGCCTGACAGCATGGTGTACTGATGAAAACACACACAGAGGCGTTAATGATCCAGTCGGCCTGACTGATGTAACAGAATTAACAAGTTTTAGGCTAAATTACCAGGATGACCCCGAGACTCCAGAGGTCACAGGCTTTATCGTAACCTGCGCTCTCGAAAAGTTCAGGTGCGGCGTACTGCAGCGTGAAGCAGGGGGTCTGCAGGGGGGCGCTGCCCGCGGGGCAGAGGCGGGCGAATCCAAAATCTATGACTTTCAGTACAGAGTCCTCACCCTCATCTGCAAACAGCACGTTCTGTAAGGTAAACACAGAAAATGGATGGTCATCCTCTCTTCTTCAGGGCTCCATTTTCCTGACAGCACAAAGACTAAATAGTACTATTCTTACTAAGTTAGTGTGTCTTGAATCTTAATCTATACTTGTGCACACGCGAGGCATGAAGCTGGGGGTAGAGGTCAAACAGATGGGAGTTTCATTCAAATCAAATTTAGCTGCTGATATTTTGCTGAAAATTAAATTAAGATGCCAGAAGACTGAAGCTATTTCCACCTCGCTTGTCTCCCCATGATTCATTATTTGGTGAGTCTGTCCACAACTGTTGGCAAACTCAATACTTAAAGAGGAAATGTGCAGGACTCGTGGTATAATGTAGATAAACTGTTTTAATCAAACACTCTGCAACCGGTAAACGTGTTTAGATTGGCATCAAAAATAAAAGTTTATGCAATTACGACAGGCGTCTCGGTGAAACACAGCGCAGAACTAAAAGTTAATGGGTGATTCTTACCACTATCTGTCATTCACAGCAGCTTTATACTACATGAAAGCATTTTCCTTCAGTCAATTAAATCCTGCAGCCATCTGAAGACGGCAGGATATGTGTGTGTGTGATAAATCTTCATTTTGAAGTGCCACGCTCGCTGCAGCAGAGAGAGCATTACGCATTGTTGTCCACGGTTTACCTTGATTAAATCATGTGCAAACGACACCACGAAACAACCACACCAACATCCCCACATGTCAAACTTGTCGGTTAAAACTACGCAACACTTCCTCAGGCGGCTCAGGAGACATGAGCGGAAAAATACTGAGACAATTAAAACTTCCTCTTTCTCACCACATTACTCCAATAATTCCACGAGCCGTAGCTTCCTGCCTCGTTTCTAACTTAATTACTGTAATGTATTTTTAATTTCAAAGAGCAGAATTATGGTTGTAATAACGTTGGACTGATGTTTTCGTCTGAATAGAACCATACACACACACACACACACACACACACACACGAGAGTGGATACTTTGAGGGATGAATGAAGACGTGAAAACTCAGCTCACCTCTGGCTTCAGGTCTCGGTGCACGACTCCGGCCTCGTGCATGAAGCTGACGGCTGAGACCAGGCTCTGCAACAGCTGACTGGCCTCCGCCTCGCCGAAGAGTTTCTTCCTCCTGATCCTTTCCAGCAACTCCCCACCTCGCAGAAGCTCCATCACTAAATACGTGTGGTACTGACAGAGGCACAAAAATAAGACTTTATGCCACAGTTACGTTGATATCCGTATAAGTTACTTGAAAGTACACACAGTATATTCACTATTTGCTGTAGGGCCTGACCAATACTGGAATTTTGGGGCTGATATCAGGGCGAGAAAACCCAAAATATATCGGCATATATGGGCTGTAGTTTGTCGTGTTAGTGTTCTGGTAACTGTTCACATCATTCTTGGTGTGTTTCCTCCACTTTACCTGATCGGTATAGACTTCATGCAGCTTGACGATGTTTGGGTGAGACTCACATTGCCTCAAAGCGGCAATCTCCCTCTGCGTGTTAGCCTCCATTCTAACAGATAAACGTAACACTCAGTGTTAACGAGGACGTTCTGAGACTTACACCATCAGATGGTGCAGAGATACTGTAAAAGCGCAGTAAGGCAAATTAAGACATCACATCTGCACTGACCTGCGGCTGACGATCTTGACGGCGTACTCGTGGTTGCTCTGCTTGTGTCGGCACTTCCTGCACACCGAGAAACTACCCTCGCCGAGGGGTGGACCGTGAAGACAGAGCTCATAGTGCTGAAAAAACTGGGATTCCTGAACAAAGAAGGGACGGTGTGAGTCACTGTTCAGGTTGCAGCAGTGTAAAAAGGATCTGACTCTTTGGTGTGTGTTGATCAATATTTGATACAACCTGAAAAGTCAATATTTACCCTGAGAAGAGTTTGCTGTAGAGGAACATGCGATTTTATATTTATATATATATATATATATATATATATATATATATATATATATATATATATATATATATATATATATATATATATATATATTGGGGTTTATATAGAAATAAAATTCTATTTTTTATCGTCTATCATTGTAACGAATTGAGTATATTTTTATTTCTGGTCTACTTAATTCTATTACTATTTTAGTCTTTACACTCAAACTATTTTAATATGCTCACCTTGCTTTTTTTAACTGCGAGTTTGATTTGGTGGAGGAACTTTGCAGCTGTCAGCTGGTGGTCTTGTGGTTAAACCATGACCTGAACTCTATTCACACGTTTCTTCTCTATGTTTTTTCTCTGCCGAGACTCTCTGTGCTCTATAACTACAGACTAACCCTGTGAACTGTGTCTGAGCCAGCTGCCCACCGTGATTTTTTTCTTTTCTTTTCTTTCTTGGTGCACAGAGGAAGCGAAAGTGAAAGTTACGTTCTGCCTGAAGTGTAAAAAAAGTATTTTTGGCTCATTAGAAAACTGGCGGGACAAATTGGACTGTGAAGAGCCGCCACAGTCTAGGTAATTCATGGGAAACTCTAAATCATAATGTGGGGTTTTTTTTACATAATAAACTTGTGATTCACATTTTTGTCGTTGAATAACACACAACAGTGACTAGGTCCGATTTCTTCTGTAGTATTTAAGAATGTAGCTTTACAGCCTGCCGCCTAATGTGATAAACATCAATTAGACAAGCTAACTTGAGTTTTCCATTCCTAAACAGCCATACAATATAATGCTATCAGAACATAAATCTGGTGATAATTATTGATAAATAGTGTCTAGACTTTGATCAAATATGACAAAACATGCTCTGAAGGTCAGCCAACAACTCGGCAACATAAACCAGTTTCTCTTCCTGTCTTGCTTCCTGTTTGTCCTAAATAATGAGCCTTATTTAGACGCTATTTTACATCTGTCTAGATTACAGTCTCTCTACCATAAATGTGAAAAAGAACATATAATGTCCAGATTATTTAAAACCATAATCCAACATGGCTTTATAAGTGAAGATCCACTGGTTCAAGATCCATACCTCTAACATTGCACTGCGTTGGACAGATGCTGAACCTGGTCGATCAGCACCAACCTGGGATTCTACAAAGTCTCCCATGACCGCGTTCTTATTGAACAGGATGGAGGGAGCAATAAAGGAGTAACCCTGAAATAACAGAGAAGCAACGTTAGGTGAATGTAGTAGTTTACTTTGAGTGAGAGAGAAAGAGAGACAGAGAGATCATTTCAAAACAACCTAAAAACAATATTACTAAGAAAGAAATTCAAATATATACCATCTCTATTATCTTATCTTATTAGGCTAGCACTTACTTTGTCAGAATGTTATACAGTAAGAACTGACCTTGAACAGGCGACCGGTGCTTGGGGGCGTGCTAGCTGGAGAGTAGACGGGATCCATCCCGGTGAACTCTTCAGCAAAGTTCCCCACGTCAAGTTCACTCTTCAGCTCTGGTTTGAATGGACTTGCCACTTTCCTTTGTGCTAGGTCGGCCCAGTTCAGGCCCTGTTTAGGACACAAAAAGCAAACGGGAAGGGTTATGGATGAATGAGAAGAGAGCACAGAGATATTTGAGAGACTGGCAGTCGAGGTAAGTAGGACCTTGAAGAAGGAATGTGCTTTGATGTCTTCCGACCCTCGTGGTCCAGAACCCAGCCTCCTGTGGGGATCTTTCACCAACAACTTCCTCAGCAGGTCTTGAGCAGTGGGTCCAATCATAGAGGGGAACGGTGGATCACAGCGTAAAATACGTCTGACAAAAC
This sequence comes from Miichthys miiuy, assembly GCA_036365135.1. Classification (NCBI taxonomy): domain Eukaryota; kingdom Metazoa; phylum Chordata; class Actinopteri; family Sciaenidae; genus Miichthys; species Miichthys miiuy. The sequence goes on from CM071616.1 coordinate 20,300,085, forward strand.
AGAGGTGGAAAAGACGGTCAGGGGAAATAAATAATTCCCAATAACTCCAAAATCCTATTTTTATGACATGAGGACAAGAAAGGTTGGTTTAAGATTTGTTTGGAGGTGGAGGTGGAGCACTCACTTTGACACCTCACTCTGGGAGTTCCTCTCTCCCTCTAAGGTAAAGGGAGATGCTCCTGTCAGAAGCTCAAACATCAGGATCCCAAGACTCCACCAATCTACAGACTGAACAAGAAAATGGGTTAAAAACATTAACGTACAAAAGAAAGACAACAAAATATGAGAAGATAAGCGATCTACTGTGTATTTATTCAGGTAACACCCACTGCAGTTACCCCAAATCATTAAATTTACAGCATTTAGGCTTTAGAATTAGATAATTTGAACAATTACTGTACTTATCCTTGTATGCTTGCTGCCTTACTGTCACATATTTACCTTGCCATGCCCGGATTTCCCCCTGATGATTTCAGGTGCCATGTACTCAATAGTGCCACAGAAAGAGTAGGTCCTTTCCTTCTGTAATGAGGAGAAAGAAGAGAAAGTTTAACCACAGAAACAAATCTCATATGAACAAAATATTGTTATGATTGAGATGACATATGACAAAGATTATATATGCATCACTGTCAGCGTGCACACACATTTTTATGTTTATGTTTTGGTATCGTGTTTACGTACTTCTTCTTCCAGAAACTCCTTGCTGAGCCCGAAATCTGTCAATACCACATGTCCTTCATTGTCTAGAAGAATGTTTTCCAATTTGATATCTCGGTACACGATACCAAGCTGTATAAAAACACACACACACACACAAATACAGTGGAAACTTATTAGTTATATTCATGGAAATGCTGAACAAAGACAAGAAAACAAACATTTTAACAATCAAATAAGACAAAATGTGCCTTTTATCTACCAGTTCATTCATCAAAGCATTTTTTCCAACCCCTATTTAGTAGTCCTAATCCCTAAAACTGTCAAAGTAAACAACAACTGCCCAGACAGCAACACAAACTGAAGCGCAATACTTAATTGCAACAACACCTCAGGAAATGAGAATACCAGTCACCAAATGGGCTGCTGCTTTAATGGTTTTATTTGATGCTTTTCAAGTCAACACTACGGCTTTCAACTAATGTAGACAATTTGTGCAAATGAGGATTTTTCCACAAGATGCAAAAATATCTGATTTAAATATATACATTAAATTCTTTAAATTAAATTAAATACTTAAATTCGCAGCGTGAATGTAGTTTGCCAAAGTTACAGACAACTGATAATAACGGCCTTGAAAACACACTCGTTCTACCTCCGTTCTTTACACTGTTTTGTGCATATCCTTTAAGAAGAGATAAGGATGCTGTGGTGGCTTTAAAAAGCGCAGTACGTGTGAAGAGTTATTAGATAACACGAGATAACTTTAGCGAACTAGAGAGCATTTCAGGCAGCATGTAAGAGCCCAGAAGGTACTTTCTGCCTAGCACCAAACCACAGGCAGAGTTAGCATCTATTACATTTTACAGCTCAAGGCCCAGTTTGACTCCTTTAGGATCACAATGTTGCTCTGTGTCTTTGTGAAATGAGAGCAACTGCATGCCAACACACGTAAGCCACAACAATATATAAACGTGATATGTAGGTGAAGTGTAACTGTAAAGGTTGCCTGGTCTTTTTTTCTGCCCCCGAGTGTGCTAAAATCGATAACTGTAGCTTGAAATTACAGAGCTGGAAGGAGTGACACCCACCTTGTGCAGGTGTTCCAGAGCCAGGATTATTTCCCCGATATAAATCCGCACCGCCTCCTCAGGAAAGTGGTCCCGCTGGTACAAATGAGTGAACATCTCCCCTCCGCTCACATAGTCTGTATTCACACACACACACAGACAGATACACAGGGAGCTTCAATAGACATGATACAAATATTACACAAACAAAACATTATGCCGACAAACAGACATACAGCAATAGACACAAACATAAAGAAAACATCTATTCAGCACTTCAAGACAGAAGAGAAACGAGTTCGCCGGATCTGTTGCAGAGTCCAATCACTCACCCAGGATGAGATGTAGCTTGCTCTGCGTCTGAAAGGCGTAGTGGAGCGTGACCAGGAAGGGAGATTGGCGGATGTGCTCCAGCACCTGCCTCTCAGTGCGAGTGTGTTCTGTTGTCTTTGCCTTCTGAACAATAGCTGCTTTCTTTAACACCTAAAAATCATCATGAAAATAAGAATAACTCACATTTTGATCAGCATCAGAAGAATGTAGACATCCTGAATGGAATTAATTTTAATGACAAGATAAAGTAAAATGTCGTGTTAAGTTACATACAGAAACTAGAAGCGACATTACATAGAAATATTACATAAAATATGAATATAGTGAGAAAATTCTGCTCAAAACAGATCAATATTTTTCCTCCTGTAAACTTTGTGGCATCTCATTTCTCATGCTGTGTGTAATATAAATACATGTTTAATAAAAGATAAATCAGAGAGTCTCCAGTCTTGATATTAAAATACGGCCCTGTGATTACATTTCTTATCTAATAAACACATTTAATTCACCACGCCTCACCTTCATAGCATACAGTTGGCCTGCATCATGGCCGCTGTTCTTCCTGACCAAAAACACTTTTCCGTAAGCTAGACAGAGACAAACAAATATTTCATCCAGTGATTCAAATCACACACAAATCATATCAGGTAGGAAGGTGAAACTGTTTTTCTGATGGAAACAGCCTCACAAATCTCTTACGGGGTATTAATCATCAGACAGCATACTGTCCACCGTCTAAACATTCAGATGTTACTCATGCTGTTGATATCAAATCCCAAATCAGCAGATGAATGTAAAGAAATATGTTGCTACAACATTTAAGTCCTCTGGGACACTTTCTGTTACAGGCTATAAAAAATAATTATAAGATATCAAGATATTTAACCATGGCAGAAAAATACATCCTGTCAGCTTAGACTATGATGCCTCTTACTCAATACAGACACTCACCTCCAGTGCCCAAGACTTTGAGCAGCTCAAAGTTCTCCATGCCGACCCTCTCAGTGTGACCCGTGAGGTTCGCTGGTGGCAGAAAGAAAACACCATATAATTAAAACATATAGTATACAGTCTCGTTATATTCCTGTACCCTGCAAACAGAGGTTTTTGTTTCGAAAAGTACAGAAGGACGCGTTTGAAAATACATTAACAATAGAGCCCAACTGATATTGCACTTTGACTCTCTGATATAGTGAATCTTTGCTGCTTTCTTTAATAAATAACTTGAACATGTTAAATAATTGAACATATACATTGTCAACCAATTATAGTTGCTGAGAGCTGCTTCTTCTTCTCTCTAACTCTGAGCTGCTTTCCACAGTTCACTCTGCTGGAGTAACTTTGCAGTGACACCAATATAACGGTGCTTTTTTTTCCCCTTCTGCATTATAAACCAGAACAAAAAAAGTTTTCATGTCAGATAAAACACGCTGATACGAATCTGTGGGGATTTAATTAGCATCTCTTAAAATATACTCAAACAGCTGTCGAACTTTTAAGAGACGCCATATTTTAATTATGAGCGAATTAATTTAGCCCAACTCATGGACTGTGTGTTCGTGTACGAAAAGCTGAGTCCTTGCTGCAGTGACCCGGGTTCGAGTGCTGTCTCTCTGCTTTCCTGTCTGTCTTCAGATCCAAATAATAAGAATTAAAAAGTAGAACAATAATACTTTCTGAGCTTTCTACAGGTACGTTAACATTAGAACACACGCATCTAAGATTTCACTCTGTTGCTGCACTGCTTTTGACTGATTGAAGTCCACACCCTGATCAATGACACAGAAAGATTAGTAAGACACTTCTCCTGTGATGACTGATGAAAAACATGTGGTGACACAACTGATTATGGTATTGCCACATCTACAACTAACCTGAAATTTTTAATCACACTCACAATACAGCATCAGCCCTCTGCTTTATGTGATTTGTATGGATACACACAGAGCACACAAACAAACTATAAGGCAACAACAGATTGTCTATTCTTCTGTCCGGAGTTCAGACCGAGTGATTCAAATAAATTAAATGCAGCGCAACATAAAATGAGTCACAACTGGGCAGTGCACCTATCCACTGATAACAAGCTCCTCTGGTTTGACACAAAGACGCTTTAAGCGTGGCACGTGGGTGGGTACGATCTTTTCAGACAGATTCTTTCAATGGTGTGACATCTGTGATCTGGATCAGTGTTTCTCAAGCTTGGTACGATCGTGACAGACGTTAAAATACAGTTGACTCTGTTCATCTACAGACAGGTGGCAGGTTTATTGTTAATAAGATTATTTTCTTGTTGACTGCTGTGAAATCTTGAACAGCACCAGTTCAAGGATGAGAGCTAACGTGGTGGAAAAGGAGTACTTCTGATCCGCACTTTTCTTCCCAATATTTCTCGTTTGGAGCCACGACTGCAGAGTTTCTGAAACATCCAGAGTGTAGGCACACTACCTGCATAAACATGAGTACTCATCTGGCTGATATTGAAACAAAATATTGAAAACCTTTTTTAAATTACAATCCAGCGTAGTATTTTGATAGTATTGTGTGTTTTCAAATTAAATTACCACCAGAGGTTGAGAACCAGTGATCTCGATGCACAAAATATAGAAAATATAGAAACACCTGTATGATGTTATGATTTATATAATGACTTTTCTATTTTATTTAAATTGAGAATACAACTTTGAGTTTACGCTGTATTGCACAACATTATGCTGAGCTGTGTAACAGCCACTGAAGTTACGTATCTCTATTGACATGACATGTTAGTTATGTTCTACTGGTATTTACGTGTAAAGACATTGTATATGAGGAATAGTGAATGACATTGTAATTCAGTTTATTACAGTTTACAACAGGGTTTGTTAAATGCCGTAAGTCAAGTTTGAGTGCGCATGGGGAGGAGAAAACTATGTGGATAAATTGGTACAACAATGAGAAGTCAGAAGTCAGCTGAGACACGGATTGGTCAAAGTTTTTTTCCAGGCGCTTGGAGCTTTTGGTAATCAGAAACAGAATCAACTTATTGCCAAGTAGGTTTTTACAAACACGATATTTATCTTGGTGTTTGCGGTGCATAACAAACATTAAGTGGAAAATAAAAGAATATACGGAATATTAAAAATCAAGCATAAAAATACAAACAACATAAATATATGTGCAATATGTTTTTAGGATGAAAAGAGCTGTACAGGTTTGTGCAAGTATTTACCAGATGATGTGCACAGAGATCAGAGTATGCAGAACAATTTAAACATGCACGATATTTAACAAAGCGCAGATGAAGTGAAATGAAAGGTGAATGCTTGGTAGACGTGTTTTCTAAGATTTTGTATTTATATATGGAGTGTAAAAGTGTAAAAAAAAACACATTATTTACCACAAACTCAAATCTCAGACATTGTGGTCACATGTGGTCATTTTTTAACTGACACCTCTCTGACAAACCATCAACAACAACAGCTGTATTGCATTGCATATCATCTGTTTGATAACACACACACACACACACATATATATATATTGGACTTACCATTGGTGATCTGATGCTTGACGGTGCAGGCCTTTTCATTTGTTTTTGCATCGGAGTCATCACTACTATCAGATGCGTCCCCAGGCATAACTTAAAAGAAGACTATAGCCTCTACAGACTGCCAAAGATGAACTCGGTAATGAAATGTTTTAATATTTACAAGATGTTAAACTTAACTGTTAGGAATTATATTTAAAAAAAAATCTACTCTAGCTGCATTATGGTGAATACAGAGATTACCGAAATGACCGGACAGATGTGTTTTCTACACAATACAGCTGTCCTAACGTTAATCCCCATGCTGCGTTTGACATCCTGCTGTTTCGCATTATTTATTTCATACGATTGACCGAAATCAATCAGAAAACAGACGTGCAGCTAGTCGGATTACAGCTGCTTTGTTTTCACTTTCAATACCAGAGAAACAAACACTTAAATATTGTCAAGTTACGGCGAAGTTTTTTAAGTGGCTAAAACGTTAGCATTAGCCGCTCAACAGCTGACGTTAGTTGGTAATAACGATGGACTGGTCAAATTAACGCATTATTAGGCAGTGCATAAACAACTACAACGTTAGATAGCTGGCCCAGCTGCTACAGTAACAACACATGTCGCCTTGCTGGCTGTATTGCTGATAGTAAATCGGCAAACTAGCGGATACTTTGGCTGTCGCCCGTTAAAGTTTGAACGTTAGCTCACGCTAATGTTTTGTTAGCAGTGTTGACTGGCCTCTTCAGATATCAGCTATATCAGACCATGTTGGAAAGGCCAGTTTCGGGTACTCCCTTGTCTTCTTTCTCTCCACTAGAGCCACGTTATTAATTCGTCCATTGTGAAAGTATTTACACCTCGCTTTATGTTTTTTTTTTTTTTTCAGCGGCTAGCTCAGCGCTAACACCAGGATGCTTTCGACACAACCTGGGCGACGGTCAGTCACGTGAGCCAGCGGAGTGGGCGGAGCCACACAGCTCGAGACAGAGAGAGAGAGAGACCTCTAGAAACTGTCTGTCTGACTGAGTCAATGATGAGGTTTAATTTAACATACGTGTGATTAATTATAGATTAATACGTGAATATTTCTTCCCCAAACATCAATTCATATTTTAACAACAGAAACAGATATGTTTATATGAACATTTGTGAACATTTGACTGGTACTTACTATCACTGCACAGCTGTACTGCTCTTTTAAAACATATTGTGTGTATATATATTTATATTGTTATATTTTTCATTTCTAATTGTTTATATTTAGAGAATATTTGCCATGCACCAACGACACCAGAACAAATTCCTTGTATGTGTAAAATCTACCGTTACAGGGCCACTAACATTTCTGTGGCCCCAAAGCACACACACTTCAGACTCCACCTGAAGATGTCCCCTAGCAATAGTTACGTCAGGGCGCATTCAGACAGCATCCATTCGTTTTATTGTTTTGGCTGCAGCAGTGCAGAGCGCAGGTTGAAAAGGCTCCAACTTTTGGAAAAAAAAAACGCAGCCCAAAACGTCATGCTTGAGGCCACCAAGGTTCAGACTGGTCAAACACCTCCACAGTCAGCCTGAAATGTCACAGAAACTGAGGCTATCCAGGTGGATTAATGGACTAAACTCTGGTACTCTACCTTTATTTATTTCATGTACCCGGCTGTAGCCTTAGATGGCTCTGGTGCAGCAGAGGTTGCATCAAAATCTTTCAATAATACCCCTGAAAAGATTGTACATTTTAAGGTTGAAAGACATTAAATATTATATTATAAGTATCTTCCAGGCATATTTACTAACCACAGAACAAAAACAAACATGCAAATTATCCAAACATGATCCACAGAAATACAATTTAACATAACTCGAAAGCCAATGGTCAGCCTGGAACTGTTTGGGGCAAATTGGATAGGCTGTTTAATGTTTATGTGTTAAAATAATAAATCACAAAAAACACAAATTTAAAGTTGCAAGAAAACATTGGTAGGTATCCCACCTTTATAACTTTAAATGATGGTTCAATCCTATTCATGTTAGCAAACAAATAGCAAGGAAACAAACCAGAAATCCAAAATAAGAATGTTTTATTCCTGTCCAGTTGTTTATTCCATGTTTTATCATATTACTTTATTTCTGTTGTTGCTTGTGTGTTTCAATCGTATTGATGTTTTATGATATGAGACCTTGCCATGAAAGGCAGGACTAAATAAATGTATTATTACTATTGTTATTATTGTTATATGATTGTTGGTACGATCTCTCTATTTTACTCTTTGCTAGTGTGTGTATTATGTCTTAAAATCACACTAACCCTCGTATAAAATGTAGATCTACAACTGCTTAGAGTCAATGTCAACATTGGTCTTGAACGGGGGAATAAAAAAAAAGCCACCACTGAGATTTAAAATACATTCAGATACTGTATATTTTGCAGTACAACTGATTTCCATTAGTACATTACACTTCTTGGGACAGTTTCCTTTTACATCATGAGAGAGTTCATTTGTTGCCTGTAGTTTATGATTACAACTGGACTTTGATGGTAAAAACGCCCCCCCCCACCCCACAATTTCTGCTGCGTTGTGCCACAAGTTATAGAGAATTCCAGATCTTGTCGTGGAAAAGTAAAAAACAAACAAAAAAAAAGAGCCCCTCCAGAAAAAAACCAAAGCACAGAGATACTTGGACAATGTGGTGACTTTGAGGTATCTGAAGCCACGTGTGGCATAACGGTCAATAGCAATATTAACACTCATATGCATTTCCTCGGTGAAAACAGATGCCGAGCAGCAGTCTGCCGCTGTGGGAGGTTGGCACAGTTTACCAAAAAATAAAAATTGCCTTGCAGGGAGAAGTACACATTTAAGAAGTGGTGACATGTAGCACCGAGGCTTCAGTGCGCTAAGACAAGCTGACAAACATTAAAGATGCATCGTGAAGTGTGTGAGATAATTGTGACCCCCGTTACTCAACCAATAGTTGCTAGCATAGAGAGGTAAATCCACCCTTTATTTATCACAGTATTCCCATTATCGTGAAATATTTAAGCCCGGCAAGCAGCCCAAGATTTGAGGTCAGCCTAATGTATCTACGTTGACATGAATTATCGACACGCCTGGTGTTGCCTGCACACACTTTCAGCCTGAAGTCAACTCCTTATGCTCAGTGCGTGTCCCACAGCGTTTTTTTATGACTTTTACTGATATTGCTTGATAGATCGACTGGCATACCTCAAACTTTTTAAGCTTTGACTAACAGAGGCGATAACATGACAACCTTAACTGCTGCATGAACTTGTTTAATGAAACGTTAAGCATAAATGAGCAAAATATCCCTTGACTCTTAAAGGGCAGTCCAATTTACAATTTGTCAAGATCCACCCTCTATCCAGCACAATCGAGGAAACACTCGATGCTTTCCTTGACACAAATAATAAATCAACCAGTAAAGCCAGAGACAGCAGGACTTTAAAAACTAATTTCAAATATATTTGGATAAGTATAAAAAGAATACCAAACATGCTTTACAACATTCACAACCCTCGTGTGAATGGCTCGTCGTAGATAGGTAGGATAGATTCAGCTTTTCACCTGAGGTGTGGGACATAACCAAAACACAGGAAGCACTGACAGAAACAAACTTGACAGTTCAACTTTAAAGCACCATGTTTAATCAAGCCTTAAAGTGGACAACGTGTTGAGACCAACGTAGAGTCTTGATTTGGGAGTGAAAATTTTGTTCCACTGTTTGTTTTATATCCTTATATAGGAATTATATCCTCCAATAGGAATATGTGAGTTGCTTTAGGGTGGATTTCCCCTTTAAAACACTGAGCGTGCTGGTGCACTGAATTGTGCTGTTTATTTCAAGACGTACTGAAGCATCTGTACACATAAATCCTTTTTTTTTTTAAATACCAGATGATGTTTTTCTGGAGTCCTGAAGTTTCGATGACACACGAGATGCTTTCTTAAATACAATGTAAAAGTTGTGAAACTGATTTTAAAAAACAAACAAAAACAAAAAAAACCATAACATACACACGAAGCCTCAGTGAGACTAAAGACAATATAATTTTGAATTTGAAGGCAAGAAAAGAAGATGTAATATTTTGGAAGGATTTGCACATTGTTCCACTTGTAGTCTTGGGGTTTCCTTAGTTGTCATCAGCGAATGGCTATCAGTCCGACATCAATGAGTTTCTGAATCTTCTGAGCGATAACTGGATTCTTTAGGTGGCTGAGGATCGAGCAGAATACAGAAAAAATGTCATTAATAATCATTCATTTCACGCAGAGAGTCAGAAAGCGGCACAAAAGTTGGCCAACTTACTCGCTAAGCGCCTGAGGGTCCTTCTGCATTTGCTCGAGGATCATGCGCATGGCTGGGTCACTCATAATCTGCTGCACCTCGGGATCAGCCATGGCCCTTTTCTTCACTTCCTCAGGACTGTCGTTCCTCATGGTCTGACTGACCATACAGCGCTGCATGCCTTCTGTGGCTTCCTGAAGGCAGAGAAGCAAAATGGTGGAAAAAAAAAAGGAATTTAATCATGACCCAGTCTTGATGCACCATGAACAAAAGAATATTTCAAAATGTCGTTGATCTGTTTCATAGATTTTGACCTTCAGTTTTTGCTCAGATTTCCCTTTATCGGTCATCCTACCAGAGTCGTTAAATGCTTTAGGGTGTCTCTTAATTTAGCTGAGATCTTCATACTACTTTCGTACAGTGGACAGGGGAGGAAAGAAAGACGAGGCTCTGACAGCTTCTAGCTGCTCCCGGCAGCCAGATCAGCCCCTTGGAGAGCAGCGCAGCTCTCAGTCCTGACAGTTTGTGCTACTTTAACACATAAAATGAGCAGTTTGCAGGTCGCGCTCGTGTTCAGGATTTTTGCAGGTTGACCCTGAACCACACAATCCATCATCGTATCTTCCAACAAAACATACAATTCATCATCGTTTTTACTACCAAAGATTTAATTTTAGCTCGTCATCGCCTTCGTCTTGGAACTACCATGTTACATGTTTTCAGAAAAGGAACACTTTATTGAACCTCACCTTTTTTTTTTTTTTAAACATTACTTTGGTATCAAGTCAAAAAATCTCAAAGTCATGTAATAACCAATTATTTAGATCAGTGGCTAGATTAAGTACTAAACCTGGAGCAGCTAAGCCTTACTGGAAAATGTAATATCATATGTCATATTTCAATGCCATCCCAAAATGTGTTCCCAAGGTGTTCAAAATGAAATTTCATTTTATTACAGACTTTTCTGAACTTTAATAACCTGTAAAATACCTTTGAGGAAGAGTCAAGCTCCAGGGCCTTCTGATATGCATCCATAGCTTTTGAATAATCTTTCATGGCCTCCAAAGCAGCTCCTTTACGTGTGTAGCCTTTAACTGTGGACAGAGGTGTTTAAATTAGATGTGAAATAAGAATGATTTGTCCTGAATCTGAACTTTAACAGTTAAAAAACTACTACACCAAGTGAAATGTTAATTAAAGTGATAAATACAAAAGTTTCCAACTTACTGAAGCTGGGCTCAAGTTTGATGCACTCTTCACAATCCTGACAAAGAAAAGATTATTATATGATCAATTTTAATGTGCAATAAAGTTAGAGGAACTTCTTTTGTCCTGTCTTATGGAGATGCGTCCTAGGGATGCACTGTACCTTCAGGGCAAGCGGAAACTCCAAGAGCTTTGTGTAGCAGGCGGCCCTGTTACTGAAGAGTTTGGCATCATTGGGGTTTCTCTTGATGGCTTCAGTGTAATGTTTCATGGCTACGGGGTAGTCTCCTGTGGGAAGGAAAAGAGGAGTTCATCTTCATACTAGTTCTTAAAAGAAGAATTAAATTATAATAATCAACCAACAAGCACCGCAACTTTTATACACACCTTTCTGGAAGGCGTCGTTGCCCTTGGTCTTCTCTTCCAGGGCTAATTCTGGGTTGATGTAGGCTTGTTTCTCCTGCTCCTTCAATATCTTCTCTGCCTGTGGAACAAGTGACGGTACCAAGGTTTAAGTGAAGTCCGAAACAAGTCAACTTAAAACGTCTGGATGAATAATTACTGCACCTGTTGACACTTCTTCAAGACGTCAGGAGTGCGATGCTCTGTCAAACTCTTGTTGAAATACTGAACTGCTTCTTTGTACTTATCCTGCTTGAAGTATGAGTTGCCAATCCTCGCCAAGGCCCTGTAAAAGAGAGAAGGATGAAGACAAACATGTCGTTACATCACAAGGCGATGTTCTGACATCATTCCCGTCTTTTCAGTTAAAAACACAAAAGCCTACAGCCCAGGATGGAGGTGAGTAATATGAATTCTAACGGATGAAACAGTAAGAACTAGTCACAAAACCACTTTTGTGCTCTTAAACTGAATTCTTGTTGCATACAATTTGTGTTCTAATTCAACACTATCATCTTTGGGAAGTAACAGAGCAGCACTGCCTCCCAGTGGTATGTGTATGACACAATCTCTCTCTCTCTCTCTCTCATCAGTGCTGCTCGGCTGCATCTGGTTTTCCATCCAGATTAGAGTAAATATATTCTGTGGCCTCAACATTTGTTCTGAGCCCTGAAAAAACCCCACAAAATAACAGCCCTGCCTTCTAGCTCGAGCAGAAGAGTGTGGGTAGATCCACTCAAGTAAATACAAACATGGAAAGAAAAAGAAAAAAAAAAGAAAAAAAGACAAATACTTTTCACAGGACTCACTTTGCAATTTGTCTGTAGTCTTCCCGGTTCTCTCTGCCAACATTAATGGCCTTCTCACACAGCTCTCGGCACTTCTCGAAGTCTCCCTTCTCAAAGAACACAGCTGAGGAGATAACAAAGGAGTGCACATTTAATGTTTTAGGTAGGATTTTTTTTAAAAATGTCGGTTTTCAATTCTGGTTGAACTGAGTTGAACCGGTGTCAATAAAAACAAACAGTAAGCCTGGGATCAATATTTCAGTGCCATTCCATATTCATGAGCGACTCTCTAAACGGCCTGTAAGCCTACATCAATAACAAAATTTGCATTTTAAAAATGTGTTGCTGGTTATCAAAGTTATTTCCCTCCAAAGAGGATTTAGTTGAAGTGGTCGGCCCAGTGGCAGGAACTCAAACTAATCACAGAGTCTGATATTTTTCCACCCAAGAATTTTTCTTCATAGACAACCCAGATTAATCCTATATGACAAATTCGGAAATATGTTTCACGGGTCAGTCAGCTGAATATGTACCTGCTTGATTAGATATATATGTCATGTTGGTGGGATCATGTTTGACTGCTTCTTCATAGTGTTTCAGTGCTGTTTCAAAGTCCTTATTCTTGTATGCAGCATTCCCAAGTTCCTTCTCCTTCAAGGCCTGTTAAAAAAAATGGAAATCAGATGATTAAATTCAAGGTTAAATTGTTTAAAACGCAATAAAAGTTGAAAGTAGGATGAAGTGATTTGCCTTTCTCTTGTTTTCGGGAAGGTCTTCCTCTTTGGGAGGAGGAGGCTGAGTCTCTTTTGGTTTGGGAGGAGGAGGGGGAGTCGGCTCTTCTTCTTCTTCCATCTCAGAGAGATTCAGTCCCAGCAGCACAGAGAGTGTGGTCATCACTCTGGGATCCTGCAGCTTCCTACAAAACAAGTCAGACACGCAAATGCTTTTCTAATGCCACGGTAGATTTCTCAATCCCGCCACCAAGACATAATTCATCTTTAAAAATCAGAGAATGTTGTTAAAACTGATGTTTGCAGATTCACATACGTGCCGAGCTCTGACGGTTTGTTCCTGAGCTGCTCCAGCAGTTCTCTGTAGCTGGGATCGGACAATAGCTCACGGGTCCGAGAATCGTTCTCCAGCTTCTGATACAGGTTGGGCATGGCGAAGGGGTTCATCATTGATTTCTCTGTTGAAGCAAAAAGTCATATTCATTACTGAGAGTTATGTGATCATAAAGAAGCACTGCTGCAACGGTTTAGGATTACATAAAACCTCTGCTTCTACATGTGCGTCGTCTAAATGAATCACAGCACTCAAAACCTAAGTGGGCTGACTACTCTCCTTTTGAAAACTTGAGCACTCGCAATTTGAGTTTAGTTTAGTAACCTTGTCAACGTCTGTCTCTAAATCATCTACCCACATAGCAGAGAGAAGTGAGTCACAATTAAAGCATCGTTTTTTTAATCTCACCTTTTCTGTAGAGTGAAAGATAGCACAGATTGAACGTTTCCTACCTGCGAGCCGGGCTTCAATGTTCTGTAAACCCTCCTTTAGCTGCTGGTTGTTTGGCTCTTGCCGGATTCCTTCGTGGTAAGTTGCTTTAGCATCCTCCAGTCGGCCAAGAAACTCCAGTGCTGCAGCTTTGCGGGAGTAGCCCTGGTTGATCAAAATTGAAAAACATTGTTAATTGCATTCTCAAATTTTATTAATCAACAGAAAAATGGCAGAACAAATAATATCTCACCTTTCCCCAGTCAGGCTTGATCTTGATGGTCTGACAGGCATCCTGGAGAGCCTTCTCGTAGTTGCCTTTTTTGGCGTAGGCAGCGGAGCGGTTACTGAACAGGACATGGTTTGAAGGGTCAAGGGCCACAGCTTCGGTGTAGCAGCGTACAGCCTCATCAATATTTCCTGCACTCAGCGCCTTGTTGCCTTGGTCTTTCAATGCTGAAACCTATGAGCCAGGAAGATATGAATCAAATCGAGCATCAAGAGACAAACTCGCAACTTCTCGATCACTCAAGCACACACACACACAATCCCCAACATGGATCTGACTACAAAGGAGACGTCTTTCGCAGCTGCCCCTGGCAGAGCGGAAGAAAGAAACTGACAAATACTCAGCTGTTCGTGTCAGACAGGTGCAGCAGAGATAATGTGTCTTTATTTTGTTAATGTACATTCACAGTCCTCCTGGTGCAATCTATTCTATTAGCCTGAAATAAGATGACCAGGGAGGTTAGCTCAGAGTCTCACAGGAAGAAGGTTTGTGTCTGCCAAAGAGACAGTTTGCACAACAACTGTATATGTGGTTAAGAGGCCTGCAAACTGAAGCCCTGTTCACATACTGATGATGCCAGAGAGAGTGGAAGAGAGTGAAAGTATACAGATTGTTTTCCAACACCTCTTGTCACTTGTTGGTTGACTGTTGTGGTTTGACCAGAGTTTGACGTGTGCCAAAGCAAGGATGAGCAGAAAGAAGCACCGCTCCGCTCTAAAAAGGAGGCTGTCCATCCGGTCTAACTTCACTTAACAACTAATGTGATAACACTAAATGTGCATTGATGATTATAACGGGAAAAGAACAAGGTCTGTTGACTGGCACAGCTTTCTCTTCACAGTCACCTGATCTGAACACAACAGCATCGCAATCCTCTGCGACATATCAGGCTGGGATCATTCAGGTCGGTTATTATACAGTTGTTTACCTAATTATCTAATCAGTTGTAACTCTGACAAATTATAAATCAGTCAAATTACTCACAAGTAGTATGACGCAAAGCAATGTGAGCTGCTGCCTACTTGGAAAACCAGAACTGTACTCAATAACATTACAGAAAACACACTAAGACAATACGCAACCGTTCACAGAACAACTCAAGCAAGAAATTATCAAAAACGTTCATCTCAGGGAGGTCTGGTTGCTTTTGGATACTGTCACTGATTGACAGAAAACATCTATTTTAGCCATTAGGAATCAACACATAACCCATAAAGATACACCAATAGATCAACTGACAACAATCCATGTGTAACATCCGTTAACCGAGCTACAGAGGAAGTATCGAGAGCGCAGCATCACAGAGACGTGGCTGAGTGAACTCGCTTTGGCCACACTGGTAACTCTGGACCGCTTTTAACTTGTGAGAATGGACAGCTGAAGACAAACAGGAAAGCCGGGAGAGAGAGAGGGGACGACACAGCAAAGGAAACATCCGTGTACCACAGGCCAGAGTCGGAACCGTGTCACTGCAGAAAGGACTCTGCCTTTTGTACGTGGAGAGCCCACTACTAGTTGAGCCTCTATTAAAGTATTTTTCTTATCAACCATATGCATTGCGAGCCGATGTAACAAGTCAATTTCACCGGTGAGGGATCAAAAATTGGCAGCACGGTGGTTAGTCGCCTCACAACAAGAAGGTTCCTGGTTCGAAACTCAGCTGGAGGTTGCATGGTTTCTCTCCGGGTACTCTGGCTTCTTCCCACAGTCTTAAGACATGCACTTAATTGCTTAATAGGTTAACTGGCCCATAGATGTGAGTATGAGTGTGAATGGTTGTTTGTCTCTATGTGCCCTGTGATGAACTGGTGACTCGTCCAGGGTGTAGCCCACCTCTCACCCTAGCAACAGGCTCCTGTGACCCTGATGAGGATAAGCGGTTACAGAAAATGGGTGGATGGGATCAATAAAATCTATATCGATTCTTTACCACTATTAAAAACTCGTTGTAACATTGAGGTAGCCACAGTGAAAAGATGAACCAAGCTGCAGGGATAGAAACAGGGTGTTGCTGTATATATATATATATATATATATATATATATATATATATATATATATATATATATATATATATATATATATATATATCTGAATAATTAACCATGTAAAAGTATACATTTCCTCACAGCATCAGCACATTTGTAACCATGTTTTGCCCTCTGATGACCTGCAAGGTGCACACAGTGCACACCGCATACCGCCTGCTTTAATGGCGTTGCCAGATTTCACACACGATATTTGATCATTTTCCAAAAATAAATATGAAATTGAATGTCCAATTAAAAATATACTTGAGCCGCTAAACTGCAGAAGCTTCGAGAGGTCGCGGCAGTTGACGACAAAATGCGGCTGTAGCCATGACAGCGGCGCCGGCCGTGTGCATCTAGAATGATCCTCCGGTGTGAGTGCAGGCTACGAGGGCCGAGCCAAAAATACCTCCTGCAGCATGTGCTACCGACCGACTGCCGCAGTTCGAGCTGTCCGCCTTCTGAGACAACATTTAAACTGATTAATTAAACACTTTTAATTGGCCGCCACCTTAATAACGACAGCGCTCACACTGTGAGCTAATGTTAGCTTTTAAAAACGGCGATTTGCTAACTCAGGAGTTACTTTAGTTGTATCTGGTGATTTAGTTAGCTAGTGTTAACAACTGATTTGTTATATCAAAGCACGGACAAGAGCTACAATGACGGCAAATCTTAGTTAGATATGATTAATAAAAAAAGCAGCTATGGTAGATTAAAGTCAAAAAACGGCACGTTAGCTTGGCAGTTAGCTAGTGTAGTGGTGAGCTACTACAAATTAGCCACAAATGAAGCAAATAAACCTTCTTCAGGACTCAGTTTAGCTACATACAGACTAGCGTTGTTAAAATGTTTTGTGTTGGGCACAAACATCAACCCCATCTTCACCCAAAACAGCTACTAAACATTACTACCGGGATAGAGGTTGAACTAACACGCCAGCTAACGCTAGCTGTTTGATATTAGCAAAAGTCCCGGTGTGAAGAGGTGGATAACTCCGCTAACCTCCAGATTATCAGCTTAAAGAGACGCAAACTGACTCAGAGAAATGCGTCGATGTTTATTAAACACGCAGGTTTGAGTGTAATAATTATAAGAAGCTAGTTGCGGGACACTCACTTTCTCCATGGTGCAAGCATGAGGTTCCTTCCAGAAACTACTGCGGGTTAGCGCCTCCCCCTGAACAACATGCGGGTTGCCAGTTGGGTATATAGAGAATCCGTAATCAACGCGCACACACACACACACCCTTGAGGATGTTCTGAGGCACAATAAATAGTCGACAATGTGAAACTTCCAGAAGATGACAGAAAAAAATGAATTACATTTTTTTTAAATGTGCCACATTTTAAGCCTAGCCTAAAATAACTTTTATATCTACTTTATTCAACTTTTGTTTCACCTTATTAACCCATTTATATACTGGGTTATAAGCCTATATGTGTTTATGATTGATAAAAAAAAAGAAAAAAAAGCTGCATAAGTATTGTTGGTTATTAAATGCCAAGAGTGTCCACTGATTCATCCAACTGGAGTGTAAATGCCGCCGCTGTTTGTAGTTTCTCAAATATCTCCACACTCACAGTCACCATTATTTTGGTGAATTTTCAGTTATTATGACAAAAATTGGTGGACCCCCTGCAGTACCTCACGGACCCCCAAGGGGTCACGGACCCCTGGTTGAAGACCCCTGCATTAATGAATAAAAACTATAGATTTAACAGTGCTATCCTATCTATGAGAATTAATTAAATACTTAGCTATATGGCAACTTGATTGTACAGCAGCTGTAGGCCTCTGGGTTGTTTTCTTTTTTTTTAAACATATAATTGACAGTTTTAAGTTATAACCTATTACAAAACTGATGATAAAGACAGAAAATAAAGTGTCTGTGGAAGAAAAATAAATGAAGAAATAATATCAAACATCCATCCATCCATCTTTTGTAACCACTTAGAGGATTTGAAATTGCGGGTAACTCTGAATAGGGCAAGTGATTGCAGATGGTGTGATAGAGACAGAGGTAATTTGTGAAATTGTATTAAAGATTTCCAACCAAAAATTATGTAAAGACGAGCACGTCCAAAGCACATGGAAATAGGCAGCTCAATACTGATGACATCTGTCACATACAGGATCGATATCATCAAATATTTTTGACAATCTGACCTTAGGTAAGTGATAGTGGTGGACAATCTTACCTTGTAGCAACCCAAGCCTGTAGCACATATGAAGGAAGAATGGACACGCTGCAAACAGTCATCCTATACATCGTCTGCAATTTCACACTGTAAATCATCCTCCCATAGTGTCCCAACAGTACAGAGTGAGGCTGGGTTTATAGAGCGGATGAGACTATACAAAACGGAGATTATGCTCTTCAAAAAGGGATCAAGACAAGTGGGTTCTGGTAAATTAGGAAAGATAATGTAACAAAACTGTGAACCTGAATGATTTTTAGATAGTGCAAACTTCTCTGAGAGTTGTTGGAAAGTTGGAAATGTGCTATCAGCATATACAGGCCTGTGGGGCTTTATGGGAACTTATTAAGTCATACGGTGTTGCCATTATTAGATACTCATTTTTTATATGGCATCATTATATTACATGCATTTCCATCATATGATTTAAAGGTCACGTTCACAAAATGAGGTGCAGGTGGCCTATGAGATTAATGAGATGTCCCATTCCCATTTTTACTACTATAACTGTCTCTAAGCCCCATGTAGACATGGTTACAGTCAAAACAGACTGTTATTTAGCCAAAGTCACAGCAGAATGTTTGTGGACATACACAGTACTACTTTGGAAGTTAATAAATAGGTTTGATTTACTGAAGAGCCAAGGATTTGCAGTATATAATAATAACTTTTATTTATATAGCACCTTTTTTAAACAGTGTTTATAAAGTGCTTTCACAGACAGGCACGAACAAGATACTCAGGCAAAATAGCAGCAGAAGAACCAACAACATTTAAAAGACAACATAAAACAATTAAAACAAACAAACAAACAAAAAAACATAATGATAAATTACATAAAACAACAATAAAATAGAGAAAGATGAAGAACAAAAAAATAAAATTAATAAATTAAAATTAAAAAGTTAAAAAGACGACATCACAGAAAAGCAAGTCTATAAAAATTTGTTTTAAGAAGTGATTTAAAAGAATTATATGGGACCTGATGTAGGCTTCTGTTTCCACAGTTTTCCCCCCATCACCAGTTTTTGAACGCCTCAGAGTTGTAAACAGGATCTCCGAGCTTGCAAGGGGGAACGTGAAGGCAACATCACCAATTCAATTTGGCGCTTTCCAAACGTGCTGCACTGAAGATGGACGTTTAATGTACTGTTAATGTAACTTTTGTGAACTTTCTCCAACAAAAAAACACGTTTGTAATTAATGTTTAATGTTCATAGAAAAGAATGTGGGTTAGTTAAAGTAAAAACAGTTACAGGTAGTAGCTGTACAGCTAGTAACTATAGTAACTGACTAGATGAGCTAACGTTAGCTTTTTAGCTAATCTGGCTAATTTATAGTTGCTAAGCACCAAAACAATATAAACTGGCTAAACTTATGAAGTCTTTCCAGCTGAGTTATTAACCCACCATTTGTTTTAGAACTTAGTGGCCCAGGACATCAATTATAAGATTTTCTATCTTTATTTTAATTGCATGTATGTCTTCTTCTCGCTAACACTAGCTGTGTTTTCTAAGGTACCACAATGAGGAGACATGAAAACCAGCCGCCAAGGCCAGCAGCAGGTTTGTGAAAGATTATTTATTATTACACTCATGTTAATTAATTGCTTTTGTAAATAGAAAAAAAAATGCGACGATTTGAAAGACATTAAATCTTCATATTTATTTTAAAAATGGCACAAAGACAACTTAGCAAATGTTGAATTTTATTGTTTTTGTAAAATTAAATGCCCGTTTTGAATTTAATGTCAGCAACACCTTTTAAAAAAAAAAGTTGGGTCAGGGTCATATTTACCTCTCTGTTCATCACCTGTTCTTTTAACAATACTCCTGAGGAGACTTTGCTGTAACCCTGAAAGCATCATTTGCATACAGAGATTTCTTTCTTTCCCTGAACCTTTTAATGATACGATGAACTGTAGACAATGAAATCCACAGATTCTTTGCAGCTTTACATTGAGAAACATTATTCTTAAATTGCTGCACTATTTGCCAGTGCATTGAACCCCTCTCCATCTTTACTTCACAGAGATTCACCCTCTCTGCAGGCTCTTCATAAACTGTGAGATGTTCCACCAGGTGTTTGATGAGTTGTCTTTGTGCGATCCTTCTTCTGTCTGGTCTGATGTATGTGTTTGGATTTGTTTCCTCTGCTGTCTCCATCAGGCTGCCTCCCTGTGCCGATCTTCAACCAGAAGAAAAGAAACAGAGTTCCTTTGACGTCCGCTCCGTCTGAGAATGAATTCTTCTCCCACAGCGAATTCACGGCAAGCGCCAGCTCAGCTGCATCTCACAGCACATCAGGTGAAGCGTTCAGTTTAAGCTCATACTGCGTTTAGTCACTAGGTGGCAGTACACCCAAAGAAACGTGTGCTCTTCGCCTGTGATCTTAATTTATGTAATTGACCCTCAGCAGTGTGACATATACAAGGCATATAAACTTATTTTAAAATACACTTTGCACTAAACAAGGGCAATATTGTAAAAGGTTTCCCCATGAAAATTAAGATAACCATTAACAGCTACAGACAGTGGAGGCTGCTATGAGATCTTCCTCTGAGATTATACATTTTCTCAGGCACCTATGGATCTTACCAGCCCTCAGGTGCGTCCTCTGGGGTACCCCAGAGCCTCCAATGGAGCAGACAGGGCTTCCCTCAATCTACTCCGCCCCAGCAGCAACAGCAGTATGGCAGCAACAGACCTGCTCCTAAATCTGTCCCTGCAATGAGAACCCATACACCCGCACCACATCCATATAAAGTTGGAGGCACGAGGTATGTTTCGTGGTCAGTGGTTTGACTTTTTTGTAAAAAACCTAGCACAGATAACGTATAAAAACACGCCAAAGAAATTAAAATGTTGTAATTTGAAAAGTTTAGATCACAATATTTGAAAATAGGTTTATTTATTTTATTTTCAGCTCTAAGATCGGACAGCCCAGCAACCCAGTGAAACATCAGCAATCCAGCTCCAGTGTTAACTCCAGACAGAGCGAATATCAACCCGCATGCACCAGTCAGAGTGCACAAAGCAAACCAAAACCCAACACTGCGTTCTCTCAAGTGGGTCAGCAGTCATCTTACAGACCACCCAATGCCCCGCATCAGTATTCCCAGCAGTCCAGACCTCTGCCTGCTCCTATGCCACCACCTGCCAGCAGGCCCCCTGCTCGTGCAGCGCAGCCACAAAACAACTCCTGGAAGTTTACGAACAGCTTTGGGCCACAGAAACCTCTCTTTGACGGAAACAAGAACACAAATCAACCTCGGACTGCACAACAAACTCAAACTGTGGTAGGAAAACCTGTGGAAAATATATAAAGATATACAAAGATTTAAATTTTTGTCATTAATGTGCAGCATCTGTATTTGTGCTCAGCAAATGAAGCCAGTCGCTGAACACTCCCTGAGGATCCTGACTGCAGTTATTGATGGCATGAGACACTGGAGCCAGTTTAAAGACAAAGTGCCATACTTATTTGAGATATTTGGTGAGTTGATGAGGAGTTGTGATTGTCTCCGATGTGTGCTGTTAAGTATTTTGAAACATCGTCACTAACCGGCTGTGCTCTTCCCTCAGCTTCTCTAGACTCTGCTGTCACTCTGGGTCCTCACGGAGCCAAGAACTTCCTCATGAGAGACGGGAAGGAGGTGGTGCAGTGTGTCTTCTATGAAAATGTGAGGCTCCTCTTGAGAAATAAAGTGAATGAATGAGTTTGTCAGAGGATAATGTCAAATTTCTCACATTAACTAGCCCTCACTCTCCACGGCTTCATTGTCTTGATGCTATCAAAGCGGTTATACTGTTTATTTACTGGCTTTCACATTGAACCAAACTCATTTTCATACTGGCAGTGAAAAGGTTTTTACCAGGCCATCTTCCCCAATAAATAGAAGTGTTTTTTTTGTCTGTTAGAATATGAATTTCAGGCCAATCTTTCATTAATTGGATAAATTATCAACACAGGTAAAGGTGTGTTAATGTAACGCATAGAGTCACCAGACCCTGCATTAATGTAAAGTGTAGGCTCTGGGTGGGTGGAGGATGAGAGTCAGTTTCAGAGAGGACCCCCCAGGCCTTGTTGATGAGGAATAAACTATTTTTTGGTGTTAAGTTTTGTCCGGATGGACCGTAGCCTGCTCAATAGGAGTGTCTCAAAAAGTTTGTGTCCAGGGTGGGAGGGGTCTTACCTGCACGCCTCAGCTGCTCAATCAGGGATATCTCAGGGATAGTCTTCTTAGCTGGGAGGGCAGTATGCATGCACTACTGGTAAATTGTGGTGTTAGCAGTAGCTGACAAATCATACATCAACGTTTTGTTGTTTGTTCTGTTTACCTCACTTACCTGAATGGGAGGTGGCTTCCAGTTAGGGGAGGCTAAAAAAGATGTTATTCACTGGAGTAGACGGAGGGAAGAGACGGCACTTTGCTATGAGGCTACAGCTTTCATTAGTGTTTTTTTTCCAACAGGAGCAGGAACTGCCCCGTCTCATTCGCGGCCAAGGTCATCGCTGCGTGGGAAACTATGACCGCAACAGAGATGTCCTGATGTGCGTGTCCGTCAGACCCGGCATGCCCTCGGAGCTGAGGAACGCACAAGAGGCTGTGAAAGTCTGTGATGCGGAAATGAGGGCGCTGGTCAAAACGCTCAGCGAGGTCTGAGCACGAGGAGGTATCTTCAGCAAGTAAATACCAGTATTTGATGAGGGCACATGAGAGCCAAGCTTAGTGCTATATATAGTATTACATAACTCTTCTCCCAGTATTCAGGGAGAGAATGTTGTATGCAAACAAAATGCACTGGTGCTGAAGTTTAACAGTTGAATTCACTTTCCTGTTCTGGCGTAAAATGTTTTTGTGTTTATTTATGAAACAAATATATAAAGAGTTTAACGGTAAGTTCTGAAATATTTTTTATTACAAAGAAAATTCACAGAACAGCAAACATCGTTTAGAGATTAATTCAGGGAAAGCAAACACGATGAGGTAATATTTCAAAATATATCTTTGAAAAACGGGGCAGTTAAGAATAACGTGATATCAAGTACAGTTAGTTTATTTACAGTTAAACATCACAATGGAAAAGAAAAAACAATAAATCTACTCTACCAAAAAACAGTTTCACCAGTGCTGAGACTTTACACACAATGGTTCAACAAATAGGGGAATAAGTCCAGTGCAGTCACGCTAGTCATTCCCATAGTCAAGCACAGTATGAGGTCCAATACAATACCAACATTTCTCTCCTGACCTTCTTTCAAATATGGCAACATAATCACAGTAATTATCTTAACGTCAGGACATGTTATTATGGGAACCCAAATTTGGGAAATAGTTAAGATTAACCCATTAGCAAAAATCCAACCCATCATTTAACACTAATACGCACATAAACACCCACTATCAAAGGGAGTCTAGCTCAATGAAATTGGCAGTGTACAGGGACAGTAAGTGGAGAAGTAGACATTTTGTCCTTTGAACATGACAGGAATGGTGCCAGCGCTTAAAAAAGGAGAAGTGACGCAAAAAAAAAAAAAACACAGCAAACACATTAGCTTATTTGAGGAGCTAATTATTTTAAGCCACGTTTTTTTTTTTACACATAATGTGAATAATGTGTCAGCTCAGCACAGATAACCAAAGGCAAAGTTCAATTTGTACAGCTCCCTCCTCTACCACTCAATGTCTAAATCACATGGGACAAGGGTGCCAGGAATTAATCTGTTAGCTGCTCGTCACAACCTTTTTAATATATAATTCAAAGTTACCTCTTCTGGGGTAATTGGTAAAAATGTCTCAGGGCGTAATTGAACACGAGTACATTGCTTTTTTTCTCTTTCCTCATCTTTCTATCCGTTAGAAGACATCATCTTTTTTTTTTTTTTATCCTCCAGAACATTTCCTCAAGTTAATGAGATCATACTGCATCAAGTCCAGGGGAACCTCTTAAATATAAGAGAACAAAAAAAAAAAACACATCACACAAGAGGACCCACGGTTTTTTCAGCAGAAAAAGATGACAACCTGATAATTGTATTGACACTTCGTCTTGGTTATGTTAAAAGGCACAAGTTGGTCAGATCACATTTAAAATCTAGATCAATTGTTCTACCATTAACAAAGCCCATCTTATCATGCATTTTTGACAAAATTCCTACACCTCCCTGCCTTTTGCGATCATTTTTTTTTTGTTCCTGAATTAAGAGTGTTTAGTATTGTGTGTGTTGTAGACAGAAAACAATTGCTTAAAGTTTAACAAGCGAGTTACGTTACACAAACAATTCTGGGAGGAAAAGATTAACAAAACGATGCGATATCCCAACATAAAATCTTTTGACAACACTGCTCTGAAACCACTACTTGTTATGATGATTCGCTTCCTCGTTATGAGAAGACGTTTCCATCTGTCCTCTCGGCAGGTCTGATGCTGTGTCCCTTCCTTTGCGGCAGCGGCGCCTTTTGAAAGCTTAAACGTCTTCGGTTCACTGCCTGGTCACAAGACTGGAAGGCAGAAAAAGTCTGAAGAGCAAAAAAAAAGAATCCTTCAAAGTGTCAGAGTTTTCACTTTCGAAACTTCAAACATCAGCTTGGTTAAATCCAGGCCTTATGTACAGTCCAAACACTTCCACACAAAACATTGTCACTGGATGCAACTCCTTCAGAGCGCGTATGGGTCTAGAGCTCAATCTTTGTTCAAAGGGGCTCCATCGTTGGATCGAATGTTCCCCAGAGCCTCTTATTGAAACATTATTTGATTGAATGAGTCAAAATAACCTCATGCTTCCACTCTGTGTACGCAGCCAGTCTGTTTTGGAATGTTACATATCTTGATTTGTTACCCACAACGAAAAAACACTCAAATTTTTTTTTTTAGCAAGTACTTGTTATTTTAATTTTCTTTTTAATCGTGTTATTATATTATCAGTCCTTTTTTTAATCATCATCTCCAGAGCTAACAGGAAGAAAACATTTAAGTCAAACTGCTGTAAAACTTTGTTAGATCTGAGGGTAAAAATGATAACCACAGAGTATTATTAAAACATAAAACATTCCATTGAAATGAACTGAATTTGAATTCATTACATAACAGATGCAGGAAGACAGTGCTCGTTGTTGAGTGTCGGCTTCAGTTATCGCTGAGTGGGGCTTCCCAAACAGCATCACTGTTAAAAAAAAAAAACGGGATGCAGGTGTCTCTCCGTGACATTAAGCCCAGGTTAAAATGAGAGTGATCAGGAGGGAAATAAAACCGATATCAATGCACTATAACAACGTTGGCAGAGGGGTGGGTGACAGCTGCTCCTTCGGTGCATATTTGGCAAAAAAGGGCAAGAAGACGGTGAGCATGACTCCGACGATAGCCAGCATGTAGCCCCAGCCGATCTGGCACTCGCCAGCGTAGTAGATGTCAGAGTCTCCGCAGAAGGACCTGACCAGTGAGGAGTTTAGGCCAAAGGGGTAGACTAGCAGACCAGCAGCCATGATGAACACTGCAGAGGGAGACAAGATAGAGTGGGTTAGACAGCAAACAGTAGATTCATTACATTACATTTAGTCATTAACTGACGCTTCTATCAAAAGCGACTTACAAAAAAGGGAAACAATCAAGGTACAGTGCGACAAGGACATGTTAGTGCAGCAATAAGTACTACTCGCATAGAAGTGACAGTTGTAAAGGAATATAGGTTTAGCTTGTCCAGTTGTTGGTAGTGTTGGAGAGGAGTTTCACTGTGCATGCTGGGAGGGCGTTACAGTAATCGAGTCATGAGATGACCACAGCTTGTATGTTAGAAAGATTAAGATTTAAAAAATCACATGTTTATTTCAAAGCTTATTCTTTCATAGATCAAATCCTGCTTTTTTATTTAGAGTCAAGTCAACACCTTAATATCCGAGGGCAATATTTATATACTGTACTGTTATGGTAACTGAGAGCCACTTGGTGGCAGTAGAGATTTTGCAGACTCACCCAGAGTTAAGTGAGTAATTTAGATACTTCATCAGTGCTGAAGTGTCTGGATTTGCACAGAGACTTGTTGCCTTGTGTTTTATAAATATATAAATAAATCATGACCTAGATAGTTTGAGTCCAACAGGGGCAGGACAGGACAAAAGCTCTGATTACCTGTAATTGACACAAACCTCTGATGCAAAATGATTCATGTCTCCTTAAATCCATTTGCACTCCTCATTTTAAAACTCAGGGGCTTTGTAACCTCCCCTCCCTGCCACTTGCTCTTGTGCTGCGATCAGCTTTCTCAGACACTACCCTCAGCGTCCATGCAGCCCAAGAGCGGCTCGCTTTTTACAAATTGAGTCAAGTCTCTCAGCCCGTGCTGCCAAGCAGTTATCGACTGCGCTACAGGCTATCATTGCTGCTCTTAGTCATTCTGAGTGCTGGCTGGATTTCCATTACAATGCCAGGTGTCGTAGTTGTTTTAGCTTTGGAGAGCTGGGGTTACTGGAAAAGCTTGAACCTTGTGATGGTGAGTAGCCCTCTAGAAAACAAAACAAACATATCTTTTATTACGCAGTATTGATTTCAGGAGATGTCTGTTCTACTACTTTCAAGGGCAGCGGCTTCGTAGTCAGGGGGAAGCGGCGCTCATGTGAGAGCCGTGATGCAATAGCTGTATGAGTATCAAATCGATGGTTTGTGTGGGCAGTGAAGGATTGTGAACAAGGATGAAGAGGTAGGAAGCTCTCACTGATGTTCTAGTGGGCTTTGGGAGTGATGGGGGAAGAAACACAAAGAAAGAGGTCTGAATCAGTGAAGGAGAGATATCTCTTGAGTGTTGGGTTTGTCTAGCATGCCGTAGTGTCTCACAACGGAGTTCATTGAAGGTCTGACTGCCTCCCAACCTTCCAGCTCTCAGAGTGGCCCCATGTTTTATCTACAGGGGCCCGGCGCCTCACTGCCTAATGACACTTTAATGACCTTCTTTATCAAACTATCATTAACGTTTTGTGGAAGAAACACAAAGACACGGGCGCATGCTCCCAACCCAAGGCCACTTCTCTCCTTCTCTAGGAATGATGGCATTTTAAAGCTAACTTAGTCTACAATGGGCAAATAATGAACACAACAACATAACTAATCAATACAGGAATGAATTCCAGGCAGCAGTCTCTAACAAAGTGTCAGGTAAAGCAAGGTGAGGGCTGGATTTTATCAGTCAGATTAGGAGGGTATGCAGGGCGGGTGTCTGGATCAGATAAGCTGCAGCTCGGGCTGACTGGATCTCTGCACGCCTTTAATGAGAGGAGAACTGTCGAAAAACTGTACAATCAACCCCAAGTCAGAGGCTAACCTGAAATAGATCAATTTTATCCTTCAAATCTGAGAAGGATGAAACCAAACCAAAGTGCATTTACACGTCCTGGTTGGGAAACTCAAACTGATTTTACACATCAGAGTCTGTTTACAGGCTTTAGGAGTACGACTGCATATGTAAAGAGTGTTGAATAAAGCCTTTTGTGGCCCCAGAAGAAGCTGTGTGAAATAAAGTAAAAAAAAAAATCTGCAGGGTGTGAAGTTAACCTCTCAGAGACTCGCGCCATTGGCCACTACTAGCATGACACACGAATCTCCGACAGAACTGTGGGCAGTCGAGTTGCATGTAGGCACCATATCTTGACAAGGAACAAGAAGTACTCCCCGAATGACCTAAAGCGTGACTGCATGTATTGCATACCGTAATGCAGAACAATGAGGTTATATTTTGTGACAAACCTCCAATTAAGACAGTGAAAAAGCGAAACGGCGTTCTAGCTTCCACTGCAGGGTGGACAAGATTAATTTTGACAGCGTCTTACATGGCCCGGTAGTCTAATCCTATGAGGAATGGGTAGCGTGATGACAGACGCTGACATGACACCAAGATGCCATGAGGGAGACCGAAACCGAAAAAGGGTTCATTACTTGTGCAGCCAGGAGAGCAGTGTGCATATGGACTCCTTAACACTTAACCTGCGTTGTTGGTTAAGATAATAAAGGGGTGTCTGTGCAAGAGTTAGTCAGCGGGTGGAAATTTGAGAGCAGAAACCTGAATAAACACAACAAAACCTTAGTATTACTGTTATGAATGACGAAAGAAGCTCCTATATTCCCTTTTCCGTATGAGGAAAAATCAAATAGTTCGACCACAAAGATGGCTTTTGTTTTGACATGGCATCATGTAATCAATTTGAGGGGTATCAGATATCTGATTCCATACATATGAAGCATCTGATCTCATTCTGTGGCCGCAATAACTGATTTTCTAGCAGCTCTTTGTGCAAACGAGTGGCTGGAATATCCCATAATCCTGGTAATATGCTGTAGTTTTTTAGATTTAGGGATGCTCTTGCTTTTTACAAAGTGGAATATACATTTCCCTCCCCACTCTCCAATAACTTTCATACAGTCCCTTTCAGGGGTTTTAAAAGAGCCGTGTCCACTTTAGCCACCAGGCAGTAAAAAGCTACATGAGCTTCCATCATTTACCTCCTAATAGACCCAAGTAGCAGACAGTTTCCTAACCTCCCAACCCCCAATCAATGGTCTGCATTTGTAAGAACTCAAGACAGGCAGGAAAGTCTAGCATGGACAGAGCTGTTTGTTTTTCCATAGAGCTGAATAAAAGTGAAGAGGTGAGTGTGTCAGCCCTGATCAGATGAGTGCCGCTGAGTACAAGAGGCTGTCATAATGACTGAGAGATGATGAGACGGTGAATAATGGAGAGAGCTCCAGTTAGCTGGCAAAAGAAGGGGGGGGGGGTCGTGATCTTTCAGTGTGTGTGTGTGTGTGTTCATTCACAGGAAAGTGGCAGCTCTGACCACTTCACAGTGTTGTCTTTGACACACTTACAGTCTGTTAATCTAAAAAACGTACGCGGATTACTCGCTGTATTTCTCATTACAGACAACTTGTTTGAATGCACACTTAAGCAGCTTTGAAGTCTGCACAGACTCCCAACCGAGGGAGTAAAATATTGATTTGGAAATGCAAATCAGCCAGAAGCTAGAGAGCTACTAGATTTCATTGTTCATCAGCTACAGCCTGTTTTCACAGGTAGCTGCAAGGCTGCCGAGGCCTTTATGAGTGCTGATGAATAGCAAATACTTTTATGTGCTCCCTTCTCTCTTTTTGTGTACAGTGTTTGTGTGTGTGTGTGTGTGTGTGTGTGTGTGTGTATTCACGGTAGTAGAGGAGAGATCTGAAATTAAATCAGAGCATTGTACTACCATACAAAGACACTGTGCAGCTTTAAACAACTAAATGAACTGAATTAACCTTGAATCTCTTTCTCGGCGGCGTAGCGAGAAATGGAAAGCTGCTCCCAGAGACGGTCAAACAGGTTCACAGCGGCGAGGACGATAGAAAGAGATGGAATGGGTCTGCAGGGCAGGAAGGTGTGTGATAACCTGGCGTCCAAGCGCGACACTGAATCAATTTCATCACTGACCTTTTACACAGGCTTAGTGTATTACACAGACCCAGAAACACACAAATCAGAGGAGTGCTCGTGACATATTTCAATGTGAATGCCCACTTGTGGAAATCTGAAATCTACTCTTGTCAGAAATCCAATATACTGTAGTCGCAGACATTCATTCACCTTGTATCTCCTCAATTGTATTCTTCCCAAGATATTACAAATAAAAAATTCAATGCTGTGAGCTTCAAAGCCGCTTTCAATACAATGGCAAGACCTCTGCTTTGGATCAAACTCTATTTCCACCCTGTGCTGACTGTCGTAACTCTGTTAGCAATGGGATGGGTTGAATTAAACCTAATAGGAAATGGGTGGCTCCCCAACTGTAGATGCAGCTCTTTGTCTGTTTTCTACCTCTGGCAAACAGTTACATAAAAATATATGAAATGCACTGATTATTGTCACCTCAACCCAACCCAGATAGAAAGACACCCATCAGAAGCCTTGTACTGAAGCAGAGTGATTCACTATCTAAACAATGTGGTACTGTTCAACCTTTAGAGAAGATTTCCAGTTAAACAGCAGCTTAATGCACCAGCATGCTGCCTTTGTGAGCGAGGACAGGCGCTTTAAAGTGTTTCATAATGAGAAGTCGGCAAGAGAAAGACACTGACATTGAAAAATAAGACAGGACAGGTTAAACTATATACATTCAAGCCCTGCAGCCAGCAAAAGGGAGCTGGAATATATTAGAATAGACTAATGTCCTGCTTATCTTCTCTGACCTACAAGCGAGACAGTCAGTCAGGTGGAGACCACCAGCTCCACCGGGATGAGGGCATTCAGACGTGTAAATACAAAAAAAAAAAAATGTAAAGAACAAGAGCCACACTGGGCCTTTGGGTGTCACTTATAGCCTCCATGTCACCAACACCCACTGCTTATTCTCCCTCCTGAGAGAAACTTCTTATCTGGCTTCTGTCCAAACAGGGGACATTATCTGCTGCTACTATTCACTTCAAAGACACATGAAAGAGCACACATATTACACTGTGGCCTTACACTACCGCTAACTTGTTTGATGTCACATTACCTTGCATAGCAAAGACGTCAACGCGCAAGCCGGTGGTGGCGGCGGTGGTAGTAAGGAGAAGAAACACATATTTTTCTTCTATGCCAAGGATAACGTCTGCCGCCGTCTTCCAGGTAAAGTTGAAGGCGAATACGAAACAACAACAAAATGTGTCTAATAAATCTTGATTTGCCGACACGGCGCTCTTTTGTTTGTGTTGTCAGCCATGTTTGTCATTGATGAAACGCAGTGACAGGAAAACATATGCTGGAAAAATGCTGCGAAATGTTGCTTAATTACAGATGCAGGCCCAAAGCTATACATCAGAACTGCTGTTCTTACTGCAGCGTCTTAGTCTGCCGCATTCTTCATCGTCTTGTCTCCCCCTTTTTTTCCCCCTTTTTCCATAAGCATAAGCGTTTTCCATGAATAGAACAGGTGAGCTGATCCCTGTCTAGTCCCATGTAGATAATAATAACCCAGATGTGATCAGGCAAGTTGATGTAAATGAGGTGCTGATTCACAGCAACAGCCCGGGGCAGTACACACACAGAGTGTGACCCACATACACTCACTTATATATTGCATATAGACAGGCACATGCAATTATGCATAGGCGCTTGCACACAAACATGACTGTCTTGATGCAACGATTGGGAGTGAGTGCCTGGCTCAAGGGCAGTTTAACACATAAATCTGAAAGACTCCTGTAAACATGAGTGTGTGTGTGTGTCCAATAATAAAGCAGAACAAAGGGCAGTGCAGAACGGTGGCGTGTCTCGAGGAAATTGCCTTTTCACAAGCTGCATACAAGGAGTACTTCTATTTCCGCTTCTATCTACAGGCAAGGAGATGAGGATGGATAATTTCTGTTTTTCACACATTTTGTCCTCGACCTCGACTCCTAGCAACATGAAGAAGGAAGTGGAGGGACGTCCAAAACATGGATGTGACTGTGCATTAGGTAGATACCACAGATAAAGATGAAGAAGAGAAATGAGTGAGCATCCCTGAGAACAGCACACAACGGATTGCTCTGCATGAAAATCTATCTTTAGGAGAAAATGAGTTGAAATAACACGCATATAGACTGTAACAGATGGTCCACCAGTGTCTTCGTTGTTACGTATCTAAATGTGCATCGAGTTTGCTCCATTATTTCAACCCCTCTGTGTGCTCAAGGTGAGGAATCGTCGTGCAGAGGATGAAAGTTTCCAAGTTGTCGGGAGTTGAACTGTGGTAGCAATGAATCTTCAGGTAGTCAGCTGGGACCCGGCGGAGCGTGGGCATAAACAGCAGGGACTCCATCCTAATGTGATGAGCTGCGCTCTAGTCTGCACACAACCATGTTGATAATTAAGCTCAGTGCGCCTCTGGGAAATTATGCTAATGACGCTACTCCGACTACCTACATTTCTCGAAACATTTGGCTTAAGGTGCTCACGTACGCAGCGGCAACTAAAACACGACTCCCGAATAAATGTTTCTGAAAAAGATTAAGGAAGAGAGGGAGAAGGGGCAATGAGGGGAGAGGAAAAGATTCAGCAAAGTACTTTGCTAAGTAGATCAGTGATTGCTTAATATGTTCAAGTTCTTCAAAGGTCTTTGTGCCAAAGAAGAATGATAGAGGACCAAGAGAAGAGGTAAGAGGAAGGAAATGAAAAGATGATGGTCCAGTGAGAGTTTCAGGTGCAGAACTTTTTTTGCATCATATTTCTTTTAAGTAACAGTACTTGAGTAAACTATTCTAGTACTCTTTCCATCCCTGCTTTTTAGCGGTGAGACAAACCAAGCAGGCAAGGTCAGAATATCTACAAAGCCGGTCGGAGTCCATTTGAAAGCGTCTCGTTAAAGAGAACATCAAACCATTTTCAGTTGGAAATGGTGCACTACTGTCAATGAGGCAAAAACCTGTTGACCTTGTGGACTGTACAAAAAGAGATAACAGAGAGAGAGAGAGAAAAGAAAGCTGATGAGGAAATAAAATACAGGGAGTTGGGAGAGATTAGCAGGGCAATAAAATAGCTTCTGCTATCTTTAGAGCAGCCCTGCCTGTGGACTGGTCAATCAGAGCTTAGTAATAGGTCTGTTTATCACGGAGTCATTTAGTCTGCTCGACAGCAGCTCATACCAAAGACTGCATAGGTGGTTAAAGTCCCCCAGTCCAGAGTGCATTAAGGCTTGTAAATGTTTTGTTTAGTCTCGTAATGATTTTGACTGGTACAAGCTTTTTGCATCATGGAGATTTTATCAGATGATGAAGTGAAGCTTTAATGATTCTTTGTGTGGCACTGCAGCAAAAAAAAAAAAAGACAATGATAAGGATCACAGCAGAGTACTGAAGATAAGACAACAGTTACAGTAGGAGAACATATTTATGATAAAGAAATAAAGATGGTACTGTACTGTAAAGAGATTACAAATTAATTATTTAACATTAAAATCTGTTAAATTTGAAGGCTACCTGTTTCCCCATTTCCTGTCTTTATACTAATAAAAACTGGTTTCCTAATAAGTCCTATGATGCACTTTGAAGAAGCTTTTTATCCTTTTAAAGGTTCTTTGGAGTACTGATTGTTCAGTATGGTTCTTTAAGTTACCTTTGCAGCACTGTGACTTTTTTTTTTTTTATTTAAAAAAATAACAACAAAGGGACAGTTTGAACACCTTTAAACAGACTTTTTGTGTAATGTTGAACTAACAATTGCAGGATTCTGGTTTATGTTTAATACACTTTTAGAAGGTTCTTTGGAGTACTGATTCTTTAAATCAAGCCTTTGCAGCATCTGGTTCTTTAGAGAACCAAGAAGTAAAAGGTTCCCCTATGGTATCACCATGGAGAACTACTTTGGGTTTAAACTCTTTGTTTTTAAGGGTGTACATTTGAAGAAAAAAATTGGTGCTCATGAGCACATTGAGTTCTCTGGAGAACCTTTTAATCCTTTTGGGAAACTAAATGCAAAAAAAAAGAGTTTTTTTAAGTCACAATTGCAGCATCTTGGTTTATGTTTAATAATCTTTTAAAAGGTTCTTTGGATTACTAATCACTGGTTCTTTAAGTCAAGTCTCTGTAACAACTAGTTCTTTAGAGAACCAATAATAACCCTGATAACCATGAAGAACCACTTTAGGTTAGGTGTAGAATATTATTGTCCCTGAGGAACAGGGAGGAAGACATATTAATGCAAAATCTTTTAACAAGATTACTAATTAATTATTAGCAGAGAAAATGAAAGCAAAATGAAAGATATACACAAAGATGAACAACACAGCATGCAGTTAGTTGGACACTATTTTCACCGCCTCCAAACAAAGACCACTTCAAGTGTGTGTCTCTCAGCACCCGGCGCATGCTGAGCCATCTGAACTCATGCTTATGACTGTGAATCTCCATCCTGGGAGCACTGTAGCGATGACACATGAATCTCACACGATGCATCCAATCTATCATCTTAATTACTTCCATTTCCATATCGCCATCTATTTTATATTTACACCTCCTACAAATTGCTTGTGCTTGACTTCCTTATCCCTTATGAGGCAACCCGCAGCGCCACAATGGGGTTGTGTCAGTGTACAAGCTAACCAAAAATAATCTGTCTTTCAATCCATCCATCCAGCCTCGCAGATTGGATTAGTACGGGACACAAACTACCTCACGTATATGAATGAGAAAATAAATAATAATGATACAAGAAAGAAAGTGGATTAAAGATATCAATCAGCTGTGAGAGATTGCACTGTTGACGTGTGTCGCGTGAGGAAACAGTCAACGAGGAAAAGATGGTTTATCTGATGAAACGTGAAGGTCTGTCCCTGTACTACATGTGGATGGCTGCTAGAGGTGATGTGTGTGTGTGTGTGTATAAGGCTGTGTCTGAAATTCACCCTCATGATTGTGTTGACAGCCTTTGGCCCTGAGGCTAAACCCTTAAGCTAGACGTCTCCTGGGTTCAGTAGCTCCCTTATGTCCAACAGGGAATGTCAGCCGTGAATGTCAGAACAACCCGGTGACACCAGTAGGTGCATTGTATATCCAGCTGTGCTGTGGCATCACAGTTCACATCTGTGTGCCATACAGAGTCAGTCGGGAGAAAGGTAAAGTCAAACATGCCACAACGAATATGATATAAACCTCGAGTTCATGTCCTGTATGTATTATGCAAAGCATGTGAAAGCTACTAAATGAGGAAGGGCGTTCAACTTTAGTTGACCCTTGGCTACAGGGACAAGAGGCTCCGTATGAAGGGACGGTTAATATTTGTTGTTTAAAAGTCAATCAAGCAACTACTAAGAGACACAAAGCAACTGCAAACAGACAACAGAGACATAAAACGACCACAAAGAGAGAGAAAATTACCACAAAGAGACACCACTTGACTAGAAACATACGGAAATTGAAGAAAACAACCACAAAGAGATGTTACAAAAGAGTGCAAAATGGCCACAAAGAGACTTAAATGACAACAACGATATCTAAAATGACCACAAAGAGGTACAAAACAACGATAAAAAGACATAAAATAGCAACAAAGACACAACATGACAACAAAGAGACACAAAGAGACCATAAAGAGACAGAAAATAACGACAAAGAGACGCAAATCGGACACAAAAAAACGCAAAAACAACTACAAATAGTCACAAATTCACGCGAGACAAAATGAGTACAAACAACTACAGCTAATGTCGGCTGTTATTAGCTGTAAACTATTTATTGATATTATTTAATATTAGAATATTTAAAGGTGTTTGTTTGGCTGACACACTGAATTAAAAATGTGGCTATTAATAATAATGTACATTTTATTACCGTCAAGAAACAGGACTATTTTCCTTTTACAAATGGTTCCCCCTCATTTAAACCTCTGCCTCCCTCCTTTCTAAACTGGCCTCTGCTAAAACATGCATGAAAACAAGACGTATTGGATCTCGTCGAATAAATATACATGTATACATGCATAAAGTAACCACGCTAGCTGTTTGATAGAGTATAATATAGAACTCATAACCTCCCGCAGAACACCACAGGTATAATGAAAAGTGCAAAATGCATGAATTCATGAGGTGGACTAAAAACAGGGTACTTATTTTCCAATTGACTGGCACACATTTTTCAAATTGCAGAATGTATTTTGAATGGGTTTCTTCACATCCTGGGGGTTACAAAACTCTCTCAGCATATAGACAACCCTGTAACTCAAGTGTGAAGAGAAAAAAAAAAGCCCTGCTACAGGAATTCACCTTTGTTGTGTAAATTAATTTTGCATCCATAGACGGTTATAAATGCGTTGCTGTGACAGCGTGTTGTTTATGAAGCAGAGGAACGGAGAAAGTGGATCAGTATGAACGTGGTGTGCACAAGGCTGCTGTAGACAAAAGAAGACCAGGAGCTCTGCACCTGGGCGCGGTAACTATATACGAGCTACCATTAATCAGTTTGTATGTGTGTGTGTGTGTGTGTGTGTGTATGTGTCTCTTCATGTTGCTTGTGTTGTCTGCACACAGAACGTATGAAAATAACAAATGAATGTTCCTGTTAATGATTCTTCATCGCTACCGTGTTACTGTGTGTATTTTCTCTGCTGGAGGTGTTGAATCGGGGAAGAAAGGGTAGACGTACTGTATTGAGTCAAAGACACTAGACCAGATGTTTTTGAAAATATGTTTTCACTTTGACACTTTTTTTTACAAAATTAAGGAGACTTTAAAGGATCGAGATTTGGAGGTATCTGGTAGTGAAATTCCCGACTGCATCGAACTTCCCAAAAAGCGTAGGAGAAGCTACGGTGGCCGTCACGTGACAAAGGAGGTCATCATCATGTTAAATTTGGCATCACTTTTAGTTCCTCATCAGAGATTTCCATTTAGTGGGGCAGTGTTTAGCTCAGTTGGTAGAGCAGCCGCCCCATGTGCGAAGGCTCAGTCCTTGCTGCGGAAGCCCAGGATTCGAATCCGACCTGCGGCTCTTTCCCGCATGTCATTCCCCATCTCTCTCTCTCTCCACATTCCTGTCACTCTTCAGCTGTCTCTATCGAAAATAAAGCTTGAAAAGGCCAAAAAAAAAAGAAATTTCCATCTAGGAAAGGCCACCACAATGCATATCCTTGTCCTGATTTCGTTTTGCTTCCTCATGTTTTTGCTTCTTTAATGCAAAGATACCTGCGTCCTTGGCTTTTCTTGTGCTAAATAAGTATGATCCCCCCTCTACATTTAAACTTCTCAAACTTTGGCACATGAAGATATAAAAGGCTAATTCTAATCTAATTCGTAAATAACTTTGCTTTTTAAGGTGATCATACCTCACTGAAAACATAGTTATGTATATTATATTTCCATTTCTGCCAACAGATCAGTCTAAAAGTTTAAAATATCTCTATGTATGTAGAACCACCTAAGCACTTCTTTTTCCTTTGTCTGAGTGAGTCTAGCAGGTAGTGCACCTGCTGTGGAAAATGAACTGTGGCTGCTCTACGGTGAAAAGTACAATCCGATATTGGCTGTAGACGGTGCACAGACTTGCTGAGTGGAATTTTCAAGTCTGGCAGTTTGCAAATGCTCTAAAATATAACGTGCTTAGTCATGTTTTCTTGAGGAAAACAAGTTCGATTTGGATAATAGCACAAGCAAACGTGACTTCATGGAAACACAAGTGGTGAAAAATGCAGCTGAGGTAGTGTCTGGATGTTGCAGCTTCCAGGGGGTCCTCCTGCTATGGGACAAACCCAGAGGATCATTATCTAACGATATATAGAAACCTGTATGATGAGTGGTGGGTGTAGCTGGGTTGTGTGTGTGTGTGTGTGTGTGTGTGTGTGTGTGTGTGTGTGTGTGTGGTGAGGGAGGCGGGCAACATAATGAATCCTTACAGGAGACATGGGGCCCTGCTGGGCTGCTGTAATGAAGCTCTGCCCTGCCATCACTCCCTGACCTACTGGCATTAAGGAAAAATGGAAACCATTACCTTCAGCCTTCACCTCAACAGTCTACCATGTGGGGAACCTGGAGCAGTCATGGCTGTGTATGTGTGTGTGTTTGTTAGGGAATGGGAATGAGGTTGAGGTAGAGACGAGGCACAGCAGGTGATCCAGACCAGACGGGCCTCCTACTGTATATGAAGGATATGTCTATCACAGCATTGATGGTGT
Source organism: Miichthys miiuy (assembly GCA_036365135.1). NCBI lineage: Eukaryota > Metazoa > Chordata > Actinopteri > Sciaenidae > Miichthys > Miichthys miiuy. The sequence continues at coordinate 20,338,027 of CM071616.1, forward strand.
ATAGTCGAGTGCAGGGGTGCTCAAACTTTTTTGGGGCCCCTTACAGGAGAGGACATTTCCCAAGGACCCCCTTATAATCTGCACGGCGACTGAAATGTTTACTGCTATTTGTACTCCTAGATGCCATAGGAATTATTTATATTTTAAACTTTTCAACCTGAATACGTCAGACCGGTTTCATAGAAATTAATTGGAACACGTTAAATTTGAACACTTTTAAATACAGGGTCAATTTTATTCATATGATTTACATATCAGTCAGCTGGAGGAGCTGCAAGTGCATCCTCCAGACAGATTTACGTGATGCGTCACAATCATTTCAGGAGTTTTTATATCCTAAACCTCATGTAAGCGAGCGTTATTGGCTCAGAATGTTTTATTGACGTAGTGGTTCCCATTCATAGTGATGCACTTTTTAAATGATACGCCATAACTTTACTAGGTCTAGGGTCTAGTGCAGGTGATTATCTTTCTGTGTGTGTAGACCAAGAGGAGAATGTATTTTAACAATTCTCTAAACAGCTTTCGACTACACAAACTTTATTTCAGACGCACGCACACGGCGGACGAAGAGGACGGGGTATTAAAGAAGATTGGATGTTTTTCTCTCAGACACATTCCAGCAGAAGTCTGTAAAAGTGCCCAGGGATCTTAACAGCTTTGTGTATGTGTGTGTGTGTGTGTGTGTGTCAGTACTCTGCTGCTAATCTCATCCTTGCTTGAATGCATCTTATTAGGAGTAGAGTGTCATTGTTTGTTGTGGATTTCCAGCAGAGTAAACAGACCATGCTTTTCAGATATGTGTATGTGTGTGTGTGTGTGTGTGTTTTATCACATTTCTCAGTTGCATTGTACAGAAGTGTAAAAATCCACAGGACCCCCGAGGGAACGAGAACAAAGGGGAGGCTTTTTGTCTTAATTCCCCCTACAAATGATTTTTTTTTGGAGGGTGGAGGTGTGTCAGTTGTAGCGGCTGCGTCCCCCTCATTTGATCATTTGATCAGCAGCCCATCTCTGGGATCACGTTCATTACAAGACATGGAACAACCAGAGCATCCTGCCACAGATGAACCTTTTCGATAAGATGGGCTTCATTCCTTCTGGCTCTGCTCTTCCTTTCTTTATCTTTTCATTAGTCTTCTCTGTCCTCCTCTGCTCTCTCTCTCTGTTGTTTTAAAAGTTGGATGAAGGATCGCTTTGGACTATCACAGTTATGCACAGTTCATATTTACCTATTAAGGAAAGGAGGAATATATTTTGCGAATCTTAAATCTTCTCTAAACCGCCAGATTTAGCCACTTTAGATTGGTTTCCGAGGGATGTTATCGTGACAGATTTACACAAGCGAAGCAGGGGGAGCTTATTGTGGAAATGTACACAAGAAGTTGTTGTTGTTGTTGTGCCACAAACAGCATAAATCCTAAAAGTAATGGCTGGAAAATGTTCAGTCCCAAAAGGCAAACCTCGGTGTTTGCTCATCTGAGTGCAGAATTAGCTATTAGCATCTAGCAGTGTGCATTTTATGGATGTTTTTGCACAGAAACTGGCGAAGAAGAAGCTAACACAGCTCACTCTGTTCCTGTGTGTTCATGGCTTAACACTTATTTATATGCGATCTTGCTTGTAAACACTGCATGTACTACATATGGGACAGTCTGGTGCAAAGATGTGTCACACATTTTTTCGAATACTGGAAATGTCTATACAATATAAGACGTTTCCATCCAAATGTAGCATACAATTTTAACATAAAATTAAATGCATCCAGTATTATTATGTGATTATTCGGCGTTGAATCGGCGAGATACACAGCTGGTTGTGGGTGTCACTGCAGAAGAACCGGGCGTGATTAAATGAGCGTCAGTCAGATCTAAAAATTGTGGAAAACAACGTAGAAAACATTTGATTAAAATTTGGCATTTTCGTTTTCATGTATCAGTTGGAGGAATGTTACAATGTCCTCATCATTCACACAGAGATCCAGTGTTCTTGTATAATTTCTTTTTATTGATACACCAAGTGTAAAAAAACTATATTGCAATATTTTGAGATGTTTTTCAACTTTTATGAGTTCATTTTTTTTTATCTAGGTTTTTTAAGAGCAAATTGAGAATGCACATAAAAACAGGTAGATGGAAACTAAACTATTATGGCAATGAGTTTTCTACACCCCTACTCAGCCTTTGTCCTCAGTGGTTTATAAATGGGAAATCTATAACTCTATAAATTACCATCTTTACTACTCCCAATTTTTTTTTTCAGTTTGAGACATTTCATTTTACAGTGCGTAATACATACATCGATAGCATGGGGCATTGAAATGATTTATCAGGATCAGATAGATGAGTCAATTTCTGTTCACACCACCCAAGACTCTGTGTTCGTTTTAAAACTCTTTGACATGCTTTGTTTAGATAGAGAGACAAGAAAGACAGAGGAGAGAGGCGGTGAAGACAAAGGACCCTGGCTGGAATCAGAGCTGGGCTGCTACGTTAAGGACTCAGCTTTTATATGTGGTATGTCCTCTAACAGGTGAGCTTCCAGACGCACCTTAGCTCTTAATCCTGTAACATCTTTAATGAACTTCTCCCTTTCCGGCCAACTACGAGTGTGACTCGCAGACGCACAGACGCCCACAAATACACATCCATCCATTATCTGTAACCGCTTAGCCTCATCAGGGTCACAGGGAGCTGGCGCCCGTCCCAGTTGGCACTGGGCGAGAGGCGGCGTACACGCTGGACAAGTCGCCCGGTCTTCACAGGGCTGACACACACAGACAAACAGCCATTCACACTCACATCTACGGGAAATTCAGAGTCACCAATTAACCTGTTAAGTGCATGTCTTTGGACTGTCGGAGGAAGCCGGAGTACTGGCGATAACACGCAAACTCCACAACGGGGCCTTCTTGCTGTGAGTGCTAACCATGCCACCCATAAATACACGAACACATCAATCTCTAATGGAATAATTAGCGACTTTAGCACTTCATCTCAACCTCACCGTATGTCTGGAGCTTCTTGCACAGAGCAAGAGGACTCACCCTGCCCTTTAATCACATCTTTTCTTTAATCTGAGGAGACAATTAGAAATCTACCTTCAGCCTCTCTATGCAGATAAATGGCTTCCGTCTCTGCTTCAATCGATCACATGCTTTCAGATCTGTAAATGAAGGCTAAGGTAACAAGGATGGCCAGGGAGGTAATCAAGACGACCATCGAGACCCAGGGGAGGGGAGTGCTAATGCGGTGAAAGCATTTCCTTGGTTACAGCAGCCTTCGTGGAAGCAGTGGTGGATGTGTCCCTCACACACACACACACACACACACACACACACACACAAGCCTGTGTGGGGCTGCGCGACATTTGCCCTTTCTTGGCAACGAATCTTTGTGACAAAGGTATGCCTCACTCTCCTTTATTTAATGCTTTGTCCTCTCGGTCACACACACACACACACACACATGCAGTGTGTCAGTGGTCAGGGTCAAAGGTTGACCTCTGCTCATTCAAGCTTGACTCCGGGGTTTAATCACACATACTTATTGTTTCACCCTCTGAACATCTATCATGGAAAAACTGACAGCTTGAAAGACACGAAGGAGAGCGTGGTGGCAACTTAAAGACGAGAATTATTATTTATGGGCTGCATATTTGAAGTTTGCTGCTGTGTTGTTATGAAAATTGAAACACCTTTTACAAATTCAGTATTCTTCTCGAGTGTTTCACAGATCTTAATGGCATCATGAATCATTTACGCAATTGCATGTCAACACGCACGCACACACACAAGCGGGTTTACAGCCAGGATAATTGCAAACGCCACAGCTCCGTGATCAGCTGCACCTCGCTGGTTTCAAAACTCAATTCGAACACCACCTCCCTCGCCTACACACCTAAACACGCCGACATGTTGATTGTCCTTCAGTGACAGCAATCACAACATGCCGATAGGTGGAGAGGACTCACTGTTGGGGGATTGGAGAGAGTAATGGCACTGAAATTGTGACAAGATGTTCTTAACCCACCTTAAACCTTGTTGTGTATGGTTATGTTGCTGCTCTGGTTCCTGTCTCGTAAGCCTCATCATCTGTTATTTCAGTTTGCTCTAGTCTTTATTGTGTTTTCACCCTTCAAGGAAAAAAAATCTGGATAAAACACAAGCTAAAATGCGTTTGCAAGCATACCTAGTGCGGGGGAAGGAATCCAATCTTTGTAGTTCACATCTCTTGTTCATGCTGGCCCTGCTAAGCAATTTGTCAAGAGGAGGAGAGGAACTCATCATCGCCCTGGGATGTGGGGTCTAAGAGGTGAACCCAGTGGGTGGTGGAGGGGGCCTAGCAGGGAAGGGAAGTCACCAGGTGTAATACTGCAAATCAAACACATCAGCCGGGGCCTGCAGAATATCATGTTCAGCTCTCCAACTCCAGCACTCAACATGTCAGATATGAATCCGACCGATCTTCCGAGCGTGGGTTTGGTTTCAGTCGGCCAAAATTGTGCTACATTTGGTTTGTATTTTTGTGGCTGAGTGCAGATTTCCGCCGGCTGCTGGCCACTCAACTGACGCTGTGAGGTGCTCGCACACTAGTGAGCAACTATTAAGTGTTATCACCAGAGAATGGCGAGGCAAGCAGGGATGGCGTAAATAGAGCTGTTATCTCCACCAGAAGCTGGTACAGTATGTGTTGTATGAGTGTACACACAGCACAAGGCACTTGATTTTCAGCAAGCTACATGGAGACACTCATGTAACACATTTAAAATGTGGTCAATACATAATATGTCCAAGTTATGATATGAATGATCTTTTAAAGGTATGTATCTCTGATTTTCAACAACCAAACACAGCTTAATCTCCACTCCACAGTCTCCAGCTTTTACATAGTCTGCTTTTTGTTACACTCAACCAAAGGGAGAAGCTCAGCCACTTGGTTGTCACACTGTCTGTGGGAGGAAGAATAGACAGGTGCAAAACTGACTGGTCATGCTTTAATAACAAGGCGTATTCCTTGTTATTAAGGCCTTTAACTCAACACTTATCCCCTTCTCTGTGTACAAACATTCCCTCATCCCCAAAGCATCTCATGGTGTGTCTGGAGAACCCCTTCATTTTAAGAAAGATGCACAATTTCTGTTATTACAGGCCTTTGTGACCTTCTACACACCCAGCACACACACACACACACACACACACACACACACACACACACACGCTGGTTTCCTTGTGTCAAATTATCATGATAACTGTGGCGTTCATCACGCTGCACAAAGACTGGTTAACATCTTCGGTGGCTACTCTATTAACAGCTTTATCACTAAGCAACAGCACCCACCCTCCCTTCACACACACACACACACAATCTCTTACATACACACAAACCCCAAAGGACACACACACACACACACACACACATTTAAATCTAATGGTGCTGTGTCTAATTTGGAGGGTGTTTGACAGACAGCATTTTAATGACCGAGAGCATGGCTGAGGACTTAAGCTGACAGAAGCATCTATAGGGCCTCTATCATGTCAGAGTGAAAGACTTTGAACAGTCCAATAAACATCTATGGAGAGTGAGATGGGGGTGTTGCTATTATCATACCATTAAACCCAGCAGCTATGAATAACCAGTGAATACAGTTAATACACAGAATACAAAGAATTCACACTGAGACAGTGAAAACTAAGGCAGGCCTTCTCCAAGTCCTCAGCATAATACAATGTCACTCTGGGAGTACTGAGTAGCATGTAATGAGAATAACCATCCAGCTTTAGTCATGAAATGCCTAATTAGCCATTAGCATGCACTAAAAAGCAGCTATGAGACCATCACTGTCTCTCCTCCACAATCCCCCACTGAGCTGATACAATACAGCACAGGCTCAGAGGAGTCAGCCTATCAGATGTCTCCTTCCTCAGTTCAGGTCCCAGCAATGAGACGGCGATAAGGTTTCTCCTTTCACAGCGCCGGTCCAGCACGCCCACACACAAACCGCGGCCTCCTGTTCCCGTCTAATTTTGCGGGTTAATTACAGTGAAGCTGTTTGCTGTTTACAAGAACGCCACCATATGAACTCCAGATTCTGCTCATCAACACTTCAGCCAGACGCGCACGGATATACCGTATCACGTGCACACAAAATCGCTTGTGCGCATGCTCCATTTTAATGTGGATTGTGTTCCCTGTCATTAGCAATTTTCCTCTCTCTCTGTTTTTGGGCTAATTAAGCAGCTCAATTTGGTGCCCATCTTGGCTAATGAGAGGTGATGTTGCTGAGATTGTGTGTGCGCTGGAAAAAAAAAAAAAAACTCGATATAATTAGAAAAGACAACATGAATCTATTATCAAGGCAAAATAATACTTGCAATCCCAAAAGAGAAGTACTCAGAGGTCAGAGGTCAGCTGCAGGAAAACATCCAGCACCGAGGATGCTTCAGCGGTGATAGTCAGGCTGAATGTGAGCCATCTGGTTGAGGGACATCTACCTCTCTGCCCTCCCAACTGTTCAACTGGTGTGTGTAGGTTTACGCTGAATACATTTACATTCATTAGCACTGACATTTGCGATCGCGGTGCATTGACGTGGCGTTTGTCTTGTACCATGTGTGTGTGATTAGTTTATTGATGTCTGAGTTTGGACACCAATAAGTGTGTGTTTAGGCTGTAATGACAGTGTAATTCTGCAGGGAGCAGAGCCGCACGATGGTGCCGCACGACTGATGCATCAGAGGTGAAAGATCCCGTCAGCGGCATCATTGATTGAACAGCAAAGACAAACTGAATATGCAGACCTGCGCTCAGAGATCGGGACAGCAGAGCATGATGAATGTGTGAACTAAATATCACCATAAAACCATCTGTAAAGCCGGTGAATGTGAATGACCTGCCAATAATTGCCCAGCTGGATTATTTTCTGTGAGCCAAACAAACTAAGTTCAGTCGTAACTTACAGCGTGGGGACGTCACATCGAGTTCTCCTTCATTTTCTGAAGATTGTCTTGAGTCAGGCGCTTTAAAAACATCATTAGTCAACCGACTAAAATGGAAGGTGTGAAACAACAAACATATGTCTTCTGGTTTATTTCTCTGATGTGGTGATTTGCAGCACAGAGGCCGCACAGGGTGTGACTTCAGACACAACACTGACGGGTATCACCTCCAGAAGTTCTCTGATGATACAGCCATCATTGGATGTGTATTAGAAGGAAATGAGCAGGGCTACAGGTGGGTCATCACAGACTTCGCTGACTGATGCCATCTCAAGATGAAGGAGATGGTGATCGACTTCCAGAAGATGCCTCAGACCACATCAGTGAACACACCGGGATTGGATATCGCGATGGTGGGAGCGTACAAATACCCGGTGTTCTCCTCAACAACAAACTACGCCAGTCGGACAACACAGACGTCCTTTGGAGTGTGCAGAACTCTGTTAAAAACTTTCTATGGTGGTCGTCTGCTGGGGAGAGGGAGACAAATTACACAGTCTTGCCTTAAACACTGTGGAAAGATTAGTATCCAAATCTGTGTATGCTCAGAAGTAAGACTGCACAACATTTATCTCTTTTAGGATGATCCCCACGTCGGATTATGTGATCTACCTGCCACGACTTGATCAGGAATGGCATCCGAAGCATCACACAGCAGACTGTTGTGAAATCATGTGAAAGAAGACAAACACGCAGCATGCTAGTCCATGGGGCTCATGAGGCGTCCTGTCTATGACACTCTATAGAGGATTTAAGGACACATTGTTATGCCCTGTGCATATTTCCATCCATCGAATCAAGCCATTTTCAGGCCGATATTGTGGAGTCTGATCCCAGGTTTATGCAGAAAGGCTCTACACGCTACCGATTTCCAAAGCCTCCCCATGTCCAGCCCTATAAATCCACCCAAAATGCACCACCATGAATCACATTTACACTCCCTCTCTAAGTAAATATGACCAGTGTGCCCAGTGCAAGCCAAAGCATGTCTGTGTGCTTCCATCATCCACATCACTGCCCATGCACATCTCATGCCCAGCCTGTATCCACCCAATGTACCATCTGCCTTGGCAGTCAAGTGCACCACACCAGGCCAGACCAGACCATCGGTCCAAAGAGGGTGGGTCGGTGATGGAGGAAGGTGGGGGGGTGTTCCAGATGCTCCTCAATCCAGCTGCAGCCTGTTGGCAATGTCACGGCACGCCCCTGGATTAATGAGCCCCCCCACACACACTCTGCCTGTTCCTTGGGCTGCTGTCCCACTATCTGTATGGTGCCTGCCAAGCCCATTATCCATGCACGGTTTAAGTCAAAATGCCACACGCTCACTAACTGATCGATGGGGTCTTAAACAGCGGGGAGCCATTTAAACAAGGAGTAGCGGTTTGTGTGTGTCTGCATGTGTGTGTGGCAGTTTTCTCGCAGCCTTACGTTCCCACTGCCATCTCATCTTTCCCAGCCGTCTGTATGGATTTAGGTGGCTGGCCTGTGGGCCAGGCTCCATCGATTTCAAACAGCCAACCAATCAGGCTGACAGACAGCTTGGTTGAGAGCACACCTTGGCTTTTAATAGCTCTGTCCGCGATGCCTATGTTCATGTGGAAAGCTGAGAACAGATAGTAAAACACATCGACCAACAAACACCGACACCCAGCAGGCAGCCACTGTAACCTTGTGTATCTGCATAATGAGACAGACAAACACGTAGACACCTCGAGCATTCACAACACACACACACACACACACACTCAAAGACCAAAACAATGGGTTTTTTATTTAAGCCTAAGCTTTCTTCTGCTTTTCTCTTGTCCTGTGTGTGTCTCTGCTCTACTGGTGGGCTGAATAGCAGCTTTAAAAAAATACTCCTGGAGGAAATGCAAATGACCTTGTCTCATCTCGAAGCAAACACTGCTAAATTAAATTAAGGCTCCCTGCGACTTGGAAAGTGCCATTTCCTCGGTCTTGTTGGTTATATGTGTGCATGTGTTATCAGTGTGTGAGGCTGCTTTTCTTTACATCTTGTTTTGTCCCATTTCACTCCAGTAATTCTTTAAACCTGAATAATAATCAGATTTGGCCAAACTAAATAAAACATGCTGCAGTTTTTGTGTTATTATGAGAAAGAGTTCAGTAACATGTAGCTGTTTTCCTGTTGTCTGTCTTGTTTGTGTGTGTGTGTGTGTGTGTGTGGGTGCACTCTGAATCCAGCTCTTTGTCTGGCCTGTTCAATTGTCACAACCACTAATAGGACTTCACAGCCGTTTAATAATTTATACTGAGGTAGGCGGCTACAGTAAACTGTCAACAACACGAGCTCCTACTGAAATCCCATTAACTGCCAATGAATTATTCCCATAATAAGTCGGTCCCAGCCTTTATGTACACAAACACACACACACTAATAACACATGTGCTCATGTATCACACTTTCTTACAATATTCCTAATGGCCCAACTCTAAACAGGCTAAGCCTCAAGGTCTGGCGAGGCTCTGGGGCACTTTCCATTATTAGAGTAGTGAAATGGAGACCCTATTGGCCTTTGGGACGGGGTGCTAAGCCCAGGGACATTACGATAATGGAGATTCTATGGGGAGTAGATGCCATACTGGCTGATGTGCTGTCTGGTGATGCAATAACGGCGGGCTGGCTACAGGTTCAGCTCGCTGCGTCTTAACATTTCTTCCGTTCTTATCAGATGTAATGTCCTCTGCTGCATATTTGCTTCATGTGGTTCGTCTTTCTCGATGATTTGTTATTGTTGGAAGAGAGGAAGTGAAGCGGCAGAGGGCAGGTAGACATCTGAAGTTGAAGATGGAGAGAAGAGATTGTATTTGCATTACATATATTTGAATTTGTCATGCTCATATTGAACTGTTGATTTAGATGAAATGAAATGTTGAATAATTTAATAAAAACGTCATTTGAGTATTGAAGTTGAACTCCATTATCATTCAATGTAATATTTATAAGTCGTTTTTCTCAATAAGGATTTTCCCCTGTCATTGCTGCCGGCCAAGAAACAGTCCCAAACATAAATGGCTAATTGTTGTTTTTAGACTGAGTTTAATCAATCAAGATATTATCACTGACAGTATAAAGAATGGACAGCGTATGTGGGATGTCACTCTTAGGTTTCTGAAGAGTTTTACAAGCTCAATGTGTTGTGCTGCCGCTGGCTGCCGTCATGTTCTGCAATCCTGCATCTTCCGCCTCCCAGTTAATCTAAAAACCGGCACCAATCATCGTTGAACCTTAGGCAAGCTGAATGACGCCTGGTTGCTTAAAAAAGCCATGTGTAACAGCACCTACATGCCAATCAAAGCCACCACACTCTTGATTATGCATAACTTTAAGCTTTAATATAATTTGAACAGGTGAGTTCTATAAAAATTCACCTTCAGTACAGTTGTCATGAACGGGGAAATTAGCTACAGAGACCAAAACTGTTTTTTGTACCAGGCTGTAAACATGTTTATATCTGCTGTGAAGTTGGACATTTTAACATGGGGACTTATGGAGACTGACTCACTTCTGGAGCCAGCCTCAAGTGGACATTTGAGGAACTGCAGTTTTTGGCACTTCTGCAATGGCTTCACTTCACAGACATGGAGGTTGTTGCTTGGATATAACATGTTATTTAGTAAACTTTAAAGGTCCTGGCAGGTAGCTTTTGGTACCTCTGGGTTGAGCCAAGCTACAGCTCCAGTTTTTTATGCTAAGCTAAGCTAACTGTTTTCTTGATCCAGCTTCATGTTGAAACATCCATCCACATCTTCTCATCCAACCTTCATCAAGAAAGTGAATACATGTTTCATACATACATGTTAATTAAATAGGCATGTTAAATTTCAAGTTGCTGTTCATGCGCTTAAAAGCAGTGGTTTAATAATGGTAGTAAAAATATATGATCAGGGACTGAGAGAAGACTTCCAGTGACGGTCAGTTGTAAATGTTAACTGGACAAAATGTCTGGTTTTATGTCGACCTGGATCTGAACAAAAAAATAATAACTCTCTTAGACCCTTGAATATTTATGTATGTAAAAATATGTTTTAGGTATGAAAAATCACCACATCTGTAGTTCTTCAAACCGGGCGGAGCGGTAATGAGGAGTCAAACAGAAACCTTCGTTATCAGTCGTTCTGGGAGAGATTTGTCCATGTTAATTTAGACAAGACAATTCACATATCACAGCTCCTGATATTAAAAAAAGTCCCCGGATAGAAGATAAACAATAAAGTCCTATATTACTCCACATCCCCTGTGCTGTGGAAGATTATTTTATTTTAAGAGACACAAAGCCTCTCCTCAGTGTTCCAACATGATGTGCATCTACACAACTGCCTAAAACAACCAGCAGGGAGTGGCTCTTTGTCTGACTGCCTGCATTCAGCTCACTGTGTCACACACACACACACAGTCACACATGCACACACACACACAGGAACACTCCTCTACCAGACAGCAGACAGTCCTTATTCGTCAGTGACTGAGATTATACCTTTCACCAGCAGCAGCAGGGCAATGCTGATGTGAAAGCCATAGTATGGATTCCTGTTATCAAACAGACAGGATGCCCCTGGTTACTCAAGCGGAAAACTGTTTTGGGATCCTTTCTTTAACCTTTTGTTCACTTTCATGTAGATTAAGATACTTAAAAATCCCAAACTGGCAGTATAGAACACTTTGGCAAAACCTTTTACATTTTCAGTAATTGCTAATAGGGAATGAGCTATTAAGAAGCTGCAGCCCCAGCACTGAAATTGAATGCGTTTTATAACGTAAGCACCTGCTTCAGGAGCCAAGAAGTGTCACGTTAATACTGTCCATTTACTGTAACTAAGTGCTTCAATTGAGATAATGGAGCAGAGGTGGAGGGCCAAATTCATGGCCACCATCTTACAAAAGTCTCCCTGCAAAGACACCAAACTTGTTTTCCTAAGATGACGGTAAACATTTTCAGTCACAGTGGCTTTTATTTTGTCTTCAGTAGCCCGTCAAGGTCATTTCGGTAGTTCACAAAAATTAGTTATATTATAGCAAATGGAAGAGATCTTAATTCACCTTGCAGAGCCAGGCTGGGTTGAAAATATTCCAGCCTCTTTTATGAGGATCAAACAGAGTTCAGAAAACAGAAGCCCTAAAAGCAGCGTTAGGTTTCAGAGTACATGTACGTCCTTAATAAACACACACACACAAACACACTCGGGTTATATGATGCTTGAAATGTGGCGATCCTGCCAACCAAAGCTGTTGGAGCTGTAAAGAAGCCACAGTTAAACTAACACAAATGCTGGACCTGCTGGGTTGCTGCAGGGTTTTCGTTGACCGGGTCATAGCGCAACCTTTCCCTTTGTGTTACAGTTCACAAATCTCTCTGCACTCAGCCCTCGAGGCTGTTAAGCATTTGTCACCAACGCTACCAATGTTATGAAAAAGCTCACTTTAGAGCAAACATGGAAAGTGTGAGCTGCTGCCCTGTCGGCAACCTCAACCCTCGGGTGGCTGCAGTGTAACATTAGCAACTGTCTTTATTAGTGCCATTAGCACGCGAGGCGCCTTTTTTTTTTTTTATATCCAGGCAGTGTTAATGTGAGTTTAGATTGATGGTGATGATGCTCGGCGTGGAGATCTTGCATCTGATTTGCAGAGGTTGACAATGAGGGCTTCATTTCCATAATGAATCCTCAGCGCCTCTTTGATGAGCTGTTGACAGTGGAGAAAACAACAAGTGTCTTGTCTTCCGCAGATAAATAATGGAAGAGAGGAAAATGAGCCGGTCCAGTAAATTACTCCATCAGCTCTGGAGTCTTCTTTTTTCTTTTCTTCAGTTCCCAGTTTAACAAATTGTAACAAGTCGAACAGAAGTTTTAAGGCTGCTGCTTACAGCCACAACTACCAAGCCGAAAGCTTTCTGTCAAAGAAGACAAAGCCTCGTCTCTCTTCCACACATACCCTTACGCCACCCTCCCCAGCTCTGAACAGCCTACCTTCTAGCTTTATTGCCAGAGAGCGACTCTGGCTAGATGAGATCCCCACACAGCTTAACATCTGGGCGCTTTGCCGCTGATGCCCTCATAAATAAAAGATAACTCCTGCCTACCGCGCACAGTCGCACTGGTATAAATCATGTATATGGATTTTCACTTGGCTTTCACTCTCTCTTTCTCTTACAGTCTCTCAACCCCCTTCCTTCATTCTTCCCCCTTTTTTCCATAATTCTTCCTCTCTTCCATCTCCTTCTCGCTGCCTTTACAACCCAGCATGAAGTCTGTGAGACAAAGGAAGGCGGCGGGTAATTAGAAGTTTCATGGTGGTGGGAAGAGAAGCCACCTTGTACTCGTCTTCCTCTAATTCAAAATCATTACAGCTCGCTCTGTGACCAGGATGTCTGAGGACTGCTGTTTGCACTTCACAGGTGACATATTTACCTGTACTCCTAAAATAAAGCTTGAACTGACATGAAAATAAATGTTGACAAATGGTACAACATATGAATCTATCACACTTTGGACCCGGGGTTCAAAGCTCTTGTGCACTCTCTAAGCTCTCAGTCTTGGTAGAGTCAGATAATAGGAGCTAACTAGCTAATGGCAGCTAGTTCAGTTAGCCAAGTGTAGCAGTGTGCCGGTAAGTGACATCCTGTGTTACTCAAGAAAAGGTCCGTGTTGCAACAATCCTAATAATGGGGTCAACACAGGTGTTTCTAATGATACTAATTAAGGTCCCATTCCATTTATTGCAGCAGAGCCTTTCCAGTGAGCCAACATGCACCACAGCAGCACCCTGACTCCTGAATGGAATGGAACCTTAATTCAGTCGTTCGCTCCTCCAGTCTGCATGTCGAAGTGTCCTTGAGCAAGATACTGAGCCCCAAATTGCTCCTGTAGCCTGTGGGAATGTGTATGAATGCTTAGCGGTTGGCACCTTGCATGGCAGCCATTGGTGTATGAATGTGTGTGTGAATGAGACATGTAGTGTAAAAGCAGCTTGAGTGGTCGGAAGACTAGAAAGGCGCTATACAAGTACATTTACCACCTATTTCATGTGAAAATGGCTGCTGTGGAAAAGGTCTATTGTCAATTGTTTTTCTGTGTTCACGGCTTGTAAACTAAACTAATAACATAATATGTACCCTTTTTCTGGATCAACAAGCTTTGGATGACCACATTTATTTACTCCAATATTTAATAGATCTCTCTAGCATCTTAAAAATGTGAGAAATAAAGTATCGATACAAGCTATCTTGAAAAGTTTTTAGGATGTAACATTCTCAGGGCATAAAGGAAGGCCCATCAAGACATATTACATGTCCATTTCAAAATGTAATATTCAATTACAAGGAAGAGCTACTGTGAAATTGAGGTCTGAGTGATTTGGCCTTGCCAATAATAACACAGCGTTCAATATGATACCTAATTGATGCCTGAGGGGGAATTCTTTTTCCTTGCCACCCTACAAGCCCGACACCATATCACTGTAGGCATTGTGTCAGTTCGTGAAGACACAATGCATCCAGACAGACGGCAGCGTTCAGCTGAACCGAGAGATAAACTGAAGGAGGGGAGGTGCGACACAGATCGCCATGGCTGATCAATTAGACAGGCTGTAAGACGAAGCCGTGTACAACTTTCTGTCTCCGGGTCTGTTAGGAGACGAGTGACTGTACGGTTTGACAGAGGGGGGACAGACAAATGATTGGCTGATATATTTAATCCCTAAAGACAGGAAGCCCAAATCATTTTCAAACAAAAAAAAACCCAAAAAAACTAATTATGTCAAGTCTCCTCTGGCTGATGATAAAGGATAATTACTTTTTTATTCCCCTCGCTAAGGCCGAATACGTTCTCTCAGATGTGGCGACGTAACCTTTAACGAACACCGCGTGATTGATGAGGCGCCTCATTTCTCCCTTCCAAATGATTACCGATCACTGTTTCCCCTCCTTAGACACACACACACACACACACACACGCACGCAAATAATCTATCCATCCTCGCAACCGGCTACAAACAAGTTTGTGCGTGACACTTGAAAAAGGAAAGCATCTCATTTTAGGACTTTCATTATTCATATCATCTGATACTTAGATCTTCAGTGCATGGAAGCAGAATACAATTACAGAGGGAAGAGAGAGAGAGAGGATTCTGGTTTATCTGTCCCTCCAAAATGAGATGCATTCATGTCCACAATGACCGTTTCTGACAACAGTGTGTCAGCCGCAGACAATACTCTGCCATATCTATCTGTCTTCGGTGGAGAGATACTCGGACAGTGGGAGCCGGTGATGAATGAGACATCACCCCGCGTCCGATACATATTTCTCATTTCCAGAACAAACAATACGTCTGAAATGAATATTGCTGGCTGAAGGAACACAGGCAACACAAGTCACTTGGCAGGCCTGAGGAAATAGATCATTTGTACATAAAGAGACACCTGCTCTAATTCCTCACACACATTAAAGGTCACTAGGAATGTCATATACATCGTTTTGTGCAACTTACACTAATTTTGTGTAAAATTAGGGCTGCAACAATTGGACGATTGACTGTTCAGAAAGTTGACAGAAAATGATTTGGCAAACATTTAAAGCCCCAAGCAGTCATACATTATATTTCCTCTGTTTTCTCACGATAACGAGTTAATCCAGTTGCAATTATGTCGTTATCTTGGGAAAACAATGTTTCGTTATCTTGAGGCTCGACAAAAATTATCACGTTATCTCGGGATAATAACATTTGTTATTTCAACATAATGACATAAATAACTCTTGAGAAATAGATCTTGAGAAAGCAAATAAAATTATCTCGTTATCACAAGAAAACAGAGGAAAAATATATGAATGTGTTTTTTAATGAATGTGTTTTTAGAATTTTCAACTGCTGGTTGACAAAAAGACGTTTAATGACCAAAAATTGATTTAATGATCAAATGTCTTTGTTTGATTGGTAGCCTAATGGTTTTTTGGTAAAGTTAACCCAGTATTGCCTCTCTGCTATATTGACCCAGAGTGAGTCCATTTTGATTGTCAGTGAATGCCCCTGAGCTTGTAGCAACACTTACACCCTCTGAGAGGTTATCTTCCTGACCCCCCCTTACATTTAAAATCTTCATTTCGGCTTAAAGAAGCCCATTAACTCGTACGCCCAGCTTGACAGTAAGTGAAATGAGACAGCTCCCCCCCCACTCATCCTAACAGCTTGTATGAATCCCTCTGAGACTAGAGAGTGAGAAAGTGCAAGTGTAGAGTTCGTGTCCATGTCTGGTGTTTTCGCCTCAACGCTGACACTTGACAAATGTGGCGTTCCCTTCTAAACCTGGTTACTAGCAGGTTGTCCAATGGCAGCAGCTATTCGCTGTTTAATGCCACCAAAATCCGATTATGTGTTTCGGGGGTCTATACGGCAGCTGACAGAGATGGATGGAGATTATAAGGTAAGGTATTGGCCGGGTAGAACATTTTTTAAAAAGGTTAGGAAAGACATAAATACAGTAAGACTCAAGGATATCTGTGGTTAAATATCCCAGCACCCAAGGTCAGCAAAGTCAAGGTGGAGGAGATGAGACAGGGAGAGGTTATTGGTGCTTCATCCTGCAACACCACCAACCTGTCCAGGAGTGGAGACTTTTATGTGATGGATGTAAATCTGTCTTTTTTTCCAGTATTTTCATGGTTACTGTAAATTATGGCCACAAAGAGAAAGAAAAGGAAAAGGGCAATGAAACAGATGTGGTAAATCTGGCTCCATGTGGCTGAGCTATGACAGCACAGCGCTAAACACAGATTCCTATCAGGGATCAATACGAGGTAATCAAAAGCTAATCGTGACCACGGCCAAGAAGTGTTAGCGCCGAGGAGTGTTTAACCGTTTCATTCTTGTGCCAGTTATTTAGTGTGAATGTTGCACCACCGGCGCACATTCAGCCGAGACTGTATCGGTTTCTGAAAAGCACCAGTGAACTCTTTCAACTGTGTGTTTGCCAACACAGTTTACTCTCTGGGAAATCCAATAATCACATTCCTCCTCTCGTTTTGTCTTTCAGCCATTCTCAGTTTCTGGAAGGATCCATTCAGAGACCGGGGACCATTCTACCTTATCCTGAAAGGCTTTAAACCCGCGCCTCCACTCCTCAATAGCTGAGAACAGGCCGGCCTGGGCTTTCTCTGGGTAACACAATTAGCCATGGAGAGTCCAGGCCCGGCCTCCTTCACATTCAGCTTCTGTTTGATGGCCGGCCAGCCCCATGACTTCATCCAAACACACTATCAGCCTATTGCCATGCAAAACAGCGTCTTCTTCTCCAAACCCTGCACCACCTCGCATCGCAAACCTAAAAAGAGGCCTCCTCTCCTCCTCTTTAGCCGTGCTTTGTCCCACAGCTACTAATGCGTGTAATTTTTGTGCGAATGAGGAACGAAGACTGTGAGCAAACACACCTCTTTTAGCTTAAGCTATTATAGGATTTGGCCCATATGGTGGGAGGAAGATTTGTAATTGTGGCCCACTGGGGGAAACAGTGGGAAAGGTTGGAGAGAGAGAGAGCGGCATGGGAGGGCTGAGGAGTTTGTGGCATTTAGATTAAAATAGGAGGCGAAGAAAAACAAGAGTGCACAGCACACAACTCAAGAAATGGACTTTGTTTTCCTGAAAATGTAAGTCCATTACTCCAAACAATAAATAAGAGAGCTGACAGAGTCTGTATTATCCTAAATATGTCTTCGGGTTTGAGTATTTCAGACTGCCTGTCTCCTAAAACTTCTATAAGTGATTCAAAATGCTATTTAAGCTCAACAGCGGAGTGAGGAGGAGTGGAATAAAAAGCCGGCATGCCTTTAGTGAGGGGCCGAGACAGCTTTATATGATTAAAATTGACTGGCACATGGTGCATGCCTCCACACCCACCCATAACAGATATTGAAGACCCCCCTGGGAGGGCAAGCAGCCAGAGGCCTCCCTCAGTGAATGAGACAGGTTTGTAAAAAAGCATGAGGCTGCCGCCACAATCAATTCCCTTCCATTCAATCCCATGCATGCATGCGTGAGTGTGTGCATGTGTGTATATGTGCGCGCTCTTGCTTGTGCCCGGGGTACCAGTCACCATTTCCAATTCTGTTAGCTCCTTAAAAACCATTCAAGCTCTCCTCCGCCATCCTCACAACCCAGCCCAGAGTGGCGTGGAAATAAATATTTATCATATCAGAAGAGAGAGTGAGAGAAAGGCTGATGGAGAGGCAGGCAGGAAAACAGGGACACAGAGAAAGGAAGCCAGGGACGCTTGTGGTTACGATAACAACAGCTTCCCACTTGGCAGAGGACAGAAAGTGATGGAAACTGTGCAAAAAAAACAAAAAAACAATGAGGAGCAAGGGGAAAAAAAAGAGTTGTGAGAGTGTCGGAGAATGAAAATAGCAGCTAAAAACTTAAAAATGAACCCGAGGTGATAAGCGCCCTTCTGGGTGATATGCCACTCATGGTCAACTCCCCTCACTGAATTCTGGGAAAACACACAGTGTTTTTTTTCTGTGTTTGGCTCCTTAAAATAATTTCACAATGTTGTGTGCAGTTTCACAACTCACATTCCACTCGTCTCCTCCTTCGAGTCCAAAAGAGGAATCCAAACAGTCCTTTGCAGGCGATCATAATACTAACTGCTGTGTTTAATAGTACCTTGTGAAGAAGGAGAGTGATATGTATATATAAAAATAGTGTGCACATCGTAGCAATACTCAAGGCTGTTGTGAATGTAGACGCTTTATGGGTGAGAAATCCATTTAGGATTCAATCAGGGAGGAAGATAGTTTGGAAAAGAACCACGGAGGCTCTACAGTAAAAGAGATTTCCCCCCTGGATGGAGCACCGTCTTCTGTCCTATCAGGAGGAGCACACATTGCCCTGACGGGTGAGGAAGCATAACCTTTAACCACAAAGAGGTCGAGGGTCGTGTGGGTGTGACCGACTCGTGGGAAGTGTGTCCAAGAACACAACTTTATAACCAACAACCAGCCAATAAATTTAGTTTATTTCCACAAAATGAATTGTTTGATTGAATGAGTTTTGCTTTTCTCTTTTTCATGTGATTTTGAATTGAATATTTTGATTTTTTTTGTTGTTTGAGGGACAAAAGAAGCAATCTTAAAACGTCAACCTGGATATTAAAATTGTGATTGCCATTTTTCTCTCCGTGTTGCAATTTTAAGATGCCACTCCACTGATTTTAGACATAAAAGTCAGTCTACTCGTCATGATGAGCACTTATTCAGCCTGTGAAAACAGTTGTATAACGTCTTCTTCTGTGGCTCTGCAGGGAGCTCTGCAAAGTTTGACACACACACAAAAAAAAATACCCAGATGGTTTCATTTAATTAATCAAAGAACTGTGAAATAATCAATAATGAAAATAATACTTAGCTGCAACCCCGGTTCATTTCACTCGCACTCATTAGTTCATGCAAAAAGATACAAACCTATATGCATCAATTCAACAATAAACGTCTGAAATCAACATTTACTTTGATGAATTTGTGCCATTCTGCAAGCCTGTCCCTTCAGGGTCTAAATCCACTTTAATGTTAATAGACACTCTTCCTTTTCTGTCTTTAATAGGGGCTTTAATAATGCAAGAGTATTCCATACAAATCTGTTAAATTCAATTGTGCAAATCATAGCCAGAGGCTTTTCTTTTCCTCGCACTTTTTCCTCACTCCAAGTGGCTAACCTGGAAAGGTCTTTGGCAGTTGTATAATTCTGAGTTGGCCATAGATAAAACCATTATCTCCCGCATTTGATCCACCTCAATCCTCTCTCAATATTATATTTCCTAATTAAGAAAGGTGTGGGGGAGTGCAGAGCCTTCCCTCGAGTCTTTTTCCTGACTCAATTTCTTCCCTTTGCCATCATTTTCCCTCCATCTTCTGCCTTGATGCCTCCCCATACACATCAGTCTCACTTTCCTCTCTGCTTTGATTCTCTATTTGTCTGTTTCATGTTTTTTTTTTCTTCTTTTTTTTATCACTCTCCAAAACAACCATCCATCTTTTTTGTGTCTGTCTACATCTCCACTCTTTCGGGGGCAGCGGGCTCCAGCAGAACAGTGGAGGTTGATTTTCCGAGAGGAAGTAAATCCCAAAGAAAGCAAGCAAGAGGAGTTGACATGGGTAGTGGGAAAGATAGAGTGATTTGGTGAGAGGAAAAAGCAGAGAGAGGGAGAAAACCCTCAAGTTCAATTTGCAGTAATTCTGTTATCTGAGGCAGGCAGGGGTAGGTCACGGCTTCAGATACAATGGGTCCCCTTAGTCCTGCAGTCCCCATGTCCAACACTCAACCTCAGTCTTGTAACTCGCTGCCGTTTGTTTGTGTGTGTGTGTGTGTGTGTGCATGCATGAACCCTCGCCTGTGTGTATATTTTTGTCTGTGTAACCACGGCCAGCGCAGTAATCCGTCAGAGCTAAGATCCTGTCATCAGCAAGGAAGTGATGTGACAGAACTGGGAGCCATTATCAGTAAGCCGACCATATAGTCCTCTAAAAAATGAGATGTCTATTTGGAGAAGAAGGAGCGGAGGAGTATGCCAGGCTTCATCTCTCCCACTCCATCTAGCAAAAAATTCAGGATCTTTTCGCTGTCATTGGAGATTATTTGCAGATATTTTCAATCAGGGGCATAAAATAGATGCAGCAGAGGCGAAGATGTTCTGTTCGTATTTGTGGGTCAAGCTCCAATGCCCATAGTGCAGCTCGATAGTGTCCTTCAGACTCCATGCCCACGGTTTGGAAGAATAAGCGGCTAATGCCCATGTCCAACTTCACAGCAGAAATAAACATGCCTGGTACAAAAAATAGTTTTGGTCTGTATAGATAATTTTTTATTTATTTAACTGTACTGAGTTTGAATTTTTATAGAACACAGGCTTAAAGTTATGCATAAACGACATTGATGATTTAATTGACTTCAAGCTCTAGCAACAGCAACAGAGGATATCATCAGCTGTATTTTCAGGCTGAGCGGAGAGTGTTTCTCTCCACGAATCATAAACCGATTGTTATGTGTAAAATTGGTAGAGCGCCCCTTTAAAATTGCCTTTGTCCTCATACAGCTATGAATATGAATGAAAGCAATGATGGAGAACAGACGCAACTTTTATAATACACAGATTACCGCTGTCTACATTGTCTACGAGACGCTCAACGACCGCCTCTAACAGCAGCAGGAAATGTGTGTTTTCACCTTCTTCTTCTTCTTCTTCTGAACTGCACTTCTGCTGAGGACTGTTTCAGCCTTCATTAAGCCAGGCAGGCAACACAAAGGTGTGACCTTCAATTACTCCCCTCCACGTTCAAATTAACCGTCTTTAGCGGGGGAGATAGAGGGTAAGAGAGAGAGGGAGAGAGAGAGAGAGACATACAGAAGAAATAGGCAATGAGATACAAGTATGCAAAAGAAGGAAAATCATGCACAAATCAGTTTAATGACTTAATACTTACAGCGCGCTTTTAATGAGCCCAGGATAAAACCTTTTATATATTAAGCAGCAGGTTATAATTGCAAGAGAGGCAGAGCTGTTAAGTAAACAAATGAATAATTAATATGCACTAAGATATCTCACTATTGGTGTCATATCTCTGCATTTTGAGAAGTAGAGATGCAGAGGTGGACTACAAACTGCCCCCCTCTGAGGGGTTGCCAGGGGGTAAAAAACAGATACTGTCCATCGGGCTCGACTGGCATGGGTAATATGTTGGAAAAACAGCCCACTGTGGAGCTCGGATTATTGAAATCTTCTCAGGCAGGGCTGTTTTAAATGGGAAAGGGAGTGGTGGTGCTGATGCTGTGTGTGTGTGTGTGTGTGTGCGTGTCCCTGTGTGCACAAGTCACGGACAAGCATGAGTGCTGCTGTTGATGACATCTCCATGAATGAGTAAATCTGCTGCTTTCCCCTCCTCACACCACTGCTACTATAGTTTTACTAGGAAGTGGAGGGCTAACAGCTGCTGCACTTCTCTCTCAAACACACACACGGCACACACACGCACACTTGTGCACACAGTGGTGAGAGGGCTGAAAAAGCTGAAAATGAGGGTGTGCAAGCTGTGACGGTGAACATTAATGGGGACAGCAGCTGTGGAATTAATGTGGCACATCTGGGAGGACAGAGCAGAGAGGAGACAGCAGCTCTGAGAGGGAGTGATGAGGAAGAGATAGAAGCAGACAGACAGAGAGAAAGAGAGAGGGGAGGAAGGCATGAAGGAAGTATGTTTGACTTTACTTTCAGTAATCTTCTCCCATCAGTCTCACTCGATGTCGTCTCGCTTGTTTTCTAGCATCTGGCTGAAGCAATAGATATTTCCTGTCCTTGTCTCACCTGTTAGAACGTCTTCATCCTTGACTTTTATCCATCTAAGAAAAGTTAACTTTGCCTCGCATTCATTTAGACCCACTCCCATTACAGCCTGGACACAGATTCGCCTCCCTGACCTCATATTTACGTAACGCACTCGAGGCATTTTGCTAATGCGTTTACCATTTGCAAACCCACAATAAGTGAGGCCGTATGATAAGCTATAAATTTAATTACGCCACAAGAAGTGCAGGAGCCTCGATATTATTTCCGTGCCCTCGGTGAGGCGTCACTGTAGGGTGCAATCCCGCGAGATATCGAGCGACAGTTTGGAGGAAAAACCAGAGCGTGTGAATATTTTCACAGAGCAATTAGATGGAGAGGAGAAGGCAGATTTTTCAATCGGGGAAAAAGTTCTTGCACAAGCTGCTGAGGCTACAAATAAAGGAGTGGAAGGTTTAGATGGGATTAAATAGGTCTAACAGATTCATAACCAATTTCCCTCCTCTACAAACGCATAGGTTCAAGGCAAGGCCTTCCTCTATCCCCCGATTCAAGTGCTATCCTCGGAGCCCCATCAAACAGGCAGCCAGAGGGCAATCTTAAAAGTCTCCTCAGCCTCCCACCTCTCCGCTGCTTATCAGCCCGTCTCTCGGTCTGAACACCTTCATTGAGGGTGCTCAAAAGCTAGGAGAGACGTCTCTGCAGGATTTTACACATGCAAACAGACAGACAGGCTTCAACAGCTCACTAGGTGGAACAACAATGTCTGTGTGGGTCTATATGAGGACCCACCACCATGCCTATCAGCCAGGTAAGACACGTGTACCGAATCGGAAGAGCTCCGTAATGAGCTATCACCGTCTTGGAGATCCACGTCACCCTTTAAACCGAGCAGCTCTCAGAATATCCGCGATAGGAGACAGAGAGACGGAGGCAGGAGAGGAAAAAACCATAAAAATAAACTGCCGCCACTCTCTGGATACCCTTCACGACAAAACATATGGCTTGACGCCGTTCATCAGCACCGTGATGAATAAATAAGCCGCTTTATTGGATGCTCAGTATTCACCTCAACAACCCTCTCCACTCATTATGTTTTCACTTTGAGACTGAACAAGCGCTCTCACCAGACGGTCGCATCCATATACACATACAGTAAATGTGTTTACATCCCAAAACAAGTGCTTGAACCATGACTTTTTTTAAACTTTTGTCTGCAGTGCACGGCCAAAAATGGAAGTTTGTTTTATATCATCTCAAGAGCAACTGGATAATTTAGCACCAAGACGTGACGAGGCTACCAATATTCTTGCTGTGCAACATTAAGCTGATCAAAAGGCAAACTTTCCCAAACTTCAGGGTTCAACTTCATTAATATAGAGAATACAGATGAGGAGTGGAGGATTCACTCAGATTAAAACTCTGATTCTCGGACACTTCCCCATTTCCTACTAGAGAGAAATATTAACACTATCAAGTAAGTTACCCATCTGTGAGGCACAATTAAAACTGAAGATGAAGATGTAGGCCAACGAGCTTTACCGAGTTTTTCTTTAATTGGCTGATTAATTGTCTGTCACATGTGGCCTGACGACGGGGTTACCGCAGTTGGAGGTGACGTTAGCTGTAAAACAAGCTGATATCCACTCTTGACACAGAGCTGAGGATAGAAATGGATGATCTCTCTCTCTCCTCTCCTCTCCTGCTCTCTTTTCCTCAGATATATTGTGCCATCAATCCCCCGCGGCGAAGCCACACTAGGAAGATGAATAAATTAATCTGGAATAAATGGCCTCCTGCTTGACACATAATCACAGATTAGGCCCGGGTCGGCTGGGAGTGATGGATTGAGCCAAGCTGCTAGGAAGGTGGAGGAGGGGGAGAGGGGTCACCTACATTAACCCCTACCCAGTGCAGGAGACCCTGCACAGCTTTAGCCAGAAAGAGAGGGAGGGAGGGAGTGGCGATGGAGAACGGAGCGATGATGTGGTTTAAGCAGATCTGCTGGCGTTCATCCCTGCGGTGTGATTCAAATCGTGGGAGGCTGCAGCTAATGATGTCACTAATGAGAGGTTCATTACCGGGTCAGCCCTTTGGACCCGGCCACGTTAACTCTTTACTTTGCAATAAATAACTTTGGCTTGAGAGATGTTGATAAAACACAACGCACATATTGGTATATTTCCTCAAGTCCAGTCAATCATCACCGTCCAAAACAATCAAAAGCATCCCCGACATCCAGCAGCGTCCATGTCTGATTTTCTGCTGAGTGAAACACAATTATGGTGAGTGGAGAGATTCGTCATGTTGATTTATCCCACACCTCACCTAATGAAATTTTCCCACATTCCCTTTTGAGCAAGTGGCTAAAGGGGGGGAGGGAAAATGAGAAATTGAAGACGGTGCGACCCTCCGGACCCCGCGCTCCTCTATTTAGATGAATGAAATGTACCGCTGTCCCTTTCATTTTTCTCAATTAAGTGTTTGCCATTTGGAATGCTTCCCAGATTCATGATCATTAAAACCTTTGCGTGTCAGAGGAGGCTGAAGAGGAGGAGGAGGAGGAGGAAAAGGGGGCTGGGAGGCGCGCTTAATTCAATTTCACAGCCGTCAGCGCTACCTGCCGTCGTTGGCAGACAGCGGGAGAATGCGAGGGAGGGATGGTTTAAGGAGAGAGAGAGGCAGATAAATAATGACAATAAACACACGATCCATTTGAGGAGAGCTGCCAAGATGGAAAAAAAACACTTATCTATGGTGTAAATCAGTGCTACTTTGTCTGGTGATGAGGGTAAAAATCTTGCTTTTCTTGAGACGAGTGTTCAAAGATGAAAGAAACAAAGAAACTTCACTCCAAACTCAACAAGTAGATTTGCTTTAAAGAAGACAAGACTTTAAGATTCTGTTTTTAGCGCGAAGAAAGACGACAGCGTTGCAAAATTCATCTTCCTCTAATCAGAATGGAGTCTGTACAGTTTCTTTATCTTCCTCTCGATGCCGCATTGACCAGTGCATAAACCCCTGACCCGGCTCGCTTCAGCAGTTAACATGATATATTCATGTGTCGATAGCTGGAATGCAGGGGAGAAAATCGATGCTTATATAATACACTCACATTAACATGGGACAGAACAGCAAGGCCACAGAGGAAAACCCCCCCCACCACCGCCTCCCTCTAGAAAATGTCATCTTCCTTCATACTTAGCATGTAGGCAGCGTATGAAAGAGACAGAAACATAGTGGAGGTCAACCTCCAGTTCTTCTGTTTACTGCACATAAACCTCAAACGTTTGACTTCCTGTGTACTAAAGGATCATCCAAGGAAGAGGCGCCAGATGTTTGAGGAGTGAAATGGGTATTGGTTGAAACGATATCACGACAAGCAGAAAGTGGCAACTAAGAATGAATATTTATACTGTGTTGTTTGTGTGACCTCCTGTCTTTGTTGTGAGGATCTTTGCATAAGTTCTGCGCTCCAACCGATCCCAATCCAGCCAATTGTGTGGCCTACTTAACATCTGGTTCCTTCCAGAGACAGCCAGACGTGGTTGAGAGTGCAGCTTGGTTCTCCTCCTTCGGTGCTCTGCGAAAGATTTCCATGCACTTCGGTTGTGCTAAATAGTCACTGCTAAACCTGAAGCAGTTGGAGTGAACTGCCTTTTCTTTTGACCTGTTTTTCTCCTGTTTTTGTTACTTTAGGAAGTTAAATTTAGTAACTGTCTTACTGGTTTCTTTTGGAATAGGTAGCTTCCCTAAAAGCTTTTTATGTTGTGCCATGCTCTGAAGAGAAGCTTCTTTTTCAGTTGTCTGCAGTGGCAATAAATTGCTTGCTTTTGGACTGGACTGACGAGTGTGGACTCATTTATGTTACACTCCCAACACCCTAGACTGGGACGTAGCATGAATATATTCAAATTTTGTGATTATGTGTTTATACCAGGAAATAAGTTAAAGTTTTTTTTTTGCAAATGGATGAGAGAGAGAGAGAGGCCATTTGGATGGGGACGAGAAATAAGTGATGGTGATCTGTTGCTGCAGCCTCCACCTCCACCTCCACCTCTCATCCAAACACCTCTGGTTTAATCACATTCCTGTTTCCTCCAGCTCAGTAATTTGTAAACTTTGGTCCACGCTACTAGCTGTGAATATTTAGGACCAAAATCCCAGCAGCTTGCCTCACTTAGGAACCTTCTTGCAGCTTAAATATCTCAGGCGATTGTTGAGCAATGACAACATATTTTTAGATAGTCAATGTAACTGAGGTTCATCTACGACCATCAGTCTCCCTGCAGCCATCCTGAAGCCGCTCCTGGCTTGGTTATGTTATCAGCTCGCCTCTGATGGGACTAAAAGAGTTTCAGAAGGCGACAATATAGTGTGTCTGCTCCTCTTCTCACCGGGACCGACTCCAGTATCGAGCGCAGTCACCCTGCCGACGTCAACGCATTGATTTATACTTTCTCCTCCCTCCATCTCCGCTCCCCTCGCCATCCCTCCACCCTCCCTGGATGACTATATGTCGGCACTGGCTTGTCCAGAACGTGGATAGACTCTTAATATGTCACACACACACACACACACACACAGCGCACTCAGCAGTCTCCCCACCAGGTTTGATTAATTTGGCTCGTAACGCGTGTGAGCAGAGCTATCACCGGCATCCAGATGTTCCACAGCCCTTTTGTCTGCACCCTCTCCACCACACACACAGACACACACCTGCTTTCATCCCCTCCCCTTGCCTCCAGTCGTCGAGGATGTGATGTGGCGTGTGGCGTGCTGTTGTTTTGATTATTTCTTCTTTGCTCCTCTGAGCTCTCTGTGAGCTGTGACTATCTGCTCTGCATCAGAAAGAAAGAAGTGTGTTTTCACAGAGGCTTGCAAAGATTGCATCAAGGACTTAAGGGCAGTTATCAAAGGAAAAGAGCTGTTGTGTAAATACAACACACACTCACCCACTGCAGTGCCAGTGTGGCAACCAACACTAACAAGCAGAGAGTAAGATATCTCAAGGAGCCACAGCGAGGACGCCTGAATCCAATTTTCCCAGCTCTCCCTCTCCTCTCTTGGTGTGGCCGAATACAAACAACCAGCCACAGAGAGCGCTGACAGGGATCCTAAGTCTGTTATACACCTCTGAACTTTCCTCTTATCACACTGCTAACCTACCTCCTCGGATCCAACCTCCCTGCTTTTACCACCTGCAAAATCCAGAGAGAGTCCGGACAAGGGAGGAAGGAAGAAAGAGAATAAGAAATGGGGTTTGGGAGAGGGTGATATCCAGAGGACAGAAGGAATGATAGATTGCAGCCATTGAGAATGCAGATCAGAGGGATGATAGCCACTTTATGGATGGAGAGCAGCGGTAAAGTTATGCAGCAGAGATAGAAACAAGCTTAAAACTGCAGCAGGAGCTTTTATATCGAATATAATTGGATTTGTGGTTGATTAATAAGCTAAAAGCCACAATATGCGATGAATTTGATATAAATTACAGGTACTGTAATATTCACATTAGGTATGAAAGAGCTTGAAACATCTTTTTGAGTGTTTATGCTGTGAAATTACTTTTTATAATTTGATTCACAGATATTACATTGTTAAAAATAAACAATGTTTTATTGCCGGCGCAGGAGGTGCCAATAAAACTTTCAAATGATTTCTATAAATTCGCCCTTTGCAGCGTATAAACTGATTATTTTTGGAGTTATTTTCTATGACTTTATTACTTCAAATCTCCCTTTTTAAAATTAATTCATGCACTTTCATTTAGAGACCTCTAACACATTTTCCACAGCATCAGCATTTTCTTTTCTATTTTCAAACTTGTGTGAATCGCTTCACAACAATAAGTCAGTCACTTTGAGACGCGTGGCAGTTTACAGTCTTTCGACTTAATCTTGGATTTCATGTTGTGTCTTTAAGACTTCTATTAACTTTTATCCAAATTTAGAAAACTGTATAAAACTTTGTGGCCTGTTTGCAAAGTCAAAGACGGAGCGTCGTAAACACAAGCAGAAAACGGCAGATGCATGTGCACGCCAACGAATGCACACAGACGTGCACACACACACACCCTCAGGGTGTTTGTATTTCTGAAGCATATGCGTCCATGGGTTTTACCAGTTGGAGTTAATACGGCTCTGTATCTCAATAAGCAGCTTCAGTCTGTTCCCTGATGATCAGACGAAAACACACATGATTAACATACAATGTGTGTGTGTGTGTTGTGTGTGTGGGTGTGGGGGGGTGTTATTTTCTTAAATACAGATAAATACCAGGGCAAAGACCTTCTCCGTCTGTTTTATTCAGTCAAACACAGATGGAGAGAGGGTTAATCAGTGTGTTTGTTGGAGAGGAATGATGATGAAGATGACATCTTGACAGCAACATCTTCATTCTTACAGTTTAAGTGTTTATTTGCGTGCCGAAGACAGCAATCATTAAGATTTCCCTGAATACACACTTTGTTAGTGTGTGTGCCAGCGTGTGTTGTGATAAACTTATGACAACGAGGCCAGCAAATGTAGCAGGCACTTCTTCTCACACACACAAACAAACCCTAAAACCCAGGATGGTGTGCGAGGAGCAGCTTTAGCATGATTTATGTTGTGTGATGTGTGAAAAGAGTCACGCTAAACCAGAGTCACGCTTCCATCTGTCCTCCAGTTGGTGTTGGTCATGTTGAAATGAAATGATTTTGAGTCATTAGCGTTGTGGTTTCTGAATAGTTTGAAAAAAAAGAAAATCCATATCTTTTAAGTGTTTGGTGGGTATGAAATACGAACTCTAAAAGTCTTCACACATCTGTTTCACGCTTCATAAAATGAATTTGCTCCTCTCATCTATCTTATGATCTTAAATTCAATTACACTGTCAGACAAAACAAGTTATTTGAAAACATCTATGGAGCCCAGAAACTGATTTGATGTAATAAAAGGTTACCAGACTGTCAGAAATATAACTACATACATAAATACATTCATAAAGAATAATGTTAGTTAAATATTTAAAATAAAAATGTAAAAAGAAGTTTTTCCTTTATGCTCAGATCAGTTGGTAAAAAAATTTGTGGATCAAATAAATTAACTCTAAGTCTTATTTTTAACTCCGTCCCTCCTTTTTATTTGGCCTTGGAACATTTTTATTTATTTACCTATTTACCCCGCTCAGCACTTCTCACATTTCTCTTCACATTTCATCACACTGTGTGGCTAGCTTAACTGAAAACACTGATAACTAAATACATGGAACAGCAGCTATACCTCACTGAAGCTTTGTGATACATCTACAGCAGCCAATGCATCCATCCATCCATTTTCTGTACCTGCTTATCGCCATCAGGGTCACGGAGGGGGCTGCAGCCTGTCCCAGCTGACTTAGGTGCAACTTGGACAAGTCGCCAGTTCATCACAGGGCACATAGAGACAAACAACCATTTATGCTCATATTCACCTACGGGCAATTTAGAGTCACCAATTAACCTGTTAAGTGCATGTATGTCTTCGGACTGTGAGAGGAAGCCGGAGTACCCGGAGAGAACCCATGCAGACACGAGGAGAACATGCAAACTCCAGCCGAGGTTCGAACCTTCCTGCTGAGAGGCGACAGTGCTAACCACTGCATCACCGTGCCGCCAGCCAATGCAGTTAATGTTACAGTATAACTGCACTTAAGGAATTGTTGTCAACTCGTTATCTTCACTTCACCTTTGTGTTGTGCTCTCAAATGCAACAACAGCAACACATTTTGAATTATCTAGAGCTCCGACTGGATCAGTAATAACAGCAGCTGCAGCATCACGCGCATGATGAAAAAACCATGAAATCTCAGCGAAGATGTCCATAACATAAACTCATAGTACTGCTAAATTATCCAGGGTGTGTTTCTGTATTGAGGAGGATCAAGGATATCATTAAAGGAACATTTCTGAGTTCTGGGATTTTCTGCAGCTGCTGCAAATTTGACATCTCTATACGAGTGAAGGTGTTCGACTGTCAGCAAGACGAACGTGTGAGAACACACAAGAGCGCAGCTGCATTTTTAAAAAATAATAAATATCCTGAATAAATCTGGGCTGTGAAAATGTGATTCTGACACAAAGTCAAACCTTATTTTTCTTTTGTCTTATTAGTGTAAACACACCTGTTCTGTGTCTTTGTGAGTGTTTGTGTGTGTGTGAGATCGTGTGTGTGTGAGATCTGTAATTGGCACGTAGTAAATGGAACATTTCTGAAGCCAAGTGTAGGACAAAATACTGCGACAATTACCAAGATGATAACTGCATGTAGGCAATAAACGTGTGTGTGTGTGTTTGTACTGACACATACTTTGTGTTTCAGCAGGATGGATTGTGTGCAGCCAACGCTAGGGGCCAAACAAAGGAGAGTTGTTTATCCATCTTTGCTTTATAGACACTGTGGTAAGACACAAACACACACACACACACACACGCTGCTACGGTTGTTACGTGGTTCATAGCCTTAGCACTGTTTGACAGGGAGTGTGTGTGACTGGCTTTGACTGTACATGACAGAGGGAATTGTCGTCACCGCCGTCACTGGGTGGGGAGAGGAGGATGCATGTGTGTGTACGAGGAGGTTTTACATGAAGTGGATGTGACGTGCAGCCATGGGTGAACATGTCATGTTGTGTGTGTGTGTGTGTGTGTGTCTGAGCACAGGTGTTGCGACGCAGATGTAAATAGTATTTAAAGTATTTATACCGTTCAGCCATAACATTATGATTCTCGTTATCATGGCACCTTCACAAGTTTGATATATTAGGCATCAAGTTGATGTTAGAAGAATTAAAAATGGGCAAGCAGAAGCATTCGAGCAACTTCGACAAGGCCCAGACTGTGATGTGATGCTAAACTGGGTCAGAGCATCTCTAAATCTGCAGCTCTTGTGGAGTGTTGCTGGTCAGTACCAATCAAAAGTGGTGCAAGGAAGGAAAAGTGGTGAACCAGCAGCAGATTGATGGCTGGCCAAGGCTCACTGATGCACACAGGGAGCGAAGGCTGGCCCGTTCCAGTCCAACAGACGAGCTACTGGAGCTCAAATTGCAGAAAAAAAACTGATACTGGTTCTGATAGAAAAAGTGTCAGAGCACACAGCTTGTTGTGTATGGAGCTTTTTGTCATCATGTCCGATGAGTTCACTAAGAAATCACTGACTATGAGCTGACTCTAGTCTTCCTACATCAGTGACAAACATGTAGAAATGATAGATAAGAGGCATCTTGTAACATAACAGCTGCTGTACCCACGCACATTTTTTATTCAAGTATGACAAGTAGGCTCGAGTAGGACACAAACTCAACACACACCTGTTTGAACTGCTGTCTGACGCACATATGTATTACCATGGTTACCAGATGATGATTACTGCATAAATACACAAATCAACCATCCTTTTCAGGTGGTTTCAGTCCGGTTATTCACTCCACGATTGAGTACCAGAACAAATAATTCTAAGTTGACCACTCTAGGACGATGAAGTCATTTAAGAGTGCCTTTGTGTTTTCTTGTGATGCATCAAAGTTTGTTGAATGTGCATCACAACAGCCTTCTAGCAGGTCAAAGAGCACGATTTGCTGGTTGGCTTCGATGTGACCAAGTTACCAAATTTACAACGTCCATCTAGAAATAAACTGTTTACATTTGAAAATGTAGGTTATACGTGTGTGTGTGTGTGTGTGTGTGTGTGTGTGTGTGTGTGTGTGTGTTTGTGGTGCAAACAAGACTGAGGACGCAGTCAACTTGACACACGCACACACACAAACTGATGAAATCTTCCCACTTCATTACCCCTTTCAGGATGAATTTGAAACGAACAGCGAATATACACTCACACACACTCACACACACACACACACACACACACACACACACACAGAAGCCACAAACCGCATATCGGGTCCTATTATTTACACTAAACCACAACCTTAATGGAGGCCCTCGCAGACAGTCGCTCCCAATGAATCCTGCCAGAGAACAATGTGCTGATCTCGTGTTCATGTGCAAGAAAAGAACTAAAATAAGGTTGTGATTGAACGTAGAATAAACATGAATAAAGCTTTTAAATCAATAACTCGGACACGAGGAGTTAGCTTACATGGCAGTGAGAGGGCGTAAGTTGATTATCTGTGAGCTCAGGGATTATCCCTCGCCATTCATCCTCTGTAGCGAACCCTCATCACCTGGATGGAGAGCAGAGAGACAGGAGGAGAGAGCTGATCTGCACATACTCCAACTGTATCTAGGAATCAGATCTAGGGGGTGAAGCCCTGTCCCTCCTCCTCTTTTGTCTCTCCGTCTTCTCCTCCTTGACTCAATTTCTTTGTTGCTCTCTATTTAGTTTCCACCCATCTAGCTCTCCCTCCTCGGGCTGGTATGCGCAGCAGGGAGGTTCAGATTTCAGATTGCTGGCATGACAGTGACATCAAGGCTGCGCCAAGCGTACCGAGTCTCGGATCATCAGAGGGAGAGAGAGTGAAAGGATACTGGCTGTGACACCCAGACCGTCCATGCACAAACATTAACACGAATGCAAACAGAGGGACTAAGACTATTTGAACTAGCAGTGTGTATGTGTGTGGTGCATGGCTCATCAAGGGAGTGTGTTTGCCAGTCATATCACAGAGAGCACAGCGGTCCCAAACCTGCCAGCGATGCCTGACATCTTTATCCGGGCAGCCTGCCCGCCTCACCCAAGACCCACCACTCATCCAAGTCACCTTGATCAGGAGGGAGATCACATATCAGGGCTTCATCGGAGTGCACATGGATAGTGTATACACACACACACACACACATACATACAGATCCAAAATAATCCCCAAACATTCAAAGTGTGACTCATCTGTTTATTTCATTCAGAAAACTGCACTTGTGGGCAAAAATCCTACAGAGAAATACAGTTTATTAAGAGCTACACTTGAATTTGTATTTGGCAGCGAGTTTGAAAAGACTTCATTATCCACTAATCATGTAAAAACAAACAACAGCAGTAAACCACACAATCCTCACACACACACACACAGCACCGCCTTCAATTCAGATTCAAAATACAAAAGATGTTTGACATGCAGTCGACTTCTTCCAGGTCTCAACATGCTGCACTCGGTGTCCTTCTAGATTAGCTTGAGCTTGAGAGACTAAGACCAAAAACATCTCTGCATTAAAACACGGGGTTGTGTGTGCTGTTTAAGGTACAGGTGAGACATTTAAATACAATCCAAAAGTCAAGTTCGAGTGAAGAATTAATGCATTTAAGGGTTATCATTTGCCAAAAGTCAACTCAAGGGTTTGTATTACTTACAGAAAGGATTTTACAACAGTTACCACAGTGGCAACTTTTTTATTTTCTCATCATGACGATCATGAGGTAAAAAGTAGAAATACTCTTTATATTCACAGTAGTTTACTAGGAATGTGTAAATGCATGCTAAGTAGTTCAATTGTTTCCTTTTTGGCTGTTTTGTACGATCAGAAGCTTGGACCAGGTGTCTTATTTTGAAAATCGACCAAACTAAAATCGTTACTCTAACTTTTGCAGCTCTGTTGAAGCCCCAAACTATGATTTATATCCACAAAGCAAAACAGCATAAATTATTGCCTGACTGAAATAGTGTGTAGTGTATTAACTGTACAAAGAACACATGTTTGAACTGCACCGTTCTAGTATGTTCAGTCGCGAGAGGCTCAGCGAGGCTATATTGGGCACAGCAGTACTTTGACCTACATGCTAACATAAAGATTTATTAGGTATTGTTTCCCATGTTCACCACCTCAGCATGGTGACATTTGTTGCTTACAGCAGCACTAAACACAAAGTACAGGTGTGGCTGATGGGAAAGTCATTAGTTGTGCTTCTGGTCTTAAACTAAAGAAGAAAACTCACAAAAATCTAATTTTGATCTACGGAAAGTTTCTTGGATGAGAGGTGAAACGTCTTCACGGATCTACAACCAAGTCCAGTTGCTCCAGATTTACTCCTGTCAACGAAGATGTGGAGAATCATGAACAAAAAATTCAGATATTTCACTGAATAAGTGAAAACTTTAGTACCAGGTCAGTATTTTTTATCCACAACAGCATGTCTGAAAACTCAATGTCTGCAGACATCTACATCAGGCTCTAGCTGCTTTAAATACTTTGTGATCCACTTTCACTGGCAACCCGCCCTGTGTGTTGATATAAACGTGACGCTACTGATTAAAGAGCTCCAGGCGGGGATGGACAGGACTATTATTATTATCTATCAGCTCCTTATGGCTTGTCTCAGACACCTGGGTACTCCTATGAGCACTGCAGGCACACACATCGCATACAGCACTGAAACAAACACGTTCCTGCACAGACACACTCCTGCAGGAGACACAAACACATAAAGTAAGCACCTGATACACAGAGTTGCATCAATATAGGTGTCCTCATTCAGAGATCTCGGTTTCACTTCGCTACTTTTACTCACTGATCAGCTAAAACAAGTCAGTCCAATGAAGCAGTAAGGCTGGATTCCTACTCTAGAGAAGACGTTAATTGCACTGGATCCCTCTAATAGAGTCACGCTGCACCAATTAAAGACAACAGAGACAGAGCGCGGATGTACAGAGCTCATTACTCACGCAAACAACACAGTTCTCACGGGACAAGGAGATTAATCGTGCTCCTCTTATAGCACATACATAGCGTTTGTATGATGAAAACACATGCAGGGACGACAGGGAGAACACATGGGAGCTGAGCGCTGTAACACACTTGCACTAGAATGAGAAATTGTGTAACAAAAGTAAATATGTGTAAGAGGGTGGGAATCATCAATCAAATGTATCAGATGTATCACAAACAATAAAAAAAGAAAGAGAGTTAGTTTCAGTCCTGGGACCTCGTCAGGGGCAGGACACCAGACACATTTCAATTTCAGAGAGTTTCTCAGAGGTGCGCAAAGAAAGGACAGGAACCGGCTGAAGGGGAGATGAAGGGACGATGGAGAGGTGAGGAGGGGGTGAAGTCAGAAGAGGAAGGAACAAAGGAAGAGTTGAAAGGAGCAGCTGAAGCACAAAGGGTGA
Organism: Miichthys miiuy; assembly: GCA_036365135.1. NCBI lineage: Eukaryota > Metazoa > Chordata > Actinopteri > Sciaenidae > Miichthys > Miichthys miiuy. The sequence continues at coordinate 20,373,445 of CM071616.1, forward strand.
GAGGGGAACATATTCCTGAGGAAAATTGCATGCGTATATCATTTTCTTGTTACATCTCTCTTTGAGGCACAAGTAAGGCATTGTGGAGATAATTGCATCCACACTCTCGCTGTCAGGAGCTCTTCTGGTCTCTCCTGATGCGTGCCCGAACATCTCCTCGGTGCCATTTTCTCTTCCTCTTATCTCTTTCTGAAATAGCGGTCAACACGTAGGCATCGAGTGGAGGCCTGCCGTCGTGAAGACGGGGCAGAAATCACGATCAGGTCCTCTCTGACAGAGAAAACATCCCTCTTCTTCTTTTTTTGCACAAGGCTTTTCAGTCGACTGAGGCTGTTTGTTCCTCTGACAGGCTGTAATTCTGTTTTAGGACAGAAAAACTTCAAAGTGCTACACGGTGTTCAGCAGTTTTCTGTATTTCTCCCAGGATTTGATGAATACCGTGTCTCTCCTCGGTCATACAAAGTGCTGATTGTTCTTGTGACCTCTCATGAGGGTCGTTGACTTACTCTGGCCTCTGCGTGCCCAGACTGTGTTAAACAGCCTGGCTATAAAAGGCAAAGCAGAGATGATAGAGGGATTAGGATCTCAGTGTCACTTCTGTTTCCCATTAAAAGTCTTATCTCCACCACAAGGACCCCTGTGTTTCCATACTGACAACTAGCCGTACATAATTCTTACATCTAATCAGTAAATCTGTCAAAAGCCATCATGGTGCTAATTTTATTTTAGCCATTGCAGAGCGATATTTCATGACTATAATGCCAATGCCCTAGTTTTAATCTATTTTATTTTGCATTATACCCTTTATTACTGTTTTATTCATGCGCTTTATTAATAAAACACCAACTTATATGACTGTTCTTTTCTGCTTCCCTTGAGGGATCACTAAAGATCTTCTCATCTTGCAAAGCCGGCAAGAAACTTGGTGAATATGAGCGTTCTGTCTCATTTTATTTCCAGTTTCTAAACTTTGCAAATAAAAGGAGAAAAATGCAATTAAATAAGGAACGAAGAGGACGCAGTGTGCCCTTTAGAAAAAGTAACAACTTTTAATGTAAAATAATGTCAGCAAGTTAACATGTTTACCATGTTCTCACCTTGTGGTGATCAGAGTCATTAGGATACATCATGAATGTCTGTAGCAAATCTCATGGCGATTCATCCCATCATCCATCCATTATCTGTAAACGCTTATCCTCATCAGGGTCGCTGGGGGCTATCCCAGCTGACTTAGGGCGACAGGCGGGGCACAACCTGGACAAGTCGTGAGTTAATCACAGGCCACATAGAGATGAACAACCATTCACACTCACATACACACCTACGGGCAGTTTAGAGTCACCAATTAACCTGTTAAATTCATGTCTTTGGAAATGTGGGGGGAAGCCGGAGTACCCGGAGAGAACCCACACAGGGAGAACATGCAAACTGCACAAAGAAAGGCTTTTCCTGCTGTGAGGCGACAGTGCTAACCACTGCACCACCGTGCCACCCACAAAAACACAAACACGTCAATCTCTAATGGAATAATTAGCAGCAGTTCATCTCAACCTCACCGTATGTCTGAAGCTTCTTGCTTCAAAGCGAGAGGACTCACCCTGCCCTTTAATCACTCACATCTTTTCTTTAATCTAAGTTATCTAATCTAGTGCTTTCACCCTACATCTCATTCACCCATTCGAAAAAGATCCATGCCAACTGTTCATCAGGTATTAGGAGCTAACCTTTCATACACATTCACACATCAATGGCGCAGCCTTGAGGAGCAATTCAGCGTTCAATATCTTGCTTAAGGATCGAACTACCGATCATCTGATTAGTATTTAGTCGTTGTAGTGGTTGAGGAGGATACTGTGTGTCCATGCAGGTGTATGTTATCCCTGTGTATGTGTGTGTGCTCTCCACACTGAATGTGTGGTGACAGATTGAGGGTGCTGGGAGACTCTGGGGACCGATGACGCCTCTTTCGCTGAATGTGAGCGGCACTCTCAGATATGGACCGCTCTGCCCCCGGCAACAAGAAAAAGAAGGAGGTGGTGCTGGTTTCCCAAAATGTTATACACACACACACACACCCTTGTTTCTCTCTTTCTGCCTGGTTTAGTTTCCCTTATTTGTCTTTCTCATTTGTCTTCTCACTTGTGCCGCATAGATGCCTCCTGCCTGACAAGCTTTGCTCCTCGGCATTAAATTGCTTGTGTGTGACAGAGAGAAACAGGAGCAATTTGCAGCCAGTTTCCACACTTCATATCTCATCACAAGAGGTGCTAAAAAGGTATAAGAGCTGTCAGCAGCTGCATTTTTTTTGACAAAATGTACGTTGTGTAAGAAACGCTACGGTGCAGAGCTGAATAACTAATCTGTCTCTGCAAGTTTTACTATTACAGTTAACTCCTGAATCAGCAATCATTCCGAGAACTGAACACCAGTAACTCCTCTGCCTTCTGCAGCAGCAGGTTCAAACAATCCTGGAAACTCACATGGCTAAAATCCAGATCACAAGTTTTATTTTTTACTCCTCTAACAAATCTTTAAAAGGCTCAGAAGATGAGCACTGTTCAACGGCATTAGACTGACGAGAACACAATGACAGCCTACATTTCTCAAACTCTGCCTAAAGTATACTCTCTCTCCGCACTTCCCATCTATCTGACATGCTTTGGTTAGAAGTTGAGAACCAGGGGAATTCCAGCCATGATGAAAGAGTGCAGCTAACTCCAGTGTAAACAGGGCTAGACCAAACCGAGAGACCCGAGAGACGGGGAGAAATCATTAATGCATCAAAGACTGTCAAAAGAATACAGTCTAAAAGTCTAAAAGTGTAAACACAGCAGATGGTGAGCATCTCATCCATGGACGGGCGATTCGGCCCCGCTGACACAGTATTAACCCCTACTGAGGTTGTTTGTATCAGCCTGTCAGCGAGAGGGGATAATGGGGGGAAATAGCTGGATGGATTATGAGATTAGGCTGTGCAGCCTTGACACAAGAACTGAGATTAATAGACGTTCAAAGCCTCATCACAAAATATTAATCATTCTTATTGTTGTTGATATTGTTATACACTCTACAATTCAGGTTTATTACAACTTTGGTCAGATTTTTGTGGTTTCGGTCTATTGGTTTTGATAATATTGGACTCAGAGCAGTCACTGGTGCAACAAATTGTGGCGGGGAGAGAAACTAGCGCCGTTAGCATGTGTGCAGGAACATATCTATATCAGGGGGAGATGCCCAGCATGCATGCAGGCATGAACAAATGTTTAAGAAGACGTAAAACCACATTTTCTAAACGTTCAGCGTTGCAGTTTATATATTTTAATCTGAAAGAGTAATCTGAAAAAGAGATTACGAGCCGATAGCTACTTACTTACGTGTTATTACTGGTGCATCATGTTTCAGATGCTGTAGATGTTCCCCTCCTCGTCTGTCTCATTTGTCTGCCCTCAGCGCCCGACAGAGCTTTCTCTGCACAAGAGCGTTTATCTTGTAGCCAAAGTCATTACTGGGTTAGTTGCTGCTCTGAGCTCACATGAGGACACTGAGATTCACTGGCAGCACACAAGCCGGTGTAAATTCTGGATACATGCATCCAGGGATGTACGGACAACATGCAGCTTCACTGTCACTGTTTCCATGCGTGTGTTGGTTGTTTCTGGACTATTTAAGCAAAAGAAAAATTTAAAAATGCTTATGCCGATGCTATGGCTGCATGTTTGCACCTGCTTGGCAGCTCCTATATACTTTTAGCTGAGCTGACAGCAGATGCAGTCGCGTCAGGATATTAAGTTAGAGTGCCATAATTTCCACTGTTTTTCACGATGACCAGCAGGAAGGGAAGCAGTTTAGCCAAATCATCTAAACCACTTTATTTGGAGGTAAAACAGGAAATGAGCACACCCCAAAATGATGGCAATAATACTGCACTGCAAGGAAAATTATGTGTCCACACAATTACAGCAAGTATAGTAGGAATGTAGGAAGCAGGAAGTCTGTAGGTACTGTTTAGCTGCCCTGTATTAACGTCTGACTGCTTATTTTTCTTGCTCCATCCAACTTGGTCGCCAAAACTACGAAAAATCTCCTCTAAGATTCAGTCAATATGGGTTGTGGTTGCAGAGGTTTGTTTAGCAGATAACATCCACAAACATGACAAAGTGGCACTGAGTGAACCTCAAGTTTCCCAGTGACAACAGAGCCAGTGTCTGCTACGAAAAACTGGATAATTAAACAGACAATAAAGGGTGTGGTTGAGCAATGCGGTTGTCAGGCTGATCCCATTTTATTCATGCTTCACTTCCTGCCTGGCAGCCTCATCTTGACCCCACATCACACGGTGAAAGAAGTGAAATGAACAAGAGAGGCTGGTGGGGGGAGACTGGGCTTTAATCTGTTTGGTCCCAGACCGGCTGCTCACTCCATCCGTCTTCCTCTCCTGTCTGTCTGCTCCTGTGAGGTGCCCTCTTTAAACTGTAATCAGAGAGAGGCGAGGGAGGTGAGGGATGTGCTGGGACAGAGAGAGAGAAGAGACAGAGATCTCTCTCTCTCTCGCTCTCCTATCCTCTCTATCTTCAGTGTGTATACTTCTTAGCTGTAACAGATTAGATCACAAGCTTGAGAGCATCCATCCCATCAGCAGATCAATCAACGTGAGCCGAGTGAGCAGCCCGACGCACACAGGACATATCAATGAGGAGGGAATGGCGTGTGTGTGTGTTTGACGCGGTTGCACAAACCTGATTAAGTTTCATAAAAAGCTGCTATCGTAGAAAGCAAACACATTTTCCTTATCTTACTTGAACTGAAAGGTCATCTACACGGGGAGGTAGACATATTAATAGGAGCACCAGAAAAATGAAATATACCTGTTATCATAACTCATTCACACGTTGAAATTTAAAAAATAAGGTTGCATATCGTTACTATTGTCATGAAAAATCATTTATTTAGATTAATTGCTTTATTTTTTTAGTCTGAATACCCCCCATGTGTCCAAAAAACTGTCCAATAACAAGCAGCATGTCTCCAATGTACTGAGTTCCTCAAACGTCCACTTGAGGCTGGCTACAGAAGTGAGTCAGTCTCCATAAGTCCCCATGTTAAAATGTCCAACTTCACAGCAGAAATAAACATGTTTACAGCCTGGTACAAAAAACTGTTTTGGTCTCTGTAGCTAATTTCATCGTTCATGACAACTGTACTGAGGGTGAATTTTTATAGAACTGACCAGTTAAAATTATATTAAGGTTTAAACTTATACATGATTGACAGCATGGCTGCTGTTACAGGCGCCTTGTTTGAGCACTCTGGCATCATCTCGCGTCAGGTCCGCCGATGATCCACGTTTTTGTTGATTTTTACATTAGCCGGTAAGCGGAAGAGGCAGGACTACAAACATGGCGGCGGCAAAAGCCACCACACAACGGCTCATCAGAAACCTGTGGGTGACATCACAGATACACCGTCCGTTCTGTCAGCGTCCAATACCCGAATATATTCAATTTATATACTGACTGAAGCGATTAATCAATTACCAAAAATTTATTTATTTTAGGTCAATCTACTATAATTTCAGTACTGCTACCTCATTTTATGTATTTATTATGTTTTTTGTTTTGTTTTATATAATAAGACTTGTTATTACTGACTTATTTATTGACACACTTTGTGACTTATGTCTGTGAAAAGCATTATACAATATACAACTTTCATATATTAAAACATCTCCACACACACCTAGAGCTCTAGATCGATGGCATAAGACAAGTGGATCAGTGGGTGAAAACATGAGGACAGATTTCATTACAAAAATGATCAATGAAATCTATAGATCGTGTGTGTGTGTGTGTGTGTGTGTGTGTGTGTGTGTGTGTGTGTGTGTGTGTGTGTGTGTGTGTGTGTGTGTGTGTGTGTGTGTACATGGGGACTGGTCCAGAATAATATGAGAGTCTGGTCCTGACGTAGGGAGAAATAACTGTCCACAACTGACAGCTTTTACGACACCTGTGTGTGTAGTTTAGTGTGTGTGTGTGTGTGTGTGTGTGTGTAGTTCAGTGTTTGTGCATGTGCACTCTTGCGGTCCCTCTGAGAATACTGACCTGAGCTCTACCTTCACGGTGAGATATGATAGCTGCTTACTAATAACCTCAGAGAGCGATGCACATATCATATCCTCTTCCACTGCAAAGCCAGAGATACACATCATATTCAGGACCAACAACAAAGGTGTGTGTTTGCATGTGTATGTGTGTGTGTGTGTGTGTGTGTGATATATATTCCAGACAGAGGGTGAACATCGCATGTGTATGTGTGTGAACTCACTCATATGTCTGCCTGTCTTCTTGTGTGAGGAAGAAAGCAGTGAGAGAGTGTGTGTTTGATTTACGGAGGCACCGTGCCAACTACATGTGAGGCCCGAGAGGGTCAAACCAGGAATGCGTTTTCTCTCTCACTACCTTTAGGTATGTGGTGTGTGTGTGTGTGTCAAGGGTGTAAGCATGCACCTGTGGATACCATCCGTTTGACAAAGATGGAGTGGTATGTTAGGAACTGACTCATGGTCCAGAGGAGCAGCTCGTCACACACACACACACACACACACACACACACACACACACACACACTCTCCAGCTTCTATAATCTAAAGCAGTGCCAGCTGTCTTTCACTGGTGTAATATATTGAAGTCTGTAGTGTGAGTGGGCAGACATGCCAAACATGTCAAAGCACTGAAAGCAGGTGTGTGTTTGTCTCAGCTCCACATCAAAGAAAAACTGTTGCGTTGTAAGCTCAATCTGCCTAAAAGTTACTGTCCATGTGATAATTTGAACAGGTGAGTTCTATAAACAATAAACATATATAAACAATTCACCCTCAGTACATGAGTTGTCATGAACGGGGAAATTAGCTACAGAGACCAAAACTGTTTTTGTACCAGGCTGTAAAAATGTTTATTTCTGCTGTGAAGTTGGACATTTGAACATGGGGACCTATGGAGACTGACTCACTTCTGGACTCAACCTCAAGTGGACATTTGAGGAACTGCAGTTTTTAGCAATTGGCTTCACTTCATGTTATGCAGTTAGATTTGAGAAACTTTCCAGGAAGTAACGAGTATTCTGCCAACATACTGTACATGGAAATTAAACTTTAGCTATTCTTTATGCTAGACATCAAAATGTGATTTTGGTAGACATGTAAATTCTGTGATATGTGGATTAGTAACATGTGAAGTACAGCATTTGTAGGATCACAGTCTGGAGGTACAGATGTATGGAGAAACAGAAGCGGTGCATAAATAAAATATTCCAGTGTGACTCTGTAAATGCATCCAGTGCAGCAGCTGCATACTGTACATGGATCAGATGGATCATGACTAGACTGAGGGTAGTACTTTATTCTGAGTACTGACACGGATGCATCAGCCTCGAATTAAAATAAACCACAACAATAAACGAACAAATATCCATTAAGTGTAAAAGCATTTTTTAACGAGACCAGAGTGATTCAGGAACTTTGGTCAGTTTCAGATTGACAGCAGAAGCAGGTCAGTCTGCCCACTTGCTCTTTAACATCCTCCCTGAATCTCACCAGATATCTGCTCTCATCCAGCTGACTCTGAATATACAGCCGCCCTGCTGCTGCTACCGATGTCCTTCTGAGAAAATATTCCCTCTGCTGCTCTCTCTGCCTTTCCTGCAGACACTTGAAAGCCCAAACATGTGTTGAATCGTTACTATTGTCTTCCCTTTTTATCTGTGCAGCTGTGCACCTGTACCTACAGCAAAAATAATCCCTGCTAGTTCAAAACAATATATTGTTTTTTGTCTTATTTTGTGTATTTTATCAGCACGGTACACCAAAAACTACCAGAAATCTGCAACTTCTTGTCCTTTAGGTGTACAATTTCTGGTTTCTGTCACTAAACACAGAGTACTTTTAAAGAAATACTTCCAAAGTTGACACCACTCTCACGTCTGAAGGATACCTACAAAGCTACCTACAAACAGCTGACTTAGCATGAACTCTGTAAACGGGGAAACAGCTACCCATTGAACAAATGATAAATAACATGTTAATTGGTGAGGTTTTGAGGCTCTGGTTGTTGGACTTTGTCACCTCAAAACAGAGCCAGCCTCGCTGTTTCCCCTCTCTTTCCAATCTCATCTAACTCGCTTGTACATGTACAAGGATTCACAATAGGTTGGTCAGCATACACACATGTACAGACCAACACATAATCCTCTGTTGCAGCATTTTTAATTCACTTACTGTAGCAAAGCTAACACATTTATTTTCCTCATGCAAATGAGAAAGTCATAAACACAAGCAAAGCAATAGCAATTGAGCGGCATTGCCTAATTAATCATGGTGTGTGTGTGACAGGTACGGCGGTGTCAACCCTTCATATTGCCTACAAAAACTAATTCCCAACAACACAGATGGCACAAACAAAAACAAGACAACGGCAGCACAAGCTCTCACTCATCACTGTGCACTCAAGAGAAGCCTCTGAGCAGAGGATCAATCACTGCATGAGAGGGAAGAGGATAAAAACGACATAAGAGAAATGAAACTGAAAGGAAAGCACGAGTAAACATGCACACACACACACATCCACGCCCACAAACGCTCATCCAAGTGTGTGTGTGTGTGTGTGTGTGTGTGTGTTTACGGCCCAGTGTGGAGGAATAAAGCAGCTGCAATCCAACAGCCACAGCCACAACAATGAGTCATCCTGGCTGTTGTTCACATCAAACACACACTAGTGGGAATTCCTGGGAGACACACATGTACACACACACATAAGAGTTGTATTAGCGTGGCCATAACTGAGCCGGTCTGTGAGCGTGACTGTAAGCACTATCTAGATCTACTTAGATTGAGTAAAAACTAGTGAAACATCCAGAGCACACACCTGAGTGTTAGCACAGGTGCTTTTCTGTTGTTCACCGCAGAGACAGGTGTTAACGTGGCACACTGCTAACAGCTTCCCATCACAGTCAGACTACACTGATTAGCCATAACATTATGACCACTTGCTCAATATGGTGTAAGTCCCATCTTTTGCCAACAAACCCTGGAGGCATGGACTCCACTTGACATCTTAAGGTGTGCTGTGGTATCTGGCACCGAGATGTTAGCAGCAGCTCCCAAAGTGGAGGCCTCCACGGATCAGACTTGTTTGTCCAGCACGTCCCACAGAAGCTCGATTTGGATTGAGGTCTGGGGAATTTGGAGGCCGAGTCAACACCTCAAACTCGTTGTTGTGTCCCTCAAACCATTCCTGAACCCTTCCTCACTTGGGGCAGGGCGCATTGTCCTGCTGAAAGAGGCCACTGCCATCAAGGAATACTGTTTCAATCCATGAAAGGGCTACAGCTTAGCTAGGCAGTATGTGTCAAAGTAAAGGTTTCCCAAGAGAACATTGCCCAAAGCATCACACTGCCTCTGCCGGCTTGCCTTCTTCCCATGGTACATCCTGGTGCCATGTGTTCCCCAAGTAACCGATGCAGCCCGTCATCAGACCAGTCACCCTTCTTTTATTGTTTTTTAGTCCTGTTCTGATGCTTACGTGCCCATTGTTGGCGCTTACGGCAGTGGACAGGGGTCAGCATGGGCACCCTGACTGGTCTGTGGCAATGCAGTCCCATATGCAACAAACTGCAATGTACTGTGAGACACCTTTCTGTCAGAACCAGCATTAACTTCTTCAGCAATTTGAGCTCTTTTGGATTGGATTGCACGGGTTAGCCTTTGCCTCCTATGTGCATCAATGAGTCTTGACCCTGTTGCCGGTTCACCGCTATTCCTTCCTTGGACCATTTTTGATAGGTACTGACTATTGCAGACTGTGAACATCCCACAAGAGGAGCAGTTTTGGAGATGTTCTGACCCAGTCTAGCCATCACAAGTTGGCCCTTGTCAGAGTTGCTCAAATCTTTACACTTGCTTTCTAACACATCAGATTTGTTTGAAAAAAACGTTGACTTGCATGTCCAGTTTGTTGGGTCCAAGTTAACTTCAGATATTGTTCAAATTCATCAAAAAACACCCACTAACATGTGTAACATCTTCTCTGAAGCAGAGGAGAAGACATGCTGAGTAACTTCAAGGAAGAGGAGATTAAAAGAAAGCAATATAGGAAATGTGGTCTTATTACAGAGAAACACCAGCACATCAATAAGCGATGGATTTTCTTAATTTTCAGGGTCTCAACAGTTTGCGATCGTTACACAAAGACATTACTGAATTACATATTGATGTTTTTAGCTGCAGCACACAACATTTTTAAGTTTCCCACAAACAGCAGCTTCTGGTTTGTGCAGCAGTAGAGTAAAGGAAACAGCCCTTAAGTGCAGGATCTGGCTTCCACCTCATCATCTCTGCTCTGAGTTGCAAAATGAAAAAAGCAAAGAGGCCTTCAGAGGTGGAGGGCTCATGTAATATGCATAGCCACTAGTTCTTTCAGTGTGTTTGTGTGGTGTGTGGATGTGGGTGTGTGTTCATGGCAGGATGAGGGAGGAGGAAGAAAAGAAAAAAGACAGGAAAGGAATAAAAATTAAAAAAAAACAGCTGAACATGTTTTTTGGACCCTGCAACGGTTCTTCTCTATCTGACAAAAGTGAAAGGAGTGAGTCGGTCCACCAGAACAAGCATATTTCCATCACCTCTGCTTTCAATCTGCCTGTGTTCATCTTCCTCCTCTCCTCCGTCAACATGTCATTTGTTGCTCGCTTCTGTCATACAACTAAAGAAGGTGTAAGCACATGATTTCTGTGTGTGTGTGTGTGTGTGTGCAGAAACAGAGATGATCAAAGGGTTTCCAGCATGTATAGCAGATAGGAAAGGTTAATTAATATTGTAAAGAACGTTGATATCAGAGGGAAAATTTCTTAAACACGCTGGTATTCTCGCTTCTTCACACGCGACGGGGAGGAAAATATCAAAGCCTTCGAAAGGCAACATTAAAGTTCTAATGTTGATCTCAGATGGCCTCGTCAACACAAAGTCCAACACGAGAACTCTCGAAAACAGATGAATTGAACAGGATGAAAGTTCAGTCTTAATTACAGTCCAGCTCTAATTGACCGGCGGACCAATTACTGCGGTTTTTGTGGGTAATGTATCAGTGAGCGAGCAGAGCTGGAGTGCCGCCGTGCCCATAATTACAGTAGACATCAGATTTGACCAATGAGTGAGCTTAGCATACGCAAATACACAAACACACACACACAAACACAGGCAGGCTTTGATTCATAAGTAGACATTAGGCCTAGTTTATCCATTTGGGTACATTTGCAATGATGAGAAATGCTTTAATAAAGCAGCGTACTAAATGAATGAATCAAACATGGTCGCATGTTTGTAAATGCTTTGGCAAGTCGAGTGCAGATGAAGTGGCTGTGTGATGTTTCTCCAGTAAATATTAATGATTTCTGTGTAAATCTGCTCCTGCCCTGTTTAATTAATGAGATTTGTTCAACTACAGCGCAAACCCCAAAGAAAATGTTCAGATCGCTGCATGTGTGTGTGTGTGTGGACGGGGGGGGGTGAATGATGGTGAGATGTGACCAATCACATTACTGTCAACAACAGGAGCAAAATGCAGCTCTGATTATACAAAATGTGACACGCAAACACTGAGTGACAAGACGCACATCCATGATTAATGCGTATTGTCAGCGCACTCTCGTCGCAGGTGAAGTGTCAGCATCAAACTGCATCTAAACTGGGTCACAGTCTGTCCACACACAGATAAAAACACACAAAACAGTGCACTTGTGTGTGTGTGTGTGTGTGTGTGTGTAGACGCTAAATTGACTTTTCTGTCCGTGATTTCTTCGGTAGATCTGTGAGATTCGGCGGTGAACAAGTTCTCCCTGAGAAAAAGATAAATACATTTTGAGGAGAGCAGCCTTTCGAACTCAGAATGATGATGACTGATGAAACAGAATGAAACATCAGTGATCGACAGAAAACAAGTGAAAAAAGAGGTTTTGGGAGTGTGATGAAGACGTGCTTATAGGAAATACTCTGCGAGAGGAGAGGAGTTTGACAGACGAAAGGGGAAGAAATTGGATGGGAGAGTGGAGGAGTGACGGGTCGAAAAGAAAAAAAAAGGAGGGTGGATTCACCCACCAACCCTGTACGCGTTCTCAGGCACACAGCATATTAAATGAGAAGGAAGCAGCCTGGAGAGCGGAGCAAAGAAATGAAAGACTCCAAAAACAATGGGGCTGGCGAGGAATCTTTGGACAAGGCGCTTGACCTGAAGTTGCTCCCATCACATGGAAATATGGATAACTGGACAGCGATGATACATTTTGTGCCTGGAGGCAGCTGGAAGGAGTTCAAACATGGCAGAGACAATCAAACATCAGTGATGTTTGCTCTCCAAAAAAAAAAAAAAAGTTACCTCGCTCTGTCTTTCTTCAGGGAAAAGATTCAGAATACTAATGGAGACATGAATGATGGTCCAATCTCGTTTCCTCATGCAGTGATGAAAGAAAAACTCAGTAAGTGTAATTTAATTGTTGGAGGGACATATTCTGCTAATAGAGTCTGCCAGCCTGATATGGAAAATGTATTCATCTGTATCAGAGAGGTGATTGACAGCTGGCACAGGTACCATATGGGCTCCGGCAGCGACAGCAGCAGCAGCACTGAAATAACACAGCAGGTGCTTTGATCAAAGCAACTTCCTATTTTCATCACCATGCTTCGGAGGACATCTGCATAGCAGCTTTGCCCAAGGGAACGCTGACACAGCAGGCCGGGCTTCCTCGGCATCAGCACAGTGAAACTGGATGTTAAAAGTGCGTATGTATGTACGTGCGCGAGGGATACACACTCGCCTTTCATTTCACAAGCAGCCAAGGGTCGGGTAAAAAAACACAGAAGGACTCTCTGTGATGGAGATGCAGATAAGAAGGTACAGGTTTCAGAGGGTTGCATAAGGGGAATCTTCAAAGGGAGATATTTGTCGGGTAGAGCCGGGGTTGGATGGAGTTTAGCTGCAAATTACAATGAAAAACATGGTCCGCTCCTTCACGGAGTTCACTCATTCTGCTGCGACTGCAAAAGTTGTTCATTCGGTGCGGAGAGCAGCCAAAGTGTCCTGGTTTGATTTGAATTCAGTCCAGAGGCTGAAACAAAATGCTGTGATATCTGCAGAGATCAGAGGAATAATCTAGTTACTGATGTTACCGTACAACAAGACGCTGCTTTCTTAAGTACCTGTGAGCAATTTAACCTGCCTGTCTATACACACACACACACACACTGACAGATCAAATGCTGCTCTGAATCAATGGTTGCCAACACAGGGGTCAGCTCAGGATAATGAGAAGTCATCACTGCTGCTGACTGTGCCTGCAAATAAGCTGCAAAGCTGTAAAACTTTGAAACTCTGTTATGTATTTTGTTACACATTTCTTCCTATGAACGTGCGCTACTGAGATGTTAATGCTGCAAAATAAATCTGATCAATCAACAGGTAAATAAATGTATGGTAACCATGTGTACAGTCTGTTAAACATATTTCTGTGATACAAAATTATGTTTTTTTTGGACAATTGGACAACCTCTTGAATGGGGAAATTAGCTATAGAGACTAAAACAGTTTTTTGTACCAGGCTGTAAACATGTTTATTTCTGCTGTGAAGTTGGACATTTCAACATGGGGACTTATGGAGACTGACTCACTTCTGTAGCCTGCCTCAAGTGGACGTTTGAGGAACTGCAGTTTTTGGCACTTTGTCTTCACAAAACAGAGGTTGCCGCTTGCTTTTGACGTCATAAAGCTCATAAAGAGTTTACAGCTATGCTGACAGTGGTGAGGTTGTACTTGGCGCAGCAGATTATTAAGCTAAATACTGACATCAGCCTGTTAACGTGCTCACGGTGATCACGCTAACATGCCGATGTCAAGCAGGTATAACGTCTACCATGTTCACCATCTTAGTTCATTCTTAATTAGGAAATGTTAGCATGCTAACAAATAAAACTCCACTGTTAGTGGTATAAATAATAAGTCCACATCAATGCATCAGGCTTTATTCGAAGCCCTACTGCCTGTCGGTCTAATAACATCGCAGGTTTTGTGCATCAACATGGCAAATCTCTCACCTCTACCCGAGGTGAAACATCAGATGTTTCTTAAATTAATTCTGCTGATTGCTTTACTCGACATGTGATGTCTGGAGGTGGAAGGATTTCAAAAAAAAAATGCTGCACTACATGAAATATTTCTTAAATTACGAGATCCCTCGTGTGGATAATTTGGGTTGTCTTTACTCACCATACGGTGCTGTCAAATTCAGCACTCACAGTGAAGCCAGATTCAAGTTTGCTCAGTGCTTTTCCTCTCCTTTTATCTCTGCATGTAACAATGAAAAGCCACAAACAACACAAACATCTCCAACTGTACAGGTATGAAAAAAAAAAAAAAACACTTTGTTTCATATTTCTTTCAAGAGCAGAAAAACAAAGCCCTTTCAAGCCCTCAACCCGAGCAACTCCCAAAGAGAGAACCTTTATTTGTTTTTTTATCTGAAATACTACTCACTTACAGTCAAATCAATAAAATGAGAAAACAACATAGAATCAATTCAGCTAATAAAATCTCCTACACATTTTTATGTGAGCACATAATGCAAATTTTCTCCATATGTTAATATGGCTATAACCCTGCAGGAAAACAGCTGAGATTAAGCTTGTATGTGCAGCGAGTGCTTGTACACTCAGCCGAGTGTGACATGTCTTCAGCCCTGAACAGATAACTGCACTGCGAGAATCTGCCTGAGCGTTGGTCCACGACGAAACCCCAACGCAGCGTTCAGCTGCTTCAGTCAGCGGGGGTGAAATAAAAAGAGCTGAAATAACTGGGGAGATCATCAAGAATGAAGAATAAAAAGTGATTGTTACTCCAAACTGGGCTGCTAAAACGTTAGTTAGACGTTAAAATAATCTTTAATGTGCATTAGATCAGAGTGCAGTAATGCTTGTGTATATTTCTTAACCCTGTTAAGTGTATGTGCATGTCTCCCTGTCTGTTCGCTCTCTCCGCACGCACACACCAGACCAAAGAGCCGTCCAATCCAATGGATCCTGACCACTAAGAAGAACAGGCCGATGAAATATGCATGACAGGAGAAAAAGCTCCCCGCCTTAGCACACAGAAATGTCCTGCCTCCCTCTCTCTCAGAATGTAAAACATTGATGGCAGCAGTGCTCGACGGCGCAGCAGCTGAACCGCTGGATGGAGCACCGTGCTTCACCGGAGGTGGGTTAGCAAGTTCACGTCTAATTCTGGACTTCACCCACGAGATCACAGGGCTGAGAAAGAGCTGGGCAGCTTTACCTCGAAAAAAAAAAAGGATTTTCCGAGTTCAACCCAGACCTCGGCAATTGTGCGAGAGCGTGTTTACGGAGGAAGATATGACACAAATGATGACAAGTAAGGTCATAATGTGCTCCTCCGTCTAAGAGAGCGTACAAACATTCCCGGGTTGTGCCTCCTACCTTGAGTAGAAGTGATACAGAAGCTCTGAACTGAAAGGTTTATTCAGCCTCTGGTTGATGCTGTCTAGCAGCTCCTTGTGTTTACATCTGTCAGTCTGAATAATGTCCACACTTTGGAAGAAAGAGTCTGCAGAGGTCTAAAAAAAAAAGGCTATCCTCATATTTAGAGAAGGCATTATCACCAACACCGTTAATTTGGGCTGAATGGTGATAGTATCTGTGACTGTATGAGCTAAATTTGAAAGATACATGCACAAGGACTTACAAACAAACACAGCATGCAAACTAGCCAACCGACCGGTGAGTTCTTCCCTGTGCAATCTGAACTTTTAATTATAAAGTCGCCCTCCACTCTTTGTCCACCACACAACTAGTTTGGAGGCCAATCACGCCACATTTTCACATGGGGTCTAGAGGAGATTGACAGTTTTTGGCTCTTTCATATTGGCTTCACTTCCCAGCCGGTGACTTAAACCATCACCTTCACCCTGATTTAAACATATTCAGATTTTAAACTTAATGCTCAACCTTGGTGTCACATTGTAGGATTTCTATTTTTCTTTCTCCTCAGGATGACTTTCAGCCTTCATAAGTAGAGTAACAAGTAACTCACACACACGCTCACTCTCCTTTGCCCGTCAGAGCTACTGTAGAAAACATGGGGATCAAAACAGGCATCACTCCTGTCTGCAAAGGGAAAGTTGACAAGCAACGTCTCCGTCAGCAATTCATTTCTCCCAAACTTCTTGAAAACACACACCCTCAAAAGCAACACTGATAATATGCACGGCACAAAGAAAACCATTGTTCTTAATCTACTCGTTTCAGTTTATCAGCTCTCTTTGGTAGCACGCACACACACACACGTACTTGCAATGCTGGGAAAACAAACACTCTTCTGATCTGCCCTCCTCGGGGCTTTGTGGGCTCTCTGTGAAATTTCCGTCTATCTAGACAAGAGTCGACCTGGAAACAGAACAAAGGCCCGGCTCCTCGCTTCTCATTGTCATTTAGCAAGAAGTCTGCCACTACGAGAGACACACAGCTCTATTGCACAAAGCGGGATTACACACAGAGATGTGCAAACACACACACACACACATTCAGCACTCTTGTTTCGCCACAGACTTCTTCTCATCTTCCCAAAGCAACATTGATCTGATCCTGGAGTCAGACGCAGAAGTATGACTGGCTGTAACCAATGAGCGCCGCTTTAAACACACCATTAACCGTACCCGGTGAAAGTTTCAGATTTGTCAGTAAAGATTTAACCTGCCCAATGAATTCAGCCCCTAGTTACGCTTAGTTAAATGCCACATGCAGGGATTTAAATTAGTTACTCAATATTCTCAAGGATAGAGGCTGCGTAATTGCTGCTGATGCTAAATAAATGAGAGGGGGAGAAAAACAGATGAAGGGTTTGTGTATCAGCCGACCTGAGCAGCAGAGTGAGGTGAAGTGGTAGACTCGAGCCCGGCTGATGTGTGGATTTTAATACCAATTTTAGAGGTGGAGAATATTTACCAATACAGTGATTTTTTCGAAGTTGAAAAGTGGGTCATATATGACTGTGCAAAGGTACTCAGGAGGCTGCTTTCTTACAGGAGTCTTAAAGAATATTTAGGTTAAATTCTCTGTTGAATAATTAAACATATACACTGTGAACCAGGTCATGTTGACATTGTTCAGAGCTGCTTCCTCTCTCTTACTCTGTGCTGCTCGGTTCACTCTGCTGGATAAATATTGACACCAGGATTTTACCACAAACATTTTCTCTCTGCGTTATATATCACAAAAAAAACAGCTTTCATATCGACACTGATGACCGTGAAAGGCAGATAATATTGGCCACGATATGTTGGTTGGACTGTACTTAAGACTACATCAAACAGTCAGTGAGGACCAAAAGGTATCTGCTGGATGTGTGAATAGGCAACTATTTGCTTCTTTACCACCCTCATCAGTTCTTCCCAGCCCTGTGGAGCATATAAAGTCTTATGTTAGAGGCTGTAACTTTATGATTTTGGGTCCCTCTCACAGCTCTCATTGCGTTGTTTTTAGCTGCTGCAGACACCTGCTGTAAAAACCGACCGTACGCTACCCGTTCAGCACGAGAGGCGGGGTGCACCCTGGACAAGTCGCCGGTTCATCGCAGGGCACACAGATAAGAAAATATGTTGCAATCTAAAGCGCACAGGAACCCTAACGTCTCACGTAACAACAGAAAACATTTGCACCAACTGCTATTAAAATGGTCTGATGCACAAGGCAAGAGTGTGAAGGCCGGTGCTGAGCAGTGACATGAGGCGTGCTGTATTATGGGCTGTATTAAAGCCCAAGTGCTGACACGACCGCACTCTGTTTACGAGACTACTCCACTGTTTGAGTGAAAGCACCGGCCTGATAAGTCACATGTAGCCCTGAACCAATGACCTGTGTTAAGGAGGCATAATTGTCTTTTTACAGCGAGCTCTAAATCTATCCTTTCCTTTCCATTGCCAGTTCACCCCGACAAGTAGCATGCAGACTCCGGTTGCCTAGCAGCAGCTGTCCTCGAGTTGTTTCTTTTGTCTTTTTTTGTTTTTGTGACTGATGGGCAACAAAGTCAGCTCCTTTTTTTTTTTTTTTATAGTTCTGGTAATAGGCAGCGCTATCAGTGCTTGCTGCAGAGTGGCTCTAATAGTGAAAGATGGGATAGTGAAGGGCGACTTCTATTTGAGAGGCACAGGGAAAATGCAAGATAAATTTTGCACAGATGTAGGACTTTGCACATTAAAAAAAATGTACATTATTTGTGTGAAGGATGTCCTTCATCTCTGTCTGAGTGTGCTGTTATCTGTGTGTGTGTGTGTGTGTGTGTGTGTACCAACCTGAAGCCATCTGCATGTATCCAGCCAGGGTGCAGATCCTCCTCTCACATCCTCCACTGGGCAGGAAGATGGTGATGATGGCCAACAGGGAGCTGACGGCCAGCAGAGCACAGCCTCCCGAACAGAGCACCGCACTGGTCTGAGGAACACAAACACAGAACAATTTCATTTTTTTAGCTCAACACAACCCTGACTGACATGAAGAGTTTTACAAGTTCACAACAGGGGAGCAAATTTTTCTTCCTGCTGTCACGTAGCCGCAAACCACACGTGTACATGTTTACCTTCCCGTCAAAGAGTTATGAGTCACCGCTACATTTGAAAACACTCCTCGAAGCCAAAAGTCTGGGTGTGTGTTTTGGTCTGGTCAGATTATGTAATCTCATAGTCAATCTACCTGGTTGGTTGCAGGTTAATGGGTCTCTCGGCTAGAAAACAGCACTCCGTGGCCAAACAACATGGCTGTCTTTATTCATTACATCTTTGCTTAATCACACACACACACTGCAACTAAGAGGAGCTAAACAGAGGCAGGAAGCATTATTACACACACACACACACACACACACACACACACACACACACAAACAGCATATTTATTCATAACTTTTATAATGGCTGCATATTTAATTCTCCAGCTGTGAGGAGGTAAGGTTGTTTGCACAGTGTCCTGTCAGTGTTTTGACTGGCTTTTCCCTCATATCAATGTGCTAACCTGTCCTCCTGCTCTGCTTTTACTCTTGGGGAAATGTGCATTCCTGGATGAGTGTCAGTTAAGTTTAAAGCCCTACAGTACGTTAGCTTCGAGGGAGTGTGTGTGTGTGTGTTTCCCTTAACCTGCGTGTCGTCGCGGTGCTGTTTGATCTGCATAACCTCTCAAACCGACACTCCAGCTTCAATAAAGCTGCCACACATCCTCCTCGACACATTTAAAAACAAGTATTTGGACAAGTACAACACCCCGATGCAATCAGGAAAAACAGCGCCACGTTAGTGATTAGCATGCAGGCAGGGGCGATTGGAGAGAGATGTCTAACATGCGCAGGGGAATTACAGCTCTAAAACATGTGTCATTATGCACGTCCCTGATGTGACTGACGTAAATGGAGGAAGGATGAAAGCAGAATGATTTCCATGCCTGCCAGAAGATTTAATTAGCTTGTTCTGGGTGTATGGCAGAAAGGCAGAGAGGGGAGCAAAATATTGAAGTGCTGTGATGTTGGTGGCAAGGATGATGATTATTCTTTTGACCTTTATTTGTCCAGGTTTATGGAACGTGTGTGTTCTTCTTCACCTTCTTCCCCTCATGCATAAACAGTGCATTTACACATATCCACATCTGGGTTGCAGATGAGCTCCTTGGAAAGTGCTGGGAGCTAAGTGCCTTGCACAAGGGCACCTTGACCATAGCAGTGAAGCAAAGGAAGAGCATGTGCAGAATAAGAACAACTCCATCGGGAGAGTGACTTTATTGCAAATCATTTTGAGGAAGATTAAGAGTTTAATTTGATCTTATGATTCAGAAGTCATCGTTATTCAGCGCAGCGATCATTTCTCAGTCCTCCAGCAGTACAGTGTCTGCCTTTATGACAGATATTAACTAATGGAAGCTACAATATTAGCCAGGAGATTTCTGTACAGATATTCATGGTCTGCAGAGGATGAACCCCCGTGAAAGATTAATACTTTGGTTTATTTACACCATCAGCTGCGCTTTGTGCTCTTTACTAAATAGCAAATGTTAGCATGTTTACACATTAGATGGTACACGGTAAACCAGCTAAACATCACCAAGTTAGCGTCGTCGTTGTGAGCACGTTTGCATGCTGATGTTAGCATTTAGCTCGAAGCACTGTTGTGTCTAAGTTCAGCTTTCAGGGGCACTACATGTACAGTAAAACCTGCGAAATTGGGCTTCAAGTTTCCATATTCTTCATGTTTATGTGCACTCTATCACCTCATTTTACCACCGTTTTCTGCTACTACTTCTCCTACTTTGTACACATGACACCTGTTTGGCCTAAGGATACTGGGTGTCATATTTTACACAAGAAGCAGTGGCAACAATTTCTTCCACCTTTCTGGAAGGTAATCAAAGGCATGGCATTGGAAATGCAGGAAATTTGGAAGTACCCTTAGTACGTCTAAACAAAATAATATTAGAGATTGATGATACTAGATTTTTCCTTGAACCTGCAATAGCAGATTTCTAACTAACTTTGTCTACAGTTAGACAGGTGCTAAGTTAGGTGCTTAACAGGTAGCATAAAGTGGGGTTTTTATAGCAGGTGTCTGCTGTGGCTCAAATGGCGCTATGAGAGCTGTGAGAGTGAACCAAAATAACACAGTTGTGGGGCAGAAAACCAAAACAATGCGCTAAAAGACACTACAGGCTCTATAGAGCTGATTAGGGTGGAAGCTGTCAGGGTTGATTAGTATGAGCGACTTGCTTTTATACAAGTAATGGTATGATTCATTGTTAATATAACAACACTGATTATATCGGCTTTAATACGCCATAACAGGGACACAAAATGTAAAGAAACAGGTTGTCAATAAGAGCCATCTTCTCTGGTATTCCTGCCACAGCTACTTGTTTTTCTTGTTTTGAACATGGCGACTACAAGAGGACGGAGAAAACGCCGCCGCACACTGGAAGATACAGAGAAGTCATTAACTTCAGTGGTCTCCTTTGTTCTTCTTCCTCTCTCTCTCGCTGGAATGATATTCATGTATGCAGAGGAATGTCTCATTTCTGTCTGCTGCTTGATCTTGGCGTGCCTCGTGGGCTCCCGGTGTGCAGCCTACCTCCCACCCTGCTGTTCTCAATTCACTATGACACATTAAAGCCACATCATGTCTCGTATAGGGGAGTGGAGCTTGAGAGGGGGAGGACAGCCATGTTCAGGTATATAAGGTACTCTGATTAAACAATAAAAGACACTTCATGAGAAGTCAAAATGCATGACTGTTTGGGAGGGAACTTAAATCTATTTCTGTAAATCCAGCTGCTTCTTTTCTGCCACTTCATTATCTGCGAGCACTAATAGATTTTATACACATGACATTTTCTGTGTGCCATTTAAACACAGCCCAAGAGTCTGACAAAGGCTATCAGCTATTTTTACAGAAACCAACAACATTTCAATTAACGGTGCCTCAATTAATCAACTCCCAACACTGTATCTGTGTGTGTGTGTGTCCTGATGAAACAAACTCATAATCATTACCATTTTACTAACAATACAGAAACATTTCGGGAAGCCTTTTTCCCCTCAAATGTACTCGCATTGCCTCTGAGCACAAGTTAATTTAGTAGAAAATGAGCTGCTAACAGCACTGGTCCTCTCAGTGATGCTTCCTAAATAGATTGTAATTATGTTTTAATAACTGGTTGAGCCACTGCAACAGCTGGAGCCGCAGTGGAAAGCGGGGAGGTTTGAAAAAGCGGGAAACCGTGGAGAGGGGAAGAAATAAAAGTTTTCATTTGCAGGATAGAACGAGACAGGCTTTGTTTTTCAGGCAAATTTGATGTGGAAGGTAATCATCTCAGGATATTGTGACTTATGTTATGCTGAGGCAAGACGGCACAACTCTTACATCACGGCCATTAATACAGGCGGTACCTGAAGGACTCGACCCCCACGAGAACCATTTAATCCCCCAATGCTAGTAACCGCACCGGAGCATCTGTTAATATATCCATACACGCGTTACAATGCTGATAAAACCAAGAGCTATACGCGCCGATACACATGTAAGACTACGTGGCTCCATCGTAAAGAAACTTTATTGGTTTCCCACAATAAATGGTCCACATCCTGAGCCTGTTGGAGACCAATAACCGCACCGATACGAAAAACCTCCATCCAGCTGCTTTGAGTAATAAAGGGACAGCCTAAAGGGGACTCTTTGATTTCCAATTACATTAAGGAAGTCT
This sequence comes from Miichthys miiuy, assembly GCA_036365135.1. NCBI lineage: Eukaryota > Metazoa > Chordata > Actinopteri > Sciaenidae > Miichthys > Miichthys miiuy. Next base: position 20,395,778 of record CM071616.1, read on the forward strand.
GGGATTACACTGTACGGGCCAATGAAATTTCATTGTCTCCTCAATTGGGAGTTACAAGATGGAGATGGCAAGGCATGTCTCATTAATCGCACTTTGCCTTTCCAAGCCTGAACTGAATGGCTAAATGTTTCAGAGCAGGACCGGTCTGTGGAAAATGGAGGATTTCTGCTCTCCAGAACTGAAGGAGACAGTTAATGCTCGGCGTCGGCCCTTGACAGAAATAACCTCGCCACTTTACAATCCAATGCCTCTTCTTTATGGGGGGACGAGAGGTGAAGCGAGAGCACTGCAGATCAGCTGAAAAGCAGACGTGACGAGCTTGCCATATTGCTCTGCCACGGCTCTTTCTCTGTGCGTGTGCTTCCCGTGTTAATGTTAATGCGCACAGGTATTTCATCCGCACCCAACTTGCTGTCTCATCCTCTGTGAGCCGGCCTCAGCTCTCCCATCACGAATCAGCATTCGGCAGCGTGAGAGCCCGGCGGTCACACTGAAGCATCAGCTCTGACACATTCTGCCTCTAGAAGCCCATTAGCACCGTTACACGTCTTCCCAGAACATCTCCGAAGCAGCTGGAGGTGTTGCTGCTCCCTCCACCTCACACAAGGAGCCAGTCCAGGCCACTTTCTGCAAACTGTTTCCCCTCATGACAAGCGAAGAGAGAGAAAAAGTACAGGGAGGAAACTCTCTCTCTCTCTCTTCGCTTGTCATGTAACTTCATCATCTTTCAGAGCAACCCTAATAATCCTGCCAGAGCACTAATACAAAAAAAACACACCCCACCTCTAAATTAATGTGTTGAATAATACATCCATCTTCCTCATTGATCTTCACAGGGAGGAGAGCATGAGAGGGAGTGTAGTACGGTTAAGTGTGTGTGTAAGTCTGTGTGTGTGTGCGTGTGACGGTCCTCTGAATGGCTGACGAAGCTGTGTGTACAGAGTGAATACGAGATCGAGAAGAGATGAGGGAGAGAGGGGAGCAGAGATTAATCACCTGACAAGTGGATGGAGTGTCCATTTGTGCCTCGGGGACAGGCTGCAGATAGGATGTGACATTCAGGAGCACTTAGGAGGACATGGAAGCGCTCCACGCTCCCTCTCGAGCGAGCACACACTCACACAGAGGGGTGTTTTTTAATGTTAGCATACAAACACGTGTGCGTTCAGAGGGGAATTCCTATTACTCAAGTTAGTATAAAGGATATAAAGATTGTGACACAATAGATATAATATAAAAGCCCACACTGATCATTACACTACAATGTTTTTTCACGCAGGGTCGAGCCTGGACAAGTCACTGGTTCAAAATAAAAAGGCCCAAACTGCTAAAATCAGCTCCAGTTTGTAACAAGACAAATGGCTCAGAAGGAACGTATTGTTATCTGAGACATGGAGATCTTAAAGTATTAGTATTTCTGAAGATATATAACTCTTTGTAAGTTGAATTCATGTTTCTGGAGCCGAGCCGAGGTTCGAACCAGGAACCGTCTTGATGTGAGGCGACAGTGCTAACCCATGTTGTATTTTTATTATTTTTTTATTCATCAAATTAGTTTAATTGTGTTAAATTTGACTGTTTGTCGCTGACAGTTTGGGAGCAAAATAGCTGCCTCATTAATCTTCACATTGGACATAAAACCATAAATAAATGATCCACAAACCCCGCTATGAACCTTAACCCAAACTGTCTCTATCACACAATGTTGCTCATCTCAGCCACACATCTACCTGTATTGTAATTAAAAATGTGGAGCTCATTAAAATCATGACAAGCACAGACGTTGCCATGGTTACCCAGTGTTTTTTTAACCATAACTGTCCTCGGGGTGTTATTAGCAGAGAAAAGTTTTAACTAATTTTTCACGTTGATGAACTGTTCTTAATTTGTCCATCCCCTAACACACCTGAGGAATAATTAATTAATAGAAACACACAGGTCTCCCGGCTAATCTAAAAATGGACAAAAAGGTGGATCGTCGTTGGACATTTTAACATGGAGGCTTATGGAGAGTGACTCGTTCTGTAGCCAGCCTCAAGTGGACGTTTGAGGAACTGCTACTGTCACTGGCACTTCTACATTGGCTTCACTTCACAGCCACGGAGGTTGCTGCTTGATTGACGGCGCACAACATCACTCCAGTTAAAGACAGCAGATTGAAGAGATACCTGCAGCCTTCAGGTGTTTGTAAAGAGAGTCACCAAGTCAAGGAAAGATGTTCAGTGTAGGTTACTAACTGTTATGAGCTGGTAAGAAACTCATTACTATTTATTCTTGCTGTTGATGATAACACATATATACATTATATATATACACACACACACTTCTCTTTGAGATCTGTAGTTTGCTCTTCAGGAGCAGAGAGAGAAGAGATTCGACTCTCTGAAAGGTGTTTTTTCCAAGTAGAAAAAGACATTTTGTGTCCACACTGTGTGTCCTAGCAGTGGTTTCCAAAAAAGACACTCCTCACACATACTTCCACTCTCTTCACAATGTTACACGCCGACCAACACCAGAGGTAACACATCTCTTCTCTCGTAGCTGCGTGGTCTCAATATTTTGACTAGAAAAATCCTGCTGCTGTGTCCTCCGCCATTTCATCAATTTTACACATTATGGCATCAGACAGATAGACAGATAGATTTCAGGGTTTTTTTTTTTTGCACAGTCTCACACGGCTGCATAAAGAAGACATGACAAGTAAACAAACCCAGCGGTCCCTCGTCTCCTGTGCACAGAGAACTGCTAATTATATAAATAATTCTACAATGTTTATACTGCAGCTTTGACTGCGACAGGCCTCTCAGATGTTAGCAGCTGCTTCTTTTCTCACCAGGCTCAGCGGTTAGCGCTTCTTTGCGACTGTTTGTTTGCAACCTGAACTTTATGTTTTTTTAGACTCTTCTTAGCTCTGCTGCAACTTTATAAAACTTTGAGTCAGATGGGAAAAATCCACCCGGGGCTTTCATAAATGATATAAAGGCAAGGTACATGAGGTCAAGTGCCAGCTTTAATGTCATTGTGCAGTGGGAGATTAAGAATTTTTATCAAAGTAATGACATTAAAATTAATAATTAAAAAAAGTAATGCTTAAATAATTTAAAGCTTATGCTCTAAGGGACATATTTTTGCATTTCGGCACATTTATAATGTTTGGTAACACCGTTCTGTTACAGTATCGGTGTCACTATCTCTAATCTTTTGCCCTGTAAGAGCCAAGAAACACAGGAAACACCAGGAGGCTCCTCCGTGTCATCAGACAGCCAGTGTTTTCTTCCAGGCACCCACACAGGACGCCACCCGCTGCAAAGCAATGCTTTAATGTGGTGTTGAGTCTTCAGTATCGTGTTAAACGAAAACACAGTGGGAATCTCTCCAACAGTCACAGTGTCGCTTTCACACACAAACACACACATACAGTGACAGCTGAATGAACTGGTGAGAAACGCTACATACGAGCCCATGCAGGAAACACCCCTGAAACACATCAGAGACGGGGCAACACACCTTTATACTACACTTTGAGAGGCATGTGCTGTATGTGGCGTGCAGGGATGTTTGATTTGGATCACAGTTCAGGGAAGGAAGTTGGTTCAGAGTCACTAGAGGCTGCAGCAACGCCACGGCCGCAAACCTGTCATTTCTTTTCTTACTCCAACTTTGGTCTAGTGGACTATATTTACCGACCAAACATAGTGTTTTTGTGTGTTTGAAACAGAGAGCTTTCTATGAATGAATGATCTTCTAGGCCTCTCTCATCTAGACTCAAAGCCAAGACTGCATTACTAACCAGACAACTGCCTTCGGACTTTACACTGCCAAGGACCTAAGGGCCCATTGCCAAGAAGAAAATCAGATGTTTCCTATCTTTGAAACTTAAGTTAAGATAAAAACAAGCAGACAGGAAATGTTCTTTACAATGAGGCCCATGATCTAAGGGTAAATCATAAACCATTTTAGCGATGAGGGTAGTTAGATAATCCACAGGATCACCTGCATCACCAAACCCCGTGCACAGTCCGTCAGCTGCTGACGATAATGCACCTCGTTGGGTCAGTGATGCAGAAAAATGCAACGATAATGAAATTTTTAAAAAAGCATATATTTGATGGCAGTGAGTTATTGATGATTTTGCACAACTCTCCATCACCGTGACTCTGGAAAAATGCAGCTTGCAGAGCTGATGAACTTGAAATATGTTCAGACGTCTGACGGGATTGTTCATCAAAACAAAAATGCAGAGCGACCGGACGAGCCAATATTTTATTTTTTTTTGTTTCGTGGATGAAATCTGTGACACAGTTAATAAAATGTCTCAAATATTTATAATGAAATAATAATAAATTGCATTTATACAGCATTTTTCATGAGACATCAAAAAAAAAACATAAAAAATATATAAAGCAAAACATCAATCAGTTCTAAAAAGGTGAAGGGGAAATCTACTTCATTTAATTTGTGCCTCACGCTCCTTTTCATTGATTAATATAGTTCATTTGACAGACTGGTCATCTGTAGTGAGTCACTCAGGAGACGTGACATCATCCACAGTAAGAGGATCGACCCTCTCTTCTCATCCTTATAAAAGTTGTTCTCAGCAACCCTGGTCTCGTAGAAGGCTCAGTGTCGAAGTCAATCTCTAAGATATTTATTATTTAAGATCATACTCTGCTCACAGGGTCCATATTCCTAATTTAAGTGGTGTTGGAGTGGCAGTAGCTTGAGGTTGAAGTTCAGCATGGACCACAGAGTGTAGACTGGTAGCTGGAGAGGTGCCAGTTCACCTCCTGGGCACTGCTGAGATGCCCTTGAGTAAGGCCGTATTCAGACAGGGTGCAAACGCTGCAATGAGAATGCAGTCAGCCTGAAATGTCTCTGAAACTGAGACTAAACTCTGATACTCTACCTGTTGTGTTCTGGCTTTGTTTATTTCATGTACCCAGCTGGTCCGAACTCCTAACTCCTCCCAGGGTGCCGCTACGTGGTTTCCCATCACTCCACATTTGCATGTCTGTCATTCATCTTCTTTTTGCTTTAAAGAGTTTAAATGTAGAAAACACTGATCTGGTTTAGGATTACTGGTTGGTTTTAAGGCGTCTTAATGAAACTTTTATGTGTAGAGGGAGTCAACCGGGGCTAAACAACAATTATTTTTAGCTGGTGAATCCAGCCTTGCCCGCAGCGTTCCAGTTGTAGCTGGCCTGGTTCCAGTTTGTCCAGAGCTGCTGCAGGCAGCTGCCTCCCTGCCAGGCCACTGCCTGCCACCTGCTGCAACACCTGGAGACCAAAGGGACTTCACTTCCAGGCTCCGGGGTGATGGATCAACCCAAATTATTGTTGATCAATGAGGCAAAGGTGCACTATGATCCGTCACTATGAACTACTGCTAACTGTGTTCACGCTGACAGCAGCCGGTGTAATATTTCCAGTTATACGTGATGACAGCTCATAACTTATAAACATCCTCAATCAGTCCTGCGTGTATTGTTTCCTTGTAAATATCTGCAACAAAACTCTTAGCAGCCAGGGAATAAATTAAGTTTTTACTTCTATGTGTTGTTGCTATTGTGATTTTTTTTTTTTTTAACAGATTCGGCTTTTGCAGCGCTGCAATTTCCCCTGATGACTCATTAAAGTTTGGTTTATACCTCCTCAGCTTTTAACTAATTGAACTGTGCAACCAATAACAATAATACGGTGGTCAGAAGGACATGTTGAAACATACTGTATGGCATGGGCTGCTCGTCAGTGATGTTCAGAGGTTCGAATGTTTCCACACCAACAAAAGTGAAAATGAGACCAAAAATGACTCCAGAGAGAAATTACCTGAGCTTTTTGCACACCATTATGTTCAATCATGTTCTCTGTTTTCAAAAAGACATTTATAAAAAAGATTTTAGTCTATGAATTGAAAGTTGTATGAATATAAACCGCCTCGGGTATCTGCCAACTTGCCAAAAAGCTTCAGTGAGGGCCACGGTCTGAAAACCTCTGGAGAAACACATAAAAACACAGTTCTGGTTTCACACCACCAGAAGAGGAAATGCATGCTGAGATCATCCCAGAGGAGAATCATCTTTATGAAACCCTCAGGTAGAGCAGCGCAGACAATGACTCATATGTAAGAGTCTGTTATGGAAGGTTTCAGGGTGCAGAGAGAGAAAAAAATCTGCTATTTTAGTCACACACACAGCGGTCTCATTGATCCACATCAAGAAAAAGAACAGTGAAAATCAAAAGCTGAAGAAACTTTAAGAGGTGACTAAATTCCCTCCTCGACTCGCTGATGATGATGATGAGAGCTCATACAATGGCTTCCCTTTTTATGGATTAATCAAGAACTGTGTGACAAGTGATCAAGTGTCCATCTGGCGGTGCTGAGCACCACCTGCCCAAACGCACACTCACACACACACGCATACACCAAACACGTTGCAGCACTACATGGCTGATTCCCGCTGTTTTCCTGCAGTGCAGAGATCAGAGTAGCAGGCTTTGCTATCACATAGCTGCACCTCCCTTGACCAAAGCCAAGAGACTGCACATGCAGGCTCCTATCTTCATCATTATACCTCCTCCTGCCTCCAAACTACAGCATCCAATCACAATCATCACACACCCTGGAGGGAGGGGGGGTGCTTCCAAACACACAAGCTTGTTCTCCTGCTTCTTTTTATCTCTCTGCTCTCCATTAAATCATACTTGATGCCCTGAAAACAAGGGTGGGGGGAAAAGATGGAGGAGGTTGACGTGCGAGCAGGATCTAACCAGAAACTTCTCAATCTCTCTCTCCTCTCTCCATCGTTCCCTCGTTCATAATAGATCACAAAAGCCGATCAGATCAGATAGGAGGATCAAATAGCTGTTTCGAGATCCCTCACAGCCTGCTTTAATGATGACACCCTCAGAGCCGGTCCAGGGGTTTTTATTCAACTCTTATAATAGGCTGCTGCTGCTGCTGCTGCTGGTGGTGGTGGGGGTTGATGGGTAGTCAAAGGAGAGCAACCCCAGGCAAAGTTTCCCCTTTCTCTTCTCTCTCAAAAGATTCTGTAATTGAATTATAGCGCAACTGATACTTTTGTGTGTCTCCCCTCTACTCCTTCCCCCTCCCGAGTCTCTTCAAAAGACACCAGTGGTGGAATTTGTCTTGTTTTGTGTCTCTGGCTTTGAAAGCAGATGCTAATAAAAAAAAAATTGAATAAATTAAAGAGAAACGGAGGCGATAGCTAGTAATCAGCACGTTTGATCATCAGTATAAATGTATGTTTGGCATCCCAACAAACAGCCGAGCGTAATTGGTGCACAAAGAGGCTCAATCCAAAAAAAAAATGATGGTTGATCTTTTTACATCAAAAACCACAGTACTGCAGGAGGGAGAGAGAGAGAGCGAGAGGGAGCTGAGGGGAGAGATGATAGGATGGGGGAGTGTGAGAGAAATGTAGTGAAGATGTGGACGGGGAGGGAGGAGCACCTCGCCTCTTCAAAGCGAAAAAAAAAGAAATACTGTACTCTCTCTCACGTTGGCATAATAACACTACAGCCCACATACAGTAAGGCTCCATCTGTAGACGTCTCATCCAACTAGTAGCTGTTTATCCACGCTGAAGCTCACTTTGTCCTGTTTGTTGCTAAATAAAATGACTCAAAAAGCAACAACCCACCCACTCAAACGGAGGTGAAAAGTAAAATATCGTACTTGGAGACTATAACTGTAAGTGTTAAGATGAATACAGCTTTTGTACAGAACTGCGACTTTCTGTCAAAGTAGTCCTGTTCTTTGAAAAGCTCAGTTATTCACCCACAGAGTCGGAATTTTTCCATTTTTTTTTAAAAGATCTGAATAAGTCCTTAAACCCAAACCTGCAAACGTGCAGGCTTGTTAACAGTTAGCTGGATTGTGACCAAGGTGAACGCCCGTATATGAACTAATTTTCAGCTGTCTGCCTCCTTCCTCCTTTTCCCTTGTGTTTCTGTCTGTCTGGGTTTGTGAGTCTCTGGGTATGGCCTCACCTGTCTGATTTCCACAACCAATCAACGGTTCAACCTTCCAGACTCTGTCAGATTGTTAAGTCTGCCTAGTTGAAACAGCGCTACGGTCAGCTCTGTCTTTTCTGAGAACTTCACTACTCTGACTGCTAGCGTGATTTCTCCCTGTGCCTCAGGAAAACCCTCATCGACTATCCTCCTGTCATGTCCAGCTCTGGGATTCAATAAACTTTTTAAACGAGATTCAGTCTCTGGTTGGTTTTTCTGTTTCAGTTGGTGTAATTATCGTAGTTACCTATGCCCCTACGGGATAATACAGCATAGAAAGAACCAATTTAGCTTAATTTAGCTTAGCGTAACATCAAGACTGAAGACAGGTAACATGGCTCTGTCTAAAGAATTTGCCTACCAGCATCCCATCCAGTGTCAATTTTGTTACCAAACGTGAAAAAGCATCCTAATGTGTACACGATAAGACTTTGCAGTGAGCTAATATTCTTAGATACAAAGATTTCACAGCATACAGGACAAACAGGATTATGATTATCACCTCAGACTCTCTTGTCCTCACATTTAGCATCAGCAGCATCGCTCTCATAGTACCACATTCACTTGTTTTAATTATATAACAGTAGTGTGAAAACACTGTTGAGCACACAGGGTCGCATATACATGAGTCTGTCCAATGCATGCTGGGAGGCTTTACCTGCCTCAGGTATAAATGTTTTGACTCTCTACTCATGTTGCTTTTATTTCAAAATAAGAGCTATTATTTAAGAGATTAACAAACTAATTCTCTAACTGCGGATGAGAATTAATTATCCTGATAACTTGGCCAGCAAAAACATAAAACTGTATTTAATTACGGAGATGTTTGGATTAATAACCTGCGGACGGAGATGAGTTTAAGAGTCTAAAAATGAATTAGTCTGGAAAAATGTGTGCAAATGATTCAATCAGTGATTTGTAGAGCAGAGCATCTTCTAAACGAGTGAGCTACTTCTCTGAAATCCAGTTTGAACCAGATGACGATTCCCAGATGAAACACAAATAAAAGAGGAAATTTCTTCTAGATTTTGGATGTAATATTTATAGCTCTTGCAGATTAGCACTTGATGATGAATCAGTCCCTCCCCCCACCTCCCGGTTTAATAAATCAGCTTGTGTATGGCTAAATTCGGATACAGATAGAGGACTAGAAGTGCGTCCACGTGGCCCAGCCTCCTCCACCTGTATTAGAGAAGTTTAAGAGAGCGTGTGGGCTTCAGCGGAGGCCGTCCTCCAGCTCTCTCACACACACTCACAGCCTCTAAAAAACTCCAACCAAGCCCCAGCTTGCTCTTGCATTTATGCATGATCTGCACTACCGCTGGTCCCAGGTGCACATTTCATAATTCATACATACTGTACTGTAGCAACTGGAAATGCTACTATATCTGCCTCCACCACTCTGCTTCATTTCATCAGCTAGTCTGACTGCTCCATATTATACTCAGATTACAGCAAACTTCCTGACCCCCAGAAAACGAACATGTAGCTACAGGGCGATTATTAGAAAAGTACCAAATCAATGTCTTAGTTTGAGAGTCAAACCGTGCCTCGATGGTTTTGTCTCCATCTTTTTCACACAAATCAAGAAAGAAGTAGATCTCCGCAGGGCTAATAAATAGAAAGTGTTACCATGTCTGGATCACAGTTGCATCAGTCTGATAAAGAATCATCTGTTGCATGTTAAAGAGCTCACATTCGGGCCTATCGAGGCTTGGGAAGAGAATGATGCAACTGGACAACAACAGGCTGCTGAGCTCCTTCATCTTACATGATGACAGTTTATCGTTACACAGAAGGTCGCTAATTAAGCTCACGTCTGTAAATCGCTGGAGCTCCACCGGGCGAGTGCAGCTTGTGTTGAATCATTAATTGTTCTTTCATTAACTTAAATGTGTAAATGACTGTTTCTCCACACGGTAACGGAGTTGTTCCTGTTTTCAAATGGGAGTATAATGAAGTTTTACAGGAATAATGGTCAGCTAGGAGCTACTGTTCTTATTAAAGCCATTACTTACTGATACACGAATGGGAATAAACACGAAACGCACGCTTCTGGTCCTTCTGGCACAATTGGAAAAACTTTTTTTTAAATCTAGGATGTTACACTGATGCACAAATTGACTTGAAATGACTTTATTATACATCTGCCTTTACCCATGTCCTGCTGGGAGCTCCCATATTCATCTTTTCTTTTCACTCAGCTCTCCCTGTAGAGCTGCGCATTAGCACGCCGGCATCAAACTCAAATTGTAGCAGAGCAGGAAATTAACTTTTTATTGAGGAATATTTTCTCCCCTACTATGAAAGAGTTGTTGTCCATTTCTAAAACTCAAAAGAATACACATGCGGTGTATTGTTCTGTGAAGTTACGGATCAGGGCCTGACGACTTAAAGGTAAAAAAAATTAGAATACGTGACCATTAATGCATAAAAGCATTAACTCTAGTGATTTGCAATAAATATTTCCATTTTATCTACATAGTTTCAGCAAGAGGGGAAGAACATCTCTTCCTCTAAGACAGCCAACTCTCTGCAGAAACATCAGAAAATCTGATTAGATGCTGCAATTCCCTTCTGACCTCAAGACCAAATGTCTGAGGGGAACACGCTGGCAACTCGCGTCCCAAGCAACGGCTAATTTATTAACGTCTGACATGTCTAAACTGTCTAAGAGCTTAGAAGAGTAACGTATTTCAAAGCAGAGATTCAGTGACATTTTCCTTTATATAGCACTGGATAAGTCTACACACATGGGACGTGTGGATTTTTGTGAAGCTGCACGACTCGCTCCTGGGATCCAACGGTGCAGTTATGTTTGGGAGCTTGGATCCCAGGAGCTTTATGTTTTGATGTTGCAGGGATTTGTGAGAAGCGGAAAAAGTGGAGCAATAAAAAACTATATCCAGACACAGCGGAATATCAGAAAAACGTAGCCGATTCCATCAAACTAGTATCTCCACCTCTTTAAAAAACCCTTCGTTCCTCTACAGAACGCCAGCTTTAAGATGTGAAGTGGAGCTGGATTTACCGTATTAGAGTGTTATTACCGTTAGCCTGAGCTCTTTTACCTGCAAAACCCTCCTGTGCTTTGACTACTGATGGGAGACCGACTCATACGGCTGCGACCGGCTCCAGTGCATCGAGCCAAGTGAGCCATCATTTATGTTAAAAAATGGAGAAAGGTTCCCTGTTAAATCAATACATAAACTACCCGCAGGATCCACAGTGAAGGCAGTGGAAGTGACAGGCCGCTTAACAAATGGACGGCGGCCTCCCGGAGCCCGCTGACTCAGCAAGCTCTCCCTCGGGTGAAGGAAACAGCGCTCCGTTATGCTGCCCCATCTCCCCCCCTGTGCTATCAGTCAGACAGCTCGCTGTGTCTACCTGGGAACTGCTGATCAGAGGCTCTTAAATATCACCAAAGCAAAGAGTATAATTCATAAGAGAGATAAACGCTCACGCCGTCGACACGTTTGCCGCTGCTGGGATTCCAGCCAATATTTGAAAAAACATTTCCTGTCTGCTGGTACGCGTACATCACATTTTTGACCATCGGTGGCTTTCATCACGGCAAAGTGATTTTGCTGTGCCCGCTGCTGTGCGAGTATCAAATATCAGATATAAAAAGCAGCAGAAAATGATCATACACTGCAGGTAACATCCATCCATCAAGGCTGATGAGATCATAAATCCTTCTCCTCCTCAGCCAGACTGATTTCCTCTCTACTTCACCTAGATGGGTATAAAATGCAGATCAACATGTTCCCCCTCTCTCTCTCTTTCCTCCTCCTCCTCATCTCTCTCTGAGCCACTTGTTCTATCCATCATCTAGACAGCTGCTCCTCTGCACTTTCAATTCCTCTCCCGTATGCAGCGCTGACCTCTCGCCCCGCTCCGCCTGTCAACACACTCCCCTGAAATCTTACATCCAGGAGCTTGTGACAAAATCTACAGACACATGACTTCGACTAGATTGTCTTGAGGAAGGACACACCCTACCTCAAGAGGAGAGCAGAAGTATAGCCCCTAAAACATAATAATTAACTTTTTCCCAGAAGTCTACTTTTTAATCATGTGGAAACCTCTGAAACATATAGTGTGTGGGTGGCTCAGCCATTATTGTAGGGTCGGTAGGTCAGTCGGCGCCGCCACATGCCAAAGCGCCCTTGAGCATAATGATGACCCTCATAATGCTTTCTTTGGCTGGGAACAAATCATTGGACTATTTTTAGTGCCTAACTTCAGAGTTATTTTAAAACTAAGAAACAGAATTGCGCTCAACTGTAATACGAAATATTTCCATCAATATCAGCACTGTGTATCTCATGTGCTGTGTGTATTTCAGTCTGAATCGTGTCTGTGCAATAACGCTGATGGACCCTTGTTGTTCCAAACTGTGCCAATAACAAACTCCATCAGCAAAACTGCGCGGTCATTAAACTCGATTGAATTGAATGAACTACAAATCCGATATTCCTAACATTACTGGCAACCATTTTCCAGAGCCTTTTAAATTGATTTCCGACCTTTCCAGGCAGTCATTGCTTTACATTCATCTCTAAACGGCATGAAAATGCAGAGAGTTTGAACTTTCCTGAGATGTAAAGTTAACCTACCTGTTGGGGTGATCATCTAACATGCATGTTTCAAGAGGAAGATTACAACAATGGGGCTGGTGCAGTGGTTAGCACTGTCACCTCACAGCAAGAAAGTTCCTGGTTTGAACCTCGGCTGGGGCCTTTCTGTGTGAAGTTTTCCCTGTGTTTGCGTGGGTTCCCTCCGAGTACTCCGGCTTTCTCTCAAAGTCCAAAGACATGCACTCAAAAGAGTAATTGGTGACTCTAAATTGCCCGTAGGTATCAACGTGAGTGTGAATGGTTGTTTCTCTCTATGTGCCCTGTGATGGACTGGCGACTTGTGCAGGGTGTACCCCACCACTCGCCCAAAATTAGCTGGGACTGGCTCCAGCACCACCGTGATCCCAATGAGGATAAGCGGTTACAGATAATGAATGGATTACAAGAAGGATTGCATGCTGAAGTTCTCTGATGATACAGCGATCGTGGGATAGGTATCAGAACATGCTTCATCGACTGGTGCAATCTCAACCACCACATAAATGCCAGCAAGATGAAGGACACGGTGATCGATTTGAGGAGGAAGACACCTCAGACCGCACCGGTAAACATCCAAGGATTGGATATCAAGATGGTTGGAGGACACAAATACATGGGTGTTGACCTCAACAAAAACTGAACTGGTCGTAAAACACAGACGTCCTGTACAAGAAGGGCCAAAGTCGTCTTCACTTACTGAGGAGACTAAGATCCTTTGGAGTGTGCAGGAGTGTCAGACACTTTGGTAGCATCTGCATTATTCTATGAGGTCCAGCTCTGTCCTGGACTGCCCTCTAGACTCCAAGAGGAAGAGGAGGGAGAGGAGGATGTTAGCAAAGCTGACATCCATGATGAACAACTCCTCTCACCTTCAGCAACAGACTGCTACTCCCACCGTGTAAGAAGGAGCGCTACCCCAGCTCCTTTATTCCAACAGCTGTCAGACTCTTTAACACCAGCATGACTTCATGACTTTCTTCTATATATTTCTTATATATGAGTAATTTCTTCTGTGAACGAGCTGCTGTGACAAGTGAATTTCCCCCGTGTGCGTTTATCTTACCTTATCTTATGTGCATTACCATGAATTTAAATCCAGAGGACAAATGGATCTGTGTGAATTTGGCTGTTTCATTCAATCTCATAAGAGTCAGTCAGAGTATCTTTGAAGGCAGCAGCATGAAGGGCTAACAGACCTTTGACAAAATAAATGAATAAATAAAAGCACCTGTGGTGGATTAGCTTTCTCAAGCCTCTGTATGGTGCTTTCAGTGTGTGCTGACATGAACTGAAGCCTGGATGGTAAAAAAATCAATGTGAAAAATGGTGTTTTAGTTTGATCCTGTAAGACAACCAGCAGAGGACTGACAAGTCCTACAAACTGCTCATATATCAGCATACTATTATACACCTCTAACTCATTCTAATCAATATTAGAATACATGACAGTAAACATAGTAAAGGTTTAGAGTAGTCTTTAGCTCAAACACGAGAAACAAAAAGGTACATTTTGGCTTGCGAAGGAGTAAAAACTAGAATCAGGCTGCCGTCCAAATGGCCCATTCATCCCCCAAATCTATCATTGTAACATGCTCCTCTGTATACACACCGCCTACCATTAATTTTGAACACAAGTCACACGGCGGCCTTGAAGTAAACATGCACTGTATGATAATAAGTCAGCATGCCACATTTCACGCAAGACTTGCTGTCAAAGGACCAAACATCTATCTCTCTTTCCATTCCCGGAGCCTCCTCCTGTTCTACACTGCAGTTCTGTGCGACGAGTCTATTTATGCACCTGGTATAAGTCAAGGTGAGCAGACAGCCAAATACAAATGACCACAAATTTATATTAGGCTCGGTCTCGGGGCTGAGGATATTCTCAGTTTGTCTCATAAAACTTTGCAAAAAGACGACGCGTCGCTCCGCTCTGAAGCAGCCACCTGAAAAACTGTAAAACACGACTCTTGACCTCTCTGCTCTCGCTCGCTCCTCTCGTCCGTGCTTTGCTCTTTTCTTTCTATCCGTTCACAGGTAAGCGCGCGGACAACAAGAGGCTGAGTGTAAAGGTCAGGTGGGGAGCAGTGTTTGGGAAATGGGCCGGAGCTTTTAGCCGCAACATTACAGGTAGAAGTCCTTTTATGATATATGAGCTGAAAGGAAGCAGAGTTTATTAAAGAGTGTGAATATGGATGGTTTGCTGGGGCCTTCATTTGTTATGTCTGGGGTTTTTTTTTTTTTTTTGGAGGGTAACAACAAAAGGATATTTATTGAGATAACTCACCGGGTCGCTCTCTTCTCGTCTAATGTCCCGCGGCGTTCCCTCCGTGAACCTCTAATTACTGCATCAGTGCTGACACGGACAGCCACCGTACATCACATCAGTGTCTCTTTTGATCACCCTCTGACGGGCGGGAGACATTTTTGTGTGCATCTCCATCAGTCTGCCCTCTTTTCATCTCACCGTGTAAAAGCGGCACACGTGGGTACGTCACATCACTCTGTCTAATCACACTTGCGTACGAGAAGCTCTAAACAGAATGAGGTCGGCGAGAAAAAAAAAAAAAAAAGGGAGCCAGACAAGTCCTCTTTTTGTGCAAGCTGGGCAGTGGACTCACGGGGGTGGAGGGTGGGGGGGGGGAGGCAGCAATACAACATGTGCATTAGACCTCATAACATCATTTATAACAGGCAGACACTTCCACACAAATGGCTTTCACCACAGAGGTTCGCCATTAGCATTAAAGGAGAGAGGGCTGTAAGAGAGGGGAGAGAGGAGCTTTGCTGCTACAGTAAATCTAAGGCGCAACTCGAGTCTGCATCAAGGACGAAAATGACGGCTTTCTGCTCAGTGGAGATTTCACAGGCCTCTGATAGTCTGTTGAGCCGGTGTATTTGTCAGTAAGTGGCATTGACTCCCCTCGGGAATGTGTGTGTGTGTGTGTGTGTGTTTGTTTGTGTTCATTGGACCTTTTGTCCCCCCGCGGCCCAACTCAGAGCGTAGACCCTTCATTTCTCCCTCATGTTGTTCAGACAGATAAAGGTCTGGACCTTGTCCATCATTCTGTTATTAGGCGGCACACAAACTGGTGAGTCTCTCTGCCCGAACCTGCCGTCCACAGCCAACACCATTACGGCCCATGTCACATCTGGTTAAAGACAAATACTTAAAGAACTTAACTCATCTCAGTGCTGTCTGTTCAAGTCAGAAATAAAACGTTCTGGGACTGCAAAAAAAAAAAAATCGTACTTTCTTTATCGATTAATCTGTCATTTTTTTGTCGTTTTATTCATAAAATGTCTGAAAATGCTGAAAAACGTCCATCACAAGCTCCCAAAGCCCAAGATAATATCTATAAATGTCTTGTTTTGTCTGACCAACAGTCCAAAACACAAAGATATTTTTGAAATATCTTTCTAAATGTAGAAAACTTGGCAGCTGTATGCTAAGGCCAATCCAAACTTTTCTCATCTGTTGTTCCCCGTTGGTTGAACGTCCTACCATTTCCTACCAGATCAGGCGTGTGCCTCTCTACCTTCATAAACCCCCTGAAGACCTCCAGCTCTTCAGAGAGCACCTCCTCTCTTAGCACTACCAACAATATTAAACACACACAATATTAAAATAGTTACTAAAATCGTTCATAACAGAAACTTTCAAATGACAACGAGCATTATATTTCTCTCTCTTTACATGAACCTACTTTGAGTCTGTGCATAAGTAGATTTTAGTTCATTGTGGTGATAAACTGAAGCGTTAATCACGCTGCTGACAGAGGAAGCAGATAATGTGCTCATGGTTTTACAGTATAGCCTGTATAATGTGTCCCTGTGGCTGAAGCAGTTAAGTGTAAAACACAGATTACACTCTGACATTTAAGATGCTTTAAAATCATTTTACTATTTGTGAGTTTTTTTTATGTAAAATACACACACACACACACACACACACACACACACAGACTCAGACAAATCACTGAAATATGGCGGCAACATCATTTTTTCCTGTTAACATTTATTCACAGCGACGCTTCTCGAGATATCTACATTAATGAAGGAGAGCAAAGACAAAAACTGAGTCGCAGCCAGACAAAGGAATCATAAGTGAATTTCATTGAATGACTTATCTATCTACTTAAAACTAGTTCAGGCTCAGTGAGTGGTGAAATGACATTTGGAGCATCTAGCAGGGTTTATGCACCAGTAAGTGTTCCTCATAGGTAGCTGGCAATTAGGCATGGGAAAACATCTCCAGTAATGTCTATAATTCATCTTTTTGGCATGTGGGAGAGACAACATGGGCCGATTGTTTTGTCTCATGTGTCTGAGGATTTCAATGGAAGCCAATCACATGTCTTTTTTCCACAGCCCACAATCTCCGCCTTGTCATGCTGCCATTTTCTGCACAGAGAGACAAAAGACAAGGACAAACTCAGACATTTTGCAATCAGTGTTCCTGGAGCTCAGCCATGACTCATTTAGGGCTACAAGACGACCTTGACATTCGGTGGGCATGTAACTGTATGAGAACACACGCATGCCACTGCGGAGGCAGCAAGCACATACAATCCAAGAGCACCCAGACACACCACCTCCTGTGTCCTACGGAGGCCAGGCTAATCCAGCTCTGGGTGTTTAGTGCTGTGAAGCAGCTGGAAACACACGAGCTGTTAACAAGTTATGGTGAAAATGTTTTCTGGCAGGCGCCCCCGTCCTCCTTCACACTTTACCTAGCAGCAGGTCACAGCGTACCTCCTCCAGTGACACGCTCAACCTGGCAACCGCCGCCGTCATCACACGCTTTCACACTTTCACTGACCTCTGCTTACACGTATGTACGCTAATGGGTGCATGTACACAAGCGTGCTCGCACTTCATCTGCTCCGATGGAAAATCACACAACCCGGCAGAAGTAATACGAGGAATAATTTATGTGGAGGACCACGCAGAACTGTTTTCAGTTGGCTTTCCTGTTGCAATGAGCTTAATGTGTGCCCTGGATCGCTGACAGTTATATGACACAAACACAGAGTTAGATCATGTTTGTTTGCTACTTTCTTTTACATCTCATAGGTTGAATGTCTAAAAAGATGCAGCCCTGCCAGCCGGGTGACGGCCCACAGCACCGAACACCTGTAGTGCCAGCAGCTCTGGATGGCAGCACCGACTAAGCAAAAGCTTAAGGAGCCTCCCTCCTCCTCTGCCTCCTCATCCTCCACCCCTGTCATGTCCGCGTCCTCCTCTGGCTCACACAGCATCTGCAGGGCTCAGCTTGTCTTTTCCAGACTGAGCCAAAAGTACACTCTTCCACTCTGATGGAAACCACAGAGCTCAATATGCAGCGATAGTTCATCCACTAACCCAAACACAGAGTGGGACTAATGGCTGCTGGGGCATATATGTGTGTGTGTGTGCTGCAGTACAGACATCCCTACACACAGTACTGTTGCCTGAGCACATGCTGTGTGTACTGCACAGGTTTGTGTTTCTGTGTGCAGGTTGTTGACAAGTTGAAAATGGAGGGCATCAGCAGAACGACGTGCACATCAGCGAGGAGTGGTGGAGTAATAAAGTGGCTCTGATGAAAACTTAATGGCCCCTTCACCTTTATTAATGGCTGTTGGGAGTAGGATCGTGCGCTCGGGTTCACCGCCGTAATAACACGTGCAGCCTCGCACTCACTAACTCACTGGAAAGGGGAGCTCGTAACAGGAAGGAAGGACCCACTAATTGACTGACTGACAAGTGGCTAACTTGCAAAATGACTGGTGATTTTAGCCAAATGAGCCTTAAACACAGCGGGCCACACTTAAGCTCAGCAAAGGACACTCGGCGGTTGATGTCTGATGATCTATACGTACAGACAGCCCTGTTTGTTCCGTGTCTCTACCTGTGTTTGCAGTTTCAGCACCTGTGAAAAGAAACCCAGGCATTGCATTCTTCTCTCTTTGCAGATATTTGCGCTACAGTCACACGAGCAGCCACTTATTAATATCGCCCTTTCAAATGCTAATTTCCCTTCATACATAAATCATAACTCCAGAGGTGGCTGGTATAGTGAGCTCTCTTTTTTTTTTCTTTAAGTCCAAACAACCTGCCTGTATTAACGAACAACTTGCATGAATATTAAGCATCACAGATAAAAAAAGTCTTCAAGCAAAGACAATTGTTCTGCCTCTAATAAGCTCTCATATTCCCCCAGATTCAGCAACAAAGCAGTCATTTTCAAACTTTTACAGAGTCAGTGCCCTACAAACAGATCCACACTGCATCATCACGTCAAATGTTCACCATGACACCCGTGTGTGTATGTGTGTGTGTGTTTGTCGTTGGATGTAATTGGCACAGCTGTTCACACCACAGGTGGGTGGAGGAGATGCAGCGTGGTCCGAAAAACAGCCTCTCTCGTTCCCTAACCAGGTTCAATTTGACAAACAGAGATGAAATTGAAATTCCTGCTAGTAAAAGAGGGGAGGCCCCTGATCTGGTGAGCAGCCTGGTACCACTTTCACAGCTTTGATGTGTGTCTGCCATGCTGTGCTGCAGATGCTGCTCTGTATGATACACCCCCCAGATCAATGAATCATTGCCTCTCACTGAAAACACATCATCCTAAATGGTGTTTTTTTTTTTCTTTTTGGTTGGAAACAGGAGGAGCGTCAGTGTCACAGACCGGTAATGATCTCGTTGTGTGTGTCCAGTTTTACTGTGACACATGTGGGTGTGTGTGCAGCATGTTAGGTGGAGTTTCATCATGAAAAATCAAATGAGTATCTGTGCATGCATGGAATAATAGCTGATGGATGAGTAGATGTTATATTTGCAGCATCTAAACTAGTATTTTAAGTTCAAATTGAAAAGATAAATGACTTTTTATGCATGCATAATCAACTTGTTCTTGATTAAAGGCAGTAATTAGGCTTGAATATGATTCATTATTGCTGCCCTGCCATCCATTCATCCCTGGATCCCGCACTGTGCCATTCCCACTTCCCACATGCTCTCATCCATCCACATGTGACGGACATGGGTGTGTGTGTGTGTGTGTGTGTGGTTAACTACCTGCCAAGAGCTGGAGGGGATCTCTGCGAATTTGCCAAGTCCCCCGAAGGTGTAGCATCGGTACATGTGATCCAGAGACTCCGAGCAGTGCCACAGCAAGCCGAAGCTCACGGAGTCCTTGTTGTTGTTGTGGTGGTGTTGGTGGTGATGGTGGTGATTGTTCCTCAGCTGGTCCTTAACAATCCAGGCAGGAGATATGAAGCTGAAACTGCAAACGGCGACCAAAGCGGAGGAGAGGAGCACCCAGAAGCAGCCCACACAGCTGAACATGGTGGCAGCTTGGGGCAGAAAGCCCTGAGACAGACCCAGATCGATCCCAAACCCGGCTTCTTCTTCTTTCTTCTCCCGGCCCAGGAGTGAATGCATTTGGAGCTCACACCTTCAGACTTCAACTTCAGCCCCCTGACCATGCACTACATCAGCAAATAAATCACTGGACATCCGCAGAGGCAGGAACTGTGCGCGCACGCCTGTGTGTGTGTGTGTGTGTCCAGAAACATCTGTTCTGCAGAGACAAACCACGAAGAAAACGTCCAACACACATCAGCAGGAGGAGTGATGCTGATACAATCAAGTCAAGTCATCCGCGTCTCCACTCAGCCTGGAAAAATGCCCAAACACACACTGACACTGACACACACACACGCACACACACACTAAGATGTTTGGCACACCCAAAAACTGGATGCGCAGTTGTCATAGCAGGTGGAGGAGCAGTTTAATTCAGAGCCACGAACTGATCCTGGAGCCGCTGCTCTCCTCTGCTCCTCTCAAGGCACTTGCTCTGCCTCAAACACGGACAGCAGCGCACTTTGCGTCCCGGAGAAAGAAGAGTGCGTCTGGACAGCGTCAAGCTCACATGGGTTAACACAAAACGACTTCCGGGTGCGATTTTCAAAGTCAAAGTCTGAGAGAAGCTTTGAGGCAGTCCCTCTGAGCAAAACAAGAAATATTATTAGAATATATTTAAATAATTAATTCATAACTAAACCACTTTAGTTACTGCAGATGTTTTGCACATAAATTGCACATAAGTTTAATCGCCACGAGAAGTTACATCCATTTTCCATGAACTTAACCGTGTCAGACAACTGTGGGCAATTTAGAGCAATTAACCTGCATGTCTTTGGACTGTGGGAGGAAGCCGGAGTACCCGGAGAGAACCCACCCGCAGACACGTGGAGAACATGTGAACTCCACACAGAAAGGCCCTTTCTTCCTGTGAGGTGACAGTGCGCCACCTTGCCA
This sequence comes from Miichthys miiuy, assembly GCA_036365135.1. Lineage (NCBI taxonomy): Eukaryota > Metazoa > Chordata > Actinopteri > Sciaenidae > Miichthys > Miichthys miiuy. The sequence continues at coordinate 20,416,744 of CM071616.1, forward strand.
CACCATTAAAAGACCAGTGTGTAGGATTTAATGGCATCTAGTGGTGTAGTTGCAGATTGCAGCCCCTTCACCTCACCCTCTCAGCCACAAAACATGCAAAACATGCAAAAGGCCCTATCTAAAGGTAGTGTAGTCTTTTCTGGGCCACTGTAGAAACAAGGTGGACCCACCCACCCCCTCACTAAACCCTAACTGGATCATCTCAACTTTTAATTCAAACTTACGTCAGTCCAACTTACTAAAAAACAGAAAATATCATGTGAAAAATGAATCTATACATTCATGGATGACCTGGAATGATGTAACGTGATGCATTAATATATTACACCTTAATCTATCATAACACACACCCACAACAACATAATCTTATTGATTTCAATACGTACAGAGAAACAGGAGTCCATGTTGATATCTTTCATCAGTCTGGTAGAAAATATGGTAATGGAGGGCTGTGGTAGGAAACAAAAGAGGCACAGCAACAGGTCACGGAACACAAATAGAGTTGATTATGTTAATAAGCTTCAAGGACGGTGGTTGGAGGGTTCCTCTGGAGCAGCATTGTCTAAATGTTTTCTTACTTGCAGCCATAAAGATCTTTAGAAGGTATGAATCACCTTTACTGAGGCCTTTAGGACCATTCCCAAGGTACAGAAAGGTAAATGAGAAGTCAGATTTCAGGTGGAGAATCTCTGAAATGCTTCACTTCTCTCCAGAAGGGCTTGACATGTGGACATGACCTGAAAATTTAGATTTCTGGTGCCAAAAACATGTCCGATTTTTCCAGCAGAAATCCCTCCAAATTAAGGAATAGTAGTAGACTGGGTTCCCTATACTTGAAGCCACATTGTTAGCTCCCTTTCTCCAGGGCTGTCTTAGCATTACTCTTATTTTGAAGGCCAAAACCTATTCTTCCGGTGTGTTGCACACATTTTTTTTTTTTTTTCTTAACTTGGTCGCAGGTACTTGTCTAAATCTAAAAGCACCTTCCACTTGGTTAAGGCTTTCACAAAGACAGCGAGTCGTATCTTTGTAATAAAAACAGTATATGAAATTATTCATTAAACATTTTTTTAATCTCAAATTTAAATATTAATCTCTGGCATGGACATATATTCAGCAGAAGTGATTACTGTGTCAGGTGTTGTACCTGCTTCTCAGCCAATCAGAGCTCAGGACAGGTTCCTTTATTGTGTTGAGGAGGGCGTTGTCTCTGCTCGTGCAGGTAGCTTCAAGCTGAATTCAATTAGTGTGTGAATATTTATCATACTAATTAGCTTTAATAATTTATCTTTAAATCACACACACAATATAATACTTGCAGAGTTGATATTATACCGCACCTACAACACTGAGACCTTTATAACCACTGAGATGTTAAATAAACTGTACTGCAGGTGACTTCTGAGCCCTTTGGGTTGAACTGTACTTTTACAATTTGTGGATGTTTATGTACCTGTACAGAAGCTTATTCCCATGTCAGAAATAATACACCATGTCATCAAGTTTCTCTGTTTTTACCCTCACACAGCAACACAGACAACATTGCCCCCACATGGCTAGAGGTGATAATAGTCCACCTTAAAAACTGTTGGCGGGAGGTTTCCTACATCTTAACTGCCTGTGTGAAAATGACCTGAAAGTTTTAGCTCAGTTTTACAAAAGAAAACAAGGACAGACAAAAACATTTCATAATATATGTATTTAAATCAAAACACAATTTAAATATATTATAGATTAAGTACACGTACATGTCAGAAAACATTAGTGGTACATAGTACCAAGAGTCTTTTCTGGTTCTTTTCCACATCTCAGTAAGGCTCAAAACAAATATTTTAAAAAAAAGTTTAATTTACTGAGCACACTTTCCAGTTGAACAGTCCGGTCATCACTGACGCTTGTTTCAGTGATGCATTAAAAAAAAAAAAAAAAAAAAACAGGGCATCACCATAAAAAAGGACTAATATCATTATATGGGGTAAACCAGAAATCTACATTTAGGACATGGAGTTTTGAGTTTTCCAACACGACTAGAGCATTTAAGTTCATAAGAGGAGTATTTCTTCTTCTACGCTCTGTAAAAGGTGCCAGGAGTTTTCATATATAGGAGGTCAGCCAGTCCGAGGACTGAATCAGCTCTTCTTCTGTGTCATTGTTACATTTCCAGACGCTCTTACAGTACGTGAAACGGCCGAGGAAGGACAGATCACATGAGTGAACAGCAGACAAAAACGACTCCGGGCAGGCTGAGAGGGAAGCGTATGCAAAAAAAAAAAACTGTACATCTGCTTAAGCCTTTAAGTGGCCGACCCCTACAGGAGAATTTCATCTAAAAACAAGGAATGGTTATAAAAAAGGTGTGGGGAGGTGTGTCGTGACGGGTAGTTCAGTCACATCCTCCATAGGTCCAACATAAGACAGACAGTATGGCTGCAGCATCGCTGTGACTGACATGCTGCTTCTTCTTCTTCGTGCAGGCTTTCTTCCAGCGTTGACCGTTTCCTTCATCAGGAGTGACTTCCTCAAGTTTGTTGCAAGCGCTTTGCTTTGGCCGACTACACGTGTACCTTTATAGTGTTATGGAAGATTGGAACAATGATGCACTTCAACTGTTTTCCATTAGCCCATGCGTGAACACTCACTCTCTAAGCTCTCACACACACACACACACACACACACACACACACACACACACACACACACACACACACACACACACACACACACACACACACACACACACACAAACACAGACACTCACACACTCACACAGACACATGGCGGGTTGGGGAGATGATAAAATGCCTTGTTTGTTCTCAGAGTAATTCAGTTCATTGTAAGGTGAACCCTGTGTACAGTTTGTCACCGGCTTGGCCAGCGTCTGCAGGGAGTGACAGTCCTTTGGTTCCTCAGCGGGGTCATAACTGCAGACAGATGAAAGACAACACTTAGGGTCACTGTACACATCGATGCGCAAAGAACGAGACTACCGAGCGAGGTCTCGTACCTTGGTGGCCTTGCCGGGGCTGTCGTGGTTTGACTGGTGGACGACGTCGTTGACTATCATCTTGGCGATCTGCCATGCCATCTCCTCCTGAGCCTGAAGGGAAGAGTCAAGGCACAGGCAATAACTTTAACTCTCAATGATATTCTTTAATAAATCATACACTTAAAAAACGGCAGCTGTGGTTGCCAGCATTAGCGCATCATAGTGGGTGGTGCACAGGTCTTGACCAATGACGGTATCTTGACCTGTGTGGCAGCTGTTGCAGTGAGATGTGAAGTATGAGTTGTGGGTGTGCGATTTACCGGCGGGCCATTAATAATAGACGTATTAAATTATCTTGCGGGCTGTATGAAATTATCTTTGACATGTCTGTATTACGGTAAAAAGATATTAGACATGTTGATTTCACATATAAGGTTGGTGTTTCATTGCACATTTTAAAAAGTTCAGTAGATTTTAATGGTGAAAAACCGCCAAACCATGACAGTAAAAGTAAAAGATGTTAAATATCACGGTGTTTTGCTGTACAATGTACAAAAATACAACAGTCTCTAATATAAAACACTACTTTATTCTGTTTAAATTCATCCATTAAATAAAGGTTTTGAAGTATGGCATATTTTACAGTCTTTTCTTCACCGTAAAAATCTACAGACATTATTTTACAGTGTATGTCACAGGCTGACGTAGCCTTGCTATGGTGCCTCAGACGACTGAGTCACTTATGAATAATTTAACATCCCATGGCCTCACCTCATCTGAGTTGCCTTGGACCCATTTTTTCATGGCTTGAGAGAACATGGAACCTAAATGAGAAAAAGAAGGAAGGCTGAGTGAGACTTCATCATGAACTGGAGTATCTTAATCTGAACAAATAAACAGCTTTCTAAAGGCGAGTTAATCCTGACACAGTCTAATATATATACTAGTCAGAGAGAACGCACTCTTTGATAAATAAATATATGCATATGTTGTTAGATCTGAGGAGTATAGGAGGCTGTTTTTCTTTTTTTTTTTTTAATATTTCAAAACGCTCTGAGCTGTAAGCAGAATGGGAGCAGCCGCTAGAAGAGGTTTATATTCATGGGCACAGAGCAGATGTATTTCACTGCAAGGAGAAATGAGATCAAATATGACAGAGTGAGGGCAAAGAGTCTAACAGGGGGGAGAAAAAAAAAAGCGTGAGCGTATCTTGCCTTTGGATTTCTTCACGTCCGGCTCCGGCTCTGCCTCCCTGATAAACTGGCCCATCTCATTCACCTTTCCGAACGTCATCTTTCTGAGCGGACAGAGGAGAGGAGACAGATGAGGAGAGCAGACAGAGCAAATGGGACAAAACTGAGCCTCGGGCACACACATTCAAACACTACCCAGTGTGTGTGTGTGTGTTTGTGTGTGTTCATTCAAAAACTGTAACTTATAATCAGAGGAGGGGGAACAAATCTGACAGGCTACAGCTTCGTCATTCAGTAACATCTTCTTGAATTATTCCTGAATAGGATTTTTCAAAGCTCGCTCATAAAACAGTTTTACGAGGGAGTCAATAAAAACAGATGCAGGCGGATGTGTGGGCAATCAAAGAACACAAAAATGAGAGAAACATAAAAGTAAAAGACAAACAAGGGGAGTTACCGCGAGACAAACGACTGAGGGTAACAACAAATATGAAAAGCACATTTAAAGAGATGATTTAAAATACAGATTTAACCACTTTGGTGGTCTAAAAAATCTGATACAAATCACACGGCCACTTTTTTAAAAGACTTCCAGTAATTTTACACTGATTCAGGCGGCCTTCATTTCCCTACATCCCTCCCTCTCTGATGTCCATAAACTTTACTTATGTGATGACCTTCTGTTTGTACTGGCTACCTACAGGTGATGTTTGAAAGTAAAGAAACACAAAACTCACCCAGCATATGGCCGCTGATACAAGGACTCCGGGTCCAGGCTGGCAACGTCCACCGTGATCGCCTCGTCAAAGTTTTTCAGGATCTTGATCACTGCCTTTCTGGTACCTTGCTGTAAGTGAACATACCATAAACTGAATGTTTGGCAGCGTTGCGGCTAACACTGTTTTTATTTATCTTTCTCTGTGAAGACGACTAAACAACAACAGGAATGGTCACAACCTTTTTCGCATTAACAAAAAATATCTTCGTTTTCACGTAATGAGGCGGAACAGGTCTAAATGTCAGCGGATAGAGGAACATCCCCACAGGGGCTGAAGATGTGGGTTAAAGTTGGGGGGTCACCTGAGCCTGAGAGACCTCACTGGCATTTGAACTTGGACGCTCGTTGTCCGCGGGCCCGCCCTGACCTGGAGTGCTGACATTCACAAACTCATCTGCCCGCACCGAGTTGATGAGGTCACTCAGGTATTTGTAGTAAAGGTTGCTTGACAGGAAGCCTGGCATGTAGACCTGAACAAATGCAAAACACGGTGAACTCTGTTAGAGAATAATGAGCTCCCTGATATATTTCTGGGCAGAGGTTACAAAGGTTTGTGACTGACCTTTATGTGCTAACAACAGTGTTCAGTTTTCATTTGTCAGTGATTTAATGGGACAATTTGTCAGTGACTTACAACCCAAAACCTTTAAGAAGATCCTATTTAATTCCAGGAAATGGTGATTTTAAAAAATGTCTAATTAAACATTTTAAAGGGCAATGTGAATAAACTATCCTATGTTTTAGATATTTTATTTGACATATCTGAAAGTTCCCTAGACACTAAAAGAAACCCTTGCTGTGTAGCTGACCTTCTCCATGGTTGTCCACGCCTGTCTGAGTGGAGTGGTGAAACAGTCTGGGAGTGGCCCTCCCTCTCTGCAGATATTCGACTCTATCTCCATCCGCACAGAGTCGCCGAAGCCTAGAGGGTTGGTGGCCTGGAGTGAGAAATACCTGGAGAGGAAATAGAGCAATGAACGACTGAGTTCAGATGAGGGTGCCTATATTAAGATAATGCGACACAATTCAGAGGAAAATTTTCAAGAGTTTGACTGAGGAAATTGTATCTTAAAATGAGGCTGCTGTGCTGCTCGTTCATATAAAGTGCACACGATGTTGTTTGGCACTTGGGGGATGAAGCAGGAGGAAGGATTGTGTGCAAAAAAAAAAAAAAAAAAAGGTGGCATTTATTAAAAAAAAATTAATAAAACAGAGGCAAACATTAACCTCAGGAAAAGCAAAAAAGGAAACAGCTTCACAGCAAGCAGCCGCCGAGTCTCAGCTGCACCTAACTGGAACTTTCCATCTGCTCAGGTTAAGATAAGGTGAGCTAGACTAACATAAAGCTTTAACAGAATAACAAACAAACTCATTAAAATAGGGGTTCTCAGACAAATCCTCCAAAAGGGACGACTGAACTGCAACAGCTGATGGAATAAACCACATGGAGAAATCGACCTTCACCTTCACAATGTGCTCAATATGTAAAATATTGGAGCACATACACATACACGATATAAATGATTACATACGTCATTGAAAAACCTTTTTCTGTTATAAGTATTAAGTTCTCGGTCTTGTTTTTTTTCCCTCAAAAATATCAGTAAAGATAAATATAATCTACACTCAACAGAAATATGCAAGCCTAGACTTATTCTCTGCACACGAAAAGGTTCATACATTTGTTAAAATCTGTGTTAGTAAGCCAAGATTATCCATCCACCTGACAGGTGAGCATATGAAGATGCTGATTAAACAGTACGACTATGACACAGGTGTGCGTCGGACCCAGCAAAATAAAAGGTCAGTATAAAATGTGCAACTTCATCTTGAAGAGCCAAACCTGGCCTCTTCAGCTACAAGCATGTTCATGTGTGTGAGAATAGAATAAGAAGCTGTACAAACACTGGAAATGATTTCCAAATATTTAAAGCAAGGCTAAAAATAAGCGCGGGGATGATTATATAGCTGTCTTTTGTATATTCTTTCTGTCAGATGATGAACAAACTATTATAAATATGTGATGCACATTATAAAGTTAACAGACTGTTTCGGCTGCTGAAGCAGAGAGGTGAAAAGAAGTGAACGCCTGATAAGGTCTATCTGATCAAAATGTTGGGAACTAATTAACAGCCCGTGGATTATTGTTCTCATAAAAGACAACAGAGGGTATAGCTTTTATTTCCACTTCACCACAAAGTCTCTGCACGTTATTCTGCGCTGCGTGATGGAATAACTGTGAATAAAAGCATCCATATTGTCAGGCATCCTGTTGGGAATCAAATTGTCTTTGTGCAATAAAATGCAGCTGCAATCCTCATTATGTATTTAACTATCCCTGCATTTGTTGGCAAGTCTCTTCTAAAAGTGAACTGGATATCCGCGAAGGACAAAAGTAAATCATCCATCCATTTTCTGCAACCGCTTAACCTCGCCAGGGTTTGCCTATCGCAGCTGACTTAGGGCGAGAGGCGGGGTACAAAGAAAAGTAATTCAGCTGATCGATAAAAATACAGGACTGTTTTTCCACTGATCTGATTGGTCAAAGGTCGACCTAATGACAGGGTAATCTACCTCAGTTAAAAGTGAGCCTCCATTGTCCCGGATAAGCCCAAAGATAGCTGACTAACACACTAACATCACTTCACGGTACAGATCACGACTTTGTGAAACATAAACATACTCTAACCTGATAAAACTGAAACACTGGAACATTGAAATGAATAATTTAACACACACACTGACACTAAATAGTGAATATTAACCGAGGCCTGAAAAGAAGACCTACTTGTCGTAGAGGATCATGGCATCGTTTTGAGCCTCTTGGCCGTCGTACTGGCCCTTTTTAGCTGCGAGCTGGTTCTGGAAGTTGTCTGCCGCCAGCCAGAACTGCAGTACATTCATCGCCTCCTCCTTTTCCATGTACTGCGGGGAAGAAGATAAAGAGCACACGACAATTCAACTGAAAGTCACTGTGGGGTCTTGCAATATCCTTTAAACTGTCTTTGCGTGTGGAGCCCTGGTGTTAATTAGCATTTTTGCATCATATCAGTAAGTTAGGAGATTGTAAAGGGAGCATCTATAGTTTCGCTGATTAACTGGCTTTCTTGATGCCGGCGCTCCCTCAATCTCATTCAATGTTTATGTCTCTCAACCAGTGCTCTGTCTCTCTCTCAAACCATCAGACATAAACCAATTTACACTTCTTTGTGTCACTATTTTGCGAGCCAGACACAGATTTAGAAGCTGGGTACATGAAATAAACAAAGCCAGAACACAACAGGTAGAGTATCAGAGTTTAGCCCATGAATCCACCTGGATAGTTTCAGTTTCAGAGACATTTCAGGCTGACTGTGGAAGGTTTAACCGGTCTGACTGTCTGATTGGCAGCCACAGTGTGACTTCTTTGCTGCAGGTCGCTGTGTTTTCTCCTGCGGCCCACACTGCCACAGCCAGAAAAGCACTACCCCGACTCAAATGAATGGGAAAAACTTGCATTTTCACCGCAGCGCCTGATCCTGTCTGAATGTACCCTAACAAAAACGGTTTTACAGTGATGGCAAGAGAGAATACAATGAGGAGTCGAGAAAAGGCACAGTTTGTGGGCGAAAGGAACAAAAAGTGGTATAAAAATATGGTATAATGAAAACACCTCAAGTAAATCATGTGTTGTGTGTGACCGCTGGGCCCACTTACCTCAGAGAAGTAGAAGAGAGCTGACTCGCAGAATAAGATGTCAGCCAGAAACACAGAGCCACTAGTCAACACTTCAATCTGGTATTTACAGAAATGATGGCTCCGCAGGAATTCACTAAAGTGCCTGGAACGGAAAGAGCAAGTGGGAGATGAATACAGCTGCTACTGGGGGTGTTAAGGTGGTAAAATGACAAAGGGACACTAGTTACACTTCAATCTTAGAGTGTCAAAACACAGCTGTGGGGAAACCTCGCCGTGTGAGTATTAAATAAATACACAGAAACTCACTGTTGCTCCAAGATGGTGACGACGACCGACTGTGCAATGACAAAGCAGTTTGGGTCCACCATGCCGTCCTCTCCACAAATCTTAGCTGCACAAAGAGAGCATTTAAAGGATGATTGACGGATATTGTGAAAATATGGTGTCTAAAAATATTCCTAGTGATAATGTCTTACCAACTATGTCGTTTCTGATTTGTTCTGTGATGGGGATTGGCTTCACAGCGTCTGGAGAGATGTACTTGGTGAAGATTGTAACTGCATCTTTCTCTATACCTAAAAAAAAACACAAATAGTTGATCATCCAGTGATGCTGCAAGATGCACGGGAGTGACGTTATTTTCCCCAGAGTATGTCATTAAAAGGATATTTCAAATGATAGGATAGCATGAAGAGAAAGTGCTGTTTAAAAGGTGACTCACTTTTCATGAGTTTGTCGGAGAGCTCGCGCAGGGTGCTGTTTGACTGCCCCTTATACGGAGTCCCTGTCCTGGACGATGCCTGCTTGCTGGGGGTGTCTGCTTGAGGCGTGCCAGGTCTCAGGTCTGCTTCTGTGTTGGAGGAGTTCCGCCGCTCTGACTGCACTGTAGGGCCATCGCTGCTACAGTCCCGGGCGAGGGCGTTGCGCGTGTATTGGGCTAGCTCCCGGAGGTCTGAGCCGTCTTGGGAGGAAGGGACCGGCTCGGCCAACGAGCTGTGTTTGACAGAGTTTAGGCTGTGCGCTCGGACACGCGACCAGCTGGTGGAGCGGAAACTCTCCGCCTCTAACCAGAACCGAACCAGGTGGTCAGCGCCGCGTAGTTCCGTGAAATGCATATAGTGGGGTATGGCCACGTTGTCCCGAAGCACATGATCTACTGTCTTGGAGAGCCGAGAGCGGGTCTCCTGGGGCTGATAGTTCACACTGGAATGACCTGGAACATACAAATACATACAATGAACTCAGCAGAGGTAACAAAAGACACATTTCAGACAGTGATAACAGCACAACGATGATTCCATACCAGCCACAGCAGCTAATATACACAAGGTGGATAAGAAATTACTCATAAATAAGAAAGCCGGACCTCTTGACTAATTCGTTGAGTCTTTTTCTGTTCTGTTCTGTTCTGAGGTGAACATCGAGGTATGCTTCCACCATCTCGATATCCAATCCCTGGATGTTCACCCGTGTGGTCTGAGGTGGTTAATTAGAGGGTCAAGTTTAAGAAAATTAATTGTCACATTATGTCCAATTCTCCATTTAGAGCTGATGTAAACAATTTTGAATATTGTATTGACTCTGAATGTAACATTATCCCTATGTAAGTTAATATAATTTAGCTCCATTTAAAAGAATTCATTAGGAATGTTTGCAGAGCTCAGACGTGCATTTACTTGTACCTGCAGTGTCCATAATAACAGATCTAACTTTATTACAGACACTGCTGAAGCCTTAAGAGAAAATACCTACATTCAGATGACAACAAGATTTAAGTTGCCTTAAGTGCACGGAAGTATTTGACTTTAATAACAGACTGAGCATTTCACTTTCTACCATTTACAGCTTTCAACTTTCAAGGGAAGACAAAAATGAGCAGTAAATTTACGGGAGCTGCAACATGGAGTTAGAGATAAAAAGCGGATTTTCTGTGTTGAGCTCTCCTACTTCGACAGAAAATTTGGTCCGGGCTGACGGCTGACGTGAGCTGAATTTAAACTCCGGATATTTATTTTGAATCTTGTGAAAAAAAAAACAGCTCTGTGTCTGTCTAAAAGGTGGCCTATGCAATTTCACAGATGATTTAACCCAGACAAACTTTTCTGAATCGCACAGCAACAGCATCTGTGTGCTGCTGTCCGTCCTGTCATTCATGCATGCATATGCACGTATGAAATGGTCAGCAATGAGTGTGAGTGTGTCCGTAAGCAACCTCCAAACTCAGGCCGCATTTGAAGACTTGAAAAGAATCTGATTCCTGTCGGGATGCCTCATTATTTGACTTTGCTAGAGAGAGAGAGAGAGCGTCTGTTTGAATAACATCCACCATCCTGGGGACGCAAGCTCAAACACACACAAAATAACCAGGAGAGCTTATGAATTATGATTATGAATCAGAGCACATCAGTTGCACTTAGACTGAAATGTAGGCGGAGGCTTCCTGGTGTTGTGTTTGCCCTTTGAAAACAAAACAGAGCTTCAAGAGGTGTCGCACAGCGTGAGGTACTTATCAGTCAGCCTTGTCACATTCCTTAACATCACACAAGTCAAGGCTACTCTAATACAGCCAGCGTCTGCACCAGATTATGATCATCAAAAAGCCTCATTTGCATGCATCCATTCAGAGCAGGTCAAAGTCTGTTACACCCCCTGTAACAAGTGCTACATCTGCTGTTCACTGCCAGTCAACTACTCCAGGCCACCGACCTGTAAAGTTCAATTTTTAGCTCCTACTTGCTCCGTTATTTCTCTCAGCTCAAGGTGCCATTAAAACTAACCCACCTCACCTCTTTGAATCCTCCTTCCCTTACTTCCTTCCTTTGTCTGTTAAAACCACAGCCCAAAAATCACCGGCAGTGCTTCATTCATGTTGTTGTCCGGGCTGTAGCACAGGTTCCTCCGCCTCCGCCTGCCTCACCCTTGCTATTCTCAGGACAACCTGCTCGTACAGTTCCTGCCGCTGCTGCCATTCGTCATGTCAGCCACGCTACATATTCACCGCCTCATCTCACGGCATCCGGCGCACGTAATAAGAAACTAATTTTAGAGTAGTCGTGAGTGAAGGGAGGAGACTTAAGGACGACGTTATCCTGACAGGCTTTGGAATGTCTGGGTGCTTGTCAAAGTCATGCGAGTTCCTCACGCAGGTGTAATGTAGGAGTGTTTGCCGCTGGCACAAGACACTGTGCTGTTTACGCCAACTGATTATGGAAGTTGGGTAACACTCAGGCGTACTGTAGCTGCCACATGTTACTATGAGAAACCGAATTATCCCAGTGAGGTCAAACAGGAGCTCATGAAGCAAACTTTGCAGTTTGACGAGTATAATACTATATAATGGTATGCTGTGCTTTTATTATTACCCTGTAAACATGCTGTAATTAAAGATTTAATAATTAGATTTAATAATTTAATGTTCCTGTAGAACGGAGATAGAGATATGATGCTGATAGGCAACCAAATGCAACACACGTTACCTTCTATGAAATTACAGATTTCTCTGGGTGTGACACATTTGGGATAATGTAAGAATATAATTAAATAAAATATATAAAAATAGAAGTAGTTAATGAGGAAGTGTTGCACATTATTCCTTAAAATCAATTCAGCAAATAATTAATCAACAACTATTTTAATTAGAAATTCATTGTTACAGCCAAACATCGTCAGGTCTTGCTGTCTTCAATGCTTTATGTTTTCGACTGTTTATCACATAAAATAAGAAATTTATAGACGTCAACTTGTTAAATTATAAAAGACATTTTAAATGTTTTCTGACATTTTTATTTTGAAAATGACCAACAAGAATAATCATTAATTGTGCTCCTACTCCATTTATTCCCCCTCTGCTCTGTATTATCTGCACTTGCGACAAACTAATTTTAATTAAAGGATCTCCAAATGTATACAGAACGTCTAAGACTGCAACCTGCTATCATTCCCAAACTAGCAAATTAATAAATGTAACCAACGGTAAAACAGACCTTTATTTTGAACTGAGGAGCCCAAAATCCTGATCTTTAAATCTTAAATTTTTTTTTTCCAAACACAAGAATGAAGGTTTTGTACCAAGATCTCCAAAGTGTGCAGCCTCCATGTGGCTTGGCTGTTTCTTGAGGATGGCAGTGCGACCGCGAGCAAAGGAGTCCATGTTGGCCGAGATGGCGTTGATGGCCACATGGCTCGGCCCCGCAGCTTCCTGGATGGCATGGTGGTTCCTCAGTCCTAGTGATGGAGAGTGAGGGCTGGCTGGAGCTGTGAGGGGACGACAGAAAATAAGCATTAGACAAAAAAAAAAAAAAAAAAGGAGCACAATGATACCAAAGTTCTGCGTGGCCTGTGTGTGTGACATCAGTGTGACTTGTATGAAAAGGTCTTTTTATTGAAGGTTTTTGAAAGAGCTCACAGTTAGAGGCCTCGGGTGTGAGAGATGTTTGAGACCAGACAGACTGCTCGCTGTTTGTTTGGCTGTGTGTGTTTCACTTAGTTGGTTGAGGTTAAAAAGTTGGTCCTTGTGACAAAACAATTAGCAAAAAAAATAGCACAGAGCTACTTCCTTGCAAAGGTTAATCTCAGTTCTGACAGCACACACAGGCAAACGCAGCTATAATACATCTCAAAGAGGTCAAGGGTCAACAAAAGCATCTCAAATTACCACAACAATCGATATTAAAACACCCTAAGTCTCTTGTGCTTCTGTGTCATTTTCGAATAAACCATTTTCAGTTCAACGGCATTGTGTGACACATTAATAACCTCGCAGAGGAGACGATGAACTCACCTCTATTGACTTTAGCATCTGTCACTCTCTCAGGTTCTTTGCTTTTGGCTGTGGGGAGAAAAACGAGAGTGGGGTTGTAACTGAAGAAGCGGGCAGCATTTTGGATTCACAATACAGGGTGAGACCAGCGAGCGAAAAAGAAAAGAGAAAGAAATCACATGAGATCCAGTGAGGGGTGAGGTAAAGGCTTTGGTGTAGTGTCACCAGAGAGACTGGAAAACACTATCTAGTTACATAACGACATCCTGAGGAAACTGATACTGATGCTTGACAAGCAACTGTTAATAACTACGCTACGCAAACTTACTGAAGACCAGCTTCCTTGCTGCTGCTGACAGACGAGGAGATAAACAGGGAAGCCATGTTGTGATATATGAAAGCCTCCTCAGTCCTGCTCATTATATAGTATATAGTAAGTGCTCAGAATATAAGCAGGACTGAGAGAGCTTTCATGCTGGACGTCAGCGCTTAGAGTCCTTCCTAAGATTTGTGACCTTGGTCTATCAGCAGTTTAAAAACAGATTTTCCTGAAGTCGAGTTGAGCTCCTGGCTGCCTTTAGAAAATATACCTTAGCCTTAGCTGAACTAAATTTAACCCCACAAATATTTGAAGTCACTCCCAAGCTCTGTGGCTGGCTACCTGTCAAGTCTAAAAATGAAATAACGTAGCCTGCAGTGGAATCAGCGTACAGTGGCAAGCTCTCATCAAGAGCGACTCACCATTCATATCTTCAGATTAAGGCTGTTGCTGCAAAGAGCGCTCAAACTAAGTATCAATTTCCAAGCCCCGACATTAGAAAATGAACCGAGAGGCTCGGGCAAATGGTGCAGAAGATGCTCTTACAAAGAGACATTTTGGACAGAGCTGTTTGTGAATGGACGTGTCAGCCAAGAGTCAGAGCCGGGTTGGCACCGATAGGCTGTCTGCCACAGGGAAAGAGTCGTGACTGAGCTCCGGCAACTTATGCCGAACAGAAAAGTGGTGCAAATAACAGCAGATGTCTCTAAATAAACATTGATGCGTCCGCGATGAGTTGAACTGCAAAGGACAGTGATTTGGATGTATCACCAGCAAACTGGGAACACAGCAGGGACGGGCACAAAGCAGCTTGAGCAGAGAGTAAAAGCATTCATATCACTGCCTGCACAAGCTACACTTGTAGACATAAAACTGAGAGTTCAACATGAGGACTCTCTTTAGATGGTCTCTAAAAAGTATAAAGATCCATCCGAGTGAATAAAACTGACAAAAGAGGACTTGTATGATAAATAATCTATGACATTACCACTCCAACTTCTTTGCAAAACTTCAGTACAACCATTACAACCATGCCTCTAACCGGGAACACTCTTACTTCCTGTCAGTCATAGTTCAGCGCATTACAAATGCACTCTCTCTTTGTGTTTCCTCATTTTGGAGACTTGCTGGGTCAGCTGCTTTGCCTACTGGAGGCTGTGAGGAAAAACCACTAAACTCACTCCTAAAGATGAACAACCGTGAGCCAGTGAAGTTACTCAACCGATTTCCCCAAACAAACACACGAGCAGACTTCAGTTTAAATCCATTTCACAACCACTGCCTCACCATGCAGTCCTATCACACGCGTGTACTCTCTACCAGAAATATGAGATACACTTGTTATGTAAAAGATCTCAATGAAAAGGGCAAGCTAGTTGGAATGATGTAAGAAAATGTAGTGCATCTAATATTTAGTCTAAAATATAAGATGTACCTCTGATTATGATGCAACTGCAGGCATAAATTAATTTCTCAGTCCATTATAACATTGTTATTATTACAGGACTGAAATATAAGACTAAAAATGAGTGCAACACCGGGCGAGCAGTGTGTTTTTTTTTTTTGCACCACCGAGGAGCCTATTTGAGTTGTAGCAGCTATAAAATAAAGCTGAGAACAACTTCCTATTTCTAAGACACACTATTTATGTCATGCAATCGCCAGTCTGTTACTTGCAAAGCTTAAACTCTGATGATTTATGCTGAAATAATGCCTGGTCATGTTTATAATCTAAACTGGTGAATGTCTTAACGTACACTTGGTTACCAATTTATTAGCTAAACCTGTTGTGGCCTAATACAACAGTGCTGCAATAAATCTTCTCATCATGACGGTTATGATGTTCAGATGTGTTGAAATTAGTTTTGAGAAGTTCAACTTTATGGTCATTGTGGAGGCTGTAGGTTGTACTTGTAGATGTGTCTAATATTAAAATATAAGATGTTCCTCTCGGAATAATGCAACTGAAAATGACCATAAATGAAAGTCTCAGTTTCAACAAAAACTGAACATTATTAGTTATTACAGGGCTGAATCATATAAGACTTAAAATGAGCGTAACAGTGGACAAACTGTGTGCATTTTACATTATTGACCAGTCTATTTGCATTATAGCAGCTCAGTCCAGGGACATAAAATAAGGCTGATAACAACTTCCTATTTCTAAGACATTATTACAGTTATTACAGGGCTGAATCATATAAGGCTATTATATAAGGGAAACTGTATTTTGAGTTGTAGCAGCTCAACCTGAGGACATAAAATTAACCAGATAACAACTTCCTATTTCTATGACACATTATTTATTTTAAGTCTTTAATGCTGAAATAATGCCTGGTCATGTTTATAATGCAAACTGTTGAATGTCAGGTCCAATTCAAAACACGTTATACATAAGATTGGAGGATGCTGACCAATTAAACTAACGTTAATCACCTCATTTAAGGTGGAATCTTCTAATAAACTCCACGCATTAGCTTTAATCGGCTATCATTATCTTATTTCTAGTTGAAGCTGCAGGAGATGATAAAGCTAGCTGGCTAACCTAGCACAGCTCGACACTTATGTCACATATATTAGTGTTAATATGTGTGCGTAAAAACCTATTTTACGCACACATATTTAAATGTGAAATTAGTGGTGTGCCGCTAACAGCTCTCTGTGGTGGATTTATTGCGACCCGGGCTGACATTAGGTTAGATACGGCAGCGGGGAGGAGGACAGGAGAGGCCACCGCTAAGCTAACCGTGTTAACTGCAGGGAGCAGCGGCCACAAACACCGCGGTGCTCCGTGGATCATTTGCCCGCAGCAGTCTCGACCACGTTAGCTACATCTTCTCCGGGACCACTCTCCTCCTCCTCCTCGTCCCTCCTCCTCCCTCCTCATCCTCAGCCGGTTTGTCTCTGCCTGCTCGCTCGCTGTTAGCTGCCCCGTTGACGTTGCAGCCTTCACAGGGAGCTTCCTCACCTTTCCTCTTGAAAAACGACATGACGGTCTTCACACTCTGGACGTTTCCTCAGCTCACTGACACCGTCCCGTGAATTGGCGGGTCCCTTCATTCAAATGCATCTGTTCCGCACACTCCTAAAGGTGGAAACGGGTTACTATCGCAGCCCCAGGTGAGCGCTGTCAAATTACAATTTTCTCCAGATCCAAAGCCAGTACCGCGGCCATATTGTCAATAAACGTCTTACTTCCGGGCTGGTGCGGCAGCAGCATTGTGGGAAATGGTGTTGTTACCTGCTCTGGGCAGAAGAGGGCGATGTACCTACATGAACTACACCAGAGAAGTAGAGTTTGTGATGTAAGGTGGTCTCTGCAATTTAATTAAAACATTCAAAATGTATTTAAATGATTATTTTGTTTTGTTTTTAATTTTTCCATGTTTTATACTATGTTTTTTTTGTACTCCTGCACTGAAGATGACACTTAAATTTCGTTATGCATTGAATAATGACAATAAAGATATTCCATTCTATTCTAATGATTGTACTGTCAATACTTTCAAATTAAAAGCCTTTAATATTACTTGTATAACATTCTTTATCAAAAACTGTTTACACTGTACACATCTTTTATTTTTTGATAGACCTCACTGTTTATACTGTTCATTCTTTTTATACTGCATATTTGCCATATTTATACTGTTTAAATTTGTCGTATATTTCTTAGATATCTTTTAACTTGTATATATTTTATATTTTATATTTCATGTAATTGCTGTTTGCACCAGGGATATGAGGGAAACACCATTTCAATTCTCTGTATGTCCTGTACATATGGCAGCATTGACAATAAAGTTGACTTGACTTGACTTGATTCTTTCAATTATATATATACATATATGAGGAGGTGGGGGTGAGGAGAAGGAGCCAGTGCAGAGAAGCCAAAATGGGATAAATATGATCTTTGAACGTAGTTCCTGTCAGTAAACTGCAGTCTATCTTATTGGACAGCCTGATGATAAGGAGTTGCAATCATCCACCCTAGGAGTAACAAATGTATTTGGGTGTTAATATTTTCATTTTTATTTTGGAGGAACTTCAGAATGGTAAACAGAAATGTATGGGTTTGTAAATGAGGCTTTGATGTAGAAGTTCACAAAGCCATATTTATATTTATTTATTTACAATGTACAATTCCCTCCTGCTGTATTATGGAAACTCACAACCATCTTTTTGTGGCAACACTACCTGTTATATCTAGACGAAGATATAGATATATGTAGATCTAGTACAATGCTAAACGCCGTGTGTGTATACAGTTACATCCATATACTCGAAAGGTGTATGTAGTGCATATAGCATTGTTTCTATTTCTAGTTTTTTATCCGCCTTGTGCACTGTGAGCTGCTGTAACAACTGAATTTTCCTGTTGTGTGATTAATAAAGTCAATCTTATCTTCCCCGTGTAGATATGATAATTTTTCCTCTGGAGAAAACTTTATTTAAACTCATATTATGTCCAGTATTAATGCTCAGCTTTGTTGGTTCTCATAATATTTTGAGACACAGGTGTTGAGTTTGTCTTTATTACCAGGATGAGGCTCACGGTTACAAGGCCTACTTAAATACCAGCACACCTGATTTCACTTCTGGCTGATTAGACCTTTGCACACGCCTCAGCTGTTCTAAAAAGAGGCCTAATCAAGCAAATAAGTGACAACACCTGCATGCATGTAAGGCCTTTAATAATATTGTGCTAGTTTTCTCTCTGTGTAAACATTGCTGTAACTATCTGCTCTGGTCTGTCTTGCACATTTTTCTTCTCACGATGGCAGACACTTTTGTGGAGTTGCAGGGGTCTCTGACTGAATCTGCTCTGATGCTTCATCGGGAGGTCATGTCGGAGATGTGAGCTATCGTCCATGGTGCTGAGAAGTTTATGGAGCATCCTTCTCTCTACAACCAGCTGCAGGGGCTCCAGAGCAGTCCCTAACACAAAGCCAGCCTTCTGATGCTGCTGCCCCAACAGACTGATAGAAATCTGCAACATCCTGAACCTGAGCTTCCTCAAGAGGTAGAGTCTGCTCTGTCTGGTGTAGTCCTCCACCACCTCCAGGTTAGATCTAGTCCTCGACCATCTCTTTCATTTTGGCCACATTCAAGATCAGGTGGTTGCTACAACATCACACGACAAAGTAATGAACTAGATCCCTGCACTCAGTCTCTTCCCTATCACTGATACACCTCACAACTGCAGAAGTGTCTGCAGATGACAGGACTCAGAGTTGAGCTACAGTCTGAGGTGTACAGGCCCCTGTGGTGCTCCTAAGACCAACCACCTGATCGGACAAAACAATCCAAAAACACTTCAGTGCAATTCGGCATCTTTTTAATACATGAGATGTGGTGATTTTGTTCATAATACTGTTATTTCATAGCAAACGTTCATTCAGATTTGTAATACAAAAAAACCTAATATAAATCACACACTGCTTGATTCATTTAGGTTATCTGGAGATGCTTTGCTGCAAACTAGAGCTGAACAATCAGTCAAAGTATTGTTGAAACTGCAATATACCCAAGTGCGCTATCCAAATTTGCGTTTCAGAACATACCTTTATGTGGTGCTACAGCTCATAAACATAAGGGAACATGCTTTTGTTTGTTACACACACCAGCAAAAGTCACATCATCGTTTTTAGATTTCGTTCAGAGGCAATGAAATGCTCAGCTGACCATTCCCATTCAAATCACAGTTCTTATCACAATCTGTCAAAATCATTCGCTTCTACTGCAAACATTCATTCATTCATTCATTTTTCAGTCCCGTCCGACTCCATGGGTCTCTTTGGGCCTATCGATACGGTAGACAAACTCTGCAGGCATGAAGTAACCCAGGTACTCCACGCTGTCAGGTGTGGTGTCTATGTAGTAGTGTCCACCTTCTCCGTGGTGGCTGAAGCAGTGGGTGTGCTCCACACGCAGGTCCAAACCCTGAATACACAGCAGAACCATTACAAAGCAGCCCGTCAAAACCACAAACTCGACTTATCTCATCTGTCTCATCGAGATGAGAGTGTGTCTGCTTTACTCACGGGGTCTCTGGAGACCAGCACTGACTGGCAGATGAGCGGGGCGCTAACCTCAAAGTGCTTCAGCCAGTTGTTGACGTCATCGTTGGTGTTGAGGGGGCACGCTGAGAACTCTCTTGGCTATAAGGAAATAAATAAATGCATGTAAGTGTCAGTAACTATCAACCCATGCGTTCTGTGTCAGGTACAGTGTTTACCATGATGTGGATTTTAGCTTTCCCCTTCTGGATGATGAAGGTGCCTCCCAGAGCGAGGCTTTTATCAGGGTAGTGACCTTCCAGAGTTTTCCTCAAGGCCGTCACAAGACTGTGGCCTCCTGTTCTCTTCCTGGCTCGCACCTCTAAGACCTGCAGAGGTGAAGAGGACACAACAACTCACTTTCCGTTTGTTAATGTTTATCCTGCCAAAAGTCGGGAGCACACATGTGACGGGGCTGAAGTTCACGCGCCAGCAACTATAGCAAGGTTATTAACTTACAGATAATTGTGTTTATATATAACCAGAGATGTTCATTATTTGCAAAAAAAGCAAACGCAAAGATGACAATGCATTTTTGGAACACCCATCATTCAATCTCAGGAAAGACTGATTACCTTTCCAGACTTCCCTTCACAAGCGTACAGATTGCCCAGCAGTCCGAAGCTGCAGCCAGAGAATCTGTCACTGTATTTTTCCTGCAGACACTGGCCATCAGCTGGATTGATGGAGGACATGTAGCTGCTGTTCACCGCAGGCTTTCCCTCCGCCTCAGTCAGACACAGAGGCATCAGCTGTGAGCGAGAACATTGAGTCCATCAACTTCAACATCAGTGTTACAAAACTGTTCTCCAGGTTTAAAGTAACAACATGATACTTTACTGCAGGGAAATCCACTTTATCACCATCTGTTCTCCTCAGGGAGAATCTGTGATTCAGCAGCTCACTTACAGGAAAGACGTGTGGCAGAAAGTTGTGTTTTCATTTAACATTCAACAGCTCCTGCCAGAATCAAGTCAGTTGCTTCATCTTGCTTGTCAAACGTGCAGCTTTCAGTCCAAACTCCAGAAAGCAATCACACCCAAAGTTTGCCTTTTTTTAATCCAATATTTACTCTGCCGTCACACATGTTGGTGAAAATATGTTAGGGACTATCTGACATAAGACCAAATCATTCCTCTGGTGACTATCATTGTGTATCTGCAGCTTCACTCCAGGGGAAAAGGACTCTTGAGCTGCAGCCTTCAGCATCATAAGCAGCTCTCAAGTGCTCTCATTGAAGATAATTTAGTCAGGACCTGCTGTGTTATGGGGGTAAAAATGATTCACCTCTGCATTCATTCCAACAATTCTGGAAGGAGCACCGGCTGCGCCGAGGATGAAGGCTCCTGGCAGCTCCACCTCCTTCGATACGCTGTTCATGTCGTATTCCTGAGAGGAGGAGAGAGAACTATATGATAATCTCATCATTCCTCATCGTCTCCAAGCTAATGTTTTCATAAAAACTACCTTGTGCTTCTGAACCAGGGGGACCAGGTACGGCACGCCGCCGACATCCGTGATGCGAGGATTTCCACACAAGCCTACAGCGTGAGGACAGAGGTGACATTAAGAGAAACATGGCCAGAATACACGTGGAAATGTATATATTGTTTGCTAAATGAGTGTTTTGATTCACACTCTGTAGTCTCTGCAGGACGCCGGTGTCCCACCAAATGTTTAAAGACTTCCATACAAACCGATCGGTCTATCTCACTGTCAAGTAACATATCAAGGCTGGTTGTAATAGGCAAATAGAGCCATCATGCTCACTCATACCCCCTCCATGTCTGTTACCATGTGTCCTGAACTTTCCCTAGACTCCACAGATGAAGTAGGAGAGAGCATGACATCCATCATGAACACTTCCTCTCACCTCCTGCATGAGACTGTGGGGCCTTAAACAAGCACCTGCAGCAACAGACTGCTACTCCCACCGTGTAAGAAGGAGCGCTACCACAGGTCCTTCATTCCAACAGCTGTCAGACTCTTTAACACCAGCATGACGTCAGGACTTTTTTCTATATATTTCTTATTTATGAGTAATTTATTATGAACCTTGTGCTGTGGGATAATTCAAGTCTGCCTTTTCTTGTCTTATGGTAATTCAATTGACATGAGCAATTATTTATGTTATTTACTGGTTATGATACTAACAATGTACATTCTAGTAGTTGATCCTTAACCCCTATGAGATCCTGCAATGAAAGAACGACTCAGATCCTTGAGTAAAAATACACAAAAACTATGTGAGCATTATCAGCAATATGTATTCAAAGTATCAAAATATAAGTACTCATTGTGCAGGACTATATATGATGTTTTTGTATTTCTGCTGCATTAATGTGTGTGTTGAATTTTACAGCTGTGCATGTTTAATGTTGTTCTGTTTTTAATGCAATATATTCACAGAGAGGTATTAGTACTTTATTATTACTAAAATATCTGAACAGTATGACCTGAAAAGTGACTACAGCTAAAACTAAAACTAATGCAACAGAGTAAAAAGTGCAATGTACATCGATATTTGAAGCGAATGAGACTTTTAGAGGATGATAAATGGATTAACAGCAGTCAAACTGTGCATGAATGAACTATACTCATGTAGGACATGCATAAGAGGTGCTGCCATCTATGCGTGTCCTGTGGAAACTGTGCATGAAGTGTACTTGGTGGGCTCTTACCTTTGACAGGAAACTGGAAGGGCTCTTTGGAGAGATCCGGACACTCCACAACATTCACCTGAACTTCAGCAAAGTTGTCTTCCAGTCCTGTTTGTAACACTGCAAGCAGCAACAATGTCTTTATTACTTTAACTTCATGGACATCTTATGTTGTGTCTGTGTTTGTCATCGCTGAACTTCTTACCACCACGAAGTTCCTCTAAGTTTGGAGCGTGCAGCTGCACCTTCTCAGTTTTGCTGATCTCTGCCATGTCTGTGCTGGAAGGTAAAAGTATCAGCAGTCTGTTGGCGGTGCAGGGAAAGATGAATGTTGTAGCCTACAGTGTGGTTGAAGTACAACCAAAGAGGAAACACTAACAAGATAGTTCATCTCCCAGATAGTGTTTCCTCGCCTAAGTGTAGCTTCAGTTGAAGTACTTATCTTGTTCATAGATAATATTGTAATATTGTTTTTAAGTAAGAAGGCATATTTGGAAAGTTGTTGGGTTGATGTTTAAACATCATGTGAAAACAATGTGCTGTGTAATAGTGGAAGTGTACGGTATTCATATCAAACTAAACAACTTTCACACAACATTAACCTGCTGGATTATGTGTACAAATAGACTGCATATGTTTGATTCATGTTAAAATCTCTTGTTAAAAACATAATTCCAATGTTTGTTAAGATTTACTAACTTATTCTAGAGCTTTCAACTTCATCTCACAGTCTTCATGGGCAGATGGAGATTGTTGCTGTTGTTGTTGTCGTCATTATCACCATTGCTGTTGTTTATTTACGTATACTGTATATTATGTATATATTTTTCATTATCGATCACACATTAAAATACAAATGAACGCGTGGAGAATACAAACAGTATATAAAATACAACATACAGTAAGGACATGGAAAAATATAATGAAATATGGGAGGTTTCTATAAAAATATATGTAGTAATAGATGTAATAGATTTAAATAAATTTCTTAGTCATAGATAAGAAACAACAACAAAGGGGAACAAGGACTTCCAAAAATAAGGAGCGAAAAAAACAACAAAAAAACAACAAATGTTTCTTAGCCGTTTTGTTGGTCTACATTTTTTTAATGACGAGAAGTTAAAGATAGATAGATAGATAGATAGATAGATAGATAGATAGATAGATAGATAGATAGATAGATACTTTACTGATCTCGAAGGAAATTCAAGCATCCAGTAGCAGCGTGCAAAGATACATTGAACATACATTAAAATTGACCTATAACACAGTAACCATACATTAAAATTAACCTGAGATATATCTAAATTTAAATATGTACAGAGAAATTAAACATTTGCAGAGAAATTAAACATTTGCAGAGAAAATAAATATATAACTATGTTAAGAAACTAACCCGTGCTAAACATCTATACAAAAACTATATAAAAAAAATAGAAAGTGACCGAAGAAAAAACGGATTTACAACGACTCATGTTTAATGCGGTCGAAAGCGGAAGTACAAAGAGTGAAGCCTCTTGTCTGCTTTAACGAGTCTGCCTCCTCTTTGGTGATTGGTCAGATGACTGCTCGTCACGGCGGTGACGCAGAAACACTTCCGGGTTGACCTGGAAACACGCGTCTGTTTCGTGTTTTCAGTTTGTTTTGGCGCTGCTGCACGTTGTTACACACCACGAGCGACATGTGCACACATAAACAACGCGTTTAGAGCGTGTTTTTTTCTTTCCTCTCCTTTCGACCTTCACTGCTTTGCACGCTGTGTTTGGCTGAGATTATAAAGTATCAACGTCCTGTCGTGTTGTCCTAGAAAGAGTACCTTCTTTCAGACAAGGTGGAGAAGATGTGGCCTCATCTTGAGTCTCCTGTGGGACTGAAGAAAGAGGAGGACTCCTCTAATGATGAAGCTGCTGCTGCTGCTGATGCTGAAGCAGAGAGGTAAGGATGTGATCCTCACATGTCCTGCTATAACATCAGCCTAAAGTAAGGACTATCTGAATGTGTAACTATGTCTCTGCAGTGACTCAGGAGACAGCCTCTTCATAACTCAGATGGCAGTACCCAAAGCTGTGAGAGCAGGAAGACGACATCGCCGCAGACAGCCAGACTCCACGTCTTCCTCATCTGAAAGTGACGCCCCATCGTCCTCTTCCCATCGAAAAGTGAAAAAGTTCAGAATGGACAAAGAGGCGAGAATCAAATACAAGAAGAAGCGTCTGTCCAAATCCAGCCTGCCAAGATTCAGTTTCCCTTTCCTCAAAGGGAGTTCGCAGATGTCCAGAAGCACCATGTTACCTATCCAGCAGAACACAAGACTTCATGTGAGGATAACCAACACTTATACACACGCGTGTTGTTTTGTAACTTAAATAAATGCAATAAATGTCACTTAGTGCTGAAGTCTTTCTGTCTTCGCAGAATTCGTTGATGGGAGGCTTCTTTGAATGTGTCCGGGAGCAGTGGCAGGGCTTTCTACTCTCATCTTTTGCAGCGTCATCTTTACCAACAGTTGACAAAGAGGGGCAGTGCATACCTCCATTGACAGAGTGAGTTTTAACATTGGATATATAATTTATTTTAATATAAAAAAACACATATTAATGTCTAATCTTCTGTTTTTGATGACCTTGATACCTGATATTTGAATCGACTCTGAAGCTTTACACTTTGTCTGATCATGAATAGTATCCAACCTTGGAGATCAGCCAGTTAGATCAATTGCACTTTAATCATTTTGAATCTGTCAGTGTCTCAAACTATCCTGTTTGAAAGCTGCTGTGCAAATAAAGTTTGATCGACTGTAATAAAACACATCTGTTCTGCTGTAGAGATGAAGAAGAAAGATCAGAAGACGAGGACATCAAAGTGGTGGTGAGCGCTGTTAAATCTTGCATCTCGTAGCGCTGAAGAAAATGAAGATGTGAACTTTGACCTATAATCTGTGTTTCATCTCACAGCCAAAGAAATGTTTTGTGGCATCAAGAAAAGCAAAGAGCAAACAAACCTGGTGCAACCAGGTGAAAGAACAACCGGGGAGGAGGAGGGAAGCTGTTAAAGCCAGACAAGAAACCTCACGAAAAGGACAACAGAACATGTTACCATCTAAGGCGTCCACATCGTGGGCTACGCCGCTGTCTTTGGATACAGAGAGCCACGATGATGAAAACTGTCTCACCCAAACGGTAACACCAAGAACAAGTAGGTACCTTGCCCGACTAGCCAGGAAGGAGCTGTGTATCGACAGTGATGCTACAGGTTGTGAGCTACAGAGAAGTCCAAGACAGCACATGCGAAAAGGTAAAGCATTCACAACTGCATCAGTTCCTCAGACTGATGTTTCCCACACAGACGATCTATTACAGACAGAGGACGAACCTGAAAGTCAAAATCTCCTCCCCCACCCTTTTACTGACACTGATAATGACAATGTGTGCGATGAATCTACGGTAAAGGAGAGGGAAAAAGACAGTGAAAAAGATCATGAAACTGTTGAAGAAGAAGAAAGGGGCCAGATTCAAGAAGAGCCAGAGGGTCTGCATGCTGCAACATCTGTGAATGAGGAGGTAGAAGAGACTTCCAGCCTGGCTCAGGATAACTGGGCAGAGCCTTCGGCATTGCAGGCGACTGATGAGCTGGAATTTAATGAAAGAAACTATACAGAGAACCTGTCACTTGATGATGCCATACTGATACAGGAGGAGGGAGACACAAGAGAAAGCACTGAATCTGATGTGAGGATGGAGGACTCTGTGTTTTCGGTGAGCTGTAACGTGGAGAATGATGGCAAGAAGAGGAAAAGGAGCAGAGAGGGCGATGAAGATGTCGAGCAGTTACAGTCCAGCGCAGATACCAAACCTTGGTATCTGCATGACAATGCTGAGATCCAGAAGAAAAGGAAAAAGGAGATTGTACTCCCAGAGGGATGTGAAGAAGAGGAAGCATTAAATAGGATTTTAGATATGACACCAGCGTCAACAGGACAGTCAGAGAAATCAGGAGATAATACAGCAGCTTCTGAAGAGACATTAGAATCCAGTTACAGCAGAAGAACAAAGCACCGAAAGAAGCAACAGTCGTCTTCTAATGGTGCTACTCAAGATGGAGACGACGGTGAAGATGTGAACTTTTCTAATGACGCTGTAACCTCAGCTAAAAGTACAGAGGTGTCACTGACAAAGAAAAAGAAGAAGAAAACTGTTTCTGATGGACAAGATATCTCTGACACTTCTGTAGAAAATGAAATGTTTGAAAACTTAGATAATACCCAGGAAACAACAGAGGGCCCTGCAGATGAAAATGCTGAGCTGATGATGATGGAGAAGAAAACTGTCTCTGATGAGGTAGATAGTTGTTATACTTCTGAAGAAAATAAAAAGCTTAAACACGTAGATGACACCCAAAAAGCAATGGAGGGCCTCGAAGACCAAAACGCTGAACTGGAGACACCAAGAAAGAGGAAGAAGAAGAAGAAGAAGAAGTCAACTGTCTCTGACGGGGAAGATGTTTCTCACACTCTTGAAGAAAATGAAACCATCGAAGATGTAGGTAATAGCCAGAAAGCAACAGAGAGCCCTAAAGACCAAAATGCTGAACTGGAGAAACCAAAAAAGAAGAAGAAGAAAAAGAAAACTGTCTCTGATGAGGTCGATATTTCTTGTGCTTATGAAGAAAATGAAAAAATTGAAAAAGTAGATGACACCCAGAAAACAAGCAAGGCCCCTGAAGATGAAAATGCTGAACTGATGATGATGGAGAAGAAAACTGTCTCAGATGTGGTAGATAGTTGTTATACTTCTGAAGAAAATAAAAAGCTTAAACACGTAGATGACACCCAAAAAGCAATGGAGGGCCTCGGAGACCAAAACGCTGAACTGGAGACACCAAGAAAGAGGAAGAAGAAGAAGAAGTCAACTGTCTCTGACGGGGAAGATATTTCTCACACTCTTGGAGAAAATGAAACCATCGACGATGTAGGTAATATCCAGAAAGCAACAGAGAGCCCTAAAGACCAAAATGCTAAACTGGAGACACCAAAAGAGAAGAAGAAGAAAAAGAAAACTGTCTCTGATGAGGTAGATAGTTGTTGTACTTCTGAAGAAAATGAAAAGCTTAAACACGTAGATGACACCCAAACAGCAATAGAGGGCTTCAAAGACCAAACCACTGAACTGGAGACACCAAAAAAGAGGAAGAAGAAGAAGAAGAAGTCAGCTGTCTCTGACGGGGAAGATATTTCTCACACTCTTGAAGAAAATGAAACCATCGAAGATGTAGGTAATATCCAGAAAGCAACAGAGAGCCCTAAAGACCAAAATGCTAAACAGGAGACACCAAAAAAGAAGAAGAAGAAGAAGAAGTCAACTGTCTCTGACGGGGAAGATTTTTCTCACACTCTTGAAGAAAATGAAACCATCGAAGATGTAGGTAATATCCAGAAAGCAACAGAGAGCCCTAAAGACCAAAATGCTAAACAGGAGACACCAAAAAAGAAGAAGAAGAAGACGAAAACTGTCGCTGATGAGGTTGATATTTCTTGTACTTATGAAGAAAATGAAAAAATTGAAGTAGTAGATGACACCCAGAAAACAAGCGAGGCCCCTGAGGATGAAAATGCTGAACTGCAGACACCAAGAAAGAAGAAAAAGAAGAAGAAGAAAACTGTCTCAGATGAGATAGATATTTCTTACACTCTTGAAGAAAATGAAAACATCAGAGATGTAGATAACACCCAGAAAACAACAAAGAGCCTTGAAGGTGAAAATGCTGATCTGGTGACAATGAAAAAGAAGAAGAAGAAATTTGTCTCTGATGAGGTAGAACCTTCTTATACTTCTGAAGAAAATAAAAAGCTTAAAGATGTTGATAATATCCAGAAAATGGTGGAGGGCCTTGAAGAACAAAATGCCAAACTGGAGACAGCAAAGAAGAAGAAGAAGAAGAAAACGGTCTCTAGTGAGGTAGAAATTTCTCACACTTCTCAGGAAAATGAAATGGTTGAAAACGTAGATACAACCCACAAAACAACAGAAGGCCTGGAAGACCAAAATAATGAACTGGTGACAATGAAAAAGAAGAAGAGGAAGAAGAAAGCACTCTCTGATGATGTACAAGATGTAGATAATACCCAGAAAGCAATCGAGGGCCCTGAACACCGAAATGTTGAACTGGTGATGTCAAAAAAGAAGAAGAAGAAAACAGTCTCTGATGGGGTAGAAGTTTTTTATACTTCTCAAGAAAATGAAGAGGTTGAACATGTAGACAATACTCAGAAAACAACAGAGGGCCTGGATGACCAAAATGCTGAACTGGTGGCAATGAAGAAGAAGAAGAAGAAGAAAATGGTAAGATGGAAAGATATTTCTTACACTCTTGAAGAAAATGAAAAGGTTAAAAACGTAGATGATACCCAGAAAGGAACAGACGGTCCTGAAGACCAAAATGCTGAACTGGTTACAACAGAAAAGAAGAAGAAGAAGAAAAAGAAAATTGTCTCTGATGGAGAAGATGTTTCTTTCACTCTTGAAGAAACTGAAAAGGTTGAAAACGTGGAAGATGCGGCGAAAACAACGGAGAGCCTTGAAGATCAAAACGCTGAACTGTTGTCAAAGAAAAAGAAGAAGAAGAAAACTGTCTCTAATGGAGAAAATATTTCTAATATTCCTGAAGAAAATAAAAGAGTTGAAGATGTTGATAATACAGAGAAAGCAAAGGAGGACCTTGAAGGTCAAGATCCTGAACTGGTGACAAAGAAGAAGAAGAAGAAGAAGATTGGTGAAATAACTAGCAGGAATATCTCCAAAGACAGTACAAAACAAAGTGATGATTCAGTGTCTGTCCAGAAAAAGGAAAAGAAGAGGACCTCATCCTTCCTCGTTGCTGATGCAGAGAAAAACAGTGTTCAGACGTACAGGGGCAGAAATCTCCTTCACAGTCTGTGGACGCTCATGTCTGGTGCGCACAAAAACCTGGTGTCAGCGCTCGTGGTTTCGAGACAGAATCAGCAGAAATCACAGGAAGTTTGGAGGAAACCAACGATGGGGTCAGGAAAAAGAAGAGGAAGAGGAAGATGTCGGTGGAGCAGGACAGTGTGGAAAAAGATCACGAGCAGGATTTTGAGGAACCAAACAAAGCATGTCTGCATGAAACCGCCAATACAGGCGTGAAAAGGAAAAAGAAACGTACGGGAAATGAAACTGAGACAGTGACTCCTATGGAGAGATTGGAAAATGCAGCTGATGAGGAACATCGTCCAACTGATGATGCTGTGATGTTGAAGAAGAAGAAGAAGAAAAAGTGTAAAGACAAGCCGTGCCATGTGATACAAGACAATCCTCCAGCTGCAAATGAAGATGTTGAATCAGAAAAATCAACACTGAATAGCTGCAGCTCGGCTTTGCACAAGAAAAAAGGCAAACATTTGACATCTCCGTTGGTTGCAAAGGAAAAACTGAACATGGTTGCATATACTTCGTCAGAGCAGCCTGAAAATAAATTGACAGACAAGAAAAAGAAGAAAAAAAGGAAATCACTGATAATGTTCTGAAATGGTCGATCAGGTCTGCGCAGTTCGAGCCTCAAGTAACTTCGTTACAGACTATTATTATGAACTTGCTGATCGGAGAGTTTGGCAGACAAAGTGATGGAGTTTGAGAAGTTCTCAGTAATCACCTGAACACACAGAAGTGAAAATGTGACTTTTTTTTTAATGTATTTTGTTTTGCATCAAAGCATTTTACTGACACAGTTCTCAACCTTTTTGGTGTTGAAAATATATTAACACATGATAACAAATCATTTTTTTTAGATAAAAGCCTCTGAATATTTGATATTCAGAGGAAAAATGTCCTTTTTTTAAAACTTATTAAATAATTAGAATCAATTTATTTGTGTTTGTAACACTCTTTTTAAAAAAATGTTTTTAATTTATCCACATTGTCAGGTAACCTGCCTGGTATAAATCTGATCACTTAGCCTGCCACCTAATGGACGCTTGTGAGAAAAGTTAAGAGCATTCTTCAGTCATTGACTGTTTGACAGGAGAAGAAATTTATATCTGTGCTTAACCTTCATGAACAAGTTAAATTCTCCAAGCCTGCCAAAACTCTAAACTTGTGCTCCTTTTAGCAGTGTTTGGAATCCAAATGATAATAACCTGTGCACTTTTACTGCAAATGATCTGATAGTCTATGATTATCAGTGTTTGTTAAAGCTGTATCAAAGCCGCCTTAGGGCAAGAACCATTCATGGGGTTAATGGGTAATACTGTGCCAACGCTTTATGTTAAACATTTTCTAGAAAAGGGTTAGGGTAGGTATGTATATTCTGTTTTGTTAGGCAGATATGCTAAATATTGTCAGTGTTTTATAATTCAGAGGTGTCAGAGTTTACAAATCATCTGGCTTATATGCGCCCTGCTTATCTGCAATTGTGAATACTATAAATTTAATAAGTAAGCTAGTTAACAGTAACTGTACACTGGTTCCCAACTTACAGGTCCTGACCACTGTACTGTAGGTTTAGATCACAATATTTCGTTCATTTCTATGAAGATAACTAACTTAAATTATTATAAACATATCTACAAATATATAAATTAGAAAACACATTACAGACAGAGAATTGTAATGAAAGTTCCTACAAAATAAAAGGAAAACTCTAAATAATCCAATCCAAATCGCTTGTTTGACACAAACTTCCTGCAGTTATTGTTGTTATATCAATTACACTTTTTATTTATATCTCGCCAATTCATAACACGAGTTATCTCATGACACTTTCCATATAGTGCAGATCTAGACCGTACTCTACAATATTATTTACAGACACTGGATAGTTCCCACCATTTTTTCCATTTCCATAAAATATATCAATGAGTTCCTTTAAGGAAAAGGTTTGGGAACCACCGGCCTGCTGAATGTTAATTTATTTAAATGTTTCAGTCCTTTTCTGCTGTATAAAAACAGGATGTAGTTGTGAAATGTAATTATATTTTCAGTATTGATTTTTATTTCTATGGCATTTCTAAACACATTAGATTGTTTTATTTTGAAGGCCGTGACAGGAAGTAAGTCTAGCTTGACAGATCACATGTAATGACGCGAACAAAAATATGGAAACGTTGTTTTGATTACATTTTATTTTGGAAGATTACCGGAAACGAACCGTTGATATTCCCAGTGACTTTGACAGTGAGAGGTAAACAAAAGAGGGGTAGCTCGTTAACCGGAGTTTGGTCCGTGACTGGAGATGTCGTGCACTACTCAGCGCGTTTTACGCACGGTGACTGACCTCAGCGGGCCAGCGGGCACGTTACGTAAGCGCGCAGCCACAGCACGCATTTAAACGGTGAGGCTGTGAAGCTCCAGCTGGAAACTTTTGCTCCCGCTGCTGAAGCCTCAGACACACTGCGTGTCTTCATCCCGCACTCTTGTTTTTGTTCGGCGTTCCCCCAGCCATGTCTTCTTACAACAACAGCGCGCGTTTTACCGAAGCCAGGAGAGTGGCTATTTTCGGAGGGACGCACGGCAACGAGATGTCAGGCGTGACGCTCGTAAACCTGTGGGTGAAGAACAGCGCCGAGATCCAGAGGAAAAGGGTCGAGACAAAACCTTTTATCACCAACCCGAAGGCTGTGGAGAAGTGCACCAGATACGTGGATACGGACCTGAACCGAGCCTTCAGCCCTGAAAACCTCAGGTAAACACGCACACACAGCTGACCTCGGAGCTGTCATGGACCGCGGCGCTGCTGCTGCTGTATGGATGGTGGTGGTGGTGGTGTTGTTGTTATTGTTGTTCCTGTCTGCTGTCATACATGTTGAATGGAAACTTTTCATGGCACGGATCCAGAAAACATTTCCAACACTTCCAACAGGTTGTTATTTGAGGTCATTGATCAGATTTTAAGCGCTATGTAATTAAAAAAAAATATATATATATGACATGTGCATACCTTTACTGTAAACCCCTGTGTGAGGGGGCTTGTGTACGTTGTGTACGTAAAATCGTGAATATAACTGTGCTTCAGTGTCAGATCTTTAATATGGACTACAGTTAGTGTTTGGAAATGTAATGACAGCGCAATTATGCAACATAATCGACTACATGTATGCGCTCTGAGAGGAAATGGATAAGATAGAGTACAAAAACACACACAGGATTTACACTGTGTTCAGTCACGTGGGCATCTCCATCTCCATCAAACTGTTATTATCACAGGTAATGTGTGTGTGTTTACCATCCAGCCCTGATGCCCCCCCCCCTCTCTTTCTCTCTCTCTCTGCCTATCCCCACCCCTCTATGGCTCTCTGCCAATAACAGCAGAGCAGTGTGTCCCCTCGTCCCGGATTTGAGCTGAGTGTCAGCCAGCAGGGAAAACGTGAGCGAAACGTGACCGAGCTGCAAATGAATTAAGACGATTTTTACTTTGCATTGGCTCCTCTTGTGTGTGTGCACTATAGCGGGAAATGTAGGATTACGCAAACGCTGGCTCATATAGTCTGTGTGCATGAACACACACACATACACAACAGCAGCAGGCAGCCCAGGCTAACAGCATCTTATCCCACTATTCATAAATCAGCATAGGAATGCTATAATGATAACATACCCAAGGCTATTATGGTGACAGGGAAGTTTAAAGTACAATTTCTATAGTTTTATCAGCTTAATAGTGTTTATTTGAGCTTAAACTTGTATCCTATTTATTTTTTGTTATGGGAAAGTTGTTATCTCTGCATTTGGATTGAGAAAACTGAGCTTAAGTAAGATAAGATAAGATAAAATAGATTTTATTATTCCAAACTGAGGAAATTCACTTGTTACAGCAGCTCACAGAACACAAGGTAGATATGAAAAGTGCTCATAAATAAAAATCAAAAAGAAACAACTCTAATATATACTCGAAATAAACTTCATTTTATTTTCTGTAAATAAAAGAATTATTATTAATGTAATGTTTCTTTTTAAGATAAGTTATGTTACCGTCTCATGGCGCACATTTTTTGAATAGTCTTTAAAGATTGCCTCAACCTTTTGGCCTCTCTCAAGGCAACATATAAGAAGCTTAACAGCTCATGTTCTTCAACTTAAACAGACCGACAGCTCTGCTCGTCGTCACATTTACACTCTAGTTGGAGTCTGTGTGTTTGAGACCGCTTTTAACAGCTGTCGTCCACACTGTGCTCACATGTACAGACAATACCAGATATTTGCTGAGCAGATGTGAGGGAGGGCGAGACAATATGGACAGCAGAGGTGCTGTTCTACAGTAGCTTGGAGAATGTCCTAGACTGGTGGTTATGTGGAAATGCTTTAAAAGAGCTAAGAGAAATAAAGGGAAGCTCTCATTCTCTGCTCAGACCGGGTAAAACGTGTTTGTGGACGAGGTGGGGGGTGGAGAGTAAGTTGAGCCTGGGGACAAAACACATTTCTCAAGGATCCTTTAGTGCAGACATGCGAGGCTTTGAGAAAGTGGATTAAATTTCTTCTTAATGCTCACAAAAGGAGGCCACTGTCCTGATGAATCCAGCTTTTGTATTTGAGCTTAGACGTAACGTCTGCCATGACTTTCTACATTAAAATCATCATAATTTATAGTTATTAATGTTTTCCACGTGTGAAGAACCGTACAACACAGAAACAGAAAATTGCTGTTGTACACGCTCTCCAATTTTACAGGCCGTTCACTCACAGGCAGCCAACACGGAGGTGAAAGTGTTACAGGGCGTGTAGGTCAAGTAGATACACTTGTGTAAATCATTAACATGTTTCATTGTTCCTGTCTGATAAGCTATGAATGTCTTGGCATCTTTTTCACGCTTGGTGTGTGTGTAGTGCCCCAGAAGGAGATGACCTGCCCTACGAGGTGCAGAGAGCCCAGGAGATCAACAGGATATTTGGGCCCAAAGGAAGCCCAGAGGCCTACGATGTTATCTTTGACCTCCACAACACGACGTCCAACATGGGCTGCACTCTGATTCTGGAGAGCTCCAAAGATCACTTTAATCTGCAGATGATGAACTACATCAAGGTGACGGACCTTTAAAAACGAACACACGCATAGGTGTGAGCATCTGCAACATTAACTGTTCAGATGACAATGTGAAAGAAAGTGAAAAATGGTGACCGGGAGTTTCACTTCTTGTGACGTCCCCCACATCCCTTTGTGTGCTTAAAAGTCAATGTCTTACCAAAAGGTCCCTTTGGAGAGGTTCAGTTAACCTTTTTCCAATAATACAATCATCAGTTTACCATTAAGTGTTGGGCAAACTCATCTAAAGGATCAACCATCCAGATAAACCAGAGGCCACAAAACTCTCATGAGCCAGAGAACACCTTTAGGTAGAGATGGTGATATCTCAACGACAGTGGCACGTTTGAATAATTACAATAAACTAAAGAACAAAGCTTCATTTGCTGGCAGTAAATTAGCTTGCTCATCAGTTTGTTATATATTGAACTAGGTCTGTTATCAGCTCTAGCTCCTCCTCTTGCTCTTCAACACAAGACAAAGGCGTGCAGAACAACACCAGGGAGGAACAGAGGAGCCAAAAGCAACACACTCTTTGTAACTGTAAGCAATAGAGGTTATGGAAGCACAAAAGGCTACACAGATATAGGCTGACTTCAGAATTTCTCTTGAAAACCTAGTATATCATCAAACATGAGTGGTTCACTGACTCATTTCTTGGCCTTTGAGTTTGGGAATTGTCCGTCTGATCTAGTGAGTGTAGTCAATCATTCCTCACAGGATGAATCATCAGTAATCATTTTCCGTTTCATGGACAGTCATGTCGTCGTCTGAAGGCAAAATTCGGTAGAAATATCTTTTAGAACACGCTGTGTGGAAATCTTTATGGCTCATCGTGTTTTCTTTCAGATCATATCTGGATCCTCTGTTATTTGAACCATTAGACAGACAAACTCAGGAAATTGTAGTTGG
Source organism: Miichthys miiuy (assembly GCA_036365135.1). NCBI lineage: Eukaryota > Metazoa > Chordata > Actinopteri > Sciaenidae > Miichthys > Miichthys miiuy. Next base: position 20,452,112 of record CM071616.1, read on the forward strand.
TTATCATAGTTTGTTTTTTTTGATGATGAATGATGAATAAACTGATGTTGAAGTGTGTTTTTATCTGCAGCTGAGATCTTATTTTTGTCGGTTTTGTGTTGCAGAAAGCCATCGCTCCAGCCAGTTGTCTTGTTCTGCTCAATGAACATCCTCTCTTGAAATATTCCACTTCACGCTCCATTGCCAAGCACCCCGTTGGTGAGTCTCTCAAGTCCGGCCAAATTGCTCTGGGGACAATGGACTATATTTAAGATATTTCCAAGGCGTCCATTCAGTTGGAAGTCCATGTGCCAATGTGTCTCCTGATTGTTTTTTCGTTGAAGGTCTGGAAGTGGGTCCTCAGCCTCAAGGTGTTTTGAGGAGTAACATCTTTGAAGCTATGAGGGTAATACTGAAACATGCTCTGGACTTCATCGAACTGTTTAATGAAGGTAAGGTCATTTTAAGCTATAACACACAGCATTTATATGGAATTCAACAACAAGCTATGTCTGTCAGGAAAAGCAGTTGGGATTGAAGCAAACACGACCAACAAATTAGTTCATGTGTCATAAATTCTGCAGAGTTTAGTTATCTCTTGGCTCGGGGATGATTTATATTATGATTCATAATGTGTTATGTAATATAAAAACAGGCTGTTTACAGTCGGTCTGCCCGTTTGTCAGCATCACTGTGATGAGAAACACTTTGTGACAAACCGCCCATGGGTGCCCGTCTGATTCATCCAGATGTACCTCCACCCAGATCTCTAAATTTATCTGCATCTGGCTCATCACGCCTCCGCCGCTCTTCCCCATCACTTCCCCAAGGCACTGAACAGTGTTTGCAATGTTTAGGTGCAAGGCAGCGTTTCCTTCCTCTTTTACGTAAACAAGCGGTCTGTGCCAAGTGTGAGTTGCAGTCTGTTGGTTTCCCCTGGCTGTCCGGCTGTTGAATGGCCTGCTTGTTGGGAGTTGGTCAGTTTCCATGTCATTAGCGTCTGGCTGCCAATGGTGTGGTAATCTTCTATCGTGGGGGCCACACTGGTGCCGATGAATGCCGGGACATGATGATGAATCGGTTTTCCTGGGCTTTGAAGCATGGCAGCATGAAGGAACAACTCGTTTAGCTGCAAGAGATTCAACAATTGTGACAGTTGGAGATGACTTTCTCTGTAGAATGATAATCATATAGATTCAGTGGGAAAACAGTTTGTCCCTCTCGCTCGGTGCTGCCACTTGCATAACAATACAGTTCGGTGGTCTTACGCTTACATGGTAGAGCAGTTCATTTGAGCGTCTACTCACTTAATGTCCAAGCTCTGCCAAAAACCACGCCACTTCCTGTTCAGTTCAAGAGATTGAATGAGGCCACCTTGGCACTGTGTGGCACCTTCCAGCTTCTTCTACAACAAACGTTACCAAAACAAAACACCATATTGTAGCTATGTGACTAACTACAGTATATGATTAACGATACTATATTAGAGTATAGTAACTATCATGTATGTGTGGCTTATTTTACATGTTTCCAGTGTTTTATTTGAAGTTTTTTTTTATATCCATGAGAAGATATATTTGTGGTTTTAAGTACCAAAAATGATCTCAATATATTTTTACATCTCTTCTGTTATGTTTCTCTCTTTTGTGTTGTGTTGTGTTGTGTTGTGTTGTGTTGTGTTGTGTTGTGTTGTGTCTCATTAATATTAATTAGCCCCCAATCTGATTGTCTGTTTTCTGAGTGACACATGGCCAGGCCAACCACATATAACTGACTGTAGCCTCCCTGGATGTTGGGTCCTGGTGGGCCATGCTAACGGCGCGTGGATGAGGGCGGTGTAACAGCACAACATGCAGAAGTCCCAGTGGGTTGTTTAAAGCATAGACTGTATAAAACATGGGCGTTGTAACTATGTTCAAGGAACTGCAGGTTTTGGCATTTCTGCTGGCTTCATTTTACAGCCATGGAGGTTGCTGCTTGGTTTAAAGGCAGTTTTTTAAATTCGGGCTGTGTGCATTACTGAGTATTTTGAATCTTCCACAATATTTATATAGCACCTAGAACGGAAATCTCACTTTCTATAATATGGGACCTTTAACTGACCTCATAATAATCATAATTATCTCATTAATACTCTCTCAACCCCTTTTCCTTTGTGGAGCAGTGAGGGTATTTTTATCATAGCTGATATTTATTAAAATTCAGACCTTTGCTTATTTAAAAATTCCCATGGAGCTCATTCTTTTCTTATTTGCAATTATGTTCTGCCATGACAGCCTGCGGAGTCCCACGGACAGGGAAATTAAGAGCCCATCCGTTGTTTAGTGTTTTTTAGTGACAGCTTGCTCCCAAGGCAATGTCTCGCACTTCATGTATTCCTTTTTGTTGAGCTTCTTATAAACTGATAGCAAATGAGCGTGACATTCTCTCTGGCACTCTTCTGAAGGTCTTGATTAGCAAATTATCCAGAAGAACTTATCTTTGTCGTATTATCTCAACCAGCAAAATGTACACAGAATGCATTTCTCTCCTTATATTCACATGGCCCAGCATTGACTAGCAGTGTTCTTTTAATGAAGGCAGTCTGTTCTGCTCTTACATGATGATTCCTTTTTAAATCAGCTGATCGTTGAGAAAATGTATTTTTAGCTGGAAACACCTGACTCTGTCTCTATGTCTGATTGGTCTTCCTTTATATTATGTGCTCCTGTTTTTCTATGTTTATTATTATATTTTTGCTTGTTTTCTTCCTTTCTTAGATTGTTTTATAGTTGCGTACTCAGACACATTTCCAGACACATTTGTTTCTATTTTTAAGGAGGAATTGAGATATACCTGTTCCTGTTTTCTTCATTTCCCTTTTTTCTTCTCTTGTGCTTTTACATTTAAGTCACATTTTTTTGTTCAGTTTTTGAAATAAAACATTTTCCAGGATGCATACAATATTAAGGATGTTGTTTTCTGTGTGTTGTGTAGGCATGGAGTTCCCTCCCTGTACGGTGGAAGTTTTCTGGGTCTCAGAGAGGATTGATTACCCCAGAGATGCCAATGGAAACATCATTGCCATGGTGCACCCAAATCTGCAGGTAAAAATAAGAATGACGCCTGCCTTTGCTTTCTAACCCAAATATATGACAGGCTGAACTTGTATGACTTATTATGAAAAAGGAAATGAGACATCAGAATATGGTATCTTAGTTTGAGTAACTCAAGTTACTTATTGCTTGTTGTTGTTTCAGGACTGTGACTGGGAACCGCTGAACCCCGGTGACCCTATGTTCCAGACATTTGATGGAAAAACCATCCACTACCAAGGCCCAGGCACCGTCTATCCCACTTTTATTAATGAGGCAGCCTATTATGAAAAACAACAGGCATTTGTAATCACCAGGCGAGAAACCTTGGTAGCGAGTGCCATCAGAAAAGCATGAAAACTGCTTCGTGAGGCTAACAGCGATCGTGAATATTCGTTAGCCACAGCAAAAATCTATGTATAGATTTTGCACTTTGTTCTGTTAGCAAATTTCCTCACATAATGACTAGGCACCATCTTTTACACACTGATTTTAGTTTTTTTCTATGTGTTTACTATCAGAAAATCTATTAACTATGCAAAGAACATTTGTGGAGGCTTTGCAAAGAATCACTGTGAAAGTCTTTGATATGAAGACTGCTATATTGCTGTGGTAAGTATTTATGATACTGCTGTTATTTTAAATATATATTTAAATTAAATCAACAAGGTTTTTATAATATTAAAGGCCAGGCCTAATCATTGATGGCTTATGAATCATTATACAACACTCGTACTACTGCTCAGGACGGCCATTGAGGATCATAAACCTGCAACTTCGGACCCAAAACTGTATGTCGTTTGTCTTCTTCTGAAAATATATATGTAACATCTTTGGGAGGGTGTTTGTGGCCTTTGATTCTACCTACCTGTAACTCCAGCGGTTGCATTTGTGGTGCTGTCCTATTGTTGCCTTAAGAGAGATTTCAGAGAAAATTGCACAACAAATTTGGAGTGGAATTTGTAGGTTATACGTGTTGGATAACAAGATATTATTTTCATAAGAAATGGTATACGTTCTGTTCCTCTACACAAATGGGATGCAGTTTGAAAACATGTTTTATAATAATATATTTGTGTCTATTTTGATATCCTTGTACTGTATGTTTGATTTTAAGTGACGTATAAGACTTGTTGAATCATGAAGCATATGTACTTTCTAATATGTTTACGTCTTTGTCGTCTCGAATTGTATCACTGTGGTCTTACGGTAATTCATATTTCATTCAGCTATATTTTCAGTAGCATCATTTATATGATTAGTAAAGGTCACTGTCCTTGAAGTCCTGTGAAAATGATCTGTTAAATAAATGTAGTACTATGCTACACTGTGCTGGTTTGTTGTTTGTAGCTGAACCCTCCAGACTGTGTTGCTTTGACTCGTCGTGCTTGTTTTGTCATGCACGGTTTCACCTGCAGCCACAAGAGGGCCTCACATAACCACGGATTGGAGTCCTCTCCATGATGCTGCAGCATAGAATATACTGGAGTAACCAGTTACAGACTGTCAGAGCTGATATTTGTCTCCTTATCCTGTTACTGTTGCAGTGTGTGTCAGTATAGTGTAGCCAGCCTGTAGTCATTCCAGGAATATACCCTGTGAATATTTCTACTACTTCCTTGTCCCAGAACCACAGATAGTTCAAATACTACCCATTGTTTAAATCTTCACTCAACTTATACAGCAGAAACACCACTTATATTCAGATATACATGCACACTCATTATATTTCATATATTTGGAAGTATATCCATGTTGGGGTGACATTGTGGTGTAGTCGTTAGCACTGCTGTCTCACAGCATGAAGGTTTCTGGTTCAAATCTCGGCTGGTTTGTGTGTTGCCTCCGGGTACTCCGGTTTCCTCCCACAGTCCAAAGACATGCACTCAATAGATTAATTGGTGAGTGTGAATGGTCGTTTGTCTCTGTGATGAACTGCCAACTTGTCCAGGGACCACCCTGCCTCTCACTCTAAGTCAGCAGGGATAGGCTCCAGCTTGACCTTCATGAAGCGGTGACAGAAAATGGATGGATGTTCATATTGAAGCTCTGTGGAGTAGATGCCATTTGGGAGTATCCAGAATACTTTTTTTGGAGTCCTGACCTCAATTCAGTTTATTTAAATAGAAAATCAATTTGAGTATTGAAAATCCTGCCCAGAGCTTATGCTAATTTGTGCCATTTTTAACAAAGCTCTGTGTCTTCTTTGGCACAGAATCACACTGCACTGTAATATTCTATGCCAAAACCTTTATTTTATATGACATTCATATGGTATTTTCATAATATGGCAAAACGGTGTTTCTTTTTGGAACTTGTGCTCATATGGTAAAATATAGAATAAAAAGCCAACCGTAAACATGAAATCAACAGTACTAATATCCTTTTACTGTAATATTAGAATAATTATAACATATCTATTACAGAAACATTCTTTTTTTTTTTTTACCATAAACAGTGCATGTTTGTACAGAATGTTACTGATATGGTGTGTATATACTGTATGCAGTATGTTGCAGATAACATGTTCATGTTTACAGGAGACACACACGGATGTGTTTACCTTCTTTACAGCAAATACTGCAATTACAGCACAACTTGAAATTTTGTTCATGTCTTTCATCCTGCTATTTTTTTTTTTGTCTCAAGCTACTGCTCCTCATTCGCAGCAATGAATTCCTTTCAACGACCAAATTAGATGTTTCAGGTGTCTCAGGACATCTGGAATTGAATGGGGAGTGAAGTAGATCAAGAGGTGTGGCAGAACCATTCAAAATAATTTCAGTTGTGGTGTATGAAGGGTTGGATTACCGTGCTGGAGGTGTTATTTAATCTGTAGTACATGTACGTTTGGATTAACAGTGTTGAATGTGTTGTTTGATGTATGAAAGCACTTTGAGAATGAGGTATAAAGAATGTTGTCTGCCAGCTCTTTGTGCATGGCTCTGTGTTCAGACCAATTATCTTTGGTCTGAACACTGAGCCAATTGTCATCAGAGCGCCTCTGTGTTACTGTTATCATTGTGAAGTATGAGAAATATGATTGTCTCATCTGAGGCAGTCATACTTCTGCATTCCACAAAAACCGACAGCATTGAACACGTGTAGGTTAACCAGAAAAGTCCATACATTTCCTGCTATATCACGTTTTCACATCACAGTTTTATGACTACAGGCTGGTCATAGCCTTTCTCAACTATTCATTACAGTAACCCAATCAGGGCTCTCATGTCTGCAGCAAGTGCTGATCAATGATTACTCCCAGCTACTAAAAGCTTTTAGGAGAATGATCTTTCAGTTCTGGGCACGGATCCAAACGGGCACTCAAAAATACCAAGTGTCCATCTCTGCCTCCACCCTCCCCTATCATCCTCCTCTGTCCGTAGTGCAACTTTCTCCTTTGTCGTATAGCATTACAACTCCTGTTTACTGGAAGGCTCCCGCTTGGCTGCTAGTTTTTAACATGCTGCACGTAACCCTGCTGAGATGAAAGTGATTAGATTTTATATTTTGTCTAATGATCAGACATGACAACCACAATGATCAAAAGTTTTCCAGGTAAGATATAACATTTCTTTTCCCATTGCTGAATTGAAAAATGATGATAAATGTCAAGTGTGTGTGTGTGTGCCATAAATCAAATGGATGGGGGGAAAAAAAGAAGCTGAGTCACATTTCTCACCAAAGATAATTCTGCAGGGAAACTATAGCAACAAGTAAAACAAGCAAGAGAATGAGGATGTGCTTATCTACTGGAAATTATGATGTACTGAACATCTAGGCTATCCAATATGCATGCATATTACATGCATAAAAAGCACATGCATTAACATCACACAACATAGCACAAATAAAAGAAGGAGACCCACAAATGCACCTTAAATGCCACCAATGCACCTTGAATAGAAAACCAAGAACAATACATGAGGAAAATCAAATTCAGAATTTGTCTTGGCGTTTTGGTGCACAGCACATAAAACATTATATTATAAAAATATAAGAAAGATAAAAAAAAAAACAGTACAGTACAATACAGTTTTGTGCAGAAATGTGCCAATATTCACCAGGTAAAAATATAAAATATTATATATATTTATATATTTTTAAATCAGTTTTCTTCAGTACTTGAGGTGACCTTTCTCTGAATTCTAGCATAAATCAGTTAAAAGCCAACAGATCAGCTTGATTGTTACCTGCTTGTCCTGAGAGAGAAAGGTGATTAACTCACACCCATCAGCTACTGCTTGGTTGCATTCAGGTGCTGTCGGAATTGTCTGTAGCATGAAAGGGAATATTCTCTGTAGGTGTGAATGTGTGTGAACACACTTATGTTACAGAAGCAGATTTGTTTCACTTTGGTTAAAAACACTTATTTAACATCTAGAAATCAACCACAGAGCTACTTTCTTACATGTTTTTGTAAGTTATATTGAAATATATGAGAAAAAAAAGCAATTATAGATGCAAACAAACAAAAAACACCATAGTTAACAATTTCATAGTGAATATAGATACATACTGATTGTATAGCTCCAGATAAAAAGAGCTAATATGACTTGAGTACCACAGAATATCTCCACCTCTAGGCTCCAGCTTCCCGCAACCCTGATGAGGATAAGCGGCTACAGAAAATGAGTGGGTGGGTGGAGAGGACTCAAGTCATATTAGGTATTAGGGGATATATAATCATTATGTTTCTAAGTGTTTACTATGGTGTTTTCCTTGTTTGTTTGCATCTATAATTGCTTTTATCCTCGTATATTATAATATAACTTACAAAACTGTGGTTGATTTCTATATGTTAAAGAAGTGTTTTCAACCGAAGCCAAGCAAATCTGCTCCTGTAACATAAGTGTGGTTGGAGTGGTTGTTTACTATGGTGTGACCTACAATGGAGCATACCCTGGTAAGAAAGTAGCTCTGTGGTTGATTTATTTTCCACTAAAGCCAAACCAATGTGCTTCTGTCATTAGTTTTTTTATTCACTCATACATACATAAATTAAACTTGAAAATAAACATGACACAAACAAAAACCTGTGATAAATTAACAACTTTGAAACAACCAAAATAAACCCACATATAAAAAAATTTGGTCCAACGCCCTCTTAAAATGTGTGTTCACATAACTGTATAATCATTTACAAATCTGCTCCTGTAGCATGATTTTGTCATAAAAACACCACAACGCACTTGTTCCAGCGGTACCTGAAAGCATCACGACTCAATACAGGAAGTCTCGAAACTTTTCAGCGTACTGGTGACAAACTTGTTAACCGCGTCTGACACACGCTTCACGGAGCACTCAACGCACGTCCGCTGGTGCTGTTTGTCCGTGCGGGAGGCTGAACTGAAGATGTTCACAAAGTGGTCGACATAATACCGACAGGTCGTTTATTCACGGAGCTCAGAAGGAGGAGAGGAAGGTGGGGATATAGATATAGATATATGCGACAGAGACGCCGCTAACTGTCGGTGAAAGACGCTCAACGGTTAGCTCCAACGGTTATTCTTCGTTACCAGACTGGCCGCTTGAATTTATCGATATGTGGGAACAGGAGGAATTTGCAAAACACTGGAGGAATGAATTTCCCGACGGAGAAGTCCCCCAAATGGACTTGAACTCTGTAGAGGACATCGAGTCTGAGCTGGAGGTCTGTAAAGGCAACCTGAAGAAGCTCCAGAAGGCTCTGGCGGAGGAGAAATTCAAGGTGATCTACCTGCAGACCACCGTCTCCAGACAGAAGAGATTTGAAGGTAAAGATGAAAACTTTAACGCCGAAACGTTTAGCTTTTCCAAGACGGGGAATGTTAAGAAACCACCCCGGCGAGAGGATGAGAGCGACGGGCAGAGGACCAAGGTGTCTGACTCCGGAGGAGTGAAGCCCCACGCCGCAGGTAAAATAGCGAGTATCACCAGCTCCTTCGGCCGGGAACGGAGCAAGTTCAGCGGCAAGACAGGCAAGCCCGTCCCCATCCCTGTCCCACCGCGGAAACCTAACTACCAGAGAGAGGAGCCGGCCCCGGCTGTCGTCTCTCAGCCGAATGATAACGAGGTGGGCAGCGATAGAGAATACGAGGATGCGGAGCTGAATGAAAATTTTGTCAGGAATAACTTGTTGGCACCTAAAGTGGTCGCCAGGGATAACCAGAGGACGCCCAGCTCCTACCGGGACACCCGGCGGCATTTGCGCCACAGCAGGGACTTTGACTCTGGGGACGACGGCAGGCTGTCCCCGTCCTTCCCGCAGATTCACCGCAGAGCTTCCCGGGGCTCCGGATGCAGCACCCCTGACAGGAGGAGTGATGGATACCTGAGCTCCGACCATGACGACTCCTCTTCTGCAGGTAATAAAGTCAACATCAACACCATTGCTGCTGTTATTGCTGCACAGTATTTAACAATAAACAAGTCTTGATTTTTAGACAGTATAGGCGGTCAGAAAGGCCCTGGAGATCTAGATTAAATGCATTTTAAGTGTGGCAAGGGTGACTGAAAGTGAGAGAAATGTATTGAATATAGCATGCCTGTTTGTTATCATCCAATGCAAACATTATTTGACTTTATCTACCTCAGTGTGCACACACCTAATCACTGTTTTAACACAGCCTCATGCACTGTCCTGTCACTTATAGTTCATCATCAGTCATATGGGATTTAATTTATCTTGGCTCGGCTCTTGTTTCCACCTGCTATGACTGGCCAGCTCGGACATCATGAAACAAAAGAAGAGACCCTGTCCTGCCCACGTTTGGCTCTGGACCAGAGTAAACTAAATGCTCTTAAGTGGTGTTGCAGATATCAGAGCTGATTTAACACCTTAATGCCACAGAGTCTGAGTGTTTTTTCAGATAGAGGCCAAACAGGAAGACTAAGCAAGTACAATACCAAAGAAGTGGTTATTTCCTGTGTAAACCTTCACTCCTGGATCTCATGTAGATTAGCAGTTTACCCTTAAACTGGGTTCATGGTGCTTTTGTTATCAGAGAACTTGTATGCTATTGCATTTTAGCAGTCTATCTCGGAGGCTGACCTATGGGAACCGGGTTCTGACCTTTGGGGAAACAGATGTCTCGATTGTAGCTAAGTGGTGGCGTTGCGCCAGCCTCAAAGGAGCTGCAGTGTAGTTGAGGTTGGGAACTAAGGGAACTGATGCAGTGGTGACACATGCTAGACAAATCCACTGTTTTGCAATACAGTTACAGACATTTGTCACTTTTATATAAACAGTGGTTCAGATGGCATTTGTTCCTCATTGTATTTGTTATAATCACCATTAAAGTAGATGATGTCAGGCAGGTGCTGCTTGATGTCACGTCCATATAGTAGACAATAATTAATTAAATCCAGCAAGATAGATGATACATACAGTTATAAACACAGTTATTAACACAAATATAAGAAAGGATGATCAAGACTTAAAAGTTCAGCAGTGAATGGTGAAATTTTGGTCTACAGAGTCGCAATAATCTGACACAGGTTCAATATAGAAAAGGTTAATAAAAGTTATTTTGCTTTAGTAAGTGAATGTAACTTTGTTATAAAGTCACTGACAAGCTTTAGGATACAAGGTGTCTTAAAGGAACAGTTCGACACTGACTAAAGACTGGAAAACGGGTGGAAACAGCTGTCCGAAGGTAACACCAGCACCTCTAAAACCCACAGTGTGCTCTTTAATGTTTTCGATGGGTTAAGTGCTGGAATACTTCGACCAGCATGTTTATAATTTCCTGAAGTCTTATCATGACTGTAAGGTTGCTAGGCAACCACCGTGACTCCAGGAAGTTACTGCTTCCAGTAACACCACAGCATGACATTTTTTTGGTTTGGGGTTAACGGAGTTGTTAGATGTGGACAGAACCTTGTTTCTAGTCTTTATGCTAAGCTAATGTTCTTCTTCAGTCTCAGGACAAATTTCCCAAAACGAACGGACCAAAAAAATCAAAGCGTTCATCAATGATTTATTAGTGCTCATAGTTTTATAACAGATAGGGTTCATACACTTTATTCAATTCACGGCTCTCGTGGAGAAGAAGATATCTAAGATAAAGTAATAAAACGAAGGATAGTTCAGGAAGCAAGATTCACCCAAGAAAGTTTAGCAATGTTGACTGAGATTGGCTGCATGTCATTAGTCAAGAGTAAGTGACTAATTTGAACATGAGAATAGATTGAGGAAGGCTGAGCAGACAAAACGTTGTACTTGTGACACATCCTTGCACTCTAGCCTGTTCTGCCCATTAATATTTGAGGATTAAGGGCGGCTTAGCAGCGTTAGCTTATGGTTTTGTTCTTTTTGGTTTGATGATGGCACTTAATGATAACCTAAGTGATTTACTGGATATTAAGTGGCCTGAATTATGTTAAAGTATTTGGGGAAATTACTGGCTTTAGTATTTGAAGTGAGAATCCCACTGCAGTGCTTCCTCTCGGTAACATCCAGGCACCAGAGCAATGAAGACTGACACTAAAGCTTTTTTTTTTTTTTGCCTGAGGAAGGCACTCTGCCTCTGTCTGATTAGATGTTTGACTAATTTTGAGCAAAAGTGGAAGCTTGGACACGTGTCATGTTTGAGGGCTGTCATTTAAAAACACACCTTTTTGTAAAAATGTTGTACTTTTTCATCAATGTGTGGAAAATCGTTGGGCATGACTCAGTGTGAAAGCATCTTATGTCTCAAGAGCTGCTCTCGTATCTCTCATGTAAAACTGTATAAATATAGAAAGCAAAAAGAAATCACCTGCATTGTTTAGCGATCGTGACACACAGTTTCTTTTCCACTGCGGTGGATTAGGGGGACGTATTTGCACATAAACCTGTGGGTCAGTCAGAACAAGCACTTATTGTAAGGCTCTTAATCTCTTCCATCTTCGTTGTCCTACAGGATATTGATGTTGTGCTCTGACAACTCGGATAATCAGTAATTGTGATCGAAAACAATGAAGGGTGTGTGGAGCGGTGGGAAGACTTTTTCAGGGGTCATGTTTTTTTTTAATTGAAGTAGCAGCAGTTGTCTGGCCCCTGATCCTGCTCATATATACACACCAGCAGTGGGCTCATGCCAGGGGTCTTGCTCACTCTGGTGCCTTTGTTTAACTTGCCTTTGCTGGGAAGAGGTCAGCCCGTCAGGTCATGTGTGTCTGAAGCCATAGGGTTGGCCTTTCTGTATGGCTCCTGATTCACCGCTGATTCACAGCACACTGTTGGTTTAAACTCACTGCACTGTCATTTCAGGAGACTTTATTCTTTTCAAAAATAGACTTCACTGGTTTGTTTTGTATTAGTTCAGTCCAGCCATGCCAGCATGCAGCAGAACTATGAGGAGTGATCGATAGACTCCAGACTTCACCTGTCCTAACTATTTGAAGCATTTTAATGGAGAAATATCTGTTTTTTTTTATTGAGTGCAAGAGCAAGACTAGGGTAGAACGTGGGCGTAAATCTCACAGCATTTTTGATCTGCACCAAAAAAGTCTGTTTCTATTTCTGCACGGCTCACCACAGTAAAGCGCCGATTAATTGTTTGATCGAGTCATCGAGTTTCAGCCGGCAGAGTAAAAGCGATCATCTGCTTAAAGTTCATCGGGTCAAGTCGTTGAGAGCTGTTGTTCTTAAGTGGCCTAGCCAGCCGGATGGATCAGCTGAGAGGACTGTTTCCCGTTCCTCTTACCTATAACACACTTCTCTGTCAAGCATCTCAGAAAATAGTTCTCTTTGTGCACACAAAGTGCAACGCAGCTCAACATGTGGAAGTATTTAAATATAATATCCTATACATCTGACACCAGCAAAGCTGCTATTGTAATTGTGTTTAAAAAACCTTGTGGGCAACATACTGAGATGAGTCATCACGTAAATGTCGACACTAATAAGAGATACTATGTGGTGATGAGGATTTCTGTTCTGGACGGTTGCCCTGTCATTTTGGCATTAAGGTCCTGTCAAAACATACAATTAGGGAGCGACACGTTTAATGATAACACTGCAGTGTGTATAGGCTGTATTTGGATAGTCCTAATAAACCCAGAGTGTAAATACACAGATTGTTGTTGTTGTTTGCAGGTGAGATAAATGATGATTCATGCTTTTCCACTCGCTTCAAAGTTAAATCACAAGAAATGTTTCATAAGATGACACATTTCTGCAGTGGTGCTTTTTGGCACGTTGACCAACCGCTGTAAGGTAATGAATAAAACTGCATCATCAGGTAGGCATGGCAGCACAAGCTGCGTCATCCTGCTAATAGCTTCATTTGTCATATATTTCTTTGTATTGTAGGCATTAGAGAAAGAGAACAGGCCGTTGTCTGGTTGGTGTTTACGACTCGATGTGAGAAGAAAAGAGTATAGCCAACACGTTCTGAGAAAACTGGAGAACAAACCTGTTCTTGTCACTCTCCTACAGAGTGGTTGCTGAATATGACACACATATTTCTGGTTTCCCCTGGGTTGGCTCTTTCTTCCCTCAGATAAGCGAGGCTTGTTCGGGCTCGTCCTGAATTGCATGTGCAGCAGGGGAACTATGAGCCTGTCATATTGTTTCCATTTTAACACTTGGCGGTGTAAATGGGAGCTCAGGCTGTTTGATTTGTTTGTGATTTTTCTCATAAACCCATGAATTAAAGTTCTTAGTACGCACTTCTGGTTGGCGTGTATCATTACTAGACAGTTTGACAGCTTGAGTTACTACAAGCTTTACACTGCGTGCTCACAATGTAGGCAAGAATCCCGACAAACCAGACTAAATCTCTCCCAGACCTTTGGCTCATCTGCATCATTTTTTACTCGGCAGCACAGCTGTAGAGCTCGGGTAGAGCTATGGCTGCTTCTCTGGAATGTCAGCTACTTGTTTGCCTCTTTATGGTAGCACATAAACATAAAGTTAAACACAGGTTTTAGAGTATGCTGATTTAATCTTTTTTTTCTGTTTTTATATAATTGTAAATGAAATATATTTCAATTAAGGGCCTTTAAGGGCTGACAGAGAACCTTCACCTTGTGCTTTTAGATGATAAGAAACCCAAGCAGGAACACCCTCTACTGTAAAGGGAAGCCAATGGGGAAGTGCTAAAACTCTAGTTCCTTGGACAGCCACTTGAGGCTGGCTCCAGAAGTGAGTCAGTCTCCATAAGTCCCCATGTTAAAATGTCCTTCACAGCAGAAATAAACATGTTTACAGACTGGTACAAAAAACAGTTTTGGTCTCTGTAGCTAATTTCCCCGTTCATGACAACTGTACTGAAGGTGAATTTTTATAGAACTCCCCTGTTTTAAATTGTATCAAGGTGTGATAGTTATGTTATGCAGAATTAACAGTGTTGCCGCTTTGTTACAGGTGACTTGTTTGAGCACCCAGGCGTCATTCAGCCTGCCTCAGGTCTGTCAATGATCCACGTCTTTGCGATTTTTAGATTAGCCGGGAACAGGAGAGGGACGGTGGCCAGAGCCAGCACACTCTGAGCCTCGCAGTGGCTCTTCAGAAACCTACGGGTGACATCACACATACATTGTCCATTCTTTATATTTTCAGTGGAGACACCCACCCTTATACATGTATTGAAAGCAGGCAGAACGATGTGTCCACATCATAGTATAAACACATCCAAAGGAAGAAAGATGGACGAAGGTCAAATGTAGATGGGTTTGGTATTGGTTAAAGCTAAAACGATTAGTCCATTAATCAATGAGTGCGACAGAAAAAATGAATCGGCATCTATTTAGATCATTGCTTAGTTGTTTCAGTCACTTTTCTTGTCCAAGCTTCTCAAATGTGAGGATTTGCTGTATTTTTTGAGTTATATGATAGTAAATTGAATATCTTTATATATTTGTCATGGATAAGCAATTTTAAAAAGTCACTTGGGCCTCTCACTATATGATATACTGTGTATATCAGAAGATTAATGATGAAAGCTTTGCTTTTTATACAGTGATAATGGAGCCAAATAATTATAAAGCTGCATGTTCTCCAATCTCCTTGAATGGAAGTATAATTAATTTTACGTTCGAGTCATAATTCTTGATTATTACATGGCTGCTAGTCCTGTTTAACATCTACAGCCTACTGTGGAGCAGTAATGGGAACAATAGGACAATTTCCCTGTCTTCAAATCTAAAATATCCTCAAAGTGAACACAGTTAAAGACTTTATGCCTTTAAATCCTTAAAACTAAAATCCTATTTATGGACTGACTTGTCCCTGTGTTACCTTGGTGATGAATGTGTCGTTGTGGCTTTTCATGCAGGCAGACAGGATGTATCTGTGATCGAGGAGGAGGTGTGGGTTTTAGCAGCATCATCGGCTGTTCAGAAGGTGGATGCAGGAGTTGAAAAACTGTGTGTGCGCGGAAGCCTTGACCGTAGTTCTATATCTGAAGTGTGAAATGCAAGGCCACGGCTTGCAGTGCAAACGAGCGCTTGAATATTGCTTGGTGCTCTCTTATCTATATGCATCTAGCTCAGCGTGTACACAGGAACACAAACAAAAAGGTCATGATCTGTTTTCAGATTTTGTTAGATGTTATATGCATGCATCATGCAACTGTTTACTGTTTGTTAGAGCAATCTTCTGCAGTAAACTGGACCTGATGACTTTAACATAACACAGCAGGATTTCCCTCGGGTTCAGATAACACTCTATTGATACTATCACCTCATGTAAAATCTCATGTTCCTGTAGTCTGCTGACGTTAGCAGCAGCAATATCTAACTGCTGAAACTGTGATGAGTTATGAAAGTGTTGGTGCCAGAGCAGGTGCATGATGAAATATGGATTTGTTAGATTCATTGCAACAGATTTAAAGTAGCGTATAGTGAGCATTTCTCACCCATTTCTGACCAGTGAGTGACTTCATTACAGCACAGCTTGCATGATCCTGACAACAGTGTGATCTCAGTGCAAGAGTAGTTTTTTAATGGTCCCTTATTTCCCATCAGCCCACTGTTTAAGGGACACTGGCACACTGCCCTTTGATCATGTATGTGCATCCACTCCTACAATCAACAAAGGCGTGGACTTCCCAGGGGTTTGTGATTAGAGACATAGCTATGCTGGGAAGGTTTTCACATTAAAAGGAGTGAGGAGATCTAGACACAAAGCTGTACCCTCCATCTCGATCCACCAATACTTCCCATAAAAGTTCCCATCTCCCATGGGCTGAGCTGAATTAGCCCCTTCCTCACTCACCCACCCTCTCTCGTCCTCATTCAACCCGTCTTATAAACAAGGAATTAGACAAACAAACGGAACCAGCTATCTTCGCTTGCTTGTGTTTCCTTCAGATTGTGGCTTGGAGCTAGGATTTTACAGATGCACCGGAAACGCAAACTCATTCTTCATGTGAAATTCTCTAAAGGGTGGCTGAGACTGGTGGTTTTCCTGTCAGTTAAGTGATTCACACAGCAGTGCTCAATGAAACGGTGTGTGTTTCCTCGACGAACATGACATCAATGCATTTCTCTCATTGTCACTGATTTGTAAATTAACAGAAATAAAGGTCATTAGCTGCAATGCTAATGTGGTTACTTCAGCTGAAGTTTAATTCAGTAATTCTATAGACATAATATAGATGCAATTTGCAAGCAGAGACAAACAGCTCAGCTCCTTTTTTTTTTTTTTATTGTTAACATTTAGAAAAAACTTCCTCTTAGTCTGAAATAAAAGAAAACACCAGGTCACTTCTGATTGGCTGACTGCTATCGCTGCTATGGAGACCCCAGTATGTGGTGTGTATGTGTGGTAAGGAGGCTGGGCTGTGTGTCTTTGTGTGTGTGCAGTGCATATCGGCCTACAGAGCCTTGCATTCTTCCCTGACACACTATCAGTGGGCGTGCATGGCCACACATATCTCTACTCGCTACTCCCGAAAGATCTTGCAGCTACTCCCACTTTGACTGGAGGGGGATCAGCACGCAGACGCTCTATTACGCAACACCCCAAAACAGTTGAGGTTGATGGTTTCAGTTCAGATTCTTGCATGTCATCAGGCACTAAAATGTGTTCAATAATACATAAATTAAAAAACACAGTTATTTTGTATATCATTATCACAACAACAGTAACAACAGTCTTACACTTTCAGCCTCAGGTTCTGTATCAGCTCTAGAGGCTGCTGCTGTAAATAAACAGTACACACACCGTAACTGAACTTATTTAACTTGTAAGCCTTAATGTTACATTAACCAGGCTCAGCAAACTAGTTGGCATATGAGCTCAGATTATTGTTCATCAGCAAAGAGCCAGTGTTAGCTAGATTGACCGCAGTCTTTTGACTTTTTCGCTTTTTGATTTCCACACAGTTGTGTGTCTTTGTTTGTCAGACATAATTAGAACCAAAACTTTGCTGTGGTAACTATAAATTGACGAGGCTGCAACCTCTGTGGCTGTGAAGTGGAGCTAATGCAGAAGCAGCAAAACAACCACTTGAGGTTGGCTACAAGACGTGTCAATCTGCAAAACCCCCCAACTTCACAGCAGAAATGTTTACAGCCTGGTACAAAAATCGGTTTAGTCTCTTTAGCTAATTTCTACGTTTGAAAAGTTTAAGTTAAAGACTGTAGCTGCTTTGATTGACAGGTGGGTGCCACTACAGGTGGTTCGTTTGAGCACCCAGGCTTCATTCATCAGCCCACCTCACCTCCACCTACATTCCACGTCTTTGCCCATTTTTGGATTAGCAGTGGCAGATGCAAGATGGCAACAGTCAAACCTGTGGGTGACGTCACAGATACAACATCCATGTTTTATACGGTCTATGAAATTAACCAGCTAATGTTAACTGCTGCCAGATATTTGATTTTCAGTGACTTTGACACTGTTGTTGCTCTAGCTAACAGGAGCTAAGTGGTTACTGTAATAGTAGTTGTTGAGTTAATTACTTAAGAGACAATTGGCAGGTGATTAGCTGAAAGGTGAGAGGGTGAGGGTGACACCATGGTCATGAAAAGCATTAGACACTTTGGGACCACATAATGTTGTGCTGAAAACTAGTCTTATATATTAAATACTAATTAGAATATACAGTATATATGCTGTAATACGACAGTGTATAATACACTATACTATATTATATACCATATATATACTAATAAGTGCATTTATTTTCAAAATTGAGCAAAACTTCACAACCTGGAAAAGATACAGGTCATCATTTCTTAATTTATACATCAACCATGTAGCATCATGCTTCTGTCTTGAAAGTCAAATCTAAAATTGAATTCATCTCATTATCCACAGGTGGGAGATGTGTAAACGAATGGTAATGAATTCAGTCTGTAACAGTATTACAGTAAACTTGTCATAGCTTGCTGTTCTACACTGTGAAGAGGAGGAAATCTAAATGGTTATCAGGTGTTGTTGAGAAACATTTAGCACATGGCTAGTTTCCTGTCTTTTTTTTTTTTTTTGCAGTTTAAGGTTTTTGTCATGTTTTCTATCAATAGTAACATTTTAGGTTGTTGTAGAAGGAAGCTGAATGCAATAGTTGGCGAATTCCAGCGGTCATCATCTGCTGACTCAGACTAGTATTAGGACAGAGAACATGCTCTTTGCAATTTTTCCTTATTCAGCTGTTTCATTTGGTTCGAGGGCTAACCACAGATTAGTCTGATGCTTATTAGGTAATGTGCTCTAAACTAGTTTAAAGGCCAGATAAAATAAATTATAGCATAAAGCTCAAAAGGGTCCATTAAGCGGTGCCAAATCAAACCATGTAGGATTTGGTGGACTAAATGTCCAGCAAACACACTCTGATCGCAGTCTTGGTCTTGTTCTGTTCCTGAATGTCGGCCTTGTGTTCTCCCTGCTGGCGTGTGAAGGTCTCATGGTGACAGTGTTACCGTAACAGATGGCAGCCACGTTCAGACCACAGCAGAAATGTTTTCCAATGTCGTGGATCATCACCTCTACTTTTATCTTTCACAGTGGGAGGTATTGTCATGACCTGACTTTCTTTTTAACCCGAACACAAGGTTCTCCTTTCTCAGCGCTACAAGACATCGGTTTCTTGCCAGCGTTTGTCACTCCTTCCCGTCTGCATCGTTCTCAAGAAAGCTATTTTTGGTGTCCGCTACACACCGGGGAATTAATGAAACACTGGCCTTCTTTGAAGTATTAAAACACCTGTAGTAAGAACAAGAAGACTTTCTCAGTTCTCTGTCCCAGGGTTCATCTTGTGGACGTCCTTTGCCTCAATCATCATTTTCACTTCCTCTCATTGCTAGGTGGAAATAGAAGCAGACAGACAAAATAAACAGATAGGTGAATTAAAGGTTTTACATTGGTTCTCTACTCACGCCGCAACATTATAATAGAACAGTTAATAAAAACAGTTAATAATAAGTTTAATCTGTCTAAAGACAGTCATGATAGGAAAGCTTGCTTACAGGTTATCTGACTAAGACACTGTCTGTGTTAGAGAAAGGAAAGACGTGTTTGAGTTTCAGGTCACATGAGCTCCCGATGTGGGTGTTGAGTGTCATTGTGGGCGATCCCATGTGGAAACACTAGACACACAGAGCCTTCAGGTCTAGGGTTAAAAGTATAGGCATTATAACTAGAGGGAGATTACTTCTTTAGAAAGTTGTCATCCCTCTATTGAGTTCAAGCTGTTAGCACAGTTCTGAGGAACTCCCTCTAGGACCAGACACTATTTATTGGTGCACTACCATAATTGCTTTCAAGCCGCAAAGCCTTGGCAAGTGAACTGAGACTGATACAACGCAGTGCTGTTTGCTCTCAGGATTGGATATTAGGCCACAATAATTCTCTCTCTTTGCCAAACACAGCCTTCATTTTATTGGATATGTGTTTTTTGCTCGGTATGTAGAGGGTTTCATGAATCATTCTACCTTTTCAAGATTATGTGTTTGTTTTGCTCTTAGTGTGACAGCCCCTACACACTCAAAGCAGTCCCCCGTTGGTATGTTCTGCTTCAACTTGTGGTGAGGTGGGTGGTGTCATGTGACCAAGTGACGTTGATGCAAACCCTCCATAGGGCCCAGGAACCAGAGCATGAAACGTTCTTAAGACGCTCGGTGACGTCAGTGCTAAAATCCATAATTCGAAGGTATTTTTCAGCAAAGAAGATGCTTGTTTTTTTATCTGTGAGCACAGCTGTAAAGATGGGATAGGAATGTGTGACATATGCCTGATGCAGAGGTGGCTTGCTCTCACAGTATAAACTGAAAGCAGACCTATCTGGATGAATGGAGAGATCTGCTGCTGGTGCCTCCACAATGCAGCTTTCACTCTCTGTTTTGCAGTGAGTGTCCCTCTCATGTGTCAGCGAGTGTGTGCGCTGTATCCTGTCCTGATGATACAGTTTACCTGACTCGGGAGGTGTGCCAACTGGACAACCAATCCCTCTGCAGCTCGAGCATTAAGCTCATTCACCTGTCCCACATCAGGTGTTGTGTTTATAGGGAAGTCGGTTGGAACTTCAACGTCTTGAATTTCCTTTTTGACTTTGACCCTTCTACTACTGTTGTTGTGATGAAACTCCTCGGATCTTTATGGTGTGCTTCATGTTTTTGTGTCAGTGCCAGATGCTGTCAGACTACCTTAAAGGTAACAGGTTCTGCCTGTTTAAACATTTGTATGACATAATGCCAATAAGAGATCACCTAAGCTGGAGGGGACCAAATGGTTGTCTGGGATGTTGTGGTGGTGGGCACAGCACCTCCATGTGGGCATTTATAACAATGACAGCTTTGCTGTGATGTGTTTTCATCCTGTAGTGTTTCTACAGAATGACATAATGATTTTCTTTCATTCTGAAGTGTTTCACCTCAGAGTTCGGGTTATGAGGGTGACCTTGTTCCCCGTATTCATTTTCATCACTCTGGAGGTGTAGCCCAAGCAACATGTTAGCAGAGCAGCAGCTTCAGAGCTCTGTGCATCTACAAAGGATGTATTCAAGGATTGAATTTAGGTCACCGACTGAAAAACACAGCTGAAACGCCTCCTGTGTCGACGTGCTGTTAAAAGCTGTTAAAATTTTACACATGCAGTTCAGTTTTCTTGTCATGAGGATCCCTACTCAGCCTGTGAAGATACTGAAGAGAGAAAATGACCCTGATGATGCCTCAGTGATGTCATCAAGGTTATCTCAGCTCAGGGTTGAGCCCTAAAGTCTTTAACAGGAAACTTACATTTAAGAACGGTGTGTTTGGGGTTTAAAGAAGTGACTGTTTAAGATGCTAATGAGTTGCTTTATGGGAAATGTAGGATCCAGCAAGCATGGAGCTTGACTCCTAAAAGTCAGGATGTCTCACACTCAAGTGCTTTTATTTTAATCATAACATAACATAACATAACATAACATAACATAACATAACATAACATAACATAACATAACATAACATAACATAACATAACATAACATAACATAACATAACATAACATAACATAACATAACATAACATAACATATAAAGTAGTAAAGAGAAGAGATGTAGCTCAATCATCCCTCCTTCCCAACTAGCCCAATCTACAAGCCAGAACTACTAAAGTGTGTTCTTGTGGAGTATCGTCGAACATTGCTGGAAGTTTGTATTACATAGTAACGAAAATTAAGATGATTAAGTAATCAAAAAAAATAAAAGAAGAGGTTAGTTTAGAAATTGATAGACTGGTGTAGACTCTATAACTAACAGAAAGACGAACAAAAACAAAAAAGAAGTGAAGAAAGCAGTCTTCACACTGACTGAAGAGTCTTAAAGTGTTTCAGGAAAGATGTCCACACCTTTTGACACTTCTTGTTCGAGTTACAAACTTTGTAGCGGATCTTTTCAAGGTCTAGACAGGACATAACGTCACTCGACCACTGAGCGTGGGTAGGCAGGCCAGCATCCCTCCATCTTAGTAACATCACACGCCGTGCCAGAAGAGAGGCGAAGGACACAGTGCAGCATTTGATTGGGGTTAGATGCACGTCATCCTCTCCAGTGGTGCCAAAAAGGGCCACTAACGGGATGACTTTACAAATTTTATTTGTTGACATTTCCTACCATGACTGGATTTTCCCAGACCTCAGCCGTTAATGGGCTGTTGTAAGATACAGCCTTGTTTGTCTGACACAAATATGTTTTTCCCCCTCTGTGGCAAGAAATAGCTGAGTCAGTGTCAGTTTACTCCTACAGACTAGCAATGTCTTTGATTAATTACAAGTTTCTGTTGGTTTATTGGTTTTTACACATAGGCCTGTCTTACAAAATAGTATTTTTCCCCTGTTAAATTCTCTCTTTTCATTCCTCCCCACCAATTCCTCTTCTAGTTTCATAATATTTCTGTCCACTACACACCCTGGAGGTCTATATTTGAGCCCCTGAACTTGTGTTGGCACAAACTAAACACTAGAGTGCAGTAGTTCTTTATTTAGACATCAGTACTCTTGATGTACTCCTCCTGTCCACATTAATAACGAGGAGCGTGTTTGTGTGTGTTTGACTCTGTAACCTGATGGTGGCTTTGCAGTTTATAGTCAGGCACTTGCTGTAATCAGGCAGATCGGTAGTCAGTTTGTTGAGTGGATACAGACACAAACAAACACAGACACTGTTCAGACCTTATGGGGTAATATTATCTTCTCTCTGGGTTGGTTTCAAAGTGCCTGTTTTTTTTGGGAACAACATAAATAACTCAAGACGTTTTACAGTGTGTGCACGTTTGAGTGTTTGTGTGTGGAGGGGCAGTCCTCCTTATCTGGTGTCTGTCCAATCACAGCATGATTCATATGATTTCCACATTGACCTCAATAGATCAAAGTGAATTCAGCTGGCGTGAGATGAATACTCTCCCTCTCTGTCTCTCTGCCTCTCTGCCTCTCTCTCTCTCTCATTCATACTCACTTTACTCAATCTCTTTGTCTCCTCCTCTGTCTTTTTCCCTGACACAAACAGGCACAGGGTTGTATTTAAGGAAGCTCTATCTTATCATAAATCAGCTGCTGGTTTAATATAGAAACAGCAGACACACACAGATATGTCACAGTGGTCGGCTAGACAGGGCCGTTCCGCATAATTGGATGTTGAAGGAGTTCGGGGGGGAGATCCAGGGCAAATGAGGTGAGATGGGATCTTGCCTGCCAGAGCTCATGCTGCGATGCGTACATACACAGAAGCTCTTATGGTTGCGATAAAGAAGTGCAAATGATTAAAGTCAAAGAAAGAATATTCTTAATGTAATAACACACACATATGAGTAGATGAAGATTTAAAGAAGTAGTTGTTGGATGAATGACTTCACGCTGATAAAACTTAGAAAAATACAGTGATGATGACAAACAGAAGACTCTTTTGTGCACAACCCACGGGGGCTTATCACATAATTTCACTTAAAAGCAGGGAGACAATGGCAGACAATAACAAACAATCAAAAAGAATTCCCCAGATTATTTCAGGCATTCCCGTTTAACAAGCAGACATTCATCACAAGTGCACTCCAGGCTTTTTAATAATGCATAGTCATCGCTCGTCCCCGCTGTCGTCTCCCCCCCTCATCCCTCCAAAACAAAGGGACGCGTCTGAAAAACATATAGCTAGAGACGGTAGTCATCCATCTCCATAGCGTGTGTTCACACTTTAGAGAGTGCCTCACACAGGAGACAATACAAACACCACATTCACGATCCACTGTTAGAGACAAATGCCAATAAAACAAATCTTAATAAAGTTCAACTTCCTTTCTTAGCGATGATCAGAATATTGGCAATATTTAAGTCGAGTTGAGTCCATTGTTTTTTAGCCATACTAGTGTTATGTTATGGCTCTATGTTTGTCCACTGCTTTGGTACACACTGAAATAACTCAACAACTGGTTGCCATGACATTTTGTTCAGGTATTCACACCCCCACCAGCATGAACTCTAATAACTTTGCTCATCTCCTGACTTTTAATCTCCTGCCATCATCAGGTCACAACTTTTAATTTGTTTTAATACTTTGATGGAACTAATGATATTCCCATCAGCCCCAGCTGCACTGTGCTGTGTGTACAAGATCAGCACGTTAGCATTTCGTTCAAACCACGATGTGCTTAAATACAGGACCACTGACGTGACCGCACACTCATTAGCTGTGTTTTACGTTAATGTTGATGTATCACAAATTTCACACTCATCTGAGGTGATTTTTGTCTTTTCGAAAGAGTTGATGAGCTCAGTGTGAGATGAAAACACCTTTTTTTAATACGTTCTAATGTAGAGAACATTTAAAATAAACATTTACAGGACAGAAATGGAATGTTACCTTAGAATGAGCCTTTACAACTACAGATGCCATGTTGAACTGCCATGTCAACTAAACACCGGCTCTAGATAGGCCCTTTTGTGTATTTTACGGCCATTGTGGTCTCTCCTTTACACTAGTAAGGACAGAGTGAAGCGAGGGGTTCGCGAAAAACAACTACGCCTCAAGATGCCACTAAACTTTACACGCTGCTCCTTTAACTCACATGACTGATCAGCTGTTTCCATTCTGACAGTCCACTCATCGCTCCCGTGGCTCTATAATACACCCACGATCGCTGCACACAGATCTGATGTAACCCTCCTCACAATAATGCATGAAACAAACAGAAATGTAATATTTACATCATGCTTTCTACATTTCTTTTCACTGTTTGTTCGTCGTCTAGATGCGCCCTCATCTTCTGGTTTTCCAACTGAAGAACTGTCGCCACATATTGCTCGTGAACCAACTCCTAATATTTGCATTACTGTAGTAGATGTAAACAAGCTTTTGCTAAATTCTCAATGGTCACATCTTCTCTAATTTCATTTAGCCTAAATTATTTGTATGTCTGTGAATTCTGTTCCGCTCCCGTGCTTCATTAGTCTTTTATGAAGCCACTCGTATGGAAATACAGCTGTCTACATCCTGTGTGTGCAGCCCCACTCTCTCTCTCGCTGTCACGTAAAAACACTCACAAACCAGAAGCCGTTTTAAAGTGGGCGGGTGGGTGTGGGGTCGTATAGGAGCAGGTTGGTGGTGTGGACCGAACAGTTTCGGTCCACACCACCAGTTAATGGTCCAGTGCCGGGCAGAGTGGCACCAGACACACATATACACATACTTATGGCCACCCGTCTGTGGATGCTGCTGCTGCCCCTGGGAAATGGAGTGGGGTGGTGACTGGAAAATTAGTGCTATCAACAACCCCCCCCTCCCGTCCTCCTCCTCTAAAAAATTATGCCCCAGGCGTGGGGTTGGGGTCGAACTGTTGGAGAAGAGTAAAAAGGGATAGATGTGGCTGGGGTTGGCTGGTGGAGTGGGGTGGGGCAGGGGTATCTGGGTAGAACAGAGAGCATTGAGGGGTGGGAGAGTGGTGGGTGGCAGTTTGATTGGCTGGTGGGCCGCTATGGAGTCTAATTTTATATATGCTCACACACAAACACACACAGACACACTCACATTGGCCTGGAGATGACCACCATCTTCCTGAAGACTATGTGACAGGAAATCTATTGAAATTTCAAATTAAGAGCCTGCAGAAACAATTTTCCTTAAATAAATGTTTTTTTTTCTGTTATTGATTGATATACGCAGCAGTGAAAGCTTTCATATTTGAGCCGTGATAACTGCTCTGATTATAATGGTGTTTGTGTTCCAGTAAATAATTTCAAGTAGAAGCTGTTTTATTAAATGCATGCAATAAGGCTACGCCTTCAAAAGAAAGCTCATTAAGTCGGCCTGTTAAGCAGTTTCTCAGTTGAAACAGTGAAGTGAATGATCAGATTTCCTGTTGAAGTCAGCGATGCAGAAGACTTCTAACTCAAATGTGACTTTGTGAATCCTAAACATGCCTTTGAGCTTTGTGTAGTACAGTGGATGGCTCACAGCGGGGCGTCATGCATGATCAAAGGCAAGTATTGATTGATTTTTTTACTGGACTGATGATAATGTATTTTCTTTGTGTATTGTGTTACACCCACATCCACAAGAGGAGCTGATTTTTAGACTCCACCTGACCTAAAGGTGATCCAACACAATGCACCTTCTTTCCTGGGAATTTGATGAAGGGACATTTAAAATTATAATAGCCTGAAGTCTACACACACACACACACACACACACACACACACACACACACACACACACACACACGTAGAGTGGTGGACTGTTGCTGAATGTTGACCTTTATGGTGAATGAACCATCGTTGATGTTGAGCTTTGTTGTGTCACAAAGAGCCAGACTGCCCCTCCACCCAACACCTGCAACCAGACAAATACTTCACCTGCTTGCACCTGAACCAACTGTGCACACTGGTGTGTTATGTGTTTTTTTTTGTGTGTGTGTGTGTGTCAAAGGATTGTACAGACAGTTAGTAATGGCCCTTTTTACCACACAGCTTGACTGCCTATTAATATTTGATAAATGTACGTTTGTGACGCTCCAGGAAGACTAACACGCAGCTTGGTGTGTGTGTGTGTGTGTGTGTGTGTGTGTGTGTGTGTGTATGTGTGTGTTACATGCCATGTGTGTGTTTTCTTTGTTTGGCTCTGCCCCTTGAATGATGAGGCCTCGAGGAGGGGGAGGTGGGCAACTCCAAACCCTGGAAGTCAGGTACACACACACAGAAATGTTGTTCGAGGTGTGTGTGTGTAGTCTTGATTGAGAGAAAAACACCATGTTGGCCCAGATTTATGACAAAGGATGTATAACTGTGTACAGTAGATAAATCTGTTTTTGACTCATCAACACTGTGTTTCTTTACCTGCACAGTGTGTGTGTTAGTGTGTGTGTGTGTGCTGTTTTTGCCTTCATAATGAGACATTTATATTCATTAATAACCTTGGCATACATTATACATACATTAACACATGCAGACTTACATTAAATTCCTTGACACACAAACACACAGACGCGACCTCTGGCTAGATGAGCTCTGGGGGTGCTGTGTCGTTAAGTGCGTGTTTATGTGTGTGTCTGTGTGTGTGTGTGTGTGTGTGTGTGTGTGTGTGTTTCCTTCAGCTGGCACATAAGAGCTCTGTAGCCAGACAAAGAGCGGTGCTCGGGGCCCGGTGCTCTGCCTGTGCAGGGTGGAGGAGGAGGAGGAGGAGGCGGCGGCGGAGGAGGAAGGGGGGGAGTTCCTCCTGTCAGCCTTTGTGTCCTAATTGAAGTTTTTCTGCCTCTCAACCCTCCCTGTCTTTCCTCCCCCATGCTGGTTAGAGGAGGACGAAGGGGGGGGGAGGAGTGGACCTGACAGGGGGTTTTGATGGGAGGGTTTCATATCGGGCTTTGTTGCCGCTGGCATGATGCTCGTCTCTAATGTCCCTCCTCTGTAAGCACATGCGTTCGTAAACACATAGTTGGTCCTGATGAAAAGAAAGGGCGCTGTGTGATGTTGCTGTCAGCTGTGTCTCCGGGAACAGGACGCAACAGGAGAGCTAATGTGCTAAACGATCTAATGTGCCCATTAAAACCTGACAGAGGGTTAACATGAAAATCAATAAAGCAGACTCTGAAATTCAGACTTTGAAGGTTTGGAGTGTAACTTAATTTCTCTATGAAGATGTTGGAGGTTTCTTTAAACCTTTTATTGCTTGATTTATTATCTAACGGTACTTTTTATAGAAGGAGAATGACCGCTGGGCCTGAGCTTAATTCCAAAAAATTAAAATTTAGTACATTCTGTATTGTGTCAGTCGACATATCCGTATTCAGCACTGTCCAAACACCTTTCCACAGATGCCTCACACACACACATGCCCATGTCTGGCTGTCTCTTTCATGTTCATCCAATATATGTGTGTGTGTGTGTGTGTGTGTAGACGAGGGGGGCAGAGCAAGTGGTCACAGAAACAGATGACGGGACTAGCTTAAAACGTGACATCTGAACTAGTCACTTTCAAACTGAATGAGTGACTCTGTTTCACACACAGCCGCTCATTGTTGTGTGTGTGTGTGGCAGTCAGAGCGGCAGTGATCTTGAGCTCATCATGTTGTGCATTTTCCTACCATCACGCTTCAGAAACCCCATCCTCAGGAGAGACAGCAACCAAATATCTTTTTAAGCCGAGTATGTATTAGAAATAAAAGATAAATGTGGCCTGTGATTGCTTTCCCATGATGCTTTACAGCATTTTTTCTGTTTAAGGACACAACAGGACAAATTTTAAGTGCACTGCCTCATTCCCTCGATATTGAAACTGGTGAATTCAAGTCATTTTTAAAGAATCTGGTTGATGATTTGTTGCTTTTTCTTAATTTGGATAGATTTGATGTACACCTTTTTGTCGCGTTAAAGCTGCCTTTGCCTGTTTATCTTGTTAGTTTTATGTATTACATCACGGTTTTTCATCTGCCCGCTTGGTCAGTTATCTCTTGAAAAAGACTAAAGCATTTTTTTTTTTAGTCATCAGTGAGACTTTCACCTGGTTAGATGAAGATGAAGCAAAAGCAGTGAGACAAAGATGGAGTATTTACGCTTAAGAATGCTTTACAAGAGAGGAATGTAAAGCAGTTGTTCAGCTAAAACACAAACTCATTCAGTGACATAACTTAAAGAGAGAAGAGCCGAGAGACGGAGAATCTGCCAGTTAACTCACATTTGACACAGTCCTCATTGGTACACTGTCATTATGCATCACTTCTGAATTCCTGCCTCTGTCAGGAGTGAGACAGAGAGAGAGAGAGAGAGAGAGAGAGAGGCTGATGAGCCATTCGCGCAGAATCAAAAGAGAGAGAGAGAGAGGAGGGGTGGATGGGAGTGAGCGAGCAAGCCAAAGAGAGAGAGAGGGAGTGCTTCTCCCTTCCCCTAGCAACGGTCGGCGGTGGTCGTCTCCAGCCTGTTGTTTTCTCTCTCTCTGTCATACGGACACACACAACACTCACTCATACTTCGGCTCACTCGCTCGTTCTTTCGTCCGCCTGTTGGACCCCTGGAGTGTCTTTAGACATTTTTTCCCCAAATGATTCTTTTTGCTTCTGCCTGCCCGAGATGAATGCTGTTTGTCAAGGATAAGGAAAAGAGAAGATTCAACGCGGAAAAGCAGCGACAAGAGAAAAAAAGGGACGGAAGAAATAAGAAAGAAGGCAGAGTGACTGAGATAGGGAGAGAAAAGGAGGATGGAGCCCCTCAGTGCTCGTGGCCTGCCCCGGCTGTCCTGGATCGACACCCTCTACAGCAGTACGTATCCCTCCGTCCATGTATTTACTCCTCTCCACACATCGCTTCCCATTTATCTTTGCGCTTGTTTTTTACCTCTAGCCATTTTACCCAGCAGCTCCTCCTTCTTCATCTCATGGGCTGCCTGTTCGTGTTACAGCCGGAGCTACATGAGAACACTTTCCATTTTCTCTGGACTTCCAATTAGCGTGCATCACTGTGGCTGTCCATAACAACACTGTCAAGCCTCCCCCCCTCCAGCTCCTCCTTTTGCATCCTTTACCCCCGTAGTGGTAACAACTTGTGTCTGCTGTTGTCTTGTCGGGCTTTGTAGGCAGGGGGGAAAGCCTGGATAAATCTAGTGTGGGAGAGTGTGAGTCATGCTTAGAACCTGGAGGTAGAACTTTATGTTCCAACCTATCGAGGACACAAGCTGTTTGATGCTGAATTTTTAATCTGTGCTTTATTGTGGTCGTCATGCTGTGCTGGAGACACAGTCTGACGTGTCGCTGGGTCACTTTGGCACTGTTTTCAGATCAGGTGTTACAATGAGATATTATCTGATGAAATTAGCCAGACTTTGATTTTTCTTTTCAACTGTATTCAAATGCAACTTCTTCTATAGAAGGGATATTTTAATGAGGATGATTTTAAATAGAGCACAATGGTTTTTCATGCTTTAATACAGAGCATTCAGTGTATTCCACTTTGCAATTATACACATCCTATGAGGCGCAGCTGTGATTCCCTGTTGTTGTGTGATGATGTGTGTGTATTGGGAGTTTTGGCCACATGACATAGTCTTTTGGGATTTGCTCTGCTGTGTCACCATTGTTACCATGCTTTAATCTGCAGAGAGGAAGTCAATAGGAGAGGAAAAGGAGAGATGAGGCGGTGGAAACGGAAAGAAAGAAACCAGAAGTACAAGCATGTTGTCAGAAGTTTGTTTGGGGGGGAAGCTGGGAGTTCTTCAGAGGAAAGGCACACTGTAGGCAGCTGTACAGGAGCAATGATTACACTGTGCAGTCCTCAGCCTGTTCATTTGATTCAATCGAAATATTAACACATGCATGATTTCATTCATTATGTTTGTAGCTAAGCACTTCATCATCTTTTTGCCGAATGTGGTGTGAAAATGAATAATTGCTAGAGAAATGTGTGTGGTTTTGTTGTGACAGTTGAGCTACACATATTTAGTATGATGGTGGTTTGCTGTTTCACAGTTTACAAAGAGTTTAAAGGAATAGTTTCACTAGTTGGGGAATATGCTATGTATTTGCCTTCTTGCCAAGAGCTAGATGAGAATATTGATACCACTCTGTACTCTGTAGAGACAATTTATCAAATAATGAATAACTAAATTGGAATTATCAGGCAGCAGACATCATTTTCAGTAATCGGTTCCTGCTAAAATGAGTCCATTGTAACCGATGTAAGCAATAATGAGTAAGTGCCCAACCTGCAGTTCCCTGACAACCAATAGTAGATCACTATTGGTACAACCAATAGTGATCAGCACGCAGTAATCATGCTAACGGTCCAGCTAGGGTGACCCTTGTTTTGTTGAGTCGTCCTTCCAGTCTTTATGCTCAGCATGTTTAGTGTAGAGGCATGAAAGTGGTAACTATCTTATCAACTGTCATCTAGCTGTAAGAAAATGAATTGCCGTTTGTCTGATGGTGTAGCAATGTGCATCAAAACCATTTTCCACTGTAGTGAATGCATCTCAGCACTGAATTCTCAGTACATGCATTAGTCCACTTTTCAAAATTGGATCAGGTCAGTGTGAATGAATGATAATGAATTTTGATCAGCAGGGACTGTATACTTAATCTGTGTACTATTTTAACGTTGCTATTTTGGTTCTGGCGTTGCTGTGACCAGAAAAAGAACACATCACAACTTAACACCTAATGTGCTTCAACACATTTGAAATTCTGAGAGAGGCTGGATGTGTACAATGGGAGATTAACATTACAACGGGCTCGAAGCAGGCTTTACTGTGAGCTCCTCTGAGGGAAAAGGGCATCTGTCATTTCATCATCCTCCGCTTTCCCTCCACCCTTTATCTTATACTTTAAGTGCCTCTGTGTGTGTGTTGTATAAGTAAATTGGTGTGTCAAGGGCTGCTGAACTGACCCCCTTTCTCCGCTCAGATGAATAAAAGTACACCACCACTTTTGTGAGCTTTTTCGAGGACTACTGTTAAGCACACCCCCTCAGAACCACTACACTGACCCTGAAACAGCCCATTCACCATTTCACAGACTCTAACTGTGGAAGATGACTCATACCTGGTTGTTAATGGTGCGTGTGGTCCCAGTTCCTCCCTTCCTATGCTATAGTGGAGTGCAACGTAGTGGATTACCAAACATGAGGCTGTAATTGCATCCTTTCTCTTCAGCCACTGAAACTGTGTTAATGGCTCAATGTTAAGTGGTGACCACACAACCGTAACACCCTGTGTAAAGTAGGAATGGATGCTCGAAGCCACAGAGGCATTGTTCCCCCAAAGGATTTCTGTTCAGGTCCACTATTTGGCCACAGCAAATTAAAGCAACATTTCCTTTAACTTCTCTATCCCGCTGCATCCTCTCATCATCTTTGTTCAGTTTTAAAGGTCCCAAAACGCACATATAGGCAAAAGATATCAGCTGCACATGCTTAAGCTAAAGGTGCGGCGTGGTATGTACTCACATCAGTACGCAAAACACACTCCTGAACAGAATCACTGGCCCAGACCTCTCATCAGTCATCCTCTGCCCCATTTGTCCAGTCAGCAGCGTAAGTGGTAGACTCCCAGGCGGCTATTAGTGTTTTTCTGTGTGTGTGTGTGTGTGTGTGATTTTCCTTCTCATGCACCTCTTTTGCCTTTCGTCTTGTCTAGGTAATTTTTTGAGTGTGTGTTTCACGCATGTACGCGGCAGTGTTTATCAGTTTTATTATATTCTGTAGCAGGATAAAAGGTTTTTTTTTTTTTTTAGTCATGATCTGATTGTAGAAGCATTTTGATGGTGCCAATTCTCTAAGTTCATTGGTTAGTCTTGTATCATATTTCTTTGTTGCTTCAGTGCTTTGACATTAAAAAAAAAAAAAAGAAAATCTGGATTTGGATGTAGATTTATGGCTATATTGTGCTGGAATGTTGGGTCAGTACTTTTGGAATATCAAATATTCTGAAAAACTCCAGCGTGTGATTATTCAAGGACATTTTTCCCTCTAACCCATCATTTTTGTGTATAAACTGCAGTGCTGTTGCCATCTCTACAGCGGCAGACTCACTCTGACTTTTGACTCTTGCAGCCTGTGCTGTAACCTTCAGAGAATTAGCCAAACTCCTCTCTCCGGCTCCAGTGCCACGTGACGCTGAAGCAACATCAAAAGAGGGCTAGATTATGTAAGAGCCAGAATCTGGGCATTTTTGGCATGGCAGAGCCAAGGTGGCACGTGCACACGCACGCATGCACGCACGTATGTCAAAACGATTTTCCCCTAATCCGAGTCGCAGCGAGGAAGATTTGAATATGTGTGCGGCTCTGAGGGAGCATTAAAAATAAATCTGTACATCCTGTCAGTGTATTGGGGAGTACTTGAGTTCAGCCCAGGAAGCTGTGCTAAAATACAGCTGAGCGAGTCAGTGCAGGGCAGTTAACAGGTTGTAAAGGGTTCAAAAATGCTGTATAATCCCTGCTTTCTGTTGTCAGTGTTTGCAGATAGTGACATGGAATAATATGTTTCTGGTCAGAAGTAATCAAGCTAGTGTACTCTAATCATAAACTGTAGAAAAACACGAGTGCGTGTTGACTCACAGGTCAAATTAAAAGCCAAATTTGAGCAGCAGCGTTGGAGTTTTGGAGTTGATGTGGGACTTTGATGAAGCCAGTGCATTGGCATCTCATCATGAAGCAATCACTCAACCATGGCTGTTAAAGTCGAGAGTTTGAACAGTTAGAAGTTATTTTAATGTGACAGTTAGGACTTATTAATGAAACTCATTAATAAAGAGATTATGTGACATGGATGCTAACAGTTTTTAGGTTACACCTCCACGCTTAGACGCGCTGGGATGGGTTTCCCCGAGCTGTCAAACCTTTGGTCTGCTTCTCTCTGCAGCTGTGATGAATGGAGCTGGCTAGCTGCTCCTGGCTGACTTCAATCCAGTCCCAGTTCTGTCTTTAAGTGTTTAATGTTAGTAGTTAGTTGGCTGTCACATGGCCTGCTTCAGCAAACAGGGCCACAGCGAAGTGATTCTGGACAGCTTCCCAGCAGAGCGTTGTAGGGGAGTTTAATACAACTGGGGGAGTCTCATTTATCACGCCCTACAAAATCTATTTTGACCAAACCGCCCACCTCGGTCCCTCAACGTCTCACTCTGTTTGAGTAGCCGGCAGTGCCACGAGAAATGAGTCCAAATCAATGGGATGTGAAAGTGTTTCCAAACATGTCATTTGTGGCTTGACCACAGAGAGGAACACAAGTGACGAGGTCCACTTAAAAACCTCTGGTTCTCTGTGAAGATGCCATATTTTTACCGCTGGTAACAGGTCAGAATGTTAGAGGTCTTATTGTACTTTAAGATTAAAAAAGTATTGAAATATTGGAAGAAAGAAGGAGTCAGTAGTGCGGCGACATTGATGAGAAGTCTTGCTAGCATGCGGTCATTTGTGTTTGATGGAAAACATGACACAGGAGCGAACAATTATCGGGAATCAAACCCAGGATCTTTACGGTTGGATTGTAAATGCTTCATCATATCATCGTTAATCAATTAATTGCTGTTAGCACTAATGCTGCTGCCGCATTTTAGTCTATAAAACAATAACAGATGCAGATGGAGTTTTGCTTTTCAGGAATGAAACAGCGTGTTGTGTAATCTGATCTGTGCCGTACGTCAAGTCTTGAATCATTGTCTTGCCCCCCCCCTACAAACTCCTCCATTATCCCGATCAATAGACGAAGCTGTTCCTTCCTTTCACTGTTCGCTGTAGCTATAGAAACAGACATTTAAATCTGCGCTCTCTCACACACACACATTGAGCGGGAGAAAGTATCTGAGTCAGCCTAAAGCATTGTTGTTATGTAATACTGTCATCTCTACTGCCTCTTCCATGCCATCTCTTCTCTGCTTTGTGTTCAAGCATCTTCCTCCCAATGGGCCCCGGTAAGAGGTTCATGCTTATGTAATCGGCTTTATGGTCGCTTCTCCAAAACAGGCAGGAAACAGTGAGTGCGTGACAGAGAGAGAGATGCTGAAAGAAGTGATGGTAAAGGAAGCAATTTAGACGATGCTCTTCTCTGAAATCTCACGTTTATGAACCAATAGCACCCCATTAGAGATGTTTTGACTGAAGATATTGTATAAAGATCCACATCACGTTACTTTAAAACACACCTGTTATAGAGGACAGGATCCCATTATCACTAAGCTTAAAGGTCCAGTATGTGAGATTTAGGAGACTCTATTAACAGAATATGGCACAAATGGAATATCATATGCAACTATGGCACACTGTTTTTATTAGTGTATAATCACTTGAAATTAAGATATAGCCTTTTACGTCTACAGACACCGCGGGTCCTCTTCCACGTAGTCCGCCATGTTTCTGCAGTAGCTCTGGGTGGCTCTACATGGGGCATTTTGTGTGCTTCATGGCCATCGTAGTTTCTCCTTCATGCTAGGAAAAAGAGGGTGAAGCAAGGGGGTTGCAATAAGCAACTACACCCATAGATGCCACTAAACTCTACACACAGCACAGAACGGACAAAC
The DNA here is from genome assembly GCA_036365135.1 of Miichthys miiuy. Taxonomy (NCBI): domain Eukaryota; kingdom Metazoa; phylum Chordata; class Actinopteri; family Sciaenidae; genus Miichthys; species Miichthys miiuy. The sequence continues at coordinate 20,487,039 of CM071616.1, forward strand.
TAAACACTGGCAGGGTTTTTCACATTTTTGGGGATTTTTGGGGACAGGTAGTTTTTCCTTCATGAGAGAGGGTGAAACGAGGGGCTTGCAATCCACAACTCTAGTGCTAGATGGCACTAAATCCTACACACTAATTGCATAGGTAAAATTTTGGTGTCTGATGTTGTCATTTTACAAATATAAAATTAAGAGTAAAAAACAAAGTGCCATCAAAATGTTGGTGTACAGCATACAGATTTGTGTGGATGAAGGCTAGAACTGTATCATTTACTCAAAAATTATAAACTCTTCCATTAAACGCTCTCCATTATGGATCATGATTGTCTTTAACCCAACTACATCTGGGGTTCTAGCTGAACATTTCAATATTTCCAACATGTCTTTGGTCTACAGACAAAAGACTAAGCCATAAGTCATATACAGTTGTACACATTCACAGTGTAGTGAAGAGGCAGCCTCGTTAAATCGTGGATACGGTGAATTTTACATCGTTCCAAGTGAGTGAGTCCAGCTGAGAAGAGGGAAGGAGAGATTTGGCAGCAAGTCGTAACCTTAATGTAGCTGCTTGTTCACCCACATCCCTGTTGGGGGTTATACTCCTCTGTGCCACGGACGCCTGGGTTCATTCAATGACAACTTTGTGAATAATAGATGAAGCTTTTGGCTCAGCTGAGTGTGTTGTTGTGGCATTTTCAAACACACTAGAGCAAAGAGCTCGTGTATTACCGGGGATGAAAGTTCAAATTCAGATTTTCTGACTGATTGCAATTGTGATATGAAAGATTATTTTCTATAGATTAAACTACAGGCTACGTTAACTGTCAGTTTATAGAAATAATGAACTGCTAATGAGATAAAGAATAATACAGATACTGATACTGCGATAAAAGATATCTTGAAGAGTCTTGGTCTTGGAAGTGGATATAGAAGTACTTAGAGTCTCCTAGGAGCTGCATCATGTGGTTGTGACCCAGGGTGAGGTGGTTAAAGCCCACAGTCCTCAAGGTGAACGCTCTGGACGGATACACAAGAAAAACAACCTAGCCAGTTGATACGCTAGCTGTCTGAAAATGATTCAATGCGATTAGCTTGATTATAACACTCTCCAATGTGTTGGTCCACTTCATCATTTTCAAACATCATTGATACAGAGTTTCTTGAAGAAACCATCTTTTGACTGAACATACATGTTACAGACAAGCACAATAAACAGTACAGACGCCAACACGCTAACCAGACAGCAGTTTTTGGTCCAACTCTCAGACTTAACACCTAATAGATGCTGCTGCTAAAATTATCCGGCGACAGTCCTCGTTTACCCGGCAGGTAAGATTTCCATTGTTGATAATGGAGCATTTTAAAATGTGATCTAGATATTAAAATGAATAATTCAGCCCCAGGTCATATTTCAGCACATGACAAGGGTTAACTTGTGTTTCTTAAACTGCTGGCTGTGTTTTATCACTTGCATTCTTCTGCGTGTGCTTCTGTAATAATAATTTTTGTAGCCTGTCTGACCCCAAATCAACTGTGCAGTAAGTGTTTTGCAAAGAAATGGAGGAATTATGCAAACGTACTAGCGTAGGTGCTCTTTCTGCTTATCACAGGAATCAGTGGTTTAAGCCGAGCTGTAATCTAGTTATAACGGCTCAAATGGCAGCATTAGCTAGATTATCCCTTCAGTGCCAAATCTCTTGCCATCTTCACGTGGGTGAAGCTCTGAAAAATCCTTTGTGGTGCTTGATGTTAGAGGGTGTGTCATGTGTCTGAGTGTGTCTGTGTTCTGCGAGTCTGTGGGGATCTTCGCCATGTCCTGAGGGGCAAGGGCTGTGTGTGCGTGTGTGTGTGTGTGTGTGTGTGTGTGTTACTATGGACAGCAGTCATCCTGTAGGGCTATGGTAACCACCAACCCCTTTTTTCTTTCGCCACCCCATGCCCCTTCCTCCTGAGCCAATCGGCAGAGAGTAACACCACCGTTCCGGCCAATGGTACGGCTGGCATGTTTACATGTTCCCGGAAGGCAGGGCCCATGATTAAGCATTCAGGGTAGTCGAGCGAAAGAGAGGAGAGGAAAAAGAGGGGGAGACAGGAAAGTGAGGCGTTGCCATTATGAGTTGAAAGGCCTGATGGATGCACTCCAGCAACGACCACCAGTCACCCAGACAGACTCAGGTGAACAAACACATATAGGTCATATATCACCTCAGGTTTTTCTTTTAAATGGCCTCATACCACATTCTTAAATCATGGATATAAATCTGTGTATGTTGTTTACAGCCTTGAAGCTGTCAACCAAGATAGAGGTAGTCCTCTACCTCTCTCCCATTTTCTGTGTGTGTGTATGTTTATATTCATGTTAGTTTGTGTGTGTGTCTCATTAAAGATTAATAACCCCAGTGAGAGTTGGCCTTCTGGTGTCAGTAGGTCATCTTTCTGCCGGGGTCAAAAGAGGAGCCTGGTTTTTGGCATTTTAGAGAGCCTCAGTGAGAAAACAGAACAAATAGAAACATCCCAGCTGGCGGAAGGGTCTATACATCTTTTAAGAGATGTTTTATAGGAGGTGAAGAGACTGCAGTGGTGGGGTAGTGTGGGAAAATAGGGTATATTTTCAGGGGAGCTTGTAAGCTACAATATAATGCATTGTTTGATAGCGAGAGGTAGCGTCCTTTTTTTTTAGGGATACTTGATTAAAGTTTATTTATTCATGTCTGCCCAAAGAGGATGCTGGCAAACAGACTACGACTGCCATGGTGAGACCACTCTTTTAAATCACCTCTCTTCACTGTTTGTTCACCACTTAACTGTGACCTTTTGTAGAAACTCGAATCAATGGCGAGATCGCTCTCTCTCCAGTCTGTGTATGTATGTGTGTGTGTGTGTGTGTGTGTGCTGACACACTCGATGCCAGATGGCTTTGTGTCTCCGAGTGCTCTCTCAGTTTATCAGGCACCATGCTGCATCCCTCTCTTACCCTCTTTATCTCTCCTCACTCTTTCCAATGTCTCGTTCGATAGAAATCTGTTTAAATAAATGCAAAGCAAACACTGAGGTCATTGTCTGTAAAGTCTGCGTGTATGTTTTCATTTATGTGCACAAGCATAATACACAACGGTTGTGAGACATCTTGTAGTTTTTACCACTCAGCAGATACGCAGCAGTGACAGTTGGCTAATGGTTGGTGAGTAGCACAGCACGACTATGGGAGAGTCTGCAGAGAGGCCTGTTCCAATTATATGTTTTCCCGAGAAGTCACATGAACATTCGTGCTGTAGTTTTCTCATTTTCCTGTATGCAGGTGTTTCTCTCCTCAACACCTGCACTCCTGCTTTCGAAGCTCCAAGGACAGACAGACGAGCTGCTGCACGGTGGCTTTTTTTCTCAGCTTCTCATTCAGCATTGTGTGAGAGTGTGCATTTATTTCAATTTTGTATTCAGGATCATTTAATTTGACAAGCTGGCCCTGCTGCTCTGTTTCAAACAGTGGCCTCTGGGTTTTTTAAAGCAGTAACTGTTTGGCCTGTGCATAAATATCCGGCTTTGTATGGTGCAATCGTGTGCAACAGGGAAGGCTGATGCAGCACGCTGTTAGCGGATTTCTGTTTTAACATTTCAAAGTGATCACATTGACTAATTCTCAGAATAACTCCGCCTTAACAACTCCGTGACAAAAGATGCCATAAACACTTTTTCCGCAACAGTTTGCAACTTTTCTCCACCAGCCGACAAATCTCTCTGAAACGATAAATGATAAAATGGCCTTGAAAGCTGTTAGACCCTGCAGAAAGTTTCATGTATTCTCACTTGGAGTGTACACCCACACACCGCCACGTAGTTTTTTTTTAATCTTCATGTCTCTTTTTTGTCCTAATTAGTTTCCAGATGGATTTCTTCTTTGTCACAAACTTTCTCATTGATTTGGTTGATTATGGTTCTTTTCGCGCTCCCTTTGACTCTCAAAGAGGGTCTCTCCTTTTGATATCAAAGAGTAGTGAAACATTAACCTGACTGCTCAGGGCATCCGTTTTTTCTACCTGACACACCTAGAATGTATCAAACTCGCTGCCTTTAATCTGCATCATTTTCATCTAATTGGGCTGTGGAGTGCAATAAATAGACACTACAATCACTGCCAGGGTTGCCCGAGGGCGATCGACAGCCGCTTGCATTTTAATAGCTTCACTCGTCGCAGCTCTTTTGTTTCGCTGCACGGTTTGATACACTTTCCATTAGCGCATGCCAGCGAACGAATGCAGAGGGTACTGCTGCACGCTGAGGTGTAGATGCCCACACAGTAGAGCTGCTCTACAGTACTTCTGCTGTGCTGAACGTGGGTGTGCGTGTGTTGGCAGCGAATGGCTCTACAGTACTTGTGGAGGATTGATTTCCTCGTACCTGCTTACAAACACGGGGACGGCTGTGCAAGCTGGGACGTGGGAGATAAGATACAGTGGATTAGTAAGGGTTGTGTAGATGTTTGTGTGTGTTCATAGGTGAGTCTGCACTTGATTGTGACCTCTTATGCGTGTGTGTGTGCAGACAGACACAGCTTCAGGCCCCTGTGTATGACAATAGTTGTCCTAATCTATGGAAGCGGTGGGTTGTATCCAACCAGTCCGAGCCTTGGGGATTTAGGTCAGCTAATTACAATGTATAGTGGCTTGCTGCCATGGTAACATTGGTTGGTTGGGTTTGAGGGCTGCAGGGACCAGGGGGGTAACAGCAATTCATGCATGTGGCTGTGCAGCAGAGGGGGTCCTTATCTCTAGCTGCCTAAAGGCACATGGTACGTGAAGATATGCAGCTATAGTAGAATTGTCATTCATTGGAGGTATAAAGGGGCAATATTGCCTTTTATCAGACTCTTCTCTGGCAGGGGGAGTGCTCTGGATGTGTGCTCACAGGTTGTGGAGTGGATAATGGGCACACATCTTCATTAGCATCCTCTCAGTACATTTGTAGCGGAATGCACACACAGTGTAAAACCGTAAAAGTCTCCTCTGTCTTCCTGCGTTAGACGCTCTGTGCTGTGGATGTTTGATTTTGGATTTTGCAATTCTCCATTAAAGATGCTAAGGAGCCATCTCCAGCTTCTTTCTTTCTCTCCACAGTAACTAATGTGTGGGAGTCCTGCAGCTTATTGACCTTTGTAAAGTGTTCTCAGACTGTTCCCTGAGCACAGTGGTTGTCTCTATCCAAGGAGCCAAACCATTATCATCTTGATCAGGCTGGATGAGGGTGGGGTGGAAGGGGGAACAAAGACCCCGGCTTGACTGGATGACTCACAGACTTTCAGCCGGCAGCTGCTCATCGCTCTCGACACTTCAGTTGGCATCATTTAGCATTATTGTAACATCAAGCTGAGGGAAAGTTGTGTGGAGCTGTCCTATATAAACTCAATTAAGAGAATATATTTCATTATTTACCAACGAATGAAAACATTGGAACTGTATTAGTATTGGTAAGAGGTCCCATCTCTCTTGTGAAATTGGATTACTCCTTGAATTATTCCCAGAAGTGATTAGATTTATCACTCATAAGACGTCACCCTTGATCTCCTGGCAGTTATCCGCATGTAGAAGGTGACTGTGATGCATTCACACCTCTCCATGCTATAGCATGACCTGTATTTATAACCTGCATCACCTATCTTTATCGCTGTTCCTTCCTGCCGCATCCTGCATTCATGTGAAATTCATGTTTGCTATTTTTAGAGCGTGGAGCTGTAAAAGCTCTCAGCTTGCTCACATCTTCGGTATATGCTGTATGTAGTGTGCAGATCACAGGTTTGATTATGCAGTTTGTAAAATATTATGTTTAGATGGTTTTATGGTGGGATGCCGTTTTATTGCTATTTCTTTTCTTGCTTATTACAAAAACACCCTGCAAGACTTGTTTGTGATGGCACTACAAGTGAATATAGTTTAGCTTACACCAATGACAGTATAAAGAATGGACAGTGTACGTGTGACGTCACCCGCAAGTGTCTGAAGAGTGAAGGACAAAGTGCGGTGGCTCTGTCTGCCGCCATGTTGTTCTGCTTCTAAAATCGGCAAAGACGTGCATCGTGGGTGGAGCTGAGGCGGGCTGAATGACGCCTGGTTGCTCAAACAAGCCACCTGTAACAGCACCTACCTGTCAATCAAAGCAGCCACGCTGTTAATTCTGCATAACTTTAAGCCTTAATATAATTTGAACAGGTGAGTTCTATAAAAATTCACCCTCAGTACAGTTGTCATGAACAGGAAAACTAGCTATAGAAACCAAAACTGTTTTTTGTACCAGGCTGTAAACATGTTTATTTCTGCTGTGAAGAAGACTGACTCACTTCTGGAGCCAGCCTCAAGTGGACGTTTGAGGAACTGCAGTTTTTGGCACTTCCGCATTGACTTCATTTCACAGCCACAGACTGTGCCGCCTGGCTTACACACATCATTACAGACAGTCGAAACAAATAGATTTGGAAACTAAGAAGAAGATTCAGCAGCTTTAGCTCTTTTCTCCACAAATCCACTACAAAATTTCACTCCGCTGTGTGCAGTGAGTCACGCAAACTTAAAAGCTCATATTTTAGTAAAATACACTCTGCTTTGCGTGTTTCAAATGTACCAGTGGACCGTAGTGGTTTAGAGGATGTTTTACAAATGTTCTTGTTGTAGCCGACTGCTGTGCAACACACATCTGTTAACAAAATGCTTCAGCGGCACCTCAGCCGTCTCGGAGGAATCGCTGAGCCTCCTTGTCAAAACAAAAATCCAATTTAAGCTTCAAATAACTGGCCGGATCGGACTGTGCGATTGTGCAGCGAGTCTCGCCTCTCTAAACATCTGCTACCTGTCTCTTTGTGTTCGCTCACATATTTGCAAATGTAGTTGAGATTTCTGTATGAAGAAGGTGGGTGTGTCTACATATTAATCACTAGCCTAAACTGAGATGGCTCCTGGGGGAAGCAGCAAAAAAAACAAAATCTGTCGCTCCACATCTGCTTTAGCTTTTCGCTTTCTAGATGAAGGGAAAGACCTCGGAGCACCTGATGATTCTTGGACCTAGTTCACAGAAAACGAGAATCCATTAAAAGCTAATGAAGCGGCAATTATGGCGCAATATAATTAAGAGGTTTCTTCTCTGTCTGTAGCTTAATTTTTAGTAATTTGTATAGATTGTGTTCTCACTTCAAATGTTTCAAAACTTCAAATATGTCTCACCAAAGCTCCCCTCTTCATGTTTTAGCTTTTTATTTGAAACATCTGCATATGGTGGAATTAAATTGGTTTTGCAGTGATGCTATAAATCTGCTGTTTTCTGTCCTCAGAGTCTCATGTCATGTTGAAATACTTTATGTTGATGAGTGGAGTAACAGGCCCGGGCTGTAAAGATAGACCTTCATAAAGGCTTTTAATTTCCCCAGTGTCACCTCCTGATTGATGACCGCAGGACAGGGAGGTATAAAAGCCTACACGTACTCCGTCAACACACACACACACACACACAGAAACACAATGACCGCACATCTGTCAAGCCACTGATGTACTGTCATGGTGTCATGGCTCCGCAGGGCCGAGAAGACTTGTAGCTGAGCACGAAGCTACAGGAGGCGGCGTTGTGTTTCTGTTTTCTCTTTTATCTGGTCTTCAGAGAATTGGGTCTTTTATGTTTGAGCTCACTTACATCTTTTTGAATGCAGCACTGAAGACGCAGAGGAATATCTTATGAACACACACACACACACACACACACACACACACACGTACAGTATATATACAGTACAGACAGCTTGAATAATAAACATGCACGTTGGGACCCTCTCACACACACTTCCTCCTTTTCATTACCTCCCCAAAGAAACTTGAAGGCGCACAGCAGCAGCCTTGGCTCGTAAACACACATCTCTGCTGTAAAAAAAAAAAAAAAAAGGAGTGTGTATGTGTGTGCGCGTGCGCTCAAGCACCGCAGCCATGCCCCCTATACAGAGACGGTTTGCAGGGCTGCTTCTCGGTGCCCACACAGTGTTTGCTGGCTGCAGGGCATGATGTAATCCCTCTCCTCCTCTAGAAAAAAATGCTGAGCAAGGCAGCACAACTCCCTGATTGAATTCTCACACTGCAGCAGCAACTTTTCCTTTCCCTGACTTAATAAGTTTGCAGCTTTGTACAGCCAGTTCAAGCTCTTATAGACGGACATGGTAGAGAGCTGAGAGGTTATATACTTTGGATGCTATGTGGGCGATTTATTTATTTATTTATTTAATGTGCATCTCCTTTTTTACATGCTCATACACATATTGTCCACTGGAGTAAATAAAGGTTCAGTAGTTAGCAGTAATTGAACATTTGGTGAAGATTACTAATGTTTTTGATACCAGTGTGGATTTTCATGAATCTTCTCAGTACTTGAGTGCACTTGAGAATATGATAGATAGATAGATAGATAGATAGATAGATAGATAGATAGATAGATAGATAGATAGATAGATAGATAGATAGATAGATAGATAGATAGATAGATAGATAGATAGATAGATAGATAGATGTGTTGTTCCCCCACATACACACCATCTGCTGCCACTGTTGCTTTGTCCACACCCACACACAATGCTTACACCGCTGTCGCTGTCACCACACTACGTATTAGAGTTGTTTCGGAGGTAAGCAATGAGAAATGTGTTATCTCGACATGCAGGTGCAGTAGCAGGGGACGGCTACATTTGCATACCAGCATATTCTTGTGTCTTTGATGTTTCCATGTAGCGGAATACGTGGCAGTGGATGTAGCTCAGTGTTGGCTGTGTGTTGTATTCATTCGCAGGTTTCTGTATTCCCACTCACCCATCGGATCACTGCCTATACCGCTTACCTCCCTACAGACACACACAAACACAAACCTTAACATAAAGGTGAGTTTACGGAAGCAGCCATTTCCGTCGACTGTGGCCTCGCTTCAGCTGAATGCTCGGTGTAGTTAAACAGGTGGCACGCCTGCCTTTGCAGCTCCAAGCAGGGTTTTTTTATCTGTGTGATGTTGCCTGGCAGTGGAGCTGTCACTCAGCTGCCCAAGTGTGGGTGTGAGGAGGCGATGCAGCACAGGAGAGGTCACAATATTGTAATGCCTCAGTCCCAGCTTATTTATTGTCTTATATTCTTGCGGTGCAGCTGCCTTCCTGGTGAGGAACGAACAGGAGTGAGGGCAGGAAATGATTAGAAGTTATAAATAGGTAAACACTTTGCTCAGCTGACACTGCCACAATTTCAATTCTCAGTCTTCTAATGTCAGCATCCCCTAATTGTTTTATCAATTAGCCCCCGAAGTATTAGAGAAACTTCCTGATTTAACTAGATTAGAGGCAGAAGACTGGAAAACACTCTCAGAAAACTCGTCCTTGTTTGTGCCAGGTTTATAGTCTGTGTCAGTGAGAAGGAGAGAGTTTAGGAAGACCCTAGCAGACAGGATTTGTCCTCTGTGGAGCAGAGCTCAGCTAGTTTACGACTCAGGCTGTTCAGTTTTAAAGGTTTCTCCTGTCTTTTTGTATAATTAGTGAAGCCCTTCCAGGAGCATTGGCTACCACCCGTCATGACCAAACAGCCTATTGGCAGACAGAAAGCATTTGCATCAGCCTGACCAGTTGTCATGGCAGCCTTTGTCCCTACCATGGAAACGAAAGGCCGGTTATTGAGATTGACAGATGGATTTAGAGCTGTCCGTCAGGAGAGGTGATTTGAGCTGACACTGGGTGGAGGACACTGGGTGGAGGTCACTGGGTGGTAGGGATGGGACTGCAGGTTGGTTATGCAACAATATTGGGACACACAGTGAGTCTCTGGAGAAGCTCTGGGCTCTCTGCATCACAAGGATACATTTTGTCTCTGCTGCCAGCTGTCAGTGGTGAAAATCACATTAGAGGACTCTTCAGACGGGTTCTTGAGTCAAATTATGGTGTCTAAAACACAGGTTTGACATTCATCCCTTCACCTCTGACCTCTTTAAGGGATTGCATAATATTTAGCATGTTTTATCCCTTTTAAATAACTTCTTTTACTACTTTTTAGATTTTCTAGGTTACAGGACAGGGACTATGAAAATCATATTGCAAATACTTGAAACTTCTATTTCAGTGAACATTTTACCCTCTGCGTTCTTTTTTTTTATTTATTCATGCATTTACTTTTTGTCAGTGTCATCTTATTGTTGCAGCTGCAAGCAGGGAACAGTCTTTCTTGGTGAAGTCGCGTGCTGCAAAGTGTTGCATTCACATGCCGTGTTTGAAAATCTAACCCTAGAGGACAGACAGTAAAATATGTAAATTTATTTTATTTGCATTTCCATCAATGGTATTATTGTTCAGTAGCTGACACTCAAATGTCACATTTCAGAGCCTCCTTGAATGCATCGGGGAAAAATAACTTCAGGTGTCATATGGACAGAAATGGCATCAGATACTGAGGACCTCTATTCTTCATTTATTTAAAAGGCAGACTGTTTAATGCTGAGGCTTTTAAATTATTACTTTGTGCTATGAGGAGAACTTTCTGACGTTTTTATCATTTTTCTGATTTGTTTAATTGCATTCAGTTTGATCCGTTTGTAATAAATCTTTTTCCACCACATGTGGAGCTCTGAAACTGCTGAGGTTGTTTTCTACTCACAAGACAGATTTAAGCACTCTGTCACACAGATTCATGCAGGAGCTGAAGTGCAATCCTACAGTTACAGAGCGAAGTGCCCTGCATGTGTTTGTGTGTGTGTGTGTTTCCGGTTCAAGCCTTTCCTTATTAACTGGAGCCTCATTGATCTAACCCCATCAGTGCACACCAGAGCCTACGTATCTGTAGTGAGTGACACAGTGAGTGTCTGTGTTTCCTCATGGGCTGTACTAATTTCCCCAAGCATTATGTACAAAGAGTACAAAGGAGATCCAAAGAGAGAGAGAGCAACATCAATTAGAAGCTATTGTGTTTGATTTTTAGAAGAAGTAGTTTGAAATATCAACCCAGAAACACTTCAAATGTCATGTATTTTTAATTTCTGGATGTGTTTTTGCTGTTATAACTGGCCATATGGTGATGATGTAATGTCACAAGTTTCATAACGTGACCTTTACAGTGTTATAAAACATCAGCTGAAATGTCAGGTTTTGGAGTCAATCCCTCTGAATCAAAAAGCAAATTTATGTCTATATTTACTTTGACATTTTATACAGACGTTTAATATTTTCGTAGGGTTTCTCACACGGTCACGGCAGTACAAATTTCTCCACCACCAGTAGCTTCAAGAGACCAGAATGCAATGCAGTTAGTCAAAATGTGTTTTGATAAGAAGAAATTAAGTTCTCTGAAAATATATATTTTTTTAATTATTGGTTTACTTAAAAAAAATATATTACCACAACTTAAATATTCTTAGGTAATCGGTTAAAACAAACAATTTGAGTATAAGTACTTAAGTTAAATTTGGATGTTTGACAATGCAAAAATTGCAGCGACATTTTAGAAAATAACTGTCTGATCTCTTCAAGAGTCAAAGAGAGAGGACGGTCAGTCAGTTAGGAGAGCTGTGTTCGTATTAAAGACTAAAGTATCTCAATTAAAATGACTTCAGTAGCTGTTGGAGTCACTGTTCTGAGGTCAAGCAGCAAATGGGAGAGTAAGTGGTTCAGCTTTCATAATGTAGCGGTAGAAGCACCTATAGTATGGTACATCTACAGTTACTCCGAATCAAACAATATTAAATCTCCATTTTAATCAAAGCTTTTCTTTCTCTGAAGCTCTCTGGCAGCCGGTCCTGCCTCTGTCAGCACGTGCAGGATATGAACAGTGTACATGCGGTTTTATCCTCCTCAGAGCTCTGTGGTCTCTCCACTGGTAGCGACCCATCAACTAATGGTGCAGTAATGGCCATCAGCTCCAGCCCGGCCTTTTAGTGGCACTGAAGGAGTATGTTTTGTTTTTATGCTCACGGGTGGCTCTTGGCTACTTCGTCTGTCTGTTCTGTGACTGTCAGGTCAGTCTTTAGAACCATGAAGATCAACTTCCAACCGTCCATTAGTCATACACTGAACTCTTGTATATTCACTCAGTATGACCTTATGTCCACTAGATCTGTTGACCTTTGCAACTACATCTACACTGCAGCTCTATACTGCTCACAATAGAGCTGAGATCCAATTAAAACATTTAAATGTAGTGTTTGCTGTGTCTAAAAGGACAATGCATGTCTCATATTTATTGGACAGTATCCTGGTTCCCCATTTGATAAGAGCTAGAGGGGCCTGGAAAAAACCAAACTATGTATTCAAATAGTGCTATTAATAGTTAATCACAGTTTGGTTCGTCGCAGTATGTTTGCCGGATTTGTAGAAGTGTGCTGTGTTAGCTTGCAACAACAACGTGATTTGAATAATTTCCAAGTGTGAAAATGAACCCACAGCCGGTTTGACTGCAGCAGCTCACAGCGTCTCACTTTGGTTTAGGCCAGTCGGCTTTCTGATATGTTGTAGCTGAACTATCTGAACCAGAAATCCAGTTTTGGTCAGTTCCTCATAGTACAGTGCATGAAGTATACCTAAAATTCATGCACATACACCCACCCAATTGATTTTTTTATGACTATGTGACCCATAAACTGTAACAGGACAGTCTTTATTGGCTGGCCGGAAAGTGACATGACCGTATTCATGTTGATGTCCTCAAAAGCATTTTATAGCTTCCATACAGTACGTGCTCTTTTTGTGCGTATGTGTTTGTTGCTTCCTCCTAGGCTGTGGGTGTTTTTGAAAACAGGATTGTTTGCCTTAATTTGAATCTCTGCTATCTGAAAGGGTCAACAGTGGAAGTATTAAGCGGTGCGCAGCTCTGAACCAGCTCTTTTATTTTCATAGCGCTCCTCTTGGCAGTTCATGGCTTTCTTTTTTGAGGCCGCGTGTGTCATCCGTTCTCTGCTCTCTAGCAATGGTAAGTCTGGTCGCCATGTGTTTGACCGTGTTGCCTCTCTGCTCTGTGGAGGTGTGAATGTGTGTGTGCGTGTGTGTGTGTGGGTAAGTCTTGTCTTGACAGGTTCACCTCACTGTGGTGATGTACCAGACGGCGGCTGCATTGATTTCTCAATAGGATCTTCCTCCTCTGCAAGTCCTTTTACCTGACGGTCTCGCCTGTTTAATCGCATGTCATGTTAAGCTTGTCCCTGTTTTAACCCTGTAAAGTGTCTGTGTGTGTGTGCGTGTTTGGGGATTGCTCTATCGAATAGTAATAACAGGGTAGTGCTGGTGAATCCTCTCCACAGACTGCCAGTACAACATTGATTTTTCAGTTTGACACGCATGGGGATTGTCAGGGTGCATTATCTGACGGAGGCAGCCTGCGTGTCAGCCCGTCAGAGTGTGTGCAGATAAACGTTCACGTGTAGACCCCTATGTCATTGACTCATGCACATGTGAGTAACAAAACAGCAACGTTACCGAACAATGTGTGATGGTATTTTGAAATCGGAGCTTCTGCTTTGTAGTTTTTGAACATGCATTCGTGTCTCGTCTGGGAGAACCTGTCTTAATGAATCAATATGTCAAAGAGATCTGAAGCAAAGCAGGGAGGAATATTTTCATTTCCAGTCAGCTTTGTAGTAATATTCATCTTATTTATAGATTATTGGGAGCAGCAACGGAGTGCTGTGACAGACGTATGTAGATAAAAAGACCCCATTCAGATGCCACCAGTCGATGCAGACACTTGGAGGAGTGCAGAATAAATCGCAAGGCACCCAAAATATTATCAGGATAGGAAACTAGGGATGCCCCCATCACAATTTTCTTTGCTGCCGGTATGATTGCTGATAATCTATGAGCTGTATCAGCAGATATCGATTGGTTTTTGTTTTGTTTTAGTAGCTGGTGCTTTAAAACTCACATAATGCTGTCTTCTATTTTGACCAAAGTTATGATTAAATTGCTGAGTCAGAGATCAATCTTTCTGTCTCACTTTGATTACAACATTAAATTTTATCATTATCATCAAAAATGAAATATGTAAGTAAAGTGTAAATTTAATCCAACATGTCTGGAAATTGATTTTTAAAGTGATTGGCTTTTGACTGCTCTGTTTTCAACGGACTAAATGTTTGGTCTCTGCTTGAACCAGAGCCTCTGCAGATTAATTCCATACCTGATATGTTACGATCCACTAAAGTTAGACATGATACGAGATAAATAACTCCCAGTTGTAGTTTTTCTTCCTGTTCTTCTATGTCGCCATTGAGCATCTGTGTGGTCGCCACATTGGAGAAGTCAAGGTCTGCTAGTAAGCAAATACAATGTGCGGCAATCGGTGACTCAAAAGCACAAATCCTGATCCTCAGATCACATATCTTTACTGAATATCAGCCAATAACGATCGACAGCCGACTGATCTGTGCATCCTTTTAGGAAACCACAAAAAAACACATTTATGCAAAAGAAAATTGTTCAGATAAACCGATGTTTGAGGGATGAATCACTTTTTGGTTGAACTATTTGTACCTGTAGACAACGTGTGAGGAGAAAGTAAACACAGTTTTGTTTTAGGGGAACACGAATGAAACATACAAAACATGCTTCAGAATTGAACCTCTCAAATATAAATTACTATTAAAGCTTCTTTAAGTTTCATTAAGAGTAATTCAAACTTCAGACACCTTAAAGCCTCAATGGTTGTGCATTCAGGTCATGTGCAGTGTAGCTGAAGGGTCCTGAGACTGACACTGAATGATCAATGAAGGCACTGAGCTTCTGCACATTAGCAGCAGCGGTGCATTTTTAGTATCACCACCAGCATATGTGGTGTCTTCTACTGACTATGTTTCACCACAAACGACTGTAATGTGACAGTGTTGCTGAGTATACAACCTTTATTTCTGTCTCTTTGATTTGTGACTGTTTTGGATCTTGGTCTGATCTCGTCACACAGTGGTCCAGCAGTCGGGTGAAAGAGACATCTTCACGTTGCCCTTTTCTTTTGTCTCTTTCTCTCTGTGCATCTCTGTCTGACATTAATATGGCTAATCAGATATAATGAGAAAAAATAATGACCACTTAGACAACAAATTGCACGCAGAGAATTTCATTCAAACACAAAATGACTCTAATGACTCACATTAACACTAAACCAGCCAATGTATGAGAGCTCAGGCAACTGTAAAGTAAGCTAGAAGCACCTGGCTTCGAGCATGTGTCTGCACACCGCGGGCTGTGCATGAGCCAAAGAGCGGATCAGCCCTTTGGCTTCACCGTGATGGACCAACTCTCTGCTTTGGCACACTGCATGTGAATGGTTTCTGCTTAATATTGATGTTTCTGCAAATAGACATCTTGTAAAAGAGGGAACAGACCTTTGTTAGGGGAGCTTTCTGTGCTAAACTTGATGATTTTGAGCTAAACATCTCATAATGACAACAGCTTTCTGTTTTTCTAACACAACTTTAGCAGACTGGGACAAACTAGTCTGTCAGGAGGCCAGAAGGTGCACAGAGGAGTCACAGATGAAGCAGATGGTTGAGATAGAGAGAGAGGAGAGAGAAAAATACACGCTAACATATTTTCATATTGGGAAAAGCAGCTCTTTTCTGTGGCACAATAGCAGACTGTATCAGTGTTAGGACCCCATCCTCACCTTTTTATGTCTCATGTTCTACTCGTGTCATCTTTCAGTGCATCGGCACACTCAGTCTTTTTTGTGTGTGTGTGTGTGTGTGTGTGTGTGCGTGCATGCCTCACTGAGTCAGCTTAAACCTAAATGCACCATTTGTCAGCTATTTGCCCAACAGCTACAAATAAGCCATATGGTAGCAGTGACTCCCCACGGTTCACATACATACTCGCATGCAACTAACAGATGGAGGGAATTTTTTTTTTTTATATTTGATTGGCAGGTGGGTGGTCCATTGACTGTGGGTTACGGTGCGTGTCAGAAGGTGACAGACGGCGGCGTGTCGGCCACTCAACATTAGCTTGATGGTGTGTGTGTGTGTCGTCCCAGTGGGGATTGACCCCTGCTTTTATTTTCCAATTAGTTCTCACTTGTGGCTCGTTAGGGTTGCGCACACACACACCCTCTCGGGTACATGTTTGTATGTGTAATGGCGGCGGTTTGACACGCCTTTGCACTCAGATCTCGGCTCACCTACACACCTCCCACATAATTCGCCTTTTTAAACCTTTGCTTCTGCTTTTTTCACCAGCCCACAGTTGGCTCTAAAGCAAGCACTTCTCCTATTCCGACTTCATAAAAGGAATATACTGTATCAGCGGACATCCAGGAAAATCTATAATTATTGTGTAAGCATAAACAAACATCTTTGCTTGCCCTTTTCCATTTCACATTGGGTTATAGCTTCAGCTTCACCGTCCCTGACTGTCCATCAAAAAAACACAACTCCTCTCTAATAAGACATCACATATAAAACCTGACATTGGCTTTTTATATCTCCCCACTCCACTGTTTTCTTCACCAGTGTCCCTTTGACAGCAGTCCATTCGGAGTCAGCGTTGTTCCTTCCCACTGGAGCTGTCACTGTTACTCAGGCCTGAACGCCGGGCGTTGTCACTGGACATGAATATCGACCCCAATACTGACTCTAACGTACAGTAGAAAACGTCCAAATGAAACAGCCTCTACATGCTGCGTTGTAGCATCCTCAGCACAGCTCAGCCATGCTAGACCGTTTCCTGCTGTTGTTGGCATGGTGTCTTCAACTAATCACAGTTAGTCAGTCTGTTGTCCTGTGTGGTCTTCTTTCCACGCGTCCTCTGCATGTAGGAATTCGTGTGTAGCATCTTAATGTGCAACAAGCTTTTTTTTTCCCCTTCCTGGTTCAAATTACTCTAAGCTGAGCTAACCGAATAAGTGGTGGGCAGAAGGAGAATTCAATGCCTGAAAAAAATCACTGAGGTAGTACTTGATTATTCTCAGGAAGTTGTGGTTGTGAGTCACCGGAGCTCAGCGATGGCCTTGTTCTCTGTGGTAAAATGCTAATCACTGTCTATCTTTCTCTTCATCTGTCATCTCTGTCCTCCAGACTTTAACTACAACACAGATGGCTACGAGGGGGACGGAGCCGAGGATGGAAAGTCTCAGGATGGCTCGGAGACGCTGCCCTATATAGACGAATCGCCCACCATGTCGCCCCAGCTGTGCGCTCCCCAGGGGCCCGACGGAGAGGCGGTCTCCCCCACACCACCAGAGGGCCTGCTGTCAGGGGTACACACACACACACACACACACACACACACACACAATGTACATATGGAGGCAGGTAAAATGAGTAGCAGTCCTCCACACACAACTTGATATTATTAGACAATGGAATGAAGTGACAGATGGAGAGAGAGCGCAGTGCAACATAAATCACAGGCCGGGTGTTTCAGGTTGTGATTACACGTTAGATGATTGATTAGCTCAGGTACAGTTCTCCTCCAGGCAAGTTTGAATATGTAAAAGTCCTGAAAGGCCTGAAGGTTTTAACCAACTAGAACTAGTTTATCACTAACAGTATATTTCCCCAAAGCATACTTAAAGTTAATAGACTTCCAACAGATAGCGACCGATTTTATTGATGTTATTATTTCATTACAATGTGCAAAGCTTCAGATACTTGAATATTCTTGAAGTAGGTTATCTTGTTGCATGTTTTGTCGATAATGCAGCTGCAAGTAGACTTTTTGTAATAATCTCTTGGTGCGTTAAATGTTGTTGGAAAGTCCAGTTTCCTGTTTTTTATGCAAAAACACATATCACATCATCCTCGCTGATCTTTTCAAATGAAAATTCAGTCATATCCCAAAAATCTACAACCGTTGTGTGCTGATATGGACACTGAAGTAGGGGTTAGGTTGAGAGGGCATGAATTTCAGAAATCCCCTTTAAGGGTAGTTTGTATAGGTAGTTTTTCATCTCTTACAGTTCCCATATTTTTTTAAGACGGATGTTATCTGTTGGCGGTTTGGTTTGAAACATCTCATTGTGTTACATTTTAAAGCAGCTCCCAAAGAGTATCGCCTAGCCTTCAGTACCACCTCAGGGTCTTCGGGGATAGCTTGGTGAAACATGTCTCTCAGGACGTCTAATACATCTTTCCAAAAATTACCCAGCTTTGGACGTGACCAGAAATTATGAGTGTGGTTTCCATTTTGTGATCCTTATCTTCTCCAACATTTCTCTGGCTGACATGTTCAGGGTCCACTTTGTTGTTATTTGCGGTGTAAGGAAGTATCTCATTATAACCTTCCGCCTGAACGCCCTCCAAATATTTAGAATTGGTCATCAAACGTGCCTCCCTGCAAACCTCCCTCCAGGTATCTAATGATATGTCTGTGTTTACGTAAGCTACCTGTTTCTGTGCTATTCTTTGGGTTCTTGTTTTAAGTTTTATACTCCATCTTTGTGTTTCTCTGCAGTGTGTTTTGTCTCGCTGAGCTGCAGTGCAGGGGTAATAATGCAAAGAGGAAATTTTATACTTTAAAGATGCTGAGTTTGGACAGGAGGAACACAAATAGAAACCAATATTTTTTTTCTTTCTTGTATAAAAAATGTGAACCTGTCCTTCAACGTACCACCCAGAGGAGTCTTCAAAGCTCTCCTCACTTAACCACATTACCTTCTGACGAACAGGTAACACCTACAGGTGACTAAATGTTCTATATTATGACCCTTTAATCATATTATCTGAACTCAGAGAGTTAAAACCATCTTAAACACACTTAAAAGTCAAAATGTCTACATTATAAACACCTGACATCCTGTGAGGAGTGTGTTAATACAGTTAAAGCTCTGCTATGTCACCAGTCAGTGTTTCCTCTTGTTATTAGCAGTAGGAGCTTCACCTGGGATGATTTCACACCAGGCTCCATCTGTCTTTTCTTTTCTCCCTGAAGTTAGCCGCCAGATTTGTTAGCGATTTATGTGATCACAGTGGCTATCACTGCACATGTGAAGGAAAAGAGGAGTACCTCCTCTGTTTACTCCCCATAAACTGCAGACAGCACGCATTCAGAACAGCTGATGCAAAAGCTTTCATGAAATGGAAATACACTGCGTCGTCTGATAGAGAACATGCTGAATGTTTTCGTCTGTATATTCTGCGGTCATTTACATTTGTGGTTTTCATGACTGGCAGCTGTGTGTTTGTGTGTGTGTTTGTTTGTATGAATGTTACTTGTGTGGTTAACTTTGTGAGAGGGTGTGCGTCAGCACCCCGGATAGGATCAGTGGGAGTCATGTTGACCCTGACCTGAACCTCCCACGCTCACACACACTCACACACACACATAGAGGGAAAGAGGCTAACAGACTTTCACTTCACACATCACAAGCAGCAGGAACAAACCTGAATGAAAACTCCAGCAATGTGAGGCTGACTCAGACGTCTGTTATATGGTTTACTCCTTTAGAGCGGCCCACCTCGTCTCTCTGTCATACATTGACCACAGATCTGCCCCTATTTGCTTGACCTGCCCTTACTGTAAGCTCTTCCTGCTCTCTCCCTTTAGTCTTTTTAATCTCTTTTCCAAGCAGCTGTATTATCATAGTATTGTAAACACATTATAACACCGATCATTAACCTTCTCATAGTAGTGGTGTTATGTGAATTATTAAGCTTTTTGTTCCGTTGCATTCACTGTGAGTCACCCTGTGCAACCTCTTGTAAATGCAAGTGTCTCCATCTAGTGGAAAGTTGAGGTAAAAACAGGCGAGCTGGGACATTTTCGCATGTTGAAAAACATTTAATATTAAAAAAGTTAATGCTTCAGTGACCTATTGCTAGAGGCTAGATCTCAGAAATGATTAATAACTAATTTCCACCAGTCTGGTTTCCTTCTGGTTCTTGAACTGGTGCAGCAACAGTCAACATTAAATACACTTCTTATTAAAAATAAACCTGCCTCCTACGTAAACTGTTAAGCTAAATAGTGTTGGTTTATGCTATTGTATTTTAACATCTGTGGTGGTGCGTGGTGTGAAAAGTTTGAGAAACACTGCACTAGATAATCCAGATCTGTTTGTTCTGTAGACTTCACCCACTCTGTCCTTTTTGTATGTTCATGAGTCAGAGCTGTTCACATTCACACCGGCTGCTTTGATGCTACGAGAGGCTGTTTGTGGAGAATTCATGTCAGACGCTGCCGCCTTATGGACTCTAAAGGTCTTTCCACTGAAGTCGCCCTCTCCTCACCGCCCTGTTAAGTCGTCCCTTTCTTTCCGCTGAGTTTGCACGAGCCTTTCGACCGCTGACACCTCCGTGCCAAAATGCATACATTTGGCACAAGGAGCGTGTTTTCGGGGTTGTATTTTGGGATGCTTCAAAACCAAACTTTCTGTATATTTGAAGAGAGATCCCTGCCATTCACTCTGCCTGATGTTTCTCTGTTATACCCGCCTTTTAAAGGGTTTTCCTTTATTTGAATGGAAGGGTCTTCCTTTTGTCTTTATCCTCCTTGTCAACTTCTGATGTCATTTTCTTACTTTGTCCTCTTTCTCATGATTATTTCTCTGACCATATGAACGGTTTGTAACTGTAGTGACCTAGAAATACAAGCCACAAGCATAAATCTACTTCTCCAACACTTTTCCAAGTGCTTGGGTTGTAAAATAGGTCTGACCTATATAATATAAGCAAGACAGTTAGCAAACCAAAGATTAGTCTGCAGGCATGGCCTGCAAAGATCATATGTTCAACACAATACTAGATGGTGGTTGTTACAACAGTGTTGGGTGTCATTTCCTGTACAGTGGCATTCAAGGGTCAGGAGCAGGTTGAGAGTGTGTTCATTCACAAATACTCAAAAGTTTAGTCACCACAGCATTCACATGTTCAGTTTCATTTCTTCTATCCAGATTTATTGATTTTTCATAACAGCATGTCTCGGTGCACATGTGTCTTTTTATTTAACTCTATTTTGTACTTTAACCTCGCGTCCTGCCTGCGCTAAACTGCTGCTACCCAAGTGAACTATGTGACCTGTAATTAGAATCAGCCGCACTGGCAGCACGCAGGCTAGCCTCAGCTCCACATCCAAGGCTCTCAGCAGATCAATAAAGAGAGAGACAATGGCCAGAGAAAAGAAAGAAGAGAGAGAGATGAACTCTGGAACGCTTATTAATGCGAGGGGGGAAAAAAAGAAAGAAAGCGTGTGTTTGAGGAAGTGACTTTTTGCCTGAAGATATGGAAGAAAGAAATGAAGGTAAATGAAGCAGAAGACTCGAAGACAGAAACGGCCTGTGTAGCCATCAAGGAAGTGGCTGGATAGCGTTTGTTGTGAGGGGAGGGGCGGATGTAGAGGGAGGGCAGACCTCATCGACCGAGGTGGAACAGTGGCGCACACACACACACGCAGAGTGCACACATACACACTTACACCAGGAAGCCCAGCAGAGGAAGGGGGTGGGGTGTGTAGGCGGGGTCCTCTCTCTTTCTCTCTCTCGGTGTCCAGACGACTTGCTCTGAGGGGAAAACACTGATGTGTCCAGGCAGGCCCTGAAGAAGAAGGGGGATCTCCGGGCAAGAAAGAGGAGAAGGGGAAAGAGAGAGAAAGAAAGAGAATCATGGAGGAGGAAGAGGAGGAGGTGCTGTGCTACTTGGACAGGGTGCTGGAGGAGGAGGAGGAGGTGTTTGAATATGGAGATGGGGAGCTGGATCCCATCACTTCGATACATAGACAGTTCAAGGTGAGACAGCGGCTGGACAGCTGGATGCAGGGACTACACACACACACACACACAGGGACACACGCGACTGTAACACACTGACCTGGCTTTACAGCTATGCATAGCAAAGGGGAAAGTCTTACTGCTGTCTTGGCAAGATGTGGCGTCACTATGTGCTGCTACGTGTGCCTATAAGCCATCTGTGCTGCAATAGTGTGTGTGTGTGTGTGTGTGTGTGTGTGTGTGTGTGTGTGTGTGTGTGTGTGTGTGTGTGTGTGTGTGTGTGTGTGTGTGTGTGTGAGACATACACTAGTCTCTCAGAGTGGCCTGATGAAGCAGCTACTCTGGAGCACATGTCTCCTTTCTCTGCTGCTTTTTAAAGACGACTAACGCTAACTTCTGCCTGTTAAGAAGCCTTGGGTGCGTTTGGTTTGCATGTGCCCGTAGATGAATTGTGTTCCCGGACACTCTTGATATCAACTCCTCTGACAGCACAACAGCAAAACATGCAGCTTTTTTTTTTTTTTTTGTATGAAAAGCGTAACTGAGAAGTGCAGGAGCAGGTTGCCATGGAAAAATCCTTTCACCGCTCATGTATTTCTCATCTTGCCCTCTCGCCACACAGTAGCTCTTTGTACAGCAGAAGGGAAAATATTCTCACTGTTTGAAGAAGTAGTTTTCCTCCTTCCTTTCCTGTCTTTTTTTTTTTTTCCCTCGTCCTGCTGTGACATGTTTGTCACTGAGGGAGTAAGCTTTACACGTCACCAACACACATGTTTACTTTGACAGTATAATGTATGTCTCTGCGCCGCTCAGTGCAACTACAGGGGAGCCTGCGTCATATCTGAAGTTAGAAAAGCAAAGAAAGAAGTCAGAGGTCGCTCTGAGATGTAGTTTTTTAAAAAAGAAACACATGAGGACAAACACACAATGTCTACAGATGTGGACATACGTATGGTTTGTGGTGCTTAAAATAAACAGTGAGCTGCAGCAGCAGAACTCGCATATCAAAGAAGCATCTAAGAGTCTGACTCATTTCTCGCGCCGCTTTTGTCATGAGGTTTTAGTCACAACCGAAAAATGATCTTTCAGTTTCTTTTAAGGAATGACAGGCTAAGACGCCTCACAGGCTCAAATCCTGCCGAATAAAAGTGATGTTAATATCCCCGAGGAAACAATGTGAACGCAGCTCACTGAAAACTTTCTGCAGTTTAATTAAAAGAGACACGACGTACAGAAATCAACCCTGAAACTTCTTTTGAAGCGCTTGAGAGAACTGTCGCCACCAATCTACCAGTCATCACAAGGATGACGATGCATGTTGGTTTATATATAAACAAGTGCCCATGTAACGTTATAGAGTTATCACTTAATTTAAACATTACCGTGACACATATTTCTAATTTCACTGTAAAAGTCTGATAAAAGTTGTGTATTTTACAGGTAAATATCAAACACTTATGCACATAGACTGATACATCAGACCAGAAAGCATCAAGGCTATGTCTCCGTTTTCATATATGTTATTGTGAGAAACTTTCACCCTGAGATTTAAGGCACAACATACATGAGTATTCACTGTCAGCGTGGTGAATAGGCTAAATGATGCTGGCGACAGTTACTCCTGATGGATAGCTAACATTAGCTTGAGTGGAAGTGAGTTCAGTCATGGACTAACCCTTGCAGCAGCAGCAGCAGCAGCAGTAAAACGTTACATCATTTCCTACTTGAAGCTCAGCCCAGGTCATGCGGTTGTTAATTGAAAGCTGATTATTTACAGACAACACTTACCTGGTGATTCAAATATGTGTGGATGTCTGGATAGGTAATGTTTGGACACTGTGTTGGGCAAGACAGAAGGAACAATTAATAATTACTAGACGTGTCTGTTAAACAAAGACAAAAGGAAACGGATACGAACTTTCCAAAGTTGCAATCAAAACACATCCGATTGTATTGACATGCATCGAATCTTTGCTACCAAATGGGGGATGTTTAGCAATGCCGGTCTGATTGATAACATCCTTTTCAGAAGGTGGATGTCGGTCGTGATTGGGTTAAAACAATGAGGTCATGGCTCCCTCCTTGTCTTATCAGGCAGGGCTGGTGTGCTGATATCATTGTAAGGATCAGGTAGTATTAATAATTAACCTTCCTCTCTGCTCACACGGCTGTTCTCTGGCCTCCCTTAAAGTACATATGTGTCACTTTAACGTCACTTTGACCAGTTTATTGCCTCTTGTGTTAGTCTTTTACAGGTTCAAAGAACGAAGGACAGGTGTACATTAGGAAAGTTGTTGATGCAAGCTGTTTCTTTAGGATATTATTTTATTCAGGAGGGATATTTAAATGAGGATCGCTCGCATAGCTTTCACACATTTTAATTATTTTGGTGAACACATTGTTGAAGTGCCCTCGTCTGACTTCCTCAGATTTTATTAACACCACTGTGAATTTCTTTCCAATAACATCACTGTGAATCATGCAG
Organism: Miichthys miiuy; assembly: GCA_036365135.1. Lineage (NCBI taxonomy): Eukaryota > Metazoa > Chordata > Actinopteri > Sciaenidae > Miichthys > Miichthys miiuy. The sequence continues at coordinate 20,511,183 of CM071616.1, forward strand.
CAAGTGTTAATATATCATTGTTATGTACAAAACAGTCATTAGGATGTTCACACCATCCCATAGTGTGTAATTTAAGTTATCAATGGCCTTCTGACTAGATAAGATGACACAAGTGTAAACAGCTGTAATATTTCTGCACACAGTTTGCATAGAGGATGTATCAACATCATGTGTCGTGTTCCTGTATAAAAGGAAGATAGGTTTCAATGCATTATCTAAGTTTACACTCCCAACACGAAATACAAGCTTACAGTCTGTAACATAAAGTAATTCCTGTGATCAAAAAAGAGCAAGAAGAAGAGAAATCCTTCCAGAAATAGGTAACATAGTTGGTTTACGATGGCGTCATACTTTAAGACACTTTTGTCTTTATATAAGTTATGTGAGTCTATAAATACACCTAAAAACTAGATGAATCATAGACATGCAAGTCAGGTACATTGGATGGGGATCAAATGCCTGAAGGTGTGAAGTGAATCTGACTTATCTGTCTCATCCCATCTGGTACTGCTTTCTCCCCAGTGCATGCTGGGATAGTATTCACTCTGAGTCAATGGGGATAAAAGCAGGAAAATGAATTAATGAATGCAACTGATGTCTTTTGTGATCATGTAGAACATGAACCGTAAGACTGTCAAATGTTTCACCTCAGTTTAAACTTTCTGGCTCACTCTCTTTCCTCACCTTTTTAAGTATCGGTGTACTCAAGCTAGTGTTTTCAAAGCTAAAAGCGCGAGTGCGTCTTCTTTCGCCCTGTGTTTCTCACACATCATTAGCACGGTAAGACAAATTACTACATAGCCTAGGAGTAGGACTTTCCGCAGAGGAAGCAAGCCATTTAGATGTTTTTAGATGAGTGTGGATTCTCCAAAAAACAGCTGCTGCTCGTTCCTACGCACTTTGGATTTGTGTGTTTTGATCTCATGTTTGCCTGATGTGGCACCAGGCAGGAAATGAAGCCTGAGTCATCGCGGTATAATGTGTCGCTGGTTAAAAAATGAATCCTGGATACAACCAAAAAGTTTACCAAACGGATCCTTGGTATGTGTGAAATGTCTAACTTCTGGTCTGTGTGTGTGTTTTTTTTTTTTTCCTGCAGGGAGACACAGAGAAAGGACTGGAGATGAAAAAACTGGTGCTGTCTGGTTTCTTGGCCAGTGAGGAGATCTACATTAACCAGCTGGAGGCCCTGCTACTGGTGAGACACACACACACACACAGCACACTGCAAAAAAAAAAGTGTTTTCCACAAGCAGTTTGTGCAAATAATCACACTGGAGTGAAGATAATTTAACTCTCTCTTTAACTTTCTGACACTGACAGACATACTCTTTGCTTGGCTCACGTAGCAGCATACATGTTGCAGTGCTGCTGGTGTGTGTGTTGGTGCAAGCCTGTATGAATTAGTGGTTAATGGTCATACTGAAAACCGTACCACAGTTCAGCAGTTTCCTGAAACAGTAACTGTAACATGCTTCCCCATGCTAAGCCAACTATGTCATATCCTGCCGCTCTCAGCCACACATTGCACTTTGACCAACATCTATCAGTTTGCCATCAGATGCAACCTGAGCTACAAGCTACATATTGTTCAGTCGCAGTTACAGTGACCGTATAAACATGGTTTTAGTGAGCAGTAAGTCGCTGAGGTAAACAAAAGCTTGCATCAGTACAGGCAGAAATCTGTTCTGTTTCTCAGTTCCTCCTCTTTCAACCCACACTGACGAAGTCAATATAGAGATTGACCAATGAAGAGGTTGTTCCTATCCTCATCCACTTCCTCAGTCACTGAGAAATCATCTCAAACACACCATGTGAGAAGACCTTTCTTTTTGCTTTGTTACATTTTTTAAAATATTTTGGCAGCTCACGCCTCCAAATTAAAGGCAAGCCACAACTCGTGTGTCAGGTGATGTTTTGGTATTATGAACAAAATTGAACAAAATCTAGGGATCCTCTTATACTTGGATCTCTTCGTATAACGGCAAACTACAGTCTCGTATTGACACCTGAGGAGGAAACTCTATTGTATTAAGACACAAACCACATCACTGTGCTTCAGAAAGACAGAGACCACTGTTACACTGTGGCTACAAACTTAGTTTAAATAGTATTCTTCTCATCTGCTTTGGTAAATACCCCAAATAAAAATGGTAATAGAAAGGGTCTAACACAGATATAGAAAGGTGATCCACAAGATGCAGATGGTGACCCAACTAGAGACCCTTCTGGACCCATAAACACTTGCATAATTCATTTCTTTTAAGGTGTGGTGTGAAAAAACATGTTAGCCCATGTTATTATTAGCAGTGGGTATGTATGGCAATGAAAATCGTTGCAACTATGCAAGACTGTTGATTAAATAGTCCGAAAAGTTGGGCATGTTCAGAGCTAGAATCTGATGAGACACAATTCTCGTTAGCCCTGTCGCTCACATTAGCAACTACCACTGACTTTTAGCATTCACAACTTTCTTCAGTCTTTGTCCCAACTTTCTTTTTTAACGCGTTGCTTGCATCCAATTCAAAATGGGCAATTACCCAAAACAGTTTCAACATTTGATAAGTTTTCTTTTGTGCTGTTTTCAGTTTAATATGGGGTTTCATTGTTTTGCACATCATCGCATTTCACACATTGTCCCAGCTTCTTTTGTAAACAGGGTTGTAATATCTGCGATACTATGTGCAAACTTTATTGTGCTGAGCTCAGAATGAACTGTTGCTTAAACATGCAGACACACCCTTCCTCAACCGAGAACACTCACTCATTCAGGTGGCTTATTATTAGTAACAATTTAGATACTGCCTTTTATATTCGCTGACTTAATTCAAAAAGTATAAAAGGCCATGTGTCACTTTTCGCACTGCCTCCATAATCACATGATGGAAATTCATTCACCTCGACATTTTTGTCAAACCTGACGAGAGCTTTTCAGCTTCATGCTTTGCCATCTTATATTGAACACTCCGGGGGCGTCGAGTTGTGCGTCTGCAGCCATTGTCAGTGCGTTTAAAAAAAAATGAGCCAGCCTGTCTGATCGGCCTTCATCCGATCCCTGCAATCAGTGGGAGACTGAGTCATCATCAGCCTGAGAGGACTTTTGCTTCCATGATGTAAAAGCCTTTCTGTTTTCACTGTAATTCAGCCCCCACCACCACCACCACCATATCCACCATGTCCACTCCACACATAACTATGATTAACTGAGTTGGCGTGCAATCTGGCTGGTCAGAAAAAAAGTCACCCAATTGCAGAGCAGAGAGGCTACGATTACACGCTCATCACTGGGTGACACATAGCACGTAGCTTTTTTTTTCCAGGCTTAATTACCAATTAATTGGTCCTAATTGTACTCGCTATCAAAGCCTGCTCTTAACTCTCAGATTAGACACAAACTCAACACGTTTTCTTGGAGTTTGTGCGTAAATTGAACATTGTGCCACAATAAAACGCAGATATGAACATGGGAAACAATCGTACAATACAATCATGAACTTAAACTTGACAAGAAGACACGTTCATTGATTTCCAGTTCTTCACACTGTATATTTACCGTAGTTAACTTTTGGTGAAGATGCTTAGGGTTGGTCCTTGGTAGCTGTCCACTGACTCAGTCCGTTCTCTCTGTCTCTCTTATTATCCAGCCCATGCGTCCTCTGAAAGCCACAGCCACAACCTCACAGCCGGTCCTGACCATCCAGCAGGTAGAGACCATCTTCTACAAAATCCAGGACATCTTTGAGATCCACAAGGAGTTCTACGACGCCCTCCTACCCAACATCCAGCAGTGGGACGAGAAGGTCACCGTGGGACATTTGTTCCAGAAGCTGGTGAGTGGGCCCAGAAATGACACTGGGTGGGTTATTTTCCCCCCTCTCCATCATTTGCAGGGAACATGTAAATGAGTGTTAAATGGAGAATTGTCAGATCTGTACTTGTGAATCACTCCTCTAAATCAGACCGTGTGAGCCTAAGTGAGTGTGAGTGTGTGGCCTCGTGTCTGTGGTCTGCAGCCTCCGATCTATCAAGCTGTCTTATTTGCACTGGATTACGTTGCTCAAGCAGGCTTTCTCAGTACATAATGTAACAGCGTCATTGTTATGTGTGTGGATGTGCCTGTGTATGAAATTAGCGAGTGCTCCAGGCCTCAGCTAGTCTCAGAGCGAGTTAGTCCTTCTGCGTTGGATCATTACGTTGTCAGATTTGCAGCGGATAATGTAATTTGAACCAGGCTTCTCGGCACATAACATACTGTAAGAGCATGTGCGTGTACAGTGTAATATGTTTTAGATACTCATTACTTTGTTTGGCTGATGCAACACGCTGTAATAGAGACTTTCAGTTGAGATGTAAGAAACTGGACTTCTGGTCGGAAAAGTAAATCCACATAGAAATTTAATTTCCGAGCTAATGCCCGTTTAGTGTGTAAAATCTGTCAGTACAAAATTGTTAACTTCAGTGGCCAATTGAACAATTTGAATGTCATTTAGTGCTGAGAGCAGTAGTATGATTTGAAGTAAATAAAACCGGTGTCCTGTCAGGTCACCATGAGTACGTCTCACTGTGGGCAGACGGCGGCAGAATATTGTGGTTTATTTTCCTGGACTGGAAACTAGACCGACTGACAAACTCTCCATTTAGAAAAGTGGCAGTGAACTGCTGTAAGCCTCTTCTACCTGACAGTAACAACTCAGCTTTGCTCCAAAGATGCAGAACAGAGTGTTTTAATTGTTTTTATGATTATTCTCATAAAATATAGAAGCCATTAACAACTTTTATTTTCATAGTGTTCAAATTATTTGCCACCCTGCTGTTCACTGTTATTGCTCTTTTACGGCTTCATTTTCTGATATAATTTTAAAAAGATAATGAACAATAAATTCTTCATCACTCCACAGCAACACATATCCTGTAGCTATCGGAGATTAGTAATTAATAAACTGATAGAAAACATAGCCGTGTATCATAAAACTAATTTAGTTTCAGCTACTTCTTCAGTTTTAAAAGACGTGGTACAGTATCAGACACACTGCCAGTAAAGAGGAATGGACAGTGTATCTGTGATGAGTGTGGTGGCTCTGGCCGCCACCATGTTGGCCGTCCTGCCTCCTCCTCCTCCGGGCCAATCTAAAAATTGGCAAATACGTGGATCATCGGTGGTCCTAAGGTGAGCCGAACGATGCCTGGGTGCTCAAACAAGCCACCCATAAGGGCACCTTACTGTCTATTGAAGTGGCCACGCTGTTAATTATGCATAACTTTAAGCCTTGATATAATTTGAACAGGTGAGTTCTATAAAAATTCACCCTCAGTACAGTTGTCATGAACGGGGAAATTAGCTATAGAGACTAAAACAGTTTTTTGTACCAGGCTGTAAACATGTTTATTTCTGCTGTGAAGTTGGACATATAACATGGGGACTTATGGAGACTGACTCGTTCTGTAGCCAGCCTCAAGTGGACATTTGAGGAACTGCAGTTTTGGCACTTCACTTCACAGCCATGGAGGTTGCCACTTGATCAGGCATTAGTATTGCCAAGCTTAGATACGTCTGATATGTTTATGAGAACTGGTATGTTGTTTTTAAAATCTCCCTTTCAAAAACACAATATCCAGATAAATATGATTAACTTAATATGAGATCACTGATTAAATATGTCCCATATTCAGCTTGTGCCATGTTTTGGGATCTTAGGAGATGTAATTTAATCGTGCTAATGAGCTGTGAGTTAATCAGATGTTCCATTATGAGAGATCCTGTGACAGTGTGCCAAGTCACTGTTGTTTTGACTGGAGCACAAAAGTTGGCATTGACTGTTATTCTTGTACACTTATTTGCGACGATATTTCCTTTTCTAAATCAGTTTTTATGTAGATAAAGTTATGCTGAAAAAAAATGACCTAATGCATCAGACAGGTTTGGCCTTATAGTGATGCACACCTCAGAGCTTACTACTTTTGCCCAATGAGTTTCAAAACTTCTCCTGAAAGTCTGCGGGGCTGAACTTTGTGATGTATTTAAGAGAATATTTAATGAAACATTCATTTAATAAAAGACTATTGAACATTCAGAGGAGGAAACTCAGGAAGATTGATTGGAAATGCTCTCAGCTTATGTTTAGTAGCAGAGGAAATGAACAGAGCTCTCGTGTAGAGATGTAATTCTGTTAGTAGTTTAACAGAACCCCACCCACCCCCCAGAGTCGCACCACCAAGTGACACCTATTAGTGTAGTCATCAGCTCCCATCTGTGCCGCGTATATGCGTACATGGGCATGTCATGTGGCAACTAAACATTTAGTCAGAGTGGCAGTGTGAGAGTACAGATGGCAATGTAATTAGCTGGTGTACTCCCCACTGCTCCTCGTCAGCAGCATGAAGGCCACTGGAGCAACACAGAGGGACAGAGCTATAGAAAGCAGACAGCCAGGGAATAAAAGCCAACCACAGTTCTGACTTTTCTCACCTCTTTCAGACAAGAAAAGGAGCTCAGCTGCCTCCTGTGACTGCCAGGACTGCATTTGACTAACCAAAGTCCCTGGAGGCATTAAGGGAATGGTTTAATTTTTTGTACAGTCATGGTGCCGAAAAGCTTTTTGGCTAATAAAAAACACATTTTTAACACATTTAATCACTTCTCAATGATAACCTTTTTAGCATCATGCTAGTCGTGTGGCTCTTTAGATGGCAATGTTAGTTGGTCTGTTGGTCCACCAGACTGAAATATCGCAACAACTATTAAAATGATATTTTATATAGACATTTATGTCCCTCTCATGATGAATTGTAATAACTTTGATGATCATTTAACATTTGATCTAACCCCATAATTTGGTTTATGACCTAATAATGTAAAACTAATGACATTCCCGTCATCCTCAATTGTACTTTGTTATTACTGCTAATTAGCAAATGCTAACGTGCTAGATTAAGATGGTGAACGTGGTAATCATTACAGCTTTACATCAACATTTTAGCATCCTCATTGTGAGCATATAACATGCTTATGTTTGTATTATGGTGTGCTTACAGTAAGTACAGCCTCACAGATATGCTAGCATGGCTACAGACGCTTAGTCTTGTTCATCCTTGTCCTCAGGACTCAGATTTTAGGTCAGGATTGTCTCACTCTCACAGATTTATTTTATAAATTATGCTGTGGCTACACAGAGGCTGGCTGTTTTCATTTGAGAGTATTGTGGGTGAATCTCCCTGTTTTGATTGTACTTGCATGCACGACTGACTAAAAGTTTGAGATCAAACAAATTATTTCAGCAATAGGAAGAACTGTTCTGAACAACAGTGTGCAGCAGAAATAATAGTTGATTGTGCAGTAGGTTTGTATGCTGGCATTTCAGTCTGCAAGTCAGTCAGCTGTAGTAAAGCATGGACAGAATACAGATATCTATAATTAAATATTCATCATGCTGATGCCAAAATACTATCTGACTGGAAAAGTACAGAAATGATTGACTAATAATAATATTTTTATGGATGTAGCAGAGTTTATGTAGTGCCGGGGCATACAAAGCAAAAACAGAAAGCCAGGCTACAATAGAAAAGCCAGACAGTATGACAGGATTACATGATTTATGTTGGTAATGTTGCGAACAGGCTGTCCTAAGGCTTGGATGTGTACAAAGAAGAGTTATTAGACTTCCTTGGATCCCAGTGCCACCAAACCCAGCCTGTGATACAGCTCCTTAGGTTTTGTTTTTCTTGTACTGATCATAACCATATGATTAGTGCTGAAACAGAGCGAGGCGTCCTCTAAAACGAAATTAAAAAAACATCAAAACAAGTCTTGGAGAGCTGCAGAAGATATTTATGAAACATGGTTTGGAATGCAGCTTTTTGCTATCCAATGTGTCAGTGAGGATTTAAATTGTCTTCAGGCAGTTTTATCAGCAAGAAAGGGGCTATTTCTAGTCAACACTAAAGTACAGTCCCCCCTCTCTCACTTTGTTTCCTCCCTCCATCTTCTCCTTCCCACCGCCAGTCTGAAAACACAAGCTGTTGTTTTCCCACCCGTCACTTTGGCCTGTGATCTGGTTACTTGAAGTGGAGGCACTATGTTTGAGACGTTGGACAGTCAGAGCTGGAGCAGGAGATGTTTCATACTGGTCGCAGTGTGTCCAAGCAACACGACGAATCAGTGAAATAACATGATCGCGTCATTGTGCTTGGTTTGTACTTTCCAGCCAAGCTGCCAAGTCAAAATTGTCTATCTTTGGAAAATCAGTGATCCACGTCGTAGTTTCTCCACTCCGAGGTTTTGGTTTGACTTAACTGAGTCTCCAATTATGATGAGATGATATACAGACAGTGGCACTTGATGACTATATCACAACATAACTATTATTATTTTCTCCCTCATCTGTTCCCATGACGGGTTTATTGATCAATGTATGTCACATGAGGACGGATGACTCTCACATTCACACTCTAAAGGGGAAGTGGAGAGCGAGGAAATGAAAACAGGGGAAGGAGGAATTTAAGGACAAAAGTAACAAGCCTTACTCATTCACCCTATTCAGCTGAATCCAATCTCATTGCTTTAATAGAATGCAGTCAGCTCTTCAGCCAGGCCATTCAAGCATAGCTGTAGCTGGATGCATATTCATGCACTGCTGGTCTGCAGCTTGAGTTACAATGCACATATAGTGCAGCAGAGAGAGGGGCTGTTAATGAAAGGGGCGAGGGAAGAGAAAGTGAATGTGGTTCATTCTGGAGGACTGCACGATGCCACCGGTGGAGTGGCATTATGGGAATATGATTAGTGTGTGTGTGTGTGTGTGTGTGTGTGTGTGTGTGTCCACTTCAGGCAAAATACTGATGGTAATAGAAATGAATTCATCTGCCTCATCTGCCAGAGCTGCATGCATAAGTATGGATGTGATATTTGAAGGTGGATGCAAGTACTCACTCCACTCTATCATGTTGTCCGAAACAGTAAACCAGTTGCTCATCATCTAAGACAGCTTCATCCCACCATCATCGTCTCACACCAGCTCGTTTCCCCCCCCGTGTAATGCCTCTTATTTTCTTCTCACATGCCACCAGGCCAGCCAGCTGGGAGTGTACAAGGCCTTTGTGGACAACTACAAGGTGGCGCTCGAGACGGCGGAGAAATGCAGCCAGGCCAACATCCAGTTCCAGAAGATATCTGAGGTGAGTTCATCCTCCAAAGACGATGGCAGGATGTGAGGAAGACTAATAATGCTGCATGTGGCATTTTAACACCATTAAATCAGTCATTTTTAGACACCAGCATTATTACCATAAATGCCACAGTTGCTGAGAAGCTTGGCAGAATGTAATTTTAAGTACTTTGCCACAAGGCTGGATTTCAGTGTCAACTTTAATTGCTCTCTGACACAAGTGCTTGCTGATTGACAGTGCAGAACATGTTTTAAACTTAACTTAAAAATCAGCTGCTATATTTAGGTTTGCTTTATATTTTGTTTGACTATAATTGTTTGGTCTTAAACCATCACGTTGATCAATCCTCTTCAGTAACGTTAGACGCACAGAGGGGAAGCAAGGCGAGCTGAAACATCCTCTTTTTGGCAGGAAGCAGCAGTGTTTATGGGAAATGTGGTCTTAATTTGAGGAACAGTAGTTTAAAGCACAATTCAGAGATGTGTTGATGTTAACAAACACCTGGCACATTTCAGCTCATTAGTGTCTGGACTGATGAGCAGCGCGTTTCCCAACAGAAGGTTTGTACGACTGTGTGTTTAATGTGCATCAATGCATAGTCACAGGAAGGTGGCTATATTTAGTGTTGAGAGTTGATGTGGAGGAGCTGCGCTAAAAATCCTCCTGATTACTTTGAAGGTGTCACAGATGTTAATTAAGAAAACAGCTGTGACAGAAGAGGCTCCTGATAGTCTTGATATTTCCAAATCACCTCTCATGTCCTTGTTTTCATGCTAGCTAGAGGCAAAATATTAATTACAGTAATACCTGACCACCATAAAACTTTAGAAAGCATAGTCAGCTTTAATTTTGAAATATAAAAACCTCCATTTCCTGTTTGGCTTCTTATCACTTACTGCTCAATGCACAGGACATGTGCATTGTCAAACTTTCATGGACTGGTAACATGAAAAGTTACATTAATGTGCACATGTAATATGTCAGATTATGCCTGCTTATGGTGGGAATTGTTGGATCTCTGTAAATTATATTATAAAGAGCAACATGACAACACCATGTCATAACCAGGCGTCATCCTCCGTGGCTGTGAAGTGCCAGAAAGTGCAGTTCCTTGAGCAACCACTTGAGGCTGGCTATAGAACGAGTCAACCTCCATAAGTCCCCATGTTAAAATGTCCAACTTCACAGCAGAAATAAACATGTTTACAGCCTGGTACAAAAAACAGTTTTGGTCTCTATAGCTAGTTTCATCGTTCATGACAACTGTACTGAGGGTGAATTTTTATAGAACTCACCTGTTCAAGTTATATTAAGGCTTAAAGTTATGCAGAATTAACAGCGTGGCTGCATTGATTGACAGGTAGGTGCTGTTACAGTTGGCGTGTTTGAGCACCCAGCCGTCATTCAGCCCGCCTCAGGTCCACTGATGATCCACGTCTTTGCAGATTTTTAGATTAGCCGTGAGGTGGCAGAGGCAGGACTGCCAAGATGGCGGCTTCAAAACGGACAAAATCTACATACAACAGAGAACATAACTGAACGTTTTAGGGGTTTTAATCCTCTTAGTATCATTTATATTGTGCTGTAAAGATGTGTTGGTGTTTGTGAGTAGATTTTATTGTGAGGTAAACTTGTGAAGGTTAGTCTGTCCAGCCTCCTTCAGCTGGCTCAGTCTGCTGCAGTGACCCTGTGCTTCTTCATCAACCTCAGCCAAGCCTGTGTGTGTGTGTGTGTGTGTGTGTGTGTGTGTGTGTGTGTGTGTATAATTAATTAATTTGATCATTACACTCCTCTGTTTTCTTTCAGAACCTCAAAGTGAAAGGTCCTAAAGACTCCAAAGATTGTACCACGAATGTCACGATGGAAGGTAAATGTGTACGTGTGTGTGCACACACTTGTCTTGTGGTGTGTGTATTTGTGTGTGAGTGCGCATGTCCCTTGTCTTTGTGTGTCTGTTTGTGTGCGTGCATGTACATCTGTCTAGGCTGGCTTGCTGCTTTAAGACTCTCCACTACTGCCCCTTCTACTTCTGTATGCAGTGGCGGGCTTTGGGAGGCAAACTGGTGTGTGTGTGAGCACACACACACACACACACACACACACTCTCTCTCTCTCTCTCTCTCTCTCTCTGTCTCTCTCTCTCTCTCTCTCTCTCTCTCTCTCTCTCTCTCTCTCTCTCTCTCTCTCCCTCTCTCCCTCTCTCTCTGTGTCTGTCTCTGCCTGAGAAAGGAGGCAGTGAGCAGGAGAACGGAGTGAGGAGAGGAGATGAGGGATATGGAGGTGCTTCTGGTCCTCAGACTGTGTTGTAACTGCACATACGGTAACGACTGCATGATTGCGAGCTGCCGCCGTTCGATTCAGGAAACTTGTTGTTCTTGTTTTGCTTTTTTCCTCTGATTTTTGTGGACGTCAGCGTCGTCAAATCTTTGGTAGATTGGTAACATACCGTGTTTTCTGTGAAGTTGGGACAGTTATCAATTGATTGATTTGTTTGGACGCTCGTGATGCACAACTCATATGTGTCTGTTCATGAATTTGGACCTTTAAATGGAATTTGTCTTTTCCTGTATATATTTATGGCGCTGTAGCCCACGCACTGAGCTGATAAAATTAGTTTCTTTTGAAGCTTTGTCTGCTTGCTGTGTGGTGATCCTCTGGGATATGCCGCTCACTCCTGGAGACTGACTTTGTCTGTCATTTTTAACATCCAGATTATGAAGAGGACAGCAGTTTTTAGTCTTTATAAGGACTGCTTGCGCCAGACTGCTCCTCATAGAGAATACTTATCACCGGTGCATCGGAACAAGTCTGATCTGTATGTGAGTGTGTTTGTGTGTCTGTGTGAGGTACATGCTTTTACTCTGCTGGTGTCTTGCAAACTTGCGCTGTTAACTAAGGCAGTAGACCTCTTTCTGATGGGGGAAGAATGAAATACTGTGGGCTGTCTAAATTATGCAATGACATGCACACATGATGAGCAAATGGTGTGGCTTTGTCAGGCTGAGAGAGGGCGGGTGAGTGTTCATATGTCAATTATCAGCATGTACCTGTGAAGTGCATGCTAATTTATGCATCGTAAATGAGGAAGAACCCAAACATGCAGGTTCTTATAATCACACTTGTGTGTCGTCTTTACAACTGAGATTATATGATGCTAAACTACTACGTGATATGTCTGCTGACCCACGGTTAACTATGATAGTTAAGTAGCATGAGCTAGTTTAATATTCCCCTTTTAACAAATCAGCGTTTGTCAGCACCCAGGCCGGCTGCTTTGATTACTCTTTGTATTGCGGGTTCCTTAATTACCTGCCGAGGTAGTCGAGGGATTTCTGTAGCTCAACTCTGAAACTCACGCTTCCTCTTTCTCTTTTCCCTCCATATTTCTTCCTTGTGCTCTGTACTGGTTCAATATGATTTAGCCAGATGAACTGACGTGTGCTTTTTGTTTATGTTCTTCATTTTAAATAAGTCAGGCTTGTTTAAATATAGTAAAGCCCACTGTTTCATGTGCCTACCACCTCCTAATAAATGGATCCAAATAGAAACACAAGTACTAAATCAAACAAGCATCTGACATCCTGTTTTACATGTAAATGGGGACTTTTGCGCTGCACCGCTTACATTCCTTAATCCTTATATTTCCTCTCCCCTATCTTTATTTTCCCCTCCTCTGTCGCTCCATCCTCCACGTCCTCCTTCACGCCTCATGCCTGGCATCTGCAGCTGAACGTCTTGCCAAACACTGAGGGCTGAAAGCTGGCAGTCCCCACGTCCTAGCTGTAGACCCGTCCAGCGTGTGTGTGTTCTGCCTGGTCAAAGATTCACCCACATGGTCTATCCCCTCGTTAGCAAAGATGAACTATCTGTCCGTCAGCCAAATTGTCAAGGCGACCTTGAGAGCGGGACCAATCAGAGGAACCACGCCGTGACAGGTCATCGACTTCCAGTAATCCGCCTCTCACCGTCTGATCCCTCTCTTTCTCTCTCATCGTCCCTCGTCCTGACTCTTGAATGGACTTTGAACTTCGCTTCTGTCCTCCTGATGGGATGCTCCAAAAAAATCACACATTTATCCTGCATTAGTGCTGCAGACACTGAGGAGGTCATCATGCTCGTATATTGGATATGAGTGACCCGATAATTCATATATCTGCATACATAATTAGAAAGTGTGGGAGAAAAAAGTCAAAACAAACAGTTAAGGATGAGCCAAGTTAGCATATTTAGGTCTTAAAGGTGTCCTCTAGATTTCTGTAACCATTCAATGACCTTGTCTAGATGGAAATATCTCAACAAATTTGTCGAAAAGTAAAATTTGTCCAATTCTCTACGACCAAATACCTGCAAAATGAAGCGCCCTGGGAACAATATGCTTCAGTATCTTGCTCAGGAGCACCTCGGCTGTGCCCAGCAGGTAAACTGCTACCTCTCCAGCTACCAGCCCACCCTCCATGCTGGACATGAGGTGGCCATCCTCCAGTTCCCATGCCAAATCCTTAGAGAGAGATCTACTGGCGCCCACATCAGCATGTTGGCATCATCATTGTGAGCATATTGGCATGCTGGTGTTAGCTCAAGGTACCACTGTGCCTAATTACAGCCTCTCAGAGCTGCTGCCATGACACTTGTTTCCAAATAGAGCAATAGTGCAATAGTCAATACAGCTGTTGTACTGACTCACACCACCAGCTAACATACTCATAGGCAGTGCTAACTTAAATCTATGATGCTTTCCTAAAGTGCCTGTACTCGAGGTGAATACAAACCTGCACACGCACACATAATTGGAGGTGTTCCCAGCCCTCGTAGTCGATGCAGGGTCCTCAAGTTAATCCTCCTGGAGGTAGCGGTATTGGTTCAGTGAACCAGGACCATTGATGGAGGCTGTGGTATTAATGACCAAAGGGTGGAGAAACTTCAAAGAGCATCAGCAAGGCCCTCTAGAAGATTCTCTTTGGTCTTATACAGTAGCTGAGTGTGTGTGTGTATATTTGAGCATATGAGAGTGAGTATAGAGTCTATATAGTTTAATATGACAAGCCTTATCAGCAGATCCCTGTAGGTTTCTGCTTTCGCTCTTCAATTTCTTTTAGTTGAATACGGAGGCGAAAAGAAAGGACTTAAAAGTGTAAGAACAGAGGGAAGGAGGGAGAACATGTGTGTGCGGCTGAAGGCAGCCACGTTGAATGGTTTAAACAGATAATTGTAACACGCGAGGGGAAGCGTAGCACTGTTTTTTTACCTCTCTGTGGGAGCATGGTCTCTCTGTGGCGACCTGCCCTGCATACAGAAGGCACATCACTTCTCTCTGTTTCACTTGGCTTGCTTTTTCTTCCCCTCGGTTTAAAAATCACTCGCTGTAAGTCTCACTCTATAATAAATGGAGATTAGTTTGATCACTGTGTGGAACATTGTCAGCTGGATTTCAGATTTCTATGCCCTTGTGGATCTGGTTTGTTTTTATTGCGTACCCTTAGGTTTTTTTCTCTCTTTGAGTACACGTACAGAGCGACATTATTGTAATTTTTTTTTACAATACTTCGTGACACCGGTGGCGTTATTATTTTGAGACCTCGAGACGATTTTGGCATTTCATTATATGACTAGAAACTCAGAATAAAAGTACTCTCTCCCTCCAACCTCCCTTCTCTTTTTATACATGTATACATGTGTGTGTTGCCTCTTATTCATCACTCCCTAGGGGTTCTTACATCTGCCATCTTGCCTGCCGCCCATCTCCCCTGTATGATTTTTTTTTTTTTCCCCTCTGTCCTATCTGTGGGAGTTTCTCACTGCGAGCTGTCATATATGTCAGACCTGCTGCTGTTCACACCACCTCAGCAGCAAAGCCATCCCACAGGGAAACCAGCCAAGTGTGGTGCTTCAGACTTAAACTGTGATTCAGAGACAAGAGCAGTGCCATTTGGACACGTGTCTGTCTTTTTATATGTATTTATATATACGTTTATTTGTGATGTTTATGTTTCTCTGAAAGTCCAGTGTGCAGGCAGGCTGCAGTTTACCTAGTAGCAGCTTAAATATGCAGTGGAAGGCAACTGTTTGAGAACCAATAGGAGGCTGCAGCAGCAACCCTGTAGATGGACTGCATGTTAAGCAGCCTGTGTGTGTGTGTGTGTGTCCATCGTGCATCATGCAGTCACAAACTGCTGCATTCTCTCACCTTCAATCTGCAGAACAGCACACAGACAGTCATATATGTATGTATATATATATATATATATGTACTGTAAATGTATATTATCCTCTATTGATCCCCACATGGACGCTGTCGCATTGCGTGCTCCTTGTCACAGGGAGGTCAAAGGTCAGGGTCATCTTCAGGTGTTGCTAATAGATCGTGTAGCTGTGTGGATGCTTGTTGTCATTAACCTAAGAATCATCATCGGGCCGACTATAGGTGCTACGTTTAACTTGGTGTGAGCTGAGCTGAGTGTTTGTCCTTGTTCGAGCACTGTAACTGTATCTGTGTGTGTGTGTGTGACTGAGTGTATAGACATGTTTGTCAGTGACACTGACTCTGATCTCTTCTCTCCCCACAGCTCTCCTTTACAAGCCGATTGACCGCGTTACCAGAAGCACTCTGGTCCTTCATGTGAGTACACAGGAAATGATTTAAACTGCTGCTGAATTTTCTAAATGTTATTTATTTTATAAGCTCTGTTCACTTCCGCTGTATCGGTGTGGATGAGGTTTTCTGCAATGATTTAATAAGATAGATTGCCTTCTGTTTTCTCAGGATCTCAAATTAATTATGTTGTTATCTCGGGGAAAACAAAGTTTTGTTATCTTTTGTTATCTTTCTTATCTTAGTTTTTCCACACAGCAGCCGAGTGCTGAAGGTCAAAGGCTGTTTTTTTTTTTTGTTGTTTATCGCAGCGTCTTCTCAGCCTTAATAAGCCTACTGTACCTCTTTGACTGAAGTAGTACCTCTTTGAATCAAGTGGAAAGTGCCAATCAAGCAAGCAGAGGTGCCTGGATGTGTGTAATTAAGATCCAGGAGTGCATTGCATGAATATGTTTGCATAAAACTGTCAGAACAACGAGATGCCCGGTGCGTCCAAAGCTAGTGTGCATGTGTGCACAAAGGTTGTGTTCCTGTCATCCATGCAAATTAAGAGGCGGTGTTTGTTTTTGAAGATAGATGCTTCTGTTGTCAGCCGTCCTGTTCATCACTCTGCTCCTGCTCACTGATGAGAGCAGCTTCAATGAAAACAAGGAAATGAGATTTTTAGAGATTACTTTGTGTTAAATAAGAACGCTGTGTTTGTGCAGTATTAAAGAAGAAGACAAAATTAAATCCAACTCCTGCTTATGCTAGATGAATTACTGTTAGAAGGTTAGTAGACTGTTTTATAGCGCCAATGTCTGTGCTAAAGTGTTATGTATTCTAGCACAGACCGTGACTGTATGCGTCCATGTAACCTGCCGTATCTGTGCATGTCTCACAGGACTTGCTGAAACACACACCTAAGGACCACCCGGACTTTCCGCTCCTGCAGGATGCCCTGCGGATATCTCAGAACTTCCTCTCGTCCATCAACGAGGAGATCGATCCCCGCAGGACTGCCGTCACGACGCCCAAGGGAGAGGTGTGTGTGCGTGTGTGTGATCACGTGTAGTTAAGTATGAATGAAATTACAACTTCGAGCTACCTTGTGATTACCTACGACAGCAGTAGATGCTCTCCAGTTTTTCCCTTTTAGCTTGTTAATGCAAAAGCAAGAGCCTAATGTATGGATAATTGACTTTTAAGTTACTGTAGGTGCTGTGTCATCCGGTGCAAAGAGAAAACAAACTGCATGTAGGGAGGCAGCCCGTGATAAAGCTCTACATGCACCCTTTGACTTATTGTTTGTGTTTGGAGTACATTTTAGTAATCTGCATAAAACCTTTTCAAAATTAAATTTAGCCTCATTTATAGAACAAATTTTATACAATTACAAGTGCCTTCCAACAAGTAAAACGTATGTTTGTGTTCAGTGTATTTCACCAAAAACACTCTCGGGCTCACAATGAGCAGTGGATAACATTCCAAACATTGTTGTCCCTTGTCAAAACCTGGCGCCTACATTGCCCACAATGCGGCTCTGCCATAGACAGTTTGACTTTATCAGCAGTGTGTATGTGTTGGTGGCACAACAAGAGTTGACATCTAAATTTTCTCTCAGGCCCGTCAGCTGGTGAAGGACGGCTTCCTGGTGGAGGTGTCAGAAAGCTCCAGGAAGGTTCGGCACGTCTTCCTCTTCACCGATCTGCTGCTCTGTGCCAAGATGAAGAAGACGTCCGTAGGGTGAGTCCAATTTATCTTTTCCTCTCAGTGCAGACTGTCAAAACGGCCTGTTTACACCAGAGACGTTTGAATGCACTCAACTCTTCAAGGATTATCCTCTCCACGCTTCTATCTGTGTGTCATTCGTTTTGCCTTCCACGTCAGCAAGTCAGCCCCCCGACAGTGAAACAGAAAGGATGACACCGGCACTTTACAAAAGACCCTGTCACTCTGTGTGTTCCCGGCTCTGCAGAGCAGGAGGCCTTTTGAAGCCTCACTAACAGAGAGAAAGACTAGCTGGCATTTTGCTGCTGGTATCCTAAAAAGTAGAGGAGAGTATACACTGTGAATGGAGGTGTGTGTGTGTGTGTGTGTGTTTCAGGAAGCAATCTGTTTAAGCTCGTGCGAGTGTGATGCTACATCTAACGGCGTGACACACGTCCATCGATTAAGTGTCACATCTACGGGATTGCCTGTCGCTTGCTTCGTCAGCGTGGAGCCCGCTGTTAACCTGATTGGATCTTATTTTGGTTGACATTCACCGTTCGTCTGTGTCATTTGCAGCCACCCCTCACTTGGAGGAACACGCAGCGTTGCCATAGCTACCAGTCCTGTAAATCAGACTATTATGGTCTGGGGTTTTATCTCAGCCTACCGCCTACAGGCACACACACACACACACACAAAGATGAAGCAGAGCAGCCATCCAGAAACTCAATCACCTTTGGTTAAGTCACTGAGGATACGTAATCCCATTGTGTCCTCTGATTATCTCACTGCTATCATGTTGGAATTCATACATGGACTCCGCCACCACATGTTCCACTTCCTGAGTTTTCTTTATGTATATTCTGAAGGACTAGGACACTGGCTATGATTACATATTCATATTCTCCTCGGTTAAATGAGCCCACCCTTTCTTTGGTGTGTAAGGGTGTGTTTAAGTGTAACCAGATCAGCAGGAAGCGGCGCGGGGAGCGCACTACATGGAAAATGAATGGACGGTCTGTAAAACTGAGAGATTTCCCAGAAGACCACCGAGTATTGAGACACAAAGGGTTTGATAATGGAGGAGGAGGGACAAGAGATGGCTCCGAGCGCTGTGAGATGAATGTACTTGGATAACAAAGAACTGAATAGCTCAGCTTTCTTGTGCTGCTATGAAGCTTGAAAATCCAAACTACACAAACCAAAAGTGAATTAGGTGTTATTTTCGTGGTGGCTGAACAAATGTGTATCATTCAAGTTGAAGTGCACGTATGGAATAAAGTCCTGCGCACAAATATACTGTGGATTCATCGGCATTTGCAGTATTGAATAGTTTTTCCACATCAGAACACGTATGGTCCATCTGTGTACGGCCAACAGAAGCGCACAATAATCTATTTTAAACTTTTCGATGCTCTTAAATTAAGATTTTGGCCGTAACATAAGATATGAGACGGTCTCTCATTATCTGGCTGCTCAAATTCGTCTGATGAAGGTGTCGCACTGGTAATGAGTTAACTGCGAAGCACCCGGGAATACTAATGAGAGTCTCATTAGTGACAGTGGACATCAATCTTCTGGATGTAACGATGTGCTGAGCGTGCATCATTTTCATTTATTTAGCGCTGTGACTTCATGAATAGGCTCAAAATGGTTTGTTATTTTGATGTTTTCAGATTGTCACGTTTGAATAGAAAAGTAATACATATGTCTTCACTGCCTTTGTTCTGTTGATCTTTTTAGATTTGTGCCTTGGTGACTCTAAAAAAGAAAGAGGATTTATTGTATCCTTCTTTGACTAACTGTGTTTCTTATTCTCCTTCTGTATTTCTGCATCCTTCCATCCTTTCCCTCCCTCCCTCCATCTCCAGTCGCCATCAGCAGTACGAGTGCAAGTGGTACATCCCTCTGGCGGACTTGACTTTCCAGACCCTGGACGACTCCGACTCCTGCCCCAGTATCCAAGTCCTGCCCGAGCACGAGATCGAAGAGATGAAGATTAAGATCTCAGTCTTAAAGAGTGAGATTCAGAAAGAGAAGGTAATCCTGTTTAATGTAATGTGTTACTTTGGCTTAGTTAGTAAGTTAGTGTGGGTGTTACACTGAGACAGAGGAGTGACACCACTGTTCAAGTGTATTAATGCAAAAGAAAGAAGCAAGTGTAGGTTTGAGGCCCATCCAAAGCCTCTGAAGGCAAATATACTGCAGAAAATTCATTTCATAGAAAATGTCGTCATTTACCACAGAATAACAGCTCACTGAGTCACTGTAACTTGTCTTTGGTAAAACAGGTCAAGTTCTTCATACCAGAGCAGTTGCTAATTAGTTATTTTTAAGACTAATGTCTATTTTTAAGATAAGTGGAGATGCCGGCTGGGCTACTGACCGGGCCATGGCACTCAGATGAAGCTGCCTATCAAGCCAGAGGGGGGGGCACCTAATGTAGGTTAGCATAGTAGATAAAATGTAGCTACAAAACTGGGTCAGGTCACAGAGTATCTGGCAGTTTAAAGGTTCAGTAATTTATGACGGAACAGCCTAGCGCCCGCCTGAAAGGCGTGGAAATGTGAAATCCAAACTTGTACAATCTAGATCCTCAAACTGTGAAAAAACATGAAACTCAGAACAAAAACTTTCCCTTTTCTGATGTAAAAGTAAAAAAATGTTCTTATCAATCTCCAAATTCTTACTTTGTGTGCTGCGTCACACTTGCTGGCATTTCTCCTCTATTCTTATCAGCGCTGAAACAATTGCTTAGTGACATAGTTTGGAAAAAAAGATGCTACAAGCGTCCAACAGTTACAAGTATGTACACCCCCGCACCTTCAGGAGCAGAGAGTTCCTGTTATTCCCCTCGCACAGTGTAAAAGTGGCACACCCGGGGCACAGCGAGTGACCGCGTCTGGTATTTAGACTCCGAGGACGCCAGTGCAGCGAGAGATTCAGCTGATTGTATTCAGCCTCTCTGACTCATGGCTTCCTGGTGAATGCTGAGAGGGTGTGTGTATTTGTTTTCCTTCAGTACTGACAAGAAGCTGAGGTCCTTGAATTATATATCAAGACTCTCAGAGCACAGCTCTCACTTTCACAAGCTTATTCACAGTCTTTCCTGGAAAACAGAGAATCAGAAAAATTATTCTATGAACCTATACTGTGCTGATAAAAACTGAAAACAGCAGTGACATAAATCATATCTATTTTCCGTAAACTAGGCACTAAATTAACATCAGCATCCCTGCTCCATTTAGTGTCAGTTCCAGCACTAAATCAGATTCTACACATCTGTTTTTCTTGTTTGTGTTTGTAGAAAGCGCCGAAGGGTCAGAGTCGCGTCGAGCGTCTGAGGAAGAAGATGAACGAGCAGGAGTCGTGGCTGCTCCTGCACTCCCCGACCATCCCCTTCCGCATCCACAACAAACACGGAAAGGTGATCAGCTCGTCCCATCCTGTCACTTTCAGCATCCGTGTAGCTGCAACGCTCAGATCTCACCACTAGATGGAGACGTGTTGCTGTCTAAAGAGTCCTCTGTGTTAAATAGATTTAGATTTTCAAAATAAAATCTTCTGACGGTCATATATTTGAGGTTTTTAGATACTTTTCTACTCTCTGTATAAAATCTGCTTCACTTAGTTAAATTCTTGTTATCTTTTAGTGCAGAGTTGATGTCCTTGATGTGTTTAACAGTGTTTTTCTGTGTATGCAGAGCTACCTGTTCCTCCTTTCTTCTGATTATGAGAGATCAGAGTGGAGGGAAAGCATCCAGAAACTCCAGAAGAAAGGTAACACAGACTATTGACTGTTTCTGTTCTTAAAAACATTGTGTTCTTCATCTTAAAGTGGTTTAAAACCACTTTTTACACACTGTACCACAAGTGAAAGTTTGTATCCGTGTGGTTGCTGTGTGTTTTTCAGATCTCCAGGCGTGTGTTTTAAGTTCTGTCGAGCTCCAGGTCCTGACGAGCTCCTGTTTCAAACTCCGAACAGTCCACAACATTCCTGTCACCGGTAACAAAGACGGTAAAAAACACTCAGGCACAATATCTTCTTTATTCCTGCCCTGTTATGTTTGGACGCTTTGTGCGTTTTCTCTTGCTTTCTCCTTTTTTCCCCCCACAAACACTCACACAGTCTCCCAGTGCTCCTTCCTCTCCTCTCTGCTTTGAGTTTAAATTCAAACACAAAAAGCGCCTATTACACTCTCAGCACTAAAAAGCCACATAATGAGTGGGGGGGGGCAGCCTTGCAGGAGAGAATCTAGGTTACAATATGTTTCTCATCTAACTTGTAGCAGTCAATGCCATGCAGTGTGTCGGCGGTGGCCTGCTCCTATATGTTTGTTTTTGCTCCAGATCTCCACGTTGCACCGCTTTCAGAGGCTGGTGGTGACATTAAAGCCATCTGGTCGACCTACTCTGATCCCCCCCCCTTCCCCAAACGGCACGAGGGTCTCTGCATTCACATGAGCACACAATACACAACACACAACCACAGAGGTGACAGAGCGTTCAACACACTGAAAGGCACACTGTCTTAATGTTTCTCACATCGTACAGAAAAAAAAAAATTCATGTTTGCTTCTTATACAATCGCATCTCTATGCAACTGAGCCATTATTTTGACATCCAATACCTCTAAAGTGGCGATCAAAGGGATTCTTGCTTTTTATTTAAATGTTGTATTCTGGTGAACCTCAAGGGAAACAAGAAGTCACCGCCGGAGTGCTCTGTTCTCTGAACTTTTTCAGATGTGAGCTGAACAGTGAAGTATAGTACTGTGACTTTTTTGTTTTATTTTAGGAAACTTTTTTTCTCCTCTTTATTTAAACATGTATTTGTTTTAGATTTAAGTTTAAAGCTTTAGTCACACACTCTTCATACAGTTTAATTCAACCACACAAGCTGTGATGATGACGATGACGATGAGTGTGAACACAGCTTATTTTAGGCTGTGTTCAATCAACCGATCCTTCAATCCGCTCTGGTTTACACATACCTATTACATCGAGGAGGGATTTTATTAAAAACAGATTACAAGGTCTATTAAGGTCACCAGAACATATCTTAAAGATGATATTGGATTTGGATTTGTCTCAAAAAAGTTAAGAAAATGTTACATTTTTCCAGTTGTTCCAGTTTGTTTTTTACCTGCTTTATTGCAAGAACAGGTGATTAAATGTCTGACTTTTTTTGTCGAACGTGAAAAAATACCTTTAGTTGTGGAAGTTCAAATGTTGTAGTGCTCTACATTTGTGGTTCCCATCCTGTAAAGGAGATATGAGAGTTGCTGAGGAGGTATTTGAAGGAGGATGAGCAGATTTAACTAACTAATTAGATTGATATTTCACTTAACCACGTGTCCCCTTTAAAACTTTAGCACGGTGAACAATACAAGATTCATTTTTATCAGTTTTTATGGACCTAACAACAAACAGGCAGATACGCAAAGTAAAGGACAAATCTTATTCCTTTGTGCTCATTTCCATCACATTTCTGTCAAAACGTCTTCCCACTGCGGCTCTTAATTAAAGTAGTTTGTTAAATGTTCTCTGGTGGACTACAGGAGGTTTTTACTGACAGGTTAACTCGCTCTGCTGATTTGATTAAATCTTAAAACTTTTTGTAACAACTCTGTCATTTCAGTTTGTTTAATAGTTTTCCCCCCGGGGACGTAATATCCCTGTGTGGTAAAAACAGACATCAGGCCATCACGTCATAAACACACACCGATACACACACACACCTCAGCCTCAGTGACATGTGATGCAGGGAGCACAGTAGGGGTTTAAATGGGGAACAGCTGGTGAAGGAATGTTTCTCATAACTAAGAAGATGGATGATACTGCAGAGACCCTTAAATACTCATACGTTCTTTGACTCCTTTTGGTAGGTAATTATTAATTTTCGCATATTAGTTAATGGATTTCCAGTTTATTGTTGATATTAGGTTATAATTGAAAGACACAGACCTGTATTTCGCTCTAAAAGCAGCACATAGGCCACCTCGAAGCTGAACCTTTGAACCCTCTTCCTGTGAAACTCTGTCGCTTATATACACTCACGTTTAACCCCTCGGGGGCTGACTGCTCTCCCCTACATCGGAGCTCCAAACAGCCCCGCAGTCCTCCATCGTAGTTTATTTACCAGGAACCAAGCAGGCTTCACAGGCCTCAACCAAAAGCAAGAGAGTATCCCCTTCATGTGCCTGTCAGCGGGACGGGGGGTATATCAGGCCACCCAACTAACGTCCACACACGAACCTCCACTCCAGTTGTTATGGCAGAAGACTGTGCTTGTTGATGTGAGGTCTGATACCGATCTGACGAAAGGTTGTAATAACAGTTAATTTTCACGTAGGCCCTCAAATAATAATTATTTTTTGCTCAGACATTTTCTGGTGTGTTATATTCTTGGCTAATGGCATCTGAAGAAATTGGTAAGTGGGTGTTGGAATGGGTGAGAGCAATTATTGAGGTTGATGCTGATAATGAAGTTTATCCACAGTTTGGACCACCCAATCTGAAATGAATGAAAGGCGCACATGGCTCACTAATTTGTATGTCGATTAGCTGTTTTAAAGACTTCTAAATGGTTGTAGAGGAAGCGAAAGTTAAGACGTTGTCAAGACAAAGGCCTCATGCGAGTTTTCTTACCATAAATCTCTCTCGGCTTGCTTGTACAAGTGTTTCAAGTTGGATTCACCACACTCTCTTAACTGCACAAACTTGTTGTAAATCTTTCTGACGCACATTTGTGACATTAGGGCCATATAGCCGTATACGGGCGCCTGTCCGGCTGCATTTGTGGCCAGGTTTCATTCACAAAAATGTTACCAAAGGGAAAAAGACTTCACAAATTTAGTGCTGTAGTGGTATTAGGGTACCCGAAACAATTCAAAAATATTGATAATACAGCTGCCAGCATGTCTGAGTGACACACTGACAGAAATAAAGATGGTGATGGCTTTATGTGACTTTAGATGCTAAAAACTGAAAGCTGAACAGATGGCGTTACACTGTGGGGTTCAACAGATGATGATACTTGATCAGAAACCTGCATAGAGAGTTTCTGTGTTGAAATATTCCAATAAAAAACGTTAAATAAAAAAAAAAACGTGATGATGATGGTGGACAGAATATTAAGACAAGCACTTATCTTTTTTTAAATTCCCCTTGGAGAGTCAGATTATCTGTACTTGACTCGTACGTCAGGTCTTGTGAACTTGAACCAAAAAGGAAATCGGTGACGCCACAAGTTCTTTATAATCATTCACACGTTCAGCCTACTGTAGGAAATCTGTTCTTGTACGAGCTCCAGTGTCTTGACGTAATTAAATAAACACATGAGTTTTGCAGCAGAAATGTGACTGAAATGACATCAACACATGCACTAGTGCTCAATGGGTGATTTCTTTCTGTTTCCATCCATCTTATCTGCACAATGTTGATATTTAGACCTTGACAAGATGCTGGAGTGGCTTACAAGTCCTAATGTTGCAGTCATATCTTTATCTTTCCATTGTTTCATGTACACAAACTCCAATTCTGAGTGACTTTTAAGTGAAATACATCACCATATTTACACTAGGAACTGGACTAATTGCTCCGTGTGCTTGTTTTCCAGATGAGGAGACTCCTGGCCTGTACGGCTTTCTGCATGTGATCGTCAACTCTGCCAAAGGATTCAAGGAGTCAGCCAGTAAGTCGGCCAGAAGCTGCATCTCCTCACACATAGCTCCTGTGCATACATGCCAGAGAAACACATGATCCAGTCAATCACTGCTGTCTGCATATGCAGTTTCCATTGTGCTGTGAGAGATGGCCAGATGGATAGAGGGATGGATAGAGGATAAGAGCAAAGAGGAGAGGAGAAAGAGAGTCTCAGAGGAGAAGTGGAAGCCACAATGGAATTTCCGTGGTTGTTTTTATTTAGCAGATTTCACAAATGACACAAAAAAAGGAAAGAAAAAGAAAAATGCGCAGCAGACGAGGACAGATTTGAAAGTGAAGCGCTGGCAAACATAATGCCAGTTGTGCCTGATACTGCCTACCTTCCACAAATGTTCCTTTGTATAACAATGTGTGCAGGTCCAGTTCTGGGTGTGTGTGTGTTTATCATCAGTCGAGCGTGATGTTGGCAGCACAGTGTCAGTGGACAGCTGGTGCTGCAGTACACTTTGTGCCCCGCTGCACAATCGCCAGTTCAAATATCAAATATCTGGAAAAGAGACAGAGATGAAGAAATGTGATTTCCTCAGTTACCATGACAGCCTTTACAATGTGAAATCTGGCTCTCTGGAATTTCCCGTAATGGATTGGAAAGCTCTCTCCTCTGAAAGCCTGTTTGATCCTCGGTGGAGTGTGGAGAGCTGAGGGGTTTAAAAATGAAAGTGGGTGTGTGTGTGTGTGTGGAGGGAAGTTGGGTAGTTTCACTGATACAGTTTGATGTAATTGTGTCCAGTGAAGTGCATAGAGTCAGGGTGGGGCTTGCAAGCCGTGGAGGTAGTATGGAGTAAATGATGTTGTTGTTGTTGCTGGTGGTGGAGCGCCTTGGTAGCCAAATAGTTGCCACCGTCTCCGGTTCAGTTGTAGCTCCTTTGTTGCGTATCACAACCCTCTGTTTTCCGTCTGTCTCTCTCTCTATCCATCCAAAAATGGTCAGAAGACATTAATCTTTAAAATTAATGATTTGTTTGGTGTAGTAATTTGTCAGAAAAAAACAAAATGTCTGTCTAAATTGGGGTTACAATTAAATTTCAACTCTGAAAATCCGAAAATAGCACATATGCACATCCATTGGCTTGTTTCTGCACAGTTTGCACAAGTTGAAATCCTTCATTGCACTTTTTCTTCTATAAACTGGCGCCAGGTGAAGAAAACAAACCAACTCCCTTCTTTGCTGAATCTAGAAAAAGACGTGACGAGGCAGTCAGACCAGAGTTTGATAATCAGCCGTTGGTGTGCAGCCAAAGCTTCAGAATCTACTCCATAAATCCAAGACAGCACCAGATAGTTAGCCCAGAATTTGTCATAATTAATTCTCCTGTGTGCTTCAGTTCAGTTTACACAGTACGCTTTCATTTCTTTCTTTTATTCACCTGTGTTTACAAGTCACCGGCTGCACCCACTGTGCACCACCGCTGCCACCAAACACCTGTGTTTTTAGGTTAGGAAAAATGCTGCGTGGGTAACCGTGTTTGATGTTTGTGTGTGTTAGTGTGCATGTGTGGGTAGTTAAGTGTTTATATGTGGGAGTATACTGGCTGTGGCCATGACGCTGAAATAAGCAAGTTTACCGAACCTTTTATTTACCGCTACAGCTGTTCATCATCAGTTAAACGTTTAATGTGAGGTGTAAAGAGTTTTATTGACACAATTATGTCCAATTAATTCATTTATCAGTTGTTTTATTCACCACTTCAAGCCCCACATCTTGTGGTTTGATGAAATATCTTAAATATTTCACACGAGGCCTTGATGGACATCAAATGCCCCTCCTCTGTCTCCTTTTAAACATTTTGAATTCATGTTGGATGTTTTTCAATATCTCTGAAGGCTCCTGATTACGAAACCTGTCCGGTGCTGGCAGAACTTTTCATTTTTCTCATCGACGGACATTTTGAAAACAGAGATCAGAGAGCTGATGGGAGACACTGTGTTCAAAACACTGTTTCTTCTTCTATAATTCCCTCCAATACCACAAATGACTAAAATTACACCATTTCCTCCAGATGTAGCGTAATGATGGGATCAAATTTGCCTTTTTATGTCGATGTGCGGCGTTGTTGTGTAATTCAGCTTGAGTGTGTGTGTTCGAGGTTCGATGTGGTTTCAGTTGCATTGTTGACGTCTCCTTCACTGTCTCTGCTTAAGACATTTCTCATTGTGTTGACTTCCCCTTCGAGCCAAGTGTTTGAAGTCATTTCCTGCTCCTTTGCATAAAAGTGCTTTCTGTTGATGCATATAGTAATTATCATATCAGAACTGAAATGTGTAATGACTGGAAATAACAGTCATTATTCAGTGGTTCAGATTATTGAGTAGATACGTAATCATCAAAAACATCCTGTTTTGTTTTTAATTTTTTTTTATTGAAAAATCACATAAGTTGGAGCTCTTATTGGAGCTGTGTTATTTATGTCACAATGTGATCTCCCCACAGTGGGAAAGGGCTTTAACATCAGCCCAGGGCAAAGTAGTCAAACTGGGTCACAGAGGAAAGAGCTGGGAGTCTAGCATTTCTCCAAAAACTCTTAGAAAAACAAAAATCAGTGGAAATCGTGACCTAGTAGAAGAGAGGTGCAAAAACACGGTTTATTTTTGTGTAGGTGCGAGCGTCAACAAGTGACGCTGTTCATTGTTCCCTCTATATGTGTTCAACAGCTGCTGCAACTTGATACTGTCACACTGCAGTTGTCTGTGCTGCATAGGAGGAAAGTTGAACTGCATCTGTTGTTCAAGGCATTTTAAATGAGCACAGCGACAGTAATCTGCAGTTAGTTGCGTGAGCTTGACACCTAAAGACAATTCAGCTTAATCCATATTTGATATATCAAACTAAATGTGGAATAGTACGCTCTTGCTGCTGGACAAAAGATTTATTTTTCTCACTCGAACTAAGCCTGAAAGTTTTTGTCACTCGCCACCGCTCTCATTAAAAGTAAAGCCCTAAGTGTTCACATGTCCTTGTGACTCCTGTGATTTCTGAGTGTAATCAAATCCAGCCACGGCAGCGTGCATTCCCATTCATCTCTCTCGCCGTGCTTTTATTAGTTTTCTCCTGCTGGATTCTATAAAAAAACAAAAACATTTTGTTCATTTCTGTTCTCTCCTTATTTTCGTTCTCTTGGAAGAGTATTTTTCCCCTGAAGCCTTCAGGCTAAACATACAGACAGTTAGTGGCTGAGACTCGTAGCTGTGGACACTGATTATTTTAACTGATTATCACTTGTCCCCTTAATTCTGTGGACCTGCTGTTTGACCCGGCATTCAACACAGCCTTGGGCAAAGATTAGCCCTCTGTATAAAGAACACACACACGCCACGAGGGCTGCAGGCCTCCGTTCATTGAGATGGAAGAGGATGGTATCCATTAACCCCTGCTTTTAGGGGTCAGAGACCCCATGCTGACCAATTTATCCCCCTCATACTTTAAGCCTGATGGTGACCTGCCAGGAAAATGAAAACTCATGGAATTCCAGTCCTCTTTTGGTCTGTCCTACTTCTCAAAGCCGCCCTGGATCTGCTGTGAGGACACAAAGAGACCTCTCTAAATACGCTCTCTCTCTGGCCTTGTTTGAATTTTAGGTCTGTGCACATAAACCCATTTCAGATGGAGAGGAAATCAGCTCCCATATTCTCAGGAATATGAATAGACTCGCCTCTCCTCTGCAGCTAGATGAAAAGGTTAGGAAGAGGTAAATCACAAACAAATGCCCTCAAAAAGGTTGCTAACTAAACAGAAACCGTTTGCTTCAGGCTGGATCAGTGTTGATACTTCAACAGTGTCATCTCTTCACAGAAGCAGCCTCTGACAGGTAGTTTGTGTATTTTGGGGATGTCAGACGTCAAACTAAAGATCACAGCCACGGGCTTTTATGTCTCTGTACGATAGCAGAAGTGTACGATAACTGCATACTCCGCCACATGGTCACACTGAATTCCCCTCTACTGAACTTACCACGTACCACCGCCGCTAATCTCTTCCTCATTGGAAGTAATTATGTCAGAGCCTTTCAGGATGCTGAGAAAACAAACATAGAAGGAATGAAACCAGATGGAATGAGATTCCTTGATATTGTATAGTCCTGTTAGGGTCAGTTATATGGCTACATATGTGAATGTTTGTAGCTCACGCAGACGATATGCTTGGTATCTCTCCGTACGTTAACCGAGCCACAGGTCAGGTAATGCTGGCAGTGTGAACATATTCTCTGTCATTCTGCAAGCATCTGTTTTTACTGTATGTATATAAGATTCAACCACCCACTCCCTCCTCCACCCTCCTTGCATCTGTCTCCGGCTCCTTCACCCAATCTGATGGTGACTCTCCCCAGTGAAAGGTCGAGCGGTACATCCATCCATCATGCTGTCAGATGGAGGTTAACCCCAGGGACGAGGTCCAGGCTGCAGGGACGTACTATAGACACTTAACAGACAGCTGATAGCGAAGTCTGCAGGAAACGCTACAGCAGCATTTAAAGAAACGCATTAACAGACTTAATTGCTCCGTGTAAGGACGGAGTGTGAGTTGATCTCGGGGGAGCGGCGGCCGTGTTATGAGGATGTAAGAAAGGAGAGGAGGAGGCGGAGGTACACATGCAGGAGATTGATGTGTTGTCAGCTGACAAACTACAACATATTGACTATTTAAAGGACTATTTCACTGTGATGGAAAGTAACTTTTTATATCTTTTAAGTGCGCATTCATTACAAATCTGATGAAATCCTTCTTTAAAATTCTGCTTTCAAACATTTCTACTAGAAAATGACATTTATGAATGAGGATAAACTTTGATGGAAATATGTGAACGCTTCAGATTGATGACACTGAAATGTTTGCTTCAACCTTGCAAATATTGATCCAGCTTTGACAAACGCAGCACAGAAGGACTTGGATTCAATGGGGTGTGCCATTCTAGCAGTATTTATACGCAAGATACACGAGTGTAGAGGTTGAATTAGTTGATTGATTGGGGCAGCAATAGCTCAGTCCATAGGAAGTCCAGCTGACCACAGTGTGAAGCATGGACAGGTAGATGGAGAGATGCCAGTTCACCTCCTGCACACTACCGAACCCCTAACTAGTGCCAGGGCTGCTACGTGACTGCCCATCACGCCATCATCTCGCCACATTTGTATGTCTATAAGGTGTTTTCTATGTGTGGTTATATTTCAGGACTATGTGTGTAAAAAAGTTTCCACATCGAGAGATCAATCAAGTTAATCTCCTTCTTCTATTAATCGCTTAGTTGATAAATTTGAAAATGAATCAGCTACTATTTTTTTTAGAATTGATTCATTCTTTAAGTGTTTGTTCTGAATTTTCTATTTGCTGGCATTTTATAGACCACACAATTAATTGTTTAATCAAGAAATTGATCTGTAGATTATTGAAAATGAAAACAATTGTCAGTTGCAACCCTACATTAAAACATCTATTACATAACATTAAAACTGGATTTAAATCTAAAAAAATTCTCACAGCTTTTGATCAAAATCTGTATATAATTACTTCATTACCCACTAAAAGTCAGTTTTATTGGCTGTAATAGCACTTAATGGCTCTACTTTTACTACACGATGATAAAATGTGATAAACAGAAGCATTTCATTTGACTCCACACGTTTCTAAAACACAGTTATGCCAGGCCATGTTGTAATATGACACGCTTCATGTTTATTCGGTGCTTTGCTCCAGTTTTCTTGATCGATCTACCTTCTTTGTTCCCTCCTAGATCTATACTGCACCCTTGAAGTGGACTCGTATGGATACTTTGTGAGCAAGGCCAAGACCCGTGTCTTCAGAGACACCACAGAGCCACAGTGGAACGAAGTCAGTCACCAAGACTTTTCCTTTTACTCTGCAATGCTGCATTTCGGTCACACAAATATTTAATCCTCCTTTTATGTCTCTGTGTGGTTGAACAGGAGTTTGAGATTGAGCTGGAGGGCTCCCAGTACCTGCGGATCCTGTGCTACGAGAAATGTTATGACAAAAGCATGCTCAACAAGGACGACAACGAGATCGTGGACAAGATCATGGGAAAAGGGCAAGTGCAGGTAAGAGGGCGGCAACCAACCGTATACAAAGAGAGACGACTGTGTCCTCTTGGGGACGTTTCCCGACATGTGACTCATTTTAATTAGCTGTCTAGCCTCTACACACAACGCAGTGGTTTTGTCGCTGTGGCCTCTAATGATGCTGGTTGGATTAATAGCCTGACAGAGAGTTTATTTACGGGAGATTTCCCCTGTCTTGTTGTGAGAAATGTTCCTATAAAAATCCCTTTTCAGTCTTGTTAACTAGATCCTGCCTGTACAGTAGAATTTGTGGTTTCTTGTGGTATCTGGGCTGAAAGCTCTGCGTCGTTGTTTAGGTTTTGCAGGGCAGCCTCCCTAGGAGTCATATTTCCAAGTTTTCCAGAACCTCTTTGGAAAATATGTTCGGTCAAGTGAAGCTTGACTACCGTCTTTTTCCCCGCGGTTCTGTCCAATTACTGCCGGTGCAGGTTTCTCTGTAATCGATGGAGTTTCGCCTCACGATTTCGGGTCAAGTGAAGGTTTTAGCTGCTCTCAAATCATCTCAATCATCAATTAATGTCCTCGTGTTTTTCTCAAGTGATGCCAAGTAAGCTCTTAGCAGGTTATTTTTGAACCTGCTTCTGATACTTTTTAACTCTCTGAACTGAACACAAATGATTTCAATCATTCGAGTTTTGTTTGTTGCCGCTGCATGTAGAATAACATCTGTAGTGGCAGGTAAAAGCAGTATCAGTGACGAGTTGCGCAGGGAATACAAATCTCCTGTCTAACGTAGACAGAAAGTGGGGCAAACATGAATCACTCACATAACGTGACATTTTAAAGAAAAGGATGCTTCCTAAAAAATCTTGTGAATCTTATGTTGTTTTCTCCTCAGACTCCGCTTCCTGTTGTGTATCTTTCAAACAGTCTCTGAAATGAAAACACGACATATTTGTTGTAGCATTCCCTCTTTGTCACCGTCACCTTCAATGCCGTTCTTATTCAGCTTTATTGTTTTGTCCTTGAGTGTTGCCTTGGACTCCCTCTGAAGTGTAAATGGGGAATAACAGTCAGTGTGCAGCACATCGGCGTACCTCTGTGTCAGATCTACACGCATCTTAACGTGGCATTGAGTTCCTTCTTATTATGACCTTGGATATTTCTAAAGTAATTAATAGAAACAGCTACTATATGGAGATCTATGGAAATCTGTGGATATTTATGAATCTTCTGAGTATAGTGGGGTATAAAATAATTAAACCTTATTAAGGGTGCAGCGAAAACACAGGTTTTTCCATTGATTTGAGTGCTGGTCGTCCATTTTGGCTGCCACCAATAAATGCACGGACCTGCGGTGGAGAAGTTGAGCCAGATCGAATTTTTGGAAAAAACGCAGCCCGATGTCACACTGTGGCCACCAATCAGACGCTCAGTTCAGTAAAACTTCCACAGTCAACCTGAAATGTCTCTGAAACAGGTGGATTCATGGACTAAACTCTGATACTCTACCTGTACCTGTGTTCTGACTTTGTTTATTTCATGCACCCAGCTTCTAGATCTGTGTCCAGCTGCAATTCACACTGCAAAATAGTGACGCAAAGAAGTTTTTCTTTAGTTTTTGTGTGCGATGGTTTAAGACAGAGAGGGAGAGCAAGCAGTGGTTGAGTGACATATACAGTGAATGAGAGTGAGCGAGCACTGGCCTCGATAAAGCCAGCTAATCAGCGTAATAAAAAGTTATTTCCTGATTGTTTCACAGCGGCTACGTTCATCACAGACAGACACATGCCCACCCACAGCTTCCTCTTACCTACACACACCGCCACACAACCATGCGGCGATTCGCCGCAGGGCCAGATCCTGTCTAAATGCACCCTAAACCTCGCCTGTGTGATTAGGTCATTTGGGTCAAGAGTCGGCCCCCGATGAAAGATTGGCTGACCTATGAGAAGATTAAAAACTAACTGTGCACATGCATGTATAAGCATGTGAACACATTAGTGTCTATGTCTGTTTTGTTAAGGCAGAAATACAATTATATATTTGGTGATGGTTAGTTTGGCCTTTTTTAAACAGGTTGTTACATAGAACAGAGTTCAGAATCGCAGAACCACACAGATGAATATTGAACTATTTAACAGTGGTGTAGGATTTTTCATCTAGTGGTGTAGTTTCTGAATGCGGTCCCCTTGTTTCATTGTCTCTTTCCTATCAAGAAGGGTTTCTCCTTCTACGGTTGCTACGAAACGAACAAAAAACACTTGTAAAATCTTAAAGTGGACCATCCCATCTTTCCACATAAGGTACAGTGATTCATCATCAGGTCAGCGTTGTTTCTTACATGACAGTAAAAACCCACCCCTCTCATGACATGACTGCCAGTCAGAGAGACAAATGCTGCTGCTGCTGCTGGGAACATCCACTTCTAGCCAGCAACAGCCAAAAAAAACAAACAAATAAATAGACCATGTTTGCTGGCTCTCTGTGAGAAGGGGAAAATAGATAGGGGGGGATAGAAATGGAAAGAGAGAATGGCATGTTCTCTCCCAGACTCTGAGAGGGTGGGATTGGTGTAGAGAGGGTTGATGGGATTGTGGGCGTGGAGTTGGTAGAGAAAGAAGGGCATCAACTGCGTAGAGCTGCAAACAAACAGTCAATTAATCAGTCCGTGAAGAGAAAATGAACTGGCTGTCACAATTTTGATAGGCAAATAATTGTTTTTAGTCATCCTAAAAGCAAAAATGCAAAATATTTGCTGGTTCCAGCCTCTTAAATGTGAAGATTTTATACTTTTCTTTGTCATAAATGATGGCAACAAACAAAATATTTGACTCTTCCCTTTGGGAAATTAGAGAACAGTTGAGAGACTAAACAACAGATGTATTGATCATGAAAATAGTTGCAGCTTTACAAATCAGTGCTATCAATAGCACTGCTCGTCCAGGGTTGCAAAATACACTGAAGCTATGGGTACTGCCACCATCCATAAATACACAGTTGGCCTATTAATATATATCTGCACCACAAATGAAGGCTGAATTCATTGTTTCCCCTGATATTATCTTGAGGCTCTGGATGTAGTATGGATAATCCATGAACCAGAAAATGTTTCCTTAAGATAAACTTTACCCTGAAGTTGAAATCTCATTTCCGTCTGGTTGTAGTTTTGATTTATTGTAACTCAAACATGAGGAAATCCTGATTAAAGAGACCGTGGAGTGTTTAGGTTTGATTTAGAGACATGTTTCATCACATTACGCTGATATCTCATGTCATACGTTTATAGCGTTGTACATTTTTACAGGGACATCAGTCTACTCCACAGTCCAGAGTGCATAGCTAAAGAGACTTTGACTTGGACCCGAGCTGTTTGCTTTGCTGGTGAAGCTGAGTTTAGAAGGAGCCTTCAGTGTTTTGCTTTCCTCTCTGGAGACCCTCTGATTTATTTAACAAGCTTGTGGAATACTGACTGACCGTAAATGGGCATATTGGGCTGGAAGTTTTCTTTTTTTTAACCCACTGCTGTTACTTCACTTTGTTACCGATGAGAAAGTTGATCGCTTCTGTCATCAGAAGATGATTTGGGCCAGAGATCTTATTTGGATAATGACCAAGGAAACCTGTAGGATTGTTGATGTCGTATCCTGTAAATGTTATGTGCAGGATAGATGTATATTGTTGTGATGCACACACACTCACAGAAAAGGCGATTCTGGCTTGATTGAGTTGCTTGTCCACAGGGGAAAATACCACCATTTATTTCCAGCCCTTCACCGAGTTGACATCCCCCGAGCAGATAACCTCTGATCTCTGAGGTCACGTTGCTAATCCTCCATTAAATGGCAACAACGGCGGAGTTACACTCCTGCTGATTCCTAAACGTCTCTGAGCAGACGATTTGGAAGATTGATCAGTATCAGCTCCCAAAGTGCTGCCTCCAGTGAGTGATATTCATTTATTTATTTTTGGCACATTGTCACTGATATCGTTGCTCTGTAATGGCTGGTGTGACCTCAGTTACAATCGGAAACTTTTATTATTTTTGCGGTCAGATGTTGACACAAGATTAGCCTTTCTTTTATTAATTGGCTGTGTGATGCTTCACAAATTTGTGGTTGCCATGGTTGTATTTGGTCAAAGTGCAAACAATCTCATGGTCTGCCTCATGCGCCGTGCAAGTTCTCCCACACGACCCTTAGGTGTCGGCTGTAGCTTGCAATACTTGTCTCCAGAGGACCAGTTATGTAACTGTTTAGGTTAACAGCCTCAGTGCTTTGTGTAGCAGGGAACACATCATATGACCCGGAGTCAGCAATGCTTTCATCTGCTAACCCAGCCCTCCCCATCCCAGCCTCCCCTGGGCTCACCTCTTAGGGCTTTTATTACTCGTCTTATCAGAGGAACAGTGTGTTGTCTTTCCTGCACCCTACAGCACCTTCAGTCATTTAGTCACACGGTGGAGGACTGGTTAGAGAGAAAATCTGTGATTTGACTTTAATTAACCTGTTTCTTAAGGGTATAGATTTGTAATTTTTCTTGAAGCGGAGGTTATCAAGTTGGTTATTGTAGTTTGGACACGTTATCAACATGTTGGAGCTGCAGCAGTGGCTGTGACACACACAGCTCATGAGGGCAGTTACGGTACATTAAAATCTTTAGTGCCTGACTGCAGCAATTTAGATTAAAATGTGTACTCCATCCTGGAGTCATAGCTCAACCAAATATGAACACACAGATATGATACACATAGAAACGTCTATAAACTTAGAAATGGAGAAAAAGAAGCTCCTTGTAAATCTTGAAGTTGAGAAGGATTC
The DNA here is from genome assembly GCA_036365135.1 of Miichthys miiuy. Classification (NCBI taxonomy): domain Eukaryota; kingdom Metazoa; phylum Chordata; class Actinopteri; family Sciaenidae; genus Miichthys; species Miichthys miiuy. The sequence continues at coordinate 20,547,185 of CM071616.1, forward strand.
AAACCGCAGTAGGAGCGTGGCCACCAGACTTTGTTAACTTGCTCAAAATGGTCATATTTCTTGGGTCATATTTCTTGGTTTATGTGCTTTTACCATGGGTAATTAGGCTACGTAGTCGAATAGTTTCCCTCTTGTCTTTTTAGTCTGCACGGGGTGTTTTATTTTGAAAATTGACCAGATTCTCTATGCCGTTTCTGTGTCTGACTTCGAGCCAGCTTGATCTGCTTCGTGCTTCTGGTGGGATCACAATCATTGTCTAGAATGGTCGTGATCAGCTCCAGCGGTCACAGAGCAGCCAGAACACAGCGCAGCGCATTGTTTACTACATCCCCACAATCTCCCCAGAGCACCCCAAATTATTGGAACTGTAGTTCCGAATTTAAAGAATGACTCTCCTCCAAAGCAGGCAATGTCAGGCCCCGGGCTGCACATTGGTAAGCTCACAGCCAAAACCACGTGGCCTGGACTGAATGGCATCCCTCACGGTGTTTCTTATCTCACACTGTGTGTTTTCAGAGGAACCACATGTTCCCTGCAGTGTCCTGTACGTTGCTTGTTGCTGCAGCTGCATCTGATGATCCTATTATTCCTTCCTATATGAGTCATGTCACACCTCCAGTAACGTCCCCAGCAAAACGAAGCCTCCTCAACCTCTCAGCCGTCTCCCTGCCCTCTCCTTCCCAAAACCCTAACACTTGTGCACCTCCCTCTGCGCGACGTTGGGGGTTGTTTTTATTGGTTTGTTCTCCTGGGTTGAGCGGAGCCCTCAATGAGCAGTAACCTGATAGTTTTGAATGTCTTCCCAGAGATAATGGGAGCCAGAGAAGTTGGGCACTAGTAGTGAAAAGAGAAAGGGCCGATGAAGCTGTTTCTTCCTGGCAGCTCTTAGCTCCCTCTCCAAAAACTGAGTAGCCGGACAGGGGTACACGCATTAGCCGCCGCTGTAAAACTACGAGTGCAGAGGGGTTGTAAAGCTTGAGGGCGAACATCTATCTGCACTCTCGCTCCCACTTAAGAGCCAAAGCACTTTCCTCTACAAGAAGCATTAGATGCAAAGTTTGACATTTACATGCTATGTAAGGGGGTTTATTGGTGAAAGTGCCGTTGTTTGGGCTAATAGCAGGCTCGCCATCTGGAGAGTTGGTGGTAAAACTTGTGGACGAGTGGCACTCAGCCAGTGCAGAAAGTGCAGCCCTCAAGTTGTGATCTAATCTCTCAGCGCTCAATCAAACATCATGCCAACATCAGACTGTCGTGAGAATGAAATGAAGCCTGGGGAACGCATTTAGTAATATAAACAGTATAAACAGCGAAGAAACTGAAATTTCTATGTAAGCAGATGGAGAAATTGGCAATAAAATCAACTCAAATTGAAGATATTTTTGGATTCTTTATATTTTATAAATTAAAAAACAAATCTTTCTTTTGCTTGCCGTTGCCCAAGACTCCCAAGAGTTTTTTTCTATGTAATATCTGTTAAAAATGTCTTGCCTCTGGGGCATGCAGAGTGGTGCTATTTCATGTAGTGTTTGTTTTGAGAATGGAGCTCAGTGGTTTTTAATGAGGGTGTGTGTGTGTGTGTGTGCGTATGCGTGTGTTCATGCTTCAGTGTGTTGGCATTAATATAAATTAGTGTCTAACGGTTAGTATCATCTATTTAGTTTCTGCCCCCTGTCATTTAGGGCTGTGATCTGTCAAGTTTCCGCCCTACATACCCCCTGCATGCACCACACACACACACACACACACACACACACACACATATATATATATACGCACAGCTGTCAACAACATTAACAGATGAGACTCTGCTGTGTGTGTTCAGCCCCCCTGGGGACAAACCAGACTCACATACACACCCAAATGGGTGATGGGCTAATGCATTGTAAATGATATCAATAACTTCAGCCTGCTACATTACCTGGTGTTTATTAGCTTGCGTCTCCTTTGTCTGGCTTGTCGTGTGTTTGTGTATGTTGTTGGGTTGTAGATGGATCGTCCAAATCCTCATTGCTCCTTCACTCCTGAAGCCACTTATTTTATTCTTTATGGTCCCGATAGTTTCATTTTTTCAATATCTCCTTTTAATGAGGCTCATCCCTCATCGTCTGCCTGTGTTTGAGCATATGGTGCTTTTTTAAAAATTTTATTGATGAGTCCCAATTAAGCCGACTTCCTCATCAGGCGATCCTTGATCAGTGGAGCTGATAGCAGCATTTTGATGGATTTTTTTTTAAGTCTTTCCTTGTCATCTTACTACAAAGAAGCTCCTCCGTCACAACCCTCACTTAGACAGCCTTTGTTCGCACTTAAAACATCCACTCCCCACCGCTTGGGATATGCACGCCCTGAACAGCTATGCACACTTCTTAGATCATGCAAAGGTGCAGGTACACACTTCTTTTCTCCCTTTGTGAGTAGAATAGGAAAAATCCCCGACCTGCCAAATTGAGTTTATGCGCGAGTGTGAAGACAAAACAGTCACATTTGATCAACATTTTTCACCCAGCTTGATGCTTTTGTTGAGTTTTTCTTGGAATCGTTCAAGGCTGGGAGGAAAAGGCAAGAATGAGTAATTGTAGTGTATTTCCATCAAATAATAGCAGTAAAACCAAATGTTGTACTGTCCTGAGCTTGTAAATAGTTGCATTTCTAAAAGCAGTTAACCATGTAGAGCAAGTAATCTAAGTACATTTGTATTCTGAGCAGTAGGTCAGTCTCTGTAGTCTCCTCCATCATTACTTAAATCACTGACTAAAACATCGGACAAACCAAAAAACACGTTGTTCAAATTTATCTTGAGGGAGCCATGAATGTCAGAGCCACATTTCATGACAATCCATCCAATGGTCGTTGAGACATTCACAAAAAAAAAAGCCAAAACTGCCAAAACTGTCAAACCTCATGGTGACCATAGCCACCAGAGTGAGTAGGCTTCATCCTCTGGGGATCGTGGATGTCTGTACAAAATTTCATGGCCATCCATCCAATAATTGTTGAGATATTTCAGCCTGGACCGAAAGTGGTGGGTTGTATTCACAAACCCACATTGCCATCCCTCGAGCCAAAACTGGTTATAAAACTGAAATTCTGAATCTAATCATTTACGACTAAAGAGATGCCAGGACTGGTTAAAATCTCAGCTGCTGGACAAGTCGGAGGCGTTGGACAGACTTTTGATTCAGCCAAGGATAAAGAGTGAACTGTGACCCGTGTAGGAAGAGCTTTGCTGTAGTTCGTTGGATGACCGGAGACCCTGTGAAAGACTAAAGTGAGAATATAAAAAGACCATTTAAAGGCAAAAGGGTCTCTGTATGACCCCCTTCACATGTCTTTATCCTCCTCTTTTATTTTTCCAGCAGAAAATACAAACACATCGCTCTCCAGTGGACCTCGGAGATGTTGAGGGCAAGCTGGCTTTGTAATTGGTCCTCATTATAACATTACATAATGTTTCAGGGAAGTACGAGCGATTGACAACAGATGTATGATTTCCTACCATGAACATACATATGCAGCACATGTGGAGAGCTCAGTTAGAAGAGAAAGATAGGGAGGAGGACAATAGGAATGAGGAACTCCAGATGGTGGCCAATTATGTGATGCTGAGAGTTAAAGTGGGAACAAAGGAGCTCATCACAGGCTGAGAAATTAAATGCTCTCTAGAGAGACACTGTGAATCTCTCCACGCATTTACTACCGCCCTTTTGTCCTGCGGAAGAGTCCGGATTCGGAAATAATTGGGAAGTGGAGGAGGGTCAGCGAATACAAAGAGTGTCATATTTGAACACAGAAGCTGTCAATTTGTGCGCTCAGATAACACCGTGAGAGGTGATGAGAGCTTCTCAGCCTGGGCCACATGAGCTTGAGCTTTCCGTTTGGACCAATGAGGATCAGGTAGCCCGGTTGTTATTAACATTTCCCAGCGCTTCTCGTATTGTTTCAGCTGCTCAGTAGCTTCGGAGACTTGAAGGGAATAATGAAGAGGCTCTGCAGTTAGGGAGAAGCAAGAAGCGGTTATTAATGATGACAAGTAGACCTTTGTTAACACCCCAACTCCTCGCTGTCTTTGTCGCCCTGCTGTGTTTAAAACAATCAAGTCTTATTGTGTTTTCATAGCAGGCGACTACTGCTAGCAGCCTGCTAAAAGGTGACAAAATCTATTTTATTCAATATCAAAGAGGAATCACTGTTTCACAAGATAAACCCTGTGTTCCCTCTTTGGTGGTCTCTCCATAACAGCATTTTTTCCATCTTTGCATCCAAATCTGTTTTGTTTTGTTTTTTCCTTTGGTCCATCTTTTCTTCCTCTAAATCGCATTTAAACTTCACATTCACACATTGCCTAGCTGCTCTCAAGATGTGGATTTATAGACAACAGATGACATTGGGGGGGGAGAGATTTCACCTCATCGCGCCACCCCAGTCGGACTCCCCGAGGGGCAAAGCTTGTTTCATGAGACTCAGCCCGTGGAGGGTTCACCTCAGCTGTGGGTCTGTGAAATCCCTGAGTGGTCAGTGGATGAATGTGTTTGTGTTAAAGTCTGCTGGAGATGATTGTGTCCTCTTTGATCTAGTAGCAGGTTTTCCTTTAGGCTGGTAATTAAATCTTTATGATATAAAATTCATAGAACACATAATCTAAAGGAATATGTTATCATGGGAATTGGGTCAACCAGGGTTTATGTGAGTATAAAGCATAACATAGTAAACTCCTCAAAGTATAGTTAATTTTTTTGCCTCATGTTGTTCCACCAAAATGCACAAAAAACATCTCTGCTTACATTCAGGTGACAAAACCCGTCTAGTCACCGGGGTAACTTTTGTTTGTCGGGAGAAAAAGAGGAAGTAGGACGATGTTATCATAAAGCTACAGAGGCTGCAAAAAGGAAGTTGTCGATGGATGGATAGGTCAACAAAACGTTGGAGAGATTAGTTTGTTTCCTGTATCCAACCGACAGTCAACAGTCAACGGCTTCTTGTAACCATAGCCACCGTTGTTCTCTAACTGTTATCAAAGTCCCCAAACCTTAACAAGTAGTAACTTTGGATGGATCCAACCATGTTTGCTGCCTACCTTCCATTTAGAGGGCGGCTGTGGCTCAGGAGGCAGGTGTCCGCTAATCAGATGATCGGTGGTTCGATCCCCGGCTCCTCAAATGTGGTGAGCAGTTGGCACCTTGCATGGCAGCCAATGCCGCCATTGTATGAATGGGTGAATAAGATGTGTGGTAGTGTAAAAGCGAAGACAAGAAAGGCACTATAGTACAAACCATTTACCTTGATCTTAACCAAGTGTTTTTCAACAATTATGGCGTCAGAGTAAGAGTATTAATTTACTATTTAATTATTATTAATTTTGGGAAATTCCTCACTTGATTTCTTTCCGATTAGCAGAAAGAGTAAAATTGGGGAAACAGCCAACCTGGCTCTGTTCAAAGCTAAAAAAAAAAGAAATGCTTACCACCCCCTAAAGCTCCCTAATGACATTTGTTTAGTTTGTACCAAAAAAAGTGTAAAAAAAAAAAAAAAAGGTGTAATTTTTGGTTTCATGGGGGATTACATGTCTGACTGTTAATTTGCCAGGCACATTGACTTCCTGTAGTCTTTATGCTAAGCTAAGCTGACCATCTGCTGGCTGTAGCTTTATATTAAACAGACTAATATGAGAGAAGAGTCGATTCTCTCATCGTAATCTCTGCAAGAAAGGAAAATAAGTGCATTTCCCGTAAATGTCAAACTGCTCCTTTAAAGCAGCCTCCCTTCTCTCTTCCACTATTTCTTCCTTCGTCCTTGGTTGACCGGTGGATCAGCTCTACAGAGACACCCCTCGGTGTCTCTCTGCCTTCTTTTCTTTCTTAATCACATTTCACATCACTGCCAGAACCAAATCTCTGACCACCAGATGTGACTGTCTTTTTTATCCCCAAATACCCAGTGAGACCAGAATACTTTCTCCCCTCTCCACCTCCCTCTCTCTCTCTCTCTCTTCCTCTTGTTGTTATTGGCAGCCTTTCAGCTCATATTAAAGTAAATGGGCCTCAGCAACACACTGTGTCCCAGCATGGAGAGCCCGTTCTGGCTTTCATGTGGCCAATCGGGGGGACCGACAGCAGCGAGATGTGATGGATATCCATCCGTAGCTGTCGTTTGCTCTGGGCTGCTTTTGTTTTGAACCCCACACTGCCCCTGGGAAGCTGCTGATCGGGTCGGACAGTTATGAAGCTGTAGCGTTTACTCAAATGTTAAAATGCTCGCCTCAGCTGTTTGTTTAGACGTGATTATTGTGCAGGAACTTCGATGCTTTCCATATGGCCATAGCTGGGGTCTGAGATTGAGCAAGTATTTGCCCACTGTGGTTCTGCACCTCATTAGGAAGGATGGCTCATCGGCGGCAGGGCCTGTATGAGGTTTGGTTTCTTCCAGGAAGAAGGAGATATGGTGGGGAGGACAGTGGGGCAGTGGTCTGCACCAGAAATACATGTAATTACAGTTATTGACAGAGTTTTTCTTGTTTTATGCTGAATTGTGGTTGTAATGCAAAGTGCGTTGTAGTATCTCAAGAAAACACAACTTTAGCATGGTGGATCTTTGTATAAATTAGATGCTCAGGGTCTTATTCCTTTGAGCTTTACAAACACTCGAGAAGGTTGGATGGCCTCTAGTGTTGCACGGTGATCCCCCAGTTCACCACGCTTCCCTACTACATCCTGTCTTCTGTGTAGAGTTTCACTCTAAACGTTTTCCCCAGAAGCGCCCATAAGACTCCGGTAGTATAATGTGTTTGAAGGATTGCTGACATCCTGGTTATCCGTCCTGGAGAACATCCAGTAACAACATTTTGTATCAGCAGAAGTGGTTCAGATCTAATGATGTTGAGACGGAGCAACAAAACAGCAAATGGTTTGACCATCACGGTCATGTGAGGTTTTGATATTGTCTGTCAGTACTTTCCAGTGCTGTTTTTCATTTTATTGTTCGTTGACATCCCTGTTGAAAAATTCCAATGATTTTTGAAAGATGAGCCTCGCCGCTGCTGTCCGCCAAGAGCTGTGAGTGTGTGTACTCATTCCTGGGATGCTCCCTTTGTAGAATATATCTTATATATCTGTTTATGTGTCAGGGCTGTCTTTACCCTGTACGCTCTCCTTGCCTCCTAAAGCCCAGCAGCTCTCACACTTGTTGAGGTATGCTTCTGCAAGGTCCAAGCCTGTAAAGTTTATTAAGTTAGTCAGTTAATTTCACAAATCTTTGGTTGATACGTAGAGCTTAGCTTGTGTTTCTTCTGCACCGTATGAGGAGGAAACAGTAGCTGACTCTTAATCAGTAGCTTGAGGTACTGCAGCTGTTATTCTTGGGTTTCTGCGTGCAGTTTTTACATGTCAGAGTGTTGTAGAAGCATCTGATCTGTGATCTAACCATGTTCATGGGTCAGTCAAGAAATAAAGCCCCCAGCCACAAATACGCATGGTAAATTTGCCTGCTAGACAAGAAAATAAAAAAATGAGTGGACATGAAAAGGGCTGGCTGAGGGAGAATGCATTTATTAATAGTATTGTTCCCAGGCTCGTAGGGGGAGATTTAAAGTGAATACAGGCTCCCCTAAAATAGTGCTTTTAGCCTGTAACCTTATCAAGCCTGTGTCACCGTAATGTAAGCATGAGCTGATGTACAGTAGTTTATGATGTCTAAACATAGAGGCACAGAGGCAGATAAACAACAACATCCTGTAAGTGCACGACAGCTGCCGCAGAATAAAGGTGAGATTTATGTGGTTTTCATTTGTATCAGTTTAAGGTGTTTGTGTCTGTAATTTTAGGTCATGGTCCAAACCTACGCACCTTCGCCTGATTGATTGTTTTCACCTTCATGTACAGAATCTCGTGCTCTGCAACCCCCCCAGCTACCTTCAACAGATCAAGTTTTCATAACTTGGGTTATTGCAGAGGCTTTGAGTTGTTGTTGAGTCCGTGACTTCCCATGACATTCTGCCGTTCATATGGCGGGACTGTCAGCAGTGCCAGACGTTTGATCCTGCTTTATGACTTCCTGTCCCAGGGCGAGGGAGGCGAAACTGCCTTTTTCCCTTTTCGGGCTCTGCTGGCCGCATGAACTCTGAGTCCTTTCTAATGTACTAATGGCACAGGCGCTTATCTAATTTGTTTATTATTTTTTATCAGTAAATAACAGAAACCCTCCTGCTGCTCTTTAAAGTCCCAACGTGTTGTTTTTGTGTTATTACTGTTTGCAGTTCTGCTGAACAAATGTGCAGCCTTGACAGGTGTTTATCTTCACTTGGCAGATATACTTGCGCTGTAATGAGTCAAAATGATGTAAGCATAGAAGGATAATAGTTATAAGGTGGGCTCTACATGTTGTTTAACCCTTGTGTGGCCGTAAAAACAAAGATCTTTTTATTGCCATCTTGAATTTCCAACCTGGGACTTAGTATCGGGCCTCTTTTGCTACCACAAATTAGACAAATTATTATGATGATGTAATTGTTTTCATATGGACGAAATATTTCTGAATACTCTCGAGACTCCTCGCGAGGATGTTTTGAAATTGTCAGCTGTGTGAAAGATGAGGTCATTGCCATTGTAACCATTGTGGTTATGTCGTGTTTATGGCCTCAACAAGTCCAGTTCTGGTGCTGCAGAGCAGACTGACGCTGCAGTAACATGCCAGTAAAGGCTGTAGTCAACCAGACAATATCGTGGTTGACTGAAATTCTAGCCACTCTTCAACCAATTGAGTGATCGATGGAGAAAAAAAGCAGTTTAATAATTTATTTTCCACTTAATCGTTTCCTTGACAGCTTGTCTACCAAGTGAACTTGCATACAGCAGTAACACACACACATACCGGAGAGGATCATGGAGCAACACTGGCTTCTGTACAACAGCAAAGCTAACGCAGTGTAAAGCGCTGCAACTTCAGAAAAAGCAACATAAAAAAACATCCAACCTAATGCTCTCATTATAGTTGGCTTCAAATGGCATGTGATGTTGACTCCGTTTCTCTTGACTGTCACAATATTTCAGCATTAGTCCAACATCTTGCCAACCTGGGCGAGTAGCCACTTATTCACACAACGTGCTGAAGTTCAACAGGCTAAAAAAACAACCACTAAAACAACATAAAACATGGCAGAACTTAGAGCGTTCAAGTTTTAAGTTGGATCACAGACAAACAGTAACATTATCGACCCATTATTGAGCTTTAACAGTTAGCAGTCCGTCGTAAAATATGCACACACAATGTCATCAGCAATAAAGTTTATCCACTCAGCTCTGGGCTGATGTAGGCATCTGTGCTCTTTCGTTGACATGTAGTCAGTTAGTTTGGAACCGAGTGAATGTTCAGTAACTTAAGAGTCTCCATTAGGTTGAGTCAGTTCAAAGTTGTGTTTTGGCTTCCTGACTTTTAGGTCATATAATCTATTAAACCATATGATTCATTATTAAAACATAATCGATGTTATCTCTAACACAATATAGAAAATCAGTGCATCAGGTCTGCATGTGTCCCTCCCACCCTGAAAGTGATGGATTAAGAAGAAGCTGTCAGAGCTACATGCCAGGCTTGAAAGCATTTCCACTTGATCTTCTGCCTCTTTCTCACATTCAGGAATGTGAAGCCTCTGTGGAGAAGAACAGTTTCAGTGCACAGCTCAGCCTGTAAATCTGCTTTGCGGTTACAAAAACACGACATCCAGTGAAGTATACTGATCGAGCACTACCTGCACTCTTATAACATTTGCTTATGTTGTTGAAAGTAGCCTTTAAACTACTTTACTTACTTAAATGTTCCATTTTACATGATAAAAACAACAATGTTCTTTCCAGCTCTCTGTGTTTCTATCTGTGCATTGCTATGCTTGAAGCAGCCTGTTGCATAACCGGCGTGTCGTGCTGAATTCATCTTGGCAAATCCTTTTTTTAAAATGTCCCTGGCAGGATAATATAATGTGTTGATCCGGCGGGGGTGCCGGCTTGAGTGTGTACCTGTTCCCTCTGCTGGTCCTGCTTTCAAAGAGCTGAGTGGGTGTTTGTAACGGAGGGCACCTCAAAAGTCTTTTTCACAGAGTCACAAACTGTTTGAATTATGTAATGCCTGTTGTATAATAGCCAGGAGAGGGATGTGTACTATATGCGTGTGTTCCAGGAGCTGCAGAGGAGTTGTTTGGGTTTATTGTATCTCTGCCCACTTGGATCTTCTCCTCATCCCTCCAGCATAACTTGACGATGTTCATCAGCGATGTCTCAGCCAGCGTGAAGGAGGCCGGTCAGCTCTGGTTAGATAAAGCCACCGTGATCGAGCCTCACTAATCTTTCCACTGGCTGCTTGGTATCGATCTAGAGTGAAAAACTCTTGTTTGGTAATTGAATCCATCTTCTTTACGTGTGAATTGGAGGTGGAAAGAGGCTCCAAGTAGTAGAAATAAAGACTTGGAGACAGAGCTGTGTGATGCATCAGAGAGAAAGTGTATAGCCACAACTCCTCCTCATTATAAGCCTCAGGCAGTTTGCTGTGCTGCCCTGCTAACACTATAACACAGAGATTGGTCATCATAACAACCCAATCATCAGTGTGCTTCTCAGGAGCGAGAAGCCGCATGGAAGTGGAGTCGTTATTGATTGAATAATTGATTTTCCACTTACAAGTTGATGGCTTCTTCACCTGCTAATGAGACTTTGACCCCACACTGATTTTTACTTGTTATTGGCGAAAGAAAAGGGAGGGCTGGGAGAGTGTGGATGCTGCAGGGAATTAGTTAACAGAATAGCTGACCCAGTTTTGATGGAAAATAAAATGTCAGATCTTATAAAACTGATTTATTTTTTTTTAATAAGGATTTCATGCTCTTCATTAAGGCATGTTCTCACTTGTTGAGAAAATACACCACCTGATAATAACTTTGAGGAATTGTGGGCTATGCGGTGATTTATTTTGTTTTGATTTTGGAAATATGCTTATTTGCTTGAGTTAGATGAGAAGATTGAGACCATTTTCATGCTTGTGCATTGAATATAAAGCTACAGCCCAAAGCCAGTTAGCTTAGCATAAAGACTGGAAGCAGAGGGAAAGAGTTAGCCTTGCTCTGTGCAAAGGTAACAAATCTGTAGAAATCATTGAGTTCTGTATAAAGAACGGACAGCATATGTGCGACGTCACCCACAGGTTTCTGAAGAGCCGTTTTAAAGCTCAAAATCTGTGGCTCTGGCCGCCACCATGTTGGCAGTCCTTCGCAACTAATCGAAAAATCTGCAAAGACGTGGATCATCGGCAGACAATCAAAGTATCCACACTGTTAATTATGCATAACTTTAAGCCTTAATATGATTTGAACAGGTGAGTTCAGTACAGTTGTCATGAACAGGGAAATTAGCCATAGAGACCAAAACTGTTTTTTGCACCAGGCTGTAAACATGTTTATTTCTGCTGTGAAGTTGGACATTTTAACATGGGGACTTATGGAGATTGTCTCATTCTGTAGCCAGCCTCAAGTGGACGTTTGAGGAACTGCAGTTTTTGTCTTTGGCTTCATTTCACAGCCACAGAGGTTGTCACTTGGTTTTACCTCAGAGCACTGTGGCACTTTGAATTGTACTTTTGGAAAACACTCTTATTCCCTCCTCATTCATACTCGAAATTGTTTTTTTGTCTTCGCTTTTTACTCTAACCTCCGGTTGCGTAATACTTTCTTATCTCATCTCGTGCCGTTCGTGATCGTCCTGTCTCCTCTTCCCCTCCGTTAGTCCAATCACCTCCTCCCCGCTCGTGTAATCTTCCAGGTGGCTGCGTCCAGTCAGCCGTGGGTTTACACTTTAGAGTGAATTATTCAAGCAGGTCAGCAGCGTTGTCGTCCTGTGAGGCTGCACTCTCTTCATCACTGGAACTGGGTCACGCTGTTCAGATGTAACACAGCCTCGTCCCTATCAAGCAGAGGGCGCAACTTCAGAGTAATGGGTTCACATCCACATCACACACACTGGGTAGGATGCTTTGTTTGAAGAAATCACACCCAGCTCTAGTCGACATCCCAAATTGTTGCAGAAACAGAGAAGAATGTGTCATCCCCGTTGAGACTTAGCGTTGCCCTATTTTCACCAGTTAAACTGATGCCAGGTATGACTGCAACTGGAAATCTTGTCTGTGTGCACGAATTAACAATTCTAAAGCATCGTGCCGTCGTTCCATCCAGAAAAACCTGGACACGGCAATGATGGCTAAACCTGCTGTGGAAAGATTTCTTATCACCATCCTCTCCTCTCTTCCCTGCAGCTGAGGAATAAAGTAGATTCACTCGGGATTTCTATATATTACGGTGCTTTGAGTAATAAAGTCTAAACTCCTGAAGAATCCAAAAAGTTATTTTGCATCGCCACTTGGGTTTTCAAAAATGCAAATTTGCCTTGTGCAGCTTCGTCTTTATTTTGAGTCATGGGTGTTTATTTAAAGCAAACATGAGTTCTAGCTCGACTGTGCGCTGTGTTATCTGCCAGGGATGGGTGGATCAGTTGTAATTAAAGTAAGTTCACTGTGTTGTTTAGTTGTAATTATCTCCACTAAGGAGGTTCTGTTGTTTGACTGAAAAAGACTTCTTTTGTTTGCCGAACAAACACACTTTGAGCCAATGAACGACACATTTGCATTGTGTTGAGCGTCAGCTGTGCCGTCTCTCTCTCTCTCACTCTCTCTCTGTGGGAACACCTCTGAGTGACTTATATGATAATCAAATCATAATGAAGAATTATGACAATAGAAATTAGAATACATCAAGAGGGGAGCGATAAACGTGACAGTTAGCAATTACAACAGATCGACTGGAAGCACATCATCATCGCTACATGAGAAACAGGTGAAGAACAGCATGTATACAGAGGGTGACCTCATTGTTTGAATGGAGGTTTGTCATGCAGAATCTGCAGCGTTACTGCTTCACCATTTGCTCTTGCATCACTTCTCCTTTTCAACCTCTCTTTTTTTTGTGCTTCGTGTCCTCTCTCTCACTGCATCTCCATCCTCACCTGCAACCAGATTTACTGCTGTGACCCAAAAACGTTCTTTAGCGACATCTTTTCTGCTCATTTCGTGGCTAGATTTACCTTTTAAGTAGACATAAAGACTTTAAATAGCTGGGTCTATTCATGTCTTCTTTGTTTTTCCACCCACTCTCTGTCTCCGAGAGGACGCACACTCCTCTTCTCATCCCAACCACACCCAACAACCCACAACAGACTGCAGCTACAAGCTAATAAAACCTTCTCCTCGCTCTCCATCACCACTTTTGTTCCAAAGTGCTTAATAAGTGATAGAGCGGTTAATCTGAGGAAGATGCCCCCCAACGGCTGAGATGAAAGAGAAGCAGGAATAATCTGTAGAGCACCCTAAGGCTGTGATTTCCCACCCTGCCAAACCTCCCGTCTGCCTCTGCACTGTACCCTCCCTCGAAAGCCTCCCTCATACACACACACACACACACACACACACACACACACACACACACACCCCTCCTTGTTAGCCTGTTTCCCCTTCCTCTTGCCTAATCTCCAGAGAAGTAGGAGGAAGGATCAAAGAGGTGCAGTGGGTCATTCCGTAAACATACTTATAGAGACAGTTCAAATTAAATCTCATTGATTTATCCGCTCACAACAGCTAGCTCGCGGCTATCGATGTCACCCAGCCAATCACAACACACACACACGATGAAAATGCACCACTTTGTCATTTTTGATGAGTAAGTCAAATAAGCCTGAGGCTTGATTTAATCATTTTTCAATACCCAAGTCCCAAATGATCACCTTTGTTCTTCCGTTAGAGATTTACAGTAAGAACTTTACAGAGCTGGAGCCAGGAGTATAAATGTATACACGCTTTGTGTAGCATAGGTTCAAAAACCAGGTAGGCAAAAACATTTAAAAAGTGTTGCTTTGATGCTAAAAGATCAAGTTAAAAATGCTATTAAACAAGATTAACTGTAAAATATATATATTATTAAATATTATAGATTTAAGTTTTCAACCCCGGAGCTTAACAAAACTTTTAATATCAATGCCGATACACTCTGAAGTGCTCTCTGGACTTTAAAGCAATTCCTGCCAGCTGTGAAAATTATCAGCAAAATCCCTCAAACGTTCTGCATCAAAGCGAAAGTTCAACATTTTATGAAACTGACTTTTTTTGCAGAGAGTTCGACTCCCTCAATGTTTGTGTGTTAACAATAGAGGTTATTAGTTTAGCTTAGCATGAAGGCTGTGAAGTTGGACATTTTTATTATGGGGGCTTATGGAGATTGACTCGTTCTGCAGCCAGCCTCAAGTGGACGGTGGAGGAACTGCAGTTTTTGGCACTTCCACAATGACTTCACTTCACAGACACGGAGGTTGCCACTTGGGAGTTACGTGCTGAAACTGTTTCTCTCTGAGTCTCCACTTAAGTTAAAATTGTTGAGCTTTCCCATAATAAGCACATTTCCCAAATGTGAAAACATTCCTTTAACTATATTGTTAAAGGAGTAAAGCAGCCATCCATACATTTTTACAGGTCAGGCAGGACAGGACATGCAAACACAGAAAGACCCCAGCTAGCAGCTGGATTTGAGCCCAGGATCTTGATGCTGTGAGGAGAGCCTCTGCACAGCTTCCTGTTCGGAAATCTGGAGTTGTAGTTTGCCAGATCTTGTTAAAGTTCAAAATTTCAACAATAAAATAATAATAACTAAACAATCTAAGAAATCATTGAGGACTAGCACACAAGGCTTGTTTCATGCAAACAAACAGTGAAGGTCAACTACACAACATTTACAGGCAGATGTTTTCTGCAGCTGTATAACGTTCCCTGGATTGTCTCGTTACACGCAAACATGCTGAAAACACCAGGTTGACTGCCGTGTGAGGACCATCCCGTGTACATCAGCCGGGCAGGGATTCAGAGCTGCTCCATATTCATGTCGGAGCGCCGTACCCGTTAAATTGATCATTAATTTATCTCTGACTCTTCGAGTAGCTCTGTGATTGGCAGAGCGGTGCTGAAGCCTGCAGACTGGAGGCCGGAGAATCGCAGAATCGACACAATCACGGTCGGTTGTCAAGGAGCAGCCGCAGTCCCAGATGGAGTCTGAAGTGGAAACCAGGACCTAGTTCAACACTCCCTTCCCTCCCCGCCTCTTGTCTGGTCATATGGAGCGGCTTTACGAGGGGCCGTGCCACCCAGCACATGTATAATTAAGAGCCAGGACCGGTCCTGATGTCAGAGCATAGGCACTCAGGGCTAAACCATCTGCTCCCTCACCTTTTCATTTTGTTGCATGTTTGAAGTTAAAGTCAACATCATTTTATGTATTTAAAGTCACACTAATGATAGATTAAAAAAAATATCTGGTGTCTGTGCACAGATTTCCAGGGAAGAAAAAAAAGCTTCAAGGGAAGAAAAATAAAGAAGAACTGTGTAGTTGGTATGACCCACAGTGTCAAAGAAGTCAACTCAATCAACAGTAAACGAAAAAGAAGCTGCACTATCAAGTGTTTTCTGACGTTTTTATCACCAAACCTAGCACCAGAAAACATCTCAAGGATTACCACTTTTACTAATTACGTTCATTTTCTTTCATCTATTCTCCCATTCCCACAAGAACTCTTAATCTTATCTCCCTGTTGGACTCCCTTCTCCTCCCCTACATACGTCTTTCCTCGTTTTATCATTCCCATGTTTCCCAAGCTCAAGGCCCCACGCAGTTCATCCTCTCATAGAGTTAATTTATCTCCACAGTACATTTTTATCTGTGCGAGGGAAATAAGGGCCCATTATTCCACTCTTCTTACGCACAACAAAACCAAACTGAAACCAGGGAGCTGTAATGTGCCTCCAACGAGATTCAGACAATTATTATCCCGGCATATCGCTATCCTGTCATTATTTTTGCATTTAAATGTCACGTATGGAGCAAATTTGGCATTCGGGGGAACACAGCGGCGGTCTGGACGGGACGTTTGTGTGAACCCACGGCATTGTGGGTTAACGTCGTCTGCATGTGCTACTATGTAGGCGGGTTTTTAAATAGTGCATGAGCTAACACTTGACGGAGTGGAGCTCTGGTTGTTTGAATGTACAGTACGTGTTTGTGTTCATCGGGGTGCTGGTGTTCATACGTGCGTTTTGAGTTCACTCTGATGTGATGCGTTGTGAAGCGTTGGACTCTGGTTGACCCCTTAGTATAGACGCCTGAAAGCTAATGCTATACCCTGAAGAGTAAAAAGGGCACTAACATGGCACGCACATGTAGGATCGAGTGTTTTTGGTACCTCATTCGTACGAGGAAGTCGGGATATCTTGGCCTCTGCTGCTTTGATTTCTTTTTTGAAGCGTCTCTTGTGAGCCCCCTCACTTTATGTAAAGGCCTCTCCTGTCACAAAAGATCTTAAACACGTATATAACAGTTAAAGTATACCCGTCTATTTCTGTGTTCGGCTTCTGTCTCATCTTACCCCAAAAATATCTCCCATCTCCCTGTGGAGGTTTTTTTTTTTTCCTCCCATTTCCAAAACATGGTTTTCCCAGACATTCTTTCCAAGATGTGACGCATGGAGTGTGTACGTCTCATCGCTACGAAGCCCCGAGAGTTAAAAATACTCTGCTGTGGTGAGGGTTGGCTGAGGTCTCCTCCATACTAACCACCCTTCGTCCTCCTGGTCCGCCCCCTCATACATTGTCGGGGACAAAGTCAGACATACGGGCTGTCCGACTCACCCTTCCGATCTGTTCACTGTTTTATCGTCACACACTAGCCCCACGTGTTTTTACACCGTGGTATCAAACCCTGTCTCGCTATCTGAGGCGCCTTGATGACATGATGATTGTTTGGTTTTAAGTTGTGTCCAGAGCCCACATGGACTTGAAAATATCCACTTTTCTACTAGAAAGTCATCTAGAATATCACTAACTAATAACTTCATGAGTACGTTTGATTAAATCAGCTTGTTTAAATTAGTTTAGTAGTTGGAGAAAGGGATGTTTTGCAGAGAGACAGTTTGTTTCAGAGCACATATTTTTGTGTCCTAGTAAACACAGCTGCTTCCCACCATCAGTAGATCAAGTAAACTGTGTAACATGCTCCTTGTTTTTTATCTGAATCCCTTTATGAATCACGTACCTACCACTAGACATCTACTCTGAATCACAGCCAGTCCAGCAGACATGCTGTCTTACTGGTCTGAAGGCTTTAAAAATGCAGCCTCGCGCCTGTAACCTTTCCCCAGCAGAATATTTCTCCCCTCTAATTTAAATTACGGGACACGGCGGATGGAGATGGAGTTTGACAGGCATACACGCACGCTCCTACTGCCCTCTATCGATCCATTATACAGAGGAATACGCCTTTTAAGAGCAGCCAGCTCCAGCCGTCCTGTTGAATAAAGATGGGGGGATTCGCTCTGCGTGTCTCCCAGGATGCGCAAAAGTGCGTGCATGTGGAAACTGTAAGGCTGTAAGAGCGTGGTGAGGAAGAAAAGCAGGAGGAGGTGGAGGAAAGAGGAGGGAAAAATGTGTCTCTTGTCATACTTTGAGAGGAAACGACAACGTAGAAGCTTCTAAAGCCTCGTAGGTTTCTACTGAGACGAAGTTTTCCGCTGTTTTAGTGTCACACTTTCTCTTCCTCATTCTCTTCATTACATTCCTCTCTTTACTCACATCCTGAGTGTGCTGACCAGCTCTGGGAAAAGGTTGACATGGGGTCAAATCACTGAGCAGAACACAGTACAGCATTTAGCAGTGCCTCGTTCACTCTCCCTCTCATTCCTCAATGACTGTTTATTGCTCCCCTCCTCCCTCCCTCCCTCCCTCCCTCTCTTTTGGAGGTGTGTCCATCAACATCTGGAGAAGCAGTGCTGCTCAGTGACAACGGGAGCTCATTCACTCCCCCCCTCTTTTCTCTCCCTCCTCCTCCTCTCTCTCTTTTTTCCTCTCTCTGCCTCGCTCTAGCGCTCTGTATCTGTGTTTGCCGTAGTGGAAGTCAGATTGCACAGAGAGGAGATGTTGGCAGCTGACTGTGGAATGAGCTCACAGAGAGAGGCACCAACGTGGAATTATTATCAGGCTTATCAAGGAGACCATGGCAGCATCTTGTTCCCCTCCCTGTCATCACTCTCTCGTTTTTTGAGGTGAATATCAGCTGTGGGAGTTTTTTTCGTATCTTTTTTTTGCTGGTGAATTCGCTGAAGCGTCTCTCTCCAGCACCTGGTCCAGTGATCAGTGAGAGGTTACTTTGGGATCCACCTCCCTCCTCCTCCTAAGCGGCGTACTAGAAGTAGAAGGAAGGGCACTCAGAGGCTTTTTGGGATGACGGAGATCATGGTGTCGGATGTAAACTTGAACTCGGTGTGTGAGCGTCTGGAGCAGCACTGCTGCGTGGACCAGAACCAGCACAATCTGTCCAGCCAGCCACAGACCCCTGTGCTCAAGAGGCACACCAACACCGGGGCCAAGCTGTGGGGCCGCGTCCGCAGCAAGCTGCTCAGACAAAAGGTCTCTGGCTGACATATGCACACACACACACACACACACACACACGCTGTGTTTCCTCTCTTTTATCTTTTGTACTCTCCTATTTATCACTCTGTCACTTCCATCTGTTTGTTCTGCCTCTCTTTTATGCTTTCTCTCCGTGTGCGTGCGTCTTTCTTTCAGCTCACAGTTCAGTATTGTTCTTATCTGACGGCTCTATTGACTGCGGTAGAGGCGATGATGTAGTGCTAAATAAAAAGGCGGATAAGCTGTGACCTGCGGTAACACCGGCTACAGTAAACACAAAAATAATATGTTTGGAAAAACCTTGATTGATGTTTTTTTTTCTGCTTTAAATGATCTCACATCTCATATCTGTTACTAAACTTTATGTCAAGTGTTTCCTGTTGATATATAGCACAGATACTACCTGTATACTGGACCGTACAGTATGTTCACCAAGAGAAATCACCTTAGATCACTGCTTTGAGGTCTGTTTAACATGAAATAACAATTTCCTCCCTTTCACGGATGTCTCTTACTCCTCATTTAAAGCTCCAAATGATGAATACATGGTGTTTCCAGCTGAACTATGTTTGTTATGAGATGTTTCAGTATCAGGTTAGCTCCCCCTGCTGTCCATTTCTGAGTACTGTCCTCCTCTGGCTGAGCTGATCTCATGCCCCTTTGGCATTTCGAGCGCAGTTTCCACTAATTAACTGTCACATTATCCCAAATAACCTCTTAAACATGTGTCCAGCATATTTGCATCCTGTTCAAGAATAAATTAGCATTGCAAGGGTGAAGTTTCAACATATTTTTTTTTAATAATGTGGCCAATTATCTGTGTTTTGTTACTCTAAACTATTGGCGTTTCATTGTGTTTACATGAATGTTCAAGCATTCAAAGGCAGTAGGTGGCTGGTTAAAGTCATGTAAACAGATGAGGTTTACAGAGACATGTTTGACTTTCCTAATTCTCTTGAAATTTAGACAAAAATTAGATGGAAAAATGCAGCGATCGCTGTGCTATTATAGGATTTAGGCTCGTTCAGTTTGTTGTGATTTGGTCTAAACCTTCAGGTCAGACTAAATGACCCTTGTGTTGTGGGAAAGCAGGGCGCACACACATCTGGTACGGCATAGTTTTAAACACAGGTTCTGCATTGTGACTCATACGTGGGAGCAGCTCCTGTTTCTGTTTTTTTTTTTTTGTTTTGTTTCTCCAGATGCTTTTTGTATTTGAAGAACAGAGAAGAAACATGCGAGCCTGTTCAGTTTTTTTCTTTATGCATCGAACCACTGCACACGCAGCTTGAAACTCATGACTCATTTTATTTTATTTCACTTTGCCTTCGCGCATGTTTATTCAGCAGTTCTCCTCATCTTCATCGTGAGTGCATCGCCAGCGTTTTGAGCTGTAATTTGTGTGCATAATAAACAGGTTGAGGACAAAGAATTCAAGTTGAGACTTGGCTTGACCTTTTGCTTTAGTCTTTTCCATTATTCAACAAGAGGCCTGAGGAAGGCTGACCACTGGTTATACTGAGCGGGATAAAACAGGGATTACATGCTAAAGCCCAGACTTTACTGCGTTGACCTGCAGGTCTTGTATTGATTCATTCTTCTCCTCTCTGTACAAACGACGCCATGTCTTAATGTCAAACAGCGTGATTAAGGTTTCTGTATTTCATTACTGTCCACATTTTGCACTTAGTTGCATGTGATCCTGCCCCTCAGCTCTCAACATGCACAGAAATCTCCATTCATTAGACCGCTCTGTGAAGTCCCATTCATCCTTTCATTCACTTTGAATCAGGCTTTGAACGTCAGGTTTTTCTGAGTAAACTTGTGTTGCAGTTTTTCAGCGCTCAGTCGCCTTTTTGATCCTATCAGGCCTCTTCAACAATTCTCCCTTTCTTCTCCGCCCCGTCCTGCATTTCTGCCTCTACACAGTGTTGATGTGTTTGATGGTGAGCGAGAGGCGATGATGTTAAATCATCCACCAGCATCATCTGAAACAGCAACATGACCGGCTGCCTCGGGGTCTTTAAAACCGACTGAAAATGAAGTCTGAAATACAGAACTGGGTCAATACAGCGAGGGGGTTTTATCACACATACTTAGACACAAAAATACAAAAACAGTTGGACATTTTTCAGTCTGCCTGTTCATTATTTTAATAATATAATCAGCTAGATGTGAGTAGAGATTAACTCTGTCTCCTGGCTTTATTTTGCTTTTTTAAAATCTACTTTGAAATTTGTCTTTAAATCATCTAAAAAAAATCTGAAATTCAGCTTTCTAAAACCTTCATAATAAAGAAGAACGACTCCCATTGTTTTAAAATAATTATCTACGGGGGCAGGGAAAGCAGACTTTATTGCTGTGTATGCGTCTGTGCCATGCATCATATTATTTACAGGCTGTTAAGAGAAATGTGGATGCTGGAGCATGTTTGAGGGTATGCGAGCACACCAGGGGAATTGTCCTCCTTCAGCCTAAAGCGGCACCTAATTAAGACACGGTGTGATGAGATGGGAACACTAATTAGACTACAGCCAGACATAATGTACGGTATGTGTCCCAGCAAAAGAACAAATGATGATTAAGCTGTTACTCAGTTGTTCGTCTGGGATTTTGGCTGTGTGTTTAACATCATGTTCTTTTGGCTGATGACCTGTTTGTCGGGCAGGTTTGGTTTTTATTTTCTTTGTCAGCTTAGCGGGGAGAACAATGGAGCTGTCGTGCCGGCTTAGCCGTGGATGAGAATCAGATCCAACCATTATCAAGCGCCCTCCGCCTCTTTCATCCCACCTCTCGCCCTCGCTGCATTTTAGCCCACATACGAAATTACGCTCTTCCATTTGAGTATGTTGATTAGTGCAGATGAGATATTAGGGTTTCATCCCTCCTGCGTGCCTAAAATGCCAGCCAGTCCCCTAATGGCCTTTTATATAGGCCACATAAATCTCCGTCTGTCCTCACCGGAGGGCATAGCCCTTTATTGGCCCCAATCCTTTCCCCCGCGTTCAGGATCTGCGATTGGTTAATGAGCTCCACAAGGGGAGCGGCAGGTCACTAAAACATTCTCAGGTTGATACCCGCAGTGACCCCCCTCTGGGATGAGTCTATCCCCATCGCTTCTCGACGTACAGCAGGTTGGCTTTAATCTCAGCAGGGTGACAACAAGACATTTATCATGTAATTAGGTGGTGAGAGTTTAGAGGACTGGGCTTACTGGTGTGTTCATCTCATGCTGTAACAGTGGTCGGGGCTTAGGTAATGACAGGAAAGTTGTTGTGGCAAACAGTTGTACGTAAAGAGGATGACTCAGGGTTGGATTCAGGGAATTCAGAAATAGTCAAGGACAGTCGGTTTCTGACTCATTTTGCTGGTTTGTTTCGATGGATTTTGGTTTTTCCTCAGTCTGCTGAACTAAAGTGACCAAACCAGCTTGTGGAAGCGCTCCAACTCAATAAACTCTCTGAAAAACTGGTGAATGTTGCATCAAAATCCCTCTGATTATCGAACTGGCACCTGCTTCAAGACGTCATAGTTCCTGTGTCGAGTCCACTGGGTAAACATGCTCAGAGATGATCTAATACCTCACAAATGTTACATGCCGTTAAAGGTAAAGAACACAAATATCCCGAATAGTTACAAAACGACTACGCAATGTCCCCATAAGACTGACAAGTGCAAGAACATCACAGCACATCTGTCTAAGACAAACATGAGGGTTCATCAGAGGACAAAAATGTGACTTAGATCCCAGTCTCTTGATAGCATATGTGAGTTTTGTCACTGCTGCACTAGATTAAATCCAAAAAATTTGGTGGTTAGTGTGTATTACAATGGAACAAAGCAGCGTTTGCGTCTGTGACTTCACCATGTGGGTTTTATATAATAGATGAAGGCTTGGAATCTATGATTTTTAGGCCGATATCTATCTTAAATAATTCAGCTCGTACCGAAAATCATACAAAATATATCAACATGTCAAGGATTCATAAAAGAAAAAAGTGTTTTAAGTCTGCTGGATGAATGATGTGTTTGTGTTTAACTCCATTTCAGAGCACTGAAGGGTTATTCCTCTCTTTCTCTGCTCTTAAGTGTAGGATAACTCCGTGTGCAGGCTGCAGGCTGGGTGGTGTTGCATAAGTGTACCACGCGTCTGTGTGTTGCTGTTTACAGGCCCCGTAAGAGAATCACACACACACTTGCCTGCAGAGATGCAAGACTATCCTGCAAATCACAACCCTCCGCTGGCTGAAAACCCTCGCCGATTGGCTCAAACTATGAAGTTAGGGAGGAAGGCAACATGGCAACCAGAGTCAGAGACCTCACATGGCCGTGGTGACATCAGCAGCTGTTGAGTAAAAAGAGGCTCGCTGTCACTGATGCACATATAAACACTGTGTGGTTCACTTGTCTAAAAATAGTAGTGTTGCTTGTAATCTATGAAGCGAATATACTGCGGCACAGTGCGTTAGCTGGGGGGATAAAAAAAGAGACTCAATCAGTGCACAAACAGCTCCTGTAATCCTGCTAAAACCAAAGAGCCGTGCAGTTTGAGCTACGTTCTAATTAAAGGACTAATAAAAAGCTTTCTGCAGCTGAATGAATATTTAATCAGCCGGAGAGCAGCGATGGAACACAAAGGAGAAATTAAACATTGATTTAGCATATCAAAAGATCATGTTGTGTTTTGAATATTGTCTCCAGCATGCATTAACTCTCCAGCACAGCAACAATGGGCTAATTAAGTGTGTAGGGAATTTATGCACTTAATTGCAACTCTGTGATTAATCTGTGTGGCATATGATATTAAACGTTTTTTTTTAAATGTAAACGTCTTGCAAACCATTCCCAAATGCATCTTTTCGTGCACGTATTGCAGGTGTGCAATTTCTTACTTGCTTGTCAGTGAAGAATGAGTTTTCTGATGGATGGATCATAACGCCTGAGGGGCCCCCAGGCCAAACATGTTCATATAGGACCTTATGCATGGCCACTTGGCAGCACATGTGCTATTTCTTCTTGACAAATCAAGACCCTGGGTATATTATTATTCTCCTGCTGTAGTGCTGCATGTGTCGAAGCAGGTCTCTGAAGCCTCCTGTGTGTTCTGTAGGAAATGGAAACAGCTCCAGAGGGCTGCAGACCTCTGACTATCCCGCTGCTGTCAGTCTCATACAGGCGTCAGGGCTGTGGCTCACATGTCACACTCTGCTGAAGGAGGGCAGGATTATCACAGGAGTGGGGGTAGTGCACAGGCAGCCAGTTCCCGTAGTGTAGTGGTTATCACGTTCGCCTAACACGCGAAAGGTCCTCGGTTCGAAACCGGGCGGGAACAGCAGTTTTTTTTTATCTAGAATAAACCAAAGTTGTGTTTTTCTATGTGAGCAAATCAAATGGAGGAATAATGGTTACTGTTGGGTGTGTAAACAATCGTCTTCTTTGTTAATTGTCACTGATAACCGTATATGTGACCAGTTTTGACAGAATAAAACTGATTTTGTCAATCACCCGAACTTATAACGCTCTAATAATGCTCTACGAATCATTATAAAGAGAACTGAAGATGTTTAGGTGCGTTAGAAGAGGTAGAGAGTACCTCTTCGCTGCAAAAGCTTAAAGTGTGAACTCCCTCTTCTCTTGCTCTGTCTATATGCAGCAAAACATCATGACTTATCTGCTTTGTTCTGTCCCTGTAGATGATCCCGGGCAGAGTACAGGCTGTGTGTACATTATTGCTCTGTCTGCACATATTTATTGTACTCTATATAAGGAAAAAAACTTGTGCCCCAGCTGGAATGCGTACAAATCTATGTGTTGATGTGAAGTATTGAAGCTGAAGTTCATTGTGGCCTCTCCTCAATCATATATCCTTCATAGTTTTCACAACCCTGGACTGATGCGATCCTAATCAGAACCATATCACCCCAAGGATGTCTCCAAAAGCAACCACGAGATGCTTTTATCTTTTCCTAGACATGAATGCGCGCACATATAGAAGATGCTCATGTGGTCGAAATCCCCTTCAAGCATTCTTAAGAACGGAAATTGATCATTGGACTTTTCATCTCCTTGGAATGAGATAAAAGGCGGACTAAGGCTGTGCTGGTTTGCTCTCAGTAGGTCCTTAAAAGGTCTGAAAAGGACAGTGCATAAGCAAGATTAATATTCCTGTTGTGCTTATTTCCTACAACATCCATACAGTCCACCTTCAGGTGTTCATTCGCTGCATTCAGTCTGATTCAGACAAGTATAACAAGATTTCTTTATCTTTAATGGCTGCGTCGCCTTCGCTTCACCTGCCGCCCTCTTCCTGTCAGCTCCCCTAGCTGAGCCGTCACTCAGGATAAAACCTTAAATCCTCTCTCAGCTTTGTTTAGATCAGCTGACTGGACACATTCCCCAGTAAGTCACAATCCATATCCCAAGAAAGCGGGTTGTCTTGTCATGCATACGTTGTGGTAGTCCTCCTTCGCCAAACTGTTTGCAGTCGTCCTTTAAAGCCAACTCATTCCACAGGAAAGAAATAGTTCCTCTCTGAGTATTTTTTAATAAAACATAGAGTAGAGGATACAGTTTCAAGAGGGGTCAATGAGTATAACCGCTGCCAGTAAAGGGTCCTCTTTGTTTTTACAGCCCTATTGGAGTACATTCATTTTTAATCAGGTATTTTGGAAATTAGCAGAGGGCAATAGGAAGGAAATAGGTTCAAGGAACAGCTTTTGTTTTTTCAATGAGTCTACTTCGAGGGGTTACAGTCCTGGATCTTTGCCCAGTTCTCCTCTTGGCAGTAGCTGTGTGTAAAGACCCAATGGCTGTGATTACCTGTCCCCAGTCTCAAACCCAAACCCTGCTGGGAAAAGCTGGGCTTTAACGATAATAGGAATGCGTGAAACCGATGCCAAATGGCCTTTTTATGAGGTAATGAAATACGCTCAGTGAGAACTTTTAATGGTTGCAGCCTAATGCTGACAATAAGAGAAGTGTGCTGCCCTTGTGCTCACCCAACAATCATTATTCTCCTCTAAGTTGAGCACCATCATCACGCGGGGTTGTAATGACATAACTACGTAGTGCAGTAGTGCTCAAACAGCCTATAAAAAAGGCATTAGCTGCTGTGGCCTCACGCAGCGGGCATATACTCCAGGAGACTTCAAACAACAGTCTGCCATCTATCATGTCTCAGAGGGCATCATGGGACATGTTATCCACACTTTGAGAATGTATGCGGTGAAGTAGGCCAAGTTTCTGAGCCTATCTGGAGCCCGTGTTGGACCCCCAAGAGTCTGCAGAAGACATATGTGGGGAACATAAGTGGTATTTTTCTTCCCCAAGTAGACTCAGTGACTGTGTTGTTGTGAAGCAGCAGTAGCCAGGCACAAACCACCACGACAGCTTGACTTTTGATCTGGCTCAGAAGATAAAATCCTGGAGCAGCTAAAAGCTGAACTTTGGATCGCAATCACAGTTTCAAAGTTCTTTTCCTCACTTCTAAACTTTCCCTCAGTGAAGATTTCTCAATGCCTTGAGATTGTGTTTGCCAGGGCTAGGGGGTGGGGAAGGGGATCAGCTGTCAGCCAGTTCCCGTAGTGTAGTGGTTATCACGTTCGCCTAACACGCGAAAGGTCCTCGGTTCGAAACCGGGCGGGAACAGCAGTTTTTGTTTGTAAAGATCAAAACCCATGAAACTTCAGACACACACGGACGTTTGGTACGAATGTTGTGTGATTTGTAACTGAGTAGAAGTGAATTGTGTCCAGGTACTGCACCTGAACTGACACAAGGATAGGGAGATGCTGAAAAAATCCGTAAAGGTACAACCTCTGTCCAAGTGTGTAAGATTTAAAGTGCTCTATTTACTGAATAAGGCATACATGGAATCTAATAATAATGGTTTAATGGTAGCTGTAATGACAGTGAAGAAACTCACAGGAATATCTTTCTTGTTTCTGATGAAGTGTGACTTCACGTCACCATTTGGTACCTCCTACTTATTTTTTTAAGATAAGTATGTCTGGGAAGTCCCACCAAGAAGATGAAAGCTGACTTCCCATTTCTTTGAGTACAAATATTTCCAGTGATTTATGTTGGAAATGTTGTTATGTTGAAAACCTGGATTGTTGGCATGATTCTGGCGTGATAGCAGAAAGTCAAACTTCCTGCCTGCGAGAGAAAAACCCAGTCGAGTGTGAATGTACAGGTGGTGACTCTCTGTGGTTGTTTCCCAGAAATGTGACTTTTCCATGCTGATAATTCTTATCTGATGATTTGATTAAGCAGCCTCTGTGTATGAATGAAGTCATGCACCCTTATTTGGTCAAAATCTTATCGCTCAGTGTCTCTCTGTCTCTGTTGTGTCTTTCAGCTCGATCCTCAGACGGTGCAGTCCAAGAACTGGCACATGGACGTCATAGAGATGAACGGGGTAAGGACTTCTGGCTTAGACTATGACATATATATACTGTAAATATATCTTAACACTACAACCTACATCTCTGCTGGAAGTCAAACTGAGGTTTTGTTTAAGTGTTTATGTAGACTTATGCACACAAGATCTGTTAATAACAAAGCTGTAATGTTTACAAAAAATCAGATTTCTGGTATTGTAATCAGTAGCTCAGTCTTAAAATTTTTATGTCTCTAAATCTAAATAAATAATGAAGTTGTTCATGAAGGTCCCTGAGTTCAGTTCTGGCTCCTTAAAGGAATGCAGTTTACTTTAGCCGTGTTGTTTGTTCACCGTCAGATCAAAGTGGAGTTCTCCATGAAGTTTACAAGTCGGGACCTCAGCTTGAAGAGAACGCCGTCCAAAAAACAGAGTGGGGTGTTTGGAGTCAAAATCAACGTGGTGACAAAGTAAGCATGTTCCTGTAATTAAGTCCTGACAAGCCTGGCTGTCCAAAAATAAAATGAAAGCAAATTAAAATGTGTTAATTCATTAATATTTGTGTCATCAGTTTCTCTCACGTAGATGTGCTCAGGCTTGTTTTTCACGTCCACAGCTGTGTAACTTAAAGTAACGTGGATGTTGTTCACGTCCACAGGCGCGAGCGCTCCAAGGTGCCTTACATTGTCCGTCAGTGCATTGAGGAAGTGGAGAAGAGGGGGATCGACGAAGTGGGAATCTACAGGATCTCAGGGGTGGCCACCGATATCCAGGCCCTCAAATTAGCATTCGACACCAGTAAGACTCCATTTTCTCTGCCTCTCTGTCTCTTGTTTTATGTTGCAAAGTAGTGCCTCCAGTTTCAGAGTGTAGCACCATAGTACTGTAGGACAGTTGTACACACGCGTTTGTTATGATTACATTATTTTATATTTATATATGTATTATATTATTAGTTTAACTAAAATTAGTGATGCCCAACTACCCGACCTGGAAGTTACACAGTGAAAGAACAGAGGCACAGAGGGGATGACAGAGACACCATTCGCCCTATTACAAGTCAGAGTAGCATTGAAATGTTAGTGAATCTGTTATTAAGGTAGAAAAGTTACATAATGTCGCTTTAACAGCCAAATCCTGTCGGTGAGATGATCCAGTCTGATGACCCACATCTAATATTTTATCCAAATTATATAATCCCACATCAGTTATCAGGTGTTTACCCGAGAAATGTTGTGTGTGTGTATAAAGGCTGTATATAGTGTATAAAGTTATATGTAGAGACTTTCCTGCAGCTCAGGGTTTTCCGTCGTTGCTGTAACACTATGCAGAGAAGAGATTTGTGGGAACTGGGGCCTTTAGGGAGGAGACGAGGAGCAGCAGCTGTCAGGCGTCCTCTCGGCGTCAGGCACAGCTGTTTTTACCGAGCAGAACCCGGTATCACCTTTCATTTTCATGGGTAACATTAAGAACGTCTGCATCTGTCTCCATCTGGATGTGGGTGCTATTGAGAGATTACATCATTCCTGGAGATGTTGAGAGGCGAGAGCAGCTGTGTTATTGTGAGCCTTTAATAACGTACCGTGTTTCTAATCGGCCCTTGTTTGTGTCTGCAGATACCAAAGATATCCTGGTGATGCTGAGCGACATGGACATCAACGCCATCGCGGGAACGCTGAAGCTGTACTTCAGGGAGCTGCCGGAGCCTTTGCTCACCGACCGCCTCTACCCTGCCTTCATGGAGGGCATAGGTGTGTGACCTTTATCCCCGGAAGTGTGTGTTTACCATCAGTGGGCCCTACGGGCGGTAAATTTGCCCACCTGGAAGCGATGAGGGTTTAACTGTCTTACCATAATTAGATCTGACATCTTTTTCCTCTCCCTCGCAGCGCTCTCGGACCCGGCAGCCAAGGAGAACTGCATGATGCACCTCCTGCGCTCCCTGCCTGACCCCAACCTCATGACTTTCCTCATTCTGCTGGAGCACCTCAAACGGTACAAACACACCTACTGAGGCCACCTGTCACTAAAAAAGTGGCCAATTTGGTGTAATTAGAAAAGAAAATGATGCTCTTTAATGCTTCCTTACATGTTCCTCTTCCAAACATGTTTAACCGACTCAAAGTCATCCCATCGATAAATTAATGTTTTTTTAAATATCTGCTTTTATATACAAGATACGAAACATTCACTCAAGCAGAAGGTCATCTAATCGTCATAACCAGGCCAATTTTCAGTCATGGTATATTCAACTGTTTTCCTCACCTTGCATGTCAGTTTTTTATTTTTTTTATTTTAACCTCTTCAAATAAACAAAACTCAAACCTCAAGATGATGGTGCAAGCTAAGCTAAGATGCATCTTGTAAAACCAAGCTTTTAATCAGTCAAGAGACATGTCCGTATAAATATGGCTACAGTACCGTACCTACTGTCTCCTTGTCAGCCAGGTTTAAGAGTAAAAAGAGAAGCTAATCATTAAAATAACCATTTAATCTTTAATCTATATTAAAAGCTTCAATTTCACTGAAAAACTCCCAAACATATGCACAGTCTGTGCTTTTTCTGTCTACATTTTCAATGACTGTCTTGTGTTTGTTCCTGCAGGGTGGCTGAGAAGGAGCCCATCAACAAGATGTCCCTCCATAACCTGGCCACCGTGTTTGGCCCCACTCTGCTCAGGCCCTCAGAGTCAGAGAGTACGAAGGGACAGCACATCACCTCCGCCTCTGACATCTGGTCTCATGACGTCATGGCACAGGTAGCAACAAAACAGACACACGCCCTTCAGACAAAAACCTGAGTAGCCATGTTTATTTTTTATTCTGACATTTTAAACAAAGACTGTGTGAAACAAATAGTGCTTTTATACCCAAATTACTCTCTGGTGCCTTCTTGCCAACAATCTAAGTAATAGAAGATGAGGAGTCATCCCCCCTGTGAGTGTACACTGTAAATGTTAGACTGGTGCGTACATGCACATTTCCTCGGTCGCTGCACGTCATTTTCAGATGAATTTTACTCCCACGTCGCTAAGTGACCCGTGTCACTGCGGTCTAGTCTCCCAGCTGTATTTAGGCTGCAGGCCATCCATTCATCTCCACTGAGAGATGAGTTTCCTGTGCACAAATGTCTTTTCTTGGTAGAGTAAACAACATCCAGAGTAAATCATCATAAATGGGGCAGCATTTACATGTAGGAGGTCCCATCTGTCCATTACAGTGAAACTGAGTGTTTGTATTGGGGCTTATTTAAATTCTAAATGTTTATTGCATTAAGTATACAAAACATCAGACACTTCCGCCACTGAATACTGAATATAATCTCATATGGAGACATAAGTGATGGATTTGCCCTCATTTTGATAAAAAATAACCCATATAACCATATTAATAAGAGGGAAACATTAGAAAATGCACCTTCTGTGAGCCATAAAATACATATTTTAAATTCAGTTACAGTACTCACTGCTAGCAGTCAATCAAATTAAATTTTATATTTTCATTTATCCGAAATGACTTAAGACATATGTCCATCTGCTGAAATCGATTAAAGGGGAGATTAAGGGAAATTTGTGGAGGAAGCAACATTAAATGATTCACCCGATTTAATAAAACTAGACTTCAATTTTTTTTTTGGAAATGTTCAAAGGTGATTTTCTCAGTTTACTGACTGCCTGAACTTGTCCTACATGCTAAATCAAGCGACTTAATTTTACCAAATTAGTCACATTGAGATTAGAGACAATTAAAGTAAAAACAAGCAACAATACCAAAATACATCTCAGGATAATGGAGCAAAGTTCCTACATAAGTGCTGAATTAGGCAGTTGTCCAACATCAAAGCAGTCAGCTCATGAGACAAACCTATTATTAATATATAAATAAAATCTGCCATAAAATCCATGATAATCATTTAAAAATAACTAAAATAAAAAACAATCTGTAAAGATTCTGTCTGGATTTAAAAAGTTGTAAAGAAGTAGATCCCAGTGACCTTAAAGATAAAACTATGTACTGATGATAAGTACACCCGTTCATAAAAGGTACAATGACAGCCAGTAATAAATTACAGTTAATAAACTAACTATCATTTATAATGCTTAATAACTACCTGTGTGGAACCATATTTAGAAAGTAGAAGTAGAAATGTAATACAGTGGTTGCATTAGATCATTAAAGTACTTAAAAAATTACAGCACCTCATTTCTGCAGTTTGCATCAAAGAATTAAATTCAAAACTAAACACACACATTATCTGCATATTTCTGGATTCAGTGTGACTTTCAATTTGAGATTATATCTGATGATCTGATGTCCTTTTTGAATAAAAAACATCCATAAATCTTTTTAGAAGTCATGTTGTTATAATTCCAGAACTTAGACTCAGCATCGCAGTAATTCAGTGATGGATATATCCATAGGTCTACTGCTAGTCGCTCATTTGGTTGTTTTAATGGTGCCAAAATGTAAACAAATATAGGCTAAAAGTTGTAGTGAGTATCATGCTACTGCAGCACAAACATTGTACTTCCTGTTTACATTGCCACGCTTCATGTTGAACTATCAATGTTTTATTTGAAATAGTTTTCTAGATGTTTGACTTCGATTGAAGAGCAGACATAGACAACCTTGATAATTTGGATTAATGTTGAATTAATTATTGTTTTTCTCTCTTTCAGGTCCAGGTGCTGCTCTACTACCTGCAGCATCCTCCCATCTCCTTTGCCGAACTGAAGCGCAGCACGCTCTATTTTTCCACTGACGTTTAATCCCCACCCGCCTCCCTCAGGGCGCCATCTGGAGAGGGGAGAGTGAGAGACTCCATACAAGCCTTTGGTCCCCGCCACTCGGTCCTCCTGCCTCACCTCTCCTCCCAGCAGGTAGCTCATCTCGACTGTACAGCCCCCCTCACATCCCTCCCTCTCTACACCACCAAACCCGTCACCTCACCCCCACTATCCTGTAAAGAGATGGAGCCGAGCACATAGGGAGGTGGTGAAGGAGATTTTCCCGGTCGTCTTGTAGTCACACGTCATGTCCTGTTTGTAATGTGAGGAGAGCAGAGCTGACTCCCGCCTCCCACCGACTAAGACGACAAACCTGGGACCACAGCGGGGGAAAGGTCGGGGTTGGAGGTCCGGAGGCCATAGCCTGGTGCGGTGGCACAGGATCGCTCCCCGTGGGTGTCGTAGTGTCATCTAGTGAACCCTTTTCCAGACTCGAGTCGAGTCCTCCAGCTTTGTTTTTCCTCATCAGAGGCATTCCAGAAAAAAAAATGGCATTTATATGTTTAATAATTATGTTCAAACAGCTGTTTTGTTTCCTTTTTTTTTTCTCCGTCTTTCTGGCTTTGTGCATGTGCAGTGGATGAGGCTGGGGTGTGTGAGTGACTATGTGGATGTACCTGAGTGAATGAGTGTGTGTGTGTGTGTGTGTGTGTGTGTGTGTGTGTGTGTGTGTGTGTGTGTGTGTGTGTGTGTGTGTGTGTGTGTGTGTGTGTTTAAGGGACTATGAGAACTTGTGAGGTTTAGAAGTGGCTGGGAAGCCATCCTAAGAAATGGCTGGTGATGTGTCTCTCTGTACTGACAGACAAGAGAGAACTGCCCTCCCCAGTGAGTCTTGGCCAAATTAGCCCTATTTATTTTGAATATATATAATATGTGTGCCTGTACAGTTCTGTGCAACTAGAGAAATGCTCTAAGGAGTCTGTTTTTTGAAGTTTATTCAGGTAGTGATGTTATTTTTAGTCTGATTTTTCTCATTCACCATGTCCATGGTTGGTAAGCTGTACTGAAGAGATCACCAGAACGTCTGCCAATTTAATTTCAGATCACTTTGTAGAGGAGAAAGGGGCACTCTGTGACATGAGGGTTATTGTAGGGGATAAAAAAACACGATGAATGGAACATTTAGCTTTTTATTTTCTCGTTGTTTCATTGCAAGCCTGTTCCAAGTGTCTTACTGCACCAGTATAATCTATAGGATGATTTGTGTAGTTGCCCTCGTTGCATGTTCAGCTTGTCAATCAAACCAGGCCGGGTAACACAAAGGTAGGTTGTCTCTGCAAGGCCTCCTCGCTTAAGACTGGCAAACACCCATCTCTGCTCTGTACAAAGCCAACCTTTCTGCTATCAAGCCTGCGACATATCTTAAAATACTGTAAGCACTGCTAGATGAGTACTATTTGATATTTTTAATATAAGATTAAAATAAAATAAAAAATGTTGTATTTTACTTCATTTGAGAAGAATTTCAATATACTGTAATATTGAGGCTAAATGTTAATGTGAAACTTTTCTCCCCCCCCCCTTTTTTTTTTAGTAAAATAAAAGTTACCAAAACACTCTCACTTTGTGTCCGTGTGTGTGTGTGTGTTGAGATTTAATGATTAAAATGCCGCATCATAACATTTTCATATCAACATGTTTGTGATTAAACGAGAAAAAAAAAAGACAGTAGCTGCAATGTTTGTGCAGTTCCTGCAATTTTGATCCGCTCCCAGGATCTGTCAGACTTGTGACTTTCTTCTTTTTAAGTTAATCCAAATGATTCATATAAATAAATCACTCCATCATTTAAAACCTTTCAGTTTGATACACGTAATCCTGACAGATTAAACCACATCTGAGCATTTTGAAGTGTCGGATCTTTGCATTTTGCACCACCCGATGGTCAGCTTCAGAAAGTGAAATTAGAAGAGACCTCCAGCTCTAAATTTGTTGTGCACCTGTGTAGTTAACTCCCTGATATGTTGAAATATTTGGAATAGAAGTGCAAACATACTGAAATCTGTACATGCAGACTTGTATCTTATACCACCCACAAAAAGTTTGTCCTCTGAGTGACTCTTTTAGGGAACTTCATGAAAAGTTTGGAGCAAAAAGTATTCACAAGAAAACCTGCAGCAAACTGCATTCTTCATCTTTTAGATGACTGAGCTCGTTTACTCTACCACAATAGAGTCACTTCACCACCGAACCTTTGGTAAGGAACCAGTTGGTAACCAATTGTTAGTGCCACATACAAACACCTTTTAAGTGTTAAGCCTTAGCTCATCAATGATTAAAGAGAGCTCCAGAGGCTCTTCTCACCCAGTTAGGAGTGACCAGGCAAGTTCAAGGTCTGTCCTAATGCACACACTATCTCCACCGCATCAAAAAATCAATGACACAATGGATTCAGCGTGAATAAACACATTTATATTACTCATAAAAAAAGTGCAGTGTATTGATGTGAAATGTGCTCGAAAGATCAGAGATCCAGCTTCAACTGAATCTCATTCAGAAGTATGTCGTGGTAAAACATCACACAGGTGGTCGTTTTTAAAGGAGACCTAGAAAATCTGTATTTCTGTCTTATCATATTTAATAGCTGCTGCAGCAGCACCACTTAGTGGTCACAGGCTGGAGAACAACAACACACACAAAAAAAGAACAAAAACAAAATCTGTAAAATTAAATCATGTTTATTTTTTGTCTTTTTGAGTTATTACTCAGAGCTGCAGCAAGCAGATTCCTAGTTGTTATTATACAAATATTATTAAAGGGTGCTTCCGCTCATATCAGATAGACACAGGACAGGTATGACGGTTTCCACTCCAGTTTCACTTATTTAACCAAAGATGCATGCTGTGCCGTCTTCTGTTGATCCTTTGAGACTTTAAGCAAACTGTAGTCGGTCCAGTGTGCTGGAGCAGATGTAATCCTTCACCAGCATTTCTTCACTGTAGAGGTTAGCGCCACTAGGCGAACTGTTCTGCAACCTGCACCTTTGAGCTGACAGTCTCATGTAATCTACCTCTGTGAATGGTTTCTTCTTTCTTGGTACAGATGACTTTACAAGCAGCACTTACCACTTAAAAACCAACATGAACACTTAAGTTTGGGTCTGTTTAATGTGGCTGATGATTCACAGTTATCATTGTGGCACTTTTGGACCCACGTCTGTAGATATAAAATGCTCATTCTAAGGTGACAAAAAACATTCTTATTTTGAGGTCCTAAGTCTAAGAAATTTACAATTTTATGGTCAAGAAAAAAGTCCTGAATGCACAACTTGATTAAAAAAAACATCTTTAATATAAATAATCTTTATGTGGATTAGTTACAGACACACCAATGTTCTACAACAAGAACAGCGTTTATCCGAGTCTGACTTGAGGTGGTCGTGACTCAGAGTGAAAGTTCAACATCACTCCTTCAGCATAGACGCAGACACACTCTGCTCTCTTTCTGGAAATCCTCCACATGAAGTCACTCTGCTCAGACTGTCCATATGATTAAAGTGATGAGACACTGGGGAAAAAACTTTTTTTTTCAGCCCATTGCGCCATCACTCAACACCACTGTACACAAACAGGAAGCTGTCACTTCCACCACATACATCAGTTCTGCTTCTGCAGAAATCCACCACATGCCAGTAAATATTCACATGGTTGGATTTCTCACAGGGCTGGTCCAAGTGTGCATCGATTAAAGTCTCATCCGTAGAGCCACTCTTTAGTGGTTCACCGCAAATAGTATTCGATGGCGGCGGAGAATGCAGCGAAGCCTCCACATCCCAGAACACCGGCCTTCAGACCGGCTGCAAAGCAGAAAAAAGAGTAAATGTGAGGAGAAGAGAAATATACCAACTTTGATTTGAAATTAAAAAGTTAAAATAACAGGTTAACATACCACGAAATCCAATGGCCCCTCCGGTTACACAACCGCTGTACACGGCGTTCTTCCAGTCAGATTTGCCTCTGTGCTGCAGATAAACAACAGAACAAACTAAATGTTACACACACACACACTTCATGTGGAGGGATAAAAAGGCCTTCGGGATTACAGGTTAGATTACAGCTATATCTGAACTGTAATCACTTGGATGAGTGTTTTTTATTTCATTATGCAAAATAAGGACCGTTCACAGCTTTATGCACACCATCAGTTTAGCACTAGAGGGCGCCATCAGACCATTTTGACGAACTACAACCAAAACTCAAACATTCAACATGGGATGTTGACTAATAACTAACAGCCACATCAGTCACGTATCTCTATTTGGTAAAAAATAAAAATGTTGTTATGACATGTTAGCTATGTTCTGCTAGTATTTATGTGTAAAGTCAATGTATATGTAGAATAGTGGATGATATCACTGTGAAAGGTTTATAAGTTAATTCATATATTTTAGAGTTGTAAGACTGAGAAGTAAATATAATTTATATGTTGAGTTAATTTACAATAGTTACACAGTTTAATATTTACATATTTATGTTACACATTTATTATTTGCATGTTTAAATCTTTACAGCTGCATCTTTAAAACAGATATGTTAAGTTGTTATGAAGAGTGAAAATCAGTAAAGTTTTCACAAGAAGATTGGATTAACTTCATCACTAAGATACACTCTGCAGGCTATGTGGCCTAGGCACACTGAGCTTGTGGTAAAACTGCCACTACAATAACAATATGTGGGTTAGGATTTCCTTATTTTAGCTATGAACTATTAGTCTATTTATTAACCTTGTTTCAGCCTGAAGTGACTGTTCCTCTCAGTTGATGTGATTTCTATTCGTCGTCATGATTTTCTACATTGTTCCAATTTATGTGTTAAATCATACAGCTGTGTATTTTTACTAATGTCCCTCAAATCTGAACACAAATTACATTTGCTGTGTTAAAAACACCTATTACACCTGGTGTGACCTTTCCTTGTATCAGTGTTTGTAATTAACATACTTCAGGGTTTAAATCCTCTGAGCACCGAGCGTTTATTTTGTCTATTCCTGTTTTACTATAGAGATCGAGGGACATTATAAAATCCTCTCCCTACATTTGGTTCTGTTTCGTTCTCTTGTAGAGTAACCTATTCAGCCGTGTTTATGAATCTTTGTGGTTACATCCAACATCAGTAAGTCACCTCACATAATAAGATCAGTGGTGTCACATACTGATTCAATGATGCACTCTGTACAGGAGAACATGGCGCCCACGATGGCAAAGTTCTTGGCGTAGGACATCCCCCTCTGGCCCATGTCTTTGAGGACTTCTCGTGCTGTCGGTGTTTTCAGAGGGTCTTTGGGGTCGAAGCCGACGTTGGTGTCGATGCCGGCCGTGAAAACGCCAAAAGCTCCTCCGAGTACAAACCCTGCAGAGAACAAAAGCGACCAACGTGAGCTCCTGCACGATAAATCACAACAACATTTACAGATTCGTTGTGCTTTTCTCCTCAGATTGGCGAAATTTAATCCCTCTTCCACACACACATCATCATTCATCTGTTTACATCCCAATTTGACTGTACACAGCCCTTTATCTCCATTTGTAGTTCTTTCTCAGATTTGTATAAAACATTTTTATTTCTTTGGTCACAAAGCGATTCTGAAATGTTTAACTCCTCTGCATATTTTTTAATACCTCTGTGCATATTTAAATCCTATGCAAATGTTTAATTTCTCTGCAAATGTTTAATTTCTCTGCACATATTTAAATTTGGATCTATCTCAGGTCAATTTTAACGTATGGATACTGTGTTACAGGTTAATTCTAATGTATGTTCAATGTATGTTTATCCGCCTTAAATAAAAACCTCACATTAAAGAAAATACAGCTGCCTGTCAGCTGAAACTGGTCATGCACACAGACATATGCAGATACAGACAGCTGTGATATATATTATTTATAATGTTAGTTACTCACCGCCCACACAGGCCAGCACAGCCTTGAAGGCGCAGCTCTCCATGCCCCTCTCGATCATCTTCTGCTCGTCGCTTTTAGGAGGCACCGGTAAACCCCCCATCACGCCCGGGTTCAGGTCCTTCACGGGCCTCTTGTCCCCGATGAGATGGTCCAGAATCATGCTGTACTGAAAGCTTGTGATGTCCGAACCCGGACCAGCCGAAGCTGGACCTTGTGGGTCGGAGGAAGCAGCGCTCGCAGCACCCGTGGAGGCAGCCATGTTTCTCAATGACAGCGCGCTTCACGTGAATGTAGTCGACGACCGTCGGGCGCGGATTCGTCACATTTGTAACGGCCGAGAGCGGAAATAATTAAAACACAATTAAAAATATATGCGTTTAGATAATTACACACAACTTAAAACAGAAGGTTAAACATGTATGTATATATAAAGCTTTTGTAAACTGCTGTGAAATTCGTGTCAGCACATTCGACAAAATGAAGCTCCCACCGTCAACAGTGGCCCTGCGGTAAACTCTGTCTTCATGGAGGTTATGCAACATTTCTGTGAACCTTTATGGACATTTCTGAGACTCAAGCTGTGCGTCATTAAACTGTATTGCATCATAAATGTGTTACATCCCACTTACATCAATTATAAGTAATATAAGACAGATAGATAGATTATTTTATTAATCCCTAAAGGGAAATTAGGTCGTCATAGCAGTCCGGTTTATTTGAATACAATAAAAATACAATAGAATAAAATACTGAGGTAGAAAAAAAATAAAACACAGAATGGGACAAGGACACTTAAAAAACACAAGATAAATAGGTAGATAAGGTGCAGTGGCAAGATGATGGTAATAGTACTGATGATATGATGCTAGTGGTATTGTAACAGTATATAATAATAATAACAACAGTATATAACAACAACAACAACAATATATCTATAGAGATACACATAGACACACATATGATATGATGGACACCATGGTCATCTGTACTATATATATATATATATATATATATATATATAGTTGTATTTCTTATTTCTATCTTACTTATTATATAGTTTTCTATATCTCTTAGGTTTAATAAATTTAAATTTAAACAATTTAAATATCTTCTGTTCTTATATCTTCTCATCTCTTAATATTTTGATTCTATCTATCATTTTAGTTTAATATTTTGATTCTTAAAAACACATCACAGAAGTGCAATAAATCCTACTTTTGTACAGCTTAAATGTATACTTTAAAAAAAAAAAAAGGAAACTGTGTCATAGTGCTGTTGAGCCCCTCATTTGGGTAAAAAAATATTACTAAAATAAATGACTAATCACCAAAATATTACTCAAACAAATATACTATAAGTGTTTATATTTGTCGTGTATTGTCAGTGTAGTTTTGTTAACATATTTGGTTCAGAAGTTATAAATGGCTATTTCCTTTAAATGTCCAGAATTCATTCATCTCATTCAGTAAAACGACATTTTTTAAACGTACAAATCAGAATATAAAACATCTTGTTTGAAAATAACGGTTAAAACTGGTTGACCAGTAGAAACACTACATTACCCAGAATCCTCTGAGCACTGCGCCAAACCAAACTCGCTTCACGCGCTCCATATACCGGCTCCAGCACTGGCCGGTGGTTGGTGACACTTTGTCTCGCGTGCGCGTGTGAGGCAGTGGCGGCGGCGGCGGCAGCAGCACCACTGAGCATCCTGATCCAAACAACAGCAGCACCGCCGCAATACTGTACAGGTGAGAGGAAGCTAATGGCTAATATTCATTTATATCTGAGAGTGAACCGCTTATTATGAGTTAAAATGTGTAAACTTTGCCGTTACCGCCTTTCTTGTTGTCGGCGGACGTTAACGAAGCTGCCCGGTAGAGTCGCTCGGGATCAGTTGGTTTGACCAGTTGGCACCGACGCCAAACTGACTTTGATGACAGCTTGCTTGTTGCCAGCGTTCACGGTACCAGCAGACATGTCTGTTCCTTTAATTTAACGACTAAGTCATCGTGTCTCTCCTGATATGATAACGTCTGTCATAAAATCAGCCAAAAGACAGGTTGTTTTTATCAGTGAATGGCTGTAATGCTAACAGAAAGTCGAATAACACGGGCGTTAAGTGTATTACTTTACATTTAAATGGCTTCAGTACTTGCTAACGTTGCACCATGCGTGAGTCGTGAGTTCAACAGGATTGTTGCTCGATCAATACTCCCCATCTGCTTCATAAACATCCTTTTTAATTGGCTTAATTCTCATTTCACCATGGTTGTAAGTCAAAGCAGTGATGGTGCTGTAATGCTTTCCCTCTATAAATGGAGGGACGTGTCAAGTTATCTTTACAGGTCAGTGAATATACTGCAGTTTACAGTCTACAACCCTTTTAAAAATCAGATTTTATGTCATATTTTATTGAAGTTAGGCCAATTTTTCAATTATACTAACTTTAAATCTTATTTCAAAACATACAGCTTCAAACACTGGAAGAGAAATGCTATGCTTTTTTTTTTTTATGTAGCCATTTGTCAGCCTTAAAGTAGTCAAATTTAAACATATTGAGTCTAAAAATATTGGAAACAGCTCAAAAGTGTGTGTCAGTTTTAAATTGTGAAACCTTAAGCTGCCTAATTCCCCTAATTCAGAAATACCGAGGACATGACCTCACTCTTTTCAGTGGTAGCTATGACCCTTAACTCTTTTAACAATAAAAATATTTAGTTTAATCACACAAAGAATCAATCAATCAAGTGTTGTTCTACTGTTTAGCACCTGTTTCCTTGTAGGACCTCCCTGACATAAAACCTGGGAATAAACTGGCAGATCAAGTTACAAATAGATTAACCAAATTAGTAGCTGTGCTGCTTAAGTTTTCCTGTGTTTTTATGTCAATTTCACATTTCGCTGCCAATGCTTAAGTTGCCTTTGGAACCACTTCAGTGCACTGCAAGCATTTTTTTTTTTCCTTCTTCACATGATCAGCCAGCCATTTGTTCCTCATTAGATAAGTGCCATGTGAAGCAGTCAAACAAGGCCGGGTTGTGTTTGTGAAAGTTTGCTGTTTATGTCTTTTAATAGGTCCTTTTAAAAGCTTCAGTATAGCAAACTATCCTGACTAAGCTCCCGTTGTGTAATTTTACTCTTGCCACGTAACTGTTTCATCAAAGTGTTCCAGAAACATCAGGTCATCGTCTAAAATAGTGACGCTTGAGTAATACACCATTGCTATTTTGCTCATGGCTCGCTGTGCCGCATAATTGTCCATCTCAATAATGACACAAAGGGAAAGTTAAGATGTAAAATATCCTAATTGCAGAGCTTACGT
The DNA here is from genome assembly GCA_036365135.1 of Miichthys miiuy. Lineage (NCBI taxonomy): Eukaryota > Metazoa > Chordata > Actinopteri > Sciaenidae > Miichthys > Miichthys miiuy. The sequence goes on from CM071616.1 coordinate 20,588,107, forward strand.
CGTGGTCTTATGTTTATAGAAGAGGCCAGCCTTGCAGTGGAACGTGCCCGGATCCTTTTGGGAGAAACCAACTAAAAGGGCAACAAATGACAACGTTCACTTTCTTCTGTTCCTTTTGATTATGCCAGGAGAAAGGAGACTTCAAATATGAGCAGAGCACCAGCAGTCATTTATGAGGCAGTCACTGTGAATGTTGTTTGTAGGTAATTACAACCTTTGTTTTTCTCATGGTTAACCATCCAAGACGGGGGAAATGGCTGGAAATCTGTCTTTGGCTTCTGGGCTGTGTTCAGAACAAGCTGTGCTCGACACAGAAAAGCACCAAGGAGAGCGTTATGTGTAATGATGGGAAGACTATAGACTATAGAGTGGATACATACAGTTTGGATATTGATATTAAATCTTGTGTGGAGAAAGTTCTGCCTCTATATCTTTGATTTCATGAATAATGAATGTTGATGGAGGCTGGACTCATGCTTCCCATGTCCTTGGAGCAATGAATCTCCTTCTCCTTTTTTTCTGTCATCCTCTGTTTTGCTCATTACCCAGGCAGTTCCTGTCATTGGCTTGCTATATATAGTTGGGGGTCATGTCAGGAGCACCCGTGTCCAGTTGTACAGTGGCTTGTTTTGTCAGCGAGGAAATGATACCTGGTGATTTCCTCGACCAATCAGCTCAATGGGAAGTCCTACATGGATGCGAATGTGTGACGGTCTGAAGGGAATTCGGCCTCATCTCATCGCTGCAAGAATATCTCCCACCACTGCCGGTGTCCTGGATTCACTTTTGTTAGCTACGTGCTGAGACTGTGAGTAGAAGATTATCAGAAGCAGCAGCAGCAGCAGCAGCGCTGGACTGTTTTATCCACGTGCTGTAACTGACATTTGTATGAGATGAGTCAGGGTGGGGGTGGGGTAACAACATTTGGAGTGACCTTGTCCAGTTGTGGTAAGAAGCTTGAAAGGTAGATGCTGCAGTGATGGACGTCAGATGCTCACTTGAGATGCTCCGATGCTAAATTCACTTCCCAGTTAGTCTCTATGGAAGGAGATGCTGCCATAATAATCACCTGTAGACTCAGTGTATCTCTTAAAGGGAGAGTTTGGGTTATTTTAAGTGGGAATGTACGAGGTTCCTCAAAAAAAAATTGAATATTTTCACTTTTACTTTGTGTTATTGTGCTACAATAACAGCTGACCTGCAATGTAAATATAGTGTGTGGTGCAGTTTGGCTTATGTGTAGGAATATGGAAGTTCTACAGTTAGTGCCAAAAAAGTCTGATATCAAGGTAAAGGCTAAAATATGTTTTTGCTGCTGACCCCGTCCACAGCGGCGCATAGCTCTGTTTCTGTTTCAGGATCCTTGTTTGCTTCTCTAAACTGGTTGCGGGCTGACAGCCATCTACTGTATGTAATGCACTAATTATGAAGTAGTACCTCATACAGTCGCACTTCAGAACACCCCAAATATCTCTTAAAGACATGGATCTGGGTCTCACATGCAGGAATGGTGAAAAATTACACTTTTCAAAGCTCCAGTAATCCGATATAACCTGCAAGAAATATGATTCTGAATAGTCCAAAAGAGATACATTCGTATGTCCGAATTTGTGGACAAAAGCCTGAAATCAAGACTAGTATTTAAATGCTTTCTTTTAAAGAGCATGTCTATCCTTGACTTTGCCAATTGTTTTAAGAATGCAGTGTGGGAAGAACTAAATATGTGTGTGTGTGAAGGCATGTCCTTGTGGTGCAGTTTGGCAGTGTCAGGAGCCAGGGCTGGGGTTGTTGAAGCATAAAAGTCATAGGTGGGATACCCATCTTTACCAAAACCACCTCTCTTCCCACAAAAAAAGGATGGAGGATCAAAGAGATCTGTCGGCAGTCTTCCTGAACCTGACGCTGCAGCTGAGCCCGTAGGTGCTGAGTTCATCAAGTCCATTAGTTGATGTGTAGTGTTAGCCTGTAATGACCTGCCAATCAATGTGGAGTGACAAATCTGCATTTTAAACTTTGTTTTCTCATTTATGAAACGGTTTTATGATGTTAAGTAATGACAAGAAGTAAAAAATGTAATTTTTACCCAAGATTAGTTAGAGGTTGTTCTGCTGGTTATATCAAGTGCACAGGCTTTGTGCTGGTTCATAAAGGGACCAACGTAGCAACCATTTCCTCGGCATACTGTATCAGGTAAAGCCATTAGGAGTGAACAGTCGGGTGCAGTTTGTTGCTTAAGGTGCAAGTTGACTTCCTGAGTTGAGCTATAGTATTTTTAAAACAATGATCACAAGATGTTGTGTGTTTATTCAAAGTGAGCGGTGAATAGATGACGCAAATATGCCCTCACCGGGTTGGTTGTGGATGTGGTACCAGAGAGAGATGCTGAGAACCCTGAGCTACACGGCTGTCCGGTGTGACCTGATATAACAACAGCTAAGACACTTACAGTCGCTTAAATAATAGTTTTGAGGTCAGAGCACTCTAAATAACCATTTCGCCTTTATTTCTGTGAATGTTGACCCTCTTGCAAGTCACAGTAATCGCTCTCTGAGCATCTTAGGGAAGTATTAAAATGGTCAGAAACACATTTCTCAGACAGCTCTCTTTCCCCAGCACTCTGTGATCTGAGAAGAAAGAGAGTTGTTATCTGTCCTCAAGAGGCGAGGTCTGGTCTGTGCGCAGTTGGAGTGGCACGTCCTAAACTGCAGCAGAGGAGGCTTTAATTGAGGAGATAAGAGGAGATGGACCGATTGGAGCAGGAATGAACACTGCGCCTGGCATTCGGTCAGTTGAATAAATAGAAACAGCCGTATTTCTGACAGAATGTGGCAGGTTGCAGCTATTTTGCACAATATTTGAACTCCCTGCTTTTGCTCTCGCAAAGGCACAGATGGCTCCCAGCCTTCACAGCAGTGCCAAGCTACTTTCCCTCGATTTTTTTTTTTTTTCTCCTCAAACGTCATCTACCAAAAGGCCAGTGGAAAAAAGAAAAAGGAGCCACACTGGCACAACAATGTTTTCTGTCTGAGAGTTGTATACAGCTGTGAAGGAAGGTAACTGAAAGCATCTTTTTCCTCTGGCTCTGTATTTAGTTCAGGAACGTCCAGGAAACAGACCGCATACTTGACAAGCATCGCAGTCTAACTCGCTGGCTCCAAGGAATGCTAGTGTTTCTCTAACTGGGTCATCTGGGCCACGTTTAAGGTAAAGCACAGATATGGTGCTTTGACACTGACCATCACTGAAGCATGACAGGAAGAAGTGCGACAAAGATTTTATGGGTTATCTCATCCAGGTGAACAGGACAGGCGAGTTTGCAAGCGTGACTTAAGTGTGTGTTGGGAGTGTCGCAGAAATGTTTGCGAGGTAGCTGAAAGAGGACTGACCTATTATAATCTCTTTGGTCTCTCTTCATAACATTGAACACACCCTCATTGCACATCAAATAGCTCTCATGCCACAAGTCTGTGTGTTTTTGAAAACTCAAAAGGCAAGGCACAGAGGAGCGATCGCTCCTTTTGAGTTGCACAGTAATTCTGCTCAGTGGCACTAATACTATGATGTTCCATTATGGAAAATCACTGAGCTCTGTGTAGTGGTTTGTCTTTTTATTTCCTCGCAGTTCTCATGGATGCTATCCTAGTGTTTCTATGGAAATCCGCCCACTCGTTGTACATGTAGCCAGCCAGGCAGACAGGAAAGCAGCTGAAGTTTCTACAACGTGGCTGTTTATTAGACAAGAACTTTGACACCACCCGAGCAGGAAGTTGGGCCCTCGAGGGAGCTCGGGCTCTGTGAAAGATGAAACAGAGGATGAAGCAGATGAAATATGCATGAAGACAAGGCTGTGTATATCTCAGCTCCTACTACTGTGTGCTTGGAGAAGTCAGGACAGAGGAGTTTTCTGGCAGGTAATGGATGGCAGTGACTGCTGCAATGTGGCACAGTTCAATACGTCAGTAATTCCTTGTTGATCTCGGGCCAAACGGACCAGGATGTGGATGCAGGTATTTTTTTTTTTTAAAGGGATGTGTCCATTAAGTTAATAGATTCAACACATAGGAGCAAAATTACAGCAACTATTTTGAAATTTGAACAATAATCAGCGCTTTTCTTTGTCATGTGATAATATACATATATATATTTGAAGACATCACCTTCAGATGTGGGAAACTATTTACTTAATTTTATAGTTTCATCATTAAAAAATGGGCAAATTAATCAATAGTAAAAATAATCAATGGCACTTCTAGAGGACTGAGAAGCTATAGAGCTATACAGTGTCCACCATGTTGCACCGCCATGTTTTACTATAGTCCAGAAAACACTGGCTCTAGATAGTGGGGCTGTGTCTTTTGCCGACACATCAGTTTCTCCTTCACACTTGGAATAATAGAGTGAGTGGAGGGGGTTGCAATCTGCAACTACACTGCTAGATGCTACTAAATCCTACACACTGGTCCTTTAAAGGTTCAGTGTGTAGGATTTAGTGGCACCTAGCAGTGAAGTCGAAGTTGCAACCAAATGAGTTTGGTTTGTCTGTTCTGGGCTTCTATGGAAAAACTGCTGATACAAATGCACATCAAAATATCATTAAAAGTGTGAATATTTTATCTGACATGTAAATGTGGAATTGAACTCCCAGCCCCCCCTCTCGTGTGTGAACTGTCAGAGGTAATGAGCCAGGGTCCCACAGTAAGCATTTATTATTTTTGAAAGCCATACAGGCCTTAAAGCCAGCCAAACAACCTATCGATCTATGTCCAGATCAAAGGAAATCATCAACTCAGCACCTTCCTCAAAAACTCATGATCTAAAATGTGCTGATTTCAGCAGCTCTGTCTCATCTTTGGGCCATTTCATACTCAGATGTCGAAGGGCAGTTTTATACTTATTTTAAATGAGAGAAAATAATACTAGAAGGCTTTTCTAGCAGTAATTCCCATCGTCACCACACAAAGGCAGTTAGCACAATAGCCTCAAACACAATACAAACACACTGTATTTATACCACTTGTGAACTATGCATCCTAACTGTAAGCTCAGGGTTCTCCGTTCCCATGAGTGCAATTTGAAGCATTTAAAGTCAGTTAATATTTGTACAGCTGGAGGCATCTCTAGTGTGTTTGGCATTTTGGCTTTGCCTCACATTCAGCTCTCACAAATTGCTTCTGACTGCAGAAAAAGTCCCTCATTTGCTGCATTGTTTTTGTGTGAAACTAGGCTGCAACTTCCCTGATGCTCTCCTTTTTGAAAAGGAGGTTTTGCGCCCTGTTGTGTACTAGTTTCAGATCCCTCTAGCCTAAAGGGGAAACCCAGAGGGAGAGCAGAGACCGTCTCACAGCATGGGATGCAGATAAATCCCACACTCTTCCTGCTTCACTTTAGCTGAGATAATGACTTTGCACTCACCATTTCCCTGAAACCAGGTGCTGTACAGATGCTCCAGAGCTGCCGACGTGGTCAGGCACAATTAACGCACACATACATATCTCCCTGTCATACAGACACATACATCCTACTGCAACACTGTTGTCGCAAATAAGACTAAGTGAAAAGGAACTTAATTGTACAGCACATTATATGTTTATGTAACAACAGCAATCTGTTCTGGAGTCAGTCGTGAAGTCACAGATGTTGGACAGATGTTCAGCTGCTGTTATGGCGTGATATCAGTAGCAACATTCATTTCACACCAAGAGAGGTAGCAGAAGATTTCAGGATTTGGTGGTTGATATGCAGCTGTGTCATACATTTCATCATAGTTATGTCAGGTTTCCGCAGACTAAAATAACTAATAACTAAATAACTCATTTGCGTTCTCTGTCTTTACAAAGCACATCTCTAAAACTGCTTGTTGAAGAGCTTCAGTATGTCAAGAAACTCGCCTCAGATACAGTATTTTTCTGACAGAAAATGCTGCTTGACTTTGTATTCCTACAGTCTCCAGTTTTGAAAGGTATAATAAGTGTATCCTCTACTTTCAGTGATCATGGAAAAAAGCAGTATTTTAAGCCACACGCTCAGCTGAATCACCGTCATTGCGCATTTAACATTTGATTTCACATCCCGTGCAACAGTGTTGTGTCTGTGTGGAGAGTCTGACTCAGTCTTCTTTCCTGTGGACGGAGGGAGGAAAAAGGAAGAGAGCAAGATGCGAGCAGCGCTTCGGAGAGTCGACGTGCCTGCTAATGGTTTTGTCCGAGAAGTGTTGCATTCAGAGGTCCGTCAACTCGGCCTCTTGTATCACACAATACCAGGAATCCCCTGAGGGCCACCTCACCTAGTGAGCATCCAGCCATCCGTGGATTTATGTTCCATCATTATTTATTAATGTTTGGCCTCTTTTGACTCCAGCTGTCTGCTCTTTCTTGTTTTCTAATTCACCCGTGCAGTGTTCAGTTTTAATTTATACAAAGGCTCTCAGCAGTATGAAAGCTTATTCCAGTTGGAAATTCTTAGAAACTTCCTCATGGGTAAGTCAGAAGTTTTTATGGCTGAGAGACGGTCAGTATACTGGTAATTACTGGTCTCTCGTTGTGGTGCTTGTGAGTAAAGAGGTGGACAGTGAATGAACGGTTTTCATCCAAGCCCATGTTCTATATTGGGACATTGTGGACTGTTATTGATCTCAGATTATGACCACTTACCAATGGAAAAGGGAGTTTTTTGCCCCACTGGTGACCGGTGAGTTGGCAAGAGTAGCTCGGTGGATTCTGATGTCTGGTGGTCTTTTGGTTGGTCGGTCGGTCCACCATTTTGATCCAATATTGACCATTTCATGCTTTATTTGATAGTGACAGCTGGAGAGATGGAGGGGATGCCATGTGGCAATGCACCCAAGCTGGAATCGAACTCGCTGCAGTTTGCTTTAAAACAAACAAACAAAAAAAGAGTGCCAACCTCTTGGTGCTGGTTTTGAGTAAAATGTCAAATGTCAACAACTACTGCTCGGCTCGACCGGCTCACTACACCTGCCCTTTAGGGTTGTATTACAATTTGGAGCATCCATTTCTTTGTTTGATTTGGCAAGTCGGGATAATGGGTCAATATTTTTGAAATACTGACAGACTACAATATAATAGAAAATAGAAAATAAAGTCACATTTGTCGATTTTATCTTCACAGATGGCTTTCCTTTGCCATCCAGGGGTTAAACAAACTAAAAGTACTTGGACTGTTTACTAGAACTATCTTAATAATAATAAAATAATTTACATGACACCATCTAAACATTAGTTACAAATATTTTCTGTGGTCATGGTGTAATCCACAGTTGCCACGCAGCCATATGTGACCACTGGCAGTGAACAATCACAGGAATGGTACAGTGTTTTGACAGCATTTAACAAGGCTGCAGTCAGAAAGGCAGTGTCAGCCGGTGGCAACGTTTCAGAATCTGTGTATTCGAATGCGTCAAATCACACTCAAAATCTGTATCTGCAGCAGGGTGTGAAACGGCATGCAGTGCCTAAAAAAGCACTCTGCGCTGTTTCTCAACCTTTTGCAGCAGGCTTTTAAAAGGCAGTTTTTGTGGTGGTGTAGGGGTGTGGTCAGACCCAAGTTCCTCAGTTTACCACTTGCCACAAACTGAAGCTTGTTTCATCCCAGACCAGAGTGTAGTACGCTCTCTGCCCACATACTCCACGGCCTTGGCATGCCGTACGTTGTGGGATCCAAATTAGACCGGCATGGCAGAGCATAAAATGCAGACCCCTCCACAAATAATCCACCCTCATGTTAAGAAGTGTTTCACAGACAAAGGCTGGCTTTGTCAGTGTTGGTAGCTGTTGTTTGTGCCCGAACAGCCCACAGATCTCTGTGGAAATAAAGCCATAACAATGTCATGAATCAGTCTTTATTTTTCAAACTATGTCAACGAGTCACACATGAGTCGGACATTCGGTAGTGCACAAAAATTTCACCGAAGCAGCGCAAGTACCTGCTTTACACGGCTGTGGTTTTTAATGTAAGAATACAATGGAACTGTTGTGTCTCGCCCACAAACCACAAACACACATGTTCCCAGGTTAAATCAAACTGCAAGCCACTGTCCTGAGAATAAAGTGCAGACACCTGCATTTCAGACAGCAGCGGTTCAGGCTGTGTGATCATAATAAAAATCATTACCCTCATTCAGATCTCAGTCTCAATGCCACATGTTGGATATCTCCTCCTCCTCGTCTCCCTTTCTTGCCGCCTGTTCTTCACAAGTTAAGCTAAAGTCTGGAAAAACTGTGAGAGGAGAAAAACATGCCCATGGCAGAGACTCTGTCCCTCTCTTCCTCTTTGTATGAGAGAGAGTGAAAGAGGCAACAGCACTCAGCACAGCGGTTGGCAGCCTGCATTACTTCCTCATCCTGACTGCTGTGTTGAGGCAGACAGCCGTTGCTCCTGACCCTTCATTTTTCGCCCTCCTGACTTTCTCCGTAGAGCTCAGCAAAGGACGGATATTTTGGTCAGTTGCGCTTCAGGGCGCTCAGGCAGAGGGCAGGCTCTAGGACAGCATCCGATACCAAACACGTGAGTGAACTGCACCACTGTTTTTCTTCAGCGTTTTCTCTGACACCAATCTGCCATCACCTTCTTGCTCATTGCTCACTACCTTGAACTCTCAGCTGATACTGGAATACACTGTTTTATCTTCTCATTGTTTAGTCAGAGTTTATTTTGGATTGAACATGTGATTGATGACTGTTTGATTGTAATAGGAAAGTTTGAAACGGGAAAAACTGAAGTCATTTCATATAATGAGTTTTTTGTGAGAAGTGACCGAGAACATCTGGTGACGATATTTCTGCCAGGTTTCTCACATTTCTGCTGAAAGTAAAATTGTGAAAGGGAAATATGGCTTGGGCTAAACCTTGCAACATGTGAAGTACTCTATACAGTAGGAGTAGTATTTACACAAGGTTTATACAACAGTGGCTAACCAGAGGCCGCTCTATTTAGGCTTGTGTTATTCTTACAGTATTTTATATTTAGGTTTATGATAAAAGTTAATATACTACCCAATGAGCCACACAGGAAAACACACACAAGAGGATGTGATGACTCAGTGACATTTCACCCAGCACCTTATTTATATTCAAATAACAAAAGATATTATTAGTTAAATTACTCATGTTTGTGCTATTGCTGGTGAGCATGAATCTGTGATGAAGCAGACTAATTCCCATGTTGTTAAAGAAATACCTTAAATCAACATATCTGTAAAGGCTTGTTTGGTTATGCTTTGTTATGTGTTGCAGTGCTTAAATCTTTTTAATGTTCTTCTCTGTGGATAGAATAAAAAGCCGTGCAGTCACACCTGAATGCACTTTGCCTAATAAGTGCCACCACAAGAAGGCAGCAGGTTTTGCAGCCACATCTTTGCAGGACTGCAGTTTCCCCATACGATCAATGCTTTTTTTAAAGTCTGTGTAAACAGCAGTGACAGGATGTAGGTTCTCATACGCAGACACTTCCTACTGATACGAGGATACATTTTGTTTTGTATCTGCTCAAACTAAACAAACTAAACATTGACAATGTCGTCCACTTGACCCGCCTGGTATCATACCAGAGCAACCTGCATTCAAGGTCAGAGAATGGTCAGGATGTAGATGGTTAGCTAGGGTTTCCCTACGTGATCTGAGGCGATTTGTGGTTGTGGCGAGCTGAGTCGAGCCAAGTTACACATTTGTGTAAAAATGTGTACATGCAAGACGGTATTTCCTCTGTAACCCATATAGTGGCTTTGTAAGGGATAATTATCAGTTTTGTCTGAACATCTGTCTCTATTTTGCTGAGCAGCAGTTCAAATGCAGGGTGCACCTTAAAATGATTATACGTGTGGATCTATTTTAGTAGAAATATAAATACTGCATCTACATATATACTATATATACTATATATATATATATATATATATATATATATATATATATGTATGTGTGCGATACTTTGTTGTGATCTTTTCTTAATGTATTTAAAGAAGTAGTATGTTGTAATGTCTTGTTTGACATGTCAAATTTGTTGTTCCATCGTATTTCTTGATTTTATTTGAGTTATTTACATTATGTACGAGTGTTGATCTGCCTCGTGTGATGAAAGCACATTGTCTTCTCCCTCAGGGTTGTGTCTTTCATCCTGAGAAACTCCTCCACCACTCTGTCCCATATTCAGCCTTTACATTCATCTTCCTGTTTTTGGAAGCGATATAATTAAAGCACATGACAACCCATTACTTACGACTGTGGTGACTACAAATTCTATTTGGTTTTATAATTTGGTATTTTTAAAAATCCAGCCAGCCTTCTCTAAGCCTCGATGTCGTCATCCTACATGCTTGTTTTGGCAGAACATGCAAGCTGTAGTGTAGTTTAAGTCAGTAAATGTCTGTTGTCTTTGTTAGCCGAGTTGCTTTTACAGGAAGATGCCCAACTCTCAAGTCTGTGTCTTAACTTTTGGCTAGTTCGAGTTTAAAATACAACCCGCTGTCTGTCCCTCAAAGACATTCGGGTTCCTAACTAGGACGTTGTGAAGTAAGTGGGGCACAGTTCTGGCTCCTGAGAATCATATCTCTGCAGAGGAATATGGAGAGGTCATCTTTGCAGAATTTAGTCTTGCAGTGGTCCAAAAAAGGTGAAAACAAAGCAGATTAGACTGAAGCTCTGCAGGCTTGCACTTTTAAAGGCTTATGCTGTCAAACATTACGTTATTGATTCACTGTTCACTGGTTTAATTAATTCCACAAACTGTTTGGTAGTTACTTAGTTCCCTCTTATTTCAAAAGAGAAAAAGATAAAACCCCAGAGGAAACATCCTCAAATTTGCCGCACTTCCTCATTTTAGCCTACGCAGAGATCAGAGCAGATTGAGAAGCAGGTCAAAAGTGTGCTCTGCAGTGAGTGCCGCTGTGGTCTTGTAAACTAATCTAAAGGGAGGTGAGCCATCACAGCTGAGGTGTTAGACTACCAGGCCAGGCAGGAGTTAGTCACAGGATCTTGCCTTGGGCGGTCTCGGTATCATATGATGGGCCAGCAGGGAGACACATGCTCTCATATGGGCAAAAAACAAAGTGCATACAGTCTGTTTGAAATCAGATAAGTCTGTAAGCACCTACAAACATTCACAGCAGTGTGAAATAGACCAAACGGTTTCACTGATGTGGATCTCCTTTATTGTCTTTAGTGGTTAGTGCACACGCTGCTTCTTTTACCCATCGTAACATTATTTGTAGACATGACTTGAACTGCAACATTTCAGTCATTCCAGCAAATAAAATAAGTAGAAATAGCTCAGAGCAGACGGTAAAAAAAACAGTCCTCCCTGTCCAGGGTTAACTCCTTTCCATGCCTGCAGAGACTGGAGGGTATCCCCATTAACAGCACTGAGAGGCAGAAGATCAGGTTACTCCAACCCTGATCAATGACTCAGCTAGTCCATTGGGAGTTACAGAGCTCTTTACCAGCACACACTCTCATCAGTGCACTCTTACCTCCTTCCATTTCCTCCAGCTACTCTTTGACCAGATGAGTACATTTCCTTCTGGACATCACATGCACACCTTTAACAGTCTATGTTACCACATCCTGTTGGAGTTAGAAAAAAGAAACCATTATGGTGTTGCTGATTTTTTTTTTTTTTACCTCACAGAGCAAAGACAGCTGTGACTGTATCTGTAGCTGCATACCGTCTTCTAGATCTGTGGAGATATTGCTGTGCGTTGAACATTTTAGATAAGAAATTTAGTTTTGTCTCCTTCCTCTGGCAGGAAGTAGTTCAATGGTGTTGCTACTAGAATAACCTCAGCTGCCCTCAGAGGCAACTCTTGGCTTGTATATCTTGGAACAGCCACAAAATGCCACTGGGCAGTGAGAATACACTGTTTTCTTATTCACATGAAGCAAAGGTGCACCGCCTATTATTCCGTCTCTAGTTTTATTCAATTGTGGCACTTCAGAGAGCAATTATAGTTCTGATCCACAGCTATAGCTAAAAATGTGTTTTGTAAGATTATTATTTTTATTATCTTCTTTTGTGGTAGAGCTAATTTTGTTGAAACATTTAGATCTCTACTGCCACACAAAGGAAAAAGGCAGAATCTTCAGCTCTGTGCCAAATTTGATCATTTGTAATTGAATTATTTTTGAAGACGTGACAAAAAATACATATAACATATACAATAAGAGCACACAAGAGGAGAAACTTACACAGTTGCACTTGCTCTCAAAGATCATGTCCAGCCACTTCTTTATAGGAATTTCATGATATCTAAAACATGAGCAACACGTAGCATTGGCCAAACCATACTTAGCATTAAGTGTACTACAGTAAGAATAAAAGTATATAATAATTACAATAATGAGGAAGGAAGAAAAAAAGAGGCCATCTTTGAGTAAACCTGACTCAGCTTTAATCTCACTTCTCCGTGATACTCGCGTGTTATGCTGTCTGTCTGTCTGTCTGTCTGTCTGTCTGTCTGTCTGTCTGTCTGTCTGTCTGTCTGTCTGTCTGTCTGTCTGTCTGTCTGTCTGTCTGCGGCTTCAAACAGGCTGCTGTAATTGTTTTCTTTGCTATTAAAAGCTGAATTCTCAGTAAAGAAACCAAGTCCCTGTCTGTCATATTATCGAAAGGTATAACTAATATATAAAGTGTTGGATCTAAAGTAAAGTTAATACCTCTCCTTTTGAATATTCTTCCACAGATCTAACCCACAACCCCTCCAACATAGTTCAGAAGTATTACTGTATTTTGAGGTGATCTCATATTTATCTTCCAATCAAATTCCTGCTTTGAATCTTTCCTCCCATTGTTAATCTGTTATTATAATATTTGCTTTCAATTCCCATTTTTCTTTGACATCCATATTGTTATTGTTAGATTCATGTTGTCCAGTTTTAATCAATGGATTGATCGTAGTCGGCAAGGTACAGATGGGTGAGGTGTGTATTTGAAGTGTATTTGTAAAGATAATTATCTAGGCAGTCGAAAACAACAAGCCAAAAGCCAGTGATACACAGTGTCACTCGTCTTGTGACTTGTTTGTTCAAAGTGCTTCTATAGTTAATGGAATATCATGTGTTCATGTTTCAGCAGTGCTTCCTGGTGCCTCTGGGGCTTTAAACAGTGTGGCATTGTGGTTAAAGAGAGCAGCCATCAAGGAGACAATACTGAGCAGCTGTGGGACGAACACACAGGCACATTAATGCCATTGTTTTTCTTCTTCTCAGGTGTAGTTAGCTGACACGCAACCATGATGAAAACGGGCGCCACCAAGGTGGGCCTGCCCAAACCAGGACTCCAAAAGCAGGCCTCGTTGGCCCAATCTTCCTCCACCACCACCACCTCCACAGCCATGAAGACCTCCAGATCCTCCAACATGCTGGCCTCAGATCAGCGCCTCAGCAGAGTGAGTTATAAGCACAGTACAATCACCAAATGTACATGAAGCTGATTAAATGACATGAACATTATTAGATTGTTATTGTTGATACTAAGAGAAGATGTGTTTCTAGCTGAAAAGAGCCAGCAGTGACGATGCCTTGACAAAGCCCGCACTGGGAGCCGCTGCCTCTGGCTCCCGGATGAAGAAGACTGTGACCACTGGAGCCATCTCAGATCTTCCTGAAGCGCGTCCTCGCAGTGTGTCTAGTAAGAGACTACCACCCTTCAACATTTTAGACAATGAAAATCAGTGGAAAGAGCTGTTTTCTTCATAAATTCTGGATATGATCTGTATTTCGTCATAGTAAACACTATAAATGTAGTGCAACTAACCACCTGTGGCCACTAGAGGGCCACAGTACATCACTAAAGCTGCCTGCCTCAGCTCCCAGGTGCTGGTGGGTAACTCTTTAGCTGGAGAGATGCTTCACTCTTTTTTTTTCTGGTCTCTCTTTATTCATGTTCGCTTGGCATTGATGAGGTGCAGGTGGCTGAGGACCGTGGTTCTCAGGATTTTGATCCAAAACCGAGAGACTGGGCGCATTCATAGTCTGCTCCTCAGACAACATCTGCTCAGCCGTGTGAACAGCAGGCTATGTTTTGGATGAAAAATGAGGAAGCTTTTTTTTCTATCAGGACAACACAAAAGTTATGTTGGTGGTGTTTCTGGCTGGTCTTTTGATGTTATTTTTGCTTTAGTGTGTGGCATGTAGGAAGAGTTGATATGTGTGTTGTTTTAGCTTATGGTAATGTCTCCTTGTTCTCTGGTTTATGTGTGTTCACTCATGAGTTATAATTTAAGACACAGAGAAACACCCCAAAGCTCTGAATGAAAGGAACGTCTGTGATATGCTCTGTCATATGACATGAAAATACTGTATAAGCACAAATTATTAAAAAAAAAAAGATATAGATATAATTGTACACATAAAGTAATTCTGAATACAGTTGGAAACGCATCTTAAATGGATGGATAAGATTAATGTATGGATGGGGCAGATATCCCAAGTATTTTTTCATTTTATAAAATTAAAAATTAAGATATTGTCCTCTGTAAAAACATTTTGCTCTTCTTATTGTGTGAATCACAGTAAATATAATGTAATATTCAAATATGTCAAATTAACTATATGCAACCTATTCCCGTCGTCCTCCATCTCCGTGTAGCCACTTTCCCTGTGGAGGTAGAGCGGGTCGTCCACTAATCAGAAGATGATCGAAAGATCTCCATGTCAAAGTGTCCTCGGGCAAGATACTGAACACCAAATTGCTCTTTCTCCCGGTGCGTGAATGAGATTATCTCCCTTCCCGTGAGCAGTTAGCACGTGGTATCCGTCAGTGTATGAATGGGTGAATGTGATATAGTGGTCAGAAGAAAAGAAAGGCGCTTGTGTGTTTGTTTGATATATTTTTCAATATTCAAGCCAAAACAAACATCCCTGCTGTGAGATGCTTATATAATTACATCTTATGCTTATATAATTATAGAGTTACACCTGCAACATCACACACTTTTTAGTTTATCAACTTTCCTGGACATTATAGAAATGTTCACGAGGTGGCATCCTGTTGATAAAGTCTTTTTGTCTTTGTCTGATCGAGGCTCATCACTGGATAAACAGCAACTACAAACAGACATGATAGCAAAACATGTATTACATGTAGGACAAATATGGCAGCAGATAATGACAGGGATTTGTTTGCAGTAATTAATGTTTTTTACAGCATACCCTTGGACAAAAAAAATCCTCTGTGAGGAGATAGCTCTGTTTGTTTATGTTGGCCCATCCTCACAGTGTGTAGATGCTGTGCTCCAGTGAAACTCTTCTTCAAAGGGTTGCTGTGCCGAAGCGAAGATAATTGAATTCTACTTGACAAAAGACTCCAGAGGAGCCGAGAAACCTTGGCCAAGTGAGGCTCTCGGGTTCTTTCAAACACAATTAGACCATGATCAGCTTTCAGCGGATTGGGCTCTAATTAACCAAAGTTTGCTTTTTCAAAGTGTTTTTACACCCAAGGACAAGAACAGATTCCCACTTTGTGCTGTCCATGATAAATTCATGACTATTCACGTACCTCTTCTGGCCTAGTTTCGCTAGCCAATTTCTGCTAGCCAACCAAATTTGAGGACATTAATTGTTAAATAATTCTTGGTCATAAAGAAAAGAGCTTTAAAATAGGGCGGTGTTGTGATGCTGTAGCTGCAATTTGCATCAGGCATATCCTTTATTTATGTTGAGCTTCTTATGCATGTTGGTCACTGATCTGAACAGGCCGTTTAGCATCAATGCAGGAGTGATATCATCCTTCAGATGGGATATTGTTTTTCCCTAAAAAAAAAAAAAAAAATGTTATCTACTGCAGTGTTTCTCAAACTTTTTACTCTGCGTACCACCTCAGAAAATATTTCAAAGAGCCACCATTATGGCTAATGTTAAAATATAGTAGTGTGGGCTGCAGACACTTCACACTGGAGGCAGGTTTATTACTAAGAGAAGATAATTTATTGTTGACTGTTGAATCCTTAATGCCACCGGTTCAAGAACCAGAACTAATTTGTTGCAAAGCGGTACTCCAGTACAGTATAGTATAATATGTTTTAAAATAAATTTATTTCCTAAAAAAAATATTTGAACGATTCCTACATGTATTTTATCTAAGCAATTTCACTGAATTTGCAGTCACTTGCTTGACATTTCATAACACACGCTGTCTTAATGAAGCATCTTCTTATTCTTGCATGTAACTGTAGGACACCCACAAGAAGAGCACTGGCTTTTGCTCAACACGATATTCCCGTCAGGCAAACTGTATTGTTCTGCACCTGGGCTGGGTGCACTTGAAGACATATGATGACAGACAATGAAAGGGGCATGTCAAACAGGTCTCCAAAATCAAGCTAATCAGCGAGTGGAAAATCAAATCTGACACCTGAAAGAGCAGCGATGGGTTAACCATGCACGTGAGCAGTGACGATCATCATTTAGCCTGCTGCTCTCAATTCTAAGTCACCAAACCTGATGTGAGAGTTCTGCTGAAATATCCTCACAGGGGAAATGCCATGATTTGAATATAGATTGGGGTGATGATCTGTGGTATTTTGAACTCATTGATGTTGAGATATAATGCACTGAAATGTCTTGAGCGTTTGAATTTATTGATGTGGAAGGGAAGTCTCTAAAGTACGAGAAGATTCAAGAATTCAGAATTGCTTTGCTTGACATTTTGCGATAAACATTTCCACTAGAATACTGAGAAATGTCTTCAGGCATATTTTAGTGTTACCCATCAGTGTCGAAGAAGAAGCAATCTGGGCTCACTGGGCCCTGAGGCACATACAGCAGAACTGCCATTGTCCCGTCAGGCAGTAATTGAGCCTTTTTCTCAGAGGCCGTCCAAGCACATTTTGTGACTTGACCTTGGATGCCTGACAGAATCCTTACTGAGCACTGAAAACACACTTTTACAGAAGTTGTATGGTGTCAAAAAGATTGTCAGAAATGATGTAGCCCATTCCCGTACTACAACAACAGCAACAACAAGGCTACCTTCCAATTTCTAATTCAACTAGATGTTAGCTATGTAGCTGTGGGCTTTGCACTGTGATTGACAGATCTCACTGTGGTCACTATTCTTGCATGATAAAAGGCTTTTGTCTTTCTAAAAGACTTCAAGGTCATGGGACACACACACACAGAATATTGGCTAAAAAGGTCCGTTGATTGACAGTCTGACCCCGCCCTTGCCTGCCCTCACAGCATGGCGTACTAATGAGTCAAAACTGTTGGTTTTGCTAATGGATACTTGTCCCTATCCCAGTTGGCACTTAACCAAGTGTACCGTGCTGTCTGACAACGGGTTAAAACCCAGCCTCATCGTGATGACTTATTTAAAACACCTCATCAATAATTCAGTAAAGCTTTCACTGGGAGAAGAGTCCCCGTGGAGTGTGAAAGGAGAAGAGACAGAAGGAGATAAGACTGTCCTGCTCTATAAATAACAAGCCTGATGGGGGTGACTGCAGGGCATAACTTTACAAATGGCCACTTCAATGACTCGGCTCTCCTTCACCTCTGTTCAGTCGATGCTTTCACATTGATCGTTAAGTACAGTTGAACTTCACATGAATGTCTTTTCCTTTTCTAATTCACTGAAGTACACTTTCACACTGAAGTACATTTTTCTAGCACTTAAAAAGTCACAGTTGGTGAGTTGGACTGCTTCAGCATTAATCCATTTCTAATGATGCTTCACCCTCTGTAGCATTGTGCAACCGCATTTGCAAGTCAGAGATATTTGAGTACGCCACAAATCTAACATTGCATTCCTGTAATCTTATTGAACTCATGATGGAGATTCAGGTGTTAAGTTTGCAATTAATGTTGCCCTGAGCTATACAGTAGACTTAAGCAGAGATGAGGAGCAGACTACAGACATAAACTCACTTCTTACTAACTCCACTGCCCCACATTTGTAGTCTTTAACACCAACTGAGACTCGAGTGACATCACTTAAGACGATTTATCGGACTCCCTCTAGAGCCACAAAAGGCTTCATATAGTACAACTTTTTTGTTCACATATGCATTAATACTCCCCAAGACTTGTAAAGAGGCCACATCTGTGCTACTTGTTGCTTCAGTGTTTTTTCCTCAGATGAAAAAAAAGTACTGTAGTAAATATATTTCTTTATAGAAATAAGTATTTGAAATAGTTTGAAATATACTGTAGAACTGCTCTGTAATCCATCTGTCATTGATAGTACAATAAAGGTTTGTAACTTGGCTTTCTGAGCCAAAATGGATCAGGATACCTCGTTCTAATCATTGTTTCTCACCCTATTCATTCCAAACATCTTCTATCTGTTTGGTAGCATCTAGTATCACTTTTTGCCTTCAGGAGTAAATATGTTGAGTCCTTGACAAGAGTTAACAGATTTGAAAAGATACACACCTTCCTGTTTTACTGTGTTTCTGCTGCATGCTGTCATTCTCCTGAGTGACACGTGTCAGCTCAATACTGACACTTCCTGAATTTCGTCAGTGTCGGGCTCGCTCATGGCACGGCGTTCACCTTTATGTGAGATATTGGCTCATCAGTCTTCACAACTAACAGTATTGCTGTCACGATTAACACGTCAAGCCGTTTACTACGTGCTAATTTGAGTACGTCTTGTATGTGCTTTTACTCTTCTGATTGGACGCAGGCTGAAGTGTATTTCTGCTGTGTCATTCTCCAGATATTCGTCAGCCAACCACAGGACGTCCTTTTCATTATCGCTGTATGAAAAGCTCATTGATTGATGAAGATGAGCTTTCTCTCAGTTTGTTCGCCATATGTGAGGTTTGCTACTCGCCACACCAGATGGACTTTGACTTTCTGTTCTCTATTAATCAGCTCATAGCTCGTATTACCCTGCCAGAGGAGAGGGAAGATGGATGTATGATGCAAGTGTCTGTCGACCTTAGTTAACAGTCGCAGTGTGAAGGTGAGACTGAGGTGCGCTTGGAATATTATGTGAGTTTTACTATGCACATCTCAGACACCAGACTCCAGACACCAGTAACATGTGGTCCCAGCAGGACCCTGTCTGTCTGCTTGTGTCAGTGTCTGGGAGGCAGGAGGAGGTTATAGTCCTTGAGCTCCTCATATCTGTCAGATGAATTAATCAAACATGCCTCAGTCCACTGGGACGCCTCAGCCTCCACAAGCAATCAGCCATGACAGACAGACACTGACATGAGCGGTAGAGAGGCATACATGCATGTACATGCAGATGGATGCACACACAAATATACATGCAAAATCATCCACATCTTTACCTTTACCTTGCCCTGTACAAGTTTAAATATACACTCCAGTATATCCAGTATGATTATGCACTCCTCTGTGTATTATGCATGCAGTATGGCAAGTAGGAATAGATTTACTCCTACTTACATCAGTGTATCTGAAGGGTTTGCTTCAAAGTCCAGAATTAACACTGTATCTACACATCTGGCAGCAACTCAGACATAAACACACCTGGCCCCTTTTAGGTTTGTTGACCAGAGTTTTGGCATCCAGTATGAAATTCCTCTCTTGAGAAGCGTGTGACCCCGGCAAGTCCCCGAAAAGATGCAAGACAGAGAGAAATGGTCTTGCCAGATCTTGAAAGAGGCCTGTTGGGCCCACAGAGATGGACACCCTGTGGTGAGGAGAACATTCTTAGCTGGATTAGAGGCATGTTTGTTTACCAAGGTAGATGTGCTTCTCCGAGACGAGGAGAGAGGAGAATATTGAGAGAGGGAGAGGAAATGTACCAGCAGTTAATGCAACATTCATAAGACATGAAAAGGTTTGCAGCCATGTACAGAGTTGCATCAAAAAAGTTGAATATTAAACCTGATGTGGGCAGATTCGTGCAGCAAACTAGACCTTCCTTAGAGCTATTGGAGAATGTTTTGAAATACTGTTCTGGCTCGAGCTTGGAGTATTTTGTATATCAAACACATACAGAGTTGAGCAAAAATGTAGCTACAACTATAACTGTCTGTTGCTTTAATATTCTACTTAGTCGTTTCTATTTTCATGTTTTTTCTTAGCAGTGAACACAAAGGAAGTAAGCTGGTAGGTCTGAGCTTATGCAACAGAGATGCTCATCCTACTAAAAATAACAGTGTGTATCTGTGTCAAGTATGGCTTTAAAAGATTGATGATGCAGCGAAGATGAATTTTAATTTCTGATAAAGAGTTCTTCATACAGATTTGTGCCCTTTTTTTCTAACAGAGGTTTCTTTTGGAACCAGCACAGTGCAGCACACTGTGTCATAAACACTCAGATAACACGACATAGTGCAGTCTTATTGTATTACTGTAAACTGAGGTCGCATGAAAGCCTCCGGCTGTCTTTTCAGGAGGGTACACACGAAAAATATTTTCTTTGTGTGTATGTTTTAATCCCTTTAATCCCTTGACCCTTTGGCCATTTTTATGACAGTTGTTCATACAGATCATGCGAAAAACACACAACACCAGTACAACTGAAAATGATAAGTCATTCTCCCCTTCATCGTGGCTCTCCCATGTAACTCCTTCCATCATAAATATTTAACACGTGCATACATTGTGAATGAGACAAGACAGAAAAAACAAGCCTTCCTCACACTAGCTCCACACCCCCACCACCACCAGCACCACCAAAACTGGCACACCACCCCCCGATCTTTACACACATGTCGGCACACACACACACACATATGCTATTGTTCCCTGCTGAGAGAATGGTACGGCAAGCCTGGGGTGGCCTCTTATCCCCCACACCAGCATCTCTTTTCCCCTGTTTATGAAGACTTTTGTTGGGGAAATTGCAGTTGTGATTTAGTAAAGGGAGAGAGAGGTCCCTGGCTGCAAGTTCTCTGAGCATGAAAAGACAAGAGCTGCACTGTCACCCTCTGCCAAAAACACAAATAGTGCTTTCCCTTTCCTCCTCATCCTCTTTCCTTCCTTCGTCCCTCCACCCTCTTTCTCTTTAGTCACTCGTCTTTTCAGTACCAGTGAGAGGGACGGTTCATCTCACCATTGTTCAACTGGTATTGGAAAGTAAACTGCCTGGCAGTAGTGGGAGGAGGTGTGTTAATATGTGTGTGTGTGCGTGCGTGTGTGTGTGTGGCCTGGGAAGCCACTCCTCCTCTGAGCTGATTCCAGTCATCACAGCAATAATGAAGTGCACACAGTGCTGCCCGCCTGCCCGCCTGCCAGTGTGACATACTGTCACCGTTCTGGAGGACACGCACACTCGCACACATTCACACACACACACTCGCTCGCAGTCAGTCACTGACAGGACACGCCGCCTGCTTCCTCACACATGCACACACACACACAGACTACACAGTCCTGGGAAGGAGTGGAGAGGAGAAAAGAAGGAGGGAAGAATAAGAAGAATTTTATGCCTCTGATGGTTTCCTCTCTATGTGACTGACCGGAGCTGGCTGTGGGTGCTGAACAGAGACAACAACCCCGACACACACACACACACACACACACACACACGCAGCCACGGATTCTTGGATTAGTCCGCCCCAGTGTGGAGAGTGGGAGTCGCGGAGTGGACCAACATGGGGAACCAGGCGGGGAGACAGGAAGAAACAGAGTCAGGTCTGCTTGTCGTGGTTTGCCTCAGCATCACTAATGCCTCTTTGTCTGTGTCTGACTGTCTCTGTTCATGAAAAAGGCAAAACATTTACTTAATACAATAGATATGTGCTAATCTTCTGCCATGTCATGTCTGAGTACATCTCAACATGACAAGTCCTGACTAATCAGTCAGTAAGATGCGCACCAATAGAGCATTGACTGATGAGTCCTGATTCATATGCCCTGGAGTTACAGAAGCTGTTTAAACCAGTCAGAAGTTCGTTGTTATGTTCTCGGGCTGTTATTTGTGTGAGCATGTCCACACGTTGTTGCTGATCTGGTATGTTGTGTGTTTGTATTCAGTCAGTACAGGTCTATATGTGAATATGTTTTTGCACCTGACTCCCATCTTGGGAGTGGGGTGAGGTGGGGAAAGTGCTGAGTGAGATTTGCCTGACAGTAAGCATGAGGGAACCTGCCAGAGGAGATGGTATCAACAGTCTCACGCTCACATCTCCCCGTTGCCCCCGAGCTCACTGCGCCTCCGTAAGATTTCCATTTCAAAGTGTCTCTGAGCTGCACTCAGCAGCAACTTCACGCTCCTCGAAAGACAACCAGCCTATTGCACGTCTGTGTAACCTCTCTGAATTTCCTTAACGAAGCGCTTATTTGCATTCTTAATATAGCCCCGTGTGCACTCAAAGCTTCATCATATCTTCGTGCTATTATGCGATTATGTTTGCATGTTACCAACCCTACAAAAATAGACGCTGAATAGCCCAGGGCCAGGTGGCTTGTTAGGGCAACAGACACACACACACACACACACATGCACATAATACAGTGAAGTATTTTATCAGTAGTGGGTGTAAAACTGCATCGTTTCATAGCAGTAGCTGAGTTGCTTGAAGATAGGGCACAGAAGGCTCACATTGGAAGGCAATGGTAGCAAGCTGCTGCATGCTTGACAAGATTAGCTCCCAGTTTCTTCTCCATGCACGCACACACACACACACACACACACACACACACACACACACACAGCGTGCACTGCACGGTTAATACATTATACACAAAACAAATATTGTTGACTCAGAAAGTGGGAACAAAGAGAGCTTATATTACCTTCTTTGATCTCACTAAATATTCTCTAGTTATTAAGAAAAATTGGGCTGCTTATGGTACAAAACAATTATGAGATTGGTACACAGAGGTGATGTATGGAAATATGTGGGGTTAAAAATGAGTCAGAGTAAAATGTTTGCTCAGCCTGTGAAAGAATTTGCCATCATAGTCACACGCTGTATAATCAATCACGCTCTCTGGGCTATGAAAAGTATTTAAACTCTGCTTGGTACAGTACTCCATGATCCTTGATCCAAACTCCCATATGAACCTCCATTATGAAATGAAGCAGTCAGCTATATGGTTAATTGATTGAGTTGTTATTCCTATAAATCTACTCTCCATTTTCTCAAATGAGCCTCTATAGTAGATAAGAATTGATCGTGAAATGGGTTAATTTTTCATTGTGCTCGCTCGTGACATGAAGTTATAGACCGAGGACACACAGAAGCCCTATCTCATTCACACAAGACTGTGATATAACAACATCATGCAGACTTTTAAATGTTTGACTGAAGCAGGGGGTTCATTGTGTGCTTCACAATATAGTGATGAACCAGACCAAAGATTCTCTGGACTCTGTCCAGGCGGCGAAACAACCAGCTGAAGTCTGTCTTGTCTTAGGTTTTGGCTTGGAAAGTAGAATAACACTTCTGGTGCTGAAACTTGGAGAAAAAAAAATTGTGGGAACAGGAGGAACTCGTTCACATTTGATTGATGGTGCTATCTCTGTAGTGGCAGTCTGAGGAGTAAGCTGTCTGCTGTAGTGATAAGGAGGTCGTTATCAGAACCAAATTACACTGACGGCTACTACAACCGAGCCTTCCTGTCTCCTGACTGGCTCACCAGGAGAGCGGCCAAGACCAGAGCCTGCGGTCAGCATGTTGTCTGCCGGTGATGAATCGTCAGTAAAATATAGTCCAATAACACTGGGTCTATTTTCAGGGCTACAACTCAGTCAGTTGTACCCATTTGGGCGCAGGATTAAAGGAAACTCGAAATATGTTTGTGTAGTGAGGTAAAATAGATTGTCAGGACTTTCTCATGGTCAAAAATGGGAAATTTTTCACACTTATGGTTTCTGCAGTAGTTTGATTGGGATGCTTGAAGGTAGCTGTAATGTTGAAGATGCTGCCAAAAGGTTGGAAAGGCACACACGTTTTTTTTTTTTTTGGTAAGTAAGGGTGCTATTGATATAGCGGTTAGCATGTTTTTACTGGAATATGATTTCTGTTCACTCTGTGAACAATTTATCAGCAGCACAGCAACATTTTTGATATGTGGTGGTACAGAAACAAAACTCAGCTCAAGTTTCAACACCATAATTGCTTAATTTAATGTTGATTTAATTTTTTCTCACCTTCTTTTGGACTGTTTTATGTCTGAAATCTAAATCTTCTAAATATGTTTTTACTTGACTGACAGTTCCCCAACTTTCCTGTCAGCTTTGTTGCATCTGTTAGTACCTTTGTCCTGTCTAATGGGGACGCAGAGTTTGGTGAAATTCCCATCCTATCTCCGCCTGACATCAACATAAACAGAAGTCTAATAATCAACCGGAATAACCAAAAATACCTGATTTTATTATTGAAATCTACTTGCTAGCCCACTCCAGTTTCCTCTAGACAACAGTGCCTTTGACAGTTGAAACAGGAAGCGGTGTTTGCCTGTTGTGCTTAAGTAGGATTTAGTCCTGTGTGGCTGCTGCTCGGTGAACTCCTGTGTTAAGGCAATTTTCAAGCTCAGGTTTCACATAAACCACACTCATCTTCCCCCCAGACATACAACAACATCTGTCTTCCTATTTTCATCAAACATTGGGATATTTTTGCACATTAACATTGTTTTAGCAGCCACCCTGCTGACAAATATATCACAGCATTGAAAATAAGACCCTGAGACCACCCCGGAGTATCCTAATTCCTCTTGTATGATGTTAGAGTACAGCTGGGATTTGCCTATGAAGACTTCTAATGCTGATACTAAATGCTTATCTGTCTGGTGAAGAATTGACCTATTGTGTCCGGTGGGTACCGCTTCCATTCAGAGCAGACGTCAACAAAGAATGTGGAAATGCGTGGATTATTGTGCCATTACACACACCATATCAGGGCAAACTGACGCAGAGCAAGGACTGAACATGAGGAAGCAAGTTTGTCCAATTTTCTGATTGCTCGGACACTGTGAGGAAGTTATATCAGTCATACTTTCCATCGCAGTTAGCAGTTTGTACAGTAAACACAAAGGCCATACCACAGTGCTTTGTGCTTGCAGAGGGAGGCGTGTGCTGTTTAAATGTCCTGTTTGTGTGACTGGAGAGTATAACCTGGACATGAAAGTTGGTATATTATAGCCTCCAGCCCTGAGCTCATAAAAACCCCTCATTTATGGCAGAGCAGCTGACAATTCATATATAAAATAGACATCGTAAAAACAGTTGATTGGACCTGACATGTAAGCTGCTTCTTCTGTGATTGTGTGTTCAATGCATACCAAGTCAAACTTGTTGTGATCTGTCAGCAGCTGGCGTCACACAGCAATCCAGGACTTTCTGTGGATGTAGGTTCTGCTGTGTGCTATCCAAGTACTGTTTTTGTTTCCGAAAAAAGATCAGTCACTTTCTGAGAGTAAAGTTGGGAATCCCGAGTGTCATCGTGTTGATTATGTGTCTTTGTCCAGTCACACCACAGAATGACACA
Source organism: Miichthys miiuy (assembly GCA_036365135.1). Taxonomy (NCBI): domain Eukaryota; kingdom Metazoa; phylum Chordata; class Actinopteri; family Sciaenidae; genus Miichthys; species Miichthys miiuy. The sequence continues at coordinate 20,613,479 of CM071616.1, forward strand.
GCAGAATTCATTAACACTACATTAGGGACTTCTTGTGGGTTGTATGACAGCTAAGTTTGCTCTTTGATTCTCCCCAAGGTAGAGACTGTCAAGATGTTGTGAATTTTCATGCCTAAATTGCATTGTGATGAAAGTATTGCATGAATTTACTTCACCTTAATAGTATAACTGAGTGTTTATGTAGAATCGGTTGCCTGTCTGTTGGTTAAGACGTGTTCAGTGGAAAGTGTTGCTTGAGATTAAGAGCTGATGTTGTCCTTTTGCAAATCCCTATTTGCATTTTAATATTTCCACACTATTATCATAATATCATTTAATCCTTTTTGTGGTCAATCCAGGAAACTAAATCACAAACATTTAATACATCCTAAGTCTTGAAACATTTATTGTAAGGGTATACGGATAGGATGGAAATTATCAGAAGCTTTAAGTTAAATTTAGCAATATTTATTACAACCTGTTACCCATCACACACGCTGATCCTATAAACCTGTAATCATGTAAAATGGCATATTGTTCCTTCAGTGAGTCCCGTGTTAAACTGTTTTCCACTCGGAGCATGAAGAAATTCTCCCTCTCAGTTGGCCGGCTCACGGTCCTTGCTATTGGATATGTCTGCAGGGTATTGGCTCCATAAGTGAAGCAAAGTGCATCCACATAAGGATGCTGTGTTAAAAAGTTTTAGCATGCAGGCCAGTTAAAATGATTCAATCAAAATGATTTAAAGCAGCCAAAGAACGCAGGCCAAGTGGCCCTGTGCTGGCTTGCCAGCTCCCATGCTGAACCTCCATGCTGTGCAGCAGAGGACGCACAGAGCTGTTCACTTTTCAGGCAGAAACATTTCAGCATCTCAGCTTAAACGCACAATGGAGACTTGCATACTATACGTCTTCTTTTTAAAGGCGGGGTGGAAGGTTTGCTCGCCTGGTGCCTGGTCAGTTGTAAGCACGATTGATTAACAGATTGACATGCCACCTGCGGACAAGAACATCACAGCAATGACTTTGGTGTTTCACTGCAGCTCTGCTTACAAAAGAATGTGCACTGTCGCTACTTTTTATTTAGTTTAGCGAGTTCACATTATTTCTTAGTCGTCTAAAATTACGTTAAAACATCTGCAATGAGAGCCAGTCACATCTTTCCTCCTGCCTTTTTAGTGATTTCCAGCCTCTTTTCAGCCAAGCCACAAGCAAAACAATCTCTTTGATTTGCTATGTTTTATTATTTTCTACTGGTTATTGAGTAATCCCAAGAGAAGAAATATCACCTCAGTTACTGAGCGTATTTGCCCTTCTCCTCTCATACATCTTGCAGCAACTGAAACAGCAAACCTTCTCCTGGCCTAACCTAACTTTTATTGTTTATTATATTATTTTTTTAGTGCACTGAAATCTTCTATGCAACTGCAGTGATGTGTTCGCATATAGAAGAGCTTAAATGGCGCAGCGTGTTATCTGATGATGTTACACAGTACTAGAGGAAGATCTTTTGCAAAAAGAAATATGCTAGGCATGAAGGAATGCAACCAGCTTTTTATGTTATTGGTGAAAACTAGCCAAAAACAGTGGTGTTAGGGGCTTAGCTGACAAAGTATAGCTCGAAAAAAATCTAGTTTATGGGTGTGAAAGTCAGAGCATGTTGACTTTTCTTCCAATGAATCTCAAACATTTAACCAAAGGGTTTGTTTTAATTTGAATCTGTGGATGTGTGTGATGAACTTATCCTAAGTGCAAATAGCCATTTAAATCCTCTGTGTAGTCAGTCCCTAAAGACAGGTGTTGGCTGCCTTCAGGACATCCCTGAAGCTTGATGATTCAGCGAGTATGTCTGGTTTACACAGCTGACAACTGCTCTTACTTACAGTTAATCAGTTTGCTCTTGTTTGGCATGGTTTCAGGGAGTTTCTATAGATCTGTTTGCTTATTTATTTATTTCTCCACTTGCACATGATGTCATGTCTTCGACTGGAGTCAGAGAGTCTAGCTGCTTTTTAGGAAAATCAATTATTAATCCATCTTGTTTTCTTTGATTTTGAACTTGTTTACAGTAACTTATTACAATGAAAGAAGAATTTTTATCCTCAACAAGTAGTGCTGTCATGTTTTTTTTAGTGGCTCATTGTTGTGATGCAGTTTACCGTCCAGGCTAATCTCTGCTCAGTCACTGTGGAAGTCATGGAGCCTCGAGTCTGTCTATCTTCCACCCCAGTAAGAGGAAAGGAATGCCTGTGAGTCCCAGCGTCTGTCCGAGGGGCGCCTGTTGACCTATTTCATGCCCTGTCAGTTGGACAACAGGAAGGCCAGATACACAGACTGCATTTTCTGTCTCTCCTCTCCACTTCCACCTGACACATTTCCTGGAACACAGAAGGGAAGACAGAGGAGTGGCGGCGAGAGATTCCCCATCCAAAGTCTGTTTTGTGACGAAGCCGGTGCGTCATTTCAGGTGCCAACTCTCTGACACTTGACCACCTGCAGTCATTAATTCATCCTGACTCCTCACCCATGACCCTTCTGTTCTGTAAATTGAAGACTTTGTGCACTTTGCTCACAATGCACTCTGTCACCTCTTGGCTGGCAGGCAGGCTGGCCACAGTTAACTGGCTGGTGCTGGACTGAGTCCAGCCACACAGCTCCTGCTGTGATTTGAAAGCTTATCTTCATTAGAAAGAAAGAAGCCAGCATAGTGCATTACTGTGATCAGGGAGCTGGCTTCCCATGAAATAACTGAATGCCTTTGGATTACTGGAAGTCAGTCTGTGTAATTCATTTAGATAATTGGTTAATGTCAACAACACATTTGGTATTCTCAATCTCCTCAGTCGGGTTTATTGAAGTTGGCAGCAGGTCTGTTTTTGTAGCCGCTGTCTAAACATTGACATTGAACATGAAATATTCCTAATCTGGAATCTGACTTCTTCTTCGATCCATAGTGTAAGATATGTCTTTTCTTTAAGAGGAGGATAAGTAAGTATAAAACACATTTTTGGTCATTGGGAATCATTTCCTTCTCTCTCCGAAATTGGCGTTTTACGGTATTTGCACTTTGCTATCAATGAGAGCCGGTCTGCTCTCAGACTGCATGAGGATTTATTCCTTGCTATAGGAGGAAAGCTCCTCAGTGAGCCATTTAACTGCCCATTCCACTCCTTTTCACAGATTTAATGTTTCTCAGAGGTAGCTATAAATGGTCCTGGACCTGAGCCGGCCTTCACAGAAGACGGCACTAAATTAAGACTAAACTAACTCTTAACCACCTTTGTCTCTGATATTTCAGCTTTGATTTTTTTTAAATAGGATTTGCACTTGCACACCTACAGCAGCTATAATTTTCTCTGAAGATGTGGACACAAAGAAGAGTGCACAACTTTCACTTCATTATAACTGAGGCAGTTTTAAGATGTTTCTGTCCTAATTATGACATGTAGGTTGGACATTTCAGACATTTCATTAGTAGTCTTATTCTTCGTGGGGTGGCTGTGGCTCAGGTGGTAGAACAGGTTGTCTAGTAGTTGGAGGGTCGTTGTTTTGGTTGTATGGGTGAGCTTTGGATGGAGGAAGTGAGCAGTTGGCAGCCATCAGTGTACGAATGTATGGATGAATGCAACGCTGACAAAAGCCAGAGTTGGAAGCACTTTGAGTGGTCGGTAGATCAGAAAGGCACTATATAAAGACAGGTCCATTTACTTCTCTCCTTTTCAGCTGCAGTTAAGAAAAGGCTTTGCAACAAGGGTCCAAAAAACTTGATGGTGCTGTGTTATTAACTGTTAACTTCTGACTTTATTGTATTTGGCTTGGTTGTGCATTGGACACATTGTTGTTATCCTTTAGCCACATGAGTGGATGCTCTTTTTTTTTTTTTGTCTTTTATTCATCAAGGAAAAACTTAAGCAGGCCGTAATTTACAGCAGTGCACTGCTACGTGTTAATGCACTTAACCACAGTCTTTTACAGGTGGCCACTAAGCAGCTCCTCGAGAGCAATTGAAGGTTAAGTGTCTCTTTCAGCTGTAGGGAAAAGCTTCTCTTGGTCACTCTTTCTCCACAACATCATTATTCATTTTTAGATCGTTCAAAATGGTTGTCGAACACATTCAAAAGACTAATTCTGATATCTGATCCAGTACCATGTTCGACCAAAAGTTGGAAACTTTAGGTGTCCTGGGGTCTGTTTGATGCCTCCTCATGCCCTTTTAGTGTTCGGTTAAGTAGAGTCGACTCTGTGTTTAGCAAAGTGGGAAAAAATTTCAATTATTCACTTTCTGCTGCTGCTGCGTTGGTCTTGGAAACATGTTTTCTAACAGGGGTGGTATTTTTAATCTCCTAGAAACACACTCATTCACTGACAGCGTTGACCAATATTAGCTTCTCGAAATAATATTGTTTTTAGTCTAAGATTGTTTTATTAGCCAGCATTTGGACAAATCTTTCTCTCTGGGAGTATGTCTTGTAGTACGTCTGTCAATACATGTTAGAAGGGCATGATGAGCGAAAGTTCAACCTGTTCTGCTTCTGAATTTGTACTGCGGGCCGGGAACGCATATTTGGTGTTGTTGGCTGGTACAAACATGAGAAAATGACAGAGTTACGAGGCCTTTGCGTCAGAGGTCCTCTAACTATCTGCTGCTGTATTCGAGTGGCTGTTTCAGCCTCTTCTGTATCCTTCTGTCTGTCTTGCATGTGCTGACTCCTGGCATCTAGACTGGTGTCATTTCTCTGTACACATTAAGCAGCTGCGGTGATGTCATGGTTAAAGAGGTAGGCGATCTAAAGATGAGTGAGTTCATGTGCTCCATCTGGGTTTTATTCAGTAAGACCAAAACAGAATATGAAGGAACGGCAAATGAACGGCTGTCCCACAGCCTGACTCCTGGCATCACTCATCCTCACGGGAACGGACTGATCTTAATCACATCAGACTCCTCTCGCTCTTAAACAAGGACCTATTATCCCTCTCTTTATTGCCACCTATAATGTGAATATGACACATGGCCATAAAATAGATGCGAGCTGTTAAGGTGTTTCTGTCTTTTTTGACCCTGTCTGGGTGATGCTTCCTGTAGTGCATAGTAAATAGTAATTTATAACACCCAGCGCTGATTCAGTGTTAACATATTCCATGTGACAGTACATAATTTAGGAGAGCACGCTGTCCTCATTCTGTCAGTCATGGGTTCATCCTCTGTGAAGTTCAGAGAGAAGTGACTGTAGATTTTCAATGGCACCCTGGATCTTTTTTTTTTTTAAGCGCTGGTCTGTCCAGTAGAAAATTCATCAAACTGATTGGGACAAAGTGGTGCGATTTGATAACGTGAATTTAAATGACGGCACCGCTTCGATCCAAACAGACAAACAACTTTTAACTGCGAGTCTAATCTCGGTGACATTCAGAGCTAACAGCTGACTGTCATCCTGCCATTCGTCATTTTTATAGCCCCTGATTTGCTTTAAAATTTTGTTTTGTGGCTCATGAAATTTACAGCTGGGTCTCAATTTATATATATTATGTTCATATGTCTCTACCGCTCACATTTGCAACCACAGCCGCACACTATGGGAATGTTAAACGGCTCTGTACCCCTGAAATTGTGTCAGTGTTGGCAGCTCCTGCCACTGTTGTCAGTTTATTAAATAAGGGGGATAGTCTATGCAAATCGCCTATCAATGGCAGAGTACTTAAAGAACGCACAGGGGTATAGGATTTCCATTCCAAACTAGGCCATTTGTGTGCGATGCTCAGGGTGATGTGCTGTCTATCTCAGCACACAAGCTGTCTGTCTAGTCTCTGCTCTGTGGGTTTGATGATGGTGCATGCATGTGAGAGACACAGGGCTGTCTTTGTCTGTGCACTGCTTAAGCTGCTTTGTGCCTGAATGCTCCACGTGCACAGGGACCTTTGTCATCCCTTTGAAACAAGCAACCCCCTTGTGTCTGCATCGCCGTTTGCTGATGATCTGAAAACAAACAATAAAACGTTTTCAGGCGGCACGGGCATCTGTAAATACTCTTCATATTTTGAGAGAGGGCTGGAAAAGGCTCGCACCGGCGACCCACGCCGATGCCTTTTGAAATGCCACAGTTAAGCTCTGCTGCAGCGATGAATGACCGTGGACAGCAACAGGCAGACCGTGCCAGGCAGATGCTGTGTTGTCCAAACAGAGAACAATATGTGAATAGGGTACAGTGACCAGCATCATGAAACTGCTGAATAATACAAGTATCTGAATGTGACACTGTCTATTCAATTAGTGTCATTACATGATGTTAACAAGTTCATGCTCCCAGCGTGTCTGTGTGCTGATTATATTAACCCTTTCTTTTGCTAGCACCACATTCACAGTCTAAGTTGATATTTATGTTCATTTGATTGATCTAAATCTCAAATTGGTGATAATAATATGCAAGCTCCCTGTAGCTTCAAACAGGAAATGTATGGAAGAGAAGTTTGGATCAATAGTACCCCTTTTCTACTAGGGTCAACTGTATTTTAACATTTGTTATAATGGTGATACGTGAAGAGCTGAATATTTTCTGAGGTGGTACACGGTGTAAAAAGTTTGAGAGACACCGATCTAAATGTATTTTTCGCTTTCAAAATGAAATGTCATTATTCTGTTAATGCTCGTATAGTATTTGTAAATTTTATTTAGCCACAGATGCATAATGCAGCTTTTTTCTTCTCTGGTGTTCATTGATGAATGTAGATTATGGTTATTATTTATAAAGGTACAACTTTAAAGGCATAATGTGATTTATTTCAAGAGAAATGAATGGGAAAATTCTTCACTATATTTATTATATTTACTGTAATAAATCAAACAGCTCTGCCAACTGGTTTGTAGATGGAGCACAGTAAATCCTGAATTGAATACGGAGGTACTTGATGTACTTTTATTTTCGTCTGTGTTACAGGTGCCCAGACAGCCAAGAAGTCTGGTATTCCAGCTCCTAGAGAAATTCCTTCTACCATTACAAGAGACCGCATCTCTCTGAGGGACCAGCTCAGGAGCTCTAGCACTAAGAGGATGGTTTCCAGTGCCAGCACTTCCAGCCTCTCTACGCTGGCAAAGCAGACACGCAGTTCAACCAAATCCCGTGGAGATGCAGAGAGCCAGGAAAGGGGCCTTTTGGAGTGCCAGGTGAAAGAGCTGCTAGCTGAGGCCAAAGCTAAAGACTTAGAGATCAGCAATCTCAGGATGGAGTTACAGCGCTGCAAAGGTAAAGCCTCCGCCGCTTCCTCTTCACCCTCATCCAACTCTGTCTCGCGCCAAGATTCTGCTGCAGATCAGGAGCAGGAGCAGGTGGCGGAGGCCCTCGTGCTGGTTGGAGAGCTGAGAGAGAAGAACGGGAAGTTTCAGAGAGAGCTGGCAGTGCTCAGGGAGGAAAACCAGTCGTTGAAGGAAAAGCTACTTAGCTTGGAAGCCTCTCCTCTCTCTAGTACAAACTCCCCCTCCAAGTCTTTGGTGAATGGCCTGCCGTCAGACTCCAACTCCTCATCCCCGCAACAGGACAGTCTCCCTTCTCCTGCCAGCCCTCTCAAAACCTCTGTCTCCTCCAGCTCAGACATCACCAAGGGCTCACCATCACCTGACTCATCGGAGTTTGAGAAAATCCCATCACGTACAGAGTCCATGAACAGCAGTGTCAGTGGGGAAACCGTTGGAGTGGGGGGAGTAAAGAGTCCAGGACGGCAGGATGTGTCAGTGCGGAGCCTGACCGAACAGATTCACAAGATGGAGGAGAATCATCACAGCACAGCCGAGGAGCTGCAGGCGACTCTACAGGAGTTGGCAGACCAGCAGCAAGTGGTGCAGGAGCTGACGGCTGAGAACGAGCGCCTGGCCGAGGAAAAGCGCCTCCTCCAGACCTCACTTCAACAGCAGCGAGAGCGTCTGGAGGTGGTGGTCCAAAAGAACGAGGCTCTGGCTGGACGACTTCAGGAACAAGCCCAAGCTCAGGCCAAGAGGGAGGAGGAGCTGGGGAGCCAAGGGCCTCGCCTGGCCGAGCTGGAGCAGAGGTATGCCGAGCTGGTTGAAAGCTCACGTTTCGAACGGGAGAAGCTGGTGGACATCCAGCAGCAGCTGACAGGTAGCCTGCGGGCTCTGGAGGAAGAGCACCAGGCATCCCAGGGCCAGGTGCACTGTCTCACAGAGGAGCTGAACAGACTGCAGGCCCAGCTGGGCAGGGAGCTGGAGGCAGGACGTCAGGCAGCGCAGGCCGCAGAGGAGCAGAGGGCGACAGCGGACTGTCTCAGACTGGAAAACAGTAGGCTGAAGGCACAGATAGACATTGAGAGGCAAAAGGTGGGTGAGCTGAAGGCCATGCAGAGTGCCAGTGACAGCACCGAGGTGCACGACTTGCTGAAGACAGCCCACGCTGACAGAGACCGGCTGGAGGTGGAGCTGACGGAGCTGAGGCAACAGCTGCTACACGCTGAGGCCGAGACTGAGCATGTGCGAGCTGCGATGTCCAAGGTAGGAGAGGTGCAAGATTACAACTCAAATTCCATCCTGGGATTTATAATATTTATGATTTACTGCACCTTTGTTGAATCTGTTGTCGAAGCACAACATGTATATTCACTATAAAGGGAATACAGATGGTATTTCAGTCAGATCGGTTGAAGGATGTCGCCGTTCAAACTTTTTCTACTTGGTTGCTTCCATTGTGTTACCCCGGACTTCAATTATTTGTGACTCACTGTGTTTAAAAAAACAAACTGCTATCTCAGTGAGCTCATTAGTTGTGTTGTGTGTTTGACAAAGCTTTCAGGAATTCCTTACAGAACAATCTCCCCATCCATGTTTACTGTGTACTACGACAAAGCAAAGCAAAACATTCATTAAGAAGAAAGAATTCAAACATATCTGAAAAAGACGAACTGCTCCAGCTGTTTGTCTAGTTCAGAGTTGTCTCACCAGTCTAGCGATTGCCAGTGATTTAAAAAATGTGAGTCAAATGGGCGACTATGACATTAATAATCCTTGAATGTGCAAATGAGGACACATATTTTCCACAATATTTTAGACACGACCCTTTCAAACTTTACAGCTGGTATTGGGTACTTTTCTTCACCAGCACAGCACGAGAACTCGCTCATGTTCGCTCAAATTGTTTTCATATGTTTCCCTCAATAGTCACTTTGGTTTTCCCCTTCAACACCAGAAAGGCTGAGGCACTGTGGGTTTTGGGGTCACGTTGGTGGTTGTTGACTCCAAAGTAAAGGCGTGTCACCATCAGCTTAGTGATGTCATCATTGTTGGACCGTGACGGCAGTGCCAGCAGTAGGGTGGTTCACCAGAGTGTGACCTTCTGAGTCACGCTGCCATATGGGTGTGAGGGTGAGGCCACTTCATAACTTCACCCATGGACATCATGATGTATTAGAGCCACATGGTATCAGTGGCGGAGGGTCCTTATTTTGGTACACCATACTCACAGACATGTGTATTAAAATGTCATTTCTGGTCGTGTAGCTCTGACTTTGGCTTCAGAAGCAGTCGGATGTCATCCAGGCTGAACTCTTATTTCCATGAGTCACTGTCATCTTGCATATCACCTGTTTACACTGTAGCCAAGTAGTCATTGCCAGACATAGTTAAGCTCTTGTGTAAACACTCCAGAAAAACCATTTATTAACATTCACAACCTAGTTGAATGTTTATATTTCTGCTTATTTTTGTGTTACTTCTATCAGAACTGAAAACGAGAACTTTAATTTAATTTAATTGGGTGTAAAAATCTCTTGTTTGAGCACCATGTACCATGTGTACTGATGTGCAAAGGATGCAATGTATTAAGGCTACTTAGACTCACTGTGGTTACTTTTCTGCTTTTCTGCTGCTTCATAGTAAATTAAATTTGTTTTCATCAGACGAAACAGTCTGATAAATATCATAACATAATTTAGCCTGCCTTGATTACATTATGGTTAGCGGTTTCCTCACACACACTTCGTGTTGTGTCACAATCTTGTCTTGTAATAACCTTTTTGTAGAGGCTTTTGAAAGATAGAGATGTTCCAGAAATATGTCTGTAAGATACATAAATTATCCTGTTTGGAGTCGACAGTGATTTAAGTGCTTCTATCAAATTAGCACAGATGAAACACTGCCTCTTTGTGTTAGCACACTTCTGCAATAAACCCATTATACTCACACTCATACACAGGTGGAGGCCAAATGCCAGCAGATTCAGGAGCGGGCCGAGAGGAGGGAGCAGGAGCTCACCAGCCGAGTGACTTCCCTGGAGGAGGTTGGGATCCAGGCCGATAACCAGGTGAAGGAGCTGAAGGAGACCATCTTCGAGCTGGAGGACCAGGTGGAGCAGCAGAGGGCCGTCAACTGCCACACAAACCAAGCAGTCCTGGACATGGAGAGTATGTTCTCTTCACCGACTGTTCACTTCTCAGAGGCTCTGTGGAAGCTTTAACCTGCAGTCTTGTAATGTGATCTAGATTCATTAATAAGTGTTTTTACTAATATTTAGTCTGTCCTCACTTAGATAAAATGACCTAAAAGTTGAAACTATATATCCTTTTTGGGGGGATTTTGTGCATCCTCCTCAATCTCTTTCCCTCTGCCATTATGCCCATAGTGGTTGCATTGCCATTACATTTCCGGTTACACTGCTGCTTGCCCCGCCGGTGTCATGCTAGATATGCTCCCTGTCAGGAGTCTGCAGTATACCGGGATGGAAAGCCTTTTACCAGAGTGCAGAGTGGGAATTCACCTGAATTCACGTCAGCGTTGTGACTTTCATGAAGGGTTTACTGTAGGGCAGGTGTATTAGACTGCATTATTTGAAGCCATGTGCACCTCATAACAACCCTTATAAACTGAGTGTATATGAAAATCAGATGCAAAACGCAGGCACACTCACCCATCTGTCTTTGACTTGCCATTAGTGCAGCTGGCAAATAATATAAGGCCGTGTATACTGTGTTTCCACAAGCTATTATGAATCATGGCAGATGAGACTGATCTTATTATAATATTACTACAGAAGGATCTAATTCTGTCCAGACGCATTGATGCTGTAGATCGGCTGCTGTATTGTCACCACACTGGAAGCTGAGCAGTTCATTTGTCAAAGCTGTGTTTAATAAACACGAATGTGCCCGAGTCTACAGTAAGTTAGACCTGCGGTTCTCAAAAACCTTGAATCTGTCTTTGCAGATCTTGTCAAAAAGCTGGAGGAGCAGAAAGCTGAAGCCGAGCGACAAGTGAAAATCTTGAATAGACAGATGAAGGTAAGAAAGCTTTGATATGCATACTCTTAAAGCTTCTTTATAACATCTGTAATCAGTAATTAAAGCAATTAGGACATCGCAGGCTGAAGACACAAGACGGCTGTAAACAGAAGAAAATGGTTCTTGTTGTTGTTTTAAAGATGTAGGAGAAAGTTTTGAAACTTTAAACTGGTGACTCATTTAGCTAGTTTGGTCATGTACCATCGAATTGTGACCTCCCAAGAACAGATCCAGCTTTGGTGGAAATTTGTAACACACAGTTTCCCCTTTGTCTCTCTCTTTCCACCTTCAGCCATGTAATAAAAGCTAGAAAATATATAGATATACACTTCTTCTGGCATTGCTTCAGAGATTTGATGAGGGTTATCACCTGACAGAGAAGCAGTCAGTTTACAGTAGCCGTATTGTGGTGAAATGATGAGTTTTCAGATCTGAATGAGCGTACAGATGTACAGTAGAAAAGTGGTGATACCTTTTACTGCCATAAAAAAATCAATCCACTGTTACCGATGTGACGACAGCTGCTGTCCTCTCTCAACCCTACAGGGGTGAGTGAAAGATATTCAAGTAGTAGTATCGAGTATCACTTTAAGGTCAGGATGACGCTCTAGTTTTTCCTTGTCTTTATGCCAAAATGTTCGACCTTGGAGTCATCTGTTCCAGTCGCATCCCGGCAGGCTTTTCAGGCAGCTACGTTTTTTTTTAGTTTTTTTTTTAGCAGGCATTGATTTTGTCCATGATCTTTTAAAACATGCATTTATCAAGTGCATTAGATACCAGATTCTTGGATTTCACTGTCACCTCCTTGATATTCATTTTGCTCTGTCACTATCACTGTCACTCCTCTGCTGAAAATACTGTGAAAATGTAGTAAGACATAGCCAGAAAACAAATCTACAAGGTACGGGTCTTTTCCTTTACAACACTGAATATACGTTAATTTTACCAGCAAAGGATTTTGTCAGTTTTCATTGTGTTTTGCCTGCTTCAAGCCAAAGAGCACCTTTTGTTCTGTCTCACTTTAGTGGTTCAGGTCCAAAAAGTGTTTTTCTTTCTTTTTTCCTGTTGTGGTGATTTCTAAATTCTTTCTAGCTTTAGGAGTTTTAACTATTTTGTCTGAAGTTTTCTGAAATTTGGGATCATTTTTAACTTCCACAGATCTTTGAGTACATTCTGTTTCTTAACAAAACATGGATTGCAACAGGACAAAATGTCACTGACACGGTCATTATCCGAGAGGTTCACACTAAATCTAAATGTTTCACAAACACTTCCTGTGTCAGTTGATGATTTGCCTGTATCGACCTGTGCGGTATAAACACGCGTTTGTGTCTTTAGGATGAAAAAGAGGAGTGGCGTCGGTTCCAGGCGGACCTCCAGACGGCCGTGGTGGTGGCCAACGACATCAAGGTGGAGGCTCAGCAGGAGCTGCGTACACTCAGGAGGCAGCTGCAGGAGGAGCAGGATCGCAGTGCGAAGCTTTCCACGGACCTCGAGGCCCTGCAGGGAGTCAGGTACCATCTCCACCATGTCTCTCTTTTTGTTCAGTTCCTCCCCCCTCCACCAATCCCTCCCAACCCCGGCTCCCCTTGTTCAGCATCGGGCTGCAGTTCCTTTCTCTCTAAACACAATGTAGATATGAGATACCTGCCAGAGTCTTGCCATATCCCCCATCCAATTTTTTCTACATGTGATGCAAACAGAATCTCTTCAAGAGGTTTTCAAAATTCCTATCTGGTATCGAAGCAGGATACTTTGAATGTATTTAATGTAGACATCATATCTTTAAAAAAATCATGTGATTAAATCCTTTGGGTTTCTGAGTTTAGGTTCCTGGGATTTGGCAGACTCTGTTGGTAAATTAGCGGTCTCCTGCAGTATTTCCCTCTGTGTATTCTACTCCTTTAAGCTGCTGCCCTCTTTGTCTCCCTCTTCTACACTGACCATTGCCCTCTAGTAACACTCAAACCTCACACTCCACAATAAACTACAGCATATTGATTAGATGAGATTATAATGACACGACAAGGCAGATCTGCTCTACGCACAGATGCTGCTTTGATCCGAGTGTGTTACGATGCAACACCGAAGCCAGTTTAACACTGACCTTTATTATTCCACGCCAATGTGTCATGCTATCTAAGATTTCATGTAGTGTTGTTGCACTGTGGCCATGCAGTAATGTGTATTGATGTATTTATAGAGCGCGTTGCATTGGTTTGTGTGTGAGTATACTGTATATAAGTGTGTTTGAGCGTGCAAATGCCATGGTGTTTTTTGACAGTGTTGTCCCCTTTCATTATCACGCCAGGTCAAGTACTTCCTGTGGCAAAGTCTGCTACTGTATAGTGCTCTTTTTATTTGTGTGGCCAGTCACGGTGTAATCCTTTTTAAAAGCAAGCAAATGATCTGTGATTTTCAAGTCGTACTTTATCACCTCACAAACCTCATGAGAGCAGTTTTAGTGTATAAGAAATGTTTGGTTTAAAACCAAATTTTCATGCCGTCCTTGTGAATTTAGCACGTTACATTACTGGTTTTAGACTTTGGCTAAATCAGTGAACTTTCCCCAAGATTAGCTGTTACGCTGCGTCCACTCCCCACCTCCAGCAGCTCCCTGTGATGACTCTATCAAAGATGTCCCTCTGACAAGCCTCCTTTTGTAAAATCCAGGTGAGTTCCCTGCCCTGTCAGCCCTCTCTCAGCCAGCCTGCTTCTCCCTGCCCTGTGTGCTGCTGCTGCTGCTACTCCTCACTGACCTTCCTGTCTGTGTTTGGCTTTGTGTTGCTTCCTAAGCCCTGTCTGTCTTTCTGTATGCCGGCTGACTGCACCATCAGGATGATCTTAGCTTTTTGGTTTGCTTTGCCTGGTTCTTTAAACCTGACATTCCAGTCCAATGTATCTGGTGCCACCTGCTGTTCTTTGAATGAATAACACTCCTACTTTTTTTTGGTTAAACAGCAGGATGGTCTGCACGGCATGACTGGATTAAACTCATGCTATGCATCATCTGCTTCAGATACATTTGCGTAGCGTCTTCATCACCGGGTGATTTAGTCATACTAGACATTATGAGTGACCTTAATCCTAAAAGGTATGCATGGAACAGAAAGTCCAGAAGTGCCCAGAGGTCTGCTTTTCATGATAACAATGTTAAAAAATAATTTAAGATCTAAAATTTTTGCTGCAAATGCACATGTAAATGCTTAAGATAATCTTCATTTAGTAGTTTTATACAGTAGTTCATCTTCATTCCTCTTTTTCTTTTCAGAATAAGCACCGGAGCCACTTTTGATACCAAGACAGCAGTAGAAGGGCACTAGACAAGTGCCCCTCACCTCAGCACCACGTGAAGACAGTGTTATTGTTGCACTTATTATTTTTCTGTGTCATTCAAAGTGTAATGTGGTAAACCAGTCTCAATCTAAGCCACAGTGACCAGTGTAGATGCAGTACACAGAGTCTTACGACACAGAGCCTGACTTCCTTTTCTCTACACGTCTTTTGAATAATAGTTCTGTATTTTTATTTCTCAATGAATGTATTCTTTCTTTGTGATGTTCTTGACCTCTCTCGAAGACATGCCATACGTTGGAAAGACCTTCCTTTTCATACTGTGCGAAGCTGATTTGTGCCTTTTTTTTTTTTTTGAGATGTTACAAAACAACACCATGAAAAAAGCAGGGTGCAGTATGAGGCAGATTTGGTTAATATTTAGTCAGCGGCAAAGGTGAAACAGTTGGGTTAAGATTCCCAGCATTTTGCCAGAAAAAAGTCTGACTTGTAACATCAGGAAGTTCCCGTTTGAAAGCGAGAACAACGCAGCAGAACTTCGTCCAGTTGATATTATTAAAAAGACGGTTTCTCGTGTTTTTTTTGTGCTGGATCTCACATTTGTTTTTCTTACTATTTGTCTATCAGTCAGAATACTTTCACTTTAACATCTGCTTACTTCAAAACCTTTATTTTAAGATTTAAGTTTGCTCTTTGGTCCTGTAGTTGGAGTAGAACTGAATGCAATGTCATATTTAGCCATGAGATGGCGCTGTGGAACACAGAATCACCATACGCAGGTAACACTCATGCAGTCATATACTGGTATCATCTGCCCTGTTAGTGTTATATATGTATATGTATTTTTGATGATTGCTGTTTTTCTTTTTAAATTTACAGAGTATTAATTCTTTCTGCCGGATAGCATAACCAGGATGATTTTGATGTCGGCCATGCTGGCACATACAGAGCACTGCCAAAATTAGATTTTAGGACTGCCACAAACACAGACAGCTGTACCTCAGAGTCATTTGTTACTCTCCACAAACATACCAAAATGTTCATGGTTCATTTTAACATGAAGACTGAGAAGACTGTGCTCCAGGTTTCCTAATTATTTTTCCCGTTGGATGATGAGTTTAACTAATTTTCTACTTATTAACAACATTCCTGACAAGTTAATATCGAGTCAGACCACTTTTTAACTGAACCTCAGAGGTCAATCAAAGTTCTCAAGATACTTCTCTTCCTTGTTGCTCAATCATGAATCGATGTTAGAGATATCTTCAGCATCCCTGTTTTATCTCAGATTTTACTCACTCATCACGAGGTTGATTTATTTCATCTCTGAGCCAAACACTTACACAATATTCTGTGTTGTTGTAGTATAACAGCATATTACAGGATCTCAGGTTCTATTCAAAGTCCAGTTTTTATCAGAGATATTCAATTTGTGCATTTTTTTAATTAGGAGCCATGTTGTTCTACCAGATGATAAGGTACTGGTGCTCAAAACGTAAACATTCGGATGCTCAAAAACACATCTAGAAAAAGAAAAGACGGTAACCATGTGATGGGTCATTTTCTGTTTATAGTAAAGCCCTTTAATGAACATTACAGTGAATGTGCTGTTAATTTATTCTGCAAAGAAAGACTTAGGAAGTCTTGTGACTGGTTTTATGCCTGTGAAAGAATACATTTAAGTGTATTGTATGACTGCTGTTCATATGGCAAAAGAATAAATGAAACTACACCAGTCCAACTGTGGTTGTGTTTCTCTTTCTACACTCTGTGAAGGTGAGTGCAGTGTTTAAGACATTCCTTACATGTCATTCATTGCTCATCCATCACTGATAACGACAGTCCATATTCTTCACTCTCTTGGCTAGAGTTCAATGTTCACCAGGGCAATGGATAGACACTGTCCTGATGATTTGGCTGCTCCATATCTCGATCTGGCTATCTGCAACTGGCCATCATATATTGACATTTTAAGTTCAGACTTTAAACTTTGAAGTCTGAACCCCCACCACCCACAGGTGTTTGTATTGTATATGTCTCTACACAGCAACCCTGTTCATTTTGTCTGTTAGGTCCCAAGGTGATGAGGTGAGGGTGTCCGACTCCGATAACAGCCGTCACTGGTGCGGCATCTCCATGATCCCGACCACACCCATAGACGCCAGCGGAGATGCCGATTCAGAACCCGGAGCTACTGTCAAATCCCTCATTAAGTCCTTTGATACTGTGGGACAGAGTGAGCACCTCAACACACACACGAACACACACATACAAGGAATCCAATCACAGCAGTGTAACTATAGAGGAACAGCTGGTAAGATCTCCATCGTGGATATCTGGCATTTCTCTGCAGCAATGCGCAATGTGCGTCATGTGCAGTTGTGTAGGATTGTGTGGCCTGGACTGACCTCAGGCAGGTTGGAGGGTTTTATTAGAATCATTTGACATGTAAAAAAACAAAGAAACATTTGTTATAAAAGTGCAAGTGATGAGAAGGCGTTTTTATTTCATAGTACATAGTCACGTGTACTCAGAAACTTCAGGTCCATTCTATTTAGAGCTGATTAAAACCTCCACAGTGAATGTAACAAGTGTTTAGAGTAGGTTTCAATACTGGTGTCAGTATAAAACTGAAGATTCAGAGTTTGTTTCTGAAACTTTAGCTCACTTTTTCATGAACACCTTTTTATCTGCAAAATCTTGTGTAACGCCATTTCCAAAAATAAGTTGGCATGCTGTGCAAAAATGTGCAAATGTTTTTGAAATGGAAATGTACAGTCATGAAAACTATTGCAGCCCAGTACAACAGTTGTCACAGAGTTTATAATGTGCAGTGTTTGGTGACCTTGTTGAAAATGTGTAAATGTATTCATATGTTTATTAATGAGGTCATAGTTAAAGGTGGTGTTGTACTCGACTACATTATATTGAGAGGTGACTCTGAGGGGGTCAGAATATTAGAATACCATCACTAATTACGATCCTAATGCAGGAAAACATCATTTAATTTAATAAAGTGTGTAATCAAAGAAGAATCTGACTCACCAATTAATGCTAACCATAGGTACTTTACAGTTTTTGATACTACAAACAGATTTCAGCAATCAAAAAGTGGTTGCGGTTTGTTACCTCACTGTCTACTGTTTGTATGTCATTTTGTTCCTGGTTTTAAATACTACTCACTTATCGTAGTTATGTCATAACTATTTAGTAATAACAGAAATTATATTTGTTCTCCTTTTAGTCCAGTAATCATATCTGTTTTCTCAGATGGACCAGGCCACACAGTTCAAATGCATTCCTCTCCAAGAAGCCCGCTGAGTGGGATCCCTGTACGCACTGCACCTGCTGCTGCCGTCTCCCCAATCCAGGTACACACCAAGATATTTTTAAAAGATATTTTTCCTTTTTAAAATGTAAAAGAGTCTGATATAACAAGACTTCTGTCCTGTTTTGTGTTCTTTCAGAGACAGTCATACATAAAGCCACTATCAAAGACGTTGGAAAAAAGAATCAACCATGGAGAATTTGCTCATCAATATGGTATGTAACACAGATATGGGTTTAGAAGTTTAATTTACACGTACAGTGGGGTCTAAAAGACCACATAGAAAATCTCCAATATTTCCATGTAAACCTGGAAATAATCAGAAAGTTTCAGAAGTTAAATTGTTAGGTTTGGGTTAAAGTTCAAATTATCCGAGGTTTCTATGGTGCTCTATAACACTTTGGATCAGTTGTGTCCAAAGCACAATCAGGCAGATCAAAAGTGAGCACACCATCAAACATCAAGCTTAGTTCTCTGTGAGATAGAGAAGTAACCTTATCACAGATACAGGATTTGCTAAATAAAGAACGCAAGACTACGATCAGCGAAAGAGGAAGTCATGTTTTTGTCTCAGAGGATGAGCAGCGGTTTCTAAACCACTTCTCAGGACCAGAAGCAAGGCCAGATGTTAAGAAATACCAGCAATTCCACAATTAAGCCATATTTGACATTTATGGACATAACAGAAGGGTTTATGTAAGGAGAGGAACAGGAGACAGATCTGACCTGCACCCTGACCAAGTAGAAGGAGTACTCCATTTGTAGTACTCTGAGACACGCTACTTCGTCTTGTTTGAATCTCTGCAGAGAAGGATTCATACTGGAGCAGAATAATGACCTTAAACACACCTCAAACCTTTGCTAAGAACTACTTGAAGGACCAAGGAGTGCTGACTGTCATGGACTATTTCTCCACAGTCAGTTGACCTCAACCTCACTGAACATTTATTGGGGCACATTATTATAAACAAATGTAAAATAGAAGTATTTTGACCGGTGGTCTCAGACTTATGGACCTCAGAGCATATACATATTTCATTTAGCAGCAAAATTCTAGCCCCGCTTTTAGGTCAGTGAACAGCCAGACAAATATTACTATGAGTCACAGCCTTTTGAAATGAGTAAAGCTGAAATGCCGGATGTAATTAGTCTCTACAAAGAAACAGATGAATGGACAATAAAGCTATGCAAACATCCGACTACTGTTGCTTTTGAGGGTTGTTTTATGATTTTGTTCATAGAAAGCAAATCCTTAAAATGTCTGCTCATGTCCGGCTCATTCCTTGATGAGTTGACAGAGAAAACATGCAGTAATAGATCAGAGAAGTACTGAGCTTTTTTCAGTAAAACAGCAGATGAAAAGTTTGCATCACTCCCCTAATCTTCTTTCACTAGCTGCCTTTTCTGATTTGGCAAATGTTCTTTAGAAAGTATATCACGATCCCTCTGTTTCTAACTCACTCTCCTTTCTTTCCTGCATCCTTTACTCCCCCCAGACAAGTTGTCAGGCTGCGGGGAAGACCTGAAACCTACCAGCCTAATGAGGAAGAGCCCTTCTCTAGAGTCTGTCATCAAAACACCAGCCTCCTTCGGCAGCCGCACAGCATCATTCAGCTACAACCGAGGCAACAGCAAGCTTAGGTGGGCCTCCGCAAATAATGTAGAAATAGAAGTGGTGATCAGTCTTATTTTCCCTCGCTTTACTGCAGAGTCATAAACATTCATTGATACAATGACGTCTCTACATGCAACATAATGGCTGGTTAGAGTCCACAGGAAATATTAATGTTATAAAACAGGCTTGTTCTGAGTTTGTTTCCTTGAACACACATGCAGACGTGCTTCGACTCAACACGTCCCAACACTACCAACCGAAACAGGCATGTTGGCACGTCGCCGTTGGGGTGACATACTGAAACTCCTGTGATCTCTGTCTGCTACAGTCTGAACACAAATGTGTTAAAAATAAACTGAACCCAGAATACTAAATTAGATTGGGATGGTGTGTTTTACAGTGGAATAATGACTTGCACTGTTTTACTTCTGCATTTCTGTAAAACAGAAGTTCCCCGTTAAGATCTTCGCTTACAGCTTTTGATGCTCATGTCACTGCAGGCCTATTAAATAACATATTGTACTAATACTCCGTTTTCCATGTAAGAGAGACTTTTGTTTACAGGGTCCTGTGACACAGATGGCTTTAACACATGGAGTGCCTCTCCAATCTGAAAAGGAAGAGAGACAGATGTTAAACAAACATGCTTTCATCCTCTGACTTCTGGCACCGTTTCCCTGGACTGACACTTCCTCTCTGCGTACGCAGAAATGACCAGTTGTACTCAGTAGTTAGACTCATGCTCAATGACAACAGGCTAAATTTTGTGTTAGATGAGTCAGTGTTTGAGTTTACTGTGTACAGTTAGTTCCAAATCAACATCCTCCATTTAAAAAAAAAAAAACAACATACTGTGTATATATGCATATGTATATGTATATATATTCTGATATGGCAAAGAAACCTGTTTGTCCAGCATCACCTCTTCCTCAGGTGTCATGACAGCATTGGCCTCTCTGCCATGCACTATTTGCATTTACAATATTATTACAATCTGTTTGCCTAAACACACGCCAACATGTTTATTTTCAGCGTATAGCCTCCCTCTCAAACAGATCAGCAGCAGTACATTACCGTGTTTGGTATGTTGTTGTTGTTTTTAGGTTATCATAAAAGCGTTTGTATCACTGTTGATTGGATATGTGCACTTCCCACCTCTGCTGTATTTGTTTGGACAGGATCCTGCGGTGCTTCAAACGGAGGAATAATGAATTTAACAGCAGAGCGACTGTGACGTGTGAAATGTTTACCGTGCTCAGAGCAATGACCGTGTCTTGTTGGTCTTCCCATGGCCCTCGGCTCTAGCGCGAACCCCAGGGAGCAGCCCCTCTGAATGATACAGCAGATAGACATTTTAATAATCTGTTATTTACCGCTCGTAATAATTTATATACTGTATATAAACATTCGAGCTTGACACCATGGAGGTAGAATAGCAAAATTAGGAGGAAGTCTAAAAACGGAAGGTGATAAAGCTTTCCGTCCTACATTTTAAAGCCAGGCTGAATTCTTGAGCTGTATAGAGTTGGCTCCACTCCAAAGTAATCATGAGCCAACTCAAATATGTTGAACTGCAAATACGCACAGAGCTTGTAACGATAATATAAGATTGAAGTATACAGTTCCCTTTGATGGAAATCCTGGAACTCTGAGAAGTTTTACTTTTCAGATACGAGGTATTTACTTTCCTACAGATAAACTCTATAGGAAAGTAAAGGAGTATCAAAGAACTGTACAAGTCAAGCATTTTAATTCTTGGATACTATTTTTCTCATTATCTTCATCGTGGTACGTGCTATGCAGGCCTCCTTATTTACAAACGACTTCTGCTTTTTATACATTAAATATTTCACTATGAAGTCAAAGACCATGTCCTCCATTTCCTGCTTAGTATTAGCTTCTGCCACTGTAATATGGATTTCACATGTATGTTATTTGAGGACATTGCTTTGATTAGTTTGATGCTCCGTGTATATGGTGAATCATTTATTGGAACTTTTTTTTTTTATATGATGGTTTGAGGTTGTTTTTCTCTCTGAAAAAAAAATGTAGGCCCCCGGAGCACAACTCAAATTATTTCCTTCAAAGGGTTATCATATTTAATTGAACACATGATTTTGGTATTTTTGAAGCTTACTTTGGAGTGTGGATGTGAAGTTTTATGGCGTAATCAAACACTTATCATACTCCGGATGACACACAGTAATCGTCCTCCTCTCTCTCTCTCTCTCTCTCTCTGCCTCTCTCTCTCTCTCTCTCTCTCTCTCTGTGTGTGATTGCGGTTCGTGTTTCCCTGGTGACAGTGTGGAAAGAAAGGACCCCTTGGCTGCTCTGGCGAGGGAATATGGAGGATCTAAGAGAAATGCTCTACTGAAGTGGTGCCAGAAGAAAACAGAAGGCTATCCGGTAGGGATCACAAGGCCATAGACCTCTCTCAAATACAAGGCGGGCTCCATTCACTTTCACACCCTGCACTTCTCTGCATCTTTGTGTGACAGTTTTATTTTGGTCTCCTCCAACCCCCGCATATCTACCCTTTATATTGCACGGATGCAGTATTGGTCCTTCTATGCCCTCAGGTTTGGTAGTTATTTCTTTTTTTCCAGCCATCAGTGGCACATGACTGCGTTTGCAGACACACCATTCACCCATCTGTCATCTCATCTATGGAGTTACTCTGGCACAGAGGTAATGGAAACAATGATGCAAAGCATTCAGTGTTATAGGATAGTGTACCTACATAGCTCTGCTTGTTGTTTATACATGTCCATTTGTTTATGCATTGTTATTGTGTTGCGCTCCCGTCTGTGTCCATGGAGCCAAGTGCTCACAATCACCTGGCTTAGCTTCTCCCCTAATACCCAGTTTAAGGAGCCCATTAAGTCCAGTAGGATTAAAGATTTTCCCATGTAATCATCATGTTTATGTGCCAGCATGCCATCTAGTTAATGCTAAAACCCTCAGCAGCAGGCAGGCTGGTCCTGGCCTGCAAAGTTTAAAAGGAAGAGGAGCCACTTCAGCCCTCTCAGCATTATAATAGAAGATTTAATTACATTAAAGTTCCTGTTCAGGGTGAGTCTGTTCGCATGCAGTTCTGACTTGGCCGAGTATGAAACTCTGGTTTTTCCCGGTGATAAACGGCTGGAATGATCGGATGATTTGTCAGATCAATAGTTTCTATTTCTCAGGCACAGTGCTGCTTAGTGTACTTTGAGTCACCTCCCTTCATCTGAGGATGGGTGGTTGATGATCACACACTGCGTGTGTTGGTAAAACACACACAGACAATCCTCTGTGATGGAAATATCTGAGCAGATGAGATAAAACCGCTGCTGACCAACGCACAGTCTGATGATCTGTCTGATAAGATGCTGAAGCTGTATACACACTGCCATGACTGAAATGTTTGAATACACACTTCTTTGTTTGATGTGGATCTTTGGACAGCAGCAGTATGCTTAAAGACGCCGTCTCGTAATGAAGGATCATGGTTCAGTACCCATATCCACCACCAGAAGCTGACAAAAGCAAACTGAGACTAAGAAGAAACTTAAATTAAATTAGTAGACTGAAGAAGAAGGCAGCTTTGATAAAACTTAACAGCTTAACTGTAAAGAATGTGACCCATTCATAACAAAACAAGTGCAGATATTTCCTGTAATCAAAGTAATCAGTTTTCTTTTTCTTTTTCTTTTTTAAGAGATTAAAAGGCTAAACAAAGTCAAACAGTTTGATATATTTAGGCACAAAGGAAGTCCCCACACCCCTCCCTGCTATGTAAATTGCTCTGGGTATAAGCACTGGATAAAATTCAGTAGAAGTGCTCAGATGTAGAAGAAGTAATTTCCATCCATCATCAATTTTCTGTAACCGCTTATTCTTATCAGGGTCACGGGGGGCCAGGTACACCCTGGACAAGTCACCAGTTCATCACAGGGCTAGAAGTAATCACTCCTTGTGATTCCTTATTATATATTATAGAACTGCAACAGTTATTTTCATTCTATAAATCTGTAGATTATCATTTAGACTTTTTAAATGTCACAAAATTGTGAAAAAAAAGCTGATCAGTTTCCCAGAGTTCAGAGTGACATCTTCAAATAACTTTTTTTTAATTTGATCTGTTATGTATTAACAACAGTACAAAAGCCAGAAATACTCAGTTCACTGGTATAAACCTGACAAAAACAAAGAGTCCTCACACCAGAGAAGGTTTGGGTTTTTTTTGTGCTTGCTCAAAGAGTTAAATGATTGACAGTTTTCTGTTGATATTGATTCTTTGAGTGAGCAACATTTTAGTGTGGCAGCTGGTCAACGTGGAGCTGATTTTCATTACTTTATGACTTGTTCCGTGTAGTTTAATCTGCAAACATAAATCATATTTCACACAGTCTGGTCACTTCATTAGGTACACCCAAATGATCCAATACAACAAATCTGCCATAGCGAAAGGTGTTTCTAATACTGTGGACCTCTTACGTATGATGAAATATTAGAAACACCTCTCAATATCATGCAGTAAAGTTTAACAGTACTGCAAACTACAACCTCAATAATAAACATAATAGTTAAATTAACAAAAACTGAAACATTCATAAAAGTAGAATATATGGCAGAGTGTAGCTAGTGAAGTGACCAGTCGGTGTAAAATATAGATTAGATTATAGATGTACATTAAACTACGCCCAACAAGTCGTAAAGTAATTCAAATTAGCTCCACATTGACCAGCTTACTAATATATGTTCTATGTAAATGTTCATTACATTTTCTGTATGTAAAACCTCTGTAAAATAGTAACTAAAGCTGTTAAGTAAATGCAGTTGAGTAGAAGTATTAAGTAGCATCAAATTAAAACACTCCAGAACAAGTTGCTTAAAATTGTAGATAAGTCCTTGAGTCAATGTTAAATGGACCCTTCACAATCGCATATCTCAGTTCAGTTGAGGACAATTGGGTCCAGCAACATGAAACCCTTAATCGAGCCTCATTCCCACTTAACTATGGAACCTATGATCCGCTCTCACAAAGGGCTTAAGCAGCACAGTGTGATTATTTGCAAGTATCAGGAATGCAATAAGAAGATTTGGCTTCTAGGAGCGTTTCAGTCTGCGGAGCGTAATCAGTTCCCCTCCCGGAGTAACCGTTTGTGATTCGAGCCGTGATACTTCATGTTTGTGCGTTTTCCTCATGTGTGACATGTGCCTGACCTGTAATTGGATTCATTCACAGACCATTAGACAGTTAACCTTAACAATTTCTATATTTAGAGCAAGTGTGACCGCTCTTGTGTATTGCCTTAAAGGCGTTTGTGATGCGTATTCCAGCAGGAAACCACTATTCCAGGAAGGAGTGTTTTTATATCTGACCATCGGATCAAAAACCTTATTTTAATCATTTTCTCAGCAGATACAGTGTACGAAAATAGCTGTTACTTCGCAGAATTTTTCCCTTTCCTTCTTAATACAGGAACGACCTTCCGCAGGGATTTCTGTTCTCCAGAATGTATAGCTAAATCAAGTGTATTGTTTGTCCATCAGTTCCAGTAAGTGGATCCCAGTTGAGTGCTTAGCACTAGACCATATGTGACCACATGCCACCACTTGAGTCTAATGGCAAGCTGAGGGAAATGGTTAATGTCAGAGAATGTGTTGGGCTTCATATGTCTGCCCAAAGGTCAGCCTGTTAGGCCTCCGTTCACATGGAAGACACTAATTACAGGCCTCACATCCAGGCGGACTGACCGACCTGTCACACGGTTCAAACCTCTGAGACGACGATCCCCCAAAATACAACCACATCCAGGTTACCTGCTCTGTCTTCCCTCCTCTCTGTCATGCTCGTGTTCTGCTCTGATAAAGGTTAGTGAGGTTTGGTTTTACTAATACATCCTCATGCACTTTGCGGTCCCTCTCTTTCTCTGCGGTGGACTAAGGTCAAAGAGGTAATAATTCAACACTAATTGGCTATTCAGTATAGAGTCAGCCAGTCGTAATTTACGCTCGGCCTCTTCAGGCTACATAATTAATGATCACTTTGAAGAGGCAGCTTTGACCATCCCCGTTCACTTTCCATCCTCTCTCTGTTTCCAAACGGCGTTTGGTGAAACAAGCTCTTATATCACGCTCATCTGCCAGCGCGGAGCCAGAAAAGCCGATGTGCGAGACAGAGGACAAAGCCGATGAGAGGGTCAGGCCCGTGCCAGTTGTTATTACAGTCCTATTGTTGGCGGACCTTTTGGTCAAACAGCAGTCTAATTAAAGTGAAACAGAAAACGGGAGCTATTTGAAAGCATGCCCGGAGATTATTTGATGTTTAAGGTGCAAATAGCTGCCGAGGGCACAGTAAATCTGTGTGATTAGAGCTGGACATAAAGCCCCAAATGCCACACTTTGCTGGTTTACCGTGATCAATAAAGGTATGAGGCAGATGCGTGCTTGTAATAATCACAGGGAGACGGTGAAATTAGACCACAGAGCCAGGTGTGATGGGCTAAAAATCTCACCTTAATTATTGTTACATATCAGGTGACGTGGGTCTGTAAATGCATACAGATAACATGAAAGCAGCAGCCATTGCCTATGTGCCTGAAGTCATGTATCCAGTGGAGCCACAGGTGCAAACACGTCTGCCATATGGATTTTGTCTGTCGTCTGTCACTAGTTAACGCAGCTGGAGAAAAAAAAATTGGGAAAACGTGGCAAATGACATGCAAGTAAACACACGCACGCAGGGCTAGAATGGCCGTGCTATCACTGTGGAGAAGAGCTTTGATTTTCTTGAGGGAGAATGTGGTGTGTATGTGAAGGGGTGTGTTTAGCCACCAGCTGCCTCCGGACCCGAGTAACATGGAGGTCCTTGGAGCAGTTAAATACCTGACCTGTGTTAAACTCTCAGCGGAGGATGAGATGCGAGTCCAGACACCTCAAATGTCAGATTCTGGGAAGCACAGATCGATCAGTGGAGACCTTAAGCTGGTTGTGATTGACTCTGCCCTGTGGGAGAGACTAAAGGGGCCTCTCACAGGAAATTGGTATTCACAAGGGTTCCTGTGCACGTCAGCGCTGGACTGGACACAGACTTGAAACACAAAACCGCTTTTATACAACTTCTGTCACACTGGTGTTCGAGGCACTTGATGATCACATCGCTGCACGGCCACACAGCCTGAAACTGGATGTTTTCTACGTGTGCGTAACATTTTCCATTGACATAACACTGCATGAATGGACGTTGTGTTTGGACACCAGCCAAACTACAAGGAATTGTGATCACCAAGCAAGCTGCATCAATTTTATATCTTATTTTTTATGTTTTAAATATCAAAATCATATATTATTATGTCAAAACACTGTGAATCCTTTGACCTTAATTCCACACAACTATCATCTTGTCTTCAGTAGAAAAATGTCTCCTTGTCATGGTCCCTTGTTTAGCTCTCTAAAACGTCTGGTTTGTTGGAAAACACTCTAAACTCTTGCTGTATATGTATCAGGCCCTTTGATGTCTTAATTTAGGACATCTCCGGACACTTTTTAAACTTTTTTTTTCTTTCTTACTCAATTAACCATAGAAGCCACAGAAACAAAAATAAATGCACTGTTTGTTCGAGATGGGAACAATGAGCAAAGGCTCTAAACATTAGGCTCAGCTGGGCCTGACAGAGCACGGCTCATCCGGCCTCGTCTGGGAAACTCACACACACGCACACACACATACACACACACACATACAAAGCCATTGAAAAGACAGGAATGGGACCCCAGGCGAGTGTGGAATGGAGGTCAGACATCGAGGAGGGGAAGACAGTAGAGGTTCAAGAGTACGTTCTAATAATGTAGGATTAACAGTTATAGTGCTGTGGCTGAGATCATCAGTTGTTAAATAATAGATTACATATGCGTCATCGTAGAGGCCTCACTCCACTGTCTATTATCGTGTTTTATTCAATGACAGTATAAAGGATGGACGGTGAAGAGCCGTTTTGAAGCTCAGAGTGTGGTGGCAAAGACGTGCATCATCGTCGGACCTGAGGCGTGCTGAATGACGCCTGGGTGCTCAAACAAACCACCTGTCAATCAAAGCTGCCACGCTGTTAAAGGTCCAGTGTGTAAGATTTAGGCGTATTTATTGCCAGGAATAGAATATAATATTCATAACTATGTCATCGTGCTTTTGTTGTCACAAAATGAGCTCTTTATATCTACAGTGAGAGCGGGTCCTCTTTCGTGGAGTCATGTTGAAACGCCATTTTTGTACAGTAGCCCAGAACGGACAAACTAAACATTAATCTAGATGTGGACTTTTGCTTTTAATGTAAATTTGGTAACCAGATTTTTTTTTTTTCTTACATGCTTGGAAGCAGAGGCTGAGGCATGGAGTATTCATTTGGTTGTAATCTGCAACTTCACTGCTAGGTGGCACTAAATCCGACACACTGGACCTTTAATTATGCATTTAATTAAGCTTTAATATAATTTGAACAGGTAAGTTAAATAAAAATCCACCCTCACTACAGTTTTCATGAATGAAACTAGCTATAGAGACCAAAACTATTTTTGCACCAGGCTGTAAACGTGTTTATTTCTGCTGTGAAGTTTTAACATGGGGACTTATGGAGACTGACTCACTTCTGGAGCCAGCCTCAAGTGGACGTTTGAGGACCTGCAGTTTTTGGTTTGGTTTATGTTACTGCTTGGTTTTATTCCTCCAATCATCACTAATCTGGATTACTGAACAATATCTGGGTCAAATATTGAGCTATAGTCTGCAGCTGAGGCCATTAGCCGAGCCTAATGATGAAAATTAGAAGGACATATTGAGCGACAAATAATCAATGACTCAGCCGTGGTTGTGGGAGGTTCAGACATCGCACTGAATGGTAATCTAGATCTCTTGCTTATTTTAATCTATACGTGCTGTCTCTTGTGCTGTTATCAGATAGTTCAACATTTTTAATCAATGGCAGATGCGTCATAAATCATCAGTAAAGTCGATCTGCATGCTCTTGTGCCCTCTTTGACCCGTGTCGAGCTCCACTCTCTTCATCCACTCTTTGTCCATTACATGGTATGTAGACAGGCTGAATCTATGGAGCGCGGCACTCCCCCGGCTCCAACAGCTCTGTGACCTTCCCTGTTGCCCCGTCTTTATCTCCACAGTCTCCGCCCGCCTAGGCTCTCAACCTGTCATTGCTCATGACTATGATTCATTGGAAGGTACATTAGGGTGTCCCCCCCCTCTCTGCCCTCTCTCCTCTTCTATTTCTTTCTTCTCTCATGTTTGTTGTCTTCTTCTCTGTTCCTGTTCGCTCTCTTTCTTTCATTCTTCTTTTTCTTTCTTCCTCGTGTCATTCGTCTTGATACCTTCCTCTTTCAGTCGGTGACAAAAAATATATGAGACTGGCTCATCTGTCTGAGGACTCACTCGGGCTTGATGTCTCCTGCTTTCACCCTTTAGACTGATGGCTTTTTAACAAACTGTGTGTGCATGTGTGTGTGTCACAGTCACATCCCACCCCCTCTCTCTAGCCGCTTGCATGCATGCATGCCGCATTTTGCTTTGCATTCTTGATCCCTGAGTAAGAGCTCAATTCTGCAATAAAGGCACGTTGACATCTGGGTGTCAAGTATCCGAGGGGCTTTACTCCATGTTGCTGGATGTGACAGCAGTCCAGTAGCATTTACAAGTGGTAGCAGAGAGCACACACTTAACTTTCTATTGCTGCACATTTAGTGCCTGGCTCGTGTCCAGCTCGTCTGTGAATTTAGTTTCTAAATGGTTTACAGCAGAGAGGATGTGTTGTCCAGGATGGATGTGACCTGGCTTTTAATGTCTTTTGCAGCTGTAGTTACAGTAGCTGCACATATTTAGCTGCCTGCTTGTTGTGACAGTGGTAAATATGCTGGTGCATCATTAAAAAAGCTGATAATAAACGCAGTAGCATGGGGCCATTCTTACCCATATTCACCCACAATTTAATTATTGTTGTTATCACAGATGTTTTCTGCAAACATACGCAAATCAACATGATATGCGCTATTTTTCTTCCTCTCTGTTGAGTCCTCTCTCTGTACAAACCACTGCCTCTCTCTCTCTCTCATTCTCTCCGAGCCCTAAAAAGCGACGGCTCTGCCTTTTGTGCCGAGCGAGACGCTTCCTGTCGCTTGATGCTGTGTTTGCTTTTCTGAGCCGGCTCCCAGAGAGCTGTTGTTGTCCGCTGCTGTTTTAGCATTCATGCCTCACCCTCTCTTTCTACCCTGAATGAACACCCTCCTCCCCAACCCCAACCCCAACCCCTTTCCTCTCCCAACTCCCACCCTGAAGTCGAACACACACCTACCTTTCCTGGATTTTGACTGTCCCAACACCCAGAGACACAAACATACACAAACTGCCCTCTGCAACCTCTCATCAGCTTATTTGTTATTTCCTGTCTTGGTCAGAGTCTTTGGGGTAGGATGACTAACCCACTATCAGTCTCTTTATGTGTGTGTGTGTGTGTGTGTGTGTGTGTGTGTGTGTGTTTATGTGTGTGTGTGTGTGTGTGTGCGTCTGCACATACATCATACACACACACAAACACACACAGTGCTGCTGCTGAGCCAGCTAGGAGAGAAAAGGGGGGAGTTATCAGAGGAATTCGGCCTGACGTGACTGCACAGGTCTGCCCTCCAGACATAATAGGCAGGCAGTGACTGATGGAGAGAGCACTCGTGCAACCAAAGACTTTCATTCACAGCCTTTAAGTTACACTGAGTACATGCCGAGTGGTATCACCGTGATTATTAAAGGATAGAATGAAAACGTTTGAGTCTAGGTCTCTGCATCCTGTGTAGCTCCATTCAGTTCTCATTGTGAACACAAATGCTCGGTGGTTTTCCCCGGTGACCCGAGTTGGACAACAATCATTGGCTGCAGTTTTCTCATTCATATTTCATTCAGTATTTTAACAAATCAGATTTATGATTACCGGCATGCTGCTCTTTGAGATTTAGGGAGATGAGACTAATGGAAACCCAATTAAATATTTACCGTACGTTCATGCTTGAAAACATTACATTATGTCACATGAAGCATTTAATAATAAGAGGAAGAAGACTCTACAGCCTTGCTAGCGGCTCTGTGAAGCTCAATGCTAACCAAATCAATGCTACAATAACAAGTTTAGCAGATTTACCATAAATTGAAAATTTGAGAAGAACTTGAATTTTTCATGACAATCCACTGAACAACTATCGAGACATTCAATCCATGTCAGTCGTTTATGACGCTAGAAGAAAAGTCAATAGGATTCAACCACAATGACGTCAGTGTCTGTACAACACTCAGTGTCAGTCCATTAAATATTTGTTGAGATATTTCCGTCTGGACCACAGACTGACTTGATGTGATTCTACAGAGCCACATTGTGATGCTTATTGAACATAAGTGAGTGATCACATTTAGCTAAAGACATTTTCATATTAGTGACCAGCAGAAACCACAAGGTTACGTCAGCGCGAGAACAATAAACCTCATTTTAATCCGCACCGAAGCAGACACGTGAAAGCGTCAGAAATAATGTATTTGTCAACAGTTCTTCGGAGCTCAGGGGATATTCATTACCGCAGTGACTGTGTGGAGCTGTGATTTTTAATCCTTGTCCTCAGGAAGCAGTGTTCTGCCGTTCTTCTCCCCCATCAGGCGGATAATTAAATTCACCTGGCGTCTCATGTATGGATCACTCACTGGTTAAAATGAAAATCAGCAGGGCTCTGGTCCCCCAGGCCGCTTGGCTTAGAGCAACAGTAAACAAACACGTGGCTTCATGTCCAATCTTTGGCATCTCAGTCGAGCTAATGCTTTGTGCACAGACGCACAGATGTACCCAAAGATATTTAATCCATTTAAAACTATAAAAATATATATTTTGTGTCACAAAGGTAGCAATATGCTGCTGCTTCAACAGATTGTATGCCTCTTTGAGTATTTCCAGCTGTACTCGATGGACCTGGGTCAGAATACTGTGACTTTCTCGGGTTCACTGTGTGACTGGGTGTAAGTATGGGAGCCGTATGGAGGCTTAGACATATACACATGACTCAGGAGAGTCTCCTCGGGCTATGTTTTCGGAATTGAGCTCACGAGAGGGATAAAAGATGAAGACACCGGAAATAACTTATCTATCCAACAGGGAGTCTGCGACGCCAAACAATGGCCCGGAGGAAGTCTTTCCTTCCAAACTCTCTTCTCTTATCAGGCTCAGAATACACTGTATAGGGTGTATGAGGTGATGATGCTGTGTGAATTGCACACACGCACACACACACAAAAAACACAACAGGCTGGACGTGCCGCTATGCACGTTCTTCACCCAGAGGAGAGATCAGAGAGAGTGCTGCTCAGGCTTAAATGGGATCTAAGAAGAAGATCCTATGAAGGAAACACAACCAGGCAATAATGGATGCTGAAAGACCCAGACCAGCCTTTAATAGCATTACATTTTAATTTCCATGTTGTTTCCTGTGGTTGTATGACTTAATGGCCTGTTCACGCTCGCTCTCCAAGGCACTTTAAACTCATTATCAGTGTGTGATCATTCCTTTCTTTTCTTTTCTTTTTTTCTGTTTCCTCGCCTGGAGAATATTGATGTGACCAACTTCAGCAGCAGTTGGAGCGACGGCCTTGCTTTCTGTGCCCTCTTGCACACGTATCTGCCTGCCCATATCCCATACCAGGAACTCATCAGTCAAGATAAGGTAAAAACAAAACAAAAAAAAAAAAACAGCAGGAAGGCTGCACCTCACACGCACACAAGTACTGACCTCACATCAGTCTCAGGTCAGCGCCTCGGTGACACTCAGCACTCTCAGACTGATCAGAAATCAGTGGGACACGCACACGTACAGCACGTTTCATGCTACATCTTATTACCATTACATTATCTCCAAACTCAGCACCCCCCAAACTATTTTCCATACTCGGATTCAGCCGTGGCACGCTCATGACCCCACGCATGCTTGTGTTTTCTCGTTGTCTTCTCCCGGAGAAAACACACAAAGCCACAATAAGTTGTTTGTGGAAAATGTGAAAATGGTCTGCTCATATAGCGTACGTCTAGAGGAAAATAAAATCCCTGTAATGCTTTGAAGCCAATCTTTTTTTTTCCACCATTAAGGTGCACATTCCAGACTTCATTTATGAACTTGTATACGTTTTATAGGTCTCCACATTGTCCACGCAGCACTAAAAGACAGCCTGAAGAATAATTATGAACGTAGCCACACTGGAAGTGATCTTTACAGCGGCGACTGCGCTGACAGCTCTGTAATGTGCACATGCAGGTGGTATATACATCAGCTAGGCAAACAATATGCTCCCTTCTCTGGGGACTGTGAGTCGTTCAGCCTGCTACAACGTTAAAACAATAGACAAACACCTCCGACATGTTCTCAAACATCCTACGTGACAAATAAGTCATGTAGGCGGCGTGTGCGCCCGGTCATGTCGTTGTGAATGTGACATCGCGGCTTCCCATCTCTCTCTGAATAATTCAATAAGATGGTGTTGGCTTTAATAACTCTTGCTGAGTGACTTCCCCCCTGAGGCCCAAACACCCAGCCTCTTCCCAGTATAATCTGCCCTTCCAATAATCCCATTACATCCCTCCTTCACCCTTTATCATAGATGTAAGTAGCCCACTCTGGAGCTTCCAGGTGACGCCCTGACCTTGCTTCAACCGCCGGTGGCTGGGGCGGACGTGCTGCTTGAACCATCCCCGACATTGTGGGAATGGTGGTGATAATAACAGCAGTAGTATATAGATAGTAGTTTTTTGAGATTTTTTTTTTTGCTCCACCTTTTCCCCCTTTCCCCATCCACCATGAAGACGTCTTCCTAGTCTGATAGCAACTAATGTCACTTAACTGTCTTGTCTTAAATATTTCTCCAATATTTATTGTTGCTCTGTCAATGTCCTGTCTTTTCTGTCCTCTAAATTAAAACTAAATTAAGTAAAATTGAAGGATTATTTTCAGTGAAAGTCTGGATATTAGTTATTCCAAGAAGCAATCTGCAGCGGCAAAACTGATTATTAAGGATTCATGATTTATTCATTCATCATCCCGGCCGTGCTGAAGTCTACAGGCAGTTAATATCATGGCTCGAGTACTTGCGAGTGCCGCGATTAGTGACTCAAGGACCTGAACTTCAAGTTCCAAAAGCTAGAAACAATCAGTCGAGAG
Organism: Miichthys miiuy; assembly: GCA_036365135.1. Taxonomy (NCBI): domain Eukaryota; kingdom Metazoa; phylum Chordata; class Actinopteri; family Sciaenidae; genus Miichthys; species Miichthys miiuy. The sequence goes on from CM071616.1 coordinate 20,647,188, forward strand.
AGGCTGATAGAAGAACAAGATGTTATGTTGGTGAACTCACGCTTTTATTAACAGCGTTCACGGACGAGGACTGTTTGTATTTCACTCTCAAGTTCAGATTCATCACTTCCTTTCTGTGGAAAAGAGACTCCACAGCTTCATAAAAGACAATCAGATTAAGTTCATGGGAATGTTAATTAAACTCAGACAGGTCTGTTGGGTCCGGTATAGTTTTACGCTTATCAAATAAACATGAGAGACACAGAAACGCTCACACAAACAAGCTGAGGCTTCTAAACGTTCTGGCCTGGTCTCTTTGGGGGTTTGTGATGGTTTATAAATGGATTTGCGTGCTTATTGTTGCTGTTTGAACCTCCATGTGTGGTGTTGCAGGATGACGGGATGACAGGGTCTTTCACAGTGCTTCAACACCAAACGGTTTGTTTTTCCTTCAGGTCCGGAATCTGACCCTGGCTTTCCAGGCCGCCGAGAGCATTGGCATCAAACCCTCCCTGGTGAGTTGATCTGCCACGGACCTCACACACACTCGCACACAAACACACCGCAATAACACAGAGGGAGCCTTTGATTAGACAAATTGGAAACAGTACACTTTGATTTGCCAAACCTCAGAACAGAGATGCACCACGACCCGTTTTGCTCTCAGTCCTAACGCCGTCATATCAGAGTCTTTTATTGCTGGCTTGCCTCGAGCCTGTGCTCCTCGCTGCAAATCTATGACCTAATACATAATTCAGATATAATTTGACTTTGATTAGCTTATCTGGTTTGTGAAAACATTAGCATTTCTCATAAGAAAACGGTTGAGTAACAACCAGCTGCTCGGCTGAAATATTTAGACTTTGTGAATAAATCTGTCTTGTGTTTTGCCGCGGCGTAAACACTCCGAGGGCCCTAATCACCTGCATATTTCTATGAAGTGACTCAGTGCAATCTACTTATGGCAAATATGCAGGGGACCGTCCGACTCTTAAAGGAATAGTTCAACTTTTTGGCACATAAACTTATTTACATCCTTGCAGTTACATATAAAGTTAGAGCTTAGCTTATCATGCCACTAGAAGCAGGGGTAACAGTTTGACTCTGCCCAAAGGTCTCACTCAGCCTACAGCAGCTTTGAAAGCTCTCTAATTAACATCTCATTTGTTTAATCTGCACAGACAGAAGGGAAGCAAGACTACGAGTCACGCTCTCTGCGCTTTGAGGCTAATGCTTAGCGGCTAATTAGCGCTAAACTTTGAGCATAGCCGAGGTTTGCTGGACAGATCTGATCTGACTAAGACGCCACATGAGAAGTTACGAGGTCATTAATGTTATTACAGCTCATCCTGAGGGGACCATGAAGTTGTTGTTGTTACATTTCAATATGGAACAAAGCAGCGGATCGACAATCCGACCGAGAAACCACAGTTGCCTAATAAAAACCACATGTTTTCATGTGTTCTCTTCTGAAATGATGGTTGCCTGGTAATTACCTGCTTCCTCTAAAACAAACAGCTCTTCCACGTATCTGTTTATACAGTTACAAAAATATAAAATAAACAATCATTGAGCTGAAAAAGTTGAGGATGACTTGTCTAGGGTGATAGGCTCCAGTCTCTGCAACCCTGATAAGGAGAAGCGGTTACAGATAATGGATGGGTAGAGTGTACTTCAACTTGTGAAAAATGGAGTCTATGTTTGACCTTTATAATATAAATCAGCTAATCTTTACCATGATAGTGTGGCTGTGGTTTGATCATATTCGACTGACAGTAACTGCAAACAATCAGGCAACCATCACCACGTTTTGACTGAAATGTTTTGACTAAATCTTGATTTAAAAAAAAAAAAAAAATCTGTCACGTGAAACAACCAAAACTGTTCAAACTTCGGAAATAGCGTTTTATGTTTTAGTTTTTATGAGCTCCCGTCCCATTCCAATGTTTGGTGATCATTCAGGATCAATTTAAATCATTGCACAGTCAGTTCAATCTCATGTAAACACCCACATCATGGCCAGGAAAGGGTGCAGACACCAAACAGTTTAACACTAACCAGATCACGCTCGGTGACAGACTTAGAGGAATACCCTGGAACCAGTCGCTGCACTTACTGGTGACTAAAACCATTTTAAACATGTTCAGAAGTGATTACAGAGTATCTGACACATCTAAGTCTTTAACTGATGTGACCTCACCTCCTTCCCACTCTACATCTGAGCATGACTTGCACTTCTGGTGCTTACTTCATGTTCACGATAACGTAGATGAACGTAGTCCAACAAAAATACGCAAATCAGGCGAAACAGCTTGTTTGCTAAATTTGGAAGAACCAGTCTGGCATTGAGACAGAAGCAAAATTTGTCTGAGACCAGAGTTCACATTTCTTTATCTTATTAAATCTCCATTGTGTGCTTGTGAATACACAAGTTTGGACATTGCAAGCTTCCCATGTCAGTTAAAAACTATAAACAAGTAAATTAATGTAACCACCACTGGTTCTCTCCGGTCTTCTAAACTTTGTTTTCAGCTCCCGTCTCTTGGACACAGCCCAGAGAGTAGCTGATCCTCCACCTGTTAGCAGGTTGGGACATAACACACTTTGGACGGGAGCTTTTGTGTAAATCTCAGCTACTGATCGCTGCTCTGGCACCGGCTCCATACGGGGTCATGTGAAAGCTTCGTTCAGTTTCTGACTCATCACCGTCAGCTAAGATTTGTGCCAGAGCAGCCAAATGCAGCTTCACACAGCCAATAAGAATTTCAAGAAGCGTCTCATAAATCTGCATTTTAAAGGTCCAGTGTGTCACATTTAGGAGGATCTATGTCATTTTTAAATCTAACATTTATAGACTTCATTACAATACAGCTTTATCATCACACATGAAGCTGTCCTTGCAGAATACATGAAATATTTACATACAGACAACAGTGAAACATTCGATAGTGTTCTTTACTTCACACCTCTCTTCTTAATCATTGTTCTTTCTGTTGCAAACAGGACATCGAGGAGCTGATGAAGACTGACAGGCCGGACTGGCAGAGCGTCATGCTGTACGTCTCTCAGATCTACAAGTACTTCGAGACCTGACGTGTAGAGCTGGAGCTGGAGACCGATGGATCGGAGGCACTGCAGCACTTTTCTGTCACCGTCTGTCAGATCAGTGCCACCTCAGCCCCCTTTCTCCTGCTCAGCGTCTGACGCCGAGGAATTTCAAACAGCCGGTTTGAACACGTGCCAAATCTTCTGACAACGAAACACATCTTTACACGAGACTATCTATGCATGGTTAAAGTGGAACCTTCTGTCTGAGTGTGCAGTGTGACGTCTCCTTTAACTGAACAACATGAAGCGGTGAACAACTTTTGGTCCATTTTGCTGAAATGTTCCTTCAGAGAATCGACTGAGTGGTTCATTGTGAACAAGCTGTAGGTCTGAAAGTGTTTTGAACTGACATGTTTTGAGTTGAACTGAAGCCTTTAAATATGTTCCACCTTTAATCGTGTGTGTCCTTAGATAGAAAAATAGAAAACAAAGCTGCCATGTGACGCAACACTAGAAAGATTTAACACTACGAGAGCTGCCGAATAGTTTTGTAGAAGTATTTTTTATGAGAACAGATTAATCTCTATGTTTGCATCGTTTACAGCGTTAAGGGTCGGCTGAAACCATCGTACTGTGCCCCCTCCTCCTCCTCCTCTTGTGTTGTTTCTCCCATCAGGACTCCCTCGATAACTATGGTACTGCAGCTGCTTTGCAATATACACACATATACTTCGCATGCCATGTTAAATAACGAAGGAGAGGATAACTTTTACATGTACGAGTTGAGGCACAACACTTTTTTCTGTGGTATGAATTCGACAAGCATCCATTTGAAGATGCCTTTATGTTTTGAGAGATTTAAAAAAAAAAAAAGAAGAAGTATTATTTATTTATTTACATGCATCCTGAGAAGTGAGTCAGAAATGTGTGCAGTTTTTCTATTCACGGATGTCAAACTTGGAGGCCTGTTGGATTGATATTGCTCAATAAACGATTGTCAAGTTTTATATTCAATCATTTGCGTTCTGTTTCTTGTCCTTCAGGTTATGTTTTGACACAAAGAGAGTGAAGGTATTAATGTGAATGCACCAGTTTGCCAGTGCTTTTCCACTGTACCCATTAAAGGCTGTGCCAGGGTCGTAAAACAGTTGGGTATGCGGGAACACCGAGATAATCAACATATCTAAGTCAGAAGGTCATTAAAATGGATATATATGGTGATAACCACCACTTTCACTCTGACATCACCTCCTACTTTGAGTCATTCACCAGAAACGGAAGACAAACGCTTAAAAAACGTTGTAAAAACATCACTTTGGGGTCGCTTTTGGCTCCGCGGAGTGTCAAAAAAACTTGGTGATTGAAACCAGATGGAGCCGCGTGGCTGTGAGTGAGCTGTGCGGTGCGTGTGTTGCTTGTGTGATGTACAAACAAAACAACATTCATGTCAAACACTGAGCACGTGGTTTGGATGCTATCTTTAATTGTCGCGTAATTACGCACGGCGGCCCGGTGACGCTCGGGAGGGATTTCACCCTTATTATTATACCACTTGAAACGGGCGTGCGTGTGTATGAGTGTGTTTGAGGCGTGGCTTCTCTGTGAAATTTAGTTATTCTCCCCCTCTCTCGCTTCTTTTCTCTCTCTCTCTCTCTCTCTCTCTCTCTCTCTCTCTCTCTCTCTCTCTGTCTACTTCAAAACCGCTGTCGGCTGTGGGGGGAAGTTGTGTGACACTCTTGTCTTCGCGTACAGAGACACAGATGCCGCTTAAACGCTCGCTGTTGGTGTGAAAACATCCAGAGACAATGTGCAGGTTCATTAAGGTGAGCGACAACAATGTTCAGCGACTTTTCTGTGTGTTTTATGCGTGCCACTGGAGAATTTACGCATTATTACGCAGCTTTTGTCAACTTTGTGATGTTGGATGCTGATCTTTCTTAACATGAATATGAAGTGAACTCCTTTCTTGTCCACAGATGGACGGTTGTGCAGCTCACACTTGTGGAATATTCCTGGATTACAGCAGAAAGACTTCTTTACTCATCTGGGATTAGACTCCAGTGTTTGTGTTGTGTGTGTGTGTGTGTGTTTGTGACCGTCTCCTCTGTGAACAGCCTGCAGGTTTTTGGTCCTTTAACACATTTTTTTTTTTGCTGAGATGAATTTGTTCTACATCGTGATTGAAGTAGTAATTGCTGTTCTCTCCATATCCGGCAACATACTGGTTTGCTGGGCTGTCGCGATCAACACCACTTTGAAGAACGCCACCAACTATTTTCTGGTGTCTCTGGCTGTGGCTGATATTCTGGTCGGTTGCCTCGCCATCCCCTTTGCCATAACCATCAGCCTCGGCCTACATTTGGACTTCTATGGATGCCTCTTTCTGGCATGTTTTGTCTTGGTACTGACACAAAGCTCCATCTTCAGTCTCCTTGCTATTGCAATTGATAGATATCTGGCCGTCAAAATCCCTCTGAGGTGAGATTTCTTTTGATTTTATATTAACTTAATCTAACATTCCACATCTGACAAGATTACTCCCTGTGTGTGTGCGTAACGGTGATAGATGAGTCACTCTTTAACTCTCATCTTGCTTTCTCTTTAATCAATCAAAGTGAGTTAAATTCTTAATTTTAGGAGGATCCTCTTGACTTTGAGATTCCAGTTTGGAAACCAACCACAAGTTTGTGCCATGAAGCAGGAAAAAAAACTTAATTTCTTTCCATCTTATCTTCACAAAAAGTCCCCTAATACTCACTGAATATTTTCCATAGGGGGGAGGGGTGTCCCTATGGAAATTAATTTAATTCAGACACTGTAAGATCAGCATCAGCCGTGTGATCTCATGAGGCTTAATGTTTTGTGTTTAAAAATAGCTGAGTTAATATCTAAACTTGGAATGATAATCAGATAATACCTCTCCAGACATTATTTAAATCTGGTGTTAGAGGCCGACTTAGCAAACACTTTGAAGTGGATGTTCTTTAACCTTGATCCAATAATCTAAAGGGTTTAAGTAATGCCACCTTTAGCATGCCGGTGACGTTTAATCGGTTAGAAACATTTGAGTTTCCTGGAGGAGTTTCACCTCTTGGTGCTCGTGCGTTTCATCAGATGCCTCCTGCAGTTGCAGAGATCTGTCAGCAGCTGTTTGATGTGACACACCAGGAGAAGTCGCTGGATCAATAACTGTCCACAGTTTGTCATTTACATTGATCCTGATGGCAAAGGTGGTGCAGCCTCAGAGCACAGCCCGCCTGAGGAAACAGAAACAGGCAGCCACAGTGCTGCTTGATGTTTCCGTGAATTGAGGAATAAAAGCTGTATCCGATGGGAATTCTGTGTCCAGGTTTTCACAGAGTTGCCCTCTTTTATTAAAGAAGGTTGTGTGCACTGGATGTGGTTTGATGCTGTGATGTGCTGTCATTTCCATTAGACTCAAACACTGGCAAGAAAGGACAGTTTGACTCTAGCCTGGGATGAAGGTTCATCGTGTGGCTTGTAAAATCTCCATTTGTGCTTCTAGTTTTGACCTTTTTTAAAGGAAACCAAACCTTACAGCTCTCATTCTGCCTCCTCACACACAAAGCACCGACTTTAATCGCCCTTTAAAGCAGCGACACACTCGCAACACTCTCTGTAAAATGTTCATAACATGATGTTTTATAGTTTCCTCTGCACACAACATATATGCGACAATAAGACCAATGTGTGTACGTTCAGCTCAGATTACCACGATAGATGCTGTGTGTGTGAAAATGTGGCCAGTCTGCGGGCCTGATTCTCTCGCAGATAAAAGTGTTTTCACAGATGTTTTAAGTAAAAGCCCAGAGCCAGATGTTTGAAACCCCGTGAGATGACAGAGCTGCACACCCACTCGATGCTCGCTTCAAACTCCCCACCCTCGAGCTCCCCTGTTTGAATGTCTCAGAAAAAGACCCTCGAGTTATTTTCTCACCCTGTCCTCCCCATTAAAGCTTTCAGATAAGCTTTAGTGCATCAAAGACCTCAAAGGACTGTCCCCACCCACACCAGCAGCACTGCCTCACTGTGGTCCTGGACAGCAAGCATTATGTTGCCATTGATTCAACAGATCTCATCGGTTTATTGGCTTCTTATTTTAGGTGGGTAGTGAGTGTTGTACTGTGTTTTTCTTTATGCAAATAATGAAATAGACCGGGCTTTGTTGGAAGCGGAAATACGCTTCAAGATAGACATGCATCATCCTCCATCCATATCATCCACAAACAACAAATACAGAGTCCTGAAATAACCCTGGATCAGCTGTGGAGACTAGAGGACAATGAAGTGCAGTGCGATGTAGATAAAGGAGCTCAACGTAACAAAAGAAATGTGCTTTTTCTGAGGATTAGATGCGTTAAATATGAAGGTAGTTAGTCGGGAGGTAGTGAGCGTAGCTTAGCATGGAAGCAGGGTGAAACAGTGCTGTCCAAATGCAATAAAATCCACCCACCAACTCTTCTAACGTTCGCTTATTAACACATCATGTGTCGCTTGATTTTCAGTATAAAAACGTTGAAATGTTGCAGTTCTACGTTGAGTTATGTGAGGACATGCAACTCTCCATAAAACCACAAATTATTGTTTTTAGATTTTGGTTTGTGTACAGATTAAACAAGGGGGAAATAACATGTTTATGAGTGAGCTTTAGAGGGTGCTGGTAGAGGTATTTTTGAACTTCGATTAGACTAGCTGTTTCCTCCTGCTAAGCTGTAGCTCACAGAGAGCCGTTGCACTGTAGGTAAATGAAGTTAAACCCACAATGATTACTGGCTGCAGGTTGTAAATTCTTTGTATGTCGCAGTGAAAACAAGCTGACCACAGGCTCCGTTTTCTCAGTGAGGAAACCAACTCTGTAAAGCCTGCAGGAGTATTTCATAACTAAGAAAAAGAAAGAAAGAACCACTACAAGACAAGTGTAGTTACTGAGGTTGACACGCTGTCACACTCTGGTTCAACGTCCACATGAAAATGTCCAGAGAGATTATTTCTGTTTACCTTCACCTGCATGATCGCATCTTAATCAGCCTGGGAAACCAGTTCAAATCTTGTTTACTTGTGTGAAACTCAAGTAATAAAAGTAGTTCATAATGCAAATGCTGCAAAGCGTTGTTTGCATACACACAAAACTCCAGGGTGAAGGATAAAATCTCCCTGTCTTGTCAGAGTGATCGGCCACCTGTTAGATTGCGTTTGCAGCCGAGCCGCGGACGCTGTCGGATGTTGTGAGAGTTCAGAGTGCGTGTGTGTGTGACCTGGCAGAGGTCCGTGTGCTCGGGCGGAAGCACAGAGACAGAAAGAAGAGAAGGGATGTATGGAGAATGGGGCAGGGGGAAGAAAGCAAAACAAAGATAGATGCCAGCGTGCTGTCGTCATGCCAGAACTAATCCATTCATCCGCTCGACCGTTGCCTGCCTCCAAAGAGTGGGAGGCGACGTGCAGGGGATGGACCTCTGGGAAATGGCCCCTCTGCAGCCTGAACTTATAACACAGAGTGGAGGATGCAGAGGGACAGACGGGAAGGCAAGGTGAGCAGAGTGCTGTATTATTCATGGCACCCTGGGGCGACCTGCTTGCCTCCACACAGGATGTTGCAGGACAGCAGCAGAGCTCGCTCGCCATTGATGAATAATTGACTGTTTGGATTATTAAAATTATAACACAGGGTTGTTTCTGCTCTCAACGCACACTCAGCAGTGTGTGTTGAGAGGGAGCTGTATTTTCCCGGTACCATGACTTCATTTTACTCACAAATTCTCTGCCTCTGAATCTAACCTGCAACTGCATTCACTTCCTGTTTGTGCCAGTCAGTCAGACGTTTGCTGCCACTTCCTCTTAGCCTGGCTTTTGGCTCTCTATAGGAAGAGGTTGGCATTATTTTAGCACTTTATCTACATAAAACTTCCATGGTGAAACCAAAACCTGCATGCCACAGTGCTCCAAAAACACAGAGAAGCAATGAACACTATCCAACCTCAGGACTTATTAACCTCCACTCACCTCTTCATGAAGTATTTTTATATTTTTAGTTCTAGTACTAAAAAAAAACAGTAAGTAGAACAGCATCCAGACACATTAATACGTTAATAAGTACTTATTGTGCAAATTACATACAAATGATGCTGATAATGTCTTTTTGCATAATGAGGGAAATGTTTCCCTTCGAGAGAGCACGACTGACCACGTCCTAAAATTAACTTACTCACTGGTTAATTATTGGCTCATTGATAGTCTGCGTTAGTGCCTGCACAAACCTGCTTCCTGTCTCATTTCTTTTCTGTTTTTCTAAAGATAGCTGTCTTCGCCTTCGTTTGATAGTTCGTAGTAAAGAGGCTGACAGGAAACAAGGTGAAAGAGAGAAACAGGCTGAAATCAAAGCAGATGTTGTGGTTACGTTGCACGCATTGTAATCTTTCATCTACCAGGTTACCTGTTTTTGCTCACATCTACCTTTTCTTAAAATGATGTGAGAGGCTGCAGGGCTAATACGATGCGAGTACAGTGAAGTGAAACACCAGGTGATGCAGAGTGGAGGAGGTCATCCTTTGTTGTGTTCTGGCGACGCACGAAGAGTCAGAGAAAAAATGAAAGAGAAACTTTAAACCATGTATTAATTTTAAAGTCTGCATAAAATAAGAATAAATTTGTTCTGAGTGTGTCGAACCAAAGAAAAAAAGTGTTATTAACCACCCAGCCAAATTTGAATGATTAAAAATATCGACAAGTTTATGAAATTAGGTGTCAAAATCAGGTTAAAAAATGAGCAGCTCAGCTCCAGGACTGTCGAGCAGCCATTTTGAAGCGACTGAAACGTGTCAGATGAGTTCAGAAAATGGCATCACTAACTTTGAAACACTCTGAGCGAGATGAATTCATCTCTATCTCTCTGTTCAGGGTGGCCTCAGCGTGTCATCGAGCCCCCCTTTAAGGACCGCCCACAAAATCCTGAACTAAAAACTGGTGAAAATATATCATTAATATCATATCATTCAAAGTCCTTTCACAAGTTTTCAGCAACTATTTTCTAACATATTTAATGTGTTTTGAAAGAAATCTCAGAATCGCCTTTACACAGACTTTAAAGATTAAAATGTACAAATGTTCATGAGGGATCACAGTGAGTGTACTAACCACTTTTTACATATGCAGGAATTTTTCAGCTCTGTCTTGCAATACTCACGTTCCCCTTGCACATTTAACTTCCTGTCAACAAGCTGTGAAGCAACCCCTTACCAACATTACTCTAACGTAATACATTTACATTTAAGTAATTTTGCTGACGATTCGATCCAAAAGCGACTCACAAAAAATGGGAACAATCATGGTACAGTGTGACGAGGACATGTTAGTACTACTCGCATAGAAATGACAGTTTAGTAGAGGGGGATAGATTTAGCAAGTCCAGTTGTTGGTAGTGTTGGAGAGGAGGTACTCTGTGAAGAGCTGGAGGTGTTCAGGAGGTTTCTGGTAGAGAGGGACGCCCATGCACATATGTGGTTGTGAGTGTTGTGTCTATAGAAATATGAACCCATACTTAAACTAATTTAATTAATATTTTAAGTTCACAATTAAATGATTCATAATAATTCTAATCGCATAATAAATATCTTGGTTAATGGCTTGTAAATGACATAACAGACACATTATTTATTAATTGATTGTTTCATCGTGAATTAATGGTTTAATGGCGACTTATAAGTGCTCACAGTGAAACAGCAGAAGTCTTCTGAAGTGTTGATGGTGTGCTCGTGTGCTGTGCAGCTGCAGAGGTTTATTTGTGGCTCCTTCGGCTCGGGCCGGCCTGTCAGTATGTATATGAGTCATTACCACGCGGCCGCTCGCCTGAATACAGTTTGAGGAAACAACTAATTTTGCTTCAAGTGCGGTTTATACGATGGTGACATTCAGGACTTAATTTGTGTGAGTCAGCCTCTGTGAAGCTTATCGTTTCATCATATGGCCCCTCAGTGATGGAGTCACTGTAAATACTCTATGTTTATCCGTTCATTCATCTGTTTATCAATGAGGTAAAACACAAGCAGCAGAAAACAACATCATGTGTGTGCCGCTTGGATGGATTCTTTTGTTTTCAAGTCTTCATGCTCTGTTAGTGCTGAATGCCTCACGTGTTCAGATCACACCATTACTTAAAAGAAACAAGTCGACTCACTGGAAATACAAAACTATTTCTTCTCTTCATACTTCCTCGTCCTTTTTCATGTTGCAGGTGTCCTAGAATAACAAATGAACACAGATGCAAGCCTTATTTTTTTACTCTGTGTTTTGTCTGTTCACCGAGTTTAAACCTCGCCTTTTGGGTGAATTTGAGCGAAGCAGGATGTCAGATGTTATCAGAGATACGAGCAGACATGTTTTCATTCTGCAGCTGACGATGTGCTCAAGCGTTAAAATAAATCAGCTGTCTGCTTGGTGTGTCGCACGCTGTTACATTTCATTTCATTTCATATTGACAGCTGCAATGTGCATAGAGAATGGCATGTATCGCTTCAGCTAGTTTCCAATGCCCGTCACTAGAAAGGATTTTTAAAATATAAAACTTAAAGCCAAAAAGAAATGATTATTTACATGAATCTGTTTTTGTCTTGTTGAATTTGAGGTGTTTTTCATGTTTAACCTCCCCCTGTGTCCACACATCAGAGTGCAGTGAGATGATAAAAGTTAAACTTATCTAAGGTTCATTCAAAGAATTTTGTCAGTTCCACCGGAAGCAAACACTGACGCTGCTGTGTGACGCATTCATGCAACAGCGAGAAGCTCGTTGTTGTTTACAAACAGGGCCAAGACTTGGAAGCAGATTTTTAAAATGCATTTATTTAGCCAGGAAGGTCCTGGGAGTCCTGGTCAAGACGGCAGCATCATAAGCAGTCTCACATTAAAAGCTAATTTAAAAATTCCACATATTAAGATGCAACACAGAAAGGAAACAAGGAAAAAGAAAGCCAGCAACATGCTTCCTTCAGGACAGTTTTTAAAGAGCTTTAAAGGTATTAAAGACAGATTTTGAGACAGGATCAATGTCCATCTCTGTTTAGAAGTTCTTTTGTTTAGTTGTGTTTGTTTTTAGCCATGATATCGCAGATCTTTAGATGATTATGTCAGGCGCTCCACCTCTTTGTTCCAGACTGAAATATCAACTATCGGCAGCACGAGTCCTAATGACTTTGTCGATCCTGTGACTTTTCCTCCAGCTCCACGTTCCTATCGGGATAAATTAAAATGACACTTTATCATCCTCGTGTCATAATTCATCTAAATTAAATCACTGCGGCTGTACTTTGTGTGTAAAGCTCAGGTTGCATGCTGTTAACATGTTCGATTTAAGATGGTGCAAGAACAAGTTATGGTGAGCATGTTAGCTTGGCTGTAGACGCTCACCCTGCTGTGCTGCCAGATCGGCTTCATTCAAATGAAGGAGAGGGTTGCATATTTTTATGCAGGGCCAAAGTCGGTATGAACGTGCCGTTTGTCTTGTTGATGTGGCTGTGGGTGGAGGATTGGATGCTTGTGTTATGATCTTTTGTTGTTTGTAAAAAGAAAAAAGTCTTGAATGCACCAAATCTGTCTGATTCTTAGCCATTATTGGGCCCATGTGCATCCTGGTGTACAGATGGAGCTCTGTCAGTTCAGCCACACCAACGAGCTGCAACAACACCAGTTGACTTTCTGTGAGCCAAACAGAACAGCAACACTCTCTGGTGGGTGGTCAAAATATGTGGTGTTTGGCTCAAATCCTTTTCAGGACTTCAGACTTCTTGATTAATAACATTTAAGTCTACTAAAAAAAGCTTTGATGTTTGTTGAGACTTCATAAAATTGTTAGATCTCAGAAAAAGCACCCCAAAAAAAGGCAGACATTTTGTATGGCTCATAATATTTCATTAATATTTGGACTATTTGTTGCACTTTTGTCATGTTGTTTATCTATGACAGCTAGGCTGCACTCGATCTCAAGAGACTTTAACGTCTGGTTTGTTTTCTCCAGGTACAAGGAGTTGATGACAGGAAAGACTGCCAGAGAGATCATCGCTATTTTATGGATCCTCTCCTTCGTCATTGGCCTCATCCCTTTCTTTGGCTGGAACTTGAAGTACACAAACTGCAAGAGCAATGGCTCTGTGGCGGACAACACTACAAACTCTACAAACTCCACAGGCGGTTCGGGGGGCTTGATACGGAGCTGCAAGCTCGAGTGTTACTTTGAGAGTGTGGTGAACATGCAGTACATGGTCTACTTTAATTTCTTTGTCTGCGTGCTGCCGCCGTTGCTCATCATGCTGTGCATCTACCTGAAGATCTTCACCGTGGCCAGGAAGCAGCTGAGACAGATCGAGCTCAAGTGCGTGGGCAACGGGGACAACCATCACCACGGGCTGCTGCAGAAGGAGATCCGGGCCGCCAAATCCCTCTCCATCATCGTGGGACTGTTCGCCGTCTGCTGGCTGCCCGTCCACATCCTCAACTGCCTCACGTTGTTTTACGAAGAGCTGCACAAGCCAGACGTTTTATTGTACGTGGCCATCATTTTGTCTCACGCCAACTCTGCGGTCAACCCCATCATCTACGCTTACCGCATCCAGGACTTCAGGAACACCTTCCGCAAGATCCTGGCTCAACACTTCCTGTGCCGCAGGGAGGAGCTGTACCGCAGCTCCAACGGCAGCAAACGCAACAGAGACCAGATCCACATGACCATCGACCCTCTGCTATAGAGAGAGTTGTGACAGAGGAGGATTATCTGTGTCAACTTTGTTGTTTCGCTCTTGAATTTTATTTTCACTGAGGTTTATAATGTTTACAGAACATGGGTGTGATATGCAAACATGAGAAGATGTCAGACGCGCCTCGAATGTGACATTTATTTATGAATCGTGTCGAATTATCAGGGGTCAAAGCGGTGAAACGTTAAACGGCGAGTCTTATGTAACTTTTGTATTGTGAAGGATTTTTTTATTTTATGTTAAAACGTGAAGCTTACTGGATTTGTAGGACTGTGAACAGGATCCAAACTTTGCTACATTCTGGTATTATCATACTGAATCCACCGTTACAGCTCCAGACGCTCCTTTTTACGCCCTGCTTTTATATTGTCGACATTCAGTGCCAGTGTTTATTCATTTATTTATTACAAAATCTTTTGAGAATGTAAAGATCAAAAAAAAAACTTTTTGTGTGGTTAGATCTGTACTCGTGGACCTAGAAAAGGTACAATAGTAGTTGTCTGTATCTGTGGTTATTTTTATGGCTTGTGACCCTTTAAAATGAGTTCAGACTTGTCACAGACTCAACATACACAGAAGAAGAAGAAGAAGTGAAGGTTTTCTTCATGAATACCTTTTGAAATGTTCTTCAGCTGCTGCTTCGTCTAAGTGCCAGGTGTTCCTGTCGCTGTGCTAATGAATCCTCTACAGTAAATGTGCGAGCAGGCTGAGTTAATGACAACGACAGAGGCTCTCGTGTATATATTAGAAAACATAAACAAGAAAGTAAAAATGCTTTTCCAGTCCCGTGAACCATCTCACAAGCCTCATCGGTCACCAAACTATCTCGTGCCCACGTGGCTGAGAGGAAGGTTTTTGTAGCTCGTAGATGATTCATGTTATTCAGTCACGTACATCCTAAGCTCACCTGTGTTGGTGCTCCATATCATATCCATATTAATATGATAAAAGCTCAGGAAGTGGGTGCACTTTATAGAAATATAACATCTGCACAGCTGCTTTGTTCTGAACCAAGCCCGTGTCAAATTTGATATTTTAAATCAAAGCAATTCACATTATCCCTCATTACCCAAGCCACCAGTAGTCACATTTAATATAAAAGCACCAGTGCTTTGATTCAGTTGCGTGTATATGAATGTCATTTGCCTCAGGAGTCCTGCTGACAAGCCGTCGCCCCTCGGGCGCAGTCTCAGCTGGACTCCGGAGGCTCTCCTCTCCCCCGTCGGCGCTGTCAGTCCTCCACCAGCTGCTGAAGTCCTCGACTGAACTGAGACGAGTGGTTTCATTTCAAGGTGAAACTGCTAAATTGAGGTGAAACCCAAGGATGTGGTTGATGAAAACAGATAAGAGTGAAGGAGGTAACTAACTAAATGTTCTCTCCTCCTTCGTTGCACTACGATGCGTCGGCAGGGTTAGCGTCGTCGTGCACGCTTCTGTCAAGCTCATAAAACCGAGGAGATCGGAGTGAGAGCTGACGAGTCTTTGTGAATTTCATCAGAGCAAAGCAGCGCTTTGTTTCAAGTGTTGTAATTTATGTGAAAAGGGGTGAATTTGGTCACCTGAGAGCCATCACTACACAAGAAAAACACATTGCACTGACGTTTTAGATTATTTCCAAGTTGGTGAGCTTCATGTTGGTGTTGAACCATGTTGTGTTGGTGTTTTTTTTAAAACAAGCGTTCTTAAGTTGAGCACTCATTGCTTCAACTATCTCCCCTCATTGTGTCCGGTGTACCACCTCTGACTAAACTTCAAGGGCTAAAATACAGGAGTGTGCCAAAGCTTTAGTACATTCCATTGGAGACATCTATACTGTAACTGCACTGTAACGTTGTATTATTGTCTTTGTCGCGTAAAGAAATAAGTACTGTAGGTGTCCGCCTTTCTACAAGCTATTGATGATTGATGTCAAACTGTTGCCTTCTTTTATGATTTTAAGACGGACGATGACGAGTTGATCTAATTCAACATTCCTGCCTTTCATTCCGACGTACCTATCTGTCAGTGTGCTATAGTGTTGTTACTAATCAGGACAAACATCCACTGTGGTCAAACCTTTCCAGACGCCATTCTTTCTCTCATTCATTCAACAAAACGACAACAACAACTGCGATACTGCTATTTAACATGATGCAATCTGTATGTATGGTGAATTATTTTGTTAATAAAGGCAATGTTTATATTGTTACAGGGCAGTCCTTTATTCCTAAATTTGCAGCTTAAAGTCATCCAAGCATTCATGTTTACAGTTTTCTGAAGTAACGCAGGCGCTCGCCACTTCCCTAACTGATGTGTCGCCTGACAAAAAGAGGCTAAAAATAAAGATGAAACTTTGAATTGAACAGATGTTGTTTCCCTGGATACAGACTGAGAGCTCTTCCAAAAGAAAAAATAAATAAAAGCAACATCTGGTGTCTTTCAGAGAGAGAGAGAGAGAAAAAAGAAAAGAGTCCATTAAAAGCATCGGCTCTCCTCCAAGAACGTCGACGAGGATGTCCTAGTCCGCTCCACTGAGCTTACCTGGGTGTCACGAAGCTGTTGTCCCACTGAGCAGCGTGGACATTTGCTCATCAGACACACTCTCCTGCTGAGTCACACCGATGGCCTGACACAGGTAGACGGCCAGGATGTGCTTGCACTGAGAGAAAAGAGAGCAGACACACGAGCCCCGAGGTGATTAACAACGTGAATATGAAGCTCCGATGACACTTTTAAGACGTCTAAATTCAAAGATCTCGTGTGAACACCGGGCTACAAAGTAGCTGCTCTGGCTCTGACCTGCTGGGAATTTCCCACAGAGTAATCATCGATAATAATCACAAAAAGAAAACGCCAGAACAATTTCCAGTTTTTCTGCCGAGTTATGAACATTTCTATAAATGAACAGCGCGTGATCGAGTGTGTGTGTTTGTGCGGTGAGTAAGATCTTTCAAGTTCTGCATTTGTGTGAATCTGTCAGAAGTTCCTCTCATTATTATCAACATTAACACGTTAATCATTGACTCGTTTTTCACCCTCAGCCTTTTCCATGCATTATAAATGAGATGTGGATTAGTGCTCCACATAAACAATGAAGAGGGAAGTTTGTTTACAGGCTTCTCCTGTTGACTGTTTATTAGCACATCGCTGTCTCCTGTCTTGTTATCTGTCGTCTAACCTGCTTGTCAGAGCAGTGTGGACATTGCTCGGCCTTATCTAGTCATGTCTGAATCTGCAGAGCGCCCGTGGGGGAGGACGGAAGACTACATGGTCGAACCTTAGAGTCTTGTGACTGTTTTGACTTTGAGACTCGAGATGTGCCTTAAAGTATGTAACAACTTTATCTAGCTATATGTGGGGAGTTTAACGAAGCAGTAAATAGTGTTTTCAGTGCGTTTTCATGGGGAATGATGTCAGTATTGCTGATGCACTCGTGGAGTCTCCATGGTTTGTTGCAGCTCTCTTGTTTCTCACACTGGTTTTAGCAGCATCCTCCTGGGAGTCAAGCTGTCCTGATTGTCGGAGCAGGAGCAGAGGGCGTTTGCTTTCAAATATTTAGAGCCAAAAACAGAGTGGAGACAGAGCAGAGACGCCCCTCGCTGACCAGACAAGAACGTGACCCGACCACAGTACATCTGTTACGCACATTTCAGTTTGTGCTTCGTCTCACTTTTGACTGGATGAGAGTTGTTTTTTTTTCTCCAGGATGCTCAACTGATGAGACACACACTGTGTATCATCATATATATGCGCTCATACACAACCCCAGCAACTGTGTGTTTGTTTTCTTATATGATGGCTCTGATATTTTTTAACATTTCTTGCCCAAAAAATACTAGTAAGGGTGTATTTTCCACTGGGAATGGGTGAAGGCATGTCGCCCTTGTGATATCTTTCTTTGAAGAAGATGAACATGTTTTTCTACGAAACTCTGCAGCCTAAAAATGGCAAGATGATTTAAAGCAGAAACTGATTAAAGTAGGACAGATCTGACCAAGAGTTCAGTGCCAGTCTTCAGTACACTACAGTACAAAAGCGTTGGGTTTTTAATATGCAGCCAAAACCACATGTAACAGTTTGTTTAAGACTCACCAGAGGGCCCTCGTTCCTGCGGAGCACGGTGTAGGCGAAGGCCGGGCACGGGCAGTAGTGACAGGAAACAAAGCAGGTGTACAAACGCCCCGATCCTCCCATGACCTGCAACAGATTATGTAAAGCATATTTAAATATGTGGCAACGTGCGTATGGACGTTATTTAAAAGATCATACAAGACAAGTGTGAGTTGTTTTTTTGCGGGCGATGCCAATGATGTGTAATCACTATGCTGTTTGTGTTGGCGGTGGAGACGGAAAAGGCATGAAGGAAAACCAGCTCCTTACTGCATCCCAAATGTTCCTCAACCAGTCCAGACATGACTGACTGAGCGCTGAGAATTTGAATAGTGATCTTTCCAAGTAAGTCCACCACAAACTGAAAAACCGACTGTTGTATTGGCGAAATCAAACCTCAGATTGGCGAATCAGGCTGTTTTTTTTGTTTTAAATCGACCAACAGTAAAAGTTTTACTTTTTGTCCTCGAGTTACACAGCAGAGAGACAAATCTAATCATGATGTCATCTGGAGACGAGCCCTGCAGCTGCTTCGTGTGTGAAATCAAACTGTTCACACATTAAGACAGCAGTCATGGTATTTTACTGGGATATAAGCATGTCTTGTATCTCACAGCTGTAAAAGCCTCACCACACCGGCTAATGTCAGACAGTTTTTTGGGTGGACTTTCCCTTTAAATGATTCATGGACGTGACAGAACGGTGGTTGAGCTTAAGGTTGGGTTTGAGGTTGCTACCTCATCATTGCTCATTAGTTATTTGGAAGAGATGAGATAGAAACTATGCATTTTTTAACAACAGTGTCTAATGGCCTCGGCTGACAGGCCCTCCTGCACACGACGCCAGCACTCACTCCCAGCTACAGACAGTGATTTAGGCCTCGTCCTCATGCACATGACACATCAGGACATTAAGTTGGTGGATTAGCTTGACACTTCACAATAACTAATGCCTCCCGGGATGGCAAAGCAGGCTCCATTATTCTCCGGGGGTTTGATAAATAACCTTTCCTCGTGACCTACAAAAGTAAAAATCTCCCTTTTCCTCCACATTATAAATAAGGCACACAAGAGACATTTACATGGACTTAAGGCACCTCGGTAGAAATGAATAAAGCACCATGCACAGCACGATCAGGAGAGGAAGAAAGAAGAACTAGAAGAAACTGTGGAGGCCGAGCCAAGGACCGCTCCAGCTTCTAAAGAGCCAAGTTTATTGAAACCCAGCTCACACTCGGGGCCTTTTTGTTGTCTGCTGTCATCATAGATTATGTGGCTCTGCTGAAGCTCGCTCTGCAAAGCTGGCAGCTAACATCATCAGGAGACAAACTGAAGGCATCCACTGCCCAGGGATCCTGGTTTCTTCAGAGCAACACGATATATATCAAGATCTGCCCGTTCAGTCGCTGCAGAAGGAAAAGTGAGAGTTAAAACCTCTGACTCTGAAACTCTGGCTCTCATGAGAATCATTTCTCTGAAAACATTGTGAGCCAGAGGGGCCAGAAGTTTGAACAGCCTTCTGTCCACTGGTCCCACACCACAAACAAGACTTAAGGGAAATAAAAAGCACAGAGGAGCCATTGAGTACACAACCCCCAGTATCTGTACTCCAACAGACTATATATTAGTGTCAACTCTTGTGAATCCTTGACTGATAATGCAGCATCAAAACGCTTCAAGAACTGTCTTCCATGTGTGTGCCGGTGCTAAAAAATCCTTCGTTCAAGCCACAGAGGAGGAGCAGGAGCACGGTTTGGCAAACTAATCTCACTGGAGACGTCATCACAGCTGCCCTTAAGAACCTTATGAAGTCATTCATTGGCCGCAGACAAACATCATGCTTGTAGCTGATTTCCTTTTGTCCAGTGAAGATCCTCAAACTCCAGTCAATATAATCAAAAGCCTTCAAATTGTTGCTCAACCAACAAAAAAAAAATCTTTTGATGAAACCTGAAATCTGCAGATCTGTCTGATTTAAATGATTAACTAATGATCAGCTGAATGTGAGTGTGTAGGATTTAGTGTCATCTAGCAGCGCAGCTACTGATTACAACCCCCTTGTTTGACCAGCTCCTTCCTAGTGTGAAGGACAAAACTATGGTGGTAGTGCAAAAAAACGTCTGCAAGGCAGCAACCTCCGCGGCTGTGAAGTGAAGCCAATGCGGAAGTGCAAAAAAAAAATTGCAGTTCCTCAAACGTCCACTTGAAGCTGGCTACAGAACGAGTCAGTCTCCATAAGGCCCCATGTTAAAATGTCCAACTTCACAGCAGAGATAAACATGTTTACAGCCTGGTAGATGGAAAAGGCTTGAAGGTTCCTGGTTTGAATCCCCCCCCCCAGCCAGTTGAGGCATTTCTGTGTGAGGTCTGTGATGAACTGGCGACTAGTCAAGCCTCTACCAAATGTCAGCTGGGATTGTCTCCAGCAGCCCGAAACCCTGACAACGATGAGCAGTTACAGAAAATTTATGGACGGATGGAAAATTTAACTAAATCATACACTAACGATAACATATTCTATAAAAAGAGGCTTCTAAGTTGTACACACTGAACCTTTATGAACCGCTTGGACACTAGTGACGTCAACAAATTGTACAGTTCATGCTTCATCACTGTTGAGAATACGCTACTCACTACTTCCGTACTTCCCAGCAGGCCGTGGTACACCATCGCCAATGAAAAGGTCACTGGAGATAAGTAATAGGGTAAGGTGAAAAATCCCAGCAGTGAAATGCCACGCTCTCACGAGATATTTATTCCTATTGAGGGGTGAGGAGACCAATAACCACAAAAACTTGAGAAACTCAATTGTGTCCCACGGAAACAGTGTATTGACGGGAAACGACAACCAAACATCTCAGTGTCTGTACTTGTGTGAAACTCAGAAAATGTTTTATGATATGATGAGGAAGCTGCTCTCAAATCCTCTTTTTATCTCGTTACTCATCCACTCAAGTGGATGAGTAATTGTTGTGGGTCTTGAAAATGAGCCACCGTTCCTCAGGATTTAGTCAACGTCGTCTGCGTCTTACAGACGTTCAACGATTATTACCTCACAGTGCTGTCGCACGTTGTCTGAACATGGTCTAACAAACAGAATATTCTCCCAACCTGAAAGGAAATGCTGTTACTCAACCCTTGATGTCACTTGACATCAACGTCTTCTTCGACTTTCACCAACGACCTGCTGTCAGTGCATTTATCCAGAACCTAAAATATATCTTAAAGCCAGCAATGTTCACTGTCAAGAGCAAAGAAAAGCTAAATATTTGTGCCATGCCTTTAACCTGGACGCAGTGTGTACACTCAAGTTCTCACTCAATGTATCACCAACCGTCAAAACATAAAACAGACCCGCCGAGATCACAGGAAAAACACTCTTCACTGCTAATGCACAAAATAAACTCCAGCTTCCAAGAATTATGACAAAAAGACAAAGAACGTATGAATATGCTGTTTATGTTATGAAACTTCCCAGCGACGTCATGTGGATTCCCACACGATGCAATGCTACTATTCCCCAAAATGAAGCCAGTACGTAGGACGATGGAAAAGTATCATCATCTTTAAAAATCACCAAACTCATCAAATGTACAAACATTCTGACATTAGCCAACAACGACGCTTTGTCGTGTTAGTCTAAAACATTTAACGTTTGTCCTTGAAAGCAACAGATTACTGAAATATTCTGGATTATTTAAAAGGTCCAGTGTGTCTGATGGGATATAACATTCATATCTATGTGTTCATTAGTGTAACATCTCCTGAAAATTGATTTTTTAAAATATTTTTGTTACCTTAGACAGACATGCCTCTCAGGCCTCTCAGACCTCAACAGCGAAGCCGTCACACGCAGAACACACATGACCTCAATGACGCCCCTCGCCCTTCACGCTGCTCCCATGCGGTCACAGAAACAGATCCCTCGCCTGGACACGGGCATGTTATGACGGGAGTTTTGTCTACTCACAACAAAACACCTCGGTGACTGTGTGCGGGCGCTATACGTATGGGATGTAGGTGCTGTATTGGATGTCAGTATTTGTGGTTGTGAGGCTACCTACAGACTGTGGCGACAAATCTCCTTGAAAGGACAACTCTGTATCTGTCTATAATGAGCCTTTTATATCTACAGATGCTGCAGGTCCTCTTCCAAGGGGTCCACCATGTCGAATGTTTCTACAGTAGCCCAGAACAGACAAACTAAACACTGTTTTTTGTAGCTAGGAAGTAAAAGTTGTGACCCATAGGAGGGGACTGCAGTCACCACTGAATCCTACACACTGGTCTCTTACATGCTTTCACACATTTCATACTGGATGAACAGGGATCTGCTGCAGGGTTTAAAAGTAACTGCACCCGGCTGAGAAATAGCTCAACATGTAACCCACAACCACAAATTGTTTTTACATGACTTAAACAAACAAAATGTTTTAATCAGTGAGCTTCAGAGGATTTTTTTTTTTTTAAACCTTTAAATGTTTTACTAATTCTGAGTCACCATTCACCTGAAGCTAAGTGTGAGTAAGGTCGAAACTGTTACAGAGCGTTACAGAGAAGCAGCAAGTAAACAGTGAGGCAAGAAATCGGAGAAATGTGTGACTTTCTCTCTCTGAAGTTCAGACATATGCAAACACAGGCTTGCACCACTTCCACTGAACACAGTGTTCTATGAGATGTTTGTTCATTTGTCATTTCTCCATGTGAGAAGCTGGAAACTGAAAGCAAAACTGAGATTATTGATACTTGATAAGATTATTCAAGTAAGTTTTCGTTCAACCGACTAATCTATGAATTAATGAATCATTTCTGCTCTGTGACAGAGTGAATATGATATGTTGAAACCTCAGTTAGTACAAACAAGATGTGTTTTTGGACTAAAATTTTAAAAACTAAATATCAAAATGTGGCAAACAAAACAAAAAAGTATCAAATAGAAGTTAAATTTATATAATTCCTATGAAAGTTTCTTTTCTTCTCTCCTCCTTCTTCTTTGTTCTGTACCGGATTTGATGTCAGAAAGTCAGAAAGCAGAGCACAATCAAGCAACCAAAGATCAAGATATAAATAATTTTTTTTTTTTTAAATGTATCAAACATTAATCATTTTCAATACATGCTGCTGGACCACAAATGTCAGTGCAGCCTCAAGGGGGATGAAGTGAAACGCACCTACAATTGAGTTGAAAGTGTCCCAGCTGAGCTGAATCCACATCCCTTTTTTTAGCTGCATTGTATTTTACATTGTTTTTGCAGGAGGCTGAAGGAGTTTACAGGAAACTTTGGTCACAATGACCACAACCTCAGCCGCCCCCCACAAGTCGCTTTATGTCCTATTTAAATTAACTGGTAACCTTGAAGACAGGATGACTCGGGTCAGTTTTTAGGAGGATGGAGTCATAGCATTTGTTCTCCAACATTTTCTGCAAAGTGTTAGGTGCTTTTGAAAACATGTGGATTTAAAGACTCAGTCCAGGAGCTCATAGATGTTTTTGTGATCACATCCTTAATTCAGTAGCTCCTTTATCTTATCACGCACACCAGCCCATTGTGTGACAGTTCGCTTATTTGCACCAAACACTCTGTAACGATCGCACCATGAAAGGTGTTCAGCCATTGTGTACGTGTACATGTGTGAGGATGCTGGCACTGGAGAGCCAGCATCTCTTTAGCTTTGATCAGGCCTGCCAACAATACGTATTTCATGTTTCTCAGGATGTGATAATAATTTAAGAGCATGACTGTGAAGTGAAGCCAACGCTGGCTACAAAACAAGTCAAACTCCGTAAGTCCCCATGTTAAAATGTTCTTCACATGTTTACAGCCTGGTACAAAAACAGTTTCGGTCTCTACAGATAACTTCCCCGTTCATGACAACTGCACTGAACTCACATGTTCAAATTATATTAAGGCTTAAAGTTGTGCATAATTAAGAGTGTCGCCCTTTTGATTGACAGGTAGGTGCCACTACAGGTGGCTTGTTTGAGCACCCAGGCGTCATTCGCCTCACTCAGCTCCACCGACAATCCACGTCACGATTTTTAGATCAGCTGAGCAGAGGTGCAGTCCCTACAAACTATTGTAGAAGAATGTAGACACTGTGGTGATGATGTTAGAGTAAACTGTGTTAGCAGGACTACTGTTTGTTAAGGTACAAAGCTGACAGAAGCATTACACACCTGGAATGCTTTGCGTCCACTGGGAGATGACAGACAGGTGACCGAACGCTGGTCGACCAGGTCTAAAGCCTGCAGCGCGCAAGGCCCGAAGACAAACTTCAACCTGGAAGACACGATGAGGAAGAACACATAAAGAGGTGAGTGAAACACACACAAATCCACAACATGTTGTTTAGTTTAAATGTGTGTGTGTGACCTGAACATGTGGTTTGTGTGAAACTGTGAAAAGTTCTGCAAATAAAAGACATTATACATAAAAACTGCTGAGACGAAGTTTGAAGAAAAAGATCAAATTAGACTCATTTATTTATGAACAGCCGTGTGTGTGTGTGTGTGTGTGTGTGTGTGTGTGTGTGTGTGTGTGTGTGTAAGAGAGAAGAGAGCGTGTGATGGAGTTGCTCATTAAAAAGGCATGTTTTCTCAGCCCCCCGTGGAGCTGACTTTCGGGTCTACTGTTGGTCTGCCTCCTTTACAGTCACTTCCTCTCCTTCTTCCTTCGTGACTGCTGAACTCTCACACAACCTTGAATCTACATCAGCGTTTCTCAAACTTTTAAGCTCCATACCACATCCGAAAATATTAGGCACACAGGAGGCAGGTTTATTACTAATAGGAAGAATATTTATTGTTGACGGTTGAATCCTTAACGGACCCAGCTCAAGAACTTATTTGTCCGCACTTCTCTTCCTGATATTTCCCCTTTGGAGCCACGATAGATTACTATCTTTTTGTCACATGTGAGCTCAGGTATGCGTGCTACAGACAAGAATGTGAAAACAAATAGCTCAGGAAGTGCTAAACTTAGTTTGAATTACATTTCAGTTTATTTTCATTAAAAATGTTGTAGTATTCCTCTACAGCGAGGTCACGTACCACCAGTGTAATATATTTTTTAAATGAAATTATTTTAAAAAATCAAATCATCAATAACAGTTTGAATAAAATTAAACTAATTACAATAAACTTAGCATTGCCTGAAATATTTTGTTTCACTATCGTAGTGCACGCATACGTCCATGATTAGTTATGAACTAAAATGTGATGTGAGATGGTAAGTGGAGGTAAAAAATTAACATCGCAAAAACAACTGAAATCATGGCTCCAAACAGGAAATATTAGGAGGTGAAGTGTGGATCAGGAGTACCACTTTTCTACGAAATCAGCTCTGGTTCTTGAACCAGTACCAATAATTAATCTTCTTAATAGGAATAAAGCTGCGTCCTGCATGAAATGTCCGTAGTTGAACGGGGTCGGCCTACGCTGATGGATTTTAATGTCTGTCAAAATAGTGCTACTTGGAGAGACAAATATTTTCTGAGGTGGTACACGGTATAAAGAGTTTGAGAAATACTAGAGTGAAACTCTTAAATCTTTGGAGATTAGAATTTTGCCTGTGAGGACGAGATGAGAGAAACCAGGAGATAAATATAAAAATGGAAATGATGTCTGCTTGTGAAAGACCCCATAGGGTGATGAAGAGTTTCTACTCCAGAGTCTTGAGGACAAACAGACAGGATGTGGCCGTGCTGACCCAGACAGTAAGCAAACCATCCACTATGCCAGGAAATGTCTCAGTGAAGACAAAGCATCATGACACCGTGTCTCTGTGCTACGTCAGTTTGTTGAATCCAGAAACGACTCCCTCTTCTTACACGGAAAGGTTTCTGCACTTCACGCCCACTCGGATTCACATACACTTCTGTGGGAATAAGACGATTGATACTTACGCTATAAGCAGATCATCAGGAACTGCAAAAAAAGAGAAAAATCAAGTCACGATGTGTTCCACGGATTTAATCTTTAATTTTCTGTAGAAAGATGAGAGATAAGTATGAATCAGAGTGTCCTCAGACAACCTATGAGGCCCTGCAGAGCAGTAGCCACTCAACTGTAATGTAAATGTTGCGGTAAAGATACTATATATAGATACACAAAGCACAACTTTTACTTTTCTAGTCTGGCTTGACTTTGCTACTTAAAAAAAATGTTTATGAGCCACACTAAAGAACTATACTCAGACATGCCTGCGGTTTTCATTTTGTGACGCATTATACTACTGTTACACTGCATTTTAAATAAAAAACACATTTATCTGAGCTGAGTAACTGTTTTCCAGGTGCTATTATACACACATAAAAAGTTCAGTCTGACGTATTTTATTAAACAACCTAGACTCTTGTTTTTAAATCACATATTTTTACACTGTCGTTAAAGATCTGACTACCACTCTGCAGGGTAAAGAGGGGAGCTGATGGCCAAACTTAGACTTAAAGGTCTAATGTCTGTTTTATATAATACGGGCAAAAAAAAGGACAACTTCTGAGATGGGCTTGGGTAAAGGCACTGCCTTGGGTGTGGCTCTGTGCCAACGATTCAAACCCACAGTGTTGTTTAGGCCACTAAATGTGGCAAACAAATTAAAGCAGCTCTTCCTGGAGCCTAAACATAGAAGGGTGTGCTTCGGTTTGGTAGCACAGATAAACCACAATCATTGACTAATGGTAATGAAACTCCACCGAGGCATATGGAGCTAAATTAGAATTTAGGGCTTGGCAGGAGGTAATCCTTTATGGACAATATACACAAAACTTTGTTGCAGGTATTTTGTGGCATAACATTCCCATATTTTATGTCTGTCTGATGAAAAACCAGGATCAGGAACAACTGTGTTATATGTGACTAATGTTCAATATCTGTAATGTTATCTGTCGATTCGAGAGCCTGGTGATTTATATCTTCTCGTGTTGTACATGTTGTTTCGAAGAACAACCCGATGTGTCACAGTGTCTAATAACATGAAAGATGGCTCAGCTCCATCCGAGTGTCCCAGTAAGCCGTTCCAGTAAACCAGCAGCTTTTTTTCACAGCACAGGTGTTAATATAATATATGACGGCTGAGATGCATTTAGCTGCTTCTGTTTCAGGGTCTGTAGGACACAAGAACAGAACATTGTTGATTATTACCTGAGGTTTTTTTCCAGCTATGACGGGGCAAAACAGGACACTGGAGATTAATATCTAAAGGTGCCGTTATTGGTGTTACTGGTGACACCTGTCAATATTTTCAAGCTTAAACTATTAGGTCTTTAGTAGCATAAGTGTATAAGAAAACTGATAATACTATGTTACCGTATTTCATATTGGAATCAGTTTGTGGATGAATTGACTCTTTCATCCAAAGAGACTTACAAAAAAGGTACAAACAATCAAGGTACAGTGCAACAAGGACATGTTGGTGCAGCAAATTAGATTTTACATGTCCAGTTGTTGGCAGTACTAGGAGAGGAGGTCCTCTGTGAAGAGTTGGAGGGCTTCAGGAGGTTTTTGAAGGTAGAGAGGGATGCCCCTGATCAGGACGCTCCACCAACAGGGAACAACAGACGAGAAAAGTTTCTCTCATGGATGTCTAGAAACTGTTAAACATTTATTTTTAAACCTTTATCTTTGATGAAGGCTTTGTTTTGTTTTTAGAAGAGTTTATTACTTGGCTTCTTGGAAAGAAGGACCCCTGTTTGTACGTGATAATCTGATTATTATAGCGGCCAAAATGTGTGATTTCTAAGATATCGAAGATATCTCACATTTAAATGAGGCTCATGTTTAAAGTCAGTGTAAAGGGCATTTCAAACATGGAAAATAGGTGAATTACAGAAATATGGCGTTAGAGGTTTGATTGAGTTGAGTTTGATTTTCTTTTTTAACCTTATTAAATATAAATTTTGTTTTTTAGTTTTTAGATTTTTTATGTTTATCCTTTTTACTTCTTTTATGCACTCTCTTTGGTACATGTTCTGTATAAACTGTCCACATTACTCTAAATATACAGTAACGTAAGTGTGCAGTCTGGTCTTGATGAAGGTCTGGAGGGTGAACTGTGCAGCAGCAGCGCCTCCTACAGGCCAAATATTAAACTACATCACTGTAAAAACGCTGCAACGACCACAAATCAAACTGTACTAAATGCTACAAACGTTACCAAACACACTGCGTTACTGTGGAGTAAAGTAACTGCAGCTGTGTGTTAAATATTCGCTCTTTAAAAAGGATAAATTGGCGTTAAGTCAGTTTCCGTTACAGCCAACGGTTAGCTACTAAAGCTAGCTCCAGCTCCGTGTACAGGTAAACCTTCTCTCGGGGTTAACTGTCACATTTATCGGCCTTTAACGCTCCTTTCTTACTTTGAGACGTTTCCTCGTGTGATTTTTGAATATCTCGGAAAAGTTGTTCAGCTACTTCAGGTAGAAACGATGACCGCTTCTCTCTGAGCGCCATCATTGACTTCGCTGACCAATAAGACGCGACCAAAATATTACGACTTCCGGCTTTTAACGGTGGCCTTCAAAATAAAAGCACCGACACAATTGGCTTAGATTAATTGCTTGAATGCATGAGGGGCAAAGTTGTAACAAAAAACTTCACAACAGGCTCTTTTGTGACATTTTGTGTCATAGCAGCACCGAATCACAGGTGTAATTAAAACCTGAACTGCTCCAGTCCACTAAAATGTGCCCATTGTTTAATTCCTTTCCTGCTGGGTAACTGATATTTGACTGGAACAGAGCCTTACTTTATGTAATTAGTAACTAGAGAAGATAAAATTTCTACTGTAAAACACATCACATCATGTAATGTAAAGTTATTTTTTCCACATCTGTTTTTGACTGCAGATTTCTTGCTGTGCAGTCAGTCTCAGACTGATGATTGCTACGCAGACTGCAGTAAGCTTCTTTAACCGATTACAAACAGAATGAGTTAAGAAAATAATCCCCATCAACTTCATTTAGCACACAGAAGATGCAGCGATAGGCCTGCTGTGAAGCCTCAACAGCTGATTTTTCATATGGCTCATGTTTAAATGTATAACTTTAAAAGTTAACCTGAAAAAGATGGGGATGCGGCAAACCTGTATTTTGCATTAAATCTGCACCACAGGAGCTGCAATGTGATTAGATGTTTATATATTATTCTGTAACATTTTCTGTTTAATGGCAACTCAATTGAAATCTCTCTGAAAACTGCTCGTTCACTCACATTCAGTTGAAGTCTGAGAATCATTGATGAATGGGATGTCAGTCACATTTTAGGTAGCGATTCCTGAACTCGTCATTGTTTTATATTGTAGTCATTCAAAAATAAAAATGACATGCTGTAATTTCAGTGACTTCTTCTTCTTTTCTGCACACCAACCAACCATAAAATAGCGGAAATGAATCCACACAGAAGGTGTTGACGAAGGTCCCCATCTGGATCCCGAACCAGGCACACTGTGCTTGTAGGCCACCAAGATTGACAGTTTTCTGTTTCCTAATTCACCTCAGACCCTGATTGTTTTATCATTTAATATTTGAAGTTGATAATCATTTAGTATGTCTGTAATTACTCAATTAATGGCACACCTCAGTAAATGACGATTATAACCAGGACACAGTCTACAAGAAAAGAAATCAGAGCACACCTATTAATGTTGTACACATTTTTCAGTGGTGGAGAACTGAACCACTTTATTTGATTGGTCTGAACTCTTGTAATAGCCTACTAAGAGACATTGTGCGATACAAACATTGCATTTCAACATCATAGATACACGGGTTTTCAAGTCTCAATTTCAAAAAAGACAAAAAAAGTCACCACTGTGTGTTTGATAGAGAGCGGAAAAGATGCTCCAATTCTTTTTCGGCTTCATGTCGGATTTTTCTTTTAAGATTCAAGTTTGTAAACTTTTTTTTTTTTTTTTTCATTGCCTTTGTAAACACATACCATCCCATCTAAAAACAGGATGAATAACAAAGATGTTGAAAATGACAAAATAAAAATCTGAACATGTGCTATGACAAATGATTCAAAAAAATCAAAATGAAAGAAAAAAAAAAAGGAAACATCAAGTTTAGAGCAGAATGGATTTAACTGAGCAGAGTGAAAGCTGGAAAAGCCAAAGTATGGTTGTTGTTTTTTCACATATCTAAAAAATAAAAAGACTTCCAAAGCAACGTGACTGCCTTTTATGAAGTTGACCTAGTATAATTCGTATTCAAAGCTTTATGCCAGTTGATTGAGACAATGAAAGCAGAGATTAAGTGGTCATGGATTTGAATCGCCATGACAGCAAACTCCTAAACATTTAACGGTACCATACACTTAGAGCTGTAACTGTAATGCAAATGTCACACTACAAAAATCATATACCAGCTACGAGAAAAGACAGGAAGTCAAAAACATCCAGAATTCTGTGAGTGGTGGGAGGAAAAAAAAAACAAACTTAAAGCACATCTTAGGATACTCCTGTGCTGGAGGTTGAATAAGTTACACAGCAGGTAGTATGCTTTTTTTTTTTTTGTCAAAAGCTACAAAGCAAAAAAAGTGCAACAATGGTGCAGACCATTCTTTATGTTTGGTTAGTTTTGTCTTTTTGTGTAATGGAAAGACAATTTACATAGTTCAGATTTTTGTCAGGACAGTATCAAAAAAAAAGAAGAAGAAAAAAATAAAAGGGGGACTACAGAAACAAATACAAACATCAAACACCAACATATATCTCTGAGAAAATTAGTTAAAGCTGCCTTCTTTCTCAAGTCACAAGGCATGGCAAAACCTGACACTTTTTGTTGTTGTTTTTACCATGACAACGTTGCAGAGCAAATCATTCTGGACAGGTTGGAAACTGCAGAGAGAGACAGCTACATGTGACACACCATGGCTCTATTGGAAAAAAAAAAAAAAAAACATTGGCTCACTCATTATTCAGACGGGGTCCAGGAGTAGTCATAAGGATATCTTTTCCGGCAAAATTAAGCTTATATCAGACTTTTCACCTTTCTGCTATGACACCAGTGTTCTCAACTTGTTTTGAAGACATTTCTCTGTCTAGAACGGGATGAGAAGTTACCTCTACCATCTGATAGTTACAATCCATGCATTGTCTCCACTCTGCGGTGAAGAGAGGCATCAAATATCAATGCTGTTTGAAATGTTAAGTCTGTTTCATCCTCGAATGTTCACGGTGTTCAGGCTCTGGTGGTGCTTGGTGGATGGCGCGCGCAAGGTGGCCCAATCTCTGGGCTCCACTCATGGTCAAGTACAAACCAAAGGTCCGGTCTCTCTTAGCGTCACTATGGTAAAAATATTAGAGTGGGTGTCAGGTGACGTGGGGTAGGGGGGCGGTGGACTGGGAGAGACCAACTGTGATATTAAAGATTACACCCCTACTCTTCCCATTTAAAGTGGATCAATTTAAAAGCGACATTAAAATAAGAAATAATCAAGTTAAGAAAAACACTGCAAAAGGTTACTCTATTTACATACAATGATTTTCTTAAAGACAAGGTATATCTTTACAGAAATCAAACAAAATTCAGAAATAGTCTCTTATGTTTCTTTTTACATATTAAGTTCTTCATCTTCACTATAGCTCATGTCGTCCCCTCAGTCGAGTTTTATTTATTTCCCCGACAGGCTGGGTGAGTGCTTCCGGACCAAAAAGCGAGTCTTGTTCTGGAGAGCCCTGCCTGTCACAGGCTGCCGCTTGTACTCTTTAGCTAACAGCCAGGGGGCGCCATAGCACCAAAAATAAAAAGGACAACACCCCATCTACTTGTCACGCTCGCCAGTGGGCGAGGTTAGTTCTAGGAGAGCGGGGTGAACAGACAAGCCTCAGTGCAGGCCTCTCTTCTGGTTAGTGGGGGCTGTAGCAAGCAGGGCTCAGTCGTCGCTGTCGGACAGGGTCTCGTATTGCTCTGAAAGCAGAGACTGCCACACGCGCTGCTGGGCCACCTGGGCTCCAGCTGGAGGTGGTGGCTGCTGCTGCTGCTGCTGCTGCTGTGGCTGCTGCTGCTGCTGCAATTGTTGCTGCTGCTGCTGCTGGCTCTGTATGGCGGGGGAAGCTATGGAAGTGGGTGGCGTGCTGCTCAGTATGCGCATGGTCAGCGGGTTGTAAGGGAACTGCATGGATCCTGCGAAGAGAAGAAACAATAGAAAACATGTAGATGAATTAGCTCCAGGTATTTTGATTTTGCAGGAGATCGATTACAGACAGCAGAGGCTCGGCAGCTCACCTGTGGATGAGGGTCGGTCGTCCCAGCTCCATTGAGGTTGGGCTTGGGCTTGTCTGTGATAATCTCCCTCGGAGTGGACGGAGGACACTGAAGAAGGACGCTCCCCTCCAGAGTAGGCCTGACCCAGGTTAGGTGACTTGGATTTACGGCTGTTGGCTTTGCCTTGCTTCTGCTTCCCTGTAGATCCAAAACAGGCGATATACGTGTAAATGAGCATGAACATGTTAAACACAAGATCCCTCCTGTGTAATTTTGGGAATGTGTTTGGTGCCTACCCATACTGGGTGATGGGTTGGTCTCCTGGCGGCCCTCACCGCCAGTTGAGTTGTTGAGCGCCCCTACTCCTCCCTGGTGCTCATCTTGTCTCTCCTCCAAGTTGCCCATCAAGGCTTTGCGGATGATGTCCTCCAGGCCCAGGTTACTGGCTGGGTCACCAAAGGAGTGATTCCTGGGGTTGATGCTGCCTACAAATCACAACACAAGAAAATATACAATGAGAAAGGGGACATCGACTAGACTGAGGTGTCTGAGCAAGTTTCTCTGCTACTTACTGGAGCTGGTAACGGCAGGCAAGTTGAAGATTTCTGTGCCTGGTTGTGCGTTTCCTGCAAGACAGTTTAAAAATAGATTATTAATTATTAATTAGAAGAAATTCATTATTAAAAACACAAATGCACACATATGTAACAGAGTTTGTTTCCATCAGATGATGTTAGTCTGAAGTAAGAAAATAAGAGAAGACCCACTTACCAACATCAGAATCACCAACACCAGAGGTGGAGTTCAACTTACGAAAGATCTCCTGCTTCTTGGATTTCACCATTGGCGAGGTGCTCTCTAGCTTGGTGAAGAAGGAAGGCAGATAGCTGACACTCCCCGGGGACCGTGAGTCATTCCTTGAACCGGGCAAAGGGCAAAGAGTCAAACAGGGAAAGGGTAAAACTGGGGCAACAAGAGTTTGGCATCAGGCACTTTCAAATTTAGTGGGATGTCAGGAACGACTGCTGACAGGAGGGGAAACACTGCCTGCTGGCATCCATACAGGAAATTGATTTACAGTCTAATACAGCCAAGCATCAAATGTCAGAACACTAACATATAGCAATGTATACATCAAGTGTAGAAATCCTAGTGACGCCCTATTTCACCTTGCATACACAAGTTGCACAAGGAAAACTCCTCTCCTCCATCTCTCTCGTGCCTACTACTCAAGTATTTAACCTTTAAATTGTGTCCACTCAGTATTCCTACAATGTAAATATCAAAACTGATGATGATCAATCAGTTTTAACCTGCATCGTGAGATTCTCTGGCTTGTTGGGCTGACAGCTGTCAAACCTGGAGATTCCCCTCACCTGATCTCAGTTTCCGTCTCTCTTCTCTGAGGTGGAGCCTCTTGTTTGTCCATGCCTTGGTAGCTCTGTGGTGGAGAGATGGGTTCATAGTTCTCCATCTGCCTGCCACCTCTCTCTGGAGATTTACCAGGCCTGCACAGGTAGAGCAGAGAGAGACAAATGTTAGACGGATGAAGAGTAATTAGACTCACTGTGTATTTCAGAGTTAGGTGGCTGGTCTGTGTACCTTGCTCTGGGCTTGTCAGGGGCATTCTCTGGGGAAATTCTGCTGGAGGGTCTCTGGTGGTGCGGTGCCTGGACCTGATTCTCCGGACTGTAGCGGCTAGACACCTTCGCTCGACCTGAAGAGGACACGGATGGCACCACGCTTTGGAATGTGGCCGAAGCTGAGGAGGAGACCGGAGGAGCGTCCTGATTCCGGGCGAAGTCCTGGGTGATGATATGCTGCAGGACAGGGAAAAAACACAAAACCAGGTTAGCTGGGCATGATGGGTTGACGTGCCTGGTGCTGTTTTAACTTTTCAGATTCTCCATTTTCTCTTACCGAAATATGGTCTGCCAACGTCATGATCCGGTGAGTTTTGGGAACCTGGGCGTAGCTGTCAGCTTGGGAGGATGGAGGCTGCTGGGGACTGGGCTGTGGTGGATCCCCTGATGGCCGGTAACGACTCATGTCATAGACCCGCATGCCAGCTGGTGAAGGTTGACCAGAAATAGAGTGTTGTAGACAGAGTCAGGGTGAGTTGAGGAGAGATAAGACAGGAAGGAGCCAATACACTGTATGCCAACAGCAACTGGTCTACATTTAGACAAGAATAACTTCAAGTGGAGGCTGGTGACGAGAGTGGTCCAGAATCTAGTCTCACATGACAAGGTCAGTGGGTTAAGTCATTCAAGCTATAGTATGTTTACTCCACTTGACTAGCAGCTAAATTTAGGAGCCAAACTACTTGTTCCAAAAATGTATGCTCAAACGGAGTTGGCGTGTTCATACCCGCTGCTTGTTGTTGCCCTTCTTCTGGTTTGTCCTGTTGGGATTGGACCGGGGAACTAGCAGGACTAATCACCTCAATGGCTCCTCCACCGGTGTCGTATCGACTGGATGACACTGCAGGACAAGTATGGACGAAGAATTATTATATATGCTCAAACCAAAGACACAGTGTTAAGGTTTGGTCATAGTCGTCTAACACACTCACAGCTGCTAGAGGAGTCAGAACTCTGAGAGCCTCGCTCTCTTGAGTCTTTATCCGAGGCTATCTGCCGCGTGATGATGACGTCAATGAAGTTAGCAGCTGTGATAGTCGTCTTGCCACGAGTCCGAAGCTCCTCTTCGATGCGGGACTTTGAGGTTTGCGGGCCCTTATCCTTAACCCCGACTCCTGGGGCTTCAGAGTAAGCTGAATGGGGCTTACCCCCCGGCAGAGTCATTGAACCATATGGTGACTGCATGGATCGCCTTTCTGCATCCTGCTGCTGCTGCTGCTGGTGCTGCTGCTGTTGCTGCTGTTGTTGCTCAGAGAGGCTGGCTGCCCGCCGAGCAGACATGTCATCGTCTCGTTCATGTTTGCTCTCCTTCACCTTGGCCACA
Source organism: Miichthys miiuy (assembly GCA_036365135.1). Taxonomy (NCBI): domain Eukaryota; kingdom Metazoa; phylum Chordata; class Actinopteri; family Sciaenidae; genus Miichthys; species Miichthys miiuy. The sequence goes on from CM071616.1 coordinate 20,682,235, forward strand.
TCCATCTGCGGAGCAGAGGCTGCGGCATCCACCAGAGCAGCCAGAGCATCTGCTGCGGTAACGTAACGAGAGCTACTCTGGGCTGCTGATGTCGCTGCTGCTGAATGAGGCCTGATGAAGAAATAAAGAGATGACAGCATCAGTCAAAAGATAACTACAAGTCTGACTAATGCTTTTAATGAAAACTAGTTATCTGACATGTATAAATAAATTGAGGACAACCTGCCACGAACACAGCAACAGACACACACAAAGAGTGTAAATGAGTTCATTTAGACTTACATTAGCGAAGTGATGACACTCTTGCCCTGGAAGATGCTTGGCCGCTGCTGAACCACTACATCCTGCGTCCTGAGCGAGGGAGAAGGCGAGTGCAGATAACCTCGACTCATTGGCAGGCCTTGCTGCTCTGGTCCCCCTGATACACACACACATTCATGAAGCATTAAAATAATAATAATTATAATAACTTTATTTATATAGCACCTTTAAAAAACAGAGTTTACAAAGTGCTTTACAGAGCAGTGGACCCAAAAGAAAGGCCACACAGGTTAAGATCAAGAAAGGTTGCAAGAGCAAAAAAATGCAATTAAAGAGGACAAAATTAAAAATAAAAATTAAAAAACAGCTATTCATTGATGGTCTAGAAAAAATAGAAGAAAAATGCTGACATTAAAAATGTAGGTCTGGTTAAGAGTAAAGGGATAAAAAGATGATAAAAACACTACAAAAAAAAAAAAGAAGGTAAAAACAAACATTAGGTTTCAAAATAAAGTGACCAAAGTGACTGTACTTCTACAATGAATAACTGAAAGTCTGAGATAAAAACAGAGTGAGTGGGTGAGGTGTTTTAGCACTGATCTAAGATGAGTTCAGTAAAGCAGATCAACACAGATTTTCTATATTTCACAGTGAACTTGAGCTCTGCCGCTCACCTCCGCGGATGTATTCATTGGTTCGCTCCCTCTCCCGTTCCCGTTCTCGCATCTCCCGCTCCCTCTCCCGTTCGTGCTCCCGTTCCCTCTCCCGTTGCTCCCTTTCTCGTTCCTTCTCTCTCTCTTTCTCCTGCTGCTCCCGGTCACGCTCCCTCTCCCGCTCCCTCTCTGCACTGGCAGCGGCGGCAGCAGCGAGGTGGACTGGATGGCCTGAGGACAATAATGACACACATCACACACACACGATTTATACACACACTCACGAGCCTCGGTAGGATGGATCAGGCTTCCTTTAGAAATCTGAACCATATGGCCTTGCTGACAAGCCTATCAGAGCACAACGGTAATATTCTTTTTCATGAATATTACCATATTTACCAATTAGACAAACCCATGAGTGCAATAGACGACACAGGGTTCATTACAGTGCTGCGGCTTTTGCTGGATATGCACTTAAAATATTCATGATGGCTTTTTAATGAATTACAATTAAGAATTTAAGATGTTCATCCTTATTGGAGTGAACCTTACTAAAGACTTTCCACCATGGAAATGGAAGCCGTAGTCGTAGCAAATCAATTCATGCCTCTTATTTTTGTAGACTCAATTTCAGTTAAGAAAGCCTTAAAAAACTAGGAATTAAAAGACATTAAAGAGTTTAAACTGCAGACAACAAACTTGTCCATTCAAAGATGAGCAGCAGGGTATAAAACAATATATTTCACATTACAAACCAAGATGTTTGCTCCCCTAAAATCTATCAAGGAGCAAAATTTCCATAGGTTAAAAAGAAAAATCAACCTGTTGTCGTGCAACAGTCAAACACATTCCTCCCAGTATGACTGCTGGAAGACTGAAGACACTGACCCATGACACCTCAGGCCAGTGCAGGGCTGCACCCTTACAGGTGGTGTGATGGAACACGGAGATCGTGGCAGGGAAGATAAGGGGTGTATGGAGGGGGAAGGGAGGGGTCCTCACCTGGCGATATGGAGGTTGGGTTGAAAGCCCTAGGATTGAAAGGGGGCTGAGCTCCGGGGAGGTAGGCGATGCGTTCCAAAGTGGGAGTACCTGTTCCCCCAGGGTGAGGCAACAGGATAGTTGGAGGCATCTGGGCTAGATCAATAATCCCTTTTACAGACAGAAGCAAAGGGCCAACGGTGAACAACAAGAACCGATCCATCAATTTCTGAATGTATGAACACCCATCACCTACATCTGTTAGTGCTCCCAAATACAGATTGATCAGTAAGCAACAGGGCTGCAAAGGGAGTGGAATAGTGGTCAACTTGTAAGAGGCAACCACTCAGCAAATGGAGATTTGGATGACCAAAATGATAAATTGAGCAGTCGAATCAGTTGCAGCCCCAATATAAAGAGCAAATCAGCTAAATTTGACTAGGTCATTTGCTTCTGGGCGTCTGGAAAAGGTAGCCACTACTTCACAAGCACACAGTCTGCATACTAGAGCCCCTCCCGCCCACGGCCTCTCCCCTGCCTGTTGCGGCAGGTGAGAGAGATTCAGCTGGTGGAGGGCCCTACCTCGAGCTCCAGCTGGGTAAGGGATAGTGACAGGCTGTTCCCGTGGTGACAGGCCTCTGGCCATGTCAGGCCTAGGGATGACTTGCATCTGCTGGGAAGTGATATAATCATTAAGGATCGTCTGCCGCGTGTTCTCCATGGTGTACAGCTGGTAGGTGTTGTGGTAGCCTGTCGGGGACGGCTGCCTTGGGAACATGAATGCTGTAGCAGAGGACAGGAGGAGAAAAAAAAAAAACAACAACATATGAACAGAAGGCTCACATACTGATCGCAACTGCTGACGTCAATAGCTGAAAAAGATCCTGGGCAGATAGTGCCTATGAATTAGACAGCCCGAGTTGTTTTCATCAGTTTACTCAGAATGAAGGCTATTATTGCTCCGTCTGTGAGTATTGTGGAAAAGATTTACCAGGATCCAGCACTCTGTGAAAGGCCAGGGTAGGGTCAAGGTGTGGAGGCAGGTGGGCTCGGTACACTTCCCCAACGGGCCGGTGGTGGGGGTCGAAGGGGCTGTGAGAGGCTACAGGGTCACCGCCCGACACTGGAGACTTGGCTGGGACATTATCCCTCTGTGTCGGGGTCATGGCACTCTTTCTTTCATGTGAAGCAGATTTCGCAGTGCTCATACCACCTTTGCGGGAGAAAGACACACACATCGCTCATTAGTTTATGCTTAGTTAAAGTGTTAGAGAAGCAGTGGATGATGGGTCTGTGAATGACAAAATGATTATATAACATACCCTCTGGAGCACGTGACAACATGGGTGATCCTCTGGACACGGGAATGGTGCTGTAGTTAACAGGGGTCCTGCGAGCGTTGGCGTCCTCATACATGCCCGGGCTAAGCTGGGATTTGTTAGCCTCCGGGTGTGTGGAGCGCAGGACAGAGGCAGTGGAGTTGACCACAGACGTGTGGCGTACTGGCTTGCTGTCCTCGTATTTGACCCGTTCCATGGCCTCGAGCTGGGGCATGTTGTGGGGAAGCTTACTGGGACTGGTGATTAGGGACTTGACATTGTGCTTGATGGTAGACTGGTTGAGAGGGTGAATCTGGTAAACGAAAGGAACGATTCATCATCAGTATCACATTACATCCACCATGAATATTCTGATCTTTTAAAAATCAAACCGTCTTACCTGAGATATGGAGACCTCCATGCCCCTCCTGTCCAACAGCTCAGGGGTCTTGCACATGTCCTGGCCAGACTGATCTTGTCGGGGGATTTCATGAATGGAGCGTCCCATTTCTTTGATGGTATTGACCCCCTCATAGGGCTTGCCTTTGCCGATACCCCCATCGAAGGAGCGGATCGGTGGGCTCTCTCGCTTTATCTGTTTTCCATATTTCATGGCCTCTTCATAGGTCTCTGCAGCGGTTCTGGGTGTCCCTAAAAAAACATTTACAGTTTTTTTTTTTTAAGCTTTATCTCATTGAGTGAGTGATATATTGGAGTGTGGAAAACTTTACAACTAGCTACCCTGCATGATGGATCCAGTGATCACTGGTCTTTCCTTTGATTCTCCATGCAGACCATCTCTGGGCAAAGCTCTGCTAATCAACCCTGAAAAACAAACAAGTACTGTCACTCTCCTGACAGAAAACAAACCAACAAAGACACATAGTGCAGACTCATTTATACCTTCGATTGGAGCTCCTTCACTGCCAGGGTGTCCCCTCATGGGTCCCTCCATCATGTCATAAGTGCGCTTCAGCTCATGGCCTGTTCTGGGGCTGCGAGTGTTTTCCCGTGGGTTCTTGATAGCTTTTTTTTTTGACAGGAAAGAAATCATTAAGTTTGTGTTCCTGGTAAAGAAACAACAATTATTCTGTATATCAAGATTTAAAAGCACTTACCATCATAGGAGAGGATGTGACCACTCTTGCCTTCAAAGAGGACATGACCTTTAGACAGCTGGTCTCCCCTGGCCTTGTCAGGGCTGCTCAGGTCCTCTGTGGCCAGCTTTGTGATTGTGCCCTTCAGGAGGTCAGCAGCGATGCTAGACTGAGGCAGGGCGGGTGTGCCCTATTTGAGAAAAGACAGCAAAGATATAATGAAACATAAAAAGTAAAAACACATACCCTTAAATATATAACCAGTGAAAGTCTTATCCATTCAAAGCTTCAATCACATCATTACCCGAGAGATTGATCCTCCGAAAGCCAGACTCTCGCCAGCCTTTGCTGAATTGCCTCGGCCATCCTGTATGGATGAAACTGCAGATCCTGAAAGAAAAAAAAAGAAGATTTAAATCATGTACTGTGAAGTACTAAAACCAGTGTTTACATGCTAGGTGTAAAACTTTTGAACCATGTAAAATAGAGATTAACTTCCGTAAAACACAAGGTACACTGGTGCCAGACCAGTCCACCACCTCAGCACTGCCCAGGAGGTGAACTGGCACCTCCCCCACAGCCAGTCCAGTACAGTTTCTGTTGGTGTGCTATGTCGGTAAGAATACTTCTAATCAGAAACCAAAGAGAAGACAGCGTGTAGGAAGTTCAGAGGAAACCTCAAGCATACTGAGGGGAAATGGCTTTTGTTCTGGACTTCCGCTTCTTTAGAAACACAGTCATGCTGTGCTCCAAAGATCCAGGGGATGTTTTAAACATCAACCTCTCTTTCATGGTCAGTATGTCTTTAATTGTCTGGAACGATCAAATTTGACATAGTAGCATATGCAGTGTGGCCCCGTCAGCATTTGATGGCAATGCAAATGAGCAGCTGTTTTCAGCAGAGGGAAGTAGACACCAGTGTGGACAATATGAACCATATCCAGACCGGCCTACATGGAGCTATTAATAGTTAGCATTTGAAACTTAATACAACATGCATATAAATGTTCTGGCAAGTTATTCATTTATTAGCTTCCTCCATAAGAAATTTATTTGGCCTCTGAGTCACATGCGCTCTTCTTAGGGGTAAGAGAGTGGGTAAGATGTCACCCTCTGTTGTGACGTAAAGCAGCAAATTGCAAAATAAGTACGGACAGGGAGGATGCTCTTTTAATACAATGAGTGCAGTGAAGACAGTTTCACAAAAAGTGGATATAACCCTGGTTGATCTCACATTAAAAAAGGATTTTCTGATTGCTATGTTTTGTCTTCCTTTACAGATGAATTTTCACAGCTTTACTTTTTAGTCGTCACGACAGCTGACAAAGAGTGCAGCAGATTTTGAATGTACAATTTGTGTTCCATATATTCTTAATGTTTCAACCCTGACTTGCAAAAAAAAAAACTCCATTATACAATAAAAAGCTGGCTTTAACAAAATGTTTTGATGATGGAAGATGAAACCGTAGGGCCCTCAAACGTCAGAGGTGTCATTAAATTAGGCAGGGATGGTACTTAATGTTTGACTAAAGCTGAACTGCACAGTGAAAATATGGTGTAGTAATGCGACAGTCTGTCCTCCTACCAGGCTTGTTAGGATCCTGCTGTCGAGGCAGACCCAGAGAGATGGAGCCCACAGTGCTCTTTGTCCCCTCTGGCCCGTAGACAGCGTGGGACGGCAGGTATGTGCCAGGAGTTCCCTGGGAAAGCAGGAACAAAGAACAAGTTTCAAGGTCAGGTTACTGTGTTCATGAAAACAAGAGTCAAGTCAAGCGATGTTGATAATGTTTTATTCATTCTGTGGTATATTATGTGATAAACAGCTAATAAATAAAATCAACAAGTTTTAATTTTCCTCAGTAATACACTTTTTGTATTGGCTTTGTTACTCAGGATACATTTCTGCTGAAAGAGATTACTCTGAGCACTACGTCACACAGGACACAGGATTTTTACTAATGTAATGAGTCAATGAGCTGTAAACTGAGGAACGCTCCTCTAGGAACCACAAGACCGAGAAAGTTGAAATTCAGATTTATTACTTTAATAATTACTTTAATTCAGAATGTGACAATGTGGAGAGTAATACTTTTGTGTATGTTGTAGATGTTTAGTTGACCAATCAGAGTACTTTGTCTGATTCAACCCAATAAAATGTTGCTGTGAAGATTCAGAATTCAGTCACACCTCTGCTCCACCGTTTTAGTTACTAAATACTAAAAACTAATCCTTATAATCTTATTATAAATCCTTGTAGTGTATGAAGACGATGCATTTCATTAGGATGGTATAACTTGACACATACAAACTTTTCTCTTTGACGAAACTCGATGATTACAGCGTGCCCTGTGGAGTTTTTTACATTCAGTCTTATTCACTGAAATCCTCATGTTGGGGAAACTGAGCGTATTTTATTGTATGAAGTTACCAGCTACGTTACACTTATACTGGATTACAAAACATTGTGTGTATTCTTGAGCTCTAACAAATGTTTTGAACGAATTTCCTTCCTTCTTATTTAAAAAAAAAATCCAGCATCAAACATCCATGTTTACTAGCTAACAAACAGCCTCTTCCCTGTCTTTGTTGGCATATTGCTGCATATCTTGGCGTGTTACCAACACCTGTGGATCAGTGAAACAGTGTGAAAGCTTTGGCAATAAGGTGTCTCTCGTCACCCACATGTACAAGATACACAAAACGAGGACCCTGCATAGAAAAACAGCTCGATAGCACTGCTGGGGGTCAAAAACTGGTTTTGTCCTTGTGCTATAATCCCCCTGGTGTTTTACCTGGGAGATGGAGCCGCCTTGGATGAAGGAGGGCTTGTCCGTGGGCTTGGTGGTTGGAATGAGCGGAGGAGGAGAGGGAATGTTGGGAGGTCGACTGGGTCTGCTGAACGTCACACGGACTCCATCTGGCATGCTCTGGACCAGCTGGTTTTGGGCAGGATGGAGGACTGGTGGAAAGAAAAAGAAAAACAGAGACAACTGATTACCAGAACAATATTTATGGATTAATAACCAATCAAATAAGCAAAGGATTAGAAACTTTCAAACAAACTAATATCAGCTCACAGTAACTTGTGCTCTTCTGCCTGCCAAACAGCTTCAACACACTCAACATAAGGTTCCCATTAAGCTTTATTTCCCATCAAAGACGGCATGATAAAATATTCTGCTTCATTCTGTGAAACAAGCACTGATGACTTCACTTAATAGCCTCAGCTTGAGGTAACCTTGGCCCATTCCTGCTGTCTGCTTTACCATCTCCTGGGAAAGCTGAGTAGACAAAATGGATCACAAAGTACAAATACACCCACACAAGACCGGGAGTAACCTCCATGCAGGGAGCACGCCTCATGCTCTGTGCTCCGCAAAATCAAAAATGCAAATGGTCTGCAGTTCCTCCAGTGGGCATGGACGTCATCATCCCGCCGGCTCATACAGGGACAGATAAGAAAACAAGCCACTCTATGACGAATTTATAAATCCCTGTTGCAGGGAGACTGTGTGTCAAAGATTAACATTAATGCTGCAGTTTACCACCAGGGACAACATCTTCATTTGTCAGGACATGAGAAATAATGAAATAATGAGAAATCTAATTTTGCCAGCAGGAGCAAAATTAAATGTGTTTATAGTTTTGATCCTACTCTTATCCTCCTTCATACATTACTTTCCTGGGAGGGAGGGAAATATTTTAAAGCTGCCCTGCATGCACAGAATCTTTTGGTAACTTTATGTGGCTTTAAAGTCTGTGTAAAATAAAAATAAATGTGTTCTGAGTTTTTAAGACTAAAGAAGAGAGTGTTATTAACCATGCAGCCAATTTGAAGGGTTAAAATTCTCAACAAGTTTAAAAAAAAAAAAAGAGCAGTCCCGCCTCCCTCAACTGTCAAATACAGTAACGACTACAACATGGATGCTATGGCAAGCAGCGTTATTGGTGTTATCCAGCCCTACATGTTTGAGCCACCAGAGCCAGAGGACACTAACCGACCCGTGGAAATGTAAAAATTCATTCATCCTTCCTCAAAAAACAGTCATGTAGATCAGAAGTTGTGGAAATGTACTGTAAAGTCATTAAACCAATATGAATGACACTAGATTTGAAAAGCAAATACATTTTTTCTTTTTTTATGTCATTCTGTGCTAAAAAAGAGAAAAGAATGGTGATTATTGCAACTATTGACTGGCAGTGATTCACACACCACTACAACCTCTTTTTCAGAGAAGAATGTAGCACAAGGGCGAAGATTAGGGGTCAAAGAAGTGTGCTAGTGTTTTCTCTGACACGCGTACTGACGTACTCACTGCAGTTATAAAATCACCAACCTACTCTCTAGTATGTGATTACACCAGAGCTGCACTTTCCCCTCGCACAGGGATCCAAGCTCTGCCTAACATATCCATAATACTAGCTATTATAAAAAGTGATGTTCATTCACAAACCAAAGACATACGCACAACACACAACAAGCTTGGCTCTTATTAAGGTGCTCCACCTGAGCACCTAATAAAACAAACGTTACCTTTACATATGAGCATTAAACAGAATAAAACGATTAGAAGGGCATTTATAACTTCACAATTCATGGTTTCAAAATGTATATCTCATGTCAACTTAATACTGATGTCAAACAATGTGGGTACATACTTGGGACAAGAGGAAATTCAACCTGACTTATGTACTGCTTGAAAACACTGCCAAACCTACACTTAGGACAGGATTAAAAGCTCCACATCAGTCCTCCTCTGCTCCAACTTTCACTTCAAATAGAAACAATCAAGTAATTGTATGTGCAGATATAAAAACAGGCCGTCCTAACAGCCCGTAAGAGACTAAAATATAGACTGAAATATGTCAAACTGAGATGTAAGAGTGGTTCCAACAAAGGATGCTGCACTTCAGTCCAAACTATTAAACATTCAACTGAGTCAAAAGGTGCCCCCATTTTCAGACATGACTCAATGGGAGTCAGGAAAGGCAAGGGAAGGGAGGAGGCAAGAAGGGAGGGGAGGAGGAGGTGAAAATGTGTGCTTTTACCTGGTGGCACACTGTAGCGGGAGGCATTGGGGGCGTTGGGGTCAGGCTGGGGAGAGGCCTTGCTCAGCTCCCTGGGGGAGAGTCTGTAGGGAGAGCCTGGCCGACCAGAGTGGGCCTCCTGGTCCAGAGCCAGCTTCATGTCATAAGGCATGTAGGGTAAGGGCTTACCTGCAGTACACAGGCATAAGGACAAAGGGAAGACAACCACTATTAAAACAAGAACTCAATGCCAGTGAGCATTGAGCTGACCTAGAATTGACGGGCCTGTACAACAAACAAACACCACCACCTGGACACAAACCCACTGAAACCTGTGTAATAAATATCTTTGTATCAATGCTCAGCAGCTTACTGACAGGTGCTAAACTCTTCACAGCACTCTGACTAAAAGGTGTTAAAAGCTTCGCAAAAAGCAACCCGTAATGCAGTCAGTCAACAAAAACAAACCCACCACAGTGCCCTTCTTCATCCAAGGGCATTTCAAGAGGAGCATCAACTGAAAACAGGGTCAGCTAACTTTTTTGTCTTGACTCAGGCTGAACCATGTTAACCTCAAACGTTCCTCTATTTTTTATTTATTTATTTTTTTTCTCTTTTGGGCCTAGAAAATGCATCAACTATAAATAGTCCACCGCTGGCAACAACAGAGAACGGGGCTGACAGAGCAATGAACAAGAAGAAGGAGAGGCGAGGACAGGATGAGGATAGTCTTTGTTCTCTTACCATCTCGGTCTATTATGGTTGGGCTGCGGGTGTTGAAGGGGGGTCTGCGCTCCATGTCCCCTGATCCTGCCTCTGCTTCTCGTCTTGGTGCGCCGACTCATGTGCTGCTTTGATCTGGTGCTGCAACATGGCGAAGCCACTGATGGGTACACCGCCAGGGCCAAAAGCACCAGGCACCTAGATGGGTTAAAGAGTGAAAAAGGTAAAAAAACTAAGCAAAATACTGATAGGGTACTGAAGAATTGTAAGTAGAGCACTGACCAAACTTCAAATAAAAATGGATTCACTGCATATCTTGGAACTTTTACTTTCAAAGGATATAAGACACGTTTGATGTACATAAAGTTAAGACTTAAAATCTGCTACGTGCCTCCATGACTGTCTAAATAGATCAACATGAAACTCTGACTAACCATAGGTGGGATGGCAGCTGCCCGCTGCTGGAGCTGCTGGATGTTGAGTTGGTTTTGCTTGGGTGAGGACACCAGTACCGAGCCTGGAGGGTTGAGTAATGAAGGCTTTTCCATGTATATTCTGCAAAGGCACAAAATGTACATGTCACACTCAAAACCACAAATCTGTTCTTGTAAATTCCTGATCATGTACACACAACATGAAAACACACCTCCTTTCAGGCTCCGCTTCCACATCCTCATCAGCACTGCAGGTGGCGCTGGAGTCATTATCTGAGTGGAGCTCCCTCCCGCCATGATCTTCCTTTTCTCCTCTCTCCTTGATCTCGGGCTCCATCTTGACCTGAACCTCTCCGGTCTTCATGTCCACATCCTGAGGTTCAGTTTTGGGATGCACAGTGCCTGCATAGGCCCCCCTTGCCTCCTGAGATCCAGTCTCGCTCTCTGGGCTTTTCTCTTCCTTGACACAGAGTTCCCCGTACGAGGGCTCCAGGGACTTTCCGTTGCTGGCCTGACCTTTATCCTGGTCAGAGCACTGAGCATCTCCTGCAGCACTGTCTGCCCTCTTGGAGTCACCAGACTTTGAGGAGTCAGCCTGAGAGGGGGAGGGGGCACTCTCTGTATCAGAGCTGTTGTCACCACCTGAGGAAGCATGAGAAGTATTAATTAAATTATTATTAGTGAATTATTAAGTGTCAAACTCAAAAGGTTTAACCCAATTGTAATGCCATTTAGTAGTAAAGGACATCAAAATGATAAAAACAAATAAATGTTGACCTGTCACAACTTAAATCTCCCTGATTTCGCATGTAGAAAATCTTATCAAGTGGTATATTATGAATGTCAAACAAGTGTATATGTTGCAGTCTCCACGGTGAATGAATAAATCCATTCATGGAATATTCAATCTAAATAGGTTTATGCTTCACATATTTCCTCCCTACCTACCTGGAATTTATCCATCGTCACGTTTTGCTTCCACACTCACGTAATAACCAGTTCCCACTGTATCTAATCTACGGCCAGTTATTGTTTATTTAATAATCTTGCTTTATACCATTAAGGTTTGCTTATGCCAAGTCCAAGGTCTTAAAGATACGAGAGAACAGCTTTTAAAAACACCAACTAATCATCTGATCCTTTCACATTTGAGTTATCTTGAATAATATATGATATAGAGCTGCAGTATGTCACGACTTTGAACAAACTTTTAAATGATAAAGACTAAAAATCACATCTTTAAAATACAAACTGCGTATTTAAAAAAATCTGCCTGCCCTATTGGTTTGCAAACTGTCTACCGCTGCAGTTGTTGCCATGGTAATGGTAGCCCAGACAGTATGTCTATGCAAAAACAATTTGCGGATGCATTATATGCATCAAATTTAAAATCAGAGAAGATGCATTACTAAACATCCAAATGACAAAACATTACAATGTTTCTAAATACACACTAACAGAGCTGTACTAATGCATCCTCCGACTTAATGTGCTCTGCTGTCTGATGTGTATAATGCGAGATCCACAGGCTGCAAATCACCAAGACCTCGAAACAGCAGTTTGGGTTTCCATGGGATGAAGGCAAAGTCAAATAAACAAGAGAGCAAACCTTGTGACCTTCCTCTGTTGCCACTGCTATCTTGTGAACCGGAGGCAGCTTAAATTATATCTGACCATTCTCCAACAACAAAAAAAAAAAACAGCTAATCACTTTGTTGTTCAAAAAAACTAAATGTTGACTTCACAAACTAGATCTATTCAGTGCTAATTAAGCTACATTCATGATAAACCATTTCTATATGTAGCACAGTATCTCCTTCACAGGACACCGTCTTCACCATGCCAGAAAAGATAACAACCTCTGAGGGGGGGAGGGAGGCTTGCTGGATCAAACTAGAGGACCAGCACTTTGTGTTCAAAGAGCAGGCTTTGTTGAGTCTTCAAAGCCAAGAACTGTTATGCAACAGGCGCCCATGTAGTCAGATTTAGTTCATATCTTTTATCTCCACCTCTCTCCCCCCTTTTGCTTTTTCCCATCTGATCCTTTTTTCCCTCCGTCTCATTAAAACTACAGTCAGCAGAGAGCGAGCACATAGCCATCAACTCGAATCCTTAGATCACTTATCGTTACGCTCTTTTTATCCATACCCTCTTTAGTGTGTAGGGTTTAGAGGTATATAGCGGTGTGATAGCTGATTAAAAAAATAAGCAAGGTTGCCCTGACTTCAGATAAACAGGAAGAACGGTCCAAAACAAACACGTTGGGGCATGTGTGTGCCTGACGATGAGCACACCCTTCATATCATTCTTCTCTCTGACCTTCACTGTCATCTGCGTTGTCCTCATCATCATCGTCGGGTGATGCTGTGGCTAGACCTTCACCTTGAGACCTATCAGCACGAGCTCGCCGCGTGTCCTGGGAATACACAAAGAAGCATTTTCAGCATTCAGTTACAACAGTTCAATGACAGTCTGTAACAAAACGCAGATGGCAGACAGCTTGCCTGCTTATGCTGCTGGAGCAAGTTGTCCAGGTTGTGACGTCTCTTGTAGTTGAAATAGAAGTTCTTGCACTGTGCCTCGCTTTTGGTGCCCACCATTTTGGCAATGGCTGTCCAGTCTCGCCCGTGCTCAACTAGCCCTGCGAGACAAAGACACACAATTCAACGTTAATGATTTGAAGCCTTTAAAATCTTGATAGAGGATAATTGAATAAGGCTGAAGACACATCTCTCAGGCCTGATTTGACTTGGACAGACTTTCTCATGTTTCCAAAGATTGCTTCATCCTGTATCAGTGCCATAACAATAATTCGAGAAGATGATCTTAATCAATTCTTTATCATCTCTTTCATCATCCGTGTTGCTATGGTTTGTTGTTGGTCTACCCCCAACCTGCTTAACACTCAGCTTTGGCAGTCTCATTAGACTTTGAAAGTACTCTGCCAAGCTGCAGTAAACTGGAAGATTGCCATTTACCTTTGACATTAGGGTGTCTCTTCTCTAAATTCTGTAACCTCTGTGACCTCCACCCCCCCCCAGCCCTACTGAGATGAGGGATGCTGGCAGCTTGACAAATCACCACAGAGATAAACACAAAGCCCCATTACTGCTCCAGTTAAATGAGGGATTGAGGGCATTAGGACTCTTCAGAGTGACTTATTTAGAGTTACTTGAACTTTCAGACAATGAAAAAATGTCAGGCAGGTAGGTGAGACCACACATGCAAAAATTTCCTGTACACTTGTTAAGCTACTTCAGAAACATCTCCTTTGTTTTGTGCCAACTTAATTTATGAGCCATAAAAAATAGTATAACATGCTCTGAACCCTCCAGAGAACATACTCTGTTTCATAGCATCGCTGAGCACCACACACAAGACATTCAACAAAAGATATTTTACATGAACTGTGGCACCCTTAAGATGAGTTTACGCTCGGTACTCAATCGTCTTGACAGTTCTCACATGTCACATGACATCCAGTAGAACGAGATTGAAATATTTGAGCGAAGTGATCACACAGTATTACCATGGCAACAATAAACCCACTGATGGAGCTACGAAGATCTTCATTTAAAGACAGATCCTTAAATAATGATCGACTCTCAAAATAACGGCCTGGAAATAAGAATAAAAAGATTTCTGACTTGATTCTTTAAATAACCAAATCAATTTAAAACTACTGATTCATAACAGTTCAATTAGACTGCAGGTGTGAAACTAGACTGATTACAACAAAGAACTTTCTATTCCTCTTCATGGAGATCTTTTCCTCTCAGTAAAAGCTTCTGATTTGACTACCAGGCTTGGCATGTGTTAGCCCAGTATTAACACTCAAGGCTTATGCAGATCAACAGGTTACCAGAAGGACTAAGAGGGGAACTGTGTTTAACGTGCCCGCATGACCAGCCATGTCGGTTGGCATAGCATAAAAGTAATTTCTTAACCTGCTGCGTCATATGACTAAAACAGGTCGTGCAGGTCTCTTTTAGGTACCCTAATCCACAGACATGTCTACCATACGTGTCTGAATGCCTGAGGAGATCACAGCAGCAATGTATTTTTGTTAAGAGGGAAGCAAATCTCAAATACCCACCCAAGAGAGTCTGAATTAATCCACATTAATCCCTTTAGTTACCCCAGTCTATGAGTCTTGGCAGTCAGGGAACCATACATTAAGAGCCTATACCGACAAAGCCGAGCAAAAGGGGGCTAGAGGGGGAACACTTGAATGGCATATGACCTGACTAATGACTGCAGCGATGCAGTCTGACACAAGGAACAATGTGCAACAGGCAGACTGAGGAATTTACAAGATCGAAGTAACTTCAAAATTAAAACAAACAAAAAGTTTTTAAATGTGAATAATAGATTGTGATCTTTAGAGGAAGATGCAACTGTCACGCTCTGTTGCTTCATAGATAGCCTAAATAGATCACTTCAAAGAAGGCAGCAGAGCATTGCAGTTAAAAGAAGAAGAAAAAAAAAAATTCCTGAAACCCTTCATGGGTCTCTGACAGTGAAGTCTGAGTTTCCATTTGTGTGAATGCATGTGCACATTCATTCCTGTGTGCATGTAAGAAAACAGGCAGGGCGAGGCAACATCAGATAATCAGAAGAGGAAAAGAGAAAGAGAGGGGAGGAGGGGGAAACAAGGAAAGATCATAAAAAAGCAGAGCACCCACAGCAACGAAGAAGAAAAAAAAAAGAAAGAGGACGAAGACAGAGAGATAAAGCGAGAGAAAAGAAATGAAAAACTACCTTTTTTGGCGACCTCCATCTCCTCCTCGGTCCAGCGAGAAGTTTCTCCGGTTTCACCAGCACCAGCTAAATCACAAAGAAAAAGGACACAGCCCCATCAGCACTGACAGAAAGAAAAAGAGATAGAGTGAGAGAGAGACGGAGGGAAGGAGACAGAGTGACAGTCCTCTCTTCAGTCGTCTCCTTCTCATGGCCACTAATCTAATAATCTGTTTACATTCAGGGGCTGCCGAGACCTGCTCCCTCACTTACACTCTCACACTCTAGCTCACTCTCCTTCTCTCACGCTCTCATGCTCTCCCTCTCTCTCCCATGCTCTCTCTCTCTCTCTCTCTCTCTCTGTCCCCCCCCTCCCCTCTCCTCTATCTCGCTTTCTCTCCCTTCCCCTAGCCCAGAACAAGCCCTCCTCCACTCTAATCCACAAGGGGAGGGCCTTGGTCAGCTGATGTAGCGCCAGACAGTGGAGGAGTTGAGAGCCCGGCCTCCCTCTTTGGGAAATGGCCTTGGATGGAGACAAATAGACAGATAGAACACCCAGCCCAAAAAACCCTCCCACCAACCCTTCTACTGTGACACTGCAAATCTCATACACGCAGACACACACACGTACACACCCCTCCTGCTTGCCTTGGCTTGGCTACACAGTTCCACACCCCCCACCCCACCCCCAACAAAATTCACAGAAGTGCATGGTTAGTGTGGAGGGGGCCCGGGTGAACTCTAGCCCACTCTCCTCCATGGCACCCAGTGAGACTGTGTAAACATTTGGACTAATATAGCAGCAGATGTACCCTTGACAGGAGGCTTGTCAAGGGTAGTCCCACTCCCCAAACCTAACCCACCCACCCACCTCGAAGATGAGCAGATCAATTCTCACTGTTAAGACGACTCCTTCCAAAGGTCCCCCCGGCCACATAGTCTGCTACACTTAGTTAAACAAACATGTACTGGACTAGGCTTCCTTTTCCCCGGGCATAACTCACATGTTACTCACATGACCGTTTAGGCCCCTCTAGGGTGGCCATTAATCACAGAGCTACGAAAACGGACATGGTTTCTGCCTAGAGTGCGGCGGTGCACACTATCCCCCATTGCATTAAACCCTGACTGTTGGCCCCCACTGAATCAGCAGCTTCCTCAACTTACCTGGCACCATTTTAACTGGGCAAGACTGACAAATAGCTACCCTTTAGCACCTAGTCCCACTTGCTTCTACGAAGCACCCTAGCTGCAGGGGTTACTACAGAGCAAAAAAACAGACGTAGTCTAGTAGATGTAGTTCACTAAGGGAGATTACAGTTGACACGGTCAGTCCTATGTAAACCGTGATACACCCGGAAGAGGGCCAGAAAGGTCAAAGGGTTGAGAGGATAGAAGGACTCACTGCAGGCCGTTGGTTAATCACATTATAGACCTTGCATAACTCAGACTATTGAGAGAACTCAACATGCAGCAGAGGGACCAAGCACAGCACATTTAAAAACAGTGACTTAATGATACAGATTAACGCCACAACGAGCTTAACACACACAGAGACTCTGATACCTAAAAACCTGAGCTACTGTTGTCGGAGTGACAGGCTTCAAAAGGGTGGAAAAGTACAAGTGCGTGACTGAGTGCCATGACAACAGCTCAACCAGAGCCGCACATTGCCATGGTGATGGACAGACTTCACAGAGCTTCCTGAGTGGAATACAATGCAGGACAGAGTCTGTCTGACACTTGGCAATAAGCACCTGACACTGCTGAACCAACTGTCTGCTTTCAGGCTGGAAACAGAGTCTGAATCTGCACATCTTAACAAGGAGGAAGCTGGCAGAGCTATATTCTGACATGTCTCAACCTTGTTTAAGGTGCATCAGCGACGTGTATGTAATTCATGACACAAAAAGTGAAGAGTGTGTCACTTACAGCAGGCCGCCACAGAACGGACATTGTGGTTGCTTGACAGTAATTGTTGATGCTATTGCATAACTGCTCCACCAAATGTCACTTCCGAAGTGACAATCATCTAGAAAATGTGTAATGATCTGTGCCTAGCTAAACAGCACAGTGCAGCTTGACTGAGCTTTGCAGACTTTGTCATGAAACAATGTGTGGTTTTATTCTTTGTTCTTCCTCTTATTTCCACGTCCACAAGTAAAAACACATTTCGAACAACCTCCAGAGAGCATCTCCACGAGCATTCACCTTTATTAGCATCCATAGAAGCTATTGGAGTCTGGGGTTTCGAAGGCTCCCTCATTGCCTTTTGCGCTGGATCAGATTTAGGGAGCTGTGGCGGATCTGGCAAGGCAGAGTCAGTGGCAGAGGGAGGTGCTTCCTCAGCCGCCACAGATGCAGCCTCATTGGCCATGGAGCGTGTGGTGATCCTTCCCTTACGGCGGCCTTGGCTGTTGGCAGTCTTCCTGCCACGCGGCGTGTTTTGCTCCTTTCCGTCCTCGTCCTCCCCACCGTCACACTTGTCTTTGTCCTTGCCAATGTCCCTGTGGTTTTGGAGGGGGAAAACACAGCTTTAGAGGCTGGTGGTACAGCGAATATCTATTCCCTTTTGACTCAGCAGTAACAGGCTCTTTTTTTGTGATCTGTTCCTTCTCCTCCATGGCTAAACACACAAGAAAGGGCATATTAGAGTTTATCCACACTCATGCTGGACAGACTTGTTAACAAGTTACTTGTCTGTTAGCCAAACAAACACTGCTGTCCCTCGTTCAAGTCTTCTCAAGACTATGAACATGCGTCATCCTGCCAAAGGCCTGGGGATGTGAAATCTGGCTATCGGTGCACGATTTCTGATGTTCATCAATGATTATACGAGACAGTAACACGATCCAAAAGGCGGAATTTTCTGTTTATCACATGATTATAACAGGGTGAAACATTTACCATTTGGCTTTGAAACGCCAGCCAGTCTTTTATACTATACTGTGTATATAAATTAAATATTAAAAGAAATCAAGCTGCACATAATAAAAGCAATAATTACTGATCAGTGAAATAGAATTTCACAGCTTATGGATCCAAGACTGACACCAAGAAGAGGGGAGCTTTATCCACATGGCTTAATGGACTCGCGTGACACCAGCACAAACAAATTTTCACAGCTCACCTAGAATCCTCCTTTTCATCTTTCTCTTCCTCGTCCTTCTTTTCCTCGTCCTCTTTTTTCTCAGACTTCTCGGATTTGTCCTCTTCGTTTTTGTCGTCTGACTTGTCTTCTTGTGAGGGACGTGTTATTTGCTGGAGACAAAACACAAGAGGGGAAATATTTAGCTGTTTGGTTTTTTTGTTAAAACCTAGAGGTGAATTTGTAGATTAGCGAAAGTGTAAATCAAAAATACAAATCAATATATTTCAGTTCTTAGTTATATCAATGCTTTAATTCGAAAACTTACCCTGAGCTACATGCAAAAATGTCATTCATCTTCATGCATCTTTATCCAGTCTGATACTACTTACATAGACGATACAGAATATATCACATACTTATGTTGAAGCTTTATATCTGACCTTAACTACACTCCTCCTGTAGTTAAGGTTTACACACTTCCTGCCGCAGGTTTCCTGCCATCTCTTGATGGTATAGTCGTGCATGTATTGGTCCTGTGGGCCCAGAGGACCATTTAAAATGTACAACAGAAGATGAGCCTGAGTAATCTGCTTAATTCTTCACTTTGACAGCAGACAGACAAAGTCGACTAGACCTGCAGCTTTAAAGCTGCACGATTTCTTCTTACTTAATAAGGTAAAACTAGAGCCTAAAATTAAAAAATGAAAAGCTTGTTGTCTGGTTGTACACCCTGTGCAGACAGGTTCAAGGCTATGTCATATTTTGAGGATCTTGAATGTGTCCAGCATCTGCAGAACAACAAAAAACACAAACAAACGACACTGCAGATGCTGTTACTTTATTACAAAAATGAAGAAAATAAGGAGCGTGGCCATTTCTCATGCCTCATTTGTCACAATAAATCCCTCATACGGAGAAAAAGGCCTGACCCTGACGCTCATTATGGACTTTATATGTCACTGTAACATATAAAAATCAATGGGGAATGGGAGATGATAATCTTAGTTTTTCATTCAAAAGTGAATTTTCAAACACAGGTCCAACACAGTGATTGAGGACAGAGCAACATTCTTTATCATCACTGCTGGCTCTGTAACCACAGAATGCTTCCTCCTGCCTGTTCCATGAAAGCGCTGTGCTGGAACAAGTCTGGCTATGCCAAGCCAAACATCCCATGCTGGTACCAGATGGGGCCAAGGAATGTGCTTCACTCAATGGTAAAGGCAAAAAGATATGGACCGAGGCAAAGAGAGGGAGGACAGGGGTACGACAAAAAAACAAACAAACACAGTTGTGGATGTCCATCTAATTTTCAACAACATGGTTCTGCACATGAGGAGTCTAGCTGCCGTATCATACAATAAAATCTGACACAGAAGTGCCCGACAACTCCACACAAGCAGGCAGTAAGCACTAGCGCTAGCCAGCTCTAACCAGAGACCGCCAATGGGGGTTTTTGCCTTCTAGGAGTGGCGCTATGACTGATTAAATCGGCAGTATCTGAAAGAAAACTGCATGTAATGCTAGTCTCAAGTTCACGGCATTTTAGTTACTTGTTGCTTTTTTTTTTTTGGCTGCAGGTCAGAGGTCTAGAAAGAATTTCTAGATGACCATCGAAAGTATTTAAAGAGTGTGGTAACCCCTTATTTTGAATACTGCATGCTAAAATAGCAAAGGAATATTCATAGCAGCAATATTTTGGTTCTTGGAGTATGATGATGTGGCTGCACTGTTCAATTCTTTAAACCCTGCAGATTCAGAGCTCAGATTCCATCTTATTGTATGCAGAGGACCACGTCAAACTTGGATTAGGACTAAAACTCTTGACTCATTTCCTGCCTGGAGCAGTCTGCAAAGCATGTTTTTGGCACTCGACAATTCAGAGACCTTTTTGCCGAAGAGACCAGAGGCCAGACTTATTCTCCACCATACATGTCCTTGAGATGCTTGTCCGTGAGATGCTGTTCTGGTTGGGTCAGGGAGCGCTCATGTTTGCTTTGGAGGTGGTCAGAGAACCGTGCCATTCCTGCCTCTTCTCCCACACTGCGTAAAGAGCCTCTACACAGATGTTCTCCAAAAGTCAATGAGGCCCTGTGGTTCTGTGGTTCTTCAGTGTTTTTAAATGAAGCTCTTTCCTGACCTGGCTTGAATATTTTGAGAGTTTTAATTTCTCCCCTCTTTTGCTGATTCACAAGTGCTATTTGATTTAGGAAATGACAGAGCCACAAGTCAATCTTCCCTTTCCTACCACAGAATTTAGGCCACCAGAGGAATCTCTCACTCTTGCTTCAAGCAATTTCACTGCAGGAATAGGAAATGAAAAATCTACTAAATTATTACTACGCATCTCTTCTATCACCACGTTTAAAAGCAGCATTTTCCCCATAGTATATAGCTTGCATTAACTTTGGATAAAATGCACTATCCAGCTGTGATAACATTAATTCCCTGACAATCATAGTTGAGCAAATTACTGTCAAAAACAACTGAGAAAAAGAGAAAAGGTAAAAAAATACCAAGCATTAGCCATAGTTGCCCTGGTTACTGGGAGCTCTGCTGGGGAAAACTGCTCATCATTAGCGCAAAAAACTAATGAAATCTACTTAACTGCCTGATAAATTACTGCAAGGCAATTAAAAAAGTGGCTCTCAAGGCACATTTTGCCCTTATAGACCCCCCCTCCCCCAAGAACAGAGATGTACTAAGACGTATTTGCCCACCTTGTATGTGCAGTGCTGTGGAAATCTGTCTAATATATTCTATAAGCTTTACTTTGCCTACCAGATCAGGAATATTTTCTCAGTAACACTTTCATAGATGAAAAGGGTTGCAGCTGTACAACGAAACTGTTCTACCGTGGTAAGAAAATTCAAATTCAAATTCACTTATCATACCATGTTCATTTGCTTATCTGTGTGTTAGTGTTTTTAAAAAATATGCCATAATATTTTGTATAATTATAATAAAACTGTTGAATGTAGTACCCTGTGACATTTTCTAAGAAGGTCATCGCACCCTGAAAATCTTACACATTGCAACTTTGAAATGTTCAAAATACTTCCACCAAACTGAGATTCATATCATGTTTATGCCGCACTGACAACTGCACATTACTCACACTTTGCTTTCCAAATGCCAATATTTTGTTTATCTTACATTCTGTCGTTTTACCACAAAAACACGCCCTGTCGGTGTTTTGCTCTTCTGATAAATGTGTTCGTTTGAAAGTTAAGCTGGCCTGAAGCGTTAAGGCGTTTTCGTACATCAAACTGTGGCATCTATGTGGTAAAACTGGATTTTTGTAGCACTGGTAAAATTCCTGCTCTGGCCTTCTCAACCAGTACACACCATTTATCTATGTGTGTCCTGACATGGCTAATGGACAAATACGCAGATTTATTTATTGAATTTAATGCTTAATGATTTATTTTTCTGGATATATGACATCTGTTTTAGAGCTTAACAACATGTCTAATTAAGAAAGAAATTAAATTGTAAACACTGACAGTTCTGATAGGATAACAGCCACACCTTTAAATTATGATTAATCATGGTGAACCAGTTGTCCAAGACAACTTCTCCAACCTTATCGAATCATAAAATACCATATTGAATTGTAGCTCGTCCTAAATGGACCTGCATATAAACAAATAATTTGGTGAAAATGTTTCTTACTGTGGAAACTTTTTGAAAAGTTGATACTTTTGTTTTTTTTAAAGAGTGAAGCTGCTAGCTGACAGAGATATACAGATGTTTTTGTCAGAGCACTTTGAGCAAGAAGACACTGATCGACACAACCATGTCGTCAAGGTGCAACTTCTACTTTTGAAAAGGACCAATGGAGTGGGGGCAGACGCAGTGGGGGGTGTAGCCTGTGTAGGCTTCCACAAGAGTCTGTGCTGTGCGTACCAAGTTGATTGTTGTTTTTTGTGTGTCACAAGCCAAGTCCAAATATTCCTTTAGATCAGAGGTACAGATATTGAGATTCAGCTGATACAAATGTCATAAAGCTGTCAGTATGTTGAACATTTAATACTCTCTGCACTATACATGTCATTAAAAACTAATTCATACATCTCCTCTTGGCAACATTCCTGATCCTATAACATAAATACATATGTCCATGCGTTACGCACAGCCTTGGCTTGACAGATAAATTAAATCCATGTCTGCACGTGCCCTAGAAAAAATAGCCTAAAATAGCTAAGTTCAACTGCCTACAAGCCTCAAGTAAATATGTAGGCTAAGAAACGAACTGCACAAGCAACAGAGCAATAAAAAGTACGACACAGGAGAAAAAAAAAAAAAGAAAAAAACGGGAGGATACAAGATAAGGAAATAAACCGTGTGAGTGTGGTATAAACTAAAAAGCAGAAACTGCAGTTTCAAAGCTGGTGACATACCTGCAAGCTCATTTGCTGGTCATAAAAACCTGTTTGCTCTGCTGTGAGCCACAGCTTTCTGGTGTTGCAAATGTGAGTTTACCCTCCAGTACTTCCATAGCGGTGGAAACGGTAGCAGTAGAGGGGCAGGACAGCACCATAGCAGAGCTCCTTAGAAGGGCTGCCGGGCCACGGCACCGCAGCACATATTCCGGGAAAGCGTGTCATCAGGCCGCTTAAGCCGCCCAAAGAATTGTCCATCTCACATGCACGCACTAATCTATGCAGGGTCACTCAAGGTAATCCCTGCCGAGCACTCCTCTTTGATTGGCACTCACAGCAGCACAGTGAGTTTTTTGGGCCTGTCAGATGGCTGGGCTGTACCAACTCAGCTATTTCAGAGAGGGGTGAATCTCTCTCTTTCCTGCTCGCTCTCTCTCTCTCTCTCTCTCTCTCTCTCTCCCTCTCAGAGGAACAGAAGAAAGAGGAAATGGAAAATGAAAAAACAACAGCACACACTCAGTGGATAAGCTGCCAACGCTGACTCTGTCTCGCTGAAGGTTTTTTCACTCCATTTCACTCACTCGCCCTACATTCCTCTGCTCTTGCTCTCTCTGTCCTCTTCCTTCCCTCCCTAATGTCTCACTCTGCTCACTCAAACTGCAGTTGTTAAGTCACACCAGTAGTTTGGAACTACATCCTGATGTGCATTACTCCAAATGGCACAACTGCCACAAGATGGTTTGGAAAAGGGCACTAGAGCCAACTCAAGACACCGACAGAGACCATCTTACACACACTTTTGCATTAACTGTTGCAATTTTCAAGATTTTCAAAATGGATGCTAAGTCAGACAACAAATTTTGAAGTTGGTCCAGTATTGAGTGAGAGCTGGGAACCACAAAATTAGGGGCAATTGTGCACAGTCAATGTACGTTCACTAAAAAAGTGCTCTGATGGGCTCCGATTGTTCTAAGTGTTTAAAAATAGGATGGAAAGGACTCTCAAACACTGTGCCTAGTAGAACGCAGGAGTTTTCAGACTAGTTTGTTTGTGTAACTCTGTTTTACAGATCCAAAAGAAGATGTTAAAACACCAAAGTTACATCAGGTAAAAACAGCAATTCCTGTGAGGTAAAATTATTATTTTTGGAGTCTGCTGGCCCCCAAGTTGTTATTGTAAGAAAAAGGTCTATCTCTGTAGAGTCCTTTCCATATTGTTATCAAAGAGTACGATCCTTATTGTTTTACCAGAAAAGGATGTTATATCACTCTAGTCAAAGCCATCAGACTCCATTGACAAAAACATCTTACCGTGGAGGCCATGGGAGTTGCCGGTCTACTGCTGCCTCGATCAGTTTGTGTGACTTTGGTGGTTTATGGAGCCGAACAAACATGTTAAAACACTAAAGTCACACCAGACAAAATTTGCAACTCCCATGTTCTGTGAGGTAAAATCACTGTTTTTTTTCCCCCCAATGGCCAACAAACAAGACTTGAGATGCCCATGAAGAAATTGTACCAGTCACACAAAGTAAGAAGAACCATCTTTGTGTTCATGATGTAATCATGAACACTCGCACCCTGCAACTCCTCCGATGTAAAGAAACAGCCAACAATCAACCCACTGTGTTACAGAGTAGACATACTCGAAACTGAGACAGAATGTCCTGTACAAGGACTGCGACATCTGTGAGGGAAAGAATGCCTCAGTAAGGAGAAAACAACCAGCAGAATGAGTGAAATTAATATTTAATGCCACCTAAGGTATGGTGCATCTTTTTGTCCTGGATTTAGGTGCAAGAAAACATTTATATAAAGCCCTGAACAACAATCTGCGTACAAAATATCTCCATATTTGACTTTTTTTTTTTTTTTTTAAATGTTGGCCTCTACGAAGTTCACATTCCATCTTTGACACTGATTGCACACTGAGGCTTTAAATGAAGTTTTCAGGTGCTTGATAATGTGACAAATAAATCTCCGTGGAGCCCCATGCAGCAGAGATACTAATAAAATCAAGCACAGTTGTGTCTCGAAATGAATCCAGCTTATTGCGTTATTATAAAAATATGGACTTCTTCAACTTCTGTGTTATGTGGCTTTGGATTTTTGTGAAACTTTTCATTGACAGTCCTGTTTCCCTATGTTCTGAATGTTACTCTCGACATGTCCTGACCTTTTGTCTTCACTGTGTGTGTGGATATATGGCAACATTGTCTACAGGAGCAGAACAAAGTGAAACGTAATTACATGTGTGTGGATCTTAACTTGAAACGATTCATTTCAATATCGATTAATCTGTTTACCATTTTCTCCTTTACTTGGGTAGTTGTTTTGTCTAGAAAGTGTTTATAGTGGATCATGAATTTCAAAGTAAACCAGCTGGAACCAATGAATGTAATTTGAAAACCATTAATAAGAAATCCAATGAAACCAGACTGATGGTCTAAAGTCACAATAGAGGCCCTTAAACACCAGAAAACAAACTTGTTGGATAGATTACAAAGAGGAGAGACAACTGCTGCTACTTTATCCTCTATACAGTGTGGCCAAACCAAACACCAAAACCAAATATATAATTTACTAAGAGCGTCAGTTTTCATAACACTGAACATATTCAGAATACGTGCAAACTCCAATTCATATAAACGCTCTATTTAATCTATATTTCACTGTATTTAGTGTAATATTTATATTGTATCTTTTATAAATAACGCTGATGTATCTTTGGAGAGACAAACAAGCAAGTCAAACCGTAGCCACGCCACAATAATATAACATTTCTATTGTAGCAAACCACATATGAGGGTTACACGGGGTCAAGCATGTCCTGAGGTCACTGCAGGGACAGTGTTGTGTGTTATCGTACGTTGTGAGAGATATAGAGCAGCTGTATGATTGTGTTTAGGAAAGCAGGCACCATTCTGATCATTACCACGTTAACCGAGGTCAGAGGATAGGGCTGTCTCACTCCCTCAACACAACGGATAGGTACATAATGTAGAAGCTTCTACAAAGTCAGATAACATTGTCAGACCACTAAGGGTGAATGTAGACCAATGACCAATTGGCAAATACTATATTTGCATCTAGACACATAGAGTAGTTGTGTCACTGTCCTGAGGACATATAGACGAGCCAGAGAGGACAGCTTCTTCAGACTTGAGGCGACATGCCATGACAAGTGTATTGAAAAATCCTCTGTTCTCCATAGCTTCAATAAACCTTTCAGCTTAAGACATCTTGGACTCCTCTGCACTTACTCTCCACTGACTGAACTGATCAACGATGACGATGCTTAAAATTCAAAAAGTTGGGGAGTTGCCAGCAATAAAGAGGTCAAATCATTAGCGCTTATTACTAGAGAGGTGTGGCGCATATATTTGTGACACAAAATGTGCTCTAGGGCTGACAAGGAAACAAGAAACAGTTGTGGCACATGAGTCAGGCAAGCTGAATGCAGCAAACGCATCATGTGAAACCATCACAGCCACCTGGCAGAGTTGTTTCCGTTCCAAACGCCCTTATTACATCTGTTTCTCTAACATCTGATCAGATCTAAGAGACAATTAAAGTACAGCTCTTCTTGATTTGAACTTGAACTGAGATTAAAAGGCCAGCATCTTATCCACCACAGAAGGAACAAACTGTAAACAGATATTTAATAAAGTCTCAGTCTCTTACCTGGTTCCTTCCTCTCCGCCTTCCGTAGTTTCGCCTCACCAGCGTCTTGTAGTTGTGGTTTTTCTTGGTCAAGTAGTAGTAAAGGACACAGTCAGCAACACACTGGAACAAGAAACAGAAGATTATTATAAACACGTGACTCTAAAACCAGAGGCAACATATTCAAGCTTTTACTTGATTTTTTGGCCCTAGTAAATCATCAAGATGTAAAATTTGAGTTGAGTTGATAGGTATTACTGACAATGGGTGAAAAAGACCCACAGAGTGCCGTTCATTATACCCTTAAAAAGGACCAGTGTGTGGGATTTGATGGCATCTAGCAGTGCACTAACTGATTGCAGCACACCTCACATCGCCCTCTCCTCCCAAGCGTGAAGGGGAAATTACAGTGGCTGCAAAGCGCATGAAAAACATGTAAGGCCTGTGTAGAGCTGGTGCTTAGTTTGTCTGCGTTGGGCTACTGTAGAAAAATGGCAGTTCAACTCCCTCGCCCGCTTGGAAGAGAAGGTAATCGTCTGTAGATATAAAAGGCTCATTCTATGGTAACCAAAACATAAATATTATTAATTTCAGGTGATTATAGACTAATGAAAACATAGTTATGCATATTATACTCTATTTCTGCCATGTTCTGTAAATAGAGCCCCCTAAATCCTACACACTGGACCTCCATGTAATTGAGTCCTAATTTAAATCTTATATTTTGAAAAAGTGATCACAGAGCTTTATGGTCTTTGGGATTTAAATAGAATTTGTCCAAAAATGGGCGTGTGTGAATATACGAGCAGCAGTTTACCTTTCTCTCCAGATAGGAGGCAATCAGGCCAAAGTTCTTGGGGTGTTGGACAAACCTAGAAAGAGATGCAAGAGTCAAAAATATATTACTATGTCTAATATATGTCCACATGACAGACTTACAGGGACAAACTGACCCAGACATCTTGTGCCAACAAAACAAAACTCACTTCTCCTTAAAGATCTCCTTCTCATGTTCGGTCCAAACATTCATGAACTGCCGGGCTTTGTACACCTTCATTGGGTCATCCATGAGACCGTTCATGTTGATAAACTTCACTCGCCTCTGTTCAGAGTCGTACATCATGGGAGGGATGACTGACAGCTGTCTCATCTGTTTCTCGTTGTTCTGTAAAACATGGATAGGTAGCGTGGCCACAGTTAGTTCAATGAAGAACTCAACCTTGTTCAATAAACCATCTTTCTGCATGTGAAATCTGGTCACAACATTTGTGATTTATGTCTTAGAAAACACACTTCTATTTGGGCTGTTGTCATCTAGATATCTAGTTTCACATTTATACTGTAACGTATTTAAAACGTACTCCAGATAGTACCCACCTCCTGCTCAGAAAGTCCATCTATGATTTCAGAAATCTCGTGCTCACTTCTGGCAATCGTTGCAGACAGGCCCGTTCCTCTTTGTCCAACTCTGCAGAAAACAGGTACAATTTTACATGTTTATTTTAAATGTTACATTAAATTTGAAGTATGCTGTGCAAAGACAAAATCAGTTATGCTCCATTCTTTGCAGAGGAAATCAAATTTACAAGCTTTCACAGCTTAATCACTGTTGTTTCTGTTCCAACCAAAGCCGGAGTCAAATTGTTAATACGAGCGATAGGAAACAAGTTTTGAAACCTTAAAACCTCTGTTAACAAACGGATTCATTGTACTCATTATTAACGATTAAAATCGTCTCTCTCTGACCAGTTATTACTTGCTTCCTCCTCTCAGCCTGCATAAACAGTGCTGACACGCAAACTCTTACTTGTAGATTTCAATGAACGCACAAAGCATCAGAGCAACCCGACGCTGGACCCTGACCCTGTCTCCCACCCTTCCCGGAGGCACTCAGGCAGCATGTGTCTCTGCCCAAAGTAGGCCACCACACACCACCTAGTGTCCTCCATTTAGGGGATAGCTGGACAGACATCTTAAAAATGGGCAAGACAATTTTAATGTCTGGGTGTGGCTGTGATTCTTGTCAACATTATTAATGCATCAAAAGACTGCTAGAGTGAGTATGATTCAACTCGAATCGCTTCATCCTTGATCACCTCGCTACATACAGCAGAACGGATTTCAGCTCAAATTGATAGAATAAAAAGCTAGCATGAAATACAAGCATAGTCCACATTAAGGCTTCTATACTGTCAAATCCAGCAGTCTACAGGCTAAAAAAATCTGCTCTGTTACAGTACTATGAGTCAGTATTACAGCTTTTAAAATGCTTAAACACAAAAGAAGTGCTGGTTCCAGCTTCTGAAATATGAATATTTGATGTTTTTTTTCTCAGGCTCTTATGAAAATAAACTGAATATCCTTTGGTATTTGGAATGTTTGTCCATAAAATTGGGTAGTTTAAACATGTAAACTTGGACTCACAGAAATGGTGGTGAGTATTTTTCACAATTTCAATCAGTCAGATGAGAAAAAAAAAAATCTGATTAATCGATAATGAAACTAATCCTTAGTTGCAGCCTTAGCCTGCATAAAAACAAAGTTCAGTTAAGTTCCCATAGCTAAACGTATATTGTAGCAAAATCACAGTATAGTGTCACAATGTCGACCAGTCACAGGTGAAGACATTTACCTCTGGAAGCGCTCCTGCTGCTCTCTCTGCTTACGTATCTCGGGGAATTGCCTTTCATAATACTCCCGCGTCCTGCTCTCCTTGGCTTTACGTCTGGGGTTGTTTTCCATGCGCTCCACCTTCTTCTCCCACGCCTCCATCAGCTGGTCGTAGCGCTGGCAGATCTTCTGTTCCTGTGTACACAGCATGGAAAATGTTATATCAGGAGTGGGCGACCGTCACTACTGCAAGAGCCAAAAGAACTTCTTGCCAATGGAATGAGCCAAAAGAGCCACATGGAGTATGTATACATATATATTACATATCATAAGGATGCTGATATTTTCATACTACCAATGTCACCTGCATTCATATTGTAATAATAATTAAAAAGGGTATTAAAGTCTCCTGTTGCTATGTAACTCCAGGATGTGTTACACATACACAGCGTCCTGAAATAGTGGAACTAATCACAAATGAGCGCTGTTTAGATGTAACATGTACGATGGTGAACAAATGCTCAGGTTTCTGATGAGGTAATAGATTGAGCACAGTTTGCTGGACGTACTTCGTACCTATTTAATTTTAACCATCAGGCTGCCTAGCAGGCATGACTGTGCCGGCTCTAATTCCTGTAGTCTGCAGTCTTATCTTTGAAAAAGAACATCAAAACAAACAAACACAACGACAGACAGGCTGCAGAATCTTGAAGCGAGAGCAGAGTTGGGCGAGTACGTGCCATCTAGGGTATGTTTGTTGTGGGTTTGTCTGTCTTTCATATTGCCTTAATCAGTTTCCTGACCCAGTTTGTACTAATGTAACATAAAATTAGCTTTTGTTTTACACTGTATCAAAAAAACACAACACAAAACTAAAAATCAAAGAGATTTCCAGATGTGTAAGAGTTAAAACGTTGAGAGAGCATATGGAAAGACCCCCGTGGTATTGTTGGGGGACAATACAGCCTCATTTCCACTCTGTCGCGAGGGCCAAACAATTCACCTTCCTCTTGGCATGAGGCCATGTGCACTCTGCCATTGTTCAAAAGGTCCGTCTGACCCTGACATGGAACAGCCAGAGAAAGGTGGGACTAGCTGAGCCACTGCAATACAAAGACAAGCCAACTGTTTCAACACGGGGTGATTCTGAAATATTTAAATCACTGGTCGCTGATAAGAAAGACAGAGGGACAGTCTTTGGCCAGAGCATTTCTCAGATCTGTTCTTTGATGTGATAGTATTTATTGTTATACTGCATATAAAAGCAGTTCTTGGTCCACACAATGCCTTTCGACAAACAGGGGAAATCAAGGCTTTTCCTGTTCTGTAAATACATCAGTGCATTATTTTTATTAGCTATGCAAGCAACGTTGTTCGAGGCATATCATCAGTGGGTTCATCTGATTTTAGAGTGACTATTGAATGGATTGTCATGAAGTTTCCATGGTCCCAGAGAATCGCCTAGTGACTTTGTTGAATTCCTGGCTTTTCCTGTAGCACCAGCAGAAGTTAACATTTGTGGTTTTGAGTGAAACATCTCGACAACCATCGATCGACTGCCGTGAAATCTGGTCCAAAGATGAGTGTCCGCCCTTGATGGATTATAATAACTTTGGTGATCCTCAGCTGCACTCCCACAATTTCTATTTTTCAAACGTCTATAGACTTAGTAGTATGTGGTTAACCTGCTCACATGTAAACGTCCTCTTGCAATGTCAAGTGTCTGCCTTTGGCATTTTAATCATGCAAAAATATACAAATGTTAAAAACGAGAAGAACTGCTGTCTGGTGTCTGTAGCTTTAAGTAAACAGGGGAGACAGCACATATCAAAAGCTTTGACAATCCTAACAATATTGGTCCCTGTTCAGCTGAGGTCATCTGAGTGCAAACAGTCAGGTATGATATAACTCCAACACTGACCATGGGAATGGGTGGTGCCACTAATGCACAAATACCTGAAACGTCCACCGTGCTTTCATAACAGCAGGGACACTTACCCTTTGTTTACGAGCGTGATTCCTCCTCTTGAAAAACAAAATCAGCTTCTTCCTCATGACTTGGTTGCTAAAAGAGAGCGACACTTTTATCAGTGAAATGAAGATAGTACTATGTTCATTAGCACAATTATGGTGGCATTTACGAAAAAGCATACAAAGTTGCATAAATAAAATGTCCTATGACAAAAATTGTTCCAGCAGACGAGAGTACAAAGGGTGAGGGTTATGGTTAAGTGGTTCCTTGAGCTAGTACAAGTGTACCTTTGTCAATGAAAATTCATTGAGGGAAAAGGAGTATACCAAAATCTACTTTGAGGTCACCTCAACTGATTACATTAAGGCTAGATGGGAGAGAGAGTTGGGCATTGACGTCACCCCCTGAGGAGTGATACGTGTGAAACAACACACTCTACTACAAATTCACGAACGTGGAACATGCACATATCTTCTGGATGTGCCCCAAGTTGCGCTCCTCTGGGATGAGGTCGGTGCCATAATTAAAAATATATTGGGGTACGAAATACCAAATGAAAGCAAAACTATGTACCTTGGAAGTGTTACTGGAAATGATAGATATATAGTCAAGATACTACTGATTGCAACTAAGAAGGCAATAACAAGGACAAGACTGAATCTCCTACCATAGAACAATGGCTAGAGAAATATATTGTATGGAAAAAATGACCTACCAACTTCAACTGAAGGAAAATGTCTCTGTTACTAAATGGGAAAAATGGGTGTTGTATGACATAACGAAAGACATATGTGAACTGAATACTGTAGAAACCAAAGAAAGGGGGGGGGGCTGACCCTGAGAGTGTGGCCTGTACAGCAGATTCACACAGAGGTGGTCTCTGTACTGATAAAACACTGAGTCAGATGGGCCGCTCTCATGGTACACACTGATAAGGGTTTGGTGCTGGACGGCCAGACACAAGTCTTTCACTTCCTTTCTCAATCATCCTCCTCGCTGTCAGTAGGGCAACCCAATCGGGTGACTCAGCAATCAGATTAGACAGAATTATCAGCTGGGTTAATCTGACTGAGGTCAGCATTACCTCCAACACTTTTCCCTCAGCTGTTAGTGGTATAAGCATCACGTCTGTGGCACATGCTCACTTTGCAGGGCCAACAGATGTTCATGAAATGAGATACTCACGTCTTGATGTTGTCATGGTACACCTTTGTGTCTGATGGCTGATTGTACAGGGGCTAAGGGGAAAAAGCAGACCGGGAACAGGTAGTGGATTAATTATTAGCTATTAGGCAAGCAGTAATATCTAACTTGCTACTGACAGGGTTCATACAGCTTTTTAAAGGGAAAGATTCAAGCACTTTCAAGGTACCTAAAAACTTCCAGTCTCTTGAATCCTTTATATCACATCTAAAGTGTTAATATAAATGCAATTGCAAAAAATAAAGTTTATAGAAGTCCTTGATACCCACAGTAATCACTGTATACTGTCAGTTTGTTTATTTTAGCAGCTGTTCATATCAACTCTGAGTGTTTGTTTTGAACATGATTATTTAATGCTTGCTAATTTTCAGAGTAAGGGATTAACAGAGGACTTATCTAGCAAAGAATGACCAGTGAACACGCCAGGAGACAAAACATATTTAAAAAAATATGAAGGGGGAGGAATATATTAAAATTAAGCATTTTCCAAACTTTTAAGACTTTTTGTACGAACCCTGCACTGAGATAAGCTTCATCTCTTTCTCAAAACTCATGCAAGGGCTATAAATATTAGTAAACGTACCAGCTCAACCTTAGGACCAAGACCTTCCAGTATTTTGTGGGCCTCTTCAGCCTTTTTCTAGAAAAAAGAATGAAAGAAAGAGTTCATATCTTAATTACAGAGCCTACAAAATGAGAAACTAAATGAGCATATTCAAAAACAACATGTCTATATTCACAGGAATATAATATTCATGTAACTTTTTAGTGGCTACAGCATGGAGGCATGAGCTCCAGGTAAGCAAATTAGTTAAACATGGCCATGAATGCAACATTGAAACATTTTACTGATCAAGCTTGTGATTTGTAACGTATAGGCAAAAGGGCAAAGATTCAGGAAAACCATCAAATGAAAATTTACTTTGATAATAACCATAAGTCCTGGAAAAAGAACATTTGATACTCATTTTTAGATGCATGTGATTGATAAAATATGAAGCATATTTTCAAATATGAGCAGCTGCACCTGCCTGAACCTGAGCATAATTAACAGGGTTGGCAGCAACAGTTTTCCCAGATCAGTGCAGACTATCTGCTTGTTCAAGATCATCACGATGACACGGAATAACTTGATTTTCTCATTTTCATTGGCCCTACGTTCACAGTCAGAGACAAACAACCACAGCTGCCATTAAATGTTATTCACAGTGCCAGAGCAGCCTAAAGGGTTAATGGCTGACTGAGAAAGAAGGCGCGTCTCAGCACTCTCCTACCACAACACTGTCTGACAGACATGAACTACATTGACCTCCAAACACACACACACACACACACACACACACACACACACACACACACACACACACACACCCCTATTGTTCAGCTGATATACAGATAATGAGGCCTACCTTTGCCCTTGACTATTGGTTTAATGTAGTATGTGTTTAAAGGATTCTAAAAAGTTAAAAATAAATTAGGACACATGACAAAATTACTCTAGTAGTAAACACATAAATACTTTCAACACTACTGCCTGCAAAACATGCAGAAACCACAGGACATTCCAACATATTCCAGCAGCAGACTCCCTTGAATATTATTTCTGAAAATTAAAACATCACTATGCCAAATGTTTTTCAACAAGGGTGGGATACTTGAACAGAACTGAGCTGCGATCAACCACAAACATTCAAGCCATATCTCGTCATGTACACCACTTTTTTTTATTTTTATTGAGGAATACCACCACAAATTAAAGACATTCCGCTAACTCAGTGACAAAACCACTGCATTCGCTATAGCTGCTCCACCATACAAGTCTCCCGCTGGTTTGCCGGAGGAC
This sequence comes from Miichthys miiuy, assembly GCA_036365135.1. Lineage (NCBI taxonomy): Eukaryota > Metazoa > Chordata > Actinopteri > Sciaenidae > Miichthys > Miichthys miiuy. The sequence continues at coordinate 20,716,237 of CM071616.1, forward strand.
AAGTGAAATGTAGCAGCAGCAGCAGCAGCAGGAAATGTTCAGTTTTCATCGGCAGTGACTGGTGATACAGCTCAAACAAGGCTGAAAGCAAATCAGATCATGCCACTGTGGTCGACCAGGTAAGCTAGCAGGGTACGAACGAAAGTACCAACAGGCACATAGGAGCGAAACTAATCTTCAAACCACAGAGATTCAGTTAGAAGCTACAAAAGTCCTGAGACAGATTTAAAGACACACGTTCAGCCTTTAGTTTAGCATTAAACAGCTTGGTTTTGGTTATTCCCTGCTGTAAAAGACAAGACATTTCATGAGTTCTCCACACGGTTTAAGTGGGTTATCAGAGGCCAGTGGAAAAACAAACGTAACTTTGAGGACGCACAGAAATAAACAGATAAAAGATTAGCTGAAATTCCTGAGAACACGAGCAAAGTGACCAAAGGGAAAAGAGGAGAACCGATGCTTGTGTGTTTTGGTGTTTGCAGCAGATGACTAACCCGGTTCTCATCGTAGATGATCTGGACTATGCTGCGGTGCTTGTGCTCCACTGGGGGAGGGGTCACTGGCTTTTCTGGCTCCACTGGCTTCGCTGCTTCCTCCTCCAGTTGTTGCTAAGAGACAACACCAACACAGAACAGTTTGACCAATAGCACACGAGAAAAAACACACACAAAACACAAACAGGAAATTATGGGGGGCCTCATTTCTTATGTACATGACCTAATTAAACAAGTTGTACGGTATTCAGCTTCTTACAAAAGAAAAAAACAGAGACGCATCTACACTGTGCTGATCTCAGCTTCTGATATCTGAGACTCATGCAGGTACTATCAGGTTCTCTACAGGCTTGTTCAAATACAACATTTCTTTCTTAACAGAACTGAAAGTTTCTGCTATTGAGGCCAACGTTAATGCTGACAGGAAAGCTGAACCGTTCGAGTTTTTGATAGGTCAGTGTTTACGAGTTAAAGGTTATGCAAACCAACAGGTTACAGGGACAAGATTACGAGTTCCTGAAAATACCTCAGATAAACAAATAAATCCCTAATAACGATGGGAAAACAGACAGACAGCAAAATTGAGAAGTAAGTTCTCTCCGAGTAAAGCTCAGCTTACATTCCTATGTAATGAGACGGAATTCCAAAACAAAAAAACGACCACAAGCTAGATTAAAAACAAGCTAATCGAGATGGGAAGATGTGCTGATGAAAGAAATAAGCCCGTAGCTCTAGTAATTTCATTTTTGACAGCACCTTAAAAAGACATATAGTAGGTTTACATTTAGTCATTTAGCTGACGGAGAAGGGAAAGAATCAAGGCACAGTGCAACAAGGACGTTAGTGCAGTAATAAGTACTACTCGCATCAATCAAGTGACAGTTGTAGAAGGGGGATAGATTTAGCATGTCCAGTTGCTGGTAGTGTTAAAGAGGAGGTCCTTTCTGAAGAGCTGGGTCTTCAGGAGGTTTTTGAAGGTAGAGAGGGACGCCCCTGATCTGGCAGGAACTAGTAGGACCAACGGGGAACAACAGACGAGAAAAGTTTGGATTGCCATGAGCAAACGGGTGACAAAGCCAGGCGTTGTTCAGTGGAGGAGGTAACATATGCCTGTTTAAGGGTATTCAAGTGAGTGGGTGCAGGACCAGAGACTACTTTGTAGGCAAAGCATTAGGGATTCGAATTTAATGTGGGCTGCTACAGGTAGCCAGTGGAGCTCAATGAGCAGCGGGGTAACACGTGCCCTTTTGGGTTGATCGAAGACCAGGCACATCGCTGCAGTGGTAGATAACGGATAGGCATTTGTTCAGCCATAGAAGCATCTTATAGCTCAGGTTCAACACTGTAGATGCAGAGCTGTGTGCCGGTTAAAGCTCCGCACTGAGAAGACAAGTTAGCCTGCAAAGATTATCAGGAGCCTCCTCACCAACAGTGAGTACAGCCTGTTAACATTAACCCCAAACAGAGTGAACACCAAGTTTCACAAGAGGAGGAAGTGGTAACAAAGACTGCTGGAAAACTATCAAATCGTTTCAGGTGTTGCCGCTGTCAAACCTGCTCTACGCTAAATATAAATCAACCATCACAACTTCTACCATTGTGTTTTCCAATTACAGAACATTTTATAAAAGCAATAAGCCATTTCCTCATTAAAGCTCTAAAATGAGCATCAAGTTCAGCTTCACTTGGATTACTATTTGATTAATAGTAATTAATTAGCAAGTGAACTCGTTACTCCTGCCAAGTTTTCTCACACAGCATCCATTGTGTTTGATGCATGTTTGTTGAGACAAAATGGTTATGTGGTAACCAACCTGCTTTTTCTTCAGTTTGAAAATCTGCTGCTCCACTTTAGCGATCTCCCTGTCCACACGGTCCATACTCTGGATCAGCTCTTCCTTGGACAGTTTGGAGGGAGACGTGTCCTGCTCTTCTCCCATGTGAAGAGTGGGTCCTCCTGCTGATGGGGACTCGACTTTGACAGTAAACTGAGACTCCTGGCAAAAACAAAAAAGGTTCATTGAGCTGGCAAGAAACTACAGAAGAAGTTAGAAGTTCTCACATTATGAAGAAGGGGGTATGAAAATATGAACGTGCTGTGAACCACGGTAAAGTGCACCTGACTAAGTTTGTGTCTGCAGGGACAAAAACAAGTGAAACAAACTGACTTCTTAGTTTGGAAGAGTGCTTGCAGAGGAACAGGGCCCACCTTTTTGACCTCCACAGTGGCTCTTAGACTGTCCTGTACTGTATGGGTCATGGGCAGGACGATACCCCCAGCTGTGGAAGGGGTGCGAGTGATATGAGCCTCAGAAACGGTCTCCATGCGAGGACGTTTTGCCTCCATGGCCTCATGATCAGACTGGGTGATGGAGTGAAACTGCTGTTCGTATCCATGGCGTCTCTCTGGAGGCCTGAAGAACAGAAGTAAACAAGAAATTCACAGACGAATCAGAGGCTACATCCGGTGGCATGGATGTACCATTCCGAAATTGTAATCTGGGAACAGCATCCTCGAGGGAGTGCAACAGGAAAAACAACTCTACAATACAGAACCTAATATTAAATAATTATTAAAAGGGTGGTTCGTATGAGGATGATGCAATCATCATCTATCAGATATTAAGGGCGGAGGGTTGGATATCTGAAGGTGAGCCCTTACCTTTCAGTTCCAGGGTGGAATTCAGACAGTAAAGATGGTCTTCTCCGACCCTGTGGATCTTGCATATGAGTCCGATAGTCTGGGACGGCGAAATCCTGAAGATGAGACCGCAAACAAATTTATAAAGCAATCTGATCAAGTTCAAGACAGAAAACACAACATTGTGAGTTCCTGCAAAGGTGCAACTATAACAACGCAACCAAACATGCTTACAGAGAGGCAAAGTCCTGTCTACGCTGGAGCGACAAATCCATCTGATGCAACAGATACGCTTCAGTCCTAATCAATACAGCCGTCTACACTGGCTGCTTCATTCATGCTTCAGGCATGTAACTGCGACCTGGAGCATATTTTTGTGGTTCTTTCTCTCAACTTGCGCAAGTGACTACGCCGATGAGCTGTGAGCACTATTGCGTGTCCTGGTGGCCTCGGGGTTTAAGGCATTGACCATTTAATTGCAACGTCCCCATCTCGAGTCCGGTCAGGGACCTCTGTTTCATGTCACCCACCTCATTTCCTACAAACTCTCTGCTATACTCAATGAATACATGAACTCAGCTCTGTGAGTGCAAGTATTCAGAGGACCAATTGCTAAATATTAAAAAAAACGATTTAACTGTGCTCATTGTGCTGTTAAAATAACAAGGTTCACACATTTATCAGCACAAGGAGTTGCTCAGGATGCCACAATATCGTGTCTACGCTTTCCAGACGAAAGACAAATAACATACATGTAATAGTACACTGCGGAACAAGCGATGGCCCGGACGTGAGGCAAGACTTCGCCCCTCTTTCAAAACAGTATCATTTAAAATCCAACAAGAAAATTCATTGAAACCTTTTCAAACAATCCAAAGTTTTTATGAAAAGCTATTGGGTAAAAGACACATGAATGTTATCAGCACAGCGTGACCTCCAAACAAACCTGAACAAGCAAATGGAGTTACAGGAAAACTCCAGTTTTTCCCCAGATCTAAGCAAACAATCCAAATGCCCAGAAATGCACCACTGGCAGTTTTCTGTGAAAGTAAGCTTCTAAGAAGTAGGCCTATGTCGTCCAAAATAGCTAACAATAACAGTCAAATGCAACTGGAAAGCAAGCTGCAATTAAATACTATACAAACTCTAAAGAGCTGCATAGTTTTGACTGAACTCAATATTACAAATATTTGTTCAGTACCAAGATTATTTATTCACCTTAATTACATTTTAATTCAGCAGCAAACTTCAGTTGCATTTCACTCGCAGGTCGTCTACATGGAGAGAGTGCTGTTGCAGCTGCTGCCGAGTTCGGGCAACAGAGAGCCTTTAGGCTGAAGCCACATCAAAAACATGGCAAGCAAAACCTCCGACTCGCTTTCTGTGTGAAGCTGCAAATCAGTCGCAAAGTGGTCAGCGGACAGACGTTGCCTATTCAGATTAACCGTCAACGCTGGTTTTGGGGTACAGCCCAAAGGACTTCTTTGGCAAAGCGGTTTTGCTGAGACTGCCTCGATTTAATATAAATAAACTCTAATTTTACTTCATCTTCACTGTAATAACCACTGCAGCCAAACAATTTGTAATACAAATGCAAAGTCTAAATCTAACTTCACTGTTCGCTGGGTCTCTTTCAGGTCCCAAATCACAATTAAATGTAAAAAGGAACGATCCTTCTCATTTCAAATGCTAGCCCGCCTCTTACTTGCCACACATGGAAGTGCTGAGTGACTTTCCAGACCACGTATTAAAGTGAAAGTAGAAGCACAACGACAGTATGCAGCTCTGACTATGAATGAAAACATACATATCTTTGGGGGACCGTTAAAAATAAAACATATCACTCAAGTTTAACAACATAAAAAGCCTTAAATTAAGGCAGAGTCCAGCCCCAGCCCAATACCTTTATTTATGAAAACAAGAATCTAAATCCTGATCTAGTGATTGTAAGTAGACTACAGTATCTAAATGTAGACATAGCCTAACCATTAACCATTTCATTGTGTTTGATAACTACAAACCAAAGCTAAATAATCTGAACGTCTTCAGACATAAACCACCAATGGCACAGAGTAAAGTCAACATGTAAAAAAACAAAAAAAAAAAAACGACAGCATCGAGAGTGTTGGCCCGATTATGACAAGAACAAACACGAATGTTAGCTCAAATACAGCGATGCAATATTTTACCTGTTGGTGGCGTGTGCCGGTGAAGGTGTACTGGACAGAATGTGATGGATATCGGCTCTGCTCGCTGCTGAAGCTCCCCTGGCCGGGGGGGTAGCCCGAGCTACTGGACATCCTTGCTCAGTGCTAGCGGGCTGCTGCTGCTTCACGGATCTGAGATTTTAGCTAGACCATGTTCGGAGACACAAACCACCTGCACCAAGACAGAAACATTTTTTTAAAAGTCACTTTTTAGACATTAAGATGAAATATTAAAGCCTCTTAAATATTTTTCTGCATTAGTGAAGAGAATCAGCTAAATAAGCAGTTAGACTGACAATACTGGAGAGCGTTTCAAAAAAATACCACATTTTGAGAGACCTGCGACTCCTGTAGCATAAGACAAAATGTAGGACTGCATGACAGTATACTTCTTCAATGAATACTGATCTTATTTGAGTCACCTTTTATCACCTTTCACAAATATTTCTGCGTTTTCATGCAGGTGGGTACAGGCTGAAAGCATTGCCCTGCTGACGTCACCTCCTGTTCCCAGTGTAAGTAATAAGGTTTGAATCAAATCCAAAATGCACCCCACTAAGCTCTTACTTTACCTTGCGCAGGTGTTATTATAAGTCAAGGTTTTTGAACCAAAATAAGGGTGATCTTGGAACAAGCGGTGAAAACAACTCGGGCTAACAACCGTGCAGCTGCGGTTCTGGGAAACACCAAAGCGGTTTCATGTGGGCGGAAAGAACGGGGCCCTGTTCCTCTAAGACAGATAACTACGTTAAGTTGATTTAATTGTTGATCATTTGTTATTAGCCTAGTTTTTAATTTATTTTTTATTTTTTTGTAAAGCTATCTAAAATGTGGGTGTGGAGCCATTGTCACATTAAACCCCGAGGCTGGAACATTTCTAAAATTCCCACCATCCATCAAACTTCCAGAACCCAAAATACTTTTTGACAATGAAAATGCTGCAGATACAATCAGTGTAAACAAATCCACAAACACTGCCAGTAAGCATTTAACATGAAATCTATTTTAGACAGCATCATGAGATGTGCTTGTTCAACATATTTGTATATTAACACAGACAATCTATTGTTTGTTAAATGGACTGACAGGGTGTGTCATTTCATAATTAAAATATTTTTTGGGTTGGAAGAATTCCTCAGTTTTTAATGAACGTCTGCTGCACAGCTGTCGTAAAACGGATGACGTCTCTGACCCGACGTGTCATGCCAAACAATCACATGAGCGGTGATTGGTGGCTTCAACTTTCCACTCATGCTGCCATTACTTCAGAATAACATCCCATTGTTATCTAAGAGAATTGTATTCAAGATTAAGAAAGAAATCCACTTAAAAAAAAAAACATGCTACTTGGATGAAAACGAGTGAGCTCATTTCAGCTGCCTAATATCATATTAGCCTGGATAAGTTAAGCAATGTACGAAGAACAGGTTACCACCACGGAGCCAGGAAGGATCATAACACTTTCGATGAATGTCTGCTTTCTAAATAAAGAAAACTTACTTTGCAACGGAACAAACACACAGAGGAGAGGTTTCTGTGTGCTCATTTAGACCAAACATCACAGGCTTTGGGCTCTTTTTGTTATTCTTAATATGAATCCATCGTATGTATTCTGCTGGCTCTATTGTTTTTATCCTTCGCCTGTGAGATTTACGGCTTTACCATCATGCCTAGACATTATGATGCTAACTTTGGGGTTGGAAAAGCAACAAGCATTGCCACCGTAAACAAGGTGGGAAGCTGTTGTTTTATTTTATTTTCAATCCACAGGCCACAGAGTTTGGTGGGTCCCTGAATTTGTGATCCACTTTCACATTTTTCGGAAATTATACTAAAAACTACAGTGTCTCGATAAAATGACGCATTGATTCAATGCAGCTGGTTGATGTGGCTTTTTTATTTTTAATAACAACCTAGGGGGCTCTTTTTATATTTACCATTTCCTATTTAAAATAACATAACTTTTTAATCACAGCTCTAAAGCAGTAACAAAAAGGTTGTTACGCGCCATAGCTTCTGCACAAAGCCAACACCAGATGGGTCATGAATCTGGTTCTTAAACGTATATGAGGCTATATCTAATTTTCAGCCGCACCTTTTGGCTTTGAGACAAAACAAATTAGCACAAACAAACTGTTAACAAGGAGAAAATAAAAAAGAAAAAGAAAAGAGCACCCAGCAGCACTGCAGCTGCCTCACAATATTACCTTTTATGTTTTACTGTTTTTCTAAACTTGATTTAATTTGCTCCTGCAGTCTTCTCGACTTGATGCACCAAGAAGTAATACGGCCAGTCTGCTGATATTGATAACATCGCTGGATGAGCTTAATAATCAGGGACTCGAGCTGCACTGGGAGGTGATGACCAAATATTTACCAGGTTGTCTGACAATCAATGAAACTGATGCTGCCATGGTGGGATTTTTTTGTCATTTTAAAGTGAGGTCTTGCTCCTTTGCAGACCTCTACATTTAAGTAAAACACATTGTTTGTTCTTGTGCACGCAGACGGTCACAGCATCCTCCCTGCTTAACATTAAATCCATGACTCTTTTCTATTATTCAAAGCAACTAAGTAAGCAGGATAATATTAATAAGCTTACCACTAGAATGAGTTGTCGCAGCCCTGGTTAGTGACCTGATTATTCATAACGTGTTTGTCAGTTTTTAACCGCTGTTTGTGTAAAAACCTGCAAAGATTTTTAGTTTCATTTCTGTTATAAAGTTTAATTTATCTGCACATGTTTAATTGCTTTGCACAGGTTTAATTTAAATCCAGCTTTATCTTACAGGTTAATGTATGTTTAATGCTGCTACTGGTTGCTTTCATTTCCCTCAGGATCAATAAAGTATCTATCCATCTATGTATGTACGTATGTACGTATGTATGTATTTATATATGCATCTATCTATCTATCTATCTATCTATCTATCTATCTATCTATCTATCTATATGAAATTCATGATTGATGGAGCTTTTCAAAATACAGTTTAAGCTCCATCTCTTTTAATACAGAGATAAAATAAGCTGTAGCTACAGTGCACTCGCTCTTGGGTGGGTCGTTTCCATCTCAAAAAGTCTTTAATTGAATTTTCCGACGTGGTTTAAAGGGATGCAGTTTGGGGTTATAAAAGATACATTTTTTTTTAGTCAACGTTCGTCGTTTCACGGTTAAAAAAAAAGTTGATTTTTAGAAATCATGTACTGATATTTCCATGTCATGGTGAACTTCGAGGCCTCACACAGCCTCAGCAGTGAGAAATACAGCTGCTGCGTGTTGTTATTGTTGTCTTTTAACACCATTACTGTCATATATAAACGCAATTTTAGAGTCGTAGCTTCTCTTTTGGTGGAGGGGGGATGGGTCTCTCTCTTCCCACTCTTGCACAGGAGCCCTTTTTTTCCGGAAATGCAGCAAAAACATGCACAATAACAACAACGCCAACTTAAAAAGTAGACGTTGCTTCAACACTCCCGACGGTTGAGATGTTGTTGTTGTCGCTAGGCTGCTAGCTGACTTAGCTTCACTTCACCTTTGAATTCTCAACCACGTCGCCATCTTGCAAGGCAGATTTTCAGCGTAGACCGGGAGGGGGGGGTGGAAGCTTAAATTGCGGTGCTATTTAGACATGTTGCGTTGCAGCATATTAGCGATTTGTACTCACCTCATGTTTAGAAAATACACCGCTGGCAGAGAAAGGTGTCCCCGTGCGGGATCGTGTGTCAGTTGGTTGATTGTAAATCCGCGCGCGGGGTTGTGAGCTGTGGACTACCAGGCAGACTGAAGGCTGCGCCGCATTTGTCGGGTCGATGTCCTGACAGGGTAAAAATAATTATCCCATTCGCGGGTTAAATCTACAGAATACCAACACCTTTAAAAAACGTGTGCGCACACAGAAAACTATAATGTGCAGATTTATAAATAAAAGGAGTGTTGTATAACTATTTTGCTAAACAGTTCATTTTTTTTAAATTTTGATTTTTATACACCTGCGAGGATAAAGCGGTGTGACAGCCAAATAGTTCCCTCCAACACGGTAATGCTCCCAGTGTTTATAATTTTCACTTTTCAGAAGCTCAAATTTCGCTTAATTTATATAATTTACTGACACATTTTCCTGCTCGTATTTATTCATATAAGCTATAGAATTATTCTATATGTTTTTAATTTATTTTTTCGCCTATTTAGTTGATTTAAAGTCAAATAAACGGAGAAAGTGACAGTGAAACACAGTATTATGTGGATAAAAGTGGACATTGTTGGTCTTTGTTATGACACGTGTTTAATCCCTTTAATAACGGGTAACGTTAGATATCTCTAAGAGTGCGCGTATATGTTTTTTAAAAACGTGGAACCATTTGTGTGTTAGACTTTTGTCTTCACACGGATTGTTTACGGTACCGTTCAAAATAATGAGTGTTTACCTGGCTGTGCTTGTAGTTTTATCCTGTTTGATTTGGATCAAATGGATTTATTATCGACACCGGCGAACTCTGGTGAAGACTTTGAGACATTTAACGAATGTTTCGTCGAGCAGAGAGGCAGGCGGAGCTGATGTCAGAGCTCTGCTCGTCACTGCGCATCCGGATGATGAGTGTATGTTCTTCGCGCCAACCATCCTGCGGCTCGTTGAGTCAAACGCCAGCGTTCACGTGCTGTGTCTGTCTGAAGGTACGACTACAGCACGCTGCTGTTTGTGTAAATGACGTTAATAAATCAATGTAAAGATTTATAGAGAGAATTGTCGATCAATGTGGCTTGGCGCTAACTAACGTTAGATAGTTTTAGTCAGCAAAACATAAATAAATAAAAGTGAAATAGAGGCAGGCTTTGTCGAGCATTGAGAAAAAGAAATAAAGAAAGAAAAAGATGCAGTGCAAAACAGAAACTAGCCCCATCCGTCTTATCAAATTGATTTCAGCATTCACATTTCATGTGCATAACACACCCTGCTGTATAAATCATATTTATTTCAGCATCCTTTGCACTCTGCACCATTACTGCACCATTGTCTGTCTACAAATGTTGCTGTTGTTTACATATACATATACAGAGACATACATAATTATTTATACACTTTCTTATCTCTATATATTTTTGTTTATGTTCACTTGTGTAGCTCTTTGTTTTTTCTAACTGTAACTGCCTATATGTATACGTACATTGAAAATAACTGGAGTCTAACTCCTCGTGTGATTCTGATTTATACTTTGCCACTTTATTAGTTACACTTAGCTAAAACAAATGCAGTGTGTTATAGATCTGCAACAATGAGTCAACTAATCGATCGACTAATCGACTGTGGATTGTCCTTCAAAGTTGGAATGGGAGGGTGACACGAGGGGCTGGCAATCAGCAGCTACACCACTAGATGCCATTAAATCCTACACACTGTCCCTTTAAAGACATCACCTTTGACTTTGAGAACTTGGGATCATTATTCACTCTGACATTTCATAGACCAAATGATTAATCAACTAATCAAGAAAATAATCATCAGACTAATCAATAATAAAAAAAATAATCGTTAGTTGCAGCCCTAGTCAATTACTGCAAGAAAAGTTGTTGGTTAAAACTTTTAAGTAAATAAACATGCAAGACATGGTGTTATGCTTGTGATTTCTGAGTGACTAAAATGAACCTTTACTGTCAAATATGGTAAGAACTAAGAAAGCCAACCTTATTTTTCTTTTGTTTGACAAAGATAAAGCCAAATAAGTCAAAAGTTGTTGTTTTATAGGTAAAATATGAGTCAAAAAATAAAAGATAGAGCCACACGATCAAAATATGAAAATCACACAAATTTGAGCTAAAGGCTTTACAACAATTCAGTTCAGTTTTATTTATATAGTGCCAAGTTATAACAGAAGTTATCTCATGCCACTTTCCATATAGAGCAGGTGTAGACCGTACTCTTAATAAAATGATTTACTCAACAATTCCCACCATGACCAAGCTCTTGGTGATAGTGGCAAGGAAAAAAAACTTCCTTTTAACAGACAGAAACCTCGAGCAGAACCCGGCTCATTGGTGGATGACCATCTGCAAGTATAAATGTTATTCTTATAAAGTAAAGGCATCAACTTTTGTCACTCAACCCACTCAATTTCAAAAAGGTGGCATTGAAGTTTTTTCTTGCTACAAGTACTTGCTCATAACCCCACTGATGTTAGAGCACCATTATTACACAGCTAAAGTCGATTATGCGATAATTCACATTCAGTGGAAAATGTTTAATCTATCTTTATCTTTAAATCTACTGACAGAACTTAGACATGTACTTTGATTTTCCTTTCATTACGTTAGCCTAATTTGTCCTCTAATTATTTACAGGAAACTACTACAATCAAGGAGCTCAGCGTAAACAAGAACTTCTCAACAGCTGTGCCGTGTTGGGGATACCAGACTCCAGAATCACCATAGTAGACCATAAGTAAGCAGCCGCCTGCATCAAACACACAACATACAATTTAAAAGTTGTGTGCCTTTAATGTTGAAAGCAGAGTTTGCGCTGTTGAATATTCAGATTTGTGTGTTAAACATGTTATGAGATTTAAAACTGAGGCTAATTGTTAAAAATTATTAGCACAATATATTTGTGTCGCCTTCAGTTCAGGATCCCATCAGTCCCCTCCCCACCACCCAGTGTCTATCGGAACAAATAGAGAGTTGACCACAAATCACGCTCCTCCATTCTGACTGCAACAGGTCTGATCGAGCCTGGCCTGATGTATTAGCTCTGTGTCACAGGGGAAATAAATGATTAGGCCTCAGAGGCAGTGATAGGCCTGCCCAGTGGGACATCGAGCCCCATTAAAAGCTTTACGATTCCCATACTGACATCCAAAACTTTAGATATCACCTCTAAAAAGTATAGTAAATCAAACAATAGTTTTTGGCCACTACGTTATTATAAAAATGTTTGTTTTGTTCTTAGTGGAACTATGATATTTGATTTGTAATGTTTGCACGCCCTGTCTAGCAAGCTGTTTGAGCAATCACAATGGATTAGTCAATGTCAGTGAACCCTAAGGGGAATTAAATAATTACATTATTTTCATCTTCAATACTAAATTAAAATAATTACTTGCATGGTATTTTTTTAAGCTCAATTTTGGGCTCCATACCAAAGTGTTCAAAGTTCAACTTTTATTTGTGTTTCTTGAATTGGAAACTTTGTGAGATAGAGGAAGAAGTTAAGGGACTCTCCTTCATCGTGGTTCTTGTGGAGCTCTGAAGGAAAATCAGTGGTAAGAAAATAGTCACACATTCCAGCTTTGTTGCAGGAACATAACAGTTCAAAGACAAAATCTGGCTTTTGTTTGTTAGCTCTCATTCATCTTAGAGTATTGAAAAAAAACAAGTATATAATTCAGGATTATTGAGTAAAATATTTAGATTTTTGCCACCCATTAAGGATGTTTAGTTACAGCTATAGTTCCTTGTGTGGCTCTACATGCCTCCGAGTTAAAACAGCCTTCACTCATTGTCATTTCACATTCAAAGCAGTGAGCACAACTGAGAGCCAGAACCTCGAACTCTATTGTTGTCCAAATTCTTGTGGAACTCGCTCTGTTTTCTCCTATATTTTGTTGTTGATGCAGCTGCAAGACTTTCAGTCTCCAGGCTCTGCCTGTTGGCAAGGTCAAGTTACAGAGAAAGTAGTGGTAAAAAGGTGATGTTGAAAAGGGGAAATTTTTTCTCTCCCGTGGATCAATCCTGCAGATTCCCTTGAAAATGTTTTGAGTTTCTAAGAACCGCTGGCCTGCCTACATGTGAGTCTCTACATGCTGGCTCACCAGGAGAGCTGTATGAACTCTGGCACTAACCTAGAACTCACAGTAATAAGCTGGCAGACTGCCCAGGTTGTCTGCCCTAGAGAACATTGTTAGTGTGTGTGTGTGTTTTATACACACACACACACACACACAGACTTCACAGTTTTATCATCTTGTGCACACAGAATATAAATGAACTTTGATCTTAGTACTGTCTGCACTTCTGCTGAACTGGAGTGTAGCCCGTTTTCCCTTTCTGTGTATTCGGTTGTTTGCCTAAAACACACAACTAATCAGCACTTTGAGAGCCCCAGCCCCGCTCACTCACAACCAAACTCTCCCTCTCTCCCTCTCTCTCTCTCTCTCTCCCTCTGTTCCACCCCCATCCTCCTCCGCCTCCTCCTCCTCCTCCGCCTCCTCCTCTTGTCCATGTCTGCTGTAGCCAACTGCCAAGGACTGTGGGATACATTTTGGCAATGCTCTGAGCACTCTAATGTAGGTCATTCCAAGCTGTTTTTCTCTTTGTGTGTCTGTACATGGCTAGCCACACTTTGGCTTTGCTCTTACCCTTCTCTGCCCAAGTATGTGCAGATGTACATCCTTGACTTGACCTCTCCCTGTTTTTCTTACTGGTCATTTTATTGTGCACAAAGAAAGAAAGAAAGAAAGAAAGAAAGAAAGAAAGAAAGAAAGAAAGAAAGAAAAAGATGCAGTGCAAAAGTTTGTAGAGAATAGAAACTAGAGAATTTGAGTAGAAACAAAAGCCCTGTGCATCTTATCAATTTGATTTCAGCATTTACACTTAGATAAATTCTGCAACGATCAACATTATACATGCAAATATAGATGAAAGTTTTAAGCCTAAATATGGCCTACAGATCATATATGGAGATTTGTGTAATATAAAAGTCTTCACAGTTGGAATGCAAGGGTGACACGAGGAGGTTGCAATCAGCAACTACACCGCTAGATACTTTTAAATCCTACACAGTGGTCCTCTTAAGACGTCACCTTGTGATTATTTTTCACTGTTTTCTGACATTTTATAGGCCAAATGATTCATCGACTAATCAAGAAAATAATCGGCAGATTAGTCGATAATGAAAAAATCGTTAGTGACAGACCTAATCAAGTACAACAGCCCTGCAAATATTCCTGCCTACGTGAAGGTTATAATGATAACACATGTATAAACAGGAGGCTGTAGTTTGTGGTTAAACATGTCATGCTTACCTTGTTTCTGTGGTCGTTAAACAATACTTCTATGAGCTCTAATAGTTTGTAAAATGCCTGTGGTATAGAAATAAAGCGACTAAATCAGTGTTTGTGTGTTTTCATGCAGAGTTTAGATAGATAAAAGTTTAGGCAGGTGTAGCTCATATACAGTAGTTGCAGTACTGATCTCCATTGTCTAGTGTTTAGACGGCTTTCAATGAAGTCCTCAAAGATTATGTCAAGTCTGAAACAGGCACAATAGCTATGAACAGCGAGCACGTTGGCTCAAGAAGTGACGTTTTTATGTGATGCTATCAAAGGACAAAACCTAGAACAGATCCTCAGAGTTTGTATGCCAAGCTGGGCATTAAACCACAAACTGTGCTGTATGTCGTGGCCTGTTCAGACCAGTCGTGGTGCAAATCATCTCCCTAAGGAGTTTTTGATGCCTGATAGTGTTGAAGAGTAGCTTTTCTTTGAGTGGGTTTTGTTTATCTCCTGCAGTCACACGAGGATGCACAGGTGTCATGCATGCAGGCGATGCGATACACATTCCTGCCAATGGTTTCACACCGTTCTGCTGATCCACAGGTGGCAGTAACACGCCCAGGTGTGGTGCAAAGGCAGTGTAGAAGACAGCAAACTAGTAAACATGAATGCAAACTTTAATAAATGTGTCAATGAACTGTTTTATGAGGAAGAAAGTTTTGTTTGTTTAGAAGAAAACTCCACGGGACAGCTTTAATAACATTGTCAACATAGAAGTGGATTCACACAAGACATTGTCGAACCTGGACAGAAGAAATCGTACCAGACTGGAGAGTTTGGGCTGACTATCGTCTCATTCATGTTTGTTTTCAAGCTAAAATCTCAATTTCACACCAAAAGTCAAGCACAGTGTGCGAATGTGTCATGACGACAGATCTGGGTGAGACTCACTCACATCCACAGTCTGTGGAATAACCGGAATAACACGTGAAATTCTGTTTTAAAATAGGATTTTCCCTTTAATGCTCACTGAATAGGACAGCTGTGTTGACAGTATCTGGGGCCCCAGTGCATGTTGGGGCCTTTGTGATCAAGCTCGATCTGAGCACGCTCTGCTGCCTCTGCACTTGCACTGGCTTGACCTCTGTCTGCTCCCTGGACTCGATTATAGCTGCTCACTGCACAAATCCAACCAGTCCACTTCTTCATTACATTATCCATCAGACGATCGGACTGAACTTCAGTCTCACGCACCTCATTTCTTTAATAATTCAGCCCCTAACGTGCTCCAGATTCACTTTAGTTAAACACATTTTTACTCGGAAGTAAATCACAAACTGAAAACTTTTGTTTTTGATTGGATTCATGTAAATAATTCTCTGTGAGCTCGGCTCTTCTCCTCTTAAAATGAAAGCTGTGTTTGACGCAGTAACTCTCAATTCCCACACGAGGTTTAAATATACATTGATCAGTGGTTAAAAATAGCTCTAGCTGTTTTATAAGCGCATGGCAGGACGCAATAAATAGCGGTGAGATGTTCCAGCCCTGCCGCTGACCTCTGGCTGTGCTTTTATACTGGATACATTTGTCACCAGCACACACTGGCCTCTGCATAGTCAAACAGTTGCTTTTTTTCCCATCTACTGAACCCTGCAGCCGGCAACAAACTGACATTTTGTCACATTACATCGTTCTTATTCTGCAACAGCTTACTTACAAAACAACACCAACGACATTATTTCCACGGACAGTTTATTACCTCAAAATGAGTGAATACTGGCAAAAACCTGCAACCACAAATGCCTCTAATATCATTGTGGAACAATGTGCATCTGTTGGCGTTACGGTAGTTGTAACTGCCTTATTACAGTGGGGATATTGTGGCCGTACTGTCAGTTTGTAGTGGCATCTCAGCCGTTCCCAGCAGGACATATAATCTGACTGTCTGGTCAGAAGTCTGGCAGTTTTGCAGGCCTGTGGTCCATGTGACCAGACTAAACAAGCCCTCTCTGAGACACACACACATTCACACACACACACAGAATCCCCTTACTGGGCTAAAGTTCAACAACTGCATACAGATGCCTGCAAGCAATTAGACATCCACATGCAAAGCTACAAAGGGGGAGCTGTGGAGGTTACTTTAGGACATTTTGCACTGTTGCCATGGTGAAGCTGACACTCAGCCTGCATCCTGCTTGAGAAAGGTCAGGTGTCTTATATCTTTTGTTCATTTTTCTTTTTTTTTCTCACCCCCCCCTCCTTGCAGGCTTGTGTTTGGCTGCAGTAGTCAAGCTGTAAGGCAAAATAGCTCAAATAATAAATGAATAAATGCAACATTAAACACAGCTGTCGTGTGAACTCTGTATCATATTTGGATACCTTGTCTTCTTGGAATTAAAACTGCTTGTTTTAATGAGCTTCCAGTCCAAACAGCAGCAGAAATGAGGACATTAGGCTTGTGTTTTATTCATCTATCCAGAATTTAACATTTAGTTTAAACAAGATTACATTCACTCCCTTACGCCCTTTATGACACGCCACTGGTATCAACATGTCACAGCGGTGCATTCACTCGATGACAGACAGTTTTAAACTATCTCTGAACCCCTGAACCTCCACCCCGCCTCCCTGTGACATAGCCGACCCCCACCCCAACACCCTTTACACCAAAGGCTGACCTTCACATCATCTGGCAGCCAATAGATTTGTGGCCTAATCCATCACTTCCCTCTACTGGCTCAACTGTCCTGGCTCATTGTTAGCAATGAAGGGGAGGGGAGCAACTGTTGAGCTTCCAACCCCCAGACACACACACACCTACCCCCACTTTATGCACTATATATAGATATATATTTATCTATATACACATACATGCACACAGTGTTGCTAACGCCACCCATGTGCTGAAAGTGTAAGTGTACAACATGTCGCTCTGCTTATCTTGTCGAACCAACACAGTTTGGGTGGTTGTGTTGAACATGCAACCCTGTTTCCAAAAAAAAAATTGTCACGCTGTGTAGAATGTAAATAAAAACTAAATGTGATGATTAAACCGTATATTTAATAATAAATAGACAATAGAAACAACTTAAATGTCCAGTGTGTAAGATTAAGTGTACAGTTTACAGTATTCATTAGTATGTTTTCATCAGTGTACAATCACCTTTACATTGAGACACATTATTCTTAAATTGTTGCACTATTTGCGCAGTCTTTCACACAGTGGTGAACCCCTCGCCATCTTTACTTCACAAAGACTCTCTGGGATACTTGTTTATATAAAACGTCACGTCGTGTGTGAGTTGTTTCATCATTTACCAAAAGTTTGATAACTTGTCTTAGTCATTTTCAATTAAAACTGAGGTTTCACATTTTGTTTTACAGCGTGCCAACTTTTTTGGGAAACAGGATTGTAAAAGCAGAGGAATTATACCTGGTGAACAGACTAGATCCTCTCCACCTCAAATGCTGCAACCCTCAGGATGTTTTTTTTATGTGAACCGTGTCAAGCCACCTCATATCTGTGTTTTTTCCGAGTAGATTTTTAAGCACTTTTCTCCCTTTTATTCTTTGAACAACCATAAAAAGCAATACTTTTATTTTCTTACCCATTGGGGCAGCTATTATTTCTGGCAGAAAGGGGAGTCTATGCATGTTTAGTAGGCTGAGAGCTCAGCTCTGGCCAAGTGTGATGTTTGATGTATGCTACGTGCTGTCTCCAGGCTGTAATTTCAGATGAACATGATGCGAAGGGCCTTCCGACCCTTAACCCCCGGACTTCCCAGCACTCCCTCGTGTTTGCATTCCACAACAGCCTTTCTTTTTTTCTTTTCTTTCAAACTGTGTGTTAAATCTGTGCTCTGCTGAAATCTGGTGCCCGGAAAGCAATAAGACTGCCCAGTTTCGGTTGCAGTGAGGTTACGATGCACTCCTGAATCACTGTTGTAATTTTACTGTAACTCAGATAACCAGCATCCGTTTCTTTGCCCTCCAGAAAACTTCCAGACGATCCCAAAGCAGAATGGAGCATCTCATTGGTTTCTTCTCTAATTGTGAATCACATAAGAGCTCACTCCTTCAACATGGTATGCTCGGCTCTGCTCTGAATTCTTTCCTTTCAAAGCAGTGGCTTTTTCTGTCATTTCCTGTTTGATGTTAACACACGACTTCCCTGCCACTCTGTGTACAAAACCCATGCATTGTTTTGCTTTGTTTTCTTTTAACCATATGTTTTGGCACCACAGCTTTGTAGCGCATTATCCCTGTGTTTCACTGTGGTCTGTCAGCCACCGTGTCTTTTTTGTCCAACTCTGACTGTACTTTGAGCCCCCCTAAAAAAAAAAAAAAACAGAGGGGAAATGGCCTCGGCTGCAGTAGAAAGTTTGGATTCAATTTCTGTGTTTACACAGAGATCCTTATCTGCCCCAGTGCAGTTCCGCGCTATTAGCTAATGGGAATGTGGCAAATTTACAATCAGAATTTTCTTCCCGTCTATCTCAACGAGGACGAAAATAGTCAAAGCAGAAAGTACAGCAGCAATAGTATAAATAAAGAAACAGTTCTGTAGGGAAGACGAATGCACACAGCTGGATTCTTCTATCCTGTAGCTGCTGATCTCTTTTTGTTATCAAAGACGACAAACAAACACTCTGCCTCCTCCCATCCTGTCAGGCTCGGCAAAACAAAAAAATGCAGCCAGACTAAAATGTAGGCTGGAGAATCATGTCAGTCACACAGAAACGAACAAATATATGCAGCGATAACGCACATCTATATGTGAAATATAGTCTTTTAAAGGCTGGACAGTGTTGTTTCTTTGGTCTGACACCATGCCAATTTGTTGTTTTTTTCATATGCATGCCACAGAGAATAAAGAGATTTAAAGTCACTAATAATATGTGCTGCTTGGGAGCTTATCCATAATTTGTTTGCAAAGACATATTAATGGTAGAATGCATCTGAGCATAGCAAATACCAAGTCTTTAGTAAAGCACTTTTTCTTTCCCTTTGACCTGATTTTTTTTTTTTTTTCACTTGCTTCCTCTGGTGTGCAAGCATACAAACCGAAAAGGTTTTAAGTATCAGTTGTCAGTTGCCAAGCAGCTCCACAGTCAGACACAGAAACCCTTCCACTAACCCAAAAAGAAAAAAAAAATCTCTCCCTCTGTTTTTTGCCTCTGTTTGTTTAAATTCACTTTTAGATACCCGGATTCTGGCTTTTCACCCACACAATGAGATATT
Organism: Miichthys miiuy; assembly: GCA_036365135.1. Lineage (NCBI taxonomy): Eukaryota > Metazoa > Chordata > Actinopteri > Sciaenidae > Miichthys > Miichthys miiuy. The sequence goes on from CM071616.1 coordinate 20,735,805, forward strand.
TTGTTGTTTCAGGTGCTGACCTTCGATGGAAGAGGAGTGAGCGGCCATGCCAATCACATAGCCATCCATAAAGCTGTCAGGTACTGACTCAACTTTAAGGCATTGAGGGGTTTTTTTAACCCCTCAACTTAAAGATGCCATCTTCAGGGATATTATGTGGCTTATACATGCACACAGAAACCAGCCCACACAAAACACGGTCCAGGAAAATGCTGAACATTTAGACTCGCATCAACATCCATCTTTCCAAATGTTTCCCCACATAAACGCACGCGCACACACACACACACACACACACACACGCCCATGTTTTTCAGAATTGGTCTGTTACATAGCTGAGAGGTCATCCAAACACAGTCCTCAGAGGCACTCAGCTTCGCTCCCAGAGAACAGCAGTAAATCCTGTCCCTGAAGTGGTGAGGTGGGAGGGTAGCTCTGGTTTGGAGAGACCGACCAAGCAAGTTGCATCAGACATTTGGGTTTTATAAAAAAAAAAAAAAAAAAAAAGTGTTTTGTATTATAAGGTGTACGCTGCTGTCCTCCATGTTGCACTGATGACTGCTCTGCTGTGTTGTTTTTCACTGAGCCTTTATGGCTCTCTGTCAATCTGCGGGCCTCATCTGTTGATAAGATGTAAGCTCTCCAAATCACATCTCATGATTCCCATTAGGCGGGAACTCACAGTACTCTAAAGCCCAGTGGTTTGTTGTTGTCAAAATGTTAACTGTTATTGCACATGGAAGTGCAAGTCTGAAAGAAAAACTTGCCTAAGCTCCCTCGAATACTTGTTACTGTATGAAATTGTTTTGCTACACAGAAAAAAAAACTTCATTCAGCAGAGAACTGTGGGTATCTAGCAGCAACTTGCAGCAGCACTTCATGACATTTTCTGTGTGCTTACAGTCCTCTGAGACTTCTTACCTGTTTGTGTTGTAATCAGTGTAACCAAAACGCTAATCTCGGATACACATTGGCAAGTAGAAACATCACACTGCGGCCATTGTTTTGGTTGCAGACACAAACCCTGTCCAGAGGTCGTATCAACTCTCTGACAGCAATGTTTGCATCCTTGATGTTTTCATTGGGTAACATTGTTCTTTTCTCCACTTGCAGCCATCTCGCTTCTACTGGACAAGTGCCCAATGGTAGGTTTGACACACAGAAAAATGTGTGAACAAAGTATCACAGGTCAGATCTGCTGAAATTCTTGAGCAAGTTGTTCTGGTCTCCACAAGATGTGTGAAGTCCGATGACACTGAACAACAGCTGCATTAATAAACTTTAAGTAGCACTTGAAACTAACAATATGCTTCACAATCAGACATCCTCACATGAGAAGCAGCACCTCTCCAGCCTCTAATTTCCACACTGAGAAAGTCCTGTAAACGCAGACTCAGGCAGGGTATTTTGTTAATGTGCAGCGCCCTCTTCTGTCCAAAAGTGCTGCAGGCGTCCTGTCTCTCCTCTATACATTTCGGTCTGCTGGAGGCCAGTTAGATACATCCAAACACAAATGTTTTGGCTTGGTGTTGGGTGGGGGGGTGGTGTTGTTGAAAAGAATGTGAAAAGGAAAAATAGGACAGAAAAGAGGGCGACATGTTAGAACACACTGAGAGCTCATTTCTTTCCTAGTTTGGTAAACATTAAGGCCCACAGAGCACACCCACATTATGTTTGCTGATAAGAAACATGCAGAGCTGGCCTGTGAGGTTCATCACATGTCAGATCTCAACTGTGTCAACACTGCTGTGCTGTTGAATGACAGGAAGACATTATCGACTCAGTCCCGAGGCCACAGTAAACGCACGCTTTATTTACGACTAAACGACTACAGCCTGCCTTGCCCTCTTTAGGGCGCAGCAGGTGTGTCATTAATTATGCCCTTTGGTTTATTTATTATCAGGCATTTACACCTCACATGTTCGACTGGCCTTACTGTGGCCTCCAGGAGAGGTTACAGATAATTAGGTGATTGTAATAAGCCTCCTTGATTGGCTGTACAGCCAGACTCCCTGCTCAGTACCAACAGCTTTAAGCCTCTCGTGTCCCACAAACTCAGCACCTTTATTAGAACATGTCATACAGTTTTTCTATGATTTCCTGACAACGACATGATTGTAAAAAGAAGCATTGTATTACATTGTTATATGCTTGCTTCACAGTCAAAACATACAAAATAGAACAACCTGAGAAAAGGCCTAGTTGAACGTCTGCTGCTGCGGTGAGTGTTTAACATATTAACAGCTCTAACTGGGTCTCTGTCTGTTCTCCCAGACTGCTGCGTGCTCTCCCTGGTGACTGTTGGCCTCTTCAGGAAGTACATCTCCTTCCTGGAGCTCCCCCTCAGCTGGCTGCTGCCCTCATGTCTCCGCTGTTTTATAGGCTCACGGGGCTACAGGCGAGCCAAAGTAAGCCTCGAAATAGACACTTTGTTGGCAAAGACACGTCACATAGAAGGAGCACGTGTTTTTAGCACTTTCTAACAGTCTCATCATGCTAATATTATGAAAAGAAGTTGATACATTTACACTTAACATCAGATTTTGAGCATTAGTATTAGTATTAGTTATATAACCTCTCAAACAGCCCTTTTTCTTTTCAGGAGGCCATGTTTTGCCATCGCACTCAACTCCTGTGGTTTCGTTACCTCTACATCTTCTTTTCTCGGTACATGTTCGTAAACACATTCCAAATGATCCCACAAGGCCCAAAGAACTTGAAGATTTATTAAGTTTATCTTGTCCAGATGCACTGTTTGTTACTGCGTTCGGTTTTCTCGCTGCCTAACTGCTCGAATTACTGTGATAGGAGTGAATTTAGTAGCTGTTTATGATGAGCTGTTTTGCTCACAATGAAAGATTTCTTCGACACTGTATCAGCTAAAGTAGCTTGAATGTTTTCTGTATGCACTTTCCTTACATAAAGCTGACATTAACTTTGAAATGACAACAACAGGAACGCCTTTTTTCTACAGAAACATCTTTTATTGTTTTCAGTCATTACACTGTATGAAAACACTACAGTTGGAATTTTTATCTTATAGTTACAAAGATTGTTTAAAATCCTGTGCAGTATTTCTGTTATACTGCTGATTAAAGTTTGATTCTTGTATCACAGTGGTTAGTTTTCATTTACTTTCTGCAGGTTTAGACATGTCTCTGATGCTCTTGTGAGCTTGCATGCTTTCTTCCCACTTCTCCCCACAAAACTTCTCCACCGTGACACAGCGGACCGTACCTGGATCCAAACAGTGCGGAGCGACACCTGGGGGGGGGGGACGACAGCAACAAAGGACAGCTCGTTGATTTGCATACGAACAAAACAGCTCATTGTATCCAACACTTTTCACACAGAGGTTCAGTAATGCAAAATTTTAGGTTTAAAGGCTGTTTTCCTGATGTCACTGTTATCCAACATGGACTATTTTTCTGTTTCTGTGAACTTAACAGTTCTGTTTTCTACAACTCTAAGGCATCAAAGAGCAGAGGGGGTTGGTTAGTTTGGGGTAAACAGCAGGATGATGAAATAAGTTTACAACACATGACTGGTGTGACTCAGCAGTTACCATATCCATCCGGGTTGGAGCGAGGAGTGTAGAAACTCTGAACTCCACAGGTCTTACAGAAGGTGTGTTTAGCAACGTGAGTGTTAAACGTGTATGTGGTCAGATTATCTGACCCCTGCAAAGAAAACAAAACCATTATTCACTCTTTTTTTTGTGTGTGTGTGTTTTTTTAGATTATATTGTGTTTTGAGTACTACCTGTAAGAGTGTGAAGAGATTTTTGGGAACAATGAAATGGTGGTTTTGTTTCTTTGTGCAGATGCTGCAGCTGGAAAAAGAGGTATAAATTAGTTGTATTATATTGATTTGATTAAAAAACTGTTGTTCCAAACTTAAATGTATCTTCGGGCAGGAGGCTACCATTGAATTTTAGATTTATATGTCTTATATTTATTGTTTTAAGATAGAAGAAACAAGAAGATGTAATGTAATATCCGTACTTGCATTCAAAAACATGGAGGTCTGGTGAACTCCAGACTTCAAATCTAACAGCTCCACAGTGGCAGCCGCCTGTATGTTTCACAAGCTCCATTCTGTGGGTTAAAAGGACATGACAAGCCAACACAATCAATACATATGTTCACATTTGAGTACTCGGAGATGTGAAGCCTTACTTCAGTTTCTTTGATGTCAACAAGAACAGGAACAGGGATGAATTTACTCAACTCATCTCAAATGATGTTCTGCTAAAACCGGTGTGACGTATTTGTTTGCGAAATCTGTTGACGTGGAACTGAACGTCCAACCCTAAACACTTCCAGTCAGGCTGCCAAAGAAAACACAATGACCCCTGGCAGGCAAAGTCCACTGCTGATAAGAGTTTCATTTACATTAAAAGCCTCTCGGCTACTTACACCCCTGACCCATTAAGAGCAATTGATCTGCTTGATTGTCAATTCAAAAGTACCTCTAAGAAAAGCCACATTTGTTGTCCTGAGCCATAGATGCTCTTATTTCATGTGATAATACTGTCAAGAGTCCCACAGTGCAGTCCTTACTTGAAAGATTGTTTTTTCCTGGAACACTCTGAGTCAGTCCATAATTATTTCAAGCGCAAAAGGGCCGGGCAAAGTACTGCAGACTTGCACAAACACATTCCTCAGAGGTGGAACTAGTTCAGCCAGACAGCCAGCTCTTGTGTTGGAAAGCAGTGGCACGGTGCATCACGGGTTGGGTGTCATATGACAGGGTGCTGGAGGGGTGGGGAAAGGAAATTTAGTGACCCAAATACATAAATTAGGACTATCCCAGCTGTATCATATCTATGACCCATAAATAGAACCCCAGTAGACTCCTGTGAGTTTATGCTATTTGATTTAATTTAGTTTACAGTCGATTATAACTGGTGGGAGCTAAAAGAAGGGACTTAGATCACCAGTTGGTATAAGTTATACATAAATCTGCAGCGTTTTGTGACCTCTGACCTACATCTCAGTATGTTTAATCAGCTGGGTCACCACAAAAACTCTACCCCCTACTGAAAATATGCTCAACTGTCCACAGAATCAGTGTTTAACTTGTGGGAGTTTAACATTAATACCTGGGCGTTGACATAATGCCTTAGACTTATGCTCATGGAACAAAACTAAACCCTTCCTTGTGACTGATGACGATACTCACCATTACGCCTTCGCTCAAGACAGAAAAACAAACATTGTAATTTATCCTATGAACTGGTTATTCAGCTTGTATAATCATAGATGTTGAGAGGCTTGTACATTGTACAGTATGTCCACCACGAAGAGCTGAATTAAGACAAATATCTAACATCTTCACTGTCATTTGAACATCTATTTCCAGATTAAAACAAGCCCGAACGACATCTGGCAGACTACTTTTGAAAAGTTGTCAAAATAAGAAACAGTATCTCTCTAGGCCATCCAAATATGATCTCTCTGGGATTCAAACATCACTAAGTGCGTTAAGGTCATGACTGTACATGCTGTACTCATGACTGCACTGTGCGCCTGCCAGTTAACCAGTATCAGCAAATTCTGCGTATCAAATTAGATATTTTGCAGTGATGTTCTGGCTGGCTACAAAACATGAATGTATTCTTTATTTAGATGGTCTGTATAATGAGAAGAGCCGGTGTGGATATGCATTGCGAATGAATGAAATAAGGTGGGTAAATTAGGTCAGTTAGCAGTGCTCGACCGAAATACTTTAGACCCTGCTGTCACAACAGCTGGTAGCACATGTTTACCAAGCACGTTTCCATCTGTTAACAGTCACGTTTGATTGAATTCATGTCTGGACACGTCCCTGCTGCGTGCCACATGAATGCAAAGTCATTCAGACTTTATGCGCTCCTCCTAGGTATGATATTCTATATTGTATCGAAGATGGGTCGAAGGTCGGTTATACAAAGGCTACACTATCATAACCTAGAATTACACAAGATTCCTAGTCTTATGTCTTAAACTTATTTATATGTTGTATAATTCTTGAATAAACCTGTGTTATGATCCCAAAAACTGAAACGCAATGTAGTCATCGAACATCACTTACTGTAACACGGCAACCAATCGCTGCTCAAACAAACAACCGTGCGGGCCAATCAGAGGCTCGGGGAAGATCCCTGTTGCTATGATGGTTCTAGCAAATTCTGGAGGCAGTGTGGTTGGTGTTAGATATCATTCCGCCGCGGATATGTCGAAACTGTCATTTTCACGCATATTATTGTTGATTTAACACTCGCAGTTATTAGAAAACGTACTATGTAAGGCCAAAAATGAACACCGCGAAAAAAAGGCGAAACTATATTGAATTGGCTCCCTTTTGGATTAGTGGGAACTACTTTCAATGCGGATTGATATCGGCAGATGACGTATGCAGCCTGGGGTGTATATATATTACAGTCTCGCCCACACTGCAGTTAGTATTTTTCAGTGAAGATCCAGTAGAAACTATTCAACGTCAGTGTACGCAATATTTACTGCGTCTGAACAAAGTAAGTACCTTTTCATCTTCTTTAATGTTATATTAGCGTTATATGTCGATGGTTATACAGAGGACGCTTTCAGTTTGTTTGGTGAGCCATTGTTTTACAGCTTGATGTTGGCCTAAGAGAGTTGTAGCAAATGTTAACCGACCTATCCGCCTCAAATTGAGGTTAAAAATTGTTTAGGTCTGTGTTTTGAGCGTTATATGGTTTATTCAACGAGTTTGAACGTCGATCGTTTCGTCTTCGGATTCGACGAAACCGAAAGGCAGCAGTGGATAGGGTAATGTTAGCATTATAGCAATGACTCAACACTTCCAGTATCCTCCATTAGCGTCAGCTGAACAAAAGGAAGGTCAAAATGATCTCAAAATGGCGCTCGGATTGAAATGGCTGCGGATCTACCGACAATTGAAAGCTTTACATTTATATCCTTATTTTGTAATGTGTGTGTATAAACTACTTTAAGCTTTACAGACGATAACCTAAACTGAGTTTCCATTAATGAATTTTTAATAACAATTGTGAGCATATTCTAACTGTATTCAAATAGTCTAATCTGTTTTAATATATTAATAAAGTCCTGCATCTCAATTCTACATAGGTTTAAACATGCAGATTTTTGTCAAGACCCTCACTGGCAAGACCATCACCCTTGAGGTCGAGCCCAGCGACACCATTGAGAATGTGAAGGCTAAAATTCAGGACAAGGAAGGCATTCCCCCTGACCAGCAGAGGCTGATCTTTGCCGGCAAGCAGCTGGAAGATGGCCGCACCCTCTCTGACTACAACATCCAGAAGGAGTCCACCCTCCATCTTGTCCTGCGTCTGAGGGGCGGTATGCAGATCTTCGTCAAGACCCTCACTGGCAAGACCATCACCCTGGAGGTTGAGCCCAGCGACACTATTGAAAATGTTAAGGCCAAGATCCAGGACAAGGAAGGCATTCCCCCTGACCAGCAGAGGCTGATCTTTGCCGGCAAGCAGCTGGAAGATGGCCGCACCCTCTCCGACTACAACATCCAGAAGGAGTCCACCCTCCATCTTGTCCTGCGTCTGAGGGGCGGTATGCAGATCTTCGTCAAGACCCTCACCGGCAAGACCATCACCCTGGAGGTCGAGCCCAGCGACACCATTGAGAACGTCAAGGCTAAGATCCAGGATAAGGAAGGCATTCCCCCCGACCAGCAGAGGCTGATCTTTGCCGGCAAGCAGCTGGAAGATGGCCGCACCCTCTCCGACTACAATATCCAGAAGGAGTCCACCCTCCATCTTGTGCTGCGTCTGAGGGGCGGTATGCAGATCTTCGTCAAGACCCTCACTGGCAAGACCATCACCCTGGAGGTTGAGCCCAGCGACACTATTGAAAATGTCAAGGCCAAGATCCAGGACAAGGAAGGCATTCCCCCTGACCAGCAGAGGCTGATCTTTGCCGGCAAGCAGCTGGAAGATGGCCGCACCCTCTCCGACTACAACATCCAGAAGGAGTCCACCCTCCACCTTGTCCTGCGTCTGAGGGGCGGTATGCAGATCTTTGTCAAGACCCTCACTGGCAAGACCATCACCCTTGAGGTCGAGCCCAGCGACACCATTGAGAACGTCAAGGCTAAGATCCAGGATAAGGAAGGCATTCCCCCTGACCAGCAGAGGCTGATCTTTGCTGGCAAGCAGCTGGAAGATGGCCGCACCCTCTCCGACTACAATATCCAGAAGGAGTCCACCCTCCACCTTGTCCTGCGTCTGAGGGGCGGTATGCAGATCTTTGTCAAGACCCTGACCGGCAAGACCATCACCCTGGAGGTCGAGCCCAGCGACACCATTGAGAACGTCAAGGCCAAGATCCAGGATAAGGAAGGCATTCCCCCTGACCAGCAGAGGCTGATCTTTGCCGGCAAGCAGCTGGAAGATGGCCGCACCCTCTCCGACTACAATATCCAGAAGGAGTCCACCCTCCATCTTGTCCTGCGTCTGAGGGGCGGTATGCAGATCTTTGTCAAGACCCTCACCGGCAAGACCATCACCTTGGAGGTCGAGCCCAGCGACACCATTGAGAACGTCAAGGCTAAGATCCAGGATAAGGAAGGCATCCCCCCTGACCAGCAGAGGCTGATCTTTGCCGGCAAGCAGCTAGAAGATGGCCGCACCCTCTCCGACTACAATATCCAGAAGGAGTCCACCCTCCATCTTGTGCTGCGTCTGAGGGGCGGTATGCAGATCTTTGTCAAGACCCTGACCGGCAAGACCATCACCCTTGAGGTTGAGCCAAGTGACACTATTGAGAATGTCAAGGCCAAGATCCAGGATAAGGAAGGCATTCCCCCTGACCAGCAGAGGCTGATCTTTGCTGGCAAGCAACTGGAAGATGGCCGTACCCTCTCCGACTACAACATCCAGAAGGAGTCCACCCTCCATCTTGTCCTGCGTCTGAGGGGCGGTCAATAAATGATTCCATGTTCTCCAGATTAAGCTTCTTTCGCTCAACTTAATGTGCTATGTATGACATGCTATAAACATGCTGTATTAAAGCTGTTATTAGTAAATTGTTGACCTTCAAGTGACCAAAAGTTTAATGCACATCACATAAATAAAGATTTAAACTTAACTTTCTGGTGTTGTACATTCATTGTGCAGATCTAGGTCTATTAGTATCTACAGTACAAAAGCTAAAGTCCAAACTACACCATAATAAGGTGACAAAAGCTGAGTTTTAACATAGATTTCTCTGTAGTAGAACTCTTTCTCTTATGACTTCCTTTTAATGAATGCTACTTAAAACTAATACAGTAGATATTAAACTTGCATATGCACATAAAGCAAATCATAACTTGGATAATGTTAAAAGCTGCAAAATTGTATAAATTCTAAAGTTAGTTGTAATACAAATCCTAAATGAACGCAACTTTATTTCTCAAACCAATCTGATTGTATAAATCATTTTGGCTATCAAAGTCGCATATTTAATCTGAAATTAAGTGTAAATTTGTCAGCAAATTACAGTCTAGAGATCTCCAGCGTCTAACCCACCCCAACTGTGTAATTTCACTTCTGTACCCTCAAACATAAAGCATAGGAAGGTAACCAAACAAGCATCTTCATCTCCACATTGATAATAAACGAGCTGTATTGTAGTATGGTGGCCAAAACCAGCGCATTTTGATATGATGCATGTAAGTAGGTTTGTATCAATAAGTTAAAGATATAACTGAGCAGCAACACCATGAATGAGCTGCCATGTTCTTGCAGAAGGCCCATAAAACTGGAGGTCAGTCTGCAGAACTCTTGGAAAGGTAGAAAGGATTTCTATTCATGTGGACACAGCGCCATCTATTGACAACCTAGAAGTTGACGTGTCACATAGAGAATATATGAGGAGGTAATGGCAACTCAGAAGAGATCATTTTAACCAAGGAGTATAAAAATGGGGTTTGAGAAGGAAAAAGTAGACAGACTAATTGGTATAAATGTCACTGGTTTGATCTTGGCACAGAAAAACTATAGGACAAAGACATTCCTTTACTAAGATGGAAACTGTTTTTAGCATAAAGAAATGTCCTTTGTCCTAATCTAGAACAGTTGACAGTGTGTGCTTGAGTGTTCCACAACAGACAAGGAACAGTATTTTTAAGTGATAAAGTGATAAACTGCACATTCATTTCAGCTTTTAGTACAAACATACTGTCAGTTGCCTCATGTCCTGGGCGTCAGGAGGCAGAAAGGAGCCCAATGTCTCTCCCCAAGCTGAGGCATAAAACACATTATGTATTAAACGTCAGGAAAACATCAAGTAGATATATTCATACATAGAAATGAGGTGAATGTGTGGATAGTCAGATAAAAATCCTACCCAAGTCATAAGAATACCTACATTTGAACCCACAAGAAAGACTAAGTTTAGGAATCAAACTACAGTCTCCAGTGGGGAAAGTACTGTGGATTATGGATATCATGAGGATTGTACTGTGGTATTTACCGTCTAATCCTGAACCAAACTGGCTCAGCACTGGCATCTGGATAATCAGGTGTGAGCTGTTTATCCTGCCAAAGGCATTCATCTCATAGCTCTACTGACACAATCTGCTTTCATTCTGTGCATCAGGATCAGGAGAATGTATGACATGAAAGACTATTTATTAAATTCTGACAACATGCATCATATACAGAATATTTCACAGAGCAGCTATAACAGAAAATAGTCCAAAAAAGCAAAGGAAAATCTAGTATATTGTGTAGGCCCGTCCTCTTGACCTGTTTAGCTCTTACCCTCATAGTTTTTTAACTGCCTCATACATCATTCTGTTTTGTTCAGTCATAAACAGACACAAGGTCTCATGGTCTATTCATCTTCACATGTTACTAGTGTCTTAACCACATGACTACATATCAGTCATGTGTCAAGCAGTTAAGACAATTGTGTCTTTGTGTGCTTTATTATCATGAATAACTGTTGTGAAAGCAACTTTCAGGTTTATTATTTATCATGTGTACATTAACACAGGGTATAGAGTACAATGAAATAGGTCAACTCAGCATAAGAACACTAGTTGCGGCACTACACATAGAGAGAGAGAGAGATGTGTGTGTGTGTGTGTGTGTGTGTGTGTGTACTGTCTGAAGTATGTATAAGTGGTACAAATGTGAAAAGGTTGTATCAAAGTATATACCGTATAAATAGATATGAATGTACTATATAAATAGCATATAGTAACATTATTTAAAATATATTAAAAAGTTTTAAAAACTGTGTAACAAATCTGTATAGTTTTAATTAAACAGTTAGTTAAAGTTAAATATCTCATTGTTTACCTACATTAACGGCAGCAATCATTCCATTTTCTTCCGCCAATTCAAACAATTATTGTTTATTTTATCAGCAAACTGGATTATTGTTCTTGTAGTTTTGTGTGTATAATCTAGATAAATCAAAACCAAATTTATAATCAGTTAAACGTTTAAACCATTAACGGTTTAAAACTATATATAGGCCATGCTAGATGTGGGGGACTATTTTGAAGTGCGGATGAATACAGCTGGGTGACGTGTCTCCAGTATAAATTAGCCCGGCGTCGCCCTGGCAACTGTACAGTCAGTCAAGAGGGAGGTGTTGTTCGGGGAAGCCGGTAAAGCAACTGAAAAACTAACCGTAAGTACAATTATTCGTTCAAAAAGTATCGCTAATAATATTTATAGTTATCTGCTGTTGTTCTTTTATTAATTTACAGCTTCCATTTTTTTACCACTGTCGTCCTTTTTTTTTTTAAAATATCTAACTGCTTCGTAAACAAACGACTGTAAAAGCTAACGTTAGCCAGCCAGCATCCTCAACATAACGTTTATTAAATTAACGCCTAACCTGAACTAGTTAACCCACGTTACAAGTACAGTGTAACTTATATCCATTAAGTCAGATTGAACAATAGCCATCATAGACGTTTTTTCACGTTAACAATGGGTACAACATTTCTAGCTGTATCGTCCATTAGCGGGTAACCTGAACAAAACGAAGGCAAACAACAATAGCTTATTTTAAAATGGCGCTGGTGCTCGAATCGCCGGCTTCCTACCAGTATGTTCATGTGATACAGCAGGAGTTAGCTCACATTTATCACCTGTGGTAAGATAAAAATGATATGAAATGACTAAAATAATGCTTTTAACAATGTTATAATTTAGATGTAAGATGTCATAAAGGCGGTATTTAATGGTGAGACCTTCTTGGTTTATCTGTAGAACATACACAATTAGTATTAGTAACGGTGATTTATCTTTTTTTAACAGGTGCAAACATGCAGATCTTTGTGAAGACCCTCACCGGCAAGACCATCACCCTTGAGGTCGAGCCCAGTGACACCATTGAGAACGTGAAAGCTAAAATCCAGGACAAGGAAGGCATTCCCCCCGACCAGCAGAGGCTGATCTTTGCCGGCAAACAGCTTGAAGATGGCCGCACCCTCTCCGACTACAATATCCAGAAGGAATCCACCCTCCACCTTGTCCTGCGTCTGAGGGGCGGTATGCAGATCTTCGTCAAGACCCTCACCGGCAAGACCATCACCCTGGAGGTTGAGCCCAGCGACACCATTGAGAACGTCAAGGCCAAGATCCAGGATAAGGAAGGCATTCCCCCCGACCAGCAGAGGCTGATCTTTGCCGGCAAGCAGCTGGAAGATGGCCGCACCCTCTCCGACTACAACATCCAGAAGGAGTCCACCCTCCACCTTGTCCTGCGTCTGAGGGGCGGTATGCAGATCTTTGTCAAGACCCTCACCGGCAAGACCATCACCCTGGAGGTTGAGCCCAGCGACACCATTGAGAACGTCAAGGCCAAGATCCAGGATAAGGAAGGCATTCCCCCCGACCAGCAGAGGCTGATCTTTGCTGGCAAGCAGCTGGAAGATGGCCGCACCCTCTCCGACTATAACATCCAGAAGGAGTCCACCCTCCACCTTGTCCTGCGTCTGAGGGGCGGTCAATAAATGGTTCCATGTTTTTTACCTGACAACTTAACCCAATAAAAGCTGAGATGAAATGATATGGTGTTTTGCATATTTGTCTTGACTATGAATGTAAGATCAGATGAGTTTTCAAATCTTAAATTCCATTTACAATTACATGTGTATTCATTTTGTTTTATTTCAGTGGGTAAGGTCCTGTTCAATTTTTTTTTTTTTTTTTAAAGGGGGCTATTTTATTTCATATAATGTTTAAATTGAATAAATAAAATTAGGATGTTCATAGTCAAATCATAAAGGTATGATCAAGTTCTTCTTAAATAGTCAGTTCTTAAATGTTTTGAAGAGAACTAGGTGAAGGTTAACCCCAGCTACCTGGACTCGTAGTTGAAAAGCTTCATAGCATTAGGTCAAACTCCAAATGTCACTGTATTCATAGGTGTTGAGTGAAATGTCACATGGAACCAGTAGAGGTCACCAGCTTACTTGTAGATGTCCCACCCTCCGTATCCATGAAGTTACACTGTGCAAACCTATGGTTAAAAGTGAGAGTGCCTGTTTGTTTTGTTGGTTTTGAAATCAACAAAACAAACAAACTCCCAAAGCAGATGCTTTACAGATATCTAGAGCTGTGTTGGTGATGATTTTGCAACTAAAACAATCAAGTGAAAGAATTGTGTTGTACCCGAAGAATCACACATTTACATTACTGATTCACCATGAACCAAAGGTCTAGACTGAGCCACGGTCAGCTGCCTCACATATTAGTTGCAACACCAAAGTACCTCAACTCAGATGAATCCTTCAGTAAAACAAGGCCAACACATGATGTATCAGTTTATTGCAGTAATAGTCAACTGTACAATGGAAGTCAAAGTGGAATGAGGAAGATGGTGCAGATAGGTGAGTTTTCAGTATCATTAGAGAGACAGCGGAAAGAAGGATGAGTGTAATCCCAATGTGGAGATTAGGCTGTTAGAGAAAAACAATACCAAGTGTGCTGTTTTATATGCATAATGTGCGTCTCACTCACTTTAAAGGTCAGTTTAGAGGTCTTGAGTATTACTGCAAATGTGATTAAGTTGTATAAAACCTTTTGTGGTTCAAGAAGGAGCTGAAGTCTGATTAATTCAGTGTTGGTTGGTTTCTGAAGGCTACAAGAAAGAAGAAATAAGCAGCTGACCAGATCTGATACTGGAAACACGTCAACAGCATAGACAGTATAAAACATGGATGTCGTATCCGTGACATCACCCACAGGTTTCTGAAGAGCCATTGTGAAGCTCAGAGGGTGGTGGCTCTGGCCACTGCCATCTTGGCAGTCCTGACCTGAAGGCTAATCTAAATAGGGGCAAAGATGAGGATCATCAGTGGACCTGAGACAGGCTTCATGAGCCATCTGTAATGGCACCTACCTGTCACTCAAAGCAACCACACTGTTAATTCTGCAGTAAATTAGCTATAGATACCAAAACTGTTCTTTGTACCAGGCTGTAAACATGTTTTTTTCTCTGCTGTGAAGTTGGACATTTTAACATAGGGGCTTATGGAGACTGACTCATTCTGTAGCCAGCCTCAAGTGGCCGTTTGAGGAACTGCAGTTGCGTTCACTTCACAGCCACGGAGTTTCCGCTTACTTTACAGCCTGGTACAAAAAACAGTTTTGGTCTGTATAGCTAATTTCCCCATTCATGACAACTGTACTGATGGTGAATTTTTATAGCTGTTTACCTGTTCAAATTATATTAAGGCTTAAAGTTATGCAGAATTAAGAGTGTGGACTACCTCAACTCCATCCATCCTATAAATATATATTTGAGGGGGACATGCCTAACTTCACCCACCCCCTTTTGCACGCCATTGCTTACACTGCTTAATACAGGCTCACTATAAATCAATGTGAATTTACACACACACTCACAGGAGTACATTATCATACTCTGAGGCTCCCATATACACAAATTTGCTATCAAAGCAAACACAATATTAAGGTGTCCTCCAGCTGTCAGTCAGAACAGACGGTGTCGGTGGTTTGCAGCCCCTCTCTCAATGGGTTTGCCCGCTGCATGACAAGTGAAGCAGTTGTAAACAGTATATATCAGCTGGGAGCCTGCGAGCTGCTGTCTCACTCGGGTTCACCGTGCGGGAGGAGGAATGGCAGGCTGGGGGGGCTTCTTCTTTTCTCTCCTCAACTACAAGACGGAGAAATATGTCATCGCCGAAAACAGGAAAATCGGAATATTATTCAGACTGTATCAGCTCGCCGTGCTGGGATACATAATCGGGTGAGTTGCAGCAAATCCACACGGACAATGAAGCAACCTTTTAGAAAGTGATTCACAAAGTTAAAAATAGCTGAGCTTGTCAAAGTGTTTGTTAAAGTGGCAGCGACACAGACTTTGTTTGTTTGTTTGTTTGTTTGTTTGTTTGTTGTGTGTGTGTGTGTGTGTGTGTGTGAATTAATGTTCATTAATGTGTCAAATTGCTGTAGAGGCAGGAAGTTCTGCTGTCCCGGCCACCCTCACTGTGTGATGTCACTCTGATGTATGTAAGAGAAATCATGAAAGCTGAGCAGGTGACTGGGACAGCACAGTGAGGGTTAATAGTATCTGGGTTGACCTTTACAACTGTTTGTGGAAGTTATTTCCAACTGTAAGATGACATGTTTGGTGGCTGCAGAGTGCTTATAAAATCATATTTGGCTCCAAGGCATGCACTGTGGCTTAAGGAGGGTCCTCATGTTCATATGCACTGACTATTTTATTGTGCATTTTATTTAATAATCATAATAATAACTTTATTTATATCGCACCTTTAAAAACAAAGTTTGACAGAGGAGCACAAACAGGATAGCCAGCCAAAACGACAACAGACGAAAAAACTCAGGTCAAACAAAGGCAAGACAAATATTATGATTTAAGAACACAAAAAAACATTTAAAAACACACAAAAAACATGACAATATAAAAAAATACAAGACAGTAAAGGCAGGTAAAGCAATTAGATAAACATATGAATTAACAAGACAACAATAAAAGATAAAAAACATACATACACCTCTTTTTTTCTCTGCTATGTAACCTGGAGTAAGACCAAGATGTGCCTTGAGGCTCCAGGACTATTGTGTGTAATGTAATGTTGTCTGTTGAAACCAGTAAAAAACCCAGGGGCTGGATTCTGAACTAGCTGGAGGCAAGATAGTGAATGCCAGAGAGGAGGGAGTTAGAGAAAGTGAGTGCATGAATGACTTTTTCCAGGTCAAAGTGTGAGAGGATAGAGTTTATTCTGCAGACGTGAAGGAGACAAGACTGGAGAACCTTTGTGATCTGTGGTTCAAAGCTTTGATTTGAATATCACACCATGGCCGTTCTGAATGGAGCTGATATGATTTCTGAAGATTTTGACTTGTTAAGTTGAAGGGAATTTTGTGCCATCCAACAGTTGAGATCAATAAGACAAGTCTAAAACAGCAGCTAGGCTTCTCGGGTCACCAGATCTCATGGTAGAGGTACTATATATCTGTGTGTCATCAGCGTAGCTATGTTGGCTGTTATGGCCAAGTGGAAGCATGTATCACCCTCAGATGCTGAAGATAGTTCAATATAGACCCAGTGGAGATGCATACAATATTCTATGATGTAGTGTAGGATATATTTACACATTAACATTACTCCTTTCATCTGCCACATGTTGGTGAACACGCTTAATGACAAGTTATAATGTGTGTGCTGTCAACCCGGACCGCACGGTCACAAATATCATACTGCTGCATCACAACCATATAGATTTAAAGAGTGAGGGTCTGAAGTCTGATGTTTGAATGTCTCAGGTGGGTGTTTGTGGTGAAGAAAGGTTACCAGGAGAGGGAAGAGGCCATCCAGACCTCAGTCATCACCAAGCTTAAAGGGGTTACACTGACCAACAGCTCCGAAACAGGGCTTCACCTGTGGAGCGCCGAGGACTACGTCATACCCCCGAATGTGAGTCTATCTATCTATCTATCTATCTATCTATCTATCTATCTATCTATCTATCTATCTATCTATCTATCTGTCTGTCTGTCTGTCTGTCTGTCTGTCTGTCTGTCTGTCTGTCTGTCTGTCTGTCTGTCTGTCTGTCTGTCTGTCTATCTATCTATCTATCTATCTATCTATCTATCTATCTATCTATCTATCTATCTATCTATCTAACAATCTAGACTTACGCTCCTGTCAAGAGAGATTATGAGGCTATTGGGTGTCTGTTTTAGTGGATATCATTAGCCTCAGCATCTGTCTCAACAGATTTAACAATATTGAACTCTTCAGGAGTGTAATCTGTTTAACCTTTTGCTTCTCGTTCTCACTGTCTGGATCTAATTTTATTTTGTAGGGCGAGCAGGTGTTCTTCATAGTAACAAATTATATAGAAACCCCCAATCAGAGGCTTGGGTTCTGTGCTGAGGTGAGTATATAGAAGAAGAGGAATCTCATTATTTATTATGTTTTCTTTCACACTAATATCTGCAATGGTTTAATTGATCTCACAGAGTTATAAGGTGCCAAATGGACGATGTCAAAGTGATGATGACTGCGTGGAGGGGGAGACTGTAATAGCTGGTCATGGTGAGGATCATTCATTATGTTTTTTAGAATGAACCTTTTATATCTATGGACACCATTTGGGACTCTACAGCAGCTCGCATGGACAAATTTAACACAGGCACTAGATCTTTCTCATTTAATCGCCACCCGAGGTTCTCCTTCACGCCAAGAAGGAGAGGGTGAGGCAATATGGTTGCAATCAGCAACTACACTGCACTACATACTGTTTAAATGACTCATTATCAAATGTATTATCATTGTCTTTATTGGTTTTATAACATAACAGCCCTGAATACAGCATACAAAAATATAAGCCCCTACATGCCCATGCTCCCTGTAGGTTCCACATCCAAAAGTCCACAAGACCACCCGTAAAGTTAAATTCTTTACTTTGAAGAAAAAAATGGTACAAACCAATATTCATTTCCACTTACAAAATAATGAAAGAATCGCACTAAGAACAAGATAATGCCTCCAAACTCCCTTCGCGTGGGACCATCAAAGGACAAAACAAGTTCTACAACATTACAAATATTACAAATGTAAATAAGATTTGCATATTTAAATTAGGCAAGATAGCAGCACTGCCAATTTACACAAGAAACT
Organism: Miichthys miiuy; assembly: GCA_036365135.1. Classification (NCBI taxonomy): domain Eukaryota; kingdom Metazoa; phylum Chordata; class Actinopteri; family Sciaenidae; genus Miichthys; species Miichthys miiuy. The sequence continues at coordinate 20,753,951 of CM071616.1, forward strand.
GAATAGCTTTGCCTTTGGCATTTTATTTTATTTTTACCAAACAAGTTGTTTTGTAAAAATGCCACCCAAGATTGGCAGTGGTGGGATTCAGATATCTCAACAGCACATCTGATGTGAGAAGGGACTGTGTAAAACCATTGGTTATTACAGTCTAATCATAAAAAAACATGATACCAAAAATAAAATGAAACGAAATACTAAAATTGAAAAACCTAAGAGAGGCATGATTTCCCCTATTCTGTATATGTATCATATACAATGCAATTATTTCTGAAATGCAAATTCAGTCTTATTATCATTACAGTGAACTGCTGATTAGCTGCAGTATAATATAACATATGGGAATGCTAAGTTATGAAGTATTAACATTCATGATGTGCACTTTAACACTGATGTAAAGTAAAACACACAATGTGAACTGTAACACAACAAACAGCCAGCCTTACAACTCTAATATATGAGTCCCTCACACACCAAACACATCCCTCTCATCCACAGCTCAGTAATTAAGAGTGTGTAACAGATAGAAATAGGCTAAGAAGTCAAATACAGTACTATAAAACATGTAGGTAAAAAATCATATAAAATATGAAATATACTAAAATAGAATATGGAAAATAGGTTTAAATCCTCTATATACTTTACAAGGTTGTGACAACTATATTCAAGTAGATAGATGGACATACTATATAAATCGGAAATACACTGTTGTCCATAAAGTTAGAATAAAATATTTTTACTTCTTCTCATGAAATGATTCTGACAATGTGATTTATTCTTGATAGATAAAGTGTATCTTCTCAAAACCTTATTGATCAATCTCTTTCAAACATGTCACAGTGAAAATTAAATCACAATTAACCTGAAGTGTATAAATAGGAATAAAAAGAGGAATGTGTCTGAAAACAAAATTATTCCAACATTGCTCTCTCCATTAGGAATCAAGACTGGCTTGTGTATGAACAGCACAGGGACCTGTGAGATTCACGCCTGGTGTCCTGTGGAATACAGCAAGAGACCCACGTGAGACGACCTTACTCTTTTGCAGAACTTTGGAAATTTGCCATTTAGTGCTACAACTCTTGACACTCTCACTCTGATCCCTCATAGGGACCGAGATATTTCACAGGTTCTATTTATTACTAATACAGCCTGTCAGCATCGCTTCTTTTTTATGTCTCTTTCATTTTCAGAGAGGCTTTACTAAGTGAAGCGGAAAACTTCACCATCTACATCAAGAATTTCATCAGGTTTCCAAAGTTTGAATTCTCCAAGTAAGTGGCTGTCGCTGTCAGTGGGGCTGATTGCTGCTGTGCCCTATGGTTTTAAGGCATCATGACATAGATCACAGAGTGAGCTAAGGGATATACGTGTTGCAATGGCTGCTTGAAATAACTTTAGGGTGCAGAGAGATTTCTATTTATACCCGCCTGTGCATTGCACCCAGTGAGACAGTGAAACAGTCATCTGAGACGTCCTTGACAGCAGGCCTTGCCCTGGACAGGTGTCAGATCAGACGGGGGCTAGCCCAGGGAGCTGCTGCCTTTCTCTGCGGTTGTCTGTTTAAAGTCCTGCAAGGAAAGCAAGGAGATGCCACAAGCCATGGATAATTCATCAGTCAGGATCTTGTTCTAATTACACAGCCATCTATTCAATATTTCCTCCTCAGTCTTGCTTTGTTTATGCTTAATGGGAATTGGCTGGTAACACAAATCCGTCCTAATGGGTGTTGCTTGGAATGGCTGGCAACACTACACGTCTTACAGTGTGGGACACATCCAGTTACACTGGAGTCAGAGGGTGTAATGCTGTTTGTTGATTGACATACACATATTGTATATACTGCTGTTGGTGTGTGGGGGAAAACTCTGGAGCGAAGAGTCGAAGACATTTCACTCAAAATTTAGTCAAGGTTGGAAATGAAGTGCTGTGCATCAGGACAAATTCTGCATATCGAAGCTCACAGTTCAGTCAGAAATAATGATATTAAGAGTTAGGAGCTTGTCAAAGGCACTGCAAGAGCTTACAGTGGTTAAGCAGTGTTTTTTTTATAGACATGTATTTATTGAGTTTTAACAGCTTACAAAATTACATTTTAATATATTTAACAAAGCATCTAACAGTCAAACTATAAAGGAATCCACTCCCCGCACCCCCAATATATATATTTAAATCCGTTTACTGCATTATTGAAAGGGTGGTTTATCACTGGATTTATTCACTCCTGTTTGTTCAGAAACATGATAAGAGGATTTTGTTTCATTCACTTTAAAGCCTGAAAATTTTCCGAATGTGTCAATTAAAAATTGAGTTATTTAGATCTGTTAGAAGTAAAAGGGTGTCATCAGCATACATTACATTGTGTTTCCAAACTTTCTGAGGATTCAGATGTATATAATATTTTATAGTAGATGGAAAAAGTATTAATTGTTAATATTGCTCCACTCTGAGTTTGAATTGCAGTAATTGCCCTGTCTGCATCCAATTTCTTTATTCGCCAGGCCAACAATCTCCCCGGTTTTTCACCTTGGTCATAATAACTCTGTTTGAGCAGGATTAAACTATTTTCTGCTTTCGATGTGGACAGTTCCTCATATTGGCCTTTAGGTAACGTTAATTCTTGTTTTGTTTTTGTCGAGACATCTAAAAAGGCCTCTCTTTCCAATTGTCTAATTTTGTGGTCAAGCTCATTCATTTTCCACTTGTTTGTTTTTGAACTGGTATAAGATATGATCATGCCTCTAATGTACGCCTTAAAGGCCTCCCATCTGACAATAGCAGAGGTCCCATCCATATTTGTATTAAAGAACGTCTCAATTTGTGCCTCTAAAAATTGCAGGAAATTCGATTCAGAAAGCCACCTGGGATGAAATCTCCACCTAGGAGTGCCTTTAATTACCCCCTGGGCTCTATATACAAGTGAAGTAGGCGAGTGGTCTGACAGTAGTATGCTGATATAGTTACATTCTATCACAGAGGGGAACATAGAGCTGGAAATCAGGAAATAATCTATACGCGAGTATGACTTAAAATGGGGAGAATAACAGGAGAATTCTAGTTTATCTGAGTTTAATCTCCTCCAAGGGTCACACAAGTTTAGATCATTTACATACTGTAACAGCTTCTTCCTACTTTGTATATGAGAGGAGTCCACCCCAGATGACCGGTCCAATTTAGGATCTAAAGTGCAGTTGAAATCACCTGCTACAGTATGAGAGCCTTCCAATATGAGAAGTTGACAGAATTCTGTCACTCTTACTTGGCAGATCAGATGTCTCCAAGTCTGTTTCCATCTATCTAGCACTTCATCTTTTAACTTCAGTGATAAATTCAACGATGCATGATGTTCAAAGTGAAAATAAAGCTGTGGCATGTGTTTCACATCTGCTGTATCGACCTCTTAGATCCAACGTCCTTGAAACCTCTGACGAAAACTACCTGAAAAGATGCTCCTTCGACAGAGAGGAACATCTGTACTGCCCCATCTTCCGCCTCGGGGATCTGGTCAGCTGGACTGGACATGACTTCCAGGAGATGGCACAGAAGGTAAAAAGTGTAATAATGTGCCATTTAAGACTGTGCGGGAGTGAGTTCAGCTCCGGGCTTCCTCACAGTCATTTGAATTATGGAAATCCGTTATAGCTGTTTGTGACTGCTGTAATGACTGCAGGAAAACACACTTGTACTGTGCTTGAACTCAAAAAACAATTACTTAATCATACCTATTACTGACAAGGACATGTGGCAGCTGTGTTGACGAGAATCAGAACTGAAGTGTCACTCTATGATGGGAGATCTCTTGAGATTATGAGGGTGGAAAAACTGTTGTGGGAAATAGAGGAGGACAAACTGGTTCTGCAGGTGACATGTTTTCCCTCTCCATGCTTCCAGTTGATATCTAATAATGCCATAAAATCAAGATTGGCTTTATAAGGTGATGGTCGGCTTGAACTGCTAAATGTCAAAATTCAACAAAGCAAAGCACAAAACAAGTGCACCCCTGTGCATCAGGGTAAAATACAGTACAGTTGTGTGTCAACAAACAACCACAGTCCAAAACAGGACCACAGCAGAGAGCTGCCATATAACACTAAAGTAAAGAGAAAAGTCCAACATGGATTTCTGCAGAATTATAAGCAGTGATATTAAACCACATAGAGCCATGATCAGAGGTCTGTATCCATTTATGTTGTCACATGTCACATAAACAATAGATTTCAGATAGTCCATGGGTTTCTTGCTTTATTGGAAATCACAGTGGTTGTAGCTACAACTATCCATTTCAAAAGGCCGCTAAGAGGCTGAGTAGGCTCCTACTTTGACGCGTTACAATCCAAAGCAACATCTACAGTCTCATTGTAAGTTTTGGCTCCTACAGTGGTTGTGCAGAAATACTGTGTACTCCACTGGGTGTGGAATTTCACCAGACAACCCTTTCACACCTTACTTTTGTTGTACTGGTTAGTGTGAGACAGTTTACAGCATTATCTTTGGCCCTTTTCACTGAGGACTTTTGACATGTCACAGTAGGAAAAACACAAGTGTAAATAATGAAATTAATGATGGTCAGTGCAGCGGTTTCAGTTTCCTGGTGTTGTTTATGGCTTACAGGAACATTTAAACAGAAAAGTCATAGCTAATGACTCCTGCTTCTCCTATTTTGACTATTCAAATTCTTCTCAGCCTGTCTGCCTGTCAGCCTGTCTGATGTGAAAATAGCCTACTGTTATTAGTTCATACAAGTTAGCCAGCATTTCCCAGCAAAGCTCCACCCACCTTCATCAGCCAGAAAACATGAAAACACCTGTGTGGATGTGCAAGGCCTGAATATGATGATGAGTAACAAGACATGAATGAGTTTAGAAATATTAGCAAACTGTTTGTTTTTGTCCTTCAGGGTGGGTCTGTCGGTATTCTCATCGAGTGGAACTGTGACCTGGATAAGGACTCTTCACAGTGTAATCCACACTACAGCTTCACCCGCTTGGACATGAACTTGAACAACTCTATCACATCAGGATACAACTTCAGGTGCGTCCTCTCAGGGAGTACATGTGTCAGTGTCCTGCCTTCATCCTGTTTTATATTTGTCTTTAACACCTCATCTGATTTTTCTCTTATAGATATACGAGGTATTACAAGGATCAAAACGGGGAGACCTATCGCACTTTGTATAAAGTGTATGGGATTCGCTTTGATATAATGATCAATGGCCAGGTACAGCACTGATATGAGCGGTTATTTTTAAAAGAAATACAGGATTCTGGTAATAGACGTGCTTTAAGTGCTTGTATTGTTTTGCAGGCTGGGAAATTCAATATTGTTCCCACAATAATTGCCATTGGTTCGGGTGTTGCTCTGCTGGGCGCAGTGAGTAATTTACTACAATATTATGTTGATATGTCAGTGAATGACTGGTTTGATTAGTGAGATTCCTTAACCACTAGAGGGTGATGAATGATCACAGCAGCAGCAGCAGCAGCAGCAGCAGTGCAGTTGACATAATTTTCTTTCTTCCAGGGAGCCTTTGCATGTGATATGATACTACTGTACATGATGAACACGAGCTCCTTCTACCGAGAGAAGAAGTTTGAAATCATCAACTTTAAGTATGACTGTTACACGAGCTGTCATGACAGATCTTTTTAAATCAATTTTCCAAACCTTGACATGATGTTGGCACATCTCTCATACTTCAGCAGGAAAGACCGGACCAAACCGAAGGATGGGAAGACGGGACACAGGGAAAGGAGATCCAAGAAACCAGGTGCAGACAAAGGGACTAGCAACTCCTCCAAGAAACCAGAAGAAGCTGAAGCTGCTCTGGAATCTTCTCCCAATGCAGAGGGCCAGCGGGGTCCCACCATTCCACGCAATACGGGACAGCGGTACTCTGCCATCCTCTCTACCCAAGGCGGAGAGCCAAAGCATCACATCGCTTTCTCTTCACTTAATTAAATATGCAGGCAGAGCAAGACAAATCACCCGCAGTGGGCTCAGTTACGTCGCAAGAGGTGGAACTAAAAGTTGGACTGATGTCTACTTCTCACCTATTGGCACAACTGCTGGCATGCCACTAGCCTGAGTGATGCTTGCCCTGACTGAAGATATGTTGGTCCAGAGAAATGTCGGATGCTGATATAAAAATACATGGAAAGGTGGTTTTCGTGGCTAGGTCAGAATCCAGAGGTGGGATGTGGGAGATTACAACAGGTCCATGAATTGATACACAAAAGTACTGTAATAATGCTGATGCAAATAGCAGAGTGATATTAAATTATTCATCCAAGACTGTAAGTGATTTACTAAATGTTTGCCAAATGCTGATTTACAAATGCACAGAATTAATAGTGTCTTTGTTTCATGTCATATAATCAATTAGCTTTTTTGGGCTGTTGATCAGTCTAATTAAGCAATTTGAGTATTTTTTGCGATTTCATGGAATATCACAGCAAAAACACTACTAGACATGACAGATTAGGTAAAATAAACATTGTACACTAATAAAGAAATCATTTCTGCTAAGTCAATCAGCAAAGAAAACATTTAAATTACATGTCAAGTCATGAGAAATTATTTTGTAAGCATGGATTCTGTACTTGGAAGCGATTGAAAACGTGTGAACGGTCTTAACTGTTTGTATTTAAGTTGAGTGCTTCGTGTCCCCTTGTTGTGACAAGCATTTGAGCGTACTGTTAACACACTGCTGTATGTTGAGTTGGCCATGCGATGGCTACAACACAATCTTATACACGACAGAATGTATTTGTGAAGCTGTGACGTCCCACTGAGTCTACTGCTGATTGTTCATGAATGGTGCAAGACGTTTCAGTGCATGTTTCCATTTACTGAATGGTCTTTATTGTTGGAAACAAATGTAACTTGTCGTGTTGATTTCATGTCAACAAGTGGCACTGCCTGACAGACAAACTGATTAATAATGTATACAAACAAGTTGTACAGAGGTATTTATTTTAATCAGAGGTGTTTAAACACAGTATTGTACATGAAATGTAATGGCAAGTGTGTACAACTGGTGTGTCTGTTTTGATCTATATTACACTACAGCCTACATTATCATAACTGCTTTTATCCTGGTCTGAGCACAGAGCAAGAGTTACAGGTTAAATAAGTTCATAGTCACTGTTAAGTGTGGAACAGGAAGGAGAAGATGTCATTTTATTTTGTGTACTATAATTATTGACACATCCTCCTTTTGATTAACAGTTTAAAATTGAAAAATCCCAAAATTCTTTCACTAAGGGCGTATCTACAAACAGCAGGACAGACAATATTATTGATTTACGTAGCATTAGAAAGGGTTAAATTCAGGGTTATTTGTGGCAGATCATTTTAGTACACATGCACCATCCCGTAGAGGAAAGTCCAGAACAAGACGTAAGTGAAAAGACCTCCGACGAGGCCCCCGGTGAAGAGCAGCCGTCTCGATTTAAAGCATTTGTTCCACCGCCGTCCGGCCTTGAGAATGAGCAACAGGGAGAGAAGGAACGCAGACAGGAAATAAAAAATAAAGCCATACAGTCCAGTCAGGCCCAGGATGCCGGCTGTTGCTCCGGACAGAGCTGATACGGAGGTGCGGCAGTAGTCCAGTACGGCGGCGTTGCCCCTCACAGCTACTTCACTGATGAACTGTGGTCCCTCACGCTTGGCTACAACTCCTGCCATCTTGGCTCTGGTCGGCAGGTACAGGTCACAGGTAGGTTCTGCTGTTTCAGGACAAATTCAGACATAGTTATACATACAAAATACAATTTGATTTTACTTTGTACATCACTACAACACAGATGCAAATATTGAACTTCTTCATCCACTACATTAATGTCAGAGCTATAGTATGTACAAAACCTATGAGATAATTATTTTATATAACCTATGAAAACGTGTAAGGGCCTATCTAGAGTTTGTGTTTGGTTTGTCCATTCTGGGCTACTTTAGAAACCTGGCAGACTCCATGGAAGACCTGCTCCCTCTGGAGATATAAAGGGCTCTTTCTAAAAAGGTCCATGTGCACAAGTGAAAACATCCTTACGACTAGTATAATCCATATTTACCCAACAAATTCTCCTAAATCTTACACACTGTACCTTTAAGTGAGATTATAAGGAGTATTAGTGTTTAATCAGCTACAAGTAAGAAATGCCATGAAGTTAATACATTAGAACAGTTCATTTCTAACTGTCCTTAGAGATTTAAGTATGCATTGTATCTGTTATACATTAACCAAGATGAGAAAAAACAGACAGATCTCCACACATTTATACTCCGATGTCAACATTTAATGCTTATCTCTCTAGATAGAGTGATAAATAGATAATAAGTGGACAATAACTGAACATCCCAATAGTAAATCATGACCGGCTGCTTGCACATTACTGTATCAATAATAATACTACAATGACAAAGCTGACAGGGGCCACTATGCTGCATAATCACTACATTTGTTTATAATATTGGTATTAATTTTGAACCTTTATTTGGCGTGTTAATGCTTATTCACCTACTAAGCAATGCCATCAAGTTGCTACACTAGAAAGCGGCTGTTACCGGCCTTACGGATTTAAGCAGATAATAATATAATATTATATAATAAAACCGGTCAGCCAAGACGAGAAAAAACTGACAGAAATCAGATCTCGACTCGTTTAAACCCCCGATGTCGATGCTAAGTCAGCTAACACCTATATTTAAAGCCTTGCTCTGGTGACACAAATAGACACATGAACGGACGAGAGTCCAGTCAGTAGAGCCTAAAAATAATCCAAATGTGATGCTGGTAGCTTGACTGCACATTAAACTTGTTTTATTTGATCATTCTCGTCACAAATCGGTGTTACCAGCCCCAGCCTAGCATCATTAGCCTAGCTCCCCTTGGCTACTTAGCGACGGTAACGGATGACAGATTCTCACCGGAAATAAACGCAGGGACTCGTTTGGCTCCTCACAGCTCGGTTACACGAACATAACCCGTCGAAGTGACTTCACAGATTTGGATGTTGGATTGTTTTTTTTAAAGGAATGTCAGCTCATATGGCACAAAAAAGGCACATTCATTCTCATCTGGATGACACTCCTGGACAAGAGTCGGCCATGCTCCTCCGCAGTGCATCACGGGAGGGAACGGCGGAGTTATTAGTGATCTGTCAGTCGCGAACGAGCCGGTTCAAAGAGCCGGTTCAAGTGTAATTTTTTACTTTGGAATATTTCAGTACAAAGAATGTATTGAATAATTTAAGTGATACATGTGTACACATACGAATCAAGACGGTGCTAAATTTGGCTGAATTAAAAAAGGTATAAGTGGTAAAATGAAGAGCCGTTTGGGAGCCGAAAGAGTCGACTCTTCTTGGTAAGCTGAGTCAAATGATCTGACTCCTAAAAGACCCTAACTTCCCATCACTAGGACTTATTAGCCAAAAGGAGCCGCCGATGTGGTGCGTTCATAGAACACTAAAGAGTAGGAAATTAGACAACTACCGTTATGTTCCGTCACGTTACGTACTATGGCAGCTAGTTTGTTTTATTTATGTATTTCTGTTTCCACACACGGGCCTAATTTAATAAATAAGTTTATGTATTTGTGTTTTTAATGCTTTAAAGCCCTTAAAGCCCTTATAGAAGTTAGTTTGTTTACATGCAGTTTAAAAGTTTCCGTTTTCCTATTTTACTGTAAAGCAGCAGTATGCTCTGTCATAACGATGGCGTACAGCTGAGAGGCAAAGTTCACCGAGTCTCCAGCCGTAATGTCTACTTATATCCTCGGTATAGACGTCGGAACCACTTCGGTAAAAGCCGTTTTATTAGAAACTGGCTCCAAAGCGGTGGCTGCGAGTCATGCATTGCCAACTTCGTCAGATATCATCGATAATAGCGAGATAAAGGTGAGTGTGTTCACGTGCCTTACACTGATGGGTTTGTCCCGTGTAACCTGGGTTACCTTTTCAATGCCACGCAGGCTAAGGAGCAGCACACCGGCCGGATCATAGACACTCTGAACCGGTGCATCAGCCTGCTGCCTGCGGACAAACTGAAGCATGTCAGCAGCATCGGGCTGTCCGGACAGATGCACGGAGTTTTATTCTGGAAAGCAAAAGGCGGTAAGACTACTACTACCTGTTTGCATGTATGCATGCTGTGTCCTTTCACAACACCAGTGGTAAATTATGTAACAACGGATGTGATGCATGAGTAGTCTGTGCAGAAAATGAACTGATTTCTGTTGCTATTGTAATAGGCGATGGCGTTATGTGGATAAACGTGCAAAAAGCTTGTGATTCCAGCCCCAATATGTGCATACATTTAAATAAAGAGGGCTCCAGTTCAGAGGCCCCATGACAGAGAGGTCTTCATATAAGAGCCCTAAGGCTAATGTTGTGGCCCCTACACATCCACAGTATGTACAGGCTCTTTAATATTATAGTGATCCATGGGAGGATCCCACATCACACTTCCAGATATGATGCTGCTGCTTCTTCTCATTATTATTATTATTATTATTATTATTGTTATTGTTGTTGCTGACTTGTTCAGGGTGTACACCTCTTGCCCAGTGCCAGCTAAGGATAGCGTCCAGCTCCTGATGATAACTGTGTTGCCCTCTGCTGGTTGCATTGAAAACCTGATATGAAAGTAGGTTTGTAGTCAGAAAATATATGCAACTGGGGTGTTTTTTGTTTCCACATAAAACCAGAACCACAAAGTCAGATATGACTGATTTTGTTATGTTTATATTTTTCTGTATGTCTTACACCTCGCAGGTTGTGATTGGTCCAACAGAGACTTCTTCACAGCCGGAGACACCAGTCAGCTGATCACCTGGCAGGATGGGCGCTGCAGCAGTGACTTCTTGTCGTCTCTTCCAGCACCAGACTCACATCTCAGTGTAGCCACAGGGTTTGGCTGTGCAACAATCTTCTGGTACATGAGACACAGGTGAGCACATACTTTTTAATAACTCCATGTAGATCTTAATGCAGCACTTTGTTGTACAAAAGTGAACCGTAAAGATGTTTCACTGCAGGCCCGAGTTCCTTGAAGACTTCACAGTCGCAGGCACCATCCAGGACTATGTGGTCTCAATGCTGTGTGGTTTGGGTGGGTGTGTTATGACACCACAGAATGCAGCCAGCTGGGGTTTCTTCAATACTTCCTCCAACCAGTGGAATACAGACATGTAAGTGAAGAGCACAACTTCCTGTGTTTAAAAACACATTTCTGTGCCGAGGTTATCACAACATCTTCTTCAGTTCAAGTACTAAATGCATGAAACAGTTTTATAACTTGTGCATGATTAGTGTTAAACTGCAATCACTAAACGTGTCAGAGTTGTTATGCATAACCTACGTAACAAACCACTGTGTGTGTGTATGTGTGTGTGCGTGTGCATGCTCCAGTCTGAAGGGTGCCAGCTTCCCTTTGCATCTGCTTCCTCACTGTGTGCCCTCTGGTGGCTTGGCGGGACAGACGTGCTCTGACTGGCATGGTATTCCTGTTGGTACGCCAGTAGGGGCCGCCCTTGGAGACTTCCAGTGCTCGGTCTACTCCTGCATGAGTGCACAGACAGATGCAGGTGAAACAGGGAGTCCAGCCTTCTCTCTGAGTTTAGGATCACACTCAATGCAGGGATTAAATTACTGTTTGATAGTCCATACACTTAAGATGAAGTAACCCATTACAGCAGTGCCATGCCATCCGTTCTGCATCCATTAGATGTCTTCTCCTACTGCACCATGATAATGCTTCCACTCAGTGATCTGTTAGGTAGTTGTGATGAAAAGGTTTTATCTGAACACATCAGTGTCTCTTGCTTGTCGCTGTTACTTCATAAGCCTTAGCTGACAGTATGTATCTTTCTCCTCATTTTACAGTTCTCAACATAAGCACCTCAGCCCAACTGACCTTCGCCATGCCAGCTGACTTCAAACCTCCAAATTCTCCTCAGCCTGCCTCCTCCATCTCCTACTTCCCTTACTTTAAAGACTCGTACTTGGCGGTGGCGGCTTCACTCAACGGAGGGAATGTCCTGGCCACTTTTGTGGAGATGCTCACTGCGTGGATGAAAGAGCTCGGTACGTATTTTTAGCCACGCTAGTAGTGTGGTTCAAGGGGGTCGGTTGGCCAGCCGGTCCACATCTGAAATATCACAACAACACTTGGCACGATCGCCATGATATTTTGGTATAGACATAAATCGTCTCCGAAGATAAATCCTGATGACTGGTGATCCTCCAGCAGGTCAAACTTTTCACTTCACCAGTGAACTATCTGGATAAAACTTTGCAAAGACATTCATGGTTCCCAGAGGATGAATCCTAATGACTTTGTGATCCCCTGACTTCCCCTCTAACGCCACCGTGAGGTTCAGGGATCACTGTGGTTTAAACGTGGCCTAAAACTGAAAACAAAGATGAATGAGAGAGGTGTTTATTTCAGGAGTGAGAGATCTGTGGTAATGTTTTTTTTACTGTGCTAACCACAGAGAGTTGGAGTGTAATTAACTTCAACTGATGCCAAAATGTTACTGAAATTACTGCCATTAAATGTGTTTCATCTAAACGTTAAATTGCTCCTCCTCTTCCCTCACAGGTGCAGAGCTCAGTGATTCCTGCTTATACGAGAAGATGATTTGTAGCGCCCTGAATCAGGAAACGACTGACCTGAGAGTGAGTCCAACCATCCTGGGAGAGAGACACAACCCTCTCTGCCTGGGTCAAGTGAACAACATCTCCCCTACCAATCTCTCTCTGGGTCATTTGACCAGGGCAATGTGCCGCGGAGTCCTGGACAACATCACCTCCATGATGCCTGCTGAGCATCTGCAGCAGGCGGGGGTCAGCAGGATTGTGGGCACTGGGAGCGCCATCGCTCGCAATCAGGTGCTAAGGCAGGAAGTGGAGAAGGCTTTTCCCAGCCGGTGGTATACGGACAAAACGCGGACTCTGCTGTCGGGGTGGCTATGGTCCTCTGTGACCTACTTTAACTGAGAGTCGTAATGAACAGGTCTGTCTGTTTACATGAGTAATTGAGAGTACCTTATTTAATGGAATCGCTTGAAAAGTTTCTCACTTTAAAGGCAACTTGATTGCTCTGTGGACCTAAAAGCAAAAGTGATGTTTGCCAGGATTTGGATTAAAAGCCTTTTGTATCCTTTGGCAAGCTGTATGCAACGATTAAACACACTGACTCAAAATAGCTGCTGAGAGCACCTACAAACTCCCCTTAAATTTCACTGTGACTGAACAGCTATCAGCAATATACAGGACATTTCTGGCTCTATCTTGTTGTTGTTGTTGTTGTTGTTGTTGTTGTTTAGGAGTGTATTTTTCAGACCCCTTGAAGCCACAATAGCGTTTAATAGCATGTAATATTTCGTTTGAAAGTTTGGCGTCAGTCCTCAGAGCCAGAGCTTTTTCCCAGAGTGTCCATTTTGCAAAGATGTGCATCATTCATTAGAAAAGATCTAATTTCTCCACTGACAGCAGCCTCATTACAGCAGTACACAGCACAACAACATAATGAGCTGTAAATCCCCCACAAAGGAGGTTCCTTCTGAGTTTGGCGTCGTATCTGATGGATTTCTTGTCGTGTTGCCCACCTACCTGCTTCCCTGAGCCTAACATTGGTGATCCTGGATAATTGCTCTGCCAATGACAGCAGCATCATATGAACAATGACTAAAATATTTAATGAGATGATGATGCCTGTGGAGGAAATACGGTTATTATATGTGCCATGTTATATTGTATATGATGTAATTACAGCAGAATAAGAAGCTGTAGGAATAATATCCAAAGATTGTTGCATTTATAATGAGCATAAAAGTATGTTTTTAATTCCCTTTTTTTATCTACTTGAGTCTCAAAAGATGTAAAACTCAAAGCTTATTATTAGTGCCAGTCAATTATTATAATTGAATGATTGGCACTATTAAAGAAACATTTTGTTTAAATAACTTTAGTTGTATGCAGTTATTCTTCTCTCAATGAATGGACCAGTGCTTCACATCTGATGTAATGTGATTATGGTACAAATAAAACTGTTAATAAATCATTTTCTTTTTAAATCTATTAAATCTTTAATATTTTTAACTCTAACTAAGACACCGGGGTTATATTCTGGTGCATTAGTCCAGTCTTGAATGGAAAGCAATATCTTTTACATCCAAAGACACACACGTCCAGATAAACATCATCATCAAGCATCAGGCTGACTTAGTTTATTTCAGATTTTTTTCAAATTTATTATTAATTTAGACAATACATACAACATATAATCAACATGTCATAATCAAAATTTGGTGTGTATATAATGGTATATACAATACCTACACCCACATATGAACGTCCACACAAACTCTCTCATGCTTACAAGCACACACACACACACACACACACACTAATGCTGTGGTGTAAATCAAAATGTATATAGAGGTTGATGAATGGGCCAAAAACATATAAATAGAAGAGGAATTTTAATAGATAATTACTAATATAAATAATAATGGATTGTAATATAGTAAAAATATATATTTAAGGGTCCGGTTCACCGAGCGTAGGACTAGCACTCGGGGTCATGGGGAGGGAGGCACACTGTGATGGAAATTTTGTACTTAATGAAAAGAGATGTGAACTGAAGTCTTACACAGGAATGTTCAATGTAACTGTTTAAATGTGACTTGTGACCCTTTGTGTTGTTTTGTGACACATGTAAGGTATTAAATATTCACTCACGGTATTGAATAGCCACTCATGGTTATCACTTCTCTGTGATTAATTCCTTTGGGTTCAGGAGGACATAAATTAATAACTATCTGAGTGAGGGCACACCCACAGAGACAGATAAATACCAAGCTTTTGCTTTAAAATATTGAGTCTTCACTCTGTAACGGACCTGCGTGTTGCTCTGTGAATGCTCCTCTTGTACAAGATTAAAACCTTGTTTGGACTCTGAGCTGACTCCAATCTCCTTCCTCCAGTTCTAAATTATCGCAGAATTATTTTTACACACACAGCATAGGCCCGTCTGCAGACCGCCCGCTGCAGCAGAATATAACAAAATGATTGTTGTGATATCTGCTGTTGTATCCTGACATATAATCAAAACACAATGAAGGAATTTCTGAATATTTGTCAACACAACACACATTTGGACTGATAAATAATCCCTCCACACACAATAACATACAGAGGGTATATAAGTCAAAGTATGCAAGGAATCATAGATATACACATAATGTAAAATAATCATTACATATATAGACTTTACTGAGCCGCAGCCATGAAGTTAATTTTTAATAAAAGACAGTATGTTTCTAATCCAGTGTGCAAGTAAGCAAGTTGGTAGACTTTTGCACACCAAGACCTTTCCATCTAGTCAGAGTTAGTCATCTGACCACCAAAAAATGAAACAAACAAAACAAAAGAGGTGATGATTTATCAGTGGTTTCAGAGAGCATATCAAATATTAATCACCAGAAAACATGTGGATTAGAGTGGCTTGGCTCTGCTTGCTGTGGTTAAACATGAGGCATAGGGTGACATTTTAAACACATCTCACAATGTAAGACTATGTGTGCCCTGCTTAACTGCAAGCTGAAAAAAAAGGGAAGTGATATTATGAAAGGAAATCAACACAACTCATCTCTCAACACAGATCTACAGTCTGCACAAGTAGGCAAAGACTCTGCAACCACACAGTCAGTCACAGGACCACAGCTGCACTCAAAACAGGCACAAAACTGTAAAGACGCAGATGAGATGTACACAGGAAGCATGCCGGCAAAGATATATAGCCTATAAAAAGAAAGACACACTAAAGAAATATTATTCACAACTGACAGAAACACCAGAGTGAGAAAAGTAGCTTTTCAGAAGGGTAAGTTTTCTTTTATATTCAGATTTTTTCAGAGAGACTTGAGGAGATTTTAATTTTTATGGTGCCACTGGTAATTTCTTAATAGTTCAATTCTATTTTTCAACTAATGTGAGACATCTGTGTTCATGTCAGATAATTTACAGACACACTCAGTGCATACATCTGGACGTCTTTGTGGTATTTTTTTGCTGTCTTGGCTTGAGCAGAGATGGTCAATACACCATCCTTTTAAGTACTCAGGACTCTAGTAATGTGCTCTGATATTCTCTAGGGTGTGTCACTTTATCTCCGTCTGGCTTGTTCCTGCTAACATCACAGCCGTTGCGTTATGTGAGCATCTTATTGAGTGCTGCACAACAAGGACTCGCACGCCCTAATCCCTGCAGGATGCTCGGCTGTGTACTTTTGTTTTGTTTTTTAAATTGAAGTTCAGATTTTGAATCCAGAAGACGATCTGGAACAGGAAGACATCCTTCTGGTAGGTCAAATGTTGAAGTATCAATAGATTTCTTCTGTCAAACATCTGTGGTATTCTCTCTGTACAAAATACGTTCATTCTCATAATTCTCAATGTGATTTGTTATCATATTTTGTACATTTATGTCTTGTTTTAGCCTATGTAATTTATTGAAGATGAGAGAATAGATTTCATCACTGACACAGATTGCGTCTCTTATTGTGTTTATTATTCATAAATCTGTAACTGGAGTATTGTACTAAAAAGAACAGCTTATGAATCAATACATCCATAGAAAATACAGCAGGACATAATGCCGTAGTGTGGAGGAGGGTGTTCCTGCACACACAACTGAACAACAATGAGGTTTCATACTGTACTTCCAGTTTTGTCAGTAAAAAACAAATGTTTAATTCATCTTTCAGATGTGGTAAATCCTATTTAATAATTAAGATTCATGTTTCATTGGAATGTATTTATAGGAAACGTTGCTTCTCTAAAAATAAGACATGCATACTTCACTGTTTTTCCACCCGTTGTGTCCTGTTGTGGTGGGAGAATTCCTCTTGTGATGATCACGGAGTCTCACTCAGTTGTGAGTCACTAATTCCCTATTTCGTGGCTGAAAAGGGGAACAAAAAGACACGAAAGATTAGGTTCCCGTTATCTTAAAGAGGTCCCTTTTTTAAAGTATCTTTTCTTTGCAATCAGCTGACATTTGCGGCATAACATTTAAATTACCCACTGATTCTGTTTCTGTATAAACAGACTGTAAAATATTTGCTTAATCTGCAAAGATGTGGCTAACGGATCAAGCGCCGTGTGTACTGCTGTCATGGAAATCCTCTTCTAAATACACTCCTTTGTTAGTCGGAGGGGGTGAAACATCACATGTCTGTGCCCTTGAAGGCCAGTGAGGTGATGTCCTGTAATAAACATGTTTCAGACCCAGCAAACACTTTGAGCTGCATTGTTCCATTTAAACAAAACAATGTTTTAGCATTGTGCATTCATATTTACCACATCCAGATATACATAATGCTTGAGGTTTTGTGAGAGCATGTAGAGGACTCTTTATGCATTACCAGTATTTATTTTGCTTCCGTTACACTAGTCCCAGTATCTCGTCCTCATTGCTCTAAAGCTAAACATACTACTACTACTTCCGGAGTTATTACTAATACTATACAGGCGTACAGGGGGGTGCATGGTACACCACAATCCAGCATCTTTGTTAATGAGGAGAAATACATCTGTACGCAGAGTGCATACTCATTAAAGGTCCAGTTTCCATTTGGTTGCAGTCTACAACTTCACAGCTAGTTGCCACTATATCCTATACACGACAGTGAGATTGGTTCAGTGTAAGAAGTTGAAGTAGATCTGCTGATGATTGAGATTTTTGGATGTTTTTCCAAATATTATCCCAGTCTAGTGACACATTCTCCATCAGGTGTTTGAGGACTTGTGTCGTGATGTGTTTTTTTACACTGCTAATCATCTTTACACCTCTTGGATGGCTCTAGCTGTCAAATGAACCTCACTGGATCTCTTGGTTGTTATTATAATGAGCACTTGTGCTGTATTGCTATGCAGAGGTGAAGATGGACAAGTCCGAGATGTTCGGCTTCTCCCTGGAGACAGACGACAGGACGGAGGAGGAGAAATCGCGAGGAAAGCAGCAAAAAAGTCCAGACAGGGCCATGTGTCGCCCAAGGCTCCCATGGACACGGATTACCAGGAGCAAATGGAGGAGACCAAGCCTCAAATCAGATTCAATCTCAATTTTGACAAGTGAGCCTCTCCATGCGGAGATATAATACTCATTATAGCATGGGTGCTGGATCTTATCAAGCCCCACAGTGTTGATTAATATGGAATGTGAAGCTGCTTGACCTTTTGACCCACATGAATCATTAGAGACCCTGTTGTCTATCAAATATTTGTTGTTTCCAGAGGGTTTCGACCTGTTAAGGAGGACAGTAGCAAGAGAAACAGCGAAACATTTGACATCATTAGGTTGTTTGAAGCTGTGGCCAGCGGCGACGTGACAAAGCTGAGCACCCTGCATCAGTACCTGCACCAGAACATGAAGAAACTGTCCGACTCTTTGTGTAAGTGTGACAACAATAATTCAACAGCTGCGCCAAGCTGCTGACCTGCGTGTTAATTCTCTGAATGTGTGTTTACACCTGTAGATAAGTCGCACGGTAAAACCGCCCTGATGAAGGCTCTGCTGCACCTCAAAGACGGCAAGAACGACACGGTGGAGCTGTTAATCGATATCTCAGAGAAGATGGGCGACATTAATGAGTTTGTGAATTCAGCCTTCACCAACATCTACTATGAAGGTAAACTGTGTACGAGGCTGTGAGAATAAACCTTTGCAACATTATTGGTGTCTTTCTCTGATATATATTGATGTGTGACTCTGGCAGGCCAGACAGCTCTCCATATAGCCATTGAGAGGAGGAGTCTTGCCTATGTGAAGCTGCTGGTCAGTAAGAAAGCGAATGTTCATGCCAAAGCCTGCGGAGAATTCTTCCAACCACATGACGGCCCCAACTTCTACTTTGGTGAGTTCATGTTGCTGCAGGGAGGAAGGAGCACCTTCCTCTACTGACAAGATGAGTGACAGATTACAGCTTTGTTACTAAGTGAGAGACTTTTCACAGCATCTCTGAAACAATACAATACATTTCAAATTCAAAATTGTTTTTTGTTGTTTTCCAGTCAGCAACATTTAAAAAAATCAACTTAAATAAATAAACTTAAAGCAACATTAAGCCTGCTTGGACCTGGTATCACCATAGGCCTTGGTGTCTCCACATTGGCCAGTAGATAAGAGATTTACTCTTATCTACTGGCCCCTCTAGCGGTCACTCTCTTGTTATCTTTTTTGCTTCCTCCATCGTCCTTGTCATTGTCCTCTGCCTCAGTTCTGGTGCCAATTCCAGGATCACTCCATCTTCAAAACGTCTGTGGTACTATTTTAAACACTCCCCCGGTGCTCTGAGCACCCAGTCCTGGGCAGTACAGCTAACTAACTCAGCTAATTAACTAACAGCAGCCACTGTTTTCAGCAGTTAACTGTCAATCATCTTTAAATCGCAGAGAGTTGAGGCGTAGTGGCTGGAGGACACCAAAAAAAACATTTTTTCCATAAAATATGATCCAGTTTCATCAAAATCAGTGAAATAGTTGATGGTTTGTGTAAAGCGTTACATGCTTCTCGCAGGTGATCATACCTGGAACCAGAGACACAGTTTTTTACATAATTTTACATAATGTTGCTTTAATGTTGATATTTTACTCACCTATGTATACATGCAAAGTATGCAGGGTGCTGGTGGTACATTGCTCTCTTTTAAAAGACAACACCACCACCAACTGTTGATTTATAATACTGCACGTGTGCATAGGTATCCTCATACCTACCTTTTGTTGCATTGTTTCTGAGTTATACTCAGACACATTTTCTGATTGAAACCAAGAATACCCTGGAAACTGGAACATGAAATAAGTCTGAGACTGTCACAAAGTCAGGCTTCAACCTCCAACATGAACGTGAAAACAGTCTTTTAGTGTGAAACTGCTCAAACATCATTGAACACAAGTTAAACATTCAGACAGACATGCATTTAGTTTTATGGAAAAAAGCAATTCAGATCATCTCTCTGTGTTGTCCTCAGGTGAGCTGCCTCTGTCTCTGGCAGCCTGCACCAATCAGCCCGACGTGGTGGACTACCTCTTGGAGAACGATTACGAACAAGCAGATCCTAGACTGACAGACTCTTATGGTAACACGGTGCTGCACGCCCTGGTGGTGGTGGCTGACAACACCAAGGATAACACAGAGTTCATCACCGGCATGTACGACCGCATCATAAAGACCACTGCCCGCCTGCACCCCAAGCTGAAGCTGGAGGAGATTGAGAACGGTAGAGGGCTGACGCCCCTCAAGTTGGCTGCCAAGACCGGCAAGATTGGGGTAAACACTAGAAGTTGATATAAGGTGGATAGACTATGGATGGTATGGGCCCCAGCTCCACTGATTCACAAAAAGTAGTGTTTTGGCTACCCCTATGAGTTTTTTGATTGGGGTCTTAGGTCTAGGACAGTCACAGACAAGTATACTACCTGGATGAATGTGATTGAACATTGACAGACATATGTTGACTTTCCTTTTGTTTGTCTGCAGCTCTTTTCACACATCGTGAAACGAGAGTTTCAAGAGAGTCACACCAAACATTTGTCCCGTAAATTCACTGAGTGGGTTTACGGACCTGTCACCTCCTCCCTGTACGACCTGGCCTCCGTGGATTCGTACGAGGACAACTCTGTGCTGGAGATACTGGTCTACGGCAGTGACATTCCTGTAAGTCCCAGCATTATGAGCCCAGTCAGAGCAACTGTTGATGTTATTCTGTACTCAAACATCTGTCTCCTGTTGTCTCCTCTCAGAACCGTCATGATATGCTCCAGACGGAGCTCCTGAACCGGCTGCTGGAGTCAAAGTGGAAGACATTTGCAGGCCGAATGTTTTTTTTAAATTTCCTGTTCTACGTCATGTACCTGATCATCTTCACTGTTGTCGCCTATAATAAGCGGGAAGGAAAGGTGAGCTGGCTCCTGCAAACTGATTGAACTGTGTTTCCCAGATGGACCTGTGCTAATGTTTCCTCTCTGCTCCACAGCCGCCATTTCCCATCGAACATACCAGAATGGGTTACCTGTATCTTGCAGGCCAACTACTGACAGCACTGTCAAACTGCTATTTCTTTGTCGTAGGGGTAAGTAGTTCAAATCCAGTGGTTCATATCATAACCTAGAGGAAGTTGATTTCTGGTATGATTTATCAAAAATCTTATCTAAATCCACAGATCAAAGACATGTGGAGGAAACGCCCGAAACTGCAGACGTTGCTGATTGATGGATATTATGAGATTCTTTTGTAAGTAGCATGCTTCTTTCCCAGATCTGTCAGCGCTAATCTAAAAATGGCCAAAGACGTGGGTTGTGGGTGGACCTGAGGTGGGCTGAATGAAGCCTAGGTGGTTAAACAAGCCATCTGTAACGCCCACCTGTCTATCAAGGCGGCCACACTGTTAATTATGCATAACTTTAAGCCTTAATATAATTTGAGCAGGTGAGTTCTATAAAAATTCACCCTCAGTACAGTTGTCATGAACGGGGAAATTAGCTATAGAGACTAAAACTGTTTTTCGTACCAGGCTGTAAACATTTTAACTCATCCTGTAGCCAGCCTCAAGTGGTTGCTCAAGGAACTGCAATTTTTGGCACTTCTTCTGCATTGGCTTCAAATCACAGCAGCAGAGGTTGATATTTGTTAGTAAGTAGTCTTCCTTCTTCTTCTTCTTCTTCTCTGCTTTCTTTGCACATTACTGCCACCAACTGTTGACCAGTGGAACAGTGCAAAACTGATGTGTTGTGCCACATATGTGCATCTTGTCCACAAAAAAAATCTGTAAAGGGTCAACTGCAATCTTTTCTAACATCAACTAGCAAAGCGAGTCACACAAGTGTTACATTGCCCTTCCTCTCCTGTTGAAAGTTTCCACTCTGTTTCACCAGGTCAACCATGACCACACCCAACGGTGATGTAACGGTGTACTGACACACCCTGGAGTACACCGCCACATCACTGCTGTTACACCGCTCTTTAAAAAAATTTTATTATTTTCTCACCAAACATGAGAAAAAATATTTAATATCATTCTTCCCTTTATTCAAATGAAATGTGCTTATTTCAAAGGTTATGAAAATCTAAATAAATCTCAACCCACACTAGTTACATAATTGATGTTTTCAGGAATTAATTCAGATAGAAGATTTTTTTTTATCTCAAAGGTCAGGTTTACTGAAAGTGCCTACAAAAGTATTAACCCCCTAAGAAGAAAACACAAATGTTAATAAAAAACATCCAATTCCACCACCCAGACAGGTCCACCCACCTCTCTCGATGTTTTGCTGTTCATGAAAACTTGTCTTAAACCTGTCACAGTGTCCCGACTCGTACTTATGATGTATGCCTCCACCATGCTCCTAGTTTCTGCGGCCTACTCCATCGTTACGGTTGCTCCCTGGTACTGGTGACACTAGATTCAAAAACAGGTGGTAACATGGTGGTAACAGGCTTAATCAGCATTATATGAGCTTGTTTAGCAATGGTTTGGATGTAATGGATGTTCATTTATGTGAAATGAACTTGCCTCTCCTACTCCAACATAAATCGATTTTTTTGGCTGCAGCTGAGTCAGAGAAAACAACCTTTATTTGATATCTTGACAGATTATGGAGTTACTCGTCAATCCACAACACAATGCTTTCATATTTAATATATTAGTCATAGAAATAATAAACATTAGGACACATTAATACGTGTGCCAGTGTATTTTTGATTACAAATTGAACATATTAGACTGTGAACCATCTTTAACTGACAGCATCTCTGAATAGATAGATAATTTATACTGTAGTGGCTGGTGGCAATTTCTTCTATTCTTCCACGTTTTTGTGGCATTTTTCTTGAAATGCTCGTTTGTCTTTATGATGTAGATTTTGCCTCGACACTGACTCACGAAACATTTTATATTTGTGATTAATTTAGATCTTTGTAGAGATCTGCTTTTTATATCAATGTCACTTTGAGTTATTGTTGCGAAACAGAGGGGTGAACACTTTTTATAGACACTCTATATAAGAAACTAACTATAAAACACATTCTTTGGTGGTTGATCCCTTAATTGACAACACTTAATCACCAAATAACTCTTCAGATTGGTGACATGTAACAGCTTAAAATGATCCGATATAGAAGAACATCAGTGAATATCCACTGTAAACTTGTGCTTTATTATCATTCACAGTGGTTTCTCTGCTGTTGACAGTTTCTTGCAGGGCCTTCTCTTCATTTTCTCATCTGTATTGTACATGCTCGGCTGTAAAGAGTACCTGGGCTTCCTGGTACTGTGCCTTGCTCTCAGCTGGGTGAACATGCTCTACTACTCCCGGGGCCTCATACACATGGGCGTCTACAGCATCATGATACAAAAGGTAGTCCACACAGGTTAACCTACACCCCAGTGAACCATCACAGTGAACCATCTGATCTGATCTGAAGCCTTTAGTCTCTTTTTCTTCTTTGTAGATGATCCTCAGTGATATCCTGCGCTTTCTTTTTGTCTACGTCGTCTTCCTTTTTGGATTTTCAGCAGGTACATCTCACTCAAAAGGACACCTGCTACACTCCCAAATGCTTTCTGACTACTTTACTAGTTTCTATTGATTTGATCATCATTACCAGGTTTTTACGATCTGTTACTTTCGTGAACAAATAAAGGGAATTTTGAGATATTAACCTTCCTATTTCCTGTTACAGCGGTGGTCACCCTGCTCATAGAGCCTCCTCCGAAAAATAACACTCATATTGGTAGGGGGCGTCTTTTTGGTCCCTCTGGTGAAGATTGTGTAAAACCCACCTTCAGAAGCATCTCCTACACCACGCTGCAGCTCTTCAAGTTCACCATCGGCATGGGTGACATGGAGTTCACCGAGGACTACCAGTACCAGGCGGTCTTCTACGTTCTTCTCATCAGCTACATCATTCTCACCTACATCCTGCTGCTCAACATGCTCATCGCCCTCATGAACCGCACCGTGGAGAAGACTGCACAGGAGAGCACCAGCATCTGGAAGCTACAGGTGAGGCGTCCTGGAGGGCTCTGTGGTTTAGGGAGTATTTATTCAAGGCAGATGTGTGTTTGATCAAGTGTTGTGTCTGTTTTCAGAGGGCTATCACCATCCTGGACATGGAAAGAAGGCTGACGTGTTGTATGAAGGAGAGGTATCGCTGTGGGTTTAACATAAACCTTGGCAGAGACGACGATCGCATGTGTTTCAGGTTTGCTTCTTTCAGTTCAATGACAATATAATCAGCCTCCATCACTAGCTGCATAAGGGTCCAAAGGCCTCATTACTGTGTGTGTGTGTGTGTACATCAAGTAATGATCATTTCCAGTTGTTTTTTTGGTAGTATGAACCACTAAAGCAAATCTAAACTACATTTTTAGCCAAAGCTCAAGGGATGGTATTGTTGGATGGTTGTTCTGTGGGCCGGTTCACCATTTTGGACTGAAATATCTCAATTATTGGATGGATCTTCCATGAAATTTGGTCAAGACATTTAGGACAAAGTGTAACAACTTTAATGATTCATCAACTTTTCATCTAGCACCATCACCAGATGTTTTATTGAACATTTAACTCAAAGAACCGCTGTGCTATCTTCTTGCAAAGTTATTTCCTCAGGAAGGGTTAAATCTGGGCCAACAATTTTCACCAAAGAAACTTCTCGGATGAGAAGCGAAACGTCTTCACGGATCTACAACCAAGTCCAGTTGCCCTAGATTTAACCCTTCTTGAAAAAAGATGACCTGGATGCCTGAGAACCTCCACAGACTTCAACAAAAGTTATGTTTCTATCCAGTGTTAGTCAGGGTTATTGGTCTTTGTGTGTACCCTTGAGGTCAAACAAATGCGTTTAATTCCTGATAAAACAAGATATTTTAAATCCAGCATTGCTTACATCCATGTTAACTTGCTAGCTGTCTTCTTTTTCCCTGTTTTTATTGACACATTGCAGCGCAGCCTGCCGCGTTACCACCACCTGTAGATCAGTAGAACAGCGGGAAACCATTGGCAGGAGTGTGCACCACATAACACAGCTGCAAAGCACTCATAGAGGTCAAAAACACCCCAGGAAACCTTTTTGCACAGCCTCACAGAACAGCTAAATTTATGTTTCATGAAATTACCAGAAATTACTTGACACATTGCAAACCGCAGGAAGAGTATTCAAGCATAGAGATACTAGTTGGTTTCTGGGACTCTGGGAAGAAAAGAAGCTGGCATGTGCACACATTCAGAGCACAGGCAGATTAATCTGGCTCTGGATGAGGGCTGGAGAAAAGAATGTGTTTTCTATTTTTCCTTTTTTGTGTTAACTCTCTTTTGCAGCACCTCTATAGGTTGATCCTCTGAGAAGCCAGGTTTAGCGTGTAGTAATAATAATATAGGAGAAACAAAGCTCAGAGGCCTGAAGATTTAACAAAAGATGCAGCTGTGTGAGCAGGATCGATTGATGCGCAGTACACTGTGTTGTTCACTAATTTGCCTTCTTTGACAGCTGATTGATGCGTCACACAGCAGACAGTAATTGGAGCATGTGTCCTCTTGTTGTCTCAGAGTGGAGGAAGTCAGCTGGAACAAATGGAACATCAACCTGGGCAAAATCAATGAGGATCCAGGGTACTGGGATCGTTCCGAACAGCCTGCCTCAGACACCCATACGAGCAGGCCTACCAGAGGTGAAGAAACATGAACGCAGACTCAAAGCTTCTAGATTAGAAAATGTTTTTAGGCATTTCTTTGTGACAGGAAGTCACGTCTAGTAACATTTCCCCCTCCTCTGTCCACAGGGAGGAGCTGGAGAGGCATGCTCACGGGCAGTCGGCGGCACTGGCAGACTCATCTATCCACAGAGATGAATCCTTTGAACACCTCACCAGTTTAAAAGACAACAGAGATCTTCACTCTGGCTGACCTGTGCAACCACCTCAAACCTAGACAGTATTCATTTTAACTGCCGAATGTGTTTCTGACTGATACTCAAGTGTCAGCTGGATTTTAAATGTCACCTCCGAGGCAATATTTCACTATCATGAGCAGTGCCTAAGAAGAAATGTAGATATTTGTTCATCCGACTGACATGATGCTGTAAAAACAAGTAGACTTTATCAATGCTGTTGCTTATTTACTGAAGATATCATACATTTGAAACACATTAAACATTGATTGTTTCTGCACATGCTGCTTCTGCCGCCACCTGAACAGGATGCACATCCTCCCTGCGCAAAAGGCCACAACCTGCCGGCACCTCTGGCATCGCTTAAAATCCTTCATGGAGTAATACTGATCACGAAGGTGCTGATCCTGTCCTCCTGCTGCGTGCCCTTTATACAAGTCCCATTTTCATCACAGCCAGACAAGCTAAATCTTCTGCAGCCAGATAGTCCTGCGGATTTCACAGCTTGCTTTGTCTACTCTACTTCCTGTTACTATTTGGCAGAGGGGAGGCTCGGGTAAATGGCATGAAAGCACATCAATTGGTGCAACAATGACCACCTACAGCTTTAGACTGTCGCGGTTGCAAATGATATGTGGTTTAGACAACAATCAGACACTTTTAAGGCTCATTATGCAAGAAATGTGTGATTAGGAGCACACCTGAACTGTCACAGGATGGCAGGATGATGGTTAAGTTACTGTACACCTGTTGTCGAAGTCAGCAAACCATTCAGACTCCTTTCAAAGCATAAATTAGAACTTTATTTTATTATTACAATATTACAAAAAGAGTAGCACAACTCTCACGCTCTTGCCTCTTATCTGTCGTACAGAATGACACAAAAGAAAGGCTTATGGACCTTCTTCCATTTCACAGCAATAGTACAAGAAAGGAAAGAAGAAGAAGAAGAAAATAAAATTTAAATAACAAGCAAATCAAGTATTATAAATAGTCACAACTGCAAACTGAAGCTTTGAAACTTGGAAAAAAAATGTTACAGCTCAGTAACTACACATTGCTAAAATATATAATTACAAAATATTACTCCTTTTCTTGCTTTCCATAATAAAGAATCTCTAAAGGAATTGGTCTGTCTATTCAACAAAACTTAATTTAAATAAAAAGACCAGAAAAAACGAAAAAAGAAAAAAAAATTGCTGTTTCTGTGTATCCTGACCATCTTCGTTCTCCTTATTATTTGGGGTTTTCATTAAAACCATGCTCATTTTCAAGGGAAGTCCAAGGACCAAACACTTAAGGCTTTTTAAGGGCTGTTAGGGAGTTAGGTGAACAAAACATGGGCGTCATTGTGTTTACTCACATACACACTCTCACACACACACACACACACACTCACTCTCTCACACACACACACCCTTAATTCTACTCACATCAGCAGGCAACATTCACACACAATCATTAAACTTTAAAGTTACAGTAGTCTAGTAGGTAAGCCAGTGTACAATAAAATAAACAATGCATTAGCTGTTTTCACTTTAAACTTAAAAAGTCGGTTTTTGTTTCGATCTTGCAAGTGATCAATTTGGTCTTTTTTTCCGAGCAGACTTCACATCAGTATCAGTAGCAACTACGCATAACTTAATTCACTTAAGTTCCTGCTGCCGGGATCAAAACTCTGGTTAGGCTCCGTAGTTCGATTCTACACGACATTAGTAACACTATTAATTTTTCTACTCCAGAGTTTTGTCCTCATCTCTAACTATCGCCATCAATACCTGCAAAAACAAATAATCTCAACATTCAAGTAATACATTTGTCATGGTTACAAAAACGATCTGAAAAAGGAAACAAACATAAAATGGCACATCTTCATAACAGTGTGTCCTTGTTAACCTGACTTTGGCCATTTTAAGGTGTGAGAGTTAAATCTTTCACCACTTTTTCTGCACCAAACGTGTCACAATCTTGTTGCCAAACCGTCCTGGCATTGACAAAAAAAAAAAAAGTTTTTGTTTTTTTAAACACCTGAATTCATTGCAGCATTTTCAGCAGGTCAGAGCTTTTTAACATATTTTGCTCCCTGCTGTATTTTTACTATGTACAAACAACCTGATTACATGCTTCCTTAACTGACAGAGAGGAATCAATCTTGAATAATCCTACTATACAAATAAATAAGTACATTTAAAAAGAATAAAACCTCTGTGCACATGTGCATACAGCAAGCTTTTCCAGCTGTACTTTGTAGATCAGATCACTCTCTCTTCTGTCCTCAGATGATTGTGTTTAATCTTGAAGTTAGTACGAGACACCAAAATGAAAATTAGTGAGAAAACTAGTCTGAGCCGAAAATTCCTGACATGACCCTGTAAAAAAACAACAAAAGAAAACCCAACATCATCAGATGTTGAGATTTCTCAGTGAGGGATCTATCTGTTTTTTTTCTTCTTTCTTAGATGCATAAGAAAACTGAACAGATAGTTCTGAAGTAGAAGTAACGCAGGATCTGCTAAGACCCAGGCACACAGATAAAAGTACAATAGTGGAAGAAGAACGTGGGAATGACACACACACACACACACACACACACACAGTACAGATGTGTATAGACACGCACATGGAAAAAGTTCCCTAAAGTGCTCGGTAACAGCACTCATTAACAAAAATAAAAGCAGCAATTGATCACTTGCAAGATATTTAAAAAAAAAAAAAAAAAGAACAAAAAGAAACTACTGTTCTTCATTAAATATATTAATTTACCCTCTTTAACATTAGCTGTAATTTGTTTAAGTTATCAATTTAGTTTTATTCATGTGTTTCCTTTCTTAAGACTAAACAAAGGGTTTTTTTTGATAACTGTTGTGTAGACAAGGCCATAGCTTATCTGTACCCTGGGTGCTGGATGAGAGCGGTTCTGCCATCCCCAACATCTGGACCTACCCTGCTCAGAGGAGGCCTGTGCATCTTGCCCATCAACCCTAGATTCTGATCGCGGAAGTAGGGCGTCTGGAAGTCCCCACCCAAGTAATCTGCTGTTTGCATCAGATTAGTCTGGGCGGAGGAGGAGGTGGTGGTTGAGCTCGTTCCTAGCCTGTAATGGGGAGCCCCAGGGGGCCCACAGTCTAGCGTGGTGCATCCCGCTGGGCCTGCACCATGGAATGGCATGGCTGTGTCCTGAGACCCGGAGCTGTCACTGTTGGGTGTTGGTAGGATGCCGCTGTTCCAAATGTGGGACTGGAAGTAGTGACCGTTAGTGTAGTGGGCCATGGGACCGGGCATGCCGTTGTTGTTGTTGACAGGGGGAGAGGGCGTGGGCCTCTCTATGGGAGGTTTCAGTGTGTAAGGCTGACCCACACAGACCTCTGCAGGGTAGCCCATGCCCTTAAAATGGAAGGCGGGGTCCCTGGAAGGCTGCTTGCAGAGGTGGGTCCCACCGTTCTGAATGTGGGGTACGTGAGCCAACTGGTGCTGATTCCAAGAGCGCATCTTCTGATGCTGTGTGTTGTGTTGCAGCTGTTGTTGCTGCTGATTCTGTTGTGGATGCAGATGCTGCAGGTGGTGGTGGTGCTGCTGCTGCTGCTTGAGATCAGTGTGGTTGGAAGGCAAGTGGTTCATAGCAGGTGGGTGAGCTACCACCAGGGCGGTGGCTTTCTCTTGAGGACCAATAATGCAGTTGGTTGGGGGGAAGCCAGGGGTGGCAGGGTTGCTGTGCATGGACACCCTGGAGCAGGCGCTGATAAGCAGGTTGCGACTGATGGGGCTGGGGTTGGCGATCTGGCCCTCGCACATGGAGGTGGCTCCAGCGCCTTGGGCCCGAGCTTGGCAGAACTGGTTGATCTGATGCACGATGGTGCTCAGGTCGGCCTGGCGGCCCTGGTGCAGCCCAGCGGCCATGGAGAGTGGAATGGTTGAGGTAGAGACGGTAACATTAGGCGGAGCGTCGCCATCTGGCAGCTTTCTGCTCCCCTGCAGGCCAGGTGGCGGCTGCTGCTGAAGGTGCTGCTGCTGAAGCATGACGGTAGGGGGCCCCTGTTGGTGGCCAAGGGGTGGGTGCTGAGACAGAGTCTGGAGTCTGGGTGGGCCCTGAGGGTGCTGGGCCATGGGGGGATGGTGTCTGAGGCTCTGGGTGTGACCCTGCTGCTGAGGGAGGGGCATCTGTAGAGTCCGAGGCGGGTCCTGTGGTTGGAGGGGTAAGGTCTGCTGGAGCCGGGGAAGGTTCAGCAGAGGTGGGTGGTGGTTTAAAGTGCTGGTCGAAGCCACTTGGTAGGGTCCGGTGGGAGGGTTCATGATAACTTCAGGGTGCAAGCGAGCCCGGCTGCCGTCAAAATCTTTTAGGATGCCTTTAACTGTGGGCACCTTGACGATGGCAAGGAGGCCCGTCTTGGCACTGGCCTGAGAGGAAGGGTAAGGGCTGTAGCGCTGGCCTGATGTATCCAGCCCGTTGACCGTACGGCGGACGTGGTTTCGCTGGGGGACCTTGACGCTGTTGGGGAAGATCTTGATGGTGAGGGGGTTGTTGGCAACTTTCTTAGCATATGCGTCCAATTCTGCAGGGGTTGGAAACGGAGCTGATCTCATCCTTTGTGTGGTGTCCCCTGGGGTGGAAGACAGGACAGGTCAGAGGTGAGACAAGAGAGAAAGCAAGAAGAGACAGAGTTGAGGGGATGAAGAGAGTAAGGAGAGAGGAACAATTAGACAACTTAATCCAGGTAGAAAAAGAGCACATCAGATGTAATCTGAGCATCTGAGAGGAACTTGATTTGGATAGTGCTCTCATATTCCATAGCTCGCTGCTTTTCCTCCTAAAACCCTCAGAGCTCCTGAGGACAAAGAGATTTCCAATCTCATTCTCTGCTGAATTATTGCGGTCGACACATTCCCAGTCTAAAATCCAATTTTGCGGTGGAGTCTGTGACTTTGAGGTCAGGAGCTTTTAGTGGCCTTAATTGACGTAGCATCCAGGCGAACAATAAGAATGCATCTGACGGGGCTGCACTGCTGCTGCTGCTGCTTTGCTACTGAATCACACACTAAACAAAGAATAAGCAAAGGCAGTGATGGTCCCCCGTGGCTGCTTTTTTTTTTTTGGTGGGGGGGGGGAGATAGACGCAGAGAGCAGAGCTCCATGACAGCAGACAAGTAATCAGACACAGCAGCAGCGTCTCTGATCTGCGGGAACACCTCCCAGGCCTCAGTTCGCAGGCATTTGTTACACCTGCTAAGCACCGTGGCTAAATTTAACAATGCCAAAGTGACAATGTGAACATGATTATGTGTTTGTGCATGTGTGAGCGCGAGGGTGTGTTTTTTCCGTTTATGAGCCTGTTTAAAATGTGCGGCAGGATCATGCAGGTGTTGACTAATATGTCAGTGTCTTGTACGTAATGTGCCTGTTTTCAAGTCTGGCTGGATGTGATTGCATTTTTCATTTTTTTTTTAAACGCAGTGCGCTCACTTCCACTTTTATTCACTAACACAATAAAAGTCAGTAATAATCGTTTCAGAGAGTGACAGGCTCTTCTCTTCCCTGCTTTCCTCGGTCTCACCGCCACCCCCCATCACAGCCCCCGCCGGTCTGACCTACTTACACCACGGCTTTCGGACTGATGGACACGAGGGGAGCTGATCTGATCTGTGAGAGGGATCACTGGTCTCACTAGTTACTGAGCTTGATTTACTTTTGAGGACGGGACTTTTCAGTTCAGCTAAAATAGATAACAGATAGTCGACATAGCAGCGTATACTTCTCTGTTATTGAGTGAGCAGTAATTTGAAATGTCTGAATCGCTGGCAGGAG
This sequence comes from Miichthys miiuy, assembly GCA_036365135.1. Classification (NCBI taxonomy): domain Eukaryota; kingdom Metazoa; phylum Chordata; class Actinopteri; family Sciaenidae; genus Miichthys; species Miichthys miiuy. Next base: position 20,785,706 of record CM071616.1, read on the forward strand.
TCTGCGGTTTCATGCGGCCGTGGCCATTATGCTCAGTCTCACAGCAGACAGACTGGGCTTGAGGGATGAGGCACAGAGCTGAACTGCGAACGCTGACACGGTGGCACCAAGAGTTGTGCCAACTGGCTAATTAATTCCCGCTTTATTTGTGAACAGGAAACAATGGGCAGCGATGTGCGGGGCCGGTATGGGGCGACACACGGGTGTGGGGGGGTCTGCTGTGACTAAGTGTTCAGCCTGCTGATGGCAGCCTCATTAATGCAAGGGGTCTGGGCCAAGGAGCTTGGAGCTCGACACCCGCCATCACTGAGGCCTAATGTCTGTCGCTGAATAAATGCCAGGGTAAGCAAACACAGAGAAATGAACACTTACACACCGGCTCACAGACATGCTGAGGATGGGCTTCACCTGTCAAACACAGGTGATGATTAATGACCTTGTTTTGCAAAGAGGCAGCCTAAATAAATACCCAGTTTTCAGGGTTACATTTAGTATGCAATACATAAGATTTCAAACAATAAAACTACACTTTGATAAATGCAACTTGTTTGCTATCAGTATTCAAGATATATTTAAAGACTGTGAGCTTCTGGCACGGCCTCTTTGGTCTGCAACCTCGTGTCAATGTAGCTGTAGAAGGGGTTGTAAGTAGGTGGGAAGAGAGTACCATCAGCTGTTGCAATGAATAAAACATCTTCTATCATTTCATGGGAATAAGATCTTCTAAAACCTGGATTTTGGACAGTGTGAGTGAATGTGAAAAAGCACGGTAACTTTAAATGGAACATCATCATTCAGGCTCTGTGTTCAGAGAGCTGTGTGGGGATATAAGCGCATATACTGAGCCGACATGGAGGGTTGAAGTGGAGGTTGTTAATACAAGCGTGCGAGACTGACAGATCAAAACTAGCTCCAACAGAAACGAGAACAAACCATGAAGGTTTCTAGACTGTAACAACCAAGTCATATTCTCACAAACATGAGGGGTCCGCATCAGGATCATGGGGGGGGGGGCTGAGGCGAGGTACACCTGGACAAGTTGCTGGCTCATCACAGGTCTGACACATATAAAGAACCATTCACTCTCACATCCACACCTACAAGCAATTTAAAGTCGCCAATTAACCTATTAAAGGGCCAGTGGGGGACCTGTTCCCTCGATAGATATAAAATGCTCCTTCTAAGGCCAAGAAAAAACAACAATTCTTATTTTCAGGTGACTATACACTAATGTAAACATAGTTTATGCATATTGTATTTCATTTCTGCCGCATTCTGTAAATAAAGCTCCCTAAATCTGACACACTGGACCTTTAACTTCATTTCTTTGGATTGTGGGAGGAGAACCCACGCAGCCGTGGAGAGAACAAGCAAACTTCACACTGAAAGTTCGGCTCCTTGGCCCAGGCCTTCGAAACAAGAACCTTCTTGCTCTGAGGCGACAGTGCTAACCACTGCACCACACACAACATATGACATATATAAATGTAATCTAATACATGAACTAATGATGGGGAGCACGGTGGCTCCTGGTTTGTTCTCCCCGTGTCTGTGTGGGTTCTCTCCGGGTACTTCCTCCCAAAGACATGCATTAAATAGGCTTAATTTGTGACTCTAAATTGCCCATAGGTGTGTATGTGAGTTGGGTTGTTTGTCTCTATGTGCCCTGTGACGAACTGGCAACTTCTCTATGGTGTACCCTGCCTCTCGCCCAAAGTCAGCTGGGATAGACTCCAGCCCTCGTGACCCTGAGGAGGATAAGCGGTTACAGAAAATGGACGAACTGAATGATAAGTTAATATAAATGTTTGCACAGCTATTTAAGGAAATTAAACATGTGCACTTTTAAAGATGGAGGTAAATATAACTTCCTTTTATTGAGAAATAAAGCAAGAAAAACACCAGTCGGCATGTCACTGTGTACAGTATTATTTCGTTGCTACTGGCACTTGTGTAATGAGTTTTATACTTAAGTTGTAAGACTCGGGCGAGTAGCAAAGAAAGCAAAGTCAATGTCTGGAAAGTGACCAACCCATTAAATTGGAAAAGGGATTATACATTGTTAACAAAGCTTAGGCAGGCATTTTGGGATAAAAAAAAAAAAAAGGAAGCAAATCAGGGGGCGGTGTTTAGCTCAGTTGGTAGAGCAGCCGCCCCATGTGCGAAGGCTCAGTCCTTGCTGCGGAAGCCCAGGGTTCGAATCCGACCTGTTCCTGTTTCCTGTCACTCTTCAGCTGTCTCTGTCAAAAATAAAGCTTGAAAAGGCCAAAAGTTTAACAGAACTGCTGTAAAAATGTGTAATGAAATCGGTAAATTACTGTTTAGAGTAGTTTCCCGCTTAACAGTGGATAGAAATCAGCCTCTTGCTGTTTACGTCTGCTCAAGGGTTTCTGGCAGATGTTGTTCTAGTAAGCAAGTGTAGCTTATTAGCATTTCAACCTTAACCTGCAACCTGGATTAGTCGAAGAGCTTAAAGAATCAAGGGAGGGTTAATGAGGATGTGAGTGAAGTTTGTAGGAGACTGCGAGCGTATCATCTCTCAGATCTCCTGCTAAGCACGTTCCCAGGGAGGGAAAGAGGCCAGTCTGGCCATGCGTTAATTACCCCGCTGCTAGCTAGCTAGCTGGAAATACAAGTGCACAGTCAGCAGGCACTAATTAGGGTTTCTTTTATTCAAACTACTGTTTTTATTGAACAAGGTTTAAGCAGCGGGGGGCAGGGGGCTCACGCTGCTGTAAATTGCGATTTTCACACAAGAGCAGGAAATTAGGTCTGAAGCTTCAGCGTCAAATTAGGCATGTGAATTTGGTTTCCCACATGATGCCACCTCCTTACATTTTTATAGACATTTTGAGCAGAGCGTCCCATGCTGATAGACCTTTTGAAAAATGAAAAAAATATCTCATGGCGAGGGAGAGAAGACGGTTTGCTTTTGATCTCAGTGGTCCCTACTGAGATGTGAAAATCAGCCAAGTGGCCCAGCTGTACTCACTGTTTGTTCTGCCTGAAAGAACCGACGACCGAGGGCCACTTCTCGGCACTCGAAGTCGTCCTTCCCAGAATATGAGCCAGTTTTCTTCGTGACCCATTGTCTCTTTTTGCGTACCTGATCTACTTCTCCGACAGCCTTTACATTTCACAGCCATCATCTGTTAACAGTCACTCCCTGATGATAAATAGAGCAGCCGCTTCGGCCTTGCCTCTGACAGCAACCTGCAAACTCGTAACTTTAAAATGACTCTCCTATGCGGGAGAGGTCGCGGCTCGCGGCGGGCCTGGTGATCTGGAGTTTCAGAGGGAGGGGAAAGTGTCAAAGACGAGATGGGACTCCGAGTAAGGCTCGTACACAAAGATGTGATCATATTAACTCTCCATTGAGCCTCTTTTTGTTCTGTGCACTTGTCAGTGTATTGAATAAAGATTTAAAGTGACAACTAATCTCTGAATTTCAACTAGGAGCAGTCTCATGGAGTTAAGCTGTCAAATGATCTTCCATGCTGGGTGAACGATGAGGCTCTGCGGAGAGGACGAGTCCTGTGGACACGCAGGACGGAGACGGTCGAGTGTTACTAGAAGGTTGAGGCACAAACTGCACATTTGGTGATCTAAAGAGGCCGTATAGTCGAGATTTTTCCTGACAGAAAATGATCCAGTCTAAATGAAAAACAGCTCCGCAGCTTTTGATGTAACGCAGTGTCTGTTAATGATACTTTGAAGAGCAGATGAAAAGAAAAAGCATTATGAGAGAATGACGAGGAGAAAGAAAGAAAGAAGAAGAAGAAAAAAGAAGATTGAAATTACACTTCTATGACCGGCCGCGCTGCGAGAAGCACGCTCCATCACCAAAATGGATTACAGCGTTGGGCAGAAAAACAAATTGAACTCCAGTTGCGCCCCGTGCTCTGATGTGTCTTAGCGTGTCACATAAAGGACGAGCAGAGCAGAGGGAGAGAAACAGTGTAAAGCTGATGGCTGCGCCATGTCACAAGCCTGCCTGAGTGAGGCAACAGACGTTGGCACTTAGCAGACTCCCTCACGCTCGCTGATCTCCTGGGGGTTGGCTGATTACTGTGATTCTGAAATTACAGTCTTGATGAGCTGGAGCATTTTACAAAAAAAAAAAAAAAAAAAAACCTGCTGCAGAAATGGGTCAAGCTGGGACTGAGTTTCCACTCAGAGAAACAGGCAGGAGGAGGAATGAAACATAGACTTTTATTTAAACGAATAAATAAAGCCGGATGGGTCGTAATCTGAGTCTGGGAAGTGACTGATCTTTTGGGTATATCTAAAAAGTTCACCGTTGGAGAGACAAAGAAACAGATGGTGCAGTATCCAAGTATGACTGTGTGCAGGCATCATTGAGTCCACATGTTATTACACAACATGAATGCATCTGAAAAGGTGATAAACGATCATTTACCCTCTTAAAAACTGTGAAACGCTCAAACAGAAAGACAAGCGCTGACTCCATTCATCAATCTGTTGAGATCCAGATCCTGCCTCAGCTCTCACGCGGTGATTGCTGACTTCAACGCTCTCCATTTGTGCTGCTGCCCGTAAAAAAAAAAAAAAAACGAGTCCAAGTTTGTCAGCAGTTGAGTTGAGAAATTCAAACACATTGAAATTAACTGGGCCAGCTCTTGACTAAGACTGCCATTAAAACCGGGGCAGCAGATTGCGTCTTTAAATTCACTCACATTACAAGATCATCAGGGCAAAACCACTCAGCCGCAATCTGTCTGCGAGTTCGACAGTTCCTGATGGCGGACAAAAAAGTAACCGAGATGGTCAAATCGTAACACATGAATGTGGAGCACGCGCTCATGTGGCAGACAGATCTTCAGGGGTGATGGCGGGGGGGAGGCAGGGAGGGAGAGAGTTCACTGTTCATCAGCAAATTAATGGCGCGGTTCATCCTAATTTCCCTTGAAGACAGATCTGTGGTCCTGGAGCACGAAAATATTCTCTCTTCACTCTTTCTGGTTTTAACACAAAGCTGCAGAAGAAGAACCAGGCCAGGGTTTGGCATGGGCATCTGACGTGGGGCGGGCAGCAGGATTGTAACAGCTTGGTTTGTTGTGTGGGATGATGGTGGTGGTAGTTAATAGTGTGTGTGTGAGTGTGTGTGTGTCCCGAGATCAGTACTTACATTTCTGAAGTCCAGTGTTCATCTGCGTGTGGGGGAGAAGCTGGAGGGGGAGGTCACCTGGCCCTGGCAGACAGGCCAGCATTTCACACAGACACTAATGCAACATGGGACACGCACTTCTCCTCACACTGCAGAGAGAGAGAGAAAAGAGGGGGAGAGAGAAGAGAGGGGAGGAGAGAGAGAGAGAGGGGGAGAGGTCAGCAGTCAGACATAACTGCAAGGCAGCACATGGTGCGTGGTGATACAGAGGCTGGGTCCAGACTAATGGAACTCTGTGGCCGATCCCCGGAGGCGCAGGGCTGAGGGAGACATAGTTACCTTTCAATTAGAAACTGATTCACACCTGGAGCATCAGGTAAGGTGACATTTGATGCCAATAACAACTTCAATTAAACATCAAACAGCTGAAGTAAAACGGGCAGACTGGGCCTGAGGGGCTGGCAGCTTTAAAATCGACTCCCTCCTCCACCTTCTCCACCTCCTCCTTCTCCTCCTCTCCCTGCGTGTTAGTCAGCTAGTTGTACACTGCTACCTGGGCTTTACCTCCGACTCCACCAGACCATGGCAGAGGAAATTAATGACTCCTGTATACTCGAGAAGAACACACTCGAGAGGGCTGGCACTGACAAGTTAGTGAGTCTCTGATCGATACCGCAGTCCTCTAGACCTCAAAGAGGCCTTTATTTTGGGGACATTAAACAATGGAGCCGGCTCAGGATGTGGTGAAAAAGAAACGAATAAACAGGGCTACAGCTCCAATAAATGCCTGCCACTTTGTGCAATAACCTGATGTAATAGAGAGGGAGAAAACGTTAGCCATGCTCCGCTTGGCTTACCGCTGTATTCAAAAAACACGCCACAGATGCTTGCTTAATCAGCACTGAAGAACAGTCAGGAAGCAAATTAAGTCTACAGAGTCCGTGCCCCCTTTTTTTTTTGCAGCGTGGCATCAGAAGAGGGCGGCAGAAGTGTGCGCAGACAAACAGCATCTATGAGAGAGGCAATTACCCACAAAACAACCTTGGCATGCCTGTCTGCCGCAGGGTGATGGCTTAAAAGTGTCTTCCCCCCCTGCAGGGAGAAAAGACAAGTGGAGGAAAGAGTGACAAAGCGAGTGAGAAAGGTGGAAAGAGAGAAAGACGAGTGGCGGGCTTGTGGAGGGGGGGGGGGGCTGAACTCGCTTTAAAAAGCAGGAGCTCAAAAAGGTCAGGATGACAGCTCATTTAAATCCTCCCAGCGAGAGGAGAAAAAACAAGCCTTAATGAAGCTGCCAGTTCTACACAGATACCTGAGAGCGTTGCACCTTGGGGTGCTGCAGGGGCATGGGCGGCAGGAGGCGGGAGGAAAGGGTAGACGGGGAGGGGAAAAGAGTGCTGAATTGAACGGCGGAGCTGCAGTCTTGAGACAGACGTCTGAGGATTTGGTGATGTTAGTGCTGCATCACCCCTTTTCTGTTGCCCAGCCTCCCACTCCTCTCCCCTCCTTGCTTTCTGATTTACAGCCTGGACCGCCATATGGCAGCAATCCCTGCCCTCGATTCAGCGTGTCACCATGCATTAACTTTAATTGGCCTGATATGTTATTCTTTTCCCTCGGCCTTGGAAAGATTTTAGGTACATAGCGCCTTGATGTCAGCAGGCAAGATTTCCAGCTCTCTCTCATTTATCAGGATGCCAAGATTTCACACAAAGATAACAGCAATCTCTTTGACAACAGGCAGGTTTGGGGTGGAGGAAAAAAAAACAAAAAAACCTAAATATCAAATATAACCGCGTCTTTGCTGGGGATTTCAAAAAGCGAAATGGTGGCAAGAGAGTGAAATGATGTGGGGAAGAAGAAAGAACACACACCAGCAGAAACTGTCAGTTCATTTGTTATAAGAACACACACACATCAACACACTACAGGCAAAAAAAAAAAAAACAGCCAACAGGCCATCAGCCCACCCCCTTCCTGCCTCCCCCACAGCGCCCCTGAATGTCAGAAAGCTGTGCAGTGGGGAGTGCTGCAGCAAAGGTCAGCCTATGGTAATGCCCCAGCTGACACTCTGCTTTTGCAGCGAGCAGAGCGGGAGGAGATGAAACCCAGCAGACAGAAGCCTGACGTCTACTGACTCGCGTATCAGCACCGCTGCCACAGCGACTTCAAATATACATCACACGCCAAACACTGGAGCTTTCTACAAAAAGGCGCACCGCCCCCGCGGAGGCTTTTTCAACACATGGACTATTTGTATCAGGAGCAGGATGACTACACCTGATAGATAGAGTGTCGAGTCCACACGGGGACCGGGCTCGCTAAAATTGGAGGTGCCTCTCCCCTCAGGCTGAAATCGGTGACTGGCCTTGGAGTCCTAATTGTGCTCAGACCACCATGCAGGAGTGTTAGCATGGTCTAGAATAGGGCTTGGCTTTCCAGCCATCCAGGCAAATAGGTGTCCACCCCAGAAGCCTTTGTGATACAGACACACAGCCCCTCCTGTCCTGAGTGGAAACAGAGTTGTGTCTGTGCAGGCCAAGCCGAGCCAGCTGGGCCGGCCTGTGGAGCAGGGATTGGCTTGGTGGAGTTTAGCCAGGCGTCTCACACTATCAGCCCTGTGCAGACAGACACCACAGGGTTCTCAGAGTATTAGAGAGTCGGGGGGTTGGGGTGTGGGGCGGCCTATGACTCGGCAAGTCTCCACCAGCTACTTATAGAGGCGTAATAAAAGTGTGCAAATAACTGTGTGGCTTTCATTATAGACAAATAAAGACGAGCAGACAAAGCAGGACTTGAACAAGTGACGCGCATGTCTTGTGTCATGTGTCAAATTGCTCCCATAAAAGCTGACCTATATTTTCTTTTCTGTTCTCTTGGGGAAAGAAGAAAAAAGAATCTGAAAGCCAAAAAAAAAAAAAGAAAGAAAATTCAAAGACGAGAAGAAGGAAGGGGATAGATGGGAAGCCATTTAGGAAATTAGACCAGCTGAATGCATTTCTACTGAATCTTTTGATCAATATCTTCCTCATCAACTATGATCTGCATTTGTTGGAAATGTGGGAATTTTCATCAGGCTAATTACACGGGAAATCATCTATTAAAACATCCACCAGCGCGAGGAGAAGCGAGGACGGTGGTGCAGACAAAAATAAGCTCATTAGACGGAGACACGTACAACAATATTAGCGGAGGAAAACAATAAAGCATAAAAAAAATAAATAAAAACAAGGTGAGACAGTATGTTTGGTTGCTGGTTGAATATTAACAGCTTTTCTATACCAATTAAAAGCAAAAGCAATTAGGAGAACTAAGTCACCATGTTGTACATTGCTTGTGCTAACGGCTGAAGGAGAGGAGGAGTGGAAGGAGAAAGCAGGCTGCTGTTATTTTAATTGCATGTTTACCCCCAGGTTATAGGTCTGAAATAGAGCCAAGAAAAAAATGTTGCAGTAGAAATTCAATGCAACTTCACTGTGTTGATTCTCTCAGGGACAGAGAGAGTGAAATTACTTTTCTTTGCAAGCAGAGTCTCTGAATAGGAGGTAAAGAAAAGAAAAAAGGAGCAGGAAGAAGAGGAGAACAGCTTTTTACCCTTGAATACCAAGCCGGAGCATTCTGTCAAGTGAAAAGAAAGCCATGGCTCTTAAGCACGTTAAGAGGAAGAAATGACACATCAGTGTGGCCTTCATTAGCCCATCAGGCTTTACAAACAACACGGGCAGAAAAAAAGATTTCTATTGCTAGCTGGAGGCCCACGGGCATGTTAAGCTACGACAGGCTGGTTCATGGTCTCACACACGATGGATCCTGATGACTCCAGCACATCCCGAGGAGTTTGGGACAGGACATTTGCTTTTTCAGTCCCCTCATCATCAACCCCGGACTGTTATCTCACACCAAAAGAGAAAGAAAAGGGGGAGGAAGACGGCCACAGTAAAAAAAAAAAAAAAGAAACGAAGAGAGAAGACAACCAACCCCAAACCCAGACTCTCACACACAAATTGAGAGTCTGTAAAATAGTGGTTTCCAAGTTGCGGGGTGTCAGGGATAAAACTGTCAAACAAGGAAACTGCTGCAGTAGTGTGGGAGAGAGGAAGACAGCTGAAACTACTCTTCTTTAGAGCGAGGGAGGGGTCTGTGAAACAACCGGGAGGCTGTATGAACGCTCAGTAACTAACTGATGAAAAAGTGACAGTTCCCTGAGGTGAGATGGTGGATATGGAGCGGAGAGAGACAGCATGCCCCTGGAATAATGCATAGTCCATAGCTGGATCGGCTAAATCTTTGCATACGTGTCAGATACGGAGAGCTGATTTCACAATGAGAACGGAGGCTCTTAGGGGAGCTGTGTACCATGAAACTAAGAGAAGGAAACACACTTCCAAAATATGTGGCCTCTTCTTATCAGACTGACCTCATTTCTGCACTCTTGTCTTTACATCAGCAGTTCAGAGCAGCCCGGTCTCTTGGATGATGTCCACACTGGAGAAGATGACAGTAATGGTGGTGAGATCAGAGCATGAGTAGATATCGGGACAGTGAGCGTCCCTGGCTTGGCCTGGCTATCTTTGCCAGAGCTAGTCATGGCCATTACCCGTCCACCACGTCAGAGCTGCAGGGACAGACAGCCGAGGTCTATTCTTCAACTTCAGGGTCAGTTTCACTAACAGCCACTTAAACCCACTTGGCCTCATGAAGAGCTCTACAAAAGTGGAAGGTAGAACTAAGTGTGCTCAGTCATGTCAAGCCTGGCCAAGGTCAGGTGGGCAGACAGAAAGGGCTGGCAATGCTGCATGCATGGCGTCATGAATGCCAAAACGCCGCGGCCCCCTGGCTGTGCCCGTTTGACAGACATGTTTACACCTGATAGAAAATGCAGTGTGGATGGCCTGCCAAAACAGAGGGGATCCAAAGTGAGGGGTGCCAGCCTAGTTATTTATTTATCTGCTGCAAATCCATCCAGAGTGCAGCCAGAAGCTGGGCATGCCTCGATGAGGAATAAGCCAACCTACTCTCAGACATGACAGCTTTAAACCACTTGAGGGAGGAAATAAAAAAAGATCTGACACGTAGTAAAAGAAAAGCAAAGATCTCATGAAGTAGCACTAAAGATTGGATTTGATTTACTCACACTCTCACACTAATTAAGGATTAACACGCGATATTTGTCATATTAATCAGAGATTCTTATTCCAGCTCTGCGATTAAATTAGTTTAATAGTGTACAGCCGTGCTAGTGAGCCTGTAGCTCAACTATCAGCAAGCTAACATGTTCACAATAACTTTTAGCAGATTCACAAGCCACAATTATTACACTTCATAATTAAACTTTATGGTAATCCATTTAATAGTTGTTGAGACGTTTCACTTAAACCCACAAGTGTGAAGAAAGCGGCAACCTCCGTGGCTGTGAGCGGAAGTGCCAAAAACTGCAGTTCCTCAAACGTCCACTTGAGGCTGGCTACAGAACGAGTCAGTCTCCATAAGTCCCCATGTTAAAAACTTCACTGAAGGTGAATTATTATACAACTCACCTGTTCAAATTATATTAAGGCTTAAAGTTATGCACAATTAAGAGCGTGGCCACTTTGAAAAGTCTGTGATCACCCAAATATCTCATGGGAACCATCAATATCTGAATAAAATCTGAAATCTATCAAGTAGATGCTGAAATATTTTACTGGACAAGTGAAAGTGACGCAAGATAACAAGTCAGGGATCACAAATGTTGAGATATTTCAGTCTGCCGTCCATGGAGTCAGACTATGTTAGCTTGTTGCACTGGAAATGTCAGACGACAACAGAGGAGAGGCACGGGAATGTAAGAAAGCACCACGGAAAGACTCTTCTGGTACATCGCTCAAATACACATGAGCGCCAACACACTGCTCCTTTCATCTCTATATTGGTGTTATCTTCACATACACCCCCCCAACATAACACACAGCGGACAACAATGTAGTGAGTCACATGATGCCATGGCAAGACGCCAGGAAGAGGGTTTGGTCCAGAGCTAGGTGAAAACAGAGATGTGCAGATACTACACGGCCATAAATCTACAATCTGTGTGTGTGTTGAGGTATGTGCAGAGATGGAAATTGTCAAAACTTGCTTTGTTATAAATCGCATAGTTGTGCAGCAGAAACGTAAACAAACAGATGAGCCAGTGAACATACAGACAGAAATTACAAGAACGATGCGTGATTCTGCCAACAGATTTCCCCGACTTACAAAATAACTGTTCTGAAAATAAACTGTGGCTAAGAGGAAATTATGCAATTATCCTTCTATGTACATTAAATTCCCAGTTGCTCCAGTTGTCCATCAGAGGTTTTAAAAGCAGACTTCTGAGCATGTTCAAACTATTTGACTGTAAGTCAGCCAGGCCTTCTCCCTGGTTAGTGGGAAATAACTCAATGTTCTGAGAGCTAAAGCGCGGCAGCATTGTTCCAGCTGGCGGAAAAAGGGGAAATGAAGATGGAGTGGTTTGATTTCATTTGTTAGCAGGTGCATCCATTTTGTGTTCTTCCCCACACCCACCTCGCCGCTCTCAGTCAAAGCGCTTATCAGAAATTGGACACCCCAGTGACAAATTGAGCCTGCGATTAAAGGGAGAAAGAGGAAAGCTTTGTTAAGTGCTGCTGATTGGGATCCCAGGCTGCCCTCACACATCAGAGGTGTGTGTATGTGTATGTGTATGTGGGTGTGTGGGTGGGTGGGTGTGTGCACGCATGTATTCTTGGTACAGAGCCAATAGCAGAGCTGACACCACCACCACCTCTTCTCCCATTTTCCCCTCTCCAGGTGTTCCCACGGCTTACATTTCTGCTCCGAGTACTCAGCAAACAAAACCAAATCAATGCAGCTGTTCCCCCATCTCACACACACACACACACAGGAAACTACACAGCCAAACCTACATATGCACCAGTGATTTTCCTCTGCAGGAATAATGACCTCCTCTAGTATTTCCAGTGTCTACTTATTGACATGTACGCTGTGTTTAACAGGGAAAAAAAAAAAAAGAAGAAGTTAAGTCTCTGTGCGTCCGTCCTACCCAGACCCATATTATTGACCCAGCATTAACCAGCCCTGGCCTGTTAGCGAGCACAGCTAGGCTGATTTAAGAGAGAGGGGGGGTCAGAGCAGCTCTGCTCGGCAGAACTGTGCGAACGCTGACTCTCACAAATCATCCTAAAAGGGCTTAACGCACAAAAACAGCTTCCAGTGTTACACAGGCCTGCTGTGAGAGATTTATCCACTCTGCCATTATACTAACTGGCCCTCTCTCCCATATGAGCTGTATATATGCCGTGCACCAATTCACACACACAAAGAAAAAGCCTAATCAAAATTATGCCTCGGCTCAAACAATCTCAACTGTGACTTGTGATAAAATGAAAGCGTGAGCCGGTTTCATCTTTAACCGTGTGTTATTTTCTATCCGGTTTTATTCTTAGTTTGGTGTATTTTCAGACGTTACGGAGGATCTTTTTTAATGTAGAGCTCTCTTCAAAAGTTTCTATCGAGGCACATTGCTTCAGTTAGTAAAGGTGGATTATTGCTCTGCTGGGTTTTCGCTCTGAACTGAGAAGTGCAGCCACACAAAGTCAAAAACAAACGTGCAAATTTCAAACCCTGCTGTGTACGTGTTCGATAAAAGCTGACCCGTCTCCATCCTGTGCGTCTGTGGAAAGGCTGGTAAGGTCAGCCGCCTCCGTGGCAGCTCTGACATTCAGTCTGGCCTCCAGCGAGACCAAACGAGTCCCTCTCGCATCTACAGAGCAGCCCCGAAGAATAAAAGAGATCTTTCTCCGCCCGGACAGGGTTGTGTGAGATGTGTGTTGCTTTCGCCCCTGGCGACACACAAGACATTTGTGGTCTCTCCTTCATCTTCTCTGTATAAGTGAGAGCCTCCTCAGCCCCCCAGTCGTTTCCTCGGCAGACACTGAGCTCAGGGCGCCGAGCAGCCAGCTGGTGACTCTGTGGAGAGCCGGGCAAACACAGGCCCGGCATGGCAAATATCTCACCTCTCTGTCTTCATGGGAACATCTGGCCCTCCCAGGCTCGCAGGGCTCTCTGTCTGTCTGCCTGTCTGACTGTGAGCCTACACATAGACCTGGTGTGTACTGGTGTTGTCATGGCACCAGAGTTTTCACTCCTACACAGGTAGAGGTTTAATCTACAAAAACAAATCACCATATTAGCAAAGAAAACAAGAGAAATGTCATAATTGACTGATCTAGCAGCTTTGTGTGCCACTTTAGCACAAAAGCTTAGATTTGTTGAGTCAAACGCTGCTGCCCCAAGCAAAGGAGTTCAAGTATCTCGGGGTCTTGTTCACAGGTGATGGGAAAATGGAGCGTGAGATGGACTGGCGGGTTGGTGAGGCTGTACCGGACCGTTGTGGTAAAGAGGGAGCCGAGCTGGAAGGTGAAGCTCTCGATTTTCCAGTCCATCTACGTTCCAGCCTTCACCTGTGCTCATGAGCTTTGAGTAGTGACCGAAAGAATGAGATCACGGATACAAGCGGTTGAGTGGCGCCTTTGGAGGTGTTCTGTACCACGACCAAACCGGGAGGAGACTCCAGGGCAGACCCAGAACCCGCTGGAGGGACTACATAGCCCATCTTTTGCCTGGGAACACCTCAGGATCCCCCCCAGGAGGAGCTGCAATGCAACCCAACCGTGAATAAGTGGAAGAAAATGGATGGATGGAAATGAGCAAAGCTACAAGCTAAATACTTGTATGTTTAGGTGGCATGAGATTACATTCAGAATCTCACTACAGGCGTGTATCGCGTTTATTTTCCAACCTAGCATTAAAGACATGCCAAATCCCAAAAAGCTAGCATGAAATGTCTGCTCAGATTTGTTACTCTTTGATCGAATATTTGCTGATTTAAAGCTAAATTCTGCCAACTATATGTAGGAAAATGTTCAGACAACATAACACTGGATTTCTGGAGTTTTGCAGAATATTTCTCAAACGAAACGTATTGAAAGTTTTGTTCCAGTATTGATACATGAGCTCATTTGTTGTGCAGACTATACAACATTTCAAACAATACTCTATCATAGATTTAACTGTGGTTCAGGCCTGCAGATCCGAGTTGTTTGAGCACTGAAATGGATCTTTAACAAACTAATTTTTTCCTCATATTGTGTGTGGCTAGTCCTGAATACATAAAGCTTAAATCAAAATATTCAATCTCCTCTTGTAGCCCGTGAGATAGAGTCATATGAGTAATAGAGTTGGCCCAGATGATAAAAAACTCCTATACTCCTTCTCATATCGCCCCCCCTCGCTCTCTCTCTTGCTTTCTTGCATCATGCCCGCTCATACAGATCTCCTGCGGCCGTCCAATGATTCAAGACTGATGAGGCATGCTCAAAGGTCTATGCCATTGAGCACAGCATTAATGCACCCAGCAGCAAATTTTTTGCCATCGACCCCCGTTCCCTGCAATAAGGACAGAGCCATCAATCAGGGCCGAGATAGCCGACACCAGACACGGGCTGATGAAGTAGGGGACTTTGGAGCTAATGACAAATGGATCTCTCAGATATGGTCACAGTATACTATGACAGTCCGCCGAGAACACTTGACCTTTAGCAAAAAATCCTGAGCCACTTTTTTTTGCCAACACTGTGCGATGCAAAAAAAAAAAAAAAAAAAAATATGCAAACTGCTGTTGCAGCTAAGAAAGTGTGGTTATTGTGTGAGAACTTCCCAGGTCCAGCTGAGTTCAGCCCCGTCACTCTTAGAGAGCTGCTCCTGACCGACCAAGCCCTCCTCTGTTCTCACACCAAAGCTCTGGGAGTGACCTTCAGGAGGCCTGCTAGTCCTGCTAATTGGGGTCTCTACAGAGCACAGCAATCCAACCCCCACCCCCGCCCTCCCCTGCACACACTCTGCACCGGAGGAGGGACTGGCTGGGGCAGAGGGAGGAAAAAGATAGCAGTGGTGGGAAACAGACTTGGAAATACAGAGTTAAACTTTGGCTGCACTGAAGGAAAAACAGTAACATAATGGAGTCCTTTGTAGCATGGATGTTGATATATAGGGCTGGTCAGGAAAAATATAATATAACAAAAGACTGATGATATAAAAATGTATCAGAAATCCTCCATAAATACAGAAAATCACAAGTCAAGTATAACTCAGCTCCCTGCAGAGGTCATTATCTTTGTTTTAAATCACTGCTTCTCAAACTGTGGTACGCGACCTTCCTGTAGTGGTACTTTAAATTAAATAAATTAAATTAAAATACTTAATATTTAAATTAAACTATGAAATACCTAGATAAGATAACGTTTACATTTCCTGTAATATTTTGTTTCAATATCAGCCTGTTACGTCGTCACATTCATGCAGGTAGCGTGCACATACATCCGTGATTGTAAACGAGCTAAAATGTGACGGCCAGATAGAAAGTGGAGGTGAAATGAAGAATTCAAAAACACTGAAATCGTGGCTCCAAATGGGAAATATTTGGAAAAGAAGCGTGGATCAAGAGTGACCGTTTTCCACCAAATTAGCTCTGGTTTTGTTCACGATTCAACATCTTCACAGTCAGCATTAAATTATTTTCTTATTAGGAATAAACTGTCTGTAGCTAAAGAGGGTCAGCCTACAATGTTTTAAACATTTCAACATATTAATAAAGTACTATGAGATTAAAATGTACAGGACGTTAGAAGTTAAATCCTTAATATCTCACTGCAGTTACAACTGGGGCTACAACTAACGATCAATTTCACTTTCACTGTTGATGTTTTGTCTTGATTAATTGCTACTTTGAAAGTTTCCAGAGCCCGAGCTGACGTTATCATATCACTTTTTTGGTGTAACAGACAGCTCAAAATCAAAACATAGTCACTACTATCAAAATAAAAGAAGGAAAGCAGCAGTGCTTTCACAGGTGAGAAGATACTGCAGGTAATTTTGTTTGAAAAATTATTTAAGTGTGACAGAGGTGCTAATAATGTGAAACATGGTTGCCCTGACATTAAGCATGAATTAAAACAGAGGTAGAACAAAGTAGCTACGACAAAACCACCAGTTGAAAATAATATGTTCAAACTGGGGAACACACAGTGGCTTTTAACAAAGTATGAGGCACCACAAAGTGGATCAAGGGTTTCTTAGACGGGTCAGTTTGATCTGTGGGGCCGACAGGGTCAGCGCTCTGCTCTCAGGAGCATGGAGGAGCTGGTGACACAGGTAAATTAAGAGCAGGCTCAGGCCGGCTGCAGCTGTGCACCGAGCTCTCGGCATCAAGACATCATCGCATCGGGATCGCTTCTATCGGCGCGATCAGCACTCAGAACAAAAAGGGGAAGAACGCGTACAGGAAGTCAGGCTGTAAAAACAAGACGCAGAGAGTCGCTGAGTTGATTTTAAGAAAGCATTTGAGGGTTAAAAGACTCTCCTGAAGGACATACAGTGAACCTGGTGACCATTTTAATGTAGGTTTGTGATAGATCCAGTGAATGAGACTTTAAGCAAGGATGGCCATGAATAGAAAGGTCTACATTTAATTTGCTAATCCATCATTCCAATTGTACTCGGTAACAAAGGGAGAGGAGAGTGGTGGGGCATTCAGAGGCAATGGAGCATGCTGAGGGGTGCGTGTGTGGTTCTCCGTGGAGCCAGAGAGGCCGTGGCCCTTGGCCCTAAAAGCCCGGCCAGCACTGGGGGAGAATGGGATCTGATGAGCTCAACGCAGGCAAGACTAATCCCTTCATGTCCAAAGAATTGTTTAACTGTGTTCGACTGATTAACCCAAACCCCTTGATTCCACTTACAATCTATTTGTTCAATCAAGTCTCCCGCACTCATCGTGCTGCAGTGTGTGGGTGGTGATGAAGAAGAAGAAGAAAAAAGAACAAGAGAGAGAGAGAGAGCGGAGAAGACAAAGGGGGGGAGCTGCCAAACAATCCTTTTTGGAGGAAGCGTAGCAGAAGAAGTCAAAAGGACAGCTTTTTTCCTCTGCTACTCGCAATTCTCCAAAATGCACACAGCACACGAGTTCCTGCAGACCAGCTGTTGCGAACATTTAAAAGGTCAGAGAACTCTCGCCTTCAAAAGATTCGGAGTAGAAAGTCAGCCGTGGCGCGTTAGTGTACCTCAACGCCGGCGTGCTGGTTTTTACCAGCTTCACGGGAATGGGGAATTTAAAAGGCACTCGCTCTCCCCTGCGTGGAAAAGAGGTTGCCAGGAAGATTAACCCAGCTTCCTTTTATAGCCTCTGACAAGAGGTTAAATCACACATTACACTGCCTGAAATGTCTGCTAGTAATTAGATCAAGAATATTACTCTCTCTTCTTCCCCTTGCAGACTGCAGCTGATCAAAGCCTAATGATGGTGTCAGTGCCATTGGCAGTGCTGGCTGGGTAAATCTCCCCATCGGGATGGCAATCTGTCAGGGCCGCTAGCCCTGCTAAACAGCACAGGACACGAGTACAATGGTGCCTGACACAAAGTAGACTAAATGAACCATATCTTTTACCAACAAGCTATCCATCAGCAGCGCGTCATTAAAATTCATGATTATACATCTCTTTGTTTTGAGTCTGGGACTGCGTGTTTACATGTACACACATGCACGCACACACAGAGTCAGCTGAGATGTATACAGCGACAGTGAGATGTTAGTGACATCTGTGAGTTTTATCCCAATAACACTGAAACCCACCACCACCAGCGTATCCATGCCAGAGCAGATCTAAGCAGCACCTGGTCCCTTGATGGGGTGAGGGGGCTACTGGCTATTAATTACAGAAAGCCGACACGTGGCGCAGGCAAACCCCTCGCAATGAGACCCGGGGACGTCAGATACACAGCAAGACGAATGCTTCTCTGTCACACAGCAACATGAACTGCCTCAGGACTCTTTACACACACGCGTGCGTGCGCGCATACTTTCCAGTACGTCGTTCAAACTGCGGCCCACCCTTCTTCCTCTCTGCCCCCGTATCTCAATCACATTCTGCGGATGTTACACTACTTCAGGGGATATTTCTGACTAATGCAAAAGCGGTTGTGCAGCAGCATGATAAAAGTTGACATTTTCCTTTTCTAATTCAATGCTTCCTTTGCAAACAACTTCGCCCCCCACACACACACACACACACACACACACACACACACACACACGGAGGCCGATTTAATGGTCAATTTCATTATTTGCTCTCAAACTCACCGGCCGCAAACAAAAGGGGGAAATGGCAGGAGATATGCCAATCATTTATCGTTGAAAGATGGCTGACAAAAAGGGGCCCTTAAAAACTCTGACAGCTTTTCTTTTCCACGTCAAGTCCCCTCTTAAAAAAAAAAGAAAAAAAAAAAAAGGGGGCCCCAAGACAACAGCCTCCTGCAAGAGGCCTGACCCCGATCTTAACCTCGTACAGGTGGCACGGCGCTAACACAGGAAGCAGGAGCACTAAACACAGGAGGTACGCTCTCAGAGATCATTTAGAGAGGCACAAAGACAGCTCGCTGCCACTAAAAGTGTATTCTTAATGTGCTGAAAAGCAAATCCCCTTGAACACATTAATGGTAAAGACTAAAAGCATCTGGCTAAGGGGAGGTTTGAGAGTCATGATGTTCGATAAAACTCTGAAATAGGCTGCGGGAAGTGTTGCCAGAAGTTGCCAGCAGTTTTGGCTGAAGTTTAAGTAGCAACCTGTTGTTAGAGTTAAAAATCCACCTTAAATGCACAAAAGCGCTAAT
Organism: Miichthys miiuy; assembly: GCA_036365135.1. Lineage (NCBI taxonomy): Eukaryota > Metazoa > Chordata > Actinopteri > Sciaenidae > Miichthys > Miichthys miiuy. The sequence continues at coordinate 20,804,572 of CM071616.1, forward strand.
GTGGAGTGTGCTCTTCCAGTTCAGGAGAATAAAGTGACTCCTGTCCGACTCCTGCTCAGCTGAGTCCTGAACTATGAACTGTGATTACAGCCAACACCCCCCCTCACCACCACCCCACAGAGCGACAACTGCATCTCTGCACATTCCAGGAAACGCCAGCCAGCTGAAGACAGCAAATACACCAGAGAGAGTGTGTGTGTGTGTGAGAGAGAGAGATGAGACATAAACAACGTAAGCTAGTTTGAGAGCTGCACCGATGTTTACTGTCTCACTAAGTGCATTTCATCCTCACTGCTTTCACAGCAGCGGCGGTATTTCAGCATGCAGCACAGGGAGAGAGGAGGGGGGGCTGCTGATGCCACAGGTCTGTGTACAGAGAGCTCAGTCACAGAGACTGTTTGGACAATGTAGGTGTCAGACACACTGCCTGTCTGGAATAACGATTCAGCTCGGCCCGCTACAAAACACCCCCTTCATGGTGGAGGTTTAATAAAAAGCTAACTTGACTTGTTTCTGGAGTGTAAGTGTTGAAAACCTGAGAGGAATTTCTGCCTTGTTTGACTTGCTATCAGGGAGAAAGGTCTGCATTTGCTTCAAACGGGCACTGAATGACATGCCAGAGATTAGCCTCTGAAGGTCACAGTCTTAGCCTATCCTTTCAGCCGCTTTTCACAACACAACCCCCGGGCCCTTTTGAACAACAGGAAGAATGTCATCTGGTTACTTTTCAAGGCACGGAGATACCATTCACTGTGGCCAACAATGGCTGCAAACAGGGACCAGAGGGTTAGGAGGTTATAAAAGGGCCCCATTCTTAGCGCCGCTCGATCTCCAGTCCACTGCACGCACACAGAAAAAACACACCCACTCACTCACACACATACATACAGACATGCATACACATAACTGAGGCATGGAGAAGCGGTGCGAACGATGATAAACTCAGGGAGGGTCGTGGCAAAGAGCTGTGCGCTGACCGCACACCTCAGCTCAGCCTCCAGCCAAGCTCTTTAACACCCAGACCGAGCCTCCGAGAGAAGAAGATAACGGCGTGATACTCTAAACTCGGCTCATCCTTCAGGTTATTGTAGCATGCCAGAGCAAAAAAAAACACAATTTTTATTAACAAATTCACGCATCTGCTCTCCGGAAATGGGATTTTAAACACCTCAGATAGATGAATTCTTCTTGGAAGAGAGGATGTTACAGTTACAGGCATGCAGTTTTTAGAGAGATTGTGGTAAACAAAACTGTTCAATAACAAGACAAAATGTATCTGCTATTACTCAGGTTGTAAAGCTAGTCACAGAAAAAGACTCCCAGACTGCAGCCGGAGCTGAAATCCTTCACCAATTTAGTCTCTAATGAACCCTCTGAAATATTAAAAATAAAGCCCAATTAGCCGACAGCATTTTACATCTTCTCCCTCCCTTTAATCCTCTGGTAGCTTAGCCTTATCTAATGTCTGCGCCAACTATGACACTTTGAGCTCCCTCACCCTCTATCCCCCTTCACTTGATATCCCCTACAGCTTTACTGCTGCTTTGTTGTGGCATTCTTTCTGACCCGGCAGACCGGGTCACAGCCTGAGCCCTCTCTGGTTGTGTCTAATGATGCCCTGATATGTACAGTTGGCATGGACGCTGGAAAAACTGCGGCAATAACCTCGGACATGCTAATAGCAATATTAGGATTACTTAAGAGTGATATGGGAATCGCCTGGCAACCTCTTATTATAGAGGGCTTGGTATTGGGGGCGGAGAGTGTCGGCGGAGGGTCAGTGATCCGATTGAGACGGCCTTATCTTGCGCCATAAACAGATAACGGTATCTGCCCCGCTCCTCTGCTGTTCCTGTGAGATGGAGGTGGATAAACAACCCTGTCGTCTCCAGTGCCTCCGACAAGCCTGATCAGACAGATGCTGTCCTGAACCGAGCCTTGTTCCTCCTGCCGCTGCTGCTGCTGCTGCTACGATGTCTGCTGTTTTTGCTGCAAATGTCACCGGGAGGCTTAGATTCTCCCTCGCGATTGCCCTCAAGCTGAAGACACAACAATTTAATAATAAAAAAAAGAAATCATGGTTCCTGGTGTTTGTTAACGTCAGGTTGCAGCACTCCCTGGCTTCAAGGTCTCAAAAAGGTTTGCTGATTACGCAATTGGACCTGCTGGCTAACGTGCAAATCCATGAAGAAGAACACAAAAATGTAGCAAACAAAGACAGGAAGTGTATCCTCAAATAGTCCTATTGCCGATAGTCATTTGGCACGACATGAGACCAAACTAAATACCACGTAACAGCTGACCCACGGCCTGAGCCCTGCGGGTTGCTCCCTTGTTCTCAGAGGTATCCAGAAGTTACCTACAATGTCCTAAACACCTGATCTGGATGTATCATGTGGCTGCGGTTATTTACTCCCAGCCTAACCTGCGTTTGACCCACACACACACACACACACACACACACAGACACACACTGGGTCTCCTGACTTAGCCTACTCCACACAAAGGCCACCAAACATCTGCTCCCTGTCTGTCTGAGTCGTAATACGATGGAAGGAGGAAGAAAGACCTCGGGTGGCCTCGCAGAAAAGTCTCTCCAAGTTGGTGGCTGAGTGTGGAGAGTGTGGAGCTGACAGCTGCCCTGGTGACTGGAGGACTTGAAAGGTGGAGCCAGCTGGCAGATCACTGGTACCTGGGAAATCTCAGCCATGCTGTCTAGAACCGTGTGTGTGTGTGTGTGTGTGTGTGGGGCAGCTTCATTTAGCAAATGGATGATATTTAACGAAATGCTGCTCATCTGAAACGACCTGGGAGGGTGAACTAAATAAAAATTCACAGACAACACCTGCAAGAGGTTTAACATAGACGAGCCCCCACTGGAATATGAAAGGAACAAACGCATCGCATCACCGGGACGAGCATTTCCAATTCAAGTACCGTCTCTAAAATGTTACATCAAATGACTGGCTTTGAATAAACCAGAACGAGCATCAGCCAAGTGGCTCATTCCAGCACGGAGAATCATTGCATCAAAAAAAAAAAAAAATATGCTGGTTAGACGAACCATTTCACAGTCAACAATCACAGAATCGGGACTGTTACTAATCAATGTATTTTAATGAGCTCCCTGTGAATCCCAACAACAGCTGAGACATAAAAGCAGCTCAACTTTCTGTGGTAGAGTCTTTGTACCTTGTGATCTGTTATTCATAGTCTCGCTCTGAAGCCCTCTAAGAAATAAAAAGCACAGCCTTGATGTTATCCTCTTATTACTGCTCGTCTGAGACGAGCCTTATGCTGGGAATCAGGACTGTGTGGTTGTCACGTGGAGAACCTTTTGCATCCAGCGCAAGGTGCTCACTGCTTACAAGAGGAAAGTTTGATACAGCGAGGTTAGCATCGAGAAAACTGTGTGGGTGAGCACATTACATTCACGCTGTACTCTACTCACTACTTTAAAGCTTCCACTCAAGTAAGCTTAAACACGTAGGTGTGTGCGCTCTCTACAATATGTATGTTTTTTAAATAGTTTAACCTCGTCTACAGGCTGCCGCAGCCAAGATGCACAAGTATTTTGGAGGAAATTACCCTCCATCTGCCCACAGTGTAAATCAATATATTCGTCAGTGGCTGCAAACTTGCTTATCTGTCAGCTTGCTCTCAGCAAAAGACTTTGGGTTTGCGGTGACAGGTCAAAGAGTCAGCACATGACTCACGGGCAGGAGGAGGAGAGACACTTTGAAAAAGCCATGCAGGGATCTAATTAACACATGCATTCAAGTGGTATTTCAATTTGGCGGAACGCTGTAATTTCCTCCATTGCTGACCGGGAACGACATGAACTAATGAACCAGGTGCTCCTGACATTCAGGATTATCTGCCGCCACTGCCGTTATAAGTAAGAGCATCACACAAATCACTCTCAAAAGACTGAGCTGCAAAATCTATACAGGCATCACAATATCTCACAGCATTTTTACTCTCTCATTCTTCTAGGTGTCTGTCAGACTGCTGTCATTAGAGGCGCGCGGCATTTAACAGATGGGGAGAGGCCTTACAGTCATTTGTTTCTAAGACCTAATTAATCCTTATTGTGCCGGGAAACATAGCACCCCAATGCAAAAAGGGTTCCTTCTACATGATAATTGCACAGAGTCTAGGGGCCTGAGTTTCCCAGACAACAAGGTCTGAAATTTAATTATCTGCTCTTTGGAAAATGTAGGGGGGAAGAAAGCTACATTGCAAAACTGCACTTCTGAGCAAGTAATGTCAGGCTCTTGTTTGAGTAAGCACCGGGTATATCTCATGAGTACACCCTCCCCTCTGCTGTCAGAAACAGTCTCACCATTGTTAAGGTAAAAAAAAAACAACAACTTAAAAAATACTCATGCAAATGCAGACAAATATGTAGATCTGTCACAGTTTCATCAGCTTACCATGTGCAGAGCAAACCCGATCACTCCCATCCACATCCCCAATCCGTCCAAGTCAGTCACAGAGATAGAGAGTGAGAGTTTCTTAAATAATATCCATCAAGCTCCATCAAAATAAAAGCAGACTCAGGAGCAGCCAAAGACAACACGCACAGGCTGTGGCAACATTAACATTCCGCCGTGTAAAGATCAAGCTTTGGAGGAGGAGTGGAGGGAGGAGGAAACATCGATAGGATCCCATTAGTTAAGTGTGCCCTTAGGATACCCGAAATTTGATCAGAGATAAGACCTTTTCCTTCCAGACACGAACCATTAGACGTTATGGCACACACAAAAAAAACTCCTCCACCACCTCCTCCTCATCCTCATCCACCACCACCTCCTCCTCCTCCTCCTCCTCCTCCTCCTTCTCCTCAGTGGTCGCGGTTGTGCGGCAAGGATCAGGATGAGCCCGGTGACGTCAACCTTTTGTTATCACCTTTAACACTTGCCTTTGCAGGTGGAGACACTTTCCCCCCTCCCCTCTCCTCTCCTGTCGTTATATTAAGAGGTGCTATTTTGCAGGCAGGAGCATGCAGCGAGCTAACATCTGTAATCACGACTGAGGACTACTGACACTCTAAATCTGGATGCGTGTCCTAATGAGTGCATCTTACACAAGTGACAGCTGTAACATACTTTGAAAAAGCCGGGAATAGCACGAGATATCACACACTTTTCTTTTCTCCAACTTGCATCCACAGGAAAAAAAAAAAAAAAAAAAGGGGAACTTATAATAATTTCTCCAGAGAGGTGGCACAAAACTGTCTGCACCATGTTAATGCGAGAATTAAAAAAATCATAATTATGATGATGATTTGGCATGCAAATGGAGCTCTCACTTAATCCTCACAGTTGTTGTCATATTGCAAATAAAAAAACCCCACACAGTTTTATTCACTCAACAGCAGCTTTGCGCACAAATCTGACCCCCTTTTAGTGCTTGAATTAAATATGTTTTGCACATAAAGTGCAGCACGTAAACAGACAATACAAGAGGAGCTGCACAAGTAGATATAAACCTTGCATGTTGCCAGTCTAGTGTGCCAGCTGACTGCCCAGGCTCCTGGCTAGCTAACCTAGCCAGTCAGTCAGTCTGAAACATACACAGTCCCATTGTTGCCTCCTGCAAGCTTTCCTCATATTTATCCCCTTAAATTGACGAGGATGATGCGCAGTATCGGACAACAGGCGTGCTATTAAGATGCGACTACTTACTCTCCGTTTACCTCTGCGAAAGGCATCGTTTAACACGTCGCCATGGTTTTAAAACGGACAGATTTTCCTCCCGTTGCCCTGCGCTGCCGAATCACTGCTGCTGCTGCTGTCTGCGGCAGCAACTTCCGGCGCATGCGCACTGCCTGGGACCGTTCCAGACTGCGCCGTGCGCTGCGCATGACAGCCGAGCGGTTTAAAGGTACAGCCTGCGCGAGAGCCAATTGGACGTGTGTGATGTTTATTTATGTTTGACAAGTGGAGATTAATAAAAGAACTCTTTATTATGCAAAAATACACGTGAACATACATGCATATTTTACATATATTTATGTCTTCTATTACTTGATTTTTATCGTCTTTATATTTTTATATATAATAATAGACAAACAATAATAATAATATTCGGCATACTGTGAACTTTTGCACACTACCTTGTGAATATTTCCTGCACTGTTCATCTTAGATTAATGTTTGTTATGCACCAAAACCAACAAGACAAGTTCCTGTATGTGAAAACATACTTGGCAATAAGCCTGTTTCTGATTCTTAAATTGAGTATCTATTTTCAAAATCTAGATATTATTATTATTATTATTATTATTATTATATGTGTGCACATAAAAGGAAGTGGACTATGTAGAGATAAACATATATATACACCGACTGGCCACTTCAAAACAGAGTTTATAAAGTGCTTAGATAGACGAGCACAAACAAAAAAGCAAGACAAATTTTTATGATTTAAGAACAAAAAACAGTTAAACAAATAAATGAATAAATAAGACAATGATAAAAGGATAAAAACATAAACAAACAGTATATACAGTAGATATTTCCTCCACCACCAATACCACTTATGGTATTAAAATACTGCTTACAAGTTAATGCACCAATAATAATAATAATATCATAATATACTGTATACAGAATTGGGTAACGAGTACTTTAAGCTTTGCCACTTTCAGTTGAGTATAATTGAATAAAGTGTGTTGGTGTACGTTCTACAGTTTGTTTTTTAATAGCAGCTGGAGTATTAGTGGTAATTAGATAATCCAGATCAATCACTCTACGACTGTGGTCCATTTATGATTCACACACAGGTGCACAGAAGAGGAAACTCAATCATCCCAACCTTTGAAGATGAGATTGCATGATGAATTTTTGGGTAATGATGTCACATTTTTAATGATCAAACACTAATGGGCAGACACATAATAGTACGATATTGGGTGTCACACACTTCCAAAGCAGCTCCAATGCTCCTCAAGATGATGAGTTTTGATGATGGTGGTGGAGAGTGCTGAGTGTCTAACATTTCAGGCTGAAAGCTCCCATAGGAGTTGGTTTGAGATCTGGTGACTGTGAAGGCCATCGCCTGTGATTCACATCATTTTCATACTCATCAAACCAGCCAGTGAACCGTTGTGCCCTGTACAGAAGCATCTGCATTTGTTCAACATTATTCGGGTTTTTTTCTTTACTCTGTTGCTCCAAACATCACCTGTCTGGATATTACTGTTTGAGCAACAAGCCAAATGTTTGCCTAAATCACTTAAATCATTATGTATGGTGTTATTCACAGTTTGAATCACTGACGGTATGAAGAATGGATGGCGTATACGTGACGTCACCCACAGCTTTCTGAAGAGCCGTTGTCACTCTTTTGTTAATAAACATCATAAAACTTACCCGATGTAACTCGATTTCTTCTTTGGGTCACAGTACGAATTTACTTATCCACTTAGCTGCCTTTTTTAGCGCCTGCAACATTTATTTCTGCTGTGAAATTGGACATTTTAACATGGGGACTTATGGGGATTGACTCCTTCTGTAACCAGCCTCAAGTGGACATTTGAGGAACTGCAGTTTTTGGGGATAGGCTTCACTTCACAGTCACAGAGGTTGCCGTTTGGGTTGAACAGATCCTTTTCAAGTTCCCAAACTAGGAGGGGGAAAAAAAAGCAACAAACTTGAGGCGAGGATGTCACAAATCTCTCTAACTCACTCAGTTTGTCGTTTAATAATGCTGATCAGTATTTTCTTGCATCAACATCTTCGCTTTACCTTTCCAGAAAATACAGCTTGTTCATGCATTTCAGCGGCCCAAAATGTAATACTCATCTGGTACGCTGGAACAAGATTTGCCTTGAGCTGTATTACCCTCCTTGCATTTTGCATCGTCGTGCTCTTCACATATTGTATTATGAATCTTGTTGGGGGAGATAAAACCCAGCGAGAAGCCTCCACGGTCAATAGTGTCACATGCTTTGTGATTTGATGAAAGGTTCTATTTGTGTAGCCTGATGTGTATAGCTCCCTAATCAAAGACTTATATTTCTGTGACAACTAAAATAAATTACTCTATTACAACCGCCCACCTGCCCTCTCCGCAGTATTGATACCATTTTATTACCAGAGAGAGACAGATGGACAGCACAGAAGATTGTGGCAAGTTATGGCAACGCTGGGAGAATGTGTGCTCATGGCCGTGTAATGTCATGTCAGATTAGAAGCTGCACAAAAGTAATCAAATAAGATGATTAGAGAGAAAATTACACATGTTCAACTGCACAAACAATCCTGATAGAAACCATTGTGACGGGTAACTCCACTGGTCTGGGTTCCACTGTGGGGCTGGGCTCATTACAATACTCCAGCCAATTTAGGCCTGCAAGCTTCACTTCCCCCATCAGCAAGTGAAAGAGGGGAGAATTTGGTCTGAAAGCCCAATCACACACAGCGCTCTGAGTTCAGCAGGTGGGGAAGTAGCAGCAGCAGGCTCCATCAGGCAATAATACAAAGTTAATGATGCAGAATGGTGTCTTTCTCCATACCAAAGAAGACGTCAATACAGGATGTTTAAAAAAGCCGTTCCTAATTACGCTTTTTAAATTCACCACTGACGTGACTGATGATTTCAAAGAGAGGCATTATTGATCCACTTCACAGACAAGTCACATCGATTGCAAGTCTAGAATGAATAAAAGTTTTTTTTCCCCTGTTATCTCCCCAGCTGAGAGAGAGATTGTACAATCAGAGCATCAGTGTGACCTATATGGGTAGTTTGGGAGCTACATCACCTCTTTTAAAAAGCAGTCTGAGCAAGGACGTATGGAGGAGTGATTGCTGAAATCGAAGGACCTTGGGGGACCTTCAAGTACGCCATGTAAGACATAACGGTTAAGTCTCACTGTTTCTCCTCATTTATCAAAATGTGGAAATTCATCCATCCATTCATTAATCTGCGGGATCCTGTACAAATAGCCTATCTGCGTTGGAGTCCTCAGCATGAAAAAGTTCAGGAGCGGCTGTTTCATAGACAATCAGCCAGCTGTGCAGCATCACGCCTCTCACTGCAATCAGTGGTGATGGAGTGATGGATGCTCTGACGCACTGACAGATTGTTTTTTCCCACCTCTGCTCCCTGTTGACATGCCCCATGGCTTGTGCTTATTATTCCATGAACTTTGTTATTCCTCACGAGCAGCCAGATCTTTCTTATTAGTGCAAAGGCTTTTATTGCATGCCTGATCCCAGAGATCCCGCTGATATTAGCACATTAATAAGGGAGGTTATGTGGCAGGAAGTCTGTGTCTGACATCATCTGGTTCGAGCCGCAGATTCTGCAAATTCAGGGAGATCTGACCTATTCCCTATCAATACAGAGTGTTCTGTTAGAATTACAGAAAACAAGATTGATTAGGTATCAACAGCACACTAAATTGCAGCAGCAGAGGGAGGTTTTCCATCACACCATGCTGAATCTCATTGGCAAGTGCACTTCAAGTAGTAAAGTGGGCTCCAGCTTATGATTAAATGGTTTGCAGGCGAAGCCTTTTTGTCTTTTTGTTTTAGAGAGAGAGAGAGAGAGAGAGAGAGAGAGAGCTCTTTCTGAAGGCCAAAGTTAATGCAGTCATAGAAAGAACTCTGATACACTCCCACATGAAATGGCCATGTGAGGAAAGCCCAGAGGGAGAAAAGGCCTTGAATGAATTTGATAGAGAGAGAGAGGGAGAGAGAGAGAGAGTGGGTGGGAGGGAGGCAGATAGAGAGAAAGTTCAAACATTACTGATCCTCAAATATCCTTTCGGTTTCTGGTTCAATTGGAATTCGGCAGTAAGTGTCTGCTAAAAGCTCCATTTTTGTTGCCCTTCCATTGCTGCTGAGCTTTTAGAGTTAGATGATGACAGATTGCGAGCTACCTGATATCCTTCATCATCCTCCCCAGTGGAGGTGTTTGTTCCGCCCCGAGCAAGTCCTCGAGGACTAACACACAGCCGGCATGTTTGATGGACTATGGGGAGACATCTGCTGTGCCTGGCTTTGCCATACAGAATCAAAACAACATGTTACAGTAATCAATCAATATGCAAACTGTGTCCTTTTAGTCCGATGATTAACCTTACAGTCCTCATGGTTATCAAGTCATTATATCAAGCTTGTCATTGTGAATTAGCGCTGAAGAGTTACAGGCTTTGAGTGTGCAAGCATGCAATGTTTTTCCTCAGGTTGGCATATCGCTTTAAGCATGGATGCTCGATATATCCTCAACAACATTGTCACAACTGTGCTTCAAGCGCCCTCGGGGATAAGCTGTGTTTTGTGTACTCAAGGGACAAGAGGGAGAGAAAAAGTCTGCACAATGCAATCTGATTTGTGGTTATAGGCGCACCATCCCTCACAAAGTAATCTAGAGAATATCACCCGAGCCAAAAGATCCTTTGAGCGCTGTCATCCATTTTAAACTGCGAGTTGCTCATGTTGGCAGATGTGTTTGTGCATTGTGATGAGCTGATTTTGAAATTGCCATTTTAGCCTCTGAATATCCTGTAAACAGGTGGTTCTCAAAGTGGAGCCCTCTGGGAGTTACAGAGGGTTTGCTGCAAAATGATGCATGACTTTAATTTAGCTATTTTACATACTAATGTAGCCTACATGTAAATGTAAAACATCCATGCCATTATTGAACATGTGATTTATAGACCTGAAGCACAGCTTTATCCGCTTTAAGTATCTTCCACTGAATTCCTTAATTTAATTAATTTCTTTAGTGTTTTGATATCATGCCATCATTTTGTCTTTGTTGAGTCACTCTAGACAGAAAATCAGGTAAATATCAACATGTGAAGCTTCAGTTTTATTTGTCAAATGTAGGTTAAAGGAGCAGTGTGTGATTTAGTGACATCTAGCAGTGAAGTTGCTGATTAGAACCTCCTCCCCTCACCTTCTCCTTCCTAGCATTGAAGAGAAACTACGGTGGCCGTGAAAAAACTTGAGCCAGTGTTTTGTTTGTCCGTTCTGGAAGAGAACCTGCACCGTCTGTAGATATAAAAATCTCATTCTAAGTTAATAAAAACATAATGTTTCTTATTTTCAGGTGATTTTACACTAATGAAAACATGAATATTATGTGTTATATCTGCCATTATCTGTAAATAGAGCCGTTAAATCTTACACACTGGACCTCTAACACAGGGTCAACAGTACAATGAAATGTACTGGATGAGAAACACAGGTCAGCTCACCATTAAGAGCACTAGACATGGTAAAAAATGAGCTAAAGAAGTAAAATATAATAAAATTTGAAGTAACAACTGGAGTGATATGAATAAAAAATATGTATAAATGTACTATAGACTGTATAAATGTGTCAAGTGTCTGCAAAGTATTGGAGTGGTATCACTGTATGAATAGATATGAACATATAAGTAGGATATACTACACTATTTAAATATATGAAATGGGATGCATGTACATGAAAGTTGCTATATTATATATGTTTTTTCTTTGCAGTTATATTTATCGATCTAATCTGTACAATTACCATCAAATGACCATCTTTTCATGACAATACTTCCTGTTATATATAGATGTATATGTGCATCTACACATATTTCTGTGAAATTATCCAACATGCATATCCGTATACTTTCCATAACTTTATTTTATTTTATTTTTTCTATTTCTAGTATATCTCAGATTTTTTTCTTTTTATTTTTTTATTTACAAGTATTTTTTTATCCACTTTGTGTCTTGTGATCTGCTGTAAAGAGTGAATTTTTCCCCTGCGTGTGATAAATAAAGTCTATCTTCTCTTATATATTATGAATAAATCAAGTTTAAAGTTTAAAATGGAGCTGCTGGCAAGCTTTACATATACATGTAAATAAATAAGCAATAAGTAAAGTCAATAATCCATTTAATCAGGGGTTAAACTTGATATTTACAGACTAATTGCTGATATAGTTGGCATGTTGGTCGCTAAGGGGCAGTGTAGCCAAAACCTAAACCTCTTCAGAGCCGGATGCTGCTTCTCTTTGGTCAAAAGCAACATGGTTTCACCTTGTGCGCAATGTGAATGTAAACACGCGAGTCTTAAAGGTTAAAAACTTAAAAAATCTCCGCTGAAATTCAGCAGTAACGGTTGAACAGAGATGGCGTTCAGAGTGTGTGCTCGGTGGTTGTGCAGAGACTCCGCCGTCCTCTGCAGGCGGGCCGCCGGGTCTGCTCCACGGGAACGTGCGTCACGGTTCCTCGGTGCGGGTCAGTGTCACACGCTGGTTTTTTAACATGCATGTTTATTTTTTTTCATGTTTTTATCCATTTTCTAGTAAAGAATGAGATAAACGAGGGTTAAATGTGACCTTTAGAGAAGTAGAGGGACGAAATCAGAGCATGTGAGAAAAGAAATGATGTCATGCTGCTTTTAATGTCGCCTGGTAGGTAGACGGAATAAATGACATGTAATGACAGCATTAAGGGCCGAATATTGTAATTTTTTTATTAGAAAAAGGTACATTTACACCTGTGACTTCCCTACAGGTGCAAGCTAACGCTTCAGCAACACATACACAATATAAACATGAGCTATTTTAGTCCATAAAGTTCACCTTTTTACGTCTGTATTTTTAAATTTTGAATATATTTGGCTGGAAAAATGTGTTTTTTCTTTGCTTGGGAGCCGGTGTTTCGGTTCAACGAGTGACCATGTTAACTGGTGCCCCGTTAGGCCGAATGCGTCTGTGGTTGTCATAGTTACGATAGCTGTTGTTGTATGTTTTTGTCACATGTTAATGAGAAACAACTAAACGAAGAGGCACTCAGCAGGACAGCTACTTGTCTCACTGTTTTCAGCACCTGTCACCAGTTAACACGGTCTCCCATTACACCGAAACACCGGACAGGTGTGGTTGGTTGGTGGTTTGAATCCACGGTGCTGCTACATCACTCCATCATCTCTCCACTTTTGCATGTCTATAAGTATCCAGTAGGTATCATGTTGAAATTAATGATATTTAAATATTAATTTAATTCGAGGAAGCACAGGTTATGGCCAAGTGTAACATCCATAGACCTTAAATAAACACAGGTGTTACCAATGATACTAATTAATTATCAAACAGTGACAGGGTGCTGCACAATGTTTGTGCTTTCTGCAGGGGTCAGCATGGATTAACTGTCCCATGTAGATGTACTGTGTGTTCTGACACCTTTAAATCAGAACCAGCATGAACTATTTCTGCAATCTGAGGTACAGTTAGGCCACGCAGACCAGCCTACCTACACTCCCCACATGCATCAGTGAGCCTTGTCTGCCCATGTTCACTGCTTGAGTTGATAGTACTGACCACTGCAGACCGCGGGAACACCCCACAAGAAGTGCAGTCTGGGAGATGCTCAAATCCTCGTGCTTGCTCATTTTTTCTGCTTCTAACGTCGACTTTGAGGACAAAATGTTCACTTGCTGCCTGATATATCCCACCAACTGACAGGTGCCGTGATAACGAGATAGAGTGTCATTCATGCCACCTGTCAGCGGTCGTAATGTGACTGATCGGTGTATTTTTAACCACATCATGCAGCCCTAATTCATACATTTTGTATTTTGATTGAGTAGTAGTGAGCATTTTTATGTCTGAAGGTGGTCACACATTTTTTAACTAATTAGTGTATGAAATATATTTAAAAAAAAACTGTCACAATTGTGCAGTGCCAAAAATATTCAAATAGCTTGAAGAGAACAGTCTGAACCTCAACGATATTTACAAAAATATAAAATATAGAAACAAATAGTTTGATTACAGATATTCATAATGATGCTAAGAAATACTTTCTGGCTCTTTAGCTACAAGCAGACTTTCTTTATAACATGACATTTTCAGTAAAGTTTCAGTGTGCACTGTCACCTCGACACTGAGCTGCTCGTGTGATTAATTTTCTGGATGACTTTATGAGGAGAACCGTCTGAATGCATCATTCTGCTGTGTCATATCAACATCCAAGTAAGCTGAATCAGTCAGTTACCTTGCAGCCCCGCTGGCAGCGACATGATGGAGATGTTGATGTCTTTACAGGAAACGCTGCCTGCAGCCGAGGAGGGAGGAACGGATTTATCTTCACTCCTGCTTGTTTTATTACATCAGAGGCATTTCTCAACAGACTGATGAAAGGCAAAGCGGCAGAGGCAGAGGCAGACGGCGGGTTTTATCGCCTTCCAGCTTCAGTTCCTCCGGACAGCGGTAATCAGACCACTGCCTCGGAGATTTACATCCTTAAACTCATCTGATCATTCTAGCCCAGCCCTTTTTGCCACCAATCTGATGCTCCTTTTCTTACTGCTGTCATGACTAATGCTGTTTGTGTGTTTTCAGGTGAGCAGTTATCTTTGTTAATGAGACATCCAGATCAGCCTGACAACTCAAAGGTTTTGAAAGTGGCCATAATCGGTGCTCCAAACGCCGGGAAGTCCACATTGTCCAACCAGCTCCTTGGCAGAAAGGTCTGTTCTCCCTTTAAACCTGAACATTATGCTGTGTGTGTTTGGTGGAGGAGGAGGAGGTGACGCTCACTTTGTAACGTCTTGATTCTTTCTTAAAGGTGTTTGCCGTGTCCAAGAAAGTACACACGACGCGGACTCGTTCGATGGGCGTCCTAACAGAGGATGATACACAGATAGTAAGAGCCTTGTCCTCGTGTTATTATTATTATCTAATTAAATGATGCCATCAAGGAGCCAAAAGTTAACACACGTGTGTGTTTCGTAGATTTTATTGGACACTCCTGGTCTCACCACGGCTTCAAAGGTTAAAAGGTGCCTTTCTTTTTTATATTTTTTAAAATATAAAGTACCTGCTGTATTATTATTATTCAGTGTAATGAATGGACCCTCTGTTTTCCCCAGACACCAGCTGGAGAAGTCTTTGCTCGTGGATCCTTGGAACACAGTCAAAGAAGCTGACCTAAGTATTACATAAATTTAACTCTGAGACTCTGAGCCTTTTTATTAGTTGAACCTTTTTTTTTTTTTTTCGATTTAACGCTAAGAGTGAAATATAGCTCTGAGTTTCCAAGGGGCTTATAATTGTGTCCATTCTCAGTGGTAGTCATGGTGGATGTGGCAGACAGATGGATGTGCAAAAGACTCGACTTTGAGGTGCTCAAATGCCTGGCTCAGCACCCTGACATCCCTGCCGTCCTGGTCCTCAATAAGGTATTCTTCGGCAGAATAATATACAGTGGCACTTAAAAGTTTGGACGCAACTCCTTATCCAGTGTTTTTTTTTTTCTTGGTTTTGTTACTTTCTACATTTTAGATTAACATAGAAAGACATTAAAACTATGAAATAACATTATTTGGTGAACAAACAAAGTGTAAACTGTGTTTTAGATTTCAGATTCTTCAAAGTTCAAAGAGGTTGTCACCTGGAATGGTTTT
This sequence comes from Miichthys miiuy, assembly GCA_036365135.1. Lineage (NCBI taxonomy): Eukaryota > Metazoa > Chordata > Actinopteri > Sciaenidae > Miichthys > Miichthys miiuy. Next base: position 20,819,977 of record CM071616.1, read on the forward strand.
CAATTAACACTCAGGTAGTGTTGGCATACAGTAAATACCTCTTTTTATAGTGGTAATTACTGTATTAATCCATATTATGACAAGAACTGATGAAATAGGTAAAGGGTCCATCATTGCTTTCAGACATGAAGGTCAGTCAGTCCAAAAAGGATCAAGAACTTTGACTGTATCATCATGTGCAGGCACGAAAAATCATCAAACTATGATGGGATTGACTTGAGTTGCCTCTGCTGCAGAGGAGAAGGTCGTCACAGCTACCAGCCTCAGAAAATCAACAATCCACATAAATCCTTCAGAGTTCAAGTAGGAGATGCATCTTTACATCAGCTGTTCAGAGGAGACTGCATCTTGTCTGATCAAAATACTGTATTAACACTGAAGTTAAAGGATGAGGCACTCAGCTCCGAGTCCATTTGATGCTACCGAAGATGTAAATCTTCATAAACAAGTCATATTTTGTTTTTAAAGAGGCTAAATGATTTCCTAAAACAGCCTGGCACTGTAGCTTTCACTAAACTCAAACAGGGTTAAACACTGCATTTGTTGGGGACTATTTTCAGGTGCAGATTAATCCACGTTTGCCGCTCTAGTGAGTATTTACAACAGCAGGATGGATATGAAATCAAGTCAAAATAAATTGCAGTGTCCATGTTGATGGTAATGAAGGAATGTGTCACCCAGTGCAACAGTGTGACTCACTGATGTGTTTTAGACAACAGTAGAGCTCTACGGCACAGAGGAACACGATACACTTCGACTAAAGAGGCAACACTTTGTTTGTTTTGGTGTTTTTGTGTGATATGTTGACAATAAGAAGAATATAAAACATTCATTTTACTGATGCTCTTCTTGTTTTTAAGGTGGACTTGTTTAAGGTTAAGGACAAGTTGTTGGATATCACAGCAGAGTTGACATGCGGAGTGGTGAACGGACGCAAAATGCGGATCAGGCCAGTGATCAAGCCTCCGTGGGCTGAAAAGAGGCCAGAGGGACATTCAGAGTTACCACTTGATGAGGACTACGCATGGCCCGAGGGCAGCGCCGATCCAAACTCTCCGCTGAGCAAAGAGCAGCTGAAGGCACTGAGGAGCCAACAGGGCTGGCCTCACTTCAAAGACGTCTTCATGCTCTCCTCTGTGGACCGAGAGGACGTGGAGACACTGAAGGTACACAGGATTACGGTTACAGCACGGAAACAGGATGCATGTTTGTATCATCAGCTTTATTTGACGACAATAACCATTCTTTTTATCATCTTGCCGTAGAACTACTTCATGGTTGCAGCCAAACCAGGGCCGTGGCAGTATCACAGCGAGGTTCTGACTGACCAGAGTCCTGCGGAGGTCTGCACCAACATCATCCGAGAGAAGCTTCTGGAGAATCTGCCACAGGAAGTGCCGTATTCAATGACACAGGTGGTGACTAGTGAACCGTTTTTCACATCATAAGTCACACGTGTGACTCACTGCACTGAGTTTGTGGCCTATTTAAAGACCTTCATGTCGACACGCGCTTTGATGCAACCATATGCCTCCACCAACAGCTGTCTATATTTACTACAGTTACTGTAATATTCCTACATCCACGTGTGTCGAACTACATACAAATAACGCACGCATATCCCAAGAATTCCAGGATATGTAGTAATGACCACAGCTGACATCTCCTGTCCCACTTTGACCACCGCTTTATTGAATTTTCCAGACGTGAGCGCGTTGTAAATATTTAATTTTCTCTATTTTCAGACTGTTGAATTCTGGCAAAATGGAGAAAACTGTGAGCTCGAGATTTTTGTGAAACTTTATGCCAAGAAAGACACTCACGTGGTAAGTGCTCTCTACACATTCACGGCTTTTTGAGATGTGTGTCCTGTCAAAGTATCCATCGGGCCTAAATATGAGCCTGATGCTTGTTTGTCCAGCTGTTTGTTTAAATTCCTGGGTAAGTTTTAGGACTGCAACTAATTGATTTAATCTGTCTCAAGTAATTAGTTTGGTTCATAAAATGGTTTCAGTGTTTCCCAAAACCAAAGGTGACGTCCTCAAATGTCTTACATATTCAGTTTAGTGTCAGAGAGAACGAAAGAAAGCAGAAAATATTCTGATCAAAATGGTTGACAACTCTTCGATTAACAAACTAATCATTGCAGTTTGGCTTTTTTTTTTTTTACTGTTTTGTTTCAGACGTATCTCATTTGTTTTTGTGTTTTATGCAAATTGGCTGTTGAAATACTGCAATTTCACTTTAATAAAGTACTCTTCCTTACATGTAATCTGGGTTCATTTAGCTTTCGCGTCATGTTGGTAGAAGTGACAGAATGTGATGAGATTTTAGTAATTTTTTTGAGAGAGCGACCAATATAAACGTCTGTTTGTTATCGCGGTCAGGACACTTAAATTAATGTTTGCTTCTGTTCTGTGTTTCTTTCCGACAGTAATTGGATGTAATGTGAGTGCAGCGCAAACAAACTACTTCATAAGAGATACTACAGTATAAAACATCACAGTTTGACTCAGAAGTGAAATCTCTGACACCTGTGGCTTCTAATGGATTCTAATATTTATTTTCTGTTCCTCCAGATTCCTTTATTACTCGTGTGTGTGTGTTTTTTTTAACTTGTAAATATTTGAGCAGCCTTTCTAAACCATGCATATTTGATGGCAAAGAATATTTGAAGCTACATTCTGTGGTGCTGGAATGTTTTCAAGGCCGATGACCTCCATCTGAGAAGAGAGAGTCAGACAAACACCATTCTTTAGCTTTTTATTCAACACAGGAGTCACTGCAGAAACGTAGATCGGGCAGAACACAGTGATGATCGACTAAAGATGTCGCTTTTTGGCTTTTTGTGCTGACAGGGAGCAGTGACATCTATCTACAAAGATGCATTTCACCATGTTAAATATGACTTTATAACACATTCTAATACCCGTTACTGTTTGCCACAGATATCGTGACACTATCTTTCTTTTAAGTTTAACTGTCTGCAGTGCTGGTGCCTGACTTTGCCGTATCTCTTGCGTCTACAGAGGATGGTGATCGGGAAGGGCGGCCAGATGGTATCGCACATCGCCCGAGAGGCTGCTGAGGACCTGAGCCGGGTCTTCCTGAGGGAAGTAAAGCTGAGACTCTCAGTCAAGCTGAAGAAGTGAAGAGGATGGAAGGACTTCAAGGGTGAAATCCTGAAGAGATGAAGAGGTGGCGACTGATCCTGCTGGATTTGAGATGACTGTGAGACTCTCTGAAGAGTCAGACGTGGGATGAGAGCTCATCATGAGTCAAGCGTGGAGCTGTGAGGTGGCATATATATCCACAGAGGGCCAGAGCGCCCTCTAAATGCTGACTTTTGTATCCTCTGTCTTCATGCAGACGTTATTAAGATTTATATGCAAAGATGCCACCTGATGGTGGTGTGAAACTGAACTATATCCTCCACTAAAAGTGGAGAAAATATGTAAATTAAAAGCCGCTTAACACAAGATGACGATGTCATTGTAATGAATTATTAGCGGTGATATATATATTTAAGGCAACAAGCATGACACAGACTCAAATCAAACGCATGTTTTGACACGAGTCTTGACAGCGCGTTCACGGCTGAGCAGGTTTGGCGAGCTGTGAAAAAGCCGATGGTTTATCTTTGGCTCTCAGAGCTCTTTACTTGGCGCTCACTTCGCGCCTAGCGGAAACCTGCACAGTCATGTTCACTCAAATGTCCCTGATGTACCATCCACCCCTGTCCCTCCACTCCCACATCACTTTAGCCTTTTCCACTGCCTTTTGAAGTGTGGCCATCCATCCCTGCGACTATCACTTTTTGTTCTGCTGCTTTCTTCCCCTTTTTCTCTCTCTCTCTCTCGCCCTCCCTCTGCTTTTTTGGCTCTTATAAAGCCCAGCTCTGCCCCTGAGGGCTGAATTGTCTCCCTAATGGATGGCAAAATGGAGCACTAACCTGATGCTAAAATGGGTCAGATAATGGTGATTGGATTCATTCCTGCTGCCTGTGAGTTAACTCAACGGTTACTCTATCCGGGGCATCTTGATGAATAACCAGCTAGTGGCCTAAAGCAAGGGCGACAGGAGGAGGAGGAGGGGGAGAAAGAAAAGGAGGGAGGGAGGGTGAGGCCTTGAATGTCTCACAGAAGCTGTGTCAGCCCCTCAAGCTCTCCCTGCTCTCTGCAACGGCTGCTTCCCGGTGATTAGACAAGCCGGTTGCGCGGCAGAGATCACCACTTAGACAAGCCAACTGCTGCTTGAATATATTACAGCTGATGCATTAAAGTAAACCTTCAAACACGAGATATTTAAACCGCTGACACGCTGTTTTTCCCGAATAATGAGATACTCATTTGTTTTTTGGGAGCTATAACCTTTATTTAACATAATGTAATCAAAACATCATGAATAAAACGTCAATCACAAACTTTTTTTTTTCCATCCTCCAGCTCCTGATGACATTGAGCAAGAGCCGTAGAACCCTTACCATTGCTAAACTCAGTAATGGTAACGGTTTGACGGCCCTCCTCTGCAGTGGTGTCCGTTACAGGCCTCCTCCTACAGTCGGTTAGGCCTGAGCGTGCGCTGATAGTGCCGGAGGTGGAATGAAAACCCTGGATAGTACATCATCTATACTGTAGTGTCTCTTTAATAAACTTACAGTATAAGATGATATCCTGTCCAGGGCACAAGACAGAAATGTTTGCAGCGAGTTCCCGCTTTGTTTGTAATCTGCGAAGGCGAAGAGATAGACGACGATTAGTGATAAAAAAAAAAGGAAGAAAACTCTGTAAACTGCACCATGAGGCCTCAGCTCACCTCCTCTCTGTGGGGACATACTCACCATGTTTGCATGCAGTGTTGCGTTGGACATCCTTTATGACTCTTTCCTCCACATGCTCATATATATATATATACATATATGTGTTTTTTTATGGCTTCTTCCATGCGTCCATGTCTTGTTCACAGGCTCCTAACTGCTCTGCATGCTGGGCTCTGGCACTTAAAAGGGCCCCCAGCTCATTAGCATACTGTGATGACATCTGGGTGGACCAGGCAGCACGGGGTGAACTTTTTCTTATCTGGACCTAAACCTGGTTGCCTCTTTCAAAATGATTGCCCACACCCTTATTACATTACTTTTTTTTTTTTAACTGCATATAGACTTATTCTTTTCATTTTTAAATGCATATTTCTCTAAAGATTCTTCGTTTACAGAGTTCAGATGTGACCTTTCCTGGTCATACATGTCTGATTATAAGCAAAACAGAATTTCCTCATCATCTATTAAAAAGCTTGAAGCTTTATCTCGCTTACATCTAACGTTCAGCATCTCTTAAGTCCTCTGAATCTCGCAGCATTCTGGATTTATGCGTGACGCTTTCACGGTTTGGAATTTAATACTATGATATGTCAGCTGATGTCACGTTATCTGACTTATTAAACTCGCTCAGAGAGAGATTTCCAGGATATTTTTTTTATTAGATGTGTCACACAGACGCCCCACAGCATCAAGTTATGTCAGGAGTGTGATAGAGCAGGTAGTAGTTTGCTGTAGTTTGTCTTTAATCCCTGACAGTTTGTATACATCCTTTTAAAAAATAGGCTGTCTTTGCTCTCCTACGTTTTGAACTCAGTGAATTCAGATCCCAAAATTTGCTGCAGAAGCTTGTAAAGTTGAACAAGAGTCTTGTAGTGCAGGATATACACATTATAGCCACCTCTTTTTTTCAGGTATCGAGTGTAGTGATTTCTCAACTGATGAATGTACCTGCTCCCAACACCAAATCATTAACACCGAATTATTCACAGTGTACTCACGTCCTCGGCTACCTCTACACCACCTTTCTAAGGTCAGGTTCATTTATCATAGTAAACCTACAGAGGGTGGAGGACTGCAGTTCTTAATATTTTCAACAATGATGCAATAATTCAATTCAAGTAACTGGGTCTTTGTTTATGGATGTAACTGCGACTTCTTAAGGAGCGGTCCGGGGTTAGGTGGGACATCGTGACTGTCATTGTAGTTAGGGTGTGGGAGCTGGTTTTGGGGTGTGAGAGGTCCTCCTGTAGGCGTAGATAAAGATGGACGTAAGACTATCTGGGTGGATTGGTTTGGCTCCAACTGTTTATCTGCAGCAGAAATGCTCCAGTTTTTTTCTACAAATTTCCATTTGCATTCGTAGATAAGTTCTTCTCGACACGTAGAGACACACAAAAAAAAAAAGAGAGAGAGGAAGGAGGGGTCTCATTGTGCAAACACATCGGCTTTATCCAAAGTAATCAGGGGAAACTTGTTCGATGTTCGATTAAAGTGTTTGCAGTTAACTGAACAGGGGAAATGTTTTCCTTTAATGTTTTCTAAATGTAATTTAAACGCCGTTACAACATGTAGTCTCACACGTCCTCCACTTCTCTACCACGTGTTTCAAGCTTTGTCCAGCCTCGCCCTCCCTCCTCACCCTCACTCCACATTAACACCATGGAAATGAGTTTTTATATGAGCAGGCTGATTAAAAGTGAAGGAAAGAAAGAAAGAGAGAGACATTGTGAAAGAGTTTTGATCATCCTCTGAGAGGAATGTGTCATTAACTGAGAGTACTTTATGTCTTCATTTCAGAGGTTTGAAACATCTGGACAGACGTAATGAGAGCTTTAAATAAGAGGCCCTGCACGACATGAGCACAACTATGTCTTTATTAATTATCATTACCGGTTACTAAATTAAGTTTTATTCCTGTAAATATTTGACATCTATGTATTAAATTGTACCCAAACCACAACATGTTTGAGGATGAGTAAAGTGTATTTACTCAAGTTTTGTATTTAGGTTCATTTTATTTAGGTAATCAACCAAAAATAAGTTAGTTAGTTAAAAACAAGTCTAAGTTAAATAAAATGAACAAAAGAGAACAAATAGAAGGAGAAAATTGCAGAGAAATTGCAGAGAAATTTTAGTTATTTTACAGGTTTTCTCTGAATTATTACCATCAAACTCCTTCAGTATATTTCTATATATAATGAGCTACACATTTAATTACAGATAGTTATATCATTAAATTTTTTGTATTATGTCATTTTACATACATTTGTATGTAATTTAAGAAGGCTGTATAAATAATATAGTATTTTTACTTTTGTACAAAAATGACAAATGCAATACACAGATGCAATACTGGGTTAACTTGACCGATCACCAGCAGGTAGAAAACCACCCAACAGAAGGGTTGTTTGTTTGTTCTGATCCAGTAACTCAACAGAAATACAAAAATAACACCAAGTCAAGTTAACCCAGTACTGCGTCTGCAATATACTGAACCCACCCAGTATTAGTTTTTTTAGTGTTTAGACACAGATTATGGCGTTAAAAACTGAAGGATCAGGTCTTCATTTGGATCCATTAATACATTTTGAGCTTGATTAAACAAGCTCTTATTCTTAACCCAAGAACGTCGGCTACATCTGATGTTCTGAAACATTAAAGATGAAGTTTCCCCAAAGATCCCAAAAATCCTGTTGATGAAAATAAAAGTTTTAATCATTATTTGTGCATCAGGTAACAGCACGTTACAGTCTGGGTCACATGCTTTCATTACTGATAACGATACAGAGAGTCAGATATTAAAGCACAGACTTCATTTATTGATTGATTTAGATCATTTCCCCACTTTTCAGACATCCTTTGGTTTCCATTTGAAACTCCATCAAAATGATGTTTGTATTGTAATCAAAGAGTCATTAACTCATATAACTTTGATAGCTGATACACAGTATGATGTGCAGATTTCCGTGTTTCCGATCACTTCAAGTTTGACTTTCCTACAAATGATTTCACAGGAACAACCTGGAAGATAAGAAACCACCTTCTGAAACTAGTAATCAGTTATATAAATAAATATATTGTTATGATTATTATTTCTCATAGTAGGAGTTATGGTTATTATTTATTAGTAATAGTAGCTATGGGGTTTGCTGCTGCAGTTTTTTTTTGTGACATGATATGACTGCCCTCTTCAGGTTGAATATTAACTGTCTCTGGGTCAGTGAACCAACATGCAGCACAGCAGCACCCTGACTCTGACATTTAATCATATAGATACCACATGCCACATATGAGGCTTACACTGTGGTAACCTGCTGTGTGTCACTCCCTCGACACAACAGATAGGTACATAAAAACCTCTACAGAGTCAGATAACAATGTCAGAACGCTATGAGGTAAACACAGTTCCTTGTTTGTAGATTAATGTAGAACATTTATGGACACTGAGTAGTTGGGGCATATGGACGAGCCAGAGAGGACAGCTTCTTCTTCCCAGCAGCTATTTTGACATGAAATAGTAAACACGTCATACAGAGTCAGGTTAAAGGGTGTTGTGCATATTGGCCGATGCAGAAGTGCCAAAAACTGCAGTTCCTCAAACGTCCACTTGAGGATGGCTACAGAACAAGTCAGTCTCCATAAGTCCCCATGTTAAAATGTCCAACTTCACAGCAGGAATAAACATGTGGTACAAAAAACAGTTTTGGTCTCTGTAGCTAATTTCCACATTCATGACAACTGTACTGAGGGTGAATTTTTATACAACTCGCCTGTTCAAATTATATTGAGGCTTAAAGTTATGCAGAATTAACAGTGTGGCCACTTTGATTGACAGGTGGGTGCCATTACAGTTGGCTTGTTTGAGCAACCAGGCGTCATTCAGCCTGCCTTGGATGGGAGGTGGAAGAGGAAGGACTACAAACATGGCAGTGACCAGAGCCACCACACTCTGAACTTCAAACGGCTCGTCAGAAATCTGTGGGTGACGTCACAAATAGGCTGTCCATTCTTTATACTGCGACACTTTGACCATTTACTGTGGGAAAAAAAGTCTGTTGAAGCAGCATCATGTCATGACAGGTGTGTTAATTAAGCTTCAATAAACCTTTCAGTAAAAGACATCTTGAACTCCTGTTAACTTCCTCTCCACTAACTGAACTGTATACATTTCAATAAGCTTAAACCTTCCTGGTTTAATACTCTGTAACAAAGACAACAAGGCCGACTGGAAGTGGTTTAACATTTATTATAGGATGGCACACGACAGAATAACATGAACACATGCTTAAAACGCCATGCTGGATCAGTTTCTCAATGGTTCAGTGTTACATGTGAAGCCACAAGATAAATCCACGACATTACTTTGAATAGATTATAGGTTATTTCCTATGATAGACAACAGATGAGACATAGTTCAGATGAAGAGTTAAGGCATAGGTCTAAAGGTGTTTGGTCTTTAATCACATTCTCCTCTAAAACGCCAATAAAATGGCCAAAACAGTGAATTTAAGAGATCCAGATTTCAGAGGAAAAGCTGTAAAACGCTACATCATCTAACTAGATATAATCTGTGTTCCCTTGTACATGTCATAAAGTACATAAAACAGGAGTAGAAACTTATTTACTGAACACAATTTATATGTATAACATACACATATTCTACAAGTTAGTCTTTGTCTAATATCCCAGTATCTGATTACAGTCGACAAACTGCATGTTAAAGTATGATACCTCTTCATTGTCGATCAAAGGCACTGTGTACAGAAACCTTTCTAGATAACGACAGGACTGTTTAACTATTTGATTTGAAAACTTTTACCTGCACGGTCTGAAAAAGAAACATGATACGCTGGTAATCTGGGTTGGATATGTAAAGCAGTCACTTAAAACTAAACTGTGTGGGTTAGTTTTGTGTCTCCAGACCTGCTGCTGTGTTTTTATCATCTGGATGTTGATGTCTGAGCGAGGACGAAAACTGTCAATCATCTGTTTGTGCAGCTGATTGTAAAATGACATCCGTGGCTCTGTCAGAACGTGGAGGGAATTGTAACATTCATGTGGAAAAAAAAAAAATAAAAACAAGATGAAATCTGCCTCGTGTTTATTCACAGACAGAGAAAATGTTGCAAACGTGATGACTCTAACGAACGGCGGGAAAATAAAAACAGTTAAAAAAATATCACAGATGTCTGAAAAGTGGTTAAAAATCATTCACGATGATTAAAATAGGACAGCTCAACCAATATATAATGTGGATATATAGATGAAGCTTAGATTAATAACAGAAAGCTTATTTAGATGGAAGAGTAACTCGGTATGGGTTATATTATCCTGCCGTCTCCACCTCGTTGCACACTGAATCCTCACGCCACAAGTGATGATGTAACACTTTGGACATTGGCCATCATCTGGCTTTAAAGATTAAATGATTGTAAGAGACTACATGTAGTAATTACAAGTAAAAAAAAAAGCAGAAAAAAACAAAACTGGTCCAACCACTCGACTTTGACATTTACTCAACCAAAAGAGCATGATCACCACGTACAGCGTTTACGACCTCGTCACATGCTTATCTCCCAACTTCACGAGTCACGGACCGACTGAGGGTAACATTAAATTCCTGCTTTGTCATCACAGACTGGGTGTGGTCAGATATGCAACGCGGTGGCAACATTCAACCCGGCGAGGTCTCTTTAAAAAAGATACAAAATATGTACACGGTCTGCAAAAGTGATAAACAATCACATCTGAGGAGGATTAACAGCACATCTCAGCGAGGAGGAAAGAGAGGCAGAAGCACGTACAACATGAGTAATAAAGAAATGTTCAGTGAGCCTGGCAGGCGTCCAGAGTTTCTTTTAAGGCTAATCTTTTCTAAGTATGGCTTCGTGTTATGCACTTGCTTAGCGTTTATATCTGCCTATATGCGTCCGAACACGTGACAAAAGTGAAGAGTAAACACTGTTGTTAGTACACGCAGATATTATGAGAACAGAGAACAACATTTAAACATCATCCATTGAATAACAGTGATATACTCTGACATAGATCCTTCTAAAAAGCCAAACCGCTGTCCTAAAGGTTTGGGCACTTGAGTGGTGAACAGGCACTGCACATTAGAACTGAGAAGACAGGCGACGTGACAACAACATACCGCGAGGTAAGAGTTACGGATGATTCAAAAATCACCGAAATATACTCTAAATTTTACAATCACAGTGGGTGAAGATCTGCTGAGCCTTCTAGTGTAACAGCGATTTGGTAAAAATCGATCTCTGAGTTAGAGATAAACTAAAAAGAAATTTCAAAAGCAAAAGAAGGAAATAAAAGCTGCCACACACTGTGCACAGAGGGGCAGGGAAATTAAAAGAGTGGGCAAGCATTGGATTAAATCATTTATCAGAATCAGATTTTCTTGCCAGATTCGCTCGCGAATGTGCATCAAAAAACAGAACAGATGCCTAAACTATCGCTGCAGATCACAAGCCGCCGCTGTGGACCCCGTATGAACAGCCCATAGATGCCGAAAGGAAACCTTCTGTGAGTCTGCAGCACGTTACTGAACACTGTGGTGATTTTCCTTCTACAAAATGATGTTTGACACGACCACATTTCGACTTTTGTCTCAGAAAAATACTCTGCTTTGGATGGCCTGTAGGACTGAACTGAAGCATAAAATCCTGGCTAATTAGTGCAGTGTGATAAGAATCAATATGTCTAAAACAAAAACTAATAACAGATACATAGAGTCTGGTCCTTTAGACGTTAAGGCCCCAGGTTGTTTTCATTTAGAAAATTAAAAACCTCTTTAAATATATATAAAAAAAAACTACAAGTGTTTCTGGTCGAAGGCAGTTTGCATAAGGGGTAAGAGAGACTGAAAAAAAAATATTGTCATGCTTGAGGCAGATATATGTTGAAGGATTCGAGTCTGTGGCCTGATTCATCACATGGCTGTTTGGCACTGTGGGGTGATCATCTTCTGGAGCAGAGGGATCTGTGGGAGCAGAGGACAGAAGGGTTAGCTGGTAATAAAACACAAGAGGGCAGCTCACACATGCAGAAACAAACAGATATTTCTATTTTACAGCAAGTCACCGCTTTGGAATGAATTATGAAAGTTTTTCTGAAGAACACAGAGGTGATAGCTGCTGAGCATAGATGGAAAATCGAACTTCAGCACCCCCTGATGGTTAATCATGGCTAACAAGGGGCCAAAGAACAAGCTGATGGCATTTTTAGGAGAATATCTGAATCCAAATTCAATTAATCCCACTGGAGGCAATTCCTTTGGAGCAGCTTGACATCGACACAAAACACAGAAACTTACAAAACTTAAAGATAAATGATATAAGGGATCTAAATGTGGAAAAGTCTATAAATAATGTGATAAATAAAACTACAAAAGGACAAGGCTACAGAGAGACTACGGAGCATTTAGCAATCGGATAGCAGAGGCGATGAACGATTTCTGTTGAGTATCTGTTGGTTTTACAAGCAGCTACAGCATAACAACGCCCCGATGGCAACAGAGGAAGTTCACTTGCAAGAATGTGTCCAGAAGAAGCCAAAATGCTCGCTTGCTTAATGCTCGCTTAACAGTTGCTTCACTCCAGTGATCTTATCCAGTTACTCTGAGTTACTTACATAACAAGTATCATGTTTCTGTGATGAACTGTAGACACACGAGGAAAATTTTTGCAGAATTACTCAGAATAAGTAGTTCGAACGTGTGTGAAGTGACTAAATTAGGTTCAAATTTAAAACATGAAAACTCTCATTTATAGTCTGTTACATCGAACAGCAACAGAATCACTTAAAGCTCATCCAGATATGTGATGTACAAAATTTGTTATACGACAGTCAGCTCTGACTGAGTCATTTGATTGGACGAGAGTCGTTCCATGAGTGACAATAACAGCACTTTAAGTGCATGTATCACAGATGATCTAACGACTGTCACATTAACGTTACAATAACAGTCATCATCTGTCTTTGATTGTAACACACAAAGATGAACAGACACACGAGCGGCGACCATTCATTGCATCAGCCACCGTCAGTAATCAATACACAACCATTAATCAAACAGTCAGACAACCTTAACATGCTGAACAGCTGCCTAGTGTTGACAAAACGTTCAAGAATAATCAGATCAGCAGTTAAACTATACTGTCCGAAAACTCCAAACTCCCTAAGAAATATACTGTAACAATTCCTTACGTGTACGTAAGAACACATCGCTCTAGAAACATAAAGGACATCAAACATGTTAAATCAGCATAAACTGTATAACTGGTTTCCTGAAGAGAGCACAGCTACCTTCTGATAATTTCAAACATTTTAACCACACAAGAAAAAGACTAATATTTCCACCAGACTGACACAAAGTAGCTCGCGACCTAGTGTTCAGGAAGGGTTGATGTGTTGCTCAACAAACCGTGCAGTACCAGTTCAGCTGCAGAAGTATTTGTGTTATCATTGTGTAAACAAACAAATCATAGTCTGTTGTCACTTATGACTGTTAACTAATAAATGGCGCTTGTAGTTCTGCTGTTGTTATGGTGACTGCGTTAGCAAACAGTTGCCTATTCACACAATTAAAACTCTTACACTTTGTTCATATGTGGGTGGTAAAAATCCTCCATGTGGCTTCCCAGGCTGCTCCCAAACTGCAAACTGGTGCTATTTAGTTGGAACGTCCCTGAAGACGTGAATGATAACAGCACGGAGACTGCAGCTTGGCAAGATTGTCGAGCGTTGGCGGAGGCGTTTGTGCTTGATTAAGTGCCCTCAGGTCAGCTGTTGTAATGTTTTATTCCAGCGAAAATCAAATTTCTGGCAAATATATGGATCGGTATATATATGAGGCTGCTTTGTATTCTCTCTTTTATTCAAGAAGTTCAAACACTCAAAGCTGCATACAGCTGACACTGAAGATAAAAAGTAAGATTGCCAAGAGGGCTCTGCTGAAATATACAGTTTGGACTCTCACCTTAGACAGATCCACTCCGGTGAGGGCGTTGATGGACACTGGGAGTTCAGCTAATAGACGGTTCACCTCTCCGGTCACACGGCCGCCTTCGCCACTCAGGATGACAATCTCATTGGTCTTGGACAGCGGTGCAGCCACCTTGCTGGCGATCTGATGGAACACAGTGAGAATTCGTTTGTTATTTCACTGACAAAACACTCCTCATACACTCCTCTCCATACCATGAAGTACAGCTCTGATAGCTCTGTGTACATGCTAATGCTTCAACAAACATTGAGTGAAATTTTAAGGGGAAATTTTGGTGGTTTCTTTTGAAACCAGCGGTGTATAAATGTAAATGTGTAACACAGACCTTGGGCAGGGCCTCCAGGACCAAAGCAGTCTTGGCAGCATCGCCGTACTGTAGGTAGGCTTCAGCTTTCAGCCTCATCTTCTCAGCCTCTGCCTTTCCCACCGCTTCGATGGAGGCGGCCTCCGCCTCACCGACAAAGCGGATCTTTTCGGCCTCTGCCTGCGCCGTCAACACCTTCTTTGTCCTGGGGGAGGGTTAGAGGAGCAGCAAAAAGGCAGATTAATGTTTATGTACATTAGTAGTCATCCTTCCTGACTTCATGTTGGAACAGATTTCTAATGGTTTTCAGGATGAGTGAGGGACTCGTTTTTCATGATGGCGTGACATTTAATCCAAACAGGATCCAGATGAGTAAACACCTCGAATTATGGCAAAAAGGAATGTAACATTATATCCAGTATTGGATGTTGCTGCATGTTTATTGTGCTTAAAGTTAAATAAACTTGAAGTGACTAGCAACTGTAACATTAGCAACTCTGGAGATTTACAGACTTCGATGACGCTGCACTGTGCACTGCAGGTTGATCTGTGCTGCACCCACTCACTTCTGTCCCTCAGCCAGCTGCTGCATCTTGTAGGCTTCGGCCTCGGCGGGCCTCTTCACGGTGGCGATGAGCTCCTTGTCGGTACGAATGATCTCCTTCTCCTCAATACTGATTTGCTTCTTTCTCTGCACGACCTCGATTTCGATCTCCTCCAGACGGATCTTCTGCTGCTCTTTGGCCGCCTGCAGCTCGTACGCCAGCTGAGCCTCTGCTTTCTGGAGACGCAGGAGGATTTATTCAGTCTTCACTCATGTTTGATTGGTGACAATATATTCGACTGAGCTAAACAACTTGATACCTTTGTGTTCACTTCCTGGTTGAAGGAAGCTTTCTGCATTTCCAGCTCTCGTTTGGAGTCGGCCATTTTTGTGTCAGCTAAGAACTTAACGTCCATCATTTCTTTCTTGCACTCAGCTTCCTGTAACAGACGAAGCAGAAGAGACAGGGAGATGGATTAGGAGCAGTGTGGTGGTTTCCTCATGTTGTAGCTAAAAGCTATTTGCAATTAGAGAACGGATGTTTTTTTAATTGCTCTTGTTTGAGTCCTATTTAACTCTGAAAGTTCGTCTTACCCTGATGCCAGCGTCTCTCTCTGCTTCTGCCACTCCGATGTCTGCATCCCTCTGTACTGCAGCTGTCTGAGTTTTGCCCAGCGAGCTCAGATACTCCACTTTGTCATATACATCCTGTCAGGAGGAAAAACAAATATAGATTCAAGTGACTGAATTATTTAAATTCAAACTGGAAACAGGTGATGAGAAGATAAAGGCAGAATGAAGTGAACTTGACGTCTTGGTGTCTCGCACCTTGATGGTGAAGCTGAGAATCTCGATGCCCATGCGGCCGACATCCGGTGAGGCGACCTCTCGCACCAGAGTGGCGAATTTGTCTCTGTCTTGGTAAATCTGTTCAACGGTGAGGGTGCCTGAAAGGATGGAAACAGTGGTTAGCACCTTCCTGTGCAAAGTGTTACACCTACAGTCATTATTTAACTGAAAATGAGCACACTGACAAAGATCAAGGGCAACATGTCAAGAAAGAAAGGAGTTTGTGACAGTATTATTTATTTATTATTTGAATAAAAAGAAGCAGAACCAGCCATTTTGTTCAATACACTGCACGTCTTTTCTGTGTCATTCTGTCTTCTAGTGTTCACTTTGATTAAATTGACCTTTCCGTACAAGTACAAACCAGAAAATGTTGTGCATGCTGAGATCTGCTCTGTGACATTACAAACCTGTTGAGCACATTTTATAGTTCAGGTCGACTACATTCAGTACTGAATCCTGCCTCCTGGCTATTGGCACATTTTACTGCACAAACAACTTTTTGTTAAACGTGCTTCAAATGGTGGCTCGATGCCAATCATGGTGAGGTTTTTACCTCAAACTCAACAAGACAGACAAAACATATCTAAACCAGAATCAAGTGTTCACGTCGAGAGTCTGTCATTCATTGGTGGCTTAATTTGGAGCAGCTGTATTCTTCCTCATAATCAGAGGATTGTATGAGCAGCTCCGACATTAAAAACTGGCGGCTCATATTTAGATATATTCTGCACTTCTGACTGACACAGACACAGTCTTGGTGATACAGTTACCACCACACTTAGCCATTTACTCATGTGTTCCAATACTTTCTCCCAGTTTACACCCCCAAATTAAATGTAAAAATGCTCATAATTTGTCATTTCCAACATAAACCTTTTTCTAGTAAGTGCATCATCATCATCTCGTAATCTGTTAAATGTTTTGTAAAACATGGCCGCCGTCTGTGTTATACAAGATAATTCATCATTGGATTTTTGTTCTGACTGAATTTGCTCTTTACAATGCAGTTTTTCAAGAGACTACCCACCAAGGATGGCGCGCAGGTGACCCTCGAGCGTCTGCAGGATGACACTCTTGATTTCCACGACTGACTTGCCCAGGAACTGTTCGCAGGCGTAGCCCAGCAGCTCGTTCTCTGTCATCACCTTCACCTGGTGCCAACGTGGACAAAGATCATCGTCAGCTGAACACACATCCACAAACACAGGCACAAATACAAATACAGGCACACATGGGTGTGGCACACATGAAAAACATGACGCTAGCCTTTGTTGTGACATCAAACAATCATTCTCTATCTGATTAGTTAGCAAACATCATTCTTATCTTTTCATTTGTTTAGTATTAGTAATGTATAAAAAACAAAGAAAACTTAACGTTTAGAAATTAACTTTTGTCTGTGATACATTAGTGACATGAATGCATAAAGGCTCGGCTGTTTTGTGCATAAATCTTGACTGTTATGGCAAAAACGTCTGCACAATTCATACGGGAAACAGGATTGTAAGCTTGTTACTAAATCAACACGCTAAGGCAACTCAGGGTTGATCACTATAAATGTAATTTTGTATACAGTCACCTTAACTGATTAAACAAGGGTTTGGAAAATACAGGTTTGACTGGAAAGTTCCTGCTGAGTTTGTTTGTCAAAAAACAAAACTACATGTGCAAAATCAGATTATATCCTGATGCTTCTTCTTCTTTTTATGTTTTCAATAAACCACACTAGCTATGGACGTACAAAGGATCTTTGAAGATTGATTTGTCCATAATTTATATGAATTATCTGACTGTAGGCACACTGTGTGTGCGCCTGGATATTAACAGTGCAGAACGCTGCATCCTTGTAGCTAATCTGTGGCCTTCATGCCAAACCATGGTCACTAATCAGCGATTAGATGCTTTACATCTATGATCAATATATCAGAAGATGCAGACAGAGAGTCGCTCACTTGTGGCTTATGATGAGAAACTGAACATTAAAACTCCTCTGACACTTCTTGATGCACGAGGATACTTTCAGTTTCACTCTGCTTTACTTACAATACAATGATTAAATCACAATTCAGCAATCTACTGTATTTTCCGGTTAAACAATCAAAAACACTCAACAGAGTAATTTACCACTGAGGGAATTAAATGAGGGAAAAATCATTAGTGGGATTATTTACAATAAAATTAACCAAAGAGGGAAAAATCGATGACAATGACCTTTACAAGATAAACACGAGGGCAGTAAAAAGAGGTCACTATACAGTCAAGACAGTTAAAAAAAATGGTGTAAGACAATAAGGTTTTGGGATGATGTTGTACTCGACTGGAGCTGTAAAAAAAAAAAAAGAGAGTGAGCTGGGTCCTTAGGCGAGAGGTCTGCACATGGTTTTGTTTTGCAACATGCACTCATAACAGGAATGAGGGCAAACACAGAGTCGGGGGAAGATGGACATCATTCCAAGGAAACATGTCTGAAAAACAGAAAAAAGGCTGCAAGCCAGCCATGACAACCACACACAGGCCAGCTCAAACAGACAGCAGGGGGAGCCGAGTCACGACCGGGACTGGAATAAAGACTTGCGTGCAGTGGTAATATCTTGACCTTAACTCCTGATCTTTTATCCCCAGCTGCCCCAATCACATCCAGCCCATGACACCGCCCTTCCTCTTCTCTCCTCCCAGCTCCAGGAAGTACAATAATATAGGTGATGGCATCCAAACTTTTCTTGACAGCTATTTCCTCATCTCATGTTGCTCCTCAAGGCCAGAGTTTTTTTTCTAAAAACCACGATGGACTGGTCAGGTCCTTTATTTAAGGTGGACTTACATGAGGCTGTCAAAGGAGACTAAATACTTCCACTGAATGCAGCAAAATAAGTGTGATTTTTATCCACTTGGCTTAGAGAAATTAAAACCTACCAAGATTAACATTCTGCTTTAGTTTCCTTTAGATTAACTGCTGGGTACCTCCCTCTTAGCCTGTGTGTCTCTTAATTTAAAGGACACACAACTCCTGTTGCCATGGGACACAGCCCACAATAGCTTAGGTCGGACCAATCAAACGGTGGCATGACGAGCCTTTCTGTGAAGTGAACTGTGTGAGAATGAGGGGTTGCTCAGCTCCAAACAGTGGGCTCATTGTCAGCATGCATGTAGGGAAAACACAGGACGGGAACATTGGCATGACTGCGGCTAAAATACAGAACTGATAATGAGGCATCTTCTTTCAACACAGAAAGAAACGCTGGCATGCGTACAAAAAAAAGGGAAATGAACAAAGAACAGAATATCATTGGCACGCAAATGCAGGAAAAAAACGATACATTACAAGTTCTTAAGGAGCAAATCCACCTTAAATAAAGTCTTAACTGAATTCAATCAACACTAATTTACATGAACATGTTCCCAAGGCGAGTCAGTCATTTGCACAGAAGGTCCAGGGTCAAGGACAGCAGTGTGGATTCAATTATCCCACTGTCGATACGTACAGCGCAGGTTTTGGTTTGATAGAACCACTCCAGGACTAGATGAATGTATCCTGTGTGTTTATTTCCTCTATTATAGAGAGTGGTGATGGAATGGTTTGCTTGGTCTCATTGCTAAATTACGAGGTGGTGTTTACCTCATTTTATTCACTGTCATAGTAAAGACAGCTTTGCTTGATCACTTGTTCACTACCAACAGTCTCCACCAGCATCAGAAACTTGCAGGAGAAAACACAAGCAGCCCAAGTCGACCAGTCACACTTCTTGCAGCCACCACAACAACGTTGTATCCCTGTCGCCACCGTCATCCCGACACGTAGTTTGGAGGAGGTGGACGTTGCCGTGGTGGCTATGGTAGAACCAAGAGGCAATCGCTGAAATGAAGCAGCCATTTGAGGCTACATAAGTGGGTCAATCGCCATAAGGACCCATGTTAAAATGTCCAACTTGACAGCAGACAAATATGTTCCCAGCCTGGAACAGGTTTAGTCTCTACAGTTAATTTCCCCATCATGACAACTGTTCTGGGGGTGAATTTATATAAATCCTTTCATTCATCTGTAACCGTTTGTACTTTACGTTATTCTTATCAGGGTCACAGGAGGTTGGAACAAATCCAAGCTGGCATTGGTTGAGAGTCAGGGTACACGCTGGACAAGTTGCCAGTTCAATTTATAAATGAACCATTCAAATTATATTAAGGCTTCTTCATTCAGCCCGCCTGAGCTCCACCCACGCTGCACATCTTTGCCCCTTTTTTTTTGGATTAGCGGGGAGCTGTTGGAGGCAGGACCTGCCAAGCTCATGACGGTCAGATCCACCACACTCTGAGCTTCACAACGGCTCTTCAAAAACCTATGTTCATTTTTATTTATACCGTCTATGAGCAGAACTAATGAATGAATTAATGCAGAACTAATTCCCCCGCTTAAGGCAAGCAAGAGCTTGGCTTTGTTTTTTTTCTAGTGCTTGCTGGAACATGCTTTTATCTTCTGCATGCATGGTTGCTATAGAATACATTCTTCTAGTCCTAGCAGGATAAATATAAAGTGACTGTGACTTGTAAAGAATGCTGTCGACCAAGATGAACATGTCTACCCAAATGGATACAGTGGATTTTAATTTAAGGTGGATTTTCTCTTTAACATCTCAAAGTTGCAAGCCTAAATAAAAAAAAAAAGTTAATAATTTTTTTTGGCACTGAACAGGATAAAACAAACAAACAAACAGTAAAACAAAAAACACTGAGCATCAGGCTCTACACAGACCCCCTTCTCCTGACACAGTACGACCAGGTTCAGATTGAAAATAACACTGTGTCAACAAAACCCGTGTGACAATGAAATGCGAAGCAGGAAGTCCAGTTTGAAGAGTTATCAAACACAGAGCGCCAACTGGATGAATAAGGAGGCTGCATTTTGGACACAGTGCTACTGTCAGCCTGACTGCAGGCCGGGTCAGGTGAGTTTAACTCGGCGTATTCTGCCCAGATATCAGGGGGAATCAATCATGCAGACAACAATTTGACCCAACATCTGTTTGTATGTGTTTCTGTACCTTAATGTCTTAATCAAAAATATAGATGTGCATCTTCACTTGAGCCCTCTGTATGAGATACCACCTCTGCTGTGATTATGGGTTGATGCCAGAGAGAAAGGAGGGGAATAGGAGGGAGTAGAGGGAGGGTGGGGTTGTGGGTTAGTGGAGGAGTCTGAACTGGCATTCCCGGGAAAAGTGTGGTGATTTACCTGAGCCACCCCAGTGACAGTAATAGCTACACCCTCCGCTGTCTCTACATCCTCACACTTGGGCTGCAGGGTCATAATCTCAAGCGTTATCCTGTGAAGAATGTGGAAAAATAAAAAAATAAAAATTGACATGTTCGGAGGGAAAGCAAATGAAGGGAAGGGCCAGAACACAAGTAAAGAAACAGGACAAAGTGAAAACCATTCACCCAAGGACTCCAGATCACTAACAACGGAGCAAAATTAGACGCTATCCAAGCTTTGTAGGATTCTGATTTTTGTCTGAATTTCAGAATCAAATGCAGCTTCATTGAAATAATTCAATTTGTATTTTGATCAATGATCAATTGAGCCAGGTCTATAGCCTCCATATATTGACCCCGTTGCCAAAGGTGACTCAGAGTTCAGCTTTATGGCGAAGCCCAAGTTAGTGACGTCTCCCTTCCTCTGCCGAAGGAAAAAAAGCCATGAAGATGAGAAAAAACAAACACACACAGACGTTAGCTTGTTAGTTAAACCATTTTCCTGAGTCGTCCTGCGGTCTCGAGCATCAGCTGCTGCTTTTTTTGTTTGTTTTTTTTTGTTTTTGGGGTGGGGTCTTTTTTTTGAAATGCATTACCTGAGCCACCCCTGTCACATCCAGGGGAACACCCTCCGAAGTTTCGATATTCTCACAGCGACAGAGGATGGTCATAACCTCCAGAGACATTCTATGCAGGCAGGCAGGCAGGCGGGAATAGCAGAGGCAAAACAGTAAGTTGGACAACAGCTGTTAGGAATGTCAGTAACCAAGGTCAAGAAGAAGAGGGAAGAGAGAGGGGGTAAAAGACACAACCTGACCACCTGTTTTTGCTGCTTTTAGCCCCAAAGGCTCTTTTTTTATGTTTAGATGTGACACCTCTTACAAAACCAGAGTTGCCACAGATTCTCTCTAACAAATGTTTGAGTAAACTGGAACAAAGAGTGAGATCCATAGATGACAAGTCAGCGTTGAAAGGATTCTTGATCCAAGCACCTCTCCAAGATTACGTCTGTATGGAGATTACACAGGAATGTTCTCTCCAAACAATCATTACGCTGCACTTCAGCACTAGTCTCCGGATGGATTATTTAAGTGAGATTATGTTTCAGAGCTGATAAAAACAACCTGAGCTGTTCTCTTACAATAAACACTGATTTGTACACTGACTGGATTTATTGTTGTCAGAGGCGAAGACATGGAGGGGGGCTGACTGGAGCAACACTTGGAAGAGGAGATTCTCTAATAGCTCAACCTTCTACTTCTTTCCAGAAGAATTAGATCAATGAGTCACAGGCCTGGACATTAACATGATTACTGCATCACAAGCGGGAAGCCACGCTGCCTCTCCTTGTTTAGCTTATGCACACAGGGCTTTTAGCTGAAGTGGACTCTGTAGAGGAGCAAGATCATCTCGCCTGCTTTTATCAGCCAAGAAATGCTGATCAAACTGCACTGTGACCAAAATGCCGAATAAAAATAGACGAGAAAGGCTTTCCTGGGATGGCCGGTTTATAAATTCAGCCATGCATCAACTTTATTTTATTGTGAAGCTGCTACCATTTCGTTTCCTAGCAACTAAAGACAAAGAGCAGCACTTAGTGGGAAATGGGTAACCTGAAGGAGACGACACACTGGGGCTTGAGACAGAACAAAATCGACACCAGACAAAGCAAAGCAGGTTAGCAAAGTAGAAACAAAGAGACGGGCAAACACCAAGTAACACATCGATTAAAACCAAGAGCTCCAGAGATAAATTCTCACAAGCTAGTTCATGCGAGCTAACTTTTAGCAGTTTTCTTGTAACAGCTAGATGTTCTGAAAAAAAAACGCCTGATGCAGCTGAGGTTTTAGGTGAAATAAAAACACCAAACCACAAATAAATATATCTGCGAGCACTCAGACAAGCTGGCTACGTAACAGTCCAGACTGTTTCGACAGTTTGATTGCAAACGAACGCTGCTTCAGACGTTAACTCAGCGACTTTAAACCCGGAGCAACAACTCTGAGGTTTTACACATTTTAGGGTATGCAGCTTTAAACTTTACAGCGAGTTAAAGGTCAAACAAACAGTTTGCGAGTCTCCCTCCTGTTGAGTGGCTGCAGGTTTTGGTCTCTTGATTCGGACTAAACTTGATTAGATCAGACTCGAGATTTTGTTTCATGGTTTTAAAGTCTGGAAGACAAACAAAACCCAAATTAGATTTGTTTACAAATTAATAACACATGCACATTTTTTCAGGTTCAGAATTCAAAGTTCATCGCACTACGAGGTTAATGGTTTTTTGAGTTGTTTTGTAAATGTTTGTAACTTTCCCTGACCTTCACATTGTGTACCATGTGTTTATCTTTCCAGCATTTTCTCAGAAGCTGGTTGGTCAGAGCTGCACTTAAAGCAGTGGTGATCCGCTCTGTTTACACATTTGGTAAACATTAGATTTTTAATATCGACGTTGTTTGACTCAATCGACCATGAATACTTTATACTTCACTGAACTTTATAAGTGTAGGAAAGAGAAATAAACAGTTGCTTTTCATCTTTTTCCGACTAGCTGCAGCTTCGCTCAGCTAAATTACAAATACCTGCCTCATCAGACGTCTTATTTTATCTTACTGTGAACAAATCCCATGGCAACAATTAAATAGAACATTTGCTGGAGACTATCTTCAGCTGTGGGTTAAAACGCATTTGGTGTCCGAGAGAATATTTATAGCATCGGGACAATGTATATGGGATTGACTCGAAATAAATCAGTGCCCATGATCATGGTAATGAAGGATCATGTCACTGAGTGCAACAGTGTGACTCACTGGTGTGTTTTTAGTAGTTTTGGGGCAACAATGGAGCTCTATGGCACGGAGGAAGAAACTAAATGTATACCAGGGTTTGACGCAAGATCGTAAAATTTATTGTTGGTTTGTTAATAATAAGAAAAACTTAAATTTGGACCAAATGGATGAGAGATAGACCCCTAAGGGCTAAAAGTAAAAAAATATATCCACTGATTAGGAATATGTTTAGTAATATATAACGTATTTTGAGGAAGAGCCTGTTAATTCGGTATTGTGCTTAAGATGCGGAGGGAGTAAGACTTCTAATACCGAGATGAGCATCATTTTTTCAGACCTGTCAACCCGCTGTGACGATCTGCAGCCAACCCTCTTCTTAAAAGCTTCCTGAGTGAGTCTGCGAGCGCAGTGCCATCTAAGACTGACTGGCTCTGAGAGACTGCCTTTGGTCTGGAGCCAGAGCAGACAGACCGCTCTTACCTCTGGATGTCAGAGATGAGCCACCAGGCCCAAGCCCAGCCTCCTACAACATAGGTCTTCTGATCTGAGCCACAGCAGCCACCTTTTGGAAAGAACACAGATGAAATAGGCGTCACGTTAGTTAGTACATTTATAATAAGTGTAACTGTAGCTGCAGATTTGGCTTTAAACACACAGCAGCGTGGAGACAGAAGTGAGAAAGACAGGGAGTAGACCAGACTGTGACCTAGTTTTCAAAATTTGCAAGTGGTTTTCGAAGGAAGATGGTCAGCAACTCACACACACACACCACAATCTATCTTCTAACCACAGCACACAGAGCATGTGCTCCTCTGCTGTTCTTTCCCACACACACGAGTTATTGTGAGCTAACCTGTCTTAAACCTGTGTTTTCCCCTCATATCAGGGCTAAAAGATGTAAAACACCTGTGTGTTCTCAATGCAAATGCTTCGTTCTGATCACCCCACTCTGATTTTATTTCATAATTTGCACACATGGTGCAGCATGGGGTTTATTCAATCTTGGTTGTTTATGTGATATGATGCAAATTTTCCAGCTCATACATCACGATAAACTCTCCTGACGATGCTCACGTGAAAGCAAACAAATGGCTCGCAGCACAACAAAGATATCTGATTTCCGTGACGCTGTGGAAATTACCGTAACAATAGTTTTAAAATGAACGTGAGATGTTTCCAATAAGATGTAAGTTAGTTTAGGCAGCACATATTATTCCCGCTCGCTGGCCTCAGTCTGATGGTTTAATCTCCAGCGTTTAGTGTGACATTCCCAGCTGTCACATGTTAGGTGACGGCCAGAGGAAGGGGGGGTAGATGAACTATCTTTACGGACACAGACTGCCCAACAACCAAACATTACAGCAGGACATAGTGACCCACATCATATCACAAACGACTGATGCTTTTTCCCCTCAACATTACAGTTAAAGAGTCTCTTTTGGGGCCATTTAAATAAGGGGAAATCACCGTCTCTGACACAGTGTTATATTACGTTTCCCATTCTTCACATTATACAATGGAGGCACCTTCCTCGTCAACACAGGAAACGGTAGCACTGACAGGAAAAGGGACAGAGTACTTGGAAAGCTGATCAATTAACTCAAGTCACGTGGGTCTTTATGCTGCCACATTTCCCTCTGTCTTGCCACAAAACAATTCAATATCTGACATAATTATGCTGACTTTTGCCTTTGTACTTCTTTAATCCCAAAAGAGGCTAACTAAGAGCAGAGCGCATACCATGACTATATTTGTTGGACATGCTCTGTTACAACTAATTTAAATAAACAGGTTAGAAACTCAGCTTTGAAGAGGGAATGTGGGCTGGACGGGGTCCTGCCAAGTCCAAATGCCAGAGCTAAACTAAAGTGGTAACATGCCAAGGACCTATAGATATATACGCATGGTACTAGACGCACCGCCCCCGTGGCTCCAGTCCACCACTAACATAACTGAGATTCCTGGCTGTATTCAGTTTAAAGGCGGTTGGGGGAGGGTGAGTGAATGAATGGGGAGAATTTACACAAGCTAAAAATATGTCATCAACTTTAGTTTTACAGTATGCAGAGTCAAAAAGAAAATTACGCTTTAGCAACACACGCCCCTAAAATGTCTTTCCTTATTTGTGAGATTACTCTGTTTTGAAATCAGGATGTTTAGCTCACACCCACGCAGCTCTCCTACCAATCTACAGTCCACAATGTGGTAACTGACACATTCTGACATAAAAAAAAGTGTATTGACGATGGAAAATGCCTAATCTGTTTCTTTTTTCCTTCATCACGAGCTGATTTAAACAGGAAAACTGCACAAACAGATCCAGTTACAGAGGAGAGCTTATGCACAGCTTGCAAAACCACATTTGTAAAATCACATGTAGAGGCAAAAGGTCGGTAATTTCCTAAAAGTGAGGCCTCAGATCCACGTCACATCAACGAGGAATGTGTTACTATTGGCCAACAACATAGAAATTAGTGACACACTGCAGAGTGAGTGTTTGAGTCAGCCCCAGAAATGACACAAAAGGGGGGGCCTCTGAGTTTTTATATGAGGGGCCCCCCGGGAATTGAGAAAGTCTTAGGTGTCCTGTCACATGATGGTCTGTGCAATAAGAGTTTATCAGCGCCTCCCTTGTAATTTAATTTATTTTGCTGTATTGCAGCAGAGAGCCACCACCATATCCTAAAACCACTGCTCAAGACATAAAATAAACATCTTAATCCCTGTAGTAAACCATATAATAGCTAGTTTAGTGTGATTAAATGAAATAAAAATGAGTTTAAGGAGCTTTTTTTAAAAGATACAGATAGAAAATTAAAAAACCCCAAAAATGTGGAGAGCATTTTTAAATGAATTACAACAATAAAATAACACATTTTAGAAGACTATTAAATAAAAAACAGGTGGTTTTATGTTATATGTATGCTGTATTTTTAAGGGGGAAATGTTGCAGTGCTTATTATGGCTCGTCTCTCATTCGAAGCTATAATATATATTTAATTTTTAGGATACATAGAAACAGATTTAGCGAGTAAACAACATAGAAATAAGCCTTTTTTTTGTTTGTCGTTCGTGGTTTGAGTGGACCAACTGCGAAATCCACATCACATGGTTGTGTCGTTTGTTGTATGTTCCCGTAACGGTAGCTTTCTGTTAGCCTAATCGATACGTTTATATATGAGCCAAACCTCGAATAAACGTTAATTGAACGTTTCTCAAACGTTCTACTTGACGGACCGAGGAAGGAGGACCTGCTTTAAAACACACACACACAAAAAAAGGCAATAACGTTACCTGAAACCACAAGGGCCTCGTTTGGTCCAACGGTGTGACAGTTTCCCATTTTACCGACAGTTAAAAAAAACGTAAATCCAAACCTACTCGACGCATACAGAAGTATTTAAGCTGATAAACGCAGTTTTTTTCCACCAACTCTCGATTATCGGTGATTTTTTTTTCTTCCTCCAACTGGCGAATCGAGTAACGGATGCGTCAATTCGAACGTAGCACAACCGACACACTCACGCGCTTGGACTTTCAAAATAAAAGCAGCTCCAATGCCGGAGTGCTCGTTTTGCTTTTTATTTTGTAAGTTACGCAACCTCGGCTGTGTGCTCCTTTTTGCTGCTTGTTTGACTCAACTGATCAACATAGCTCCCCTCCCCTGTTGTCCTGCCCCTCCTCCACAGCAGAGGGATATATCATAATAGTGAAATGGGCGTGGTTGTTTGAAATTTCCTCTCACGCGAATAAACCTAAACAAGAGGCATTGTAATTTTCCAGAGAGAGAGAGAGAGAGAGAGAGAGAGAGGGAGGCTCACACACTATTTATGCCTTTTGCTATCATTAGATTGCTGTGATAGCAACAGTTTTATATATATATATATATCTGGGAAAATCAGGGGGTTGCAAGGGCACGCCTAACTCAGATGGAAAATGTGTGATAATCATCCAAAAGCTTTAAATGCTTTTATTCACTCACTCATTCAAAGTTAATTTATAGTAGCATACCTGCACAATCACAATCCCTGACCTTCATTACCAAAATAAGATCTGATAGGCTATAATCATGCAGAAAAGGCGTGCACGCCCTGCTCTCCTGCAGAGGAAACTGTTCATCAACACATGTAATCAAATATCACACCTGCCTGCCTGACTACATTCTTAACTTGAGACAATGACACTAACCTGAGCTGCTTCCTGTATGTACACGGCGAACAAGCTGAGAAACGCGTTTAAACTCTTGACCTTGACCTCTGAGTCACAGATCAGTCATATTATGCTTGATGATTGCTCATTTGTGTCTGTTGTCAACTTTGCTTCATTGATGATGTGAACACCAGTTATAATCATGCTATGATATTCTGTTGATTTCATCCGTGTCATCGTGATATTGTGCTTTTCCATACGGCTGACAGATGGATGCGTGAGTGCTGTTGCTGCATTAACAAAGGACAAGACACGCTCCAGGGCAGGATCAAGTCTGAGACAAGCCCTGGACCGGACTTCATACTGTTTCCTCTGAATATCCCTCGAGCTGCATTCGCAAACATTCCTGAGGTGATTTTGAGGCACGGATATGACGTCCAGTCTTTATACTGTCAGTGAGGTGGACACACTTCCTCTGTAGATTTAAAAGTCTCATTTTAAGGTAACAAAAACACAAATACTTACTGAAAACGTAGTTATGAATATTATTTTCAATTTCTGCCAATAGATTCTCTTAAATCTCATCACACACTGGACCTTTAAGACAGTAAAGGTGTCAGGCAGTAGTCCATCTGTCCACAACACCCAAGAGGTGTCCCAATGATGAGCATTTAACCGTTGCTCTCCTATCTAATGAGGCTTCTGTTGTAGGTGTAACATCAGTTTGCATCTATAAACTCTGTTTTGTACTGCTTCTTTTGGTGTTATGATGTTCAGCAAACAAACAGCTATATTGCCACCCTCTCCTGTACGCACTTTTGACTTGGGTTTAGGCCTGCAGCTGTTGTTTGGACTGACAACCTCGTCCTCTTCTGAACTTCCAAAAGGTCAGTTCAGCTCAACTGCTGAGGCAGACATCAGTTTGAGGTTTGTACTTTGCTAAGTATGAAAAATGGATGTGAGCTTGTCATAAACTCATTGCAACAGGAAGTGGATTACAGGCTCCTGTCTGAGTGTCTCTCTCATCCCACAGCCCTACTTCTCCATCCTCTGCCCATCCTCCATCCTCCAGATTTTTTTGCCGCACCTTTCAACATTCCTCCTTCCACCAGAGGCGTGTTTGTCGACCTGTGGTGTCCAACACCCTCGTGCATGCTTCATATTGGTTTTCTTTCCAGTGGCCTTTGTGTGACCCAGTGAATCTTGGCTGCCCATCTTACCCCATAAATCTCAGTGTTTATACCACGCGTATATTGATGCTACTGCTGAACATACTCTATATCCAATCAGCTGACTCCCCTTTGCTAAGATGACCTATCATGTTGTAAGTTGTACATTGTAATTTCCTGATTCGCCAAATAGTGTAAAGGTTTTCTCTAAAATGTCAGCATGATAAATACGTTGTTCCCCCAGGAAATCTATAAATATCCATCTGGGATGTGAGTCTAATTACAAAGACAAAGAAGGTTGATTAATAAAAGCCTGTTAGAAAGCCTCTGTGTGGTATTGTCTTTGTGGTTAAAGAACCACTATAGCTCTGCTTAAACATTAAAGGTGCAGTGTAGATATTTAGCTGCAGAGTGTAACCTACTGAATACCCTTCACCTCACCTCACCCTTCCAAAAATGTAGGAGAACCCATGAAACTCATGAAAAACACAACAAGCTCCATCCAGACCCAGCGTTTGGTCCGTCCATTCTGTAGAAACTCCACACACATCAAATGATGACACATAGATACTCATATTCATGTGATTATACACTAATGATTATTATTATTACAGTTATTGGTTATATTATATTCCATTTCTTCCATATAGATCCTCCAATATATTACACATTTGACCTTTAAACCTCATTTCATATGAGGCATACTGCACATGTATAACGAGCGAGTCTTGAAAGCTTGAAGAACAGAAGATATTTTGACTCCTTTTGTCTTTATGGGAACTTTTATTGTGACAGAGGCAGAGTTTGTGGGAAATGCAAATTCATAGTCATCATAGTCATCAAGAATTTTCCCTGTTGCTACACTATGGATGTGGAAACAAGTTACATCTTGTTTTACATAGATAAAATGATTCATTCATCCTGCAACAGAGTAAATAATGTTTCCTGTATTGTATATTGTTTTAAAAAAGACATAGGTCCTTCATTCCAACAGCTGTCAGACTCTTTAACATCAGCATGACTTCATGACTTTATTCTCTATATTTCTTATTTATGAGTAATTTCTTATCCACCTCCATGCATAGGAGCTACTGTGATAAGTGAATTTCCCTGGTATGTGGTCTTTTTTTATTTTATTCCTGTGTGTTTATTTACTTTGCTGGTCCATACTTGTTTTTGTTTTTTTTGGATTATTGTGCTCGAGGATACCAGACAGATTCTACTGCAATGTTTAGGAATATGATTATAATATCATTACTTCATAAAAAGAGAGTTAGAAAACAAATAACAAGAGAAATACATTAAATAATCAGCTTGCCATAATAAAAAATATATGCAAATGTATTCAACCCATGTTGATTTCGTGTTTTTATGACACCTATTAACTAAGACAAACTTCTCCCTCCTTGTGAGCTTTAGAGCTACTGCACGCTGGAGTGTTTTCTGCTCAGCTAATCATTACGGATAATAAAAAGGAAGGTTATATCACCCAGAGTCACTTATATTCCCGTCAACTTTTCCATGGAGTTTGGGCCCAGACGAGCGACAGTGGTGACACAGGGAGCAGATATGGAGGAACAGTCTAACAGACCCACATGGAGCAGGCAGATAGAGTTCACCCTGGCTGGCATTGGCTGTGCTGTGGGCCTGGGCAACGTTTGGAGGTTCCCATATCTGTGCTACAGGAGTGGAGGAGGTGAGAAACTAAGCTGACATTTCACCCACTGAATTATGAAACCAGACCACCATGTGTAGATATACACATGTCTGAAAACTGGGTCTAAAACTGGGCTGTTAGTCAACCCTAGTTTTCTCTGATTGTGTTTAAATTGTTCTGAAATTATCTGCATTATCAGCATTGCATGTGTGTGTCCACACTGTACCTGGAAAGGTTGGAAGGTACATTGGTTTACAATAATAAAGATGTAAAGTTTTATGGAGGGAATGCCTCATACACCTCATTACAAAGGAGCCAAGATATAAGGAGGAAAAATTCGAGTGCAGGATGACTTTCAGAAAAGTTAAAGATTAGAGGATGCCATAAAACTAGTACAGTGGAAAATGTGTGTGACAGTTGACTTGCCATCATTTCTTGCCAGGTGCCTTTCTGGTGCCATACCTCTTCATGCTGATAGTGTTGGGGATCCCTCTGCTCTACATGGAGCTGACGGTGGGTCAGTTCACGAGGAGAGGGCCCGTCCATGCTCTGGCTATAGTATGCCCTCTGTTAAAAGGTACTCAGTGGCAGGAGAATGAACATTTCCAGTCACTTAAAGGTGTCAAAAAACATTATATTTACAATATTTCTGTCTGACTTCAGGAGTGGGCATTGCATCTGTAGCCATCTCCTTCATCATGTGCACCTACTACAATGTCGTCATCACCTGGGCCCTCTATTACCTCTTCAGCTCCTTCCAGGCGCCGCTGCCTTGGCAGAGCTGCAACAACACCTGGAACACACCAAACTGTACCAATCACGCCACCAACAGCAGCTACTCCTCCACCGCAAGCCAGGAGTTCTTCAAGTAAGTGTCACAAACATGGGAGAAATCAGCGCTGAGTTATAAAACCAGATTAGATTATTAACAGATTATAGCAGGATTACAAACTCAGTGTGGCGTCACAAAAGTCTGAGCGGCTTACACAACAACTCTGGTAATTATATTTTAATTTAATTGAAACCACATCTTATCAGAGTCACGTGAGGGATATCAGTCAAGTGAAGGTTAGTGATAAGACAGATAAGTATGAGAAATGTTGTCATGTTTTAACATCATTAGTCTAATGTAAAATGTTTATACAGTACCTATAGATGTGTAGCTTCCTTCGTAGACAGATTATTTGTTTAAACTACAGAAATATTGGGATTAGCTCTACAGTATGTAATGATGCCATGCTGAAGATCTTCGGCATTTTTCACTGTGGATATGTTGCTGTTTAGACAGTGGAGTGAAACCTTATGTTTTCAAATGGGTTTACTCATTAACCTGTTTAACTGCAGTTAGTGGATAAATGTACAGGTGGAATGCAAGATTCAGATTTTTTTGTTGTTGTCAAACTGTCTCTATTCAGGCTCACTCTGTTAGGCTGTAGCATTCTTTGTAAACGAAAACAATTTGTTAGATCCATAAAAGTTATAAGTGAAATAAATAACTGGAGCTGGAGGGTGTTAAGTTTGTCAGAATGTAGGTCTTTTCTGTTGAGACAACAAACAAGAAAATGAGCTGCAGACATCGTTTACTGGACATTTATAATATGTTTGGTACTAGCTGTCATCTCTGCACAGTATAAGCATCATTAGAGTTTTTATAAATCTGATAAAAAGAGGTCTGGGGTGGCTCAGTGGTACAGTGGTTAGCACTGTGACCTCACAGCAGGTTCCTGTTTACCCGTAAATGTGGATGTGAGTGTGAACAATTGATTGTCTCTATGTGCCCTGTGATGAACTGGTGACTTGTCCCCTCATCTAAACCCAAAGACAGTTGGGATAGGCTCCAGCCTCCTGTGATGCTGGTAAAGATAAGCGTTTACAGAAAATGGATGGATTGATTTAGAGTTGAGGCTGATGGGAATGTAGTTAATTTTGAATTTATTGGACAAAATTTTGACCTGATGATGACAAGAACCGAAAAGTACATTGTAATCCATCCAACAGTTAGATTAGAAGATATTTCACTCTGACCTACAAATGTGATCTTGCTTGTGGTGCTAGAAGACAAATCACAATCACCAAAATAAGTATGATTTAGGACTCTAGGGACCATGAATCTTTGTACCAATCAATCATGTAGATAGAGAGTATAAACAAAGAACATTGTGCATTCTATAAAAATTCACCCTCAGTACAGTTGTCATGAACGGGGAAATTAGCTACAGAGAACAAAACTGTTTTTTGTACCAGGCTGTAAACATGTTTATTTCTGCTATGAAGTTGGACATTTTAACATGGGGATTTATGGAGAATGACTTGTCCTGTAGCCAGCCTCAAGTGGCCACCCGAGGAACTGCATGGATGTTGCTGCTTGATGTTGACTGGATAAGTGAAAACTTTGACCTGTTAATGGTGCTAGTCAGTCAGAGGATCACCAAAGTTAGTAGAATTCATCTTCTGGGTACCATGAATGTCAGCACAGAAATTCATAGCAATCCATCTGTTGTTGAGATATTTCAGTCTGGACAGAGCAGAATAAAATCTTTGTTTGAGGTCACAATCAGATTAGAAAGAATTAGAATTAGAAAGATTACTGGCATATTCTTGTAGACAAATACTTACAGTGGACAAAAATATTACTTACTTTAGATAGATGAATGATGGTTTGATGCAACCAGTATGAAACACCGAAACATTAAGAGGCCCAAAATGGAGCCGTGTGGGACGCCACATGTTAAAGCTTCCCTGTTTATTGTCCACCTGATTGCAATGACTAACTAACAGCATTAATGTAGAATGCAGTCATCTTAAAACATTAATTATCACTACTTTTTGTCTCCTTTGAAGATATAAGATGCTGGAGCAGACCAGTGGAGTTGAAGAAGCAGGAACGATCCGGTGGCAGCTTTTCCTCATTCTCCTCCTGGCTTGGATCCTCATTTACCTTTGCATCTTTAAGGGGGTGAAGTCAACAGGCAAGGTGAGTGAAAACAAAGAAGAAAGTGAGACAGAGATGGATGGATGGAGAGCGAATAGTAACCCTTGTTTCTCTCTGGTTGTAGGTGGTGTATTTTACCGCTCTATTCCCATATGTTATCCTGATTGCCCTGCTGATCAATAATGTGCAGCTTCCTGGCGCAGTAGATGGAATAACCTTCTTCATCGTGCCGAAATGGGACAAGCTGCTCTCAGTGGAGGTAAGAAAGACGAAAGAGGGGAGGCGAGGAACTGGAAATAGGTACTGGTTCTGTCTGACACTGGAGAGCAATTAACTGGTGCTGCAGTAGCAAGAGAAGAAGATTTATACAAGGATTCGGATCAGCAGTGATCCATGGTTTTGGATGAACGCTGCTCTGTGTTGCAGGTGTGGGTGAATGCTGCAGCTCAGATCTTCAACTCCATCGGGATTGGTTTTGGGTCCCTCTTGGCCATGTCCAGCTACAACTCCTTCAACAACAACGTTCTGAAGTAATGCACCAAAAATCCTCCTATGCTCAATTTTGCCCCTCAGCAGTGACAGAAATACTCATAGATATAAACACCATCTTCTATCCCCACAGGGACACCCTGACTATATCCATCATGAACTCTGTCACTAGTATCCTGGCAGGTTTTGTCATTTTCTCTGCCTTTGGATACATGTCTCATCTGCAGGGCATTCCTGTCAGTGATCTGGCTGTGGATGGTAAGAAAACAAAACAAGCTCCTAGAGAACTGGTATCACTTCAGACTGTCTTAATTAATTCCGATTTAGAGAGTGCCACTTTTTCTCTAATGATAATTATGTGACTGGGTAATTATTCTGATCAAATAAAGGAGAAATTCAATTGAATGCCACCTCTTAGTCTCAGAGTTTAGACAAGCTTGTCATGCTTAACTGCTGCTACAGAAACAGCACTGACTAACTAGAGATGTTTTCCATTTAGTGCTCGAGCTGACATGAAAAGGCTTCAGATCCCCGTTGAGTAGAAATCTGTGTTTTTATAGCTACTAACAGTGGCTCACCACACAGATCAACGCATACACACACATATATACATGCAGTTCTGAATCTAATTAATTTTTTACATGAATGTGTACTTTTACATTTTAGCTCTGTAACCTAATTTATGGAAAATAACAAAAACTTTACAGTAGTTTTCTGTTTAAAAAAAAAAAGTATACAAATCTCTGTAAAATTACAGACATTACCTGTAAATTAACAAACTGTTATTTTAAGTATTGCTTCAATAATGGCAAATTAAGTTATTTCTCTTTTCTTGCACAGAAAAAAAATACTATAATATATATAATATAATTTCAGTAAAATGACTATTAGTATTGTCACTTTGTTGAAGGTTTTTGATTGTAATAATTCAGGGAAAATGTAAAATAACAGTGTTTCTCTGTATTTTATGTATTTTGTTTGGCTGCTGCCAGTCAATTTATTGTTTTAGTTTTTTGGACAAGCTTTTCCACACTAATTTTTATAAATAATTCACATTCCAAAGATACATTTAGATTTTTTACTTTAATATAATTAAGCGTCACTGAGAGGCGTTGATAAATATATTGCTCTTTCTGTCACAATTTTCCGTTTCTAGATGGGTCATGATTCACTTTTTCAATCAGCAGTGCTACACTGCGATCTTTACATCTTTACATGGTTGCATTTGTGCATCCAGGTCCAGGTCTGGTTTATGTTGTTTACCCACAAGCCTTTGCCAACATGCCAGTGGCTCAGCTCTGGGCTGTGATGTTCTTCTTTATGCTGCTTTGCCTTGGACTGGACAGTGAGGTACAACTTCAGTGATAATCCCCAGGAAAAATCTGATTATCTGCATTAATCATACAGAGCTACAGTGCAACTTCTTTGTTCTTTTCTGCTGTTTGCTCAGTTTGCAATGGTTGAAGTGCTGGTGACCAGTTTCATGGATGAATTCTACCAAAATGTGATTAAATTTTTCAAGAGGAAGGAACTGTTTGTTCTTGCTGTTTGCGGTGCAGCTTTCCTCCTAGGGATCCCTTTGGTCATGCAGGTACAGACTGTATTTGACTGGATGAATTTTAACCAAATTATGCCCACATTGTTAAATAGTCGTCTCACGTATCTGCTGTTCTAAAGAGTGTGTCTCTTTTCAGGTAGGAATTTATGTTTTCCAGCTGATGGACCATTACACTGCCATAGTGTCCATCATGTTTCTTGCATTCTTTGAGGTTATAGCCATCTGTTGGAGTTATGGTGAGAAGAAACATTTCTTTTTTTCAGTAACCAGTTAATGTGATGATGCTCTTACTCATTGCCAAATACTGTAAAATATGCATGGCTGTATTTTGAACTAGCTTTCCACGTGCAGGAGTGACTCGCCTTTCAGACAACCTGGAAGAGATGACTGGAAAAAGAGCCAACATCTTCTTCAGACTGTGTTGGCTGATCGTTGATCCTGTGCTGATCACCGTAAGTCATTCAGATTGAAGACTTGTTCTCGAGATCCACCTAAAAGTATCACAACTAATCTTCTAAAAATGTTTCCTCTTGTTGCAGGTTATCCTGATTTTCTCAGTCATCCAGTTCAAACCAGCTCGCTATGAGGACTACATCTTCCCTCCATGGGCTCAGGGGATCGGCTGGGTCATTGCCATGGCCTCCATCGTTTGGATTCCTCTGGGTGCCGTTCACACATTGTGGGTGCTACCTGGCTCAATCATGCAGGTGACAAAGATTTACCGTCCTACATTGCAGGTAGTACATGTGTTATCCATGTTATGTGTGTGTTCATGTTACTGGTGCATTTTCTCCTACAGAAACTGAAGCTGTCCCTCACGCCGTACACGCTGAATGAAATATCAAAGATGCCGTATTATGAGAGGGGAGGGAGATATGGAGATCCAGTCATAGCTGTCATCAGCTCCAACGTGCATCTACCTGAAAAACCTCCTATTGAAACAAACCTCTGATACCAGAAGAAGAAAAAGAGTGGCAGACTCTTAGAAAGCTCGAGTTAATTACAAATCAATGTCTGCCATTAAGCTTTAAATCTTAAACTTCTGGTAACAAAGTCAAACAGGAGTATACTTTAAAAAAAAACAGTGTTCAGTTTGTGTTATTGTTGCGTACATGTAATATCTGCTCTGGAGTTTGTGCTCAGGATTTAGGGATTTTACTTTGCGAAGGCTGCCATCTTTTGGCCATGTTTGTTGATGCAATGAGTGTTAATAAAGCCGAGATCTGGTACTGTACTTAAAAAAAAAAAAAGAAAAAAAAGATTTTGTACATTTTAGCTAATAAAATGACAAAGAATGCCACTATTTCATGTTCACAGTTCATACAAGCTGAACGACTTTCCTGAAAAACATTCATTGTGGCTGACTCATTTATTAGGTCAAATGCAAACTGCTGACAAAATAAAACTGCTGGTGGTTAACAGAGGAGTACATAGGTCATGCAACTCTATGTCATGTCATATAAGGTGTAATAAAAACCTGTCACAAAGTCCACAGCTCGTGTCTTTAATTCCTGCAGGTGGGGAACATAACACAAACCATAACTCACTTCTGGGCAATCGTTTTTTATTTATTTATTCATTTAAAGGAGAAATTTCCACTGAAAGGTACACATTTCTAAAGGTATACATGTGCACTGGAGTTAGTTTCTTTCCCCTACGTAAGTTGCCAGTGTTTTTCCTTCTCATAACTCCTCGTAAAATGAATGCAAAGTGCAGAACAACTGAAATTACACAGGCAAACAAACAAACAAAAAAAGTGGATTGTAGAAACTTGTGTGCTTTAACAAGACAAGGCGATCTCTTGTTTTGTACGGTTCGTTAAATGGGGTTGAAACCTGGATAGATCCGAATACGGATAACGTGAATGTGTTGGTGTGAGGATTGGACAGACTGCTGATGTTTAGTTAACAGTGAGTACGACATAGTATCGTCTACGGTTAGTGAGTATGAGACCACATCTAACTATGATCAAAAGTTAAAATATTTATAAAAAAAGAAGAATTGAACAAAAAAAAAAAAAAGAAGGTAATTCTTATAAACAGTTACAATTACTCTTTCCATTTAATTTCAAAAAGATATGTCATATGACCTACAAAAAACAAAACAAAAATAAACATGTGCAATCAATGGCATACTCTTCCCTCTGAAGTGACGGTCATGCAGATGACCACATAAGCACAGCAGCAACTCTCTCCTTTTGTCATTTGTTCCTACTGTAGTGTGGAGTCAGCTCGTTTGGGCTCAACGATTCACAAAAAAAACAGGTCGCTGCGTTCAGTAGTATTTTCGTAGTGGTTTTACAGTCCATGCCCTTCATTTCCTCGCACAAGCCTCCTTAAGGCTCCGGCCCTCTTTCGACCACGTCCCTGCAGATCCAACACAGCTGTAGTTGATTTGTTTTAATCCCCCCTCCCCTCCCACCCTTTTGCCCAGCAGAGGTCGCTAAAGGAGTCACCATGGCTGCCGTCTGTCTTCTCCTCTCCTGCAGCTTCCTGTTTCGCTGCTATGACACCTGCTCCACCGGCCTCATCTGCACATCTCCGATCTGAAGGCACAAAGCGGGGAGATCAATACAGAAACCAACCGGCGTTCAACACTGAGGCACTTTAAAGTTAGAGAGAGAGAGAGAGACATACCTGGACGTGAGGTGGGGCACTGAGGACAAATGTGACTGCACTGGCTATGTCTTCTGCTTTCAAACACTGAAAAATGGACAACAGAGGTTATAAGCGATGCAGCCGTGCTCTGGTATTTTACATCTGTCGACTCTGGGTCAAAGTGCACTCTTACTTTCATACTCTCATACACTGCAGCTGCTTTCTCTGGATCACTGTTGTGGTGCCTGAAGGCAAACTCGGTCTCCACTATTCCAGGAGATATACACTGCAGGGGAGGAAAAATGTATTAGAAACTTCCTGTTCACACAGTGATACAGACACAGACAACAAAGTAAGTAAAGGCTGTATGGAGAGCCACTCTGTCACTGATGGGGACGACTAAGCTGCAAGATTCAGTGCTGTAGTAAAAATTCAGGTTTTTCCCATGCATTGAGTGCGGGCAGTGTGTCTTGGCTGTGGCGGTGTGCGCTGCAGGGGTGTCGCAGTGACCTGCAGCGGAAATGTCAGCAGCTCAGTCATACTGACTTTCTTTTCCTTGCCAAGTCTCTTGGCTACAGAAAAGGGCCTTACAGTGCTGCTTTACATGGGTGTCTTACACATCCACAGCCTGAAATGTCTCTGAAATTGAGACTATCGAGGTGGATTCATGGACTCTGCGAGCAATGGTCCAGAGACATAGACAGTGAATGAGAGTGAGTGAGCGCCCGTCTTGATAAAAAAAAAGTTATTTCCTGATTGCTTCCCCCCGCAGTGCCTGATCCTTGCGTTTGAATGTACCCGAACTCACCGTGGCTCTGATGTGGGTGTTTGCTTCTCGAAGCTCTTGCCGAATCCCCTCGGTCAAAGCAGTTACAGCGTATTTAGTGGCACAGTAGAAATGCTCATCAGCACTGGGCACCACTCGGTGACCACTCATACTGTAACAGGTAGGAGAAGAAGAGAGAGATACAGGATACAGGACCTTGATTGCAACCTTGAATCAAGCACACATTAAGGTCATGAATTTGCCTTTGGGAAGTCGCTGATTTACTTGTCACGCTGTTGTAATCTTGCTTATGTATCATATAGTGTCTCAGTGGGCTTTACAGGCCAAGAACAGCTCCTAAATCAGCTTATACATCTATGAGACTTCAACAACATTAATAAAAACATCTATTATTACAATATCAAAGTCAATAAAATAAGTTAAAATTAAGATATAAATTCAGTATCAGTCCTTCACATTGTTCCCGGTTCAACAGGCTCAAGGCCTGCCAGATTAAAACCACCTTGAACAAACTGGCTGAGGTATTTTCAGATGAATCCATTTGTTCTTCGATCTGAAGGTTGTCTCTATAGCTTACCTGTTAATATTG
The DNA here is from genome assembly GCA_036365135.1 of Miichthys miiuy. Taxonomy (NCBI): domain Eukaryota; kingdom Metazoa; phylum Chordata; class Actinopteri; family Sciaenidae; genus Miichthys; species Miichthys miiuy. The sequence continues at coordinate 20,859,478 of CM071616.1, forward strand.
ATGATGTGGCCATCGTCCACATTCCTCTCCTTCATTGATTTGTACGCCTCGCGGGTGCAGATAGACAAGGCTAAGACATTCACCTGCAGGGGAGGTGAAACATTTATGTAAGAGCTGATGGATGTTTCTGTCAATCTTTATATTCACTGTTGTGTGTTGTTTATTGCTAAGTCACGTTTAAGAATGCCATGTGATGAGACTCTAGCTAACTGGTGTTCACTGGGTCACTGTGTTAAACCATCTAAACCTGCTGTTCCTGTCCAGCTTGTCCCTCTAAGCTGCTCCTGTAGTGACATTGATAGACGGCAGGTTAAAGCCAACGCGGTGGCAAGATAGCGGGGGGAAGTGACCAAACAAGGTCAGCGTAGAGATTAAACACAGGCTAAAAATACACTTGCTGTACACGTTCACACGGGCTGCCATGACAACAGATGGACGAATATTATGAACGCACGAGTCTGGGGACAGAGAGACTTCAGAGCGGGGGGTCTTCAGTGGTCAAGAGCTCAATGAGTCAGAATGTCCCAACAAGAGAAATGAGTGCTGGCTTTCATTAGAGGGCCTCCGCTGAGCCAAAGCGTCTCCTGAGAGCCAATGAGGCGGAGGGGAGGGGATCAGTGTGTCTGTGTCCACACACCATTTCTGCTTCGACTCTTATTCTTTGAGCTCTACAAACACAAGACTTCCACTCACACCGAGCGACATTTCAGCTCCTCCCTCTGCTTTCCTGTTCGAGTACAACCCTCAAATCAATACAGCATAAACGTATCCTTATACTAGCCAAGCATTTATATCTGTGTTGCAGAGATCCACCCACATCGATCATGTTCCTCCAGCCCTCCGTCTTCCCACTGAGCAAGGGCTCACTGTGGGCCAGTCCCGCGTTGTTGATGCACACGTCCACGCCCTTGTGCAGCGTCTTGATCGCAGAAAACATGGACAGGATCTCCTCCTCGTTGGACAGGTCGCACTTGTAAGGGATCAGTGTGCCGCTGTAGCCCGCGCTCTGACATTCTGCTGCCAGCTTCTGGAAAACACAAATCACAGTTTGACAACATGAGTGCAACATTTTAAAAAAGTGGCCATTAATTGATTATCAGGGCTGGGACTCTGTTAGGTAAGAAGCTAGGAATGATTAACCTGCAGCAGCGCCATAATTAAGATAGTATCCCATGATAAACGCCCTACCCACTCAGACGCAGACAGAGCAGGGAGAGCCTGCAACCATAAAATCAACACCACATCAGTTGCCGGGCCAGAGGTAACCTGACAGCTCCAGTTTAGCCAAACCCACTCCAGTCTGTTTGTTTGTTTGCTGACAATAAAAAGCATATTCATTCAAATTCCACTTTCCACCATCATCCAAATCATGACCCTGAATGATCGGCTGCCTCTGCCTGTGGGTTGCAGCCGGGCTGACTGAGCCCGAGCAGGCTGCACTCCAACCAGGTCAGCTGGCTGTCCACCACTGTGGGGTTTGATACAAACTGACACAGATCCTCCTGCCAGGCACAGCTGCAGCTGTCACCTGATGTCTCGCTCTGGGTGCCGGTTAGACTGGAGACGACATAGGTGATGAGGGTGGGGCTGGTGATAGACTGAGATGATGCACGGCGTTGTGTAACACCCTGCAAGTGGAGGTGTCTGTGCAGCCAGAAGTATCAAATGTTAAAGTCGACCATGTAGATGTACTGAGAGGAAGTACTGACCTTTTAAACTTTTGACACCTCAGAAAAGCTCCAATCCTAATCCTACTTGGTTGTTTATTTTCCTCTTGAACCCAAAAATCAAACTGCAATCATTTTTTTTGTGATTGAGTTAATTTACCTTTCCACATTTCCCCTAGCGACTGCAGACGTACTCTTTGGGTTGTACTCCTGGTTGGGAGTCGCTGATCTATAATCGACAGTAAATGTTAGTTTTGACCTCAGTCCCATATAAGGAAACGATGAGGGCTTATTTCCAGATGTATCACTTTGCACTGCTGTCCAGCCATGCAAGAATAAATCCATCAAAGCAGAGATACCATCCTCTGCAGAGCCATGTGACATGTTGAGGGTGCGACCAAAGGCGTCTGGGCAACGAAGCAAGACGAGCGAATGCATCGCCAACACTGACTGCAACCACCTCGCCTCACCTTCTCCTTCTTAGCTACTAAAAATATAATAAAGATTTCTTCCGTACATAAATGTGGAATTCAGAGGAGAGCATGTCGTAAAGATGGAAAGTATAAAGCAAGAAGCAGCACGATCTGTTGCTACAGAGGTAGCTACAGTATTTAGAAATTTCACGACAACCAGAATATAAATAAAGAAAAAAAAAGGAGCAGCAGAAAGTTGTTAATCATCACATGAAGCAGTGTGATGTTGTCACATTTTCTGTTTAATGTCTGTCTGGATATCTGCTGACTGTGCAGTTGCTCCTTGGGGGAAAAAGGAAACTAAATATACTTGTAGGGCTGCAACTCGAGTCATTTTCATTATCGATTAATCTGTTGTACATTTTCTCGATTAATGGATTTGTTGTTTGGTCCATAAAATTCAAGGAAATGGTGAAGTTAGTCAGAAGATATTCATATTTGAAAAAGACGCAAAATAATAAATCAACTATCAAAATATTTGGTGATTAATTCAATAGTCAACAACTAATCGACTAATTGTTGCAGCTCTATATATTTGTGAGTCTTCTTTTTATAATCAGGATGAAATTGGATTGAGGGATCATTCTGGATTTTAACAAAACCTTGGACTGTGCAGATTTGTCCTGCTCGTCCTCTAAGCTGTTTAACTCAGATTATCTGGAGAGAAGGCATTATCCGAATAAAGCTGTCAAAATGCTAAAACACTGAAAACGCGTCTCATCTGTAAAACCAGACAGGTGAACCACCGTGTGAAGGTTTGTTACGTCACACTTGCATGAATCCCTGCGAGGGAAAGGCTCAGGCAGAGAGACTGATGGAGAGGCTCTTATTTATCCAGAAAGGAGGTTAATGTAAAGGGGAGGCCAGGCTACTCTTTTGTAAGAGAGGGGAGAATCAGCTGAGTTACTGAGGTTTAAGTGGGAGCAGCAGAGCAAACGGGCTGTGATCATGCTCCAACAACAGGAAGTCTCAGGCTGTGAATCTCTATGTGAGTGTGGGGGTGAGTCCTGGCAACAGATGTACTCCCGTTGCCAGTACTGGCCCTCATACTGGCCACACCTACGGCACTCGCAGCTCACAGATAAGCAGCAAAAAAAAAACGCAGCAGCGACATAGTTGGCAAAGGTGCTTCGATTCATTCATCAGAATCCAAAGTGAAACTGGATACGTGCAGGTTAAGTATGTTTGGCATCGCACCTTTAAAAACAGGAAGAAAAAACAAACAAGAGCAAGAAAACCGCTGAGACTGAAGTTTGTTTGTTTGTGGGCGTAGTGTACTGGAGTCAATCAAATGCACATCAACCAAATAAACAGCTGTCGTGTGATGATGATGATTTAGCCTCTGGGATCAACTGACAATGTTTCAGATCTTGTGGTGTAGCTAGCGGATAAAAAGAAAAAACGTATAACAGAGCCGGGCCAAGACTTCCTCTGCAGCCGATTAGCAACGTGATACGTGAGAATGGTAAGGAAGAAACATTTCAGATAATCAGACATGTATCTGTATATGAATACATACATAAAAAAAGCTAATAAAAAGCTAAAGACTTAGTATTGGTTTGAACAGTGTGTGCAGGCTGAAGGTATCACCTCTAGCCCCCTAACAAATGAATAAATAGAAATAAACGGTAGCGTTCATTCAAATTTGTATCTATATGCTGATGACACTGTTCTTTAACCTTTCATGATTTTTAATTGATTCTGAATGCTGCCATTGAATCTTCCATCTATCAGACTGGTTTTGTTTTTCTTTGGATTCATAAAAGGAGACTGATTGCTGTCACTTGTCTGTAAGTGACTATGGAGATGTTATATACATGCGTGCTCCTGGTCAGTGCCTTCATGCATTAGATACTGTCTACCATGGAGCATTGAGGTTCATTACAAAACTCCCATCACTGCTCCCTGTATGCTCGGGTTGGTTGGCCTGTATTATCCATCTGTAGACAAACTCATTGACAAGCCCTTCCTTAGGTAATACTAAACTTGCTTCCTTCATACTTGTGTCTCTTTATCTACATAAAAAATGCTGGAAGTTAACATCTCTGTAGATTCTGAGATCTGAGATTTTTTCGCAGGAATAACTTTGCAAGATATCTGTGACTGTAGTTTGTTTTGAAATGGGGAAAATGGATTTCAGTAATGCTGCTGTTGCAGCTTTGCATTGGTGCAAAAGGATTTGGTTTTGGTGGACGCAGTCGCCTTAGGTGTTATAAATAACAGACTAAAGGCATTTGAGGAAGGTACATCAGGCTGTAGATGTGACTGAAGATACGATGACCTGTCTCTTACTGTGTATTTCCATGCTGTTATCTGGTCTGTAACAGTCATATGTTGTCTGAAATGCCGCTGGCAGTCTTGGCCAGGACACTCTTGTGACACCACTTGTCAGTACAAACTTCCTGCTTTCCTTATTTCACTAGTCACATGACTAATTATATCATACTATTGATAGGTTTTCTCACTTATTTACATACATAATAATAAAACATTATCTTAAATCACCAATAAAATATGTATATTTTATTTGCAGATATTAATTTATTAGAGATTAATAGTGTCAGAATAAAACATAAACAACTCATGAGATTATCTAATTATTTTACTCTCAATGCAGCATCCACGTTCTGAGCTACATGTTTGTTTTACACGTGCAATCCTATTTTCAGATCTGCTTTTGTTCTTGGGCAGCTACACAAGATTGTACTCGCGTGCACAGAGCTCTGTAACGCAAATAAAAATCACTGTTTGCCATTACCCAGACAGTCTTGATAAGACCGACACGCAAAGATAAAAATTCTTACAATTCAAAAGACAAACACTGTTAGAGCAGGTCATAAAGCCTTTACATGTTACAGTAATGGGTGTACATACACCCACGTGGCACTCTCAGACACATGTGTACTCACGCACATTTATGGCCTGTAACCCCTGCAGGGGGCTGTTATATAAGTAGGTCTACAATGCGAGCGACATCATTGTCCCACACCATATTCATCAATCATTCACCCACTCATGTGGAACTGGTGTAAAATGGACCGGCAAAACAACTCGCTAGAGAAGAGAGAGGAGATTAAAAAATATATATATATAAAAAAAGATGCCCGAGCGCTGAAGGCAGACGAGCTTTAAGTGGTGAGCCGGATCAATAACACAAGGTAGCAGCCATGAGTGGAGAGAGCTGAGAAATTAGATTTGTTTCAGGTTGACTCAGGAGGTCTCCCAGACAAACGAGGGCCTTGTACTGTAGGTCTCCTCTTATTCTATGACGAGACTGGTTACGCAGCCATAAATCAGTCAGTAACTCCTCCCCTGTTAATCCTTCTAATCTGTCCCGTCTCTTAAGTACCTGTGACACACACACACACAAACATTTTGCCTGTCATAATACATTTTCATCCTCATTATGGGGGTTGTTGTCCAGTCATCACGAAAAGTGTGCAGAAGGAGGGAGGAAGAGGAGGAGGAGGAGGAGGAGGAGGAGGAGGAGGAGGAGAGGGAGTGTTGGCAGCCAGGAAGTGAAGCAGAAGGAGGGAGGGAGAGAAAACCTGAAGCATTAAAGCTGATCAACATGCATTCAGATGTCAGTGTGTTGTAATCACTGACAGTATTGAAGCTTAAAATCTGTGGCGCTGGCCACTGCCATGTTTGTAGTCCTGCCTCTTCTAAAAAGACGTGGATCATCGGTGGACCTGAGGCAGGCCGAATGACGCTTAGTTGCTCAAACAAGCCATCTGTACCGGCACCCACCTGTCAATTAAAGTGGCTACACTCTTAATCCTGCATAACTTTAAGTCTTAATATAATGCGAACAGGTGAGTTATATAAGAATTCACCCTCAGTACATGAATGAGGTGTAGCTCTTCGACAAAGTTGGTCATCCGTGCAATACCGTGTTACATCCATCAGAGAAATTAGAGATATCAGGAAGGTCTCACACATCCAGTCCACATCCAGCCCTATCACTCATTATCCAGCCGAACAACTATAGTGCGACATAAAAATAGACTCTTTCAAGTTTAGCCTGAGCACAATCACAGCGAATGTGGGGGTCAAAGGTGACGGTAAAGGCTGTATAATTGGATTGCAGCAACGTAGGAGAGACGGTGTGTTTGATTATCTCTTCCTCAAACACAGAGAGAATGCCACCAAATGTCTAAAGGTTGAACAGGGCGGTTTTTACAACACTTCCTTCGGGATAGTCTCATCAAGACAGGGAGATAAGAGAAATAATTACACCCTTTGTTAGTGACTACACTCATTTACAGACTCAGGCTTTTCTGGGGATTTCCAATCAAGGATCAATGGGGAAATTTAAGAGGCGTAGTGGCACTTTGAAATAATGTTTTAGCCCCAAGTGTAAATCCAAAGAACAATCTATGTGTATGAGTGCATGACAGCTGATGTTTGGTATCCGGCGCACATGAAAAAGGCTTTTTTAACCCTGATAGACTAAAGCGTGAGCAGGCGGCTAGGTGTTGTGTAACAGACTGGTGCAACCAGTGTGGTGGCATTTTATTTTCCCAAACAAAGTGATAAAAAAAAACAGCCAGAGGCAGCAGCAGCAGCAGCAGATCTTTATTATTAACACAAAGGTAAACAGTGCGAGGATGGTATTTCTGTTAGCAACACTTCAATACTAGATCGACTACAGCGAGAGAGCAGCCTTTATTAATATATTCACATGTGCATCATATGATAAAAAACTGTCTCTTGAGCCCTCGTGTTTGTAGTTGAAACATGCTGCAGGCGTGAAGCTTTCTTCCAGCATGCATTACGTGCCTCCTCAGTCTCATGTGATGGGTTATTCCTGCACCTGATGCCAGTCATCGGTGCAACAAGCCACGATACTAGGACTACGACACACCACATCATTATGCATGTTAAGTTTATAATAAATGGAGCTCAGTGCAGACAACAAAAAGGACAGCTCTCATGGAGACGGTTACCAAAATAAAAAAAACCCTTTAAAATCAGGCCAGACTGAGCCGGGTCTATTCAGTGTGTGTGAGCTTAGGGTAGCTATAAAATGTTTCCAATATCAAACAAACACCCAGCGACAAATCCAATTTGGCCGCTGTCAAAGCGAAAACAATCCAATTTGCATTCTTTCTCGTCAAACCCCTCCCCATTTCTGAAAACGCTGAACTGGGTGAACTCGAGCTGTCTGTGTTTGTGTTGTAGATTCATAAAATCCTCTCACCACAAAGTGCTTTTCTTTCGCACTCTGCTCTCTCGGCTACAAATGCACATTCAATTACAAGGGCCGGCCTGCGCCTGCAGTTGCACTTAGCGTTTACGTGATTTTTTCCCCCCCTCCTTGCACCATCACACACATACACAAACTATCTTACAGACATGCAGAGAAGAGCTTTACAGCAAGTTCTCGACAGGACAGGACAGGACAGGACAGGACAGGAAGCGCCCCACCTATCATAGCAGGAGGCCCGGGGAGGAATGTCAATGCCAGCAAACCTTACACCTTGAAAGATGATAAGCGCAGAGAGGACAGCACAGTGGTGGTGCAGGGAGAATGGCTCACTGAGCCGTCTAGACCAATCAGACTGTGAGACCCCGATGAGCTCACATAGTAAGTCATTAAAAACAGTCCTGATGTGAGAGCTTTCAATTATGTATAGAGCGCTTTAGTAACCGATTCTGCAGGTTAACACGCTGGTTGTACGGGCACGGATGCGACGGCTGGAGCTGGTCAGAAAATGACCAAATCTGAGCAAGTTAACAGAGTCAGACAGGCAAAACGCTTCTGAAATGCTCCTGGTGGGTTTGAAGTTGCGTGGAGAACAGACCAAAACATGCCCGGTGGGGTTTCGCCATTACACAGTTGTAGTTGTATTGCAGTAATAACCTCTTTGCTCGTGATGTACAGACAAGTAGTGGGTGCAACATATCTGAACAGATTTTAGGAGACACTCCAGTCAGAATAAATGAATATAATTGATCTGTTTATATCTCCCACTCTTCTAAAGTAGTGCACAGACTGTGCAGACTCAGCATCACCTACCATTATTTCATAAATATACTGTATGTCTGCAAATCTATATGTCACTCACATCCTCAAAACAATCACAACTGCTGCTTTGGGAGGATAACTCTTTTCCGTTTTGTTTCCGCAGCCATCGACAAGCCTTTGTATGTGCAGTGAGCTTTGATCATGCAAGAATACAACCTAGAAATCTGGCACGAAAAAGGTGTACCGGCTCTGTCTACGTCATAATATGTAATAAAAAGAAGAAAACCTTACAGTTTGTGTCTTAAGAGGAGGAGTGTTACGGCTGCCACCAATACGCCTTCGTGTAACATTGCATCAAGTGTTTATTGTTTATGTCAAGCTAGGCGTGTATCGTCCCAACGTCTTAGAGACCAGGAGGACGACGAACCTGCCCCGACCCACCAATCCCCATAATATACGGTGTGGCCACTTTGATTGACAAGTTTGTGCCATTACACGTTGCTTGTTTGAGCACCCAGGCGTCATTCGGGCCCACCGATGATCTACATCTTTGCCGATGTTTATATTAGTCGGGAGGTGGAAGAAGCAGGGCTACCAACATGGCGGCGGTCAAAGCCACCACAATGAGCTTCAAAACAGCTTTTCAGAAACTTTAAACTGTGGGTGACGTCACACATACGCTGTCCATCTCTTTATACTGTGGTTAGAACCACCCGACAGGCTTGTGTTTTGGTGTGGAGCTCGCCTTTGTGTTATTAAACTATTGTGTTAACTTGTATTTTTGTAGAGGTATCTCATTTACTACCTGGGGACTGGGCTAGGTTAGATGATTTTGCACACACATAGATATTTTTACATATTAAGTGTGCTGTTTCTCCCTGTTTTTGGTCATCAGATGAGTGTTAGTGATATTTTTTCTTTCTCTTTTGATTTCGTTTAGTGCGTACAGCATAGACTCAGATTTTTACCATCTGCTCAGCCTTTGTTTCCCTTCTAGTTGCCTCTCCTCTTTTTCTTATATTCCAATAAAATAAATAACTTTAAGTCCCAGTGGTTTATGTTACTTCCTTTCCCCTTGCGAGCTGGGACGCAACAGCTCTTATTAGCTGTGCTGTTGAGTAGGGATGCTTCTCTTTAGGGGGCATGAATCCATGGTAACATGATGGATTATTAGTTAGGTATACGTCTTTGTCAGCTCACAGCTCAAGTGGAAAACGTGCAGTCAGTGGAAAAAAAGCGTTCTGCATGGGTAAGACAAAAACCTGTGAGCCGAATGAAGAAGAAGAAGCTGTGAGGTAACTTGATGAGCTCAGGAGAAAATTGACACGGGAAATCAAATAGAGCAGGTGAAGACGGCGGGGCTGTGATTTCTCTCGCGGCGACGGTTTACAGATTTAATGTGCAATATTAAAGTGGGTTTAAAACAAGACACGGAAATATATGAAGAAGAATCAGGACACGGAATAAAAGAGGGAGAGTGAGGCAGAGTGTGTGAGACAAAGAGAGTAAAGCTGTCTGACCTGACCCACTTCAAATCCTTTCTGGACTCAAATCTATTCACTGTGAAATAACAGGACGGGATGTCCAGACACAACCTACAGGAGGTGGTTGTGGCAGCTTCAGATTCGTAGACGGAGAGAGACTGATCGGGTGATATTGTGTCAGCTCAGCTTTTGAAGCATGACTGAGCACCTTTTACCGCGTCCAGAATGGGCACCGAATTCAAGTTGATCAGCCAAGGTCTTAAATTAACCTGCTGTCTCACCTGCCAAAGGCTTTGGGGTTGAATTTACTCACCCAAATAAAAAGATGCTTAGGCGCTTTTTAAAGTGGAGAGGCTGCTGCTTTGTGCAGAGTTGCATTAAACAGGCAGACAGTCAGACTGTTTTCTTTATTGCGGAGTACAATAATTTGACCTAGATGATCTTCTTTTCATGCAGAATCACTTCCCAATCTCTCTGTGACCACAAATCTCTACAGCATTAAAACCCATAAATTATGTTTTCTAAATTTATCTGATCTAAAATTGCAGCAGCCAAAGCGTCAGATCTTGACAGGTCCCTTTTTTTGTGGGCAGCCTCAAAGCACCCCGGAAATGTCAGTTTCGCTTTATCAGTTTTAAATGGACTTACGACACAAATAGACGCGTTTATGAAGAAGAAGCAGGTGTTCTTTCTGCGTTTAGCCTCGGTTAAAACAAGTGTGACGACACTGAAGCACTGAAACGTTTAAAGACGAGCTATAGATCGCAGATTTATTGAATGGTGAGAGGACACAGCTGAGATTGTGGCCTTTTTCTACTTCTGGGTATTTCATGTATCCATGATTAATTATTTTACACGGGCTGAAAGAGTTCGGTTTTGATGATAAACTATACTCCCGGGAATCATTAGATGTATAGGCGACCATTCAATGTGATTGATTATGTGACAGACCACACCCCGTCCTGAACCTGTGCCTCTCCTCCCCCAGCGTAACATCAGCTCTGACCCTAATCTCCTCTACAGCAGCCCTGACCTGCAGATAATGCAAAAACATAAAAATGCTATTCATGGTTATCTTATACTTTCAAGGTGTGGGCGTACACTTTGACACCCTTACTAGCCAGCAGGTTATAATCAATTCCCCCGAAAACAAATGAGGTACAAGAAAGTAAATCTAATATTTGTGTTTGGGATTATTGTGGCGGTCAGCAACTGGAGTTCACACTCCCGGAACCGTGTATTTACTACAGCATCACTTTGTGCTGGTAAGCAGATATAACCCAACATATGGGCTATGTGGGCCAGAGATATCTAAGAAAAAAAGGCCCTCGTCAATCGGTAACTGGGCGTCCTCGTCGTCTTCTCAGACAGGTGTGATCTCGGACTTAAAATCTGTGAAATGTAGCAGCCGTCTCAGAGGAAATCATATTCTAGCAGTGCTTGGTTGTAGAGTAAATGTGCGTACATATGTGCCTCTCAATGGCACACTTTTGGACTGCACGGTCCGGCGCACAGAGAGGCCACTTTTTAAACGATTTATAACCTCAAAGAATACATTGTGCGCGGTGCGAAGAGATTTTTCTTCCAGCGAAAATAAAAGCTTCTCCCACTGGACTTTCACAAGAGTTAATGAGAAGCTGTGTTGCTGCTACTTGGACGCGTCCCTGTCGCCTCCATTCCTGCACAGGGCCCATGGTGACCACACGTCTCCCTCCGGCTCGCTGCTCCCCCACCGCCTCCTCTATAGTCTGGCAGACAATAAATACACTGCAGCAGCAGCCACAACTCTCCACTCCACTCTCAAATGTTTTGTTTACACTGAAAAAACACAAAATTTGAATACATTACACCCTTTAATTATTGTTTTATCGAGTCTACTACGAGTGGGAATATTACTGTAGGGAAACACTCACCATAAAAGCTTTATTTCCCCCAAGTAAAGACATAAACACCAAAAGGGAAGTCAAGAACAATTGCTTAGTGATGGACACTTGCATCCCCCACTAGCACACTAGCAGCATGCCAGGTTTGGCACAACTAGAGCAAGAAACCAGTTTACATATAAGAGAGCGTACAATACCAGCTTTGTCCCTCAACTCACACAGACAACTCAGTAAGGTCTCGTACAAGTGTTGAAATCTGTCACTGAATAGGAGACATCCACTCTCTCTACACTGGCCAAATATTTAGTTAGCTGAGTCGAAGCTTTGATTTTATGTACCGTAATCTGTAATAAATAAAAGTTAAGACTGCTCTTTAATGCTGGCTGACACCATGCAAACGCACTGTAAAGATTTTAAATCGTCGTGACCTTGTTGTAGTCTTGCACAAGTCACAGACGGGCGCTGAAAACGAGCTGCTGCTGTTAACTATTGACAGGAGAGGCCATGTGACCAGAGTATGAATGGAGAGAGACCGTCTATTGCGTAATTCACACTCACTGTAAGCATGTATGGGGCGTGTTTGTGTGTAGCTAAGGTGGGGAACATGTTTGCATGTTAAAAAAAAAGACCTGACTGAAATATGGACGTGATTTATGCTTTCATCAACTGAACTCCTCAAGATGACTGCACCAAGAGCCTTGCCAAACTTTGCCAAATTATATAATTAAAATTTGGAGACAGTAGCAGCAGACACAGATATAACACACAGTGCTATAGTGTCACTTGGTGAGCAAAGGTTGGCATTGGATGAGGAACTAAACTCCGTCACGTGTGTGCCTTTTGTAAACAGCTTCATACTGCAATACCGCTGGTTGTTAAGTTTGAAATAACCAAGCGGAAACCTCTGTAGCTGTGCCAAAAACTGCAGTTCCTCAAGCATCCACTTGAGGCTGGCTCCAGAAGTGAGTCTCCATAAGAGCCCATGTTAAATTGTCCAACTTAACAGCAGAAATAAACATGTTTACAGCCTGGTCTTGATCCCTATAGCTATAGCTAACTGTACTGAGGGTGATTTTTTATATAACACACCTGTTCAAATTATATTAAGGCTTAAAGTTATGCAGAATTAACGCTTTGATTGACAGGTAGATGGCGTTACAGGTGGCTTGTTTGAGCACCCAGGCGTCATTTAGCACGCTTTAAGTCCTCCAATGATCCACGTCTTTGCCGATTTTTAGAGGAAGAGGCAGGAGAGCCAACGTGGTGGTGGCCAGCGCAACAGAATTTCTATGACGTTGTCCATTAATATATATAAAAATAACACAGTATCACGTGAATGTCTCCACACCCAAACACTCTCCCAATTCAGTTAAAGTGTTACAGCTCACTTCATATTGATTTAATTAACTTAAATTTATTAAATTAGCAAGAATGGATGGTCGTCTAAAAGCATGAGAATATATCTATCGGCCAACTGCGCAAACACATTGCTGTATGTCTAAAAAGGTGGCTAAATGTAGGTGTAGGAGGCCTGCTTGCAGCCCAGTCCTGGAGGTTTGGACAAGCGTGAAGTGAAGAGAGTGATGCTTAATTATTGGCTGGCACGATAAGCAAGGTGCAGCACCTTATGGCTTATGGTTAGACAAGAGTTAGGAGGGCACGCTGACATCTGCCCTGGAGGAGGCAATAAAAAAAAAATGTAAAAAAACTTCTACCAAAGCTGAATTGCAACTGCATTAAATTACAGCCATAAACTCACTGGTTCAACATGCTGGATGACAAATGCACATGCAGTTCAAGCATAATCACCACTGTCACTAATTACTTTCATAGTCACAATGAGAGCAGGGGCTTAAATAATGATCGGACTTGTCTTTTACTCTCACATTGGGTGTGACTGAAGCTGCTGGTTACACCGCTAATTGAGCACTGACCTAAAAAAAAACAAAAAAAAAAACACGTGATATCGGATCAGAAATGAATATAACTTAAGCTTTATCATAGTCTAACGGAAAAGGACAAGTGTGTAGCATAACAAGCATCCACAAATTCACATAACTGGAATGAATTAAGTTGGAAAACTTTGTTTCTTTATCGCACCTAACATAAAAGGCAAACAGCTTTTAAAGAGGAGGCATGCTGATATAGAAATAGAGCCATTTCGGGACAGAGTGAACGCAGCATTGAATGAGGTATTAATGTATGCAGTCTCCAACAAATGTCCAACTCTATACATGAAGGAAGATAGGCAGAATATGGCTCGATATGGATCCAACCAGATGTAGTTATATATATAAAAAACAGGAGTGTGAAGTCAATAGTACAGTAATATGTACTGCTGTATCCTCCTCTGTGCAGTTGTAAGTGATGTTAAATGAGTATATCTGGGACACCCTGACACTCCTCTGTGGAAACTGTGGTGAGATAACTTGACTCTACCTGTGCAGACCTGTTCATTACTCTCATAACACTGAAGTAGGTAGTAGGCAGGTAGGATGGAAAGATGTGCTGTCCCACACAGACAGTGGCTCAGGTTGTGTTAGCAGGTGCCTCCTGCACTAAAAGGTGTCATTTAGTACAACACACCAGCTCTGTAACCTCTGACCTCTTAGCCAAAAGTCAGTTAACACTACTACTAATAATAACAATAAGCATTATTACAGATTATGGGTGTGTAGAGATGGGTGTGTACTGTGATATTCATAAGGGAATTTGGCAACAACAGCTAACACAGATAGCATAGATTTTAGCTTCATATGATGCCACTGTTCCTATAGTTTGCAGTCATTTTTTTTGACTTAATAGTAGTAAAATATGTAATTTTCTAACTCTACAAAGATTAATAGGTTATAGTTTATTTAATATATCACTCTTAACATCGTGTCTGACTCGTTAAAATCACGAAATAAAGCAGTAACGGCTGCGTTAGCTCAATTACCAAACGTTGGTGGAGCTGAAGTTGTAAAGCTAATGGTAGCTAGCAGTTAGTTAGAGCTAGCCTCAGTCAGCTACGAGTATTTATTTAGTATTTAATTTTGTTAAATTAAAATCACCCACCTCTATTTTGTCGACACTCCTGGCACAGCCGACAACCCTCATGCCTTGCTGGACCAGTGCCCGGGCTACAGCCGCTCCAATCCCCACCGAGGCTCCGGTCACCAGGGCCACTCTGCCTTTCCACCGCTCCATCTACCCCACCGTTACTGTCTACACACCGGGTTACTGTACACACAACAACAGCGGCAGCTCCTTCCCTGTGTCCTTTTGTCTGCTTCAGTTCAAACTGTCACAAGTGCAGCTGTCGCTATATTTTGTACGATACGTTTAAAAACAAACTAACTGGAAGGATGCAGCAGCAGCAGCAGCCTCCTGTCTCAATCTGTGCAGCATCCAGGACAGCGGCGAGCGGTGTGCATAAGCCCCGGATCCATGCGCTCCTCTGGATGAAATATGAAGAGCTCTGGCGTGTGTAAATGTTTGGTTCACGTCACCTCCCACTTTCTTTTTTCCAGCCCTGTGGGCCTGCAGTGTGTGGTTATATAGCGCCCCCTACAGGACAGAGCTAAAACAACACATTAAATGTATAATATGCTACCTTCAACTTAATTAATTTAAAAGATTTTCGTCTGGAAATGTTACAAAAGCACCAATAAATTAAGTAGTTTTTCATCATACTGTCATACTGAAGCATGATTTAATTACTTCTTTCTATATATTTCTTACTTATGAGTAATTTCTTATCCTCTTTGTGTAAACAAACTGCTGTTTCCCTATTGTAGGCTCATCTATCTTATCTAATCTTATTTATTATGAAATTATGCCTTACTGAGAGCTTCCAGTCCACAATGCACTTCAATACAAGCTATATTTTAATTTTAATTTATTTTTTTATTTAAGACAGCATATCATAGATTTTACTAAAAGTCAAAGACTTTAGAAGTATTAAGATAAGATTAGATTGACCCGAATGATTGCACACCATAAAAAATGTATCTCACAATACACAAGGTGGATAAGAAATTACTCATGAATAAGAAATATATAGAAAAATGTAAAAAAGAATATATATATAAAAAGTTAGATACACTTTTGTTACCCTCTTTGTAAATGGGGTGGCATTAATTATTACAAACACCTCTCAATATAATGAGCTTTGTAAAAGTTGAATTCATGGCAGAGTTGTTGTATGTGATCACATTGGATTGTACAAGTGTATCTAATGAAGTGGCTGTCTGTCTATGTATCTAAAGTATCAGTAAATGTCAGTACTACATTAAGAGATCCAGCTCTGTCCTGGACTGCCCCCTAGACTCCATCCTCCAGGGAGAGCAGGATGTTAGTAAAGCTGACATCCATCATCGTGAACAACTCCTCTCACCTCCTGCATTAGACTGTGAAGGCCGTAAACAGCTCCTTCAGCAACAGACTGCTACTCCCACCATGTAAGAAGGAGCTCTACCACAGGTCCTTTATTCCAGCAGCTGTCAGGCTCTTTAACACCAGCATGACTTCATGACTTTATTCTCTATATTTCTTATTTATGAGTAATTTCTTATCCACCTTGTGTACACGAGCTTCTGTGACAGGTGAATTTCTCCACTGTGGGATCATTAAAGTCTAGCTCATCCTTCATATTGCTCCCATCTGGTCGCAGGTGCAGGTCCCTGGCCTGTAAATGAGCACACTATGGCATGGAGTTTTATTTCTTCTGCCATAGCATCTCTTAACAAAGGACCCCGGTGACCACCATGTGCAGAGAGCTTTATGTATTGAATGTTTATTTTTGTGGTTATGTTGTGGTGTTTAATGTATCTGTGTATTTATGTGAGACTTGGTACAAACTGTTGCAACAAATTTTCTTTTAAGGACAGTAAAATATCCTGTGAAGATAAACATCCTGTGCCCGATAAGCTTCTTTAGTTTGATTATTATTACATTACAGATACTTTCTCCAAACATTCATCTTCCTTTGAAAGGATTAAAACTAGTCCTAGCCTATATCAAACTTTAATAAATCACTATTAATTGTTCATGCATGTTCTAAACTCACTACCAGTCTGATAAACTGGTCCTGAAAAAGTGTCTCAAGGAATATGAACTCTATTATTTATCTTCTAAAATCAAAATATAACTGAACATTCAGGAGGTAAAGAAAAAAAGCCCAACAAAGTATGTAATGCATATTAATAAATATTCTTTATTTAGTAAATTTTGCACATTGCGCTCTTGACATCACACCCAAATCCTTATTACAAATGGATGTTTATTCTCTGTAAAATCTTTATATTTAGAATTTCTGTACACATTTAATGGTACAGCCTTTACCACTACATTGAAGTGTCTCCAAAGAGAAACAAAAATAGAAATGAAACATAAAAAAAAAAAAAAGAAAGAATACATAAAATAAGACTCCTAAAATTTATCCCTAAGGTCACAGCTTGCAAAGCCTGATTACTGATTCCACTGTGTTCTTACCCAGATACCCTACCGAGGACCAACGACAGATAGCTAGGCTTGGTCGAAGAGAACGATTACAAGTGAGAAAGTGGCCGAGAAATGAGATGGAAAAATGTTTCGGTGTACGAGTGCAAAAGAGAGAGAGAGAGAGCAACAGAAAGTAAGAATCACATTTAAATGACTCAACAAGACACCAAATGTACTTCCGAATCATGTTTTTTTTTTTTTTTAAAGATGTTGCAGCAGTGGTCACGAGTGTTTTCCCCCAGGAGAGGGGGGGAGGAGATGTTATTAGTGCAGTTAGTTGACACTGGTGGTGGCGAACCACTTCCCACAGACTGGCTTACTCCGCTCGGTGGCGCGGCAGTAGTTGGTGAATTTCTCTTTCAGGAGCTGTCGGTACTGGTGGCGGTTGTTGTAGAAGGACTGGTTTCTTTCTAGAAACGCCTGGATTTCATCCTCTGTCAGACAATTCTCTTCGTCTGAAGTCACCTCTGAATCGTCCTGTATGAAGAAACACAACCGGAGTTTACAGCAGAGCTCTGCATAATGTCTCACGAGCACAGCCTACTGCCCCAATTAAATATCCCATGAGTACTATCATTGATCATGCATACACCTGATATCAACATCAGATCAGATCACAAGTGGACAACTCTAAATATCTCAGCACGCTGCTGCAAGATCAGGTTGAGAAAAAACAACTCACATCACGCCCATCTTACACTGGCTTCCCATCAAATTTAAGATTTACTTCAAGGTTCTTTAAGTCACAAGTAGGTCACTTAGATCTCTGACCGGGTTGTCCCTCGTACACAACTAAAAACTAAAGGTGAGCGTGGCTTTAAAGTGTTGACTTTAACACTATGGGATGCTCTTCCTGTAGCCTTATTTCTCTCGCCTGCTGTATTGTGTCTTCATGTTCTGTTATTGCTGCGTTCTGTTAAATAAATACTAAATAAACATCATTATTATTATTACGACTGGGACGCATCGAAAGACCACCTGATGTCCTGTAGGTACACATGAAACACGCTGTCTGATTTCCATTCGGTTCACCGTAATGCACGTGTACGTGTTTGGGTGCCTGTCACCTTAAGCAGCAGATGTTTGTGAACACGTAGTAACCATTATATCATCAAACTCCCTTAAAAAACAAAACATGACAAACTTTGTGAAACAGCTGCAGCGATTTCTTCATCATTCATGCCTTCTTGTAAATTCAGCCTTAAAGGCAGTACATCACTTCTAGTTTCTTTCCTTGTAAAAAATATTGTTGCAACATCGCTGTCAGTAACCGGCTACTCTGTCAAAACTGTGTTTGAATGCCCTGTTTCAACATTATTTATAGTCAATTTACAATTTTATTCAAGGTAAAGATGTTAAATTTTACAAATACAGTAAAAAGTAACCAATATCAGTTACTTTCTCACCCCTGGAGAAAGTCCCAAGACTCCCTGAAAAACTTGCAATCTTCTCAGTTGTGACAAATTCGTAACTATTTGGACCTTCTTGTAAAAGTTATTTCTCTTTAAAAAAACATTGTGTCCATTTGTCGCAGCGTGTTGGCTATCACAGTTTGCACAGAGCGGAAAACGTGAGATCCGATCACAAGTGAGATAAATTCTAATGCCGGGTGTGAACTGACGTACTTCAAGCTGTCCACTTGTGATCAGATCACCTAAGACGGCGTGAACAGGCTCATTAATGTTATTAGTTACGATTTTGCTTGTCCTACTCCAACAAGTCAAACTGTCACTTGTGATAAAAGTCTATTTTTGAGTATTTTAAACATTTCCCACTAACCAGAAGTTCTGCAAGACTGATCTTCGCATCTGGAGGATTTTCATGAAGGCTGACGTCCTTCTGACGTACTGTCCATGGTAGCCGTAGTGCAATGTTGGCAAACGTATCGCCACATAAGGAGGAGAAGATTTCTTTGGTTCGGCAAGTGTGTGATGATTGTGCACCGTGGCCTGTCGTGTTCCCGTCTGGCATACAACCTTCTCCTTTTTGTCCCTGCAGAAACGTGCACACGTTATTTAACTCACAGCCGTAATCATTCAGCACACAGCGTGTGAAGTACGCAGTCTGTCCTCTCACCTGATTGTTGCATAAACTCTTGGCCTTCCTTTTCTTCTTTTTACTCTTGCACTGAATGTTTTCTTCAGAGTGCGGCCAGCAGTCCACACAGCTGTCTGTTCCATCCTCCTCCTTGTCTTCAGCACAGTGATGGGCATTCGAGTCGTCTCCTGAAAGATACACAAAAACACAGTGAGAAAACAAGACGATGAAACGGTTCCTGTTGTAGGTCGTCAGCATCTTAGAGCTGCTCAAACCAGACCTGCTTCGTCGTGGTTGCATATTCCCTCAGAGCAGGCAATATCAGAACCTTCTCGCGATCCCGTCTCGCTGCCCTCGATACTTGAGGAGTAGCCGCAGTCACTACCATTGCTGTGTGGGGACAAATCTGGAGAAGCACGTGGGAAAAATGTGTTTTTTCAAGCTTATAATTCTTCCTTTTAATAGTTTTCTCTTGCTAATGCAGTAACCTACATAGACACACAAGTATAACAGCTTCTGGTGAACTACGTGTAACTGGCTGTTTTTCAGTAAGCTAAACTTTATAAATAAATATCAAGTACACGAGCAAAGGCGTACTAATTGTATAATCACTGACACTGAAGCATCTGAGAAGCAGTGTGTGGGAGTATTTTACATCCTAGGTGGTCATTTTACCGGTTTGATGTTGTCTGGGCAGCTACAGGAAGTGCTTCCATTGGCGGCGACGCTCTCGTCACATCTGGCTTCCTCCTCCTCCTCCTCCTCCTCATCGTGGCTACCACAGACTTTGCAAGAACCCTCGACAGACTCAAGGGAACCCTACAACAACACCAAATGCACCAGATGTAAATAAAGACAGACAAACGTGCAGCTGCAGACGATTTATAATAATTGGTGGTGGAGGATTACCTCGTCCAGATTTTTCTCCTTGTCCTCCGTCTCCTGTTCGGATATTTCGAAGCCGTACTTGTTTTTGCGTCGATTCTTTCGCTTTTGCCTCTTTTTCTCCTGCTTCAGCTCTTTGGCTCTCTCCTCCTCGGACAGCTCCTCGACGAACTGCTCAAGCCGACTGATCCCCTGCATCTTCTCCACCGCCATCTAGAGGCGTGATAACAGATACATTATCACACAGAGCCGTTATGCATTTATCATCCGATTAATCAGTTTGAAATAACGCCATACACAAACCTCAAAACTTTTGCGTAGTGCATCGATTCCCAAGTGGAACAATATCTGCCAGGTCTGCTCCTCTGCTCGTAGCTTCTGCCAGATTCTGTGCAGCCGCTCATACAGGTGAATACCCAGACAGGTCAGGACTTCTTCTTGTGCAATGTCAATGGTCTTGGCATGCCTCTCTCTGCGTCTTTAATCATTATAAACAGAATGTATAAATACATTGAAATCATCAGTGGTGAGCTCTGTGGCACTCGCCGTTTAAATCTTTACTTACTCATACCCTCCTGCAAACTCAGGCTCTGCCCGGCCGAGGAGGTGAGCGATGAAGTCGGTCTCGCAGCATACGTGGATGTGGCGTTCGTGGGGGCAGCAGCATAGCCCCTCATACAAGGCAGCGCAATACCCCTTCTCTTTACTGCAGTCCAGCTCCCCCACCAGGATGTTGTACGCCCTCAGAACTTTATTCTTACAGTCGGTACAAAACCTGTGGACAAGAAAGTAAAACACAGTTAATCCATGTTAAAGAGAGGGGGAGCATTTTGGAAATAAAGGCTGTGATAGCGACACGTTACCTGTGTTTGCGCAAGTATGTCTCCAGCGTCTCCAAGAGAGAGGCACTATCGATGAGGACCACCTCATCCCTGCACTCCTGAGACATCAGCTCCCACACATCCATCCAGCTTCCCCTGAAAGAAAACATACTGCTATCAGCTTTTAAACCTGTGTTATACATTTTTCTTTGGGATAGCTAATATGGTGAAACTGTAAGCAAACAGTTTACACATCCAGCGGGTATGGAGCAACATTAGTCTTAGCAGCATACACCTTCTAGCATAGGAGTCGTGTTTCTGACCACCTGATCTTTAGCTCTGGTGTTATCCTGCACCGATGCTCCACTATCTTCACACAATGCCAAGATGTTTGACTGAGGCTGTGTGATCCATTCCCAATGTCCCTCCACCTGCTGCTGTATGTCCTCAAATACTGCATCAGGATTTCTCATTGAATTGGAAGTAGAGATGTGTATGTGTGTAATGTTTTGGCTTAAATGATGTATAATTATCAGTTTTAGAAGGATTAACGTCGCTTGGTCTGTTTTGGTTCCCAAACTTGAATCCAATCTTTAACATGTACTGTAAACAAGATAAGTAACTGGGATGTTTACCTGTTTTAATAGAGAGCACATACAGTAGTACATACCTCTAAACTGTAGGACACTTTCTGATTTAGGAAAGACATTATCCAAATACCAAGCAATGTGTTCTCATTCATAATAATGTTACAAGCACATGTCTCACATCATCTCTACAGACAGAGCCACAAAATGTCATATTCACCACGCTACATGGTTTTTGGTTAAAAACCACAACCACAGTTGAAACACATCAAACACCCCATATTGGTTTCTGTCTTAAATTAACCCCAAAAAAACCCCCCAGAAACAAAACATCTAAACATATTACTTTTATGTCCTCTTCCCTGTGGTTTGATAGAAAATAAGTTAAACAACCCGCTGGGGAAGAGTTACTATTAAATAAATCAGTCAGTTTACTCACCCCAAAGGTTTAGGTTTGTGTGTGTCCAAGGAGTGTAACTGGCAGCGCTTGTTCTTTTTACTTTTTGGAATGGCATCGATCATGTCATTCAACTTTGACCTGTAAAAACAGACAAAATAAATAACTTTTTA
Source organism: Miichthys miiuy (assembly GCA_036365135.1). Lineage (NCBI taxonomy): Eukaryota > Metazoa > Chordata > Actinopteri > Sciaenidae > Miichthys > Miichthys miiuy. The sequence continues at coordinate 20,881,340 of CM071616.1, forward strand.
AAAATCCCAGCATTGTTTTCAACAGTTAATAAAACATAACAATAGCAAATTAAGATATAATAATCATTTACTGATCTCGCAGATCAGGTGTTACAACAGAAATAAGTACATTTAAATAAACAAACTTCAAGAAAGGAATATTTACAAGTACATAAAATAAAAAGACGATCCAAGAGCAATTCAACTCCTGCAGGCAATACAGTATCTACAACACACTAGTGTTGCACTTGAACTAATAGATAGCTCAGTTTATTTATTTAAACTCCTCCGTCACACCCATGTCTTAAAGGACTTAAGAGGAGGAGAATGGTGGTTCTTCTACTGACGAGCAAAGAGCAGTATTCCAGCTTGGCATAGCATTAGCATTATTTAATTCACAGCTTTGATAAATACTCGATTACGTCCTATTTCTGTACAGCAGACTGCCGCTGTGAATAACAGACCACGCAGCTCTGATCATAGACTCCTGAGGACGTCAGCAGGTGCAACAGAAATTATTTTTAGATCAATAATAACACAAAATATTGAAGTCTCTAATAAGCAGCCGTGTAATAAGGGGGATAAAGTACAGCGCTTATCCGTCACCACCCTGTCCGAGTTTATTTCGCAACAATGCCTGGCTTGCTCTGCATGATACCTTACATCGTACTCCAACACACCCAGAGGACATTTCTTGTTCTTGTTTTGGTTCTCTCCTTCACTTTCATGTTCAATGATAAACTGTTATCTCTTTCTCTTGTGATGCATGACTGATTCAGCAGTGAAAATGAAACACACACTTCTCTGTGTCTTACCCGTGGATGTAGAAGAGGGTGTAGAGCTTCTTTACATCTGCTAAACAGGATTTGGTGACAGAGAGCATTCCTGTGGGTTTCACCGTCAGCGGCTCCAGGGCCGGGTTGCCTGATTCGACTAAGTGTGAGAAGAGGCGCTCCACGCTTCTTCTGCAGCCCACGCATGGCACCAGCTGAGATAATGCACTGTAGACCTCTCTGGATGTCACCATCAGCGCGATGTTCAGGTCCTGTTGCTTCAACTTGGAGTGGTACTGAAAGACAACAAGACACACGCCTGTTATCACTTTGTTACACACTTTTTGGTTCAGTTTATGTACGTAATAATATAATAATACATGAAACATTAAAACTACTCACCTCAGAAAATTGTTTCCAATGAGACGCGTTTATTTCGTGGCTGTCAACGTCCATGACGCTATCGGAAAACTCCATCACCATCTGACAACAAAATATAATATACAAGAGTTAATGTTAAATGTAGAAATGATCAGACTTATTTCACTTTCATTGGTACAAAGCGTAACCTGTTCTTAGAATCAACGAACGGTGTAATTTTTCAGTCATGTGGTATCACATGCTCACGATCAGAGTAAAGATAGAAGTCTTCCTGGTTGTTAAAGTTTATACCACTGATTGGCTGGCATGTGTCCATTATTTCCTTGTAACAAACACTAGAAACAGACACCTCTAATTCTAACCATTCTAGCTTTGAGATCATGTACATAGAAGTTATGTACATGTAAAAAGATAGGTGTGACTCTGTCATGCAGCTACAATCCCAGGTTAGACAGTGGCTCGGGGCACTTTGTAATTTCATGTTGGGAAGGTTTGTTCCCGTACGCTGCTTTGCATGTATGTCACACTCGTGGAGCCAGTTTCTCAATGCTTAGCCAATTTATCTTTCAGCATCTGAGTGTCGCTCAATCGTTTTTTTTGTTTCCCCCCCTCCATGTCCTTCCTTTTCTAAACAAACAACAGGCTGTAACTTTGTACCATCATCGTGTAGTTCCTGTAAAAACAAAAAAATCAGACGGATTTTCTCCATCGTGGACACGCTGAGCTGTAGCAGTTTATTTTCAGCGTGCGTTTTGCTGTCATACATGTTCATGAACTGCTTGGTAACATATGTATTACATCTTTGTGGAATCACAGTAAAATTCTGGTGAAATTACATCTGTAACTGTAACACATTTGTGTATTTTGGATGATTTGTGGGGCTGCGGGGACACTTAAAAACACGAGTATATATGTAGATGAGTATTTAGTGCCTTTGTTTACCTACAAAGCTTTGAGCCCATGTACACAGCAGTTATGTATACATGGCACAACAATCTTCAAGGCGTATATTTATGATAAATAATACGTTTATATGTCATTATCATCACCACAACATGATGACAGCACATAAAGCGTGTCATCTATCACCCCCCACACAGCCGTAGAAATGTACTTAATGTCTTAAGCTTTCTTAATCGAGTGTCTAATGGATTGTGCAACGAGCTTAAGGAAACTGAACGTTTGTCCCTCAAACAGGTCGGGACTCGCTTGGTAATACCTAAGCCTTTACCTTTGGACATTAAACCAGTCAGAGACCTGGTGTGGAGTGCAAACACATGACCCCAAAGAGGTCTATGATTGGAGTTAATCACTTAGCATATGTGATCAGTATATGGTGGTATGGAAAGCTTATTTACCGTGAGAGTGTCATCGATGAAGAGGGGAATTTGTCTGGCCAGAAACGGGTATTCCTCTTCCCCTTCCCTGCAAACTGCTACCAGACGTGCCATGACTTCTTCCAGTTTGGCTGTGGTGCAGCTCGCCTGTGCAGGTGACACACACACACAGACACAGACACAGACACAGACACACACACACACACACACACAGAGTGAAATGACCACATCTGACATCCGCACAGGCTACAACAAGCTAAGGCTAATCTACTGCAGGTCATTGCGGGTATCGTTACTACAATAAAAGCTACACTACAGACCGCCTGACACTAAAACACTGTACACTAGACTAGTTATTTACTGCCAATAACAATTAATATATAACATTATTTACATTATTACAGCACAGGTTTGTCTTGACCCAGATTTAACTAGCTAAGTTAGCACACCAGGCTGGGATACGACAGCTTAGGAGGAGGAAACTGAACCCTGTTTGAGTCTGTACAATCTGTTTAAAGCAGGGGCTCAAATAGTTGAGCATTAAGTTATAAAGTCAGCTTTAATCACGCTATCTACAGGACGGGATAAAACAGGAACCGGCGGCTAGCCAGTTAACGTTAGCCTGCTAGCTTCATTTCATTGAGGAAGCCTGTCGGTGTGTTATAAACACAATATTCTCAAAGTAAGACGCACATACGCACAAGCTTATAATACCTTAACACACAATAAACGTGTCACAGTGTTGATATAGTTGTACAGATGTCAATAAACTTAGCTAACGTGTCAGTTAGCGTCGCTGTCCTGTACAGCTAACGTTAGCCAGCTTATATAAAGTTGGTGACTGGCTACTTAGCGTCACTTTCAGCACGTTTAAAAAAAAAAAAAAAAGACTTACCACAGTGTGTCACCCTGACAGAATTAATAACAGGACCGCCGAATAAAACGTGTTATTGTTTGACTCACCTGCTTCTGATAATGTCCCGTTAAAAGAAAATAAACAAGTGCGACAGTCAAGAGAGCGAAGCTGCTGCTACGGTGGCGGAATCTTCATTACTGATTTGACCTTTGCCCCTCCGCACGTAGTGACGTCACGACGTTACACGCGTAGCCTCCAGGGGGCGCAGTGTGGACAGGGACGTTCATTCATACAATTTATTAAACTGATATAAATCCATAACTATACATAACTTACACTGACTAATTCTCTTTGCACAATGAATTATGTATATTTGAGCAGTAGCTCAGTCCATAGAGACCGGATGGTGGCCGGTTCAAGTCCCAAATTATGGAAGGGTGACTGGTTGCTGGAGAGGTGCCAGTTTACCTCCTGGGCACTGCTGAGGTGCCCTTGAACAAGGCACCAACTGCTCGCATGGCGCTGCTCTGGGTGGCTGCCCATCACTCCACCATCTCTCTCCACATTTGCATGTCTATGAGCCCTTTGTATGTGTGTGGTTGTAATTCGGGGTTAAAATGCATGTAAAAATGATGGTGAATAGACTGTTGCTTTAAAAGGATAATTTAATTAAGTATAGAGGTTGCAGCCACTGAGATCTGAGCAGGATGTTAGGATGAAACATATGTACATATATACAGAAGAGTAAAAGCTCTAGAGCTCACATAACATATGTATTCACTGTGTGACAGCATGCTGCATTCAACAACAACATTTTTATCAAGGTATGTATTTATTTACATATAAACACATCATGTCCAGCATAACATTACCTCTTCCCTATTCATAGTGTTTTTAATTGTGTCACCTCATAGAAATCATCCCAAACACACAGATATGTTACAATAACAGATGTCAGTTTACCAGAATTTTACTGTGATTCCACAGAGATGTAAAACATATATTACCAAGCAGTTCATGAACATGTACGACAGCAGAACACACACTGAAAACAAACTGCTACAGTTGAGCGTGTCCACCAAGGAGTTGGTCAATCCTGTCATGACATTTGCGAGCAAGAAAAACAACAACTGATTCCTGCTGACGGCTTGAACGAGGCAGCGTCTGTCCATGTCGCCCGTCTTTTTGTCGGAGTCTGATTGTTTCTTACCTAAATTCCACGATGACGGTATAAAGTGACAGCCTGATGCTCTTTTGGAAAACAGTAAAACCATATCAGCTATGCCGAGGAAGGACATGAAGAACAAAGACTGAGCGGCACTCCAGATGCAGAAGGATAAATTAGCTAAGCAGCGAGAAACTGGATCCACGAGTGTCTGACATATGTACAAAGCAACGTATAGGACAAAACTTCCCAACAAGAGGTTACAAAGTGCTTTGAGCCACTGTCTAACCTGGGATCTTGGCTGCATCACATAGAGTCCCACCTGAACTCCTGCCATGTAGATGGCTACATAACCCAGTACAGAGAATATGCCCTCCTTGTTAGCATGCAGGAAGTCTTTTTCTCTGTCATTGTTGTAGAGAATGAAGTCCTTCAGCCCTGATGTCTCCAGAGTGAGCTGATAAAGTCCACCGATCAGAAGGGCAAAGATCCAGGAGTGTCTGGCTGGTAAAACAGCCAAAATCACAGATGTCACAACTCTGACGATGGCTAGTGTGAAGAAGAAATTCCAGTGGACGCCGTATTCTGTCACATGCTCGTGGTAGCCGGTCATTTTGACACTCACCAGCCTCATCATACCAAGAACGACCAGAGGCCAGACGGACAGGAGCTGCTTTGTGATGTGATTTATCTTGGATCCTGAGATGTTCTTCCCCCGTGCCTCTGGACACACAAGAGCATTTGCAAAGACATACGCTCCAACCCCAAAGTCCATAACACCTGTCCCATAAATTTCTGTTTTAGCATATCGCCTTGGGAAGACACTAAAGTCTACAGCGAGGATGCTGACAGCTGTTTTCACATTTACAAACACTCGGAAAAGAGTCACAAAGGGAACCTGGTCGAACTGAACGTGACTCTGAAGAAAGGTGCTGATAGTGTTTTGGTGTTGGGTGGAAGGACGGGTGTTGTTATGGTAGATAAAACATAAAACACAAACTGAAACGATGGCTAGGCTGACGATGACCTGGTGAAGAGAGCTGCTCAGAACGGTGCACGACAGGACGAGGGGAAGAACGAGCACAGAGAAGTCTAGGAGAAGGTGAGAAATGAGTGGAAGTGGGAGTGGGAGAGTCCCTTTGGCCTGATGGTAGAGGATCAGGATCAGTCCTCTGTGGATGAGGCATAGCGGGGTGAGAAATGAGCCCAGTGCCACCTCCTGCAGACTGGTCCCATTGAGATTACTGACAAACGCCTCCTTCAGCTCCCTCTGAGACATGACCTGCAAATATGAAAACGAGTGTATTATACGTGAGAGAAACATGGCTGTACTTAAAGACAAATGAATCTGCTCAAAAGACATTATGGCAGAAACCACTGTGAATTTAGATAGATAGATAGACTGTAGAAAATATATCATTGTCTGTACAGAGGTAGTGCAAATTAAATCATGACTTATGATGCAAAATGTCAAGAAAAATAGTGCAAATGAATGTGAAATTGTCAGTTTGTGTATTGTCTTTTGTTTCCTCCTTGCCATAACTGAGAGGTGTTGTACATTCTTATGGCCAGGAGGACGATATGGGTACTCTATCTGACTTTGAGGTATAAAAAGTATCACCTAATGGACCTAAATTGGTTTAACTGTACAAAATAAGTGTGTAAACTTCACTTTATTTAGTATTTAGCAATATTAACGTTGTCATTCCAGTTCTCTAATTCATACGACGACGTTTAAAAACATCACCAAGATAGTTCTGCATCAATACTTACCACAGTTTTGTTAGTTCGGCGTCAGAAAGCCACACAAAAATCAGCTGTTTTTATAAATACTGTGTTTATTTACTTGAAGTCCGAACACAGCACTACATCAACTTGAGAGCCCCGGTGCTTACTTCCCTGTTCCGTGTTCCGCATAGCGATGGGAAGTTCGGTTCTTTTAGGAGTCAGATCATTTGACTCAGCTCGCCAAGAAGAGCCGGTGTTTTGCCGTATTAGCACCCCTGTCGCGAAATGCAACCCCTCGCGGAAGCGCACAAACCACTCAGTTGTTCGGAAAGTGAAGCAATTCGCCTTAATATCACAAACAAATGCAGGTGAAAATACTATTTTACGATTTTAATTATTTATGAAGGAGATAGAAAAGAAGAACATCGGTTACATACAGTCTTTAAACTCTTCTATAGAGTGTAAAAAACCAATGATCTTCTCAACACAAAATCGGATAATAGTGAACACAAAACAACACCTTTTTGTATGTTCTGTTCTGTATGTTAAATTGACAAGAGAATGAAATGCTTACAGCGCATTCGCGTTCACGCGAAGGGGAGTCAGATTCTGAGGGTGAGTCGGAAAATTCCACAACACCGGTTCTTTGAACCGGCTCGTTCACTATCGACACACCACTAGTCCTGCATGTCGCATTCAGGACGGCTCGGATTTTTTTGTTAACTTCCAACCGAAAAAATGGGACTTCGTCCTTTTGCATTTTTTACTCTTCTGTGGGGTTAAAGTCTATAAATCATAAGGCGGTTGGCGTGAATTTTAGTACTAAAACTCCTATAGATATAAGAGTAATTTCAAGGCAAACTATACCCGTATAATTTTAATTTACCCCGCCAGTGGTGGACAGCTGGGCCCGTGAAGCGTCAGGGAGGAGGGCGGGAATAAGTAGTGTGTGTGTGGGGATTGGGAATTTGGGAGGTAGTCGGACAGTAAACGCAGCACGCACGGGAAGTTGTCCTTGAGGAATTTCATACAGTAATGGAAAATACTGCGGTTCAACGCCGCAGAGCGGACTTAAAACTCATCTAAGTAGACTTAAGTTAAAGTTTTTCGTTAAGTTTTAAGTGAGGTACGAACTTAACCGTCAAATCAATGAGTTCTGCGGTCAACCGACGTAACGTTGGAGCAGGGTACAGACATGGAGGGGCAACGGTAAGTTAGGACACGGGGGGGACCACTGAGAGTAACAGGGGTGGGGGAAACAGCCGTTAACGATGTCTCAACTGGCGGTTTAGTTGGTTTATTTTGTTGTTTATTAAATTTAAAAGTCAAATTAAATGTAACTTGACTTGAAGTGACTTATCTACTAAGGCTCTGCAAGTTACCGGCTCTCAGTTTTGATTGGTTGGTTCGTATTCAGACGCGTTGTGAAATGTCTTTTAATGAACGCATACCTCTGCGACCGCATAACAGCACCGTAAGCCAAATGTTTAATGTGCCAGGTGAAAAATAGTCCCTACAATGTGAGGAATAAACATTAGAAACGTGTTTGTAACTTGCTTGAGAACACAGCTTGACACGTACTGAGGAGCTTGACTTAGACACAGCAGTTATATCAGTGTATTTCAGCATATAAACAGAGTTTACACACACTACTGTAATGTTTAATAGTGCCTTATATTGGGGGTAGCCAGTACAAATGCAACAGTCACTATATTGCCTTATTTTTGACTGGACTTTGGCTGAGAACAGCAAAAACTCACCTTTTTAATGTATGCATCCTCCCTTAACATCAGACCTGAGTGTTAATTGTACTCATGTTATTATTCATGTTGCGTCAGGTGTTAAATTAATATGATTAGGGCTATTACATCATTATATAATGGCCTTACAGTGATGGGATGTAGGCTACCTGCAACCCTTCTAGGTTAATTCTGCTTAGTACCTCAGGCTGTTGACAGTTATCAGACAGGCCATGTGATGTTGGCAGGATGAAGCAGACTTGGCTTTGTCATTCTGACGTTATTGTGACTCATTGTGAGACTATGGGCTGATTTAGGCTCCAAAATAAAGCATTTGCATTTGGGATGATGTCTGAACATTTAATTTCACTGATAAGGAACGCTTCATAGGTCAAGTTTGACTTTTTGGTGCACAAAATAAGATATAATTTGCTGTACTGTTACAAGTATGGAGCTAGGATATAAGATAAGATAAGATAAGACTTTATTGATCCCACACCGGGGAAATTCACTTGTTACAGCTTGTTACTAACAATACCCAAGGTGGATAAGACGTTTCCTTTCCTCCCTCCCTGCTTTCCAGTCTGTCTTCAGCTGTCTGTTCTCACAAGTTAAAAGCCGTCCGTCGAGTTATTGCCCTTACCTGTCTTATTTTGAAAATACTGTATTTTCCTTTAATCAAACCTGCTGAGAATTGGCAGGATCAGACTTGACGTCATGATGACATTTAGAGGTTTGGACACAGCTGTTTGGTTTCTGACAGTGTTTATGTTTTACACATGTAGCCTCAGTTGTATGTATGACAAATACAATATGCATAAACACATAATTCTTTCAAATGTTCTTCTTTTTTACTATTTGGCAGTTGCTCGACATGACTTACAAGGTGTCACTTCGTATTTTAAACGCAGTTTTCTTTCTGATTCATCCAGAAAGTCCATCGTCCTCCCCCGACCTTAAACGATTCACTGGACGGAGAAGTTCAGGCCTTCCTCACCGATGAAGACCAGCTCCACACTTATGATGACCTCACCAAAGTCAACCCGGTGACCCCAACAACAGGTAACAAACACGACGCGTCATGGGGCTCTGTGCTGGCAGTGCCGTCCGTTTTCAACTCATTCTTCCACTTATTGGCACAAATCTTAAAATCTCCGGCGTTGAATGTCAGCGAGCGCATTTTTTTGTGTTGTATAAACTTTATCTTTATTTACAAATACACAGCACGCGTGACGTAATGTTTTCCAGCTCATGTGACCTTGAACGGCACCACTGACTGAGTATTATTTGACCACGTCCAGATAAAAATCTGCAGGGATGATTAAAAAAAAAAACCAGAATGCTGTAGTGAAAGAAGTGTCAGTCAAATGAGTGAACCAAGGGCACGATTTACTAATTAACTTGTAGTATTGTAAGTAAATATGAAGCTTAATATCTGAGCGTCTATGTGCAATTTTCTTTTTTAACTCCACATTGTTTGTCTTGATTTAAAAAATGCAGTGTCATTGGCATTAGAGAAGAGCAGTGTGTGTTATTGATTGAACTGTGAAGGTTTCAGTTTATATTTCAAGGTGGTTTCTGTATAACAGTACAGCTTATTAACAGCAGAGGTCAGGATAAGCACATGGAGCTGCTGTAGGCTGTTAAAGACCTTGTATTAATTATGCTGCATCTGTTATTCTATATAATCAAAGACAAACATATCTTAATGCATTTTGATGCCGCTGTCGTTATCATCTGTGAAATATTAGCTCGCCTGTTTTTGTTTTTTTTTTCCTGTTAATGTCTGATGATATTTAATGTTTTCTTTCTCTGATAGTGCTGAAATGTCTGCAGGCCAGGTACAGCGTCAAGGTGTTTTACACCCATGCTGGCTGCACCTTGGTGGCTCTTAACCCCTTCCAGCCAATCCCACACCTCTACTCTCTGGAAGTGATGAAGGAGTATCACTGCGCTCCTCAGCCTCAGGTATTTACAAAGTCACAGCTTACTTTGAAAATGGACCCAGCTGGAGTGATGTTTACTTTGAGTTTTAAACTACAAAAACCATAAACAATGAGGTTGACTTGTCTGCCTCAAAGTCAAACTCTCTCCTTGCAGTCGGGAACGACAGCAGCATCTAATTAAGCCTGTTTTTTTTGGGGTTTTTTTTTGTCAACAGGAGTTCAAACCACATATCTATATTGTGGCAGAAGAAGCCTACAGGAATGTTAAAGGTCAGGTGGAGCCAGTGAACCAATCCTTGGTGGTCAGCGGTGAGAGCGGTGCAGGAAAGGTAAACCAACACACCAGAGGTTCAAACTATCAGCTGCTTTTGTCACTTGTGAACTAAGATGAGGACTATTCATTCCCTGAATATTATTAATGCATATTTCTCAGCAAAAATGTGTTTTAATATTTCTAAAAACCTTGGATGTGCATATCTGTTGACATTTCACTGACAGACAGTTAATTTGCTGCTATAAATTTACAAAAAAACTCCTCTGTTTTTGAATAACTAAGTGTTTGGGGTTTTTCAAACATGATGTCAGTTTTCCCATTTAATAGGTTTTATTATTATTCATGAATGAATAAAAAATAAGAGGAGAGTTGGCATAATTTTCAAATAACTCGAAGATTTCACGTTGTGCTCTGAGCTGGCTCTTTTTGACATTTTAAGTATAAACAACTACTCTGTACTGTAATCTTTAACGGCCGATAATTTGTTTCTTTACAGACGTGGACGTCTCGTTGCTTGATGAAATACTACGCTACTGTGGCGGCCTCCTCCTCAGTGGTGAAGATTCAGGACACAGTGGAGAGGATAGAGAGGAGGGTGCTCGACTCTAACCCCATCATGGAAGCTTTCGGTGAGATAACTGACTGCCGGTGTCTCGTTAATGTGAAAATCACCATCACTGTCTTCAATCATCAGTTAACACTCTCTCCTCTGTTTTAGGAAATGCCTGTACGCTACGGAACAACAACAGCAGCCGCTTTGGAAAATACATCCAGCTTCAGCTAGACAGGTACTCACAAACACGCACTTTACCGTATGTATGAGCTGTAATACAAGCTGTTGGTGAGTTTAACCTCTTCAACATGTTTTTACATGAAGGTGTCAGCTGTTAGTCGGGGCCTCTGTGCAGACATATTTGCTAGAGAAGACCAGGGTGGCCTTCCAACCGGCTAATGAGAGGAACTTCCACATTTTTTACCAGGTGAGTTAACACGCCTGCACTAAACCTCATGTCTTCACCTGGTATTATAGTTTCATCTTAAAACATTCATGTGAATCAGATGTCAATGCTGAGAGTGTATTGTTTCCTTAGATGATAAAAGGCGCCACACATGAGCAGAGAAAGGAGTGGAAGATGCCACATGGAGAGAGTTTCGCCTGGCTACCGAATTCTGAAAAAACACTTGAGGGTCTGTCTTTTTTTTTTTATGGGCTTTTAGACATTTTTTGTCTTTTATTCTGTAGATTCTCACAAATACCTTCCCATTTAATGTTTTATAGAGGATTGTTTCCATGAGACTGTCGAAGCGATGGTTCATCTGGGCATTAATGCAGAGAGACAGCGACTGATATTCAGGGTAAAGTATTCATCATTGGTAACACTTTAAACTCCTCTACTTAGCATTTACAAACAATGAGTAAACAGCCACACTATAATGTAGCTGTGTTCCTTTTCAGGCATAAATTCGATGCACTTTTATTTTGAAAAGACTCTTATTTAGAAGCGTTTATCTTGCTAAGAAGTTCTTATTTCACAGTTCATTTCCTGTTAGTAGTTTGAGGAGGTCAGCTGAATCTGCACAACATTTCTGTGTTCAATCGCATGTATTTTACACCGTAAACGCCACAAAGGCAACATCTTTTCACCATGTTGTCCTCAGTGTAGGAACTGCAGCTACACAACTATCTAAACTCTGTCCATGTAAAATGAGGAAAAGAGCCACAGTTAAACAGAAACTAAAGCTTACTATGACTCACTTCAACATTTGCAGTTTGAGTTTAGCTAGTTGTATAGCTGCAGTTTGTACACTGTAGTGAGGACAACATAATAGTTACAGGCAGATAAAATAACATTTGTCTTTGGCAACAGTTCTTCTTCCCCTCCTATGAAGTTTATTAATTCAATAAAAACTTAGATCTGCTTGCAACTGTATTATCATGTGTTTATAAACTGTTTATTAAATCTTAATACGCTGCTTATAAATCCTAAATGCATGTAGTTTTGCCTGTGTTTTTTCATTATCTGTCTCATTAAGCATAAAATTAAATGTCTCTGTTCATTACAGATATTAGCAGGAATTCTGCAGTTGGGGAATGTGAATTTCTCCTCTTCTTCCGATGAATCACAACCTTGTAACCTAGACGAACAGTCCAAAGGTATTAGACGTGATTTTATTTCAGATATTTCATCAACTCTTATTAATCACTTCCAGTTACTGAGTGCTTAAAACATCAAAGTGTGGTGTGTGGTGAAGTACGTATGATAAAGTACGTACGTGCTGCTGGATAAAAGAATACATGTCATGACACCACCATGCTCTCTGACAAGAGACAAACAGGAAACATGCAGCTAACAGCCTTCCACTCCGACCTGTGTCTTAGACTTCTTGCAGCGGGCTGCAGAGCTGCTGTGCGTCCCTGCCGAGGAGCTTCAGACGTGTTTGAGAGTGAAGATGTTGAAGGCGGGGAAGCAGAGCGTGCACAAGCCCTGTCCACAGACAGAGTGCAGCATGAGGAGAGACTGCCTGGCCAAGGTCATCTACGCGGGGTAAGAACGAGGATCTGATCATCGCAGTGTGACGATGTTATGTGGAAAGGGCTGGTCATCCGAGAGCTTGTTTTTGTCCTGCAACTAAGACTCAGATGTTGGCAAACACTCAAAACTGAAACCATCTTCTAGTTTACAATAAACAGCGAGGAAGATCTGTCTGTAAATCACAGTTTATATTTGTCGGCTCTCTATGTCACTTCTTTCCAACAGATTATTTGAGTGGCTGGTCACGTTCATCAACAACAGCATTTGTGCAGACAAATCCATGTGGTGCAACTTCATAGGTAAACTGTCTTTTCACTCTTCATTTAATGTTTGTAACGTTCTTTTCATAAGCTCACACCGTCCTCCTCTCTGTGCTCTCCAGGAGTTTTAGACGTGTACGGGTTCGAGTGTTTCAACATCAATAACCTGGAGCAGCTGTGCATCAACTACGCCAACGAGAAACTGCAGCAGCACTTCGTGGCTCATTATCTCCAAGCTCAGCAGGTATCGTCTGTAGTCTGTCTGATGGCGACCCGCTTCAGGCATTCAGAAGGCTTCTTCAGTTTTTGTTTTGAAAACAGAGCGAGTTGTCGTTCCTCGTGTAATGTGAGAAATGGATTTTGTGTTTCTAATGTTTATGTTTATCTCTGCTTCTGCCAGGAGGAATATGTATCAGAGGGGTTGCAGTGGTCGTTTGTCAAATACCAAAACAACCAGAGCTGTCTGGATCTTATAGAGGGAAGTCCTGTCAGCGTGTTTTCTCTTCTTAATGAGGTACGCTGCTCATTTTCTATTGTCATCATAAAAGTAATAACAAAGACAGTATACAAGTTATATTACTTGCATAACCCACACACCCCAAAGCAAACAACACATGCTAATAATAGTAAAAACAAACTACATGTCACAAAAGTCAAACTTTCTTTCGTCTTAACATTAATCTTCTAATCAAAATTACAACAGTATTTGCTGCTGCCTGTATAAATCAGTTATTGTTTGTGGGCACAGACTCGAGCCAATAGAATACTAAGATAACACAGAGAAAAAAATCTAAATAAATGCATCGCATCCTCTATTTTCTAAGCAGCATTTGAAAAGCATTCGTCTTGAGCTTCAAGGTCTAAGACCTTTTTATTTAAAACACAGAGTCTTGGTGTCATAATGAAAAATCAAGCTCTAAGTTTGTCTCAGAGGAAGTGGTATATCAAACATGAGTTGCAATTTATGGGGAATTATATGAGGAGTTGTTCTTTTAAAACAAAATGATGACAGTATGGATATATCTTTTTACACTGACGCCTATTGCAAAGACAGTATACAAACAAATTTTCCCCTTGTTACCATGGTGAAGAATGTAAAAATTGATTGATGTATCTATAACAAGAGGATGTTTCCACCTTCATGCATGTTTGTCCTGTAGGAGAGTCGTCTTAACCGAGCCTCTGACGCAAAGACATTCAGGGTTCGTTTGGAGAAGGAGCTCTGTGATAATGCCAACATCAGCTGGGACAAGTTCAGCAAGTTGCCGCACTTCACTGTGGCCCATTACGCCGGCAAAGTCAACTACCAGATACAGGGCATGGTGGCGAAGAACAAGGTGTGTAAGAAAAGCTTTTAAAACGTGTTCAGAAAGTTCACCATCAGTCCATTCACTCTTATTCTAATCGTGGATTTTGTGGGGGGGGTTTTTAGGACCCAGTACCACCAGAGCTCATCAGCCTGCTTCAGAAGTCTGACAACCTGCTGCTCCATCAGATCTTCACTGACAAGGAAGACGAGAACCTGACCACCAAGGGACTCAGTAAAGTCACCGTGGTCTCTAAGTTTAAGGTGCGCGCCGCCTGAAGCTTATTTTAGCTCGTTAGATCCTCCTGGGAGTGTTGACACTGATGATGTTAATGTCTGATTGCAGAACTCTCTGGAGAGCCTGATGAAGATCCTCCACACCACGACGCCTCACTACACTCGCTGCATCAAACCGAACCCGGAGTGCAAGCCACTGACCTTCAGAAAGGAGGAGGTAGATGTCCTACACACACATTTGATACTGTTCTGTTGTTCAGCAGCACCGCAACGATCAATCCTTTATCCAAACCGCAATCCTTTAATTCTCTGTTTCTATGTCCCGTCTGCTGTCAGGTTATCACGCAGTTGGAGGCCTGTGGGATTGTGGAGACTATTCACATCAGTGCTGCCGGCTTTCCAATAAGGTGAAACGTCTTCTGTTTGTTTAATCTGAATGTATTTGTTTGTTTCTCTTGGACTTTGGTTGACTTCTCATTTCTGTTTTACAGAATTCCTTTCAAAGACTTCGTCCAACGGTATGCACTGATTACAAAGTATTCAAATGTCAAATCAGGGAGTCACCGCGTCGGTAAGTACAGTTTGTTGTTGGATCTATTTAAAGCCAATGTTTGCATGTTCACTGTGGACAAAGAGTGATTTTATTTCCTCTCTTTAGGTCTGCTGGTTTATTCTCCTTTTCCTTCAGTAGCCCTCTTAATAAATCTGATCCTCAGCTCTCTGCTCTTCTTGGGACTTTTCCATTTGGTGTCTAAAAACAGGACTTTCTAACAAAATTTGAAACTTCTTATGAACTTTCCAGGTAAATGCATGCACCGCTGACTATCAGGGCCTGCTTTTTGCGTGTTGTTTTAATATTTCTCTTTTCATTCCTGATCGCTGCATGCTGGATCTTACACTCATCTTAACCTGCTGTTCAGCTGCTTTTAGCTACATCTGTCACTTCCAGACTGAAATATGTCAACAACTGTTGGATGGTTTGCTGTGAAATTGGGTACACACTGTACATTTATGGTCCCCTCAGGATGCATCGTAATAACTTTGGTGATCCTCTGACGTTACGTGTAGCACCACCATGAAGTTAAAATTGTAATTAGCCCCATTCGTTGGCTCTTCCACCTCCTGGCTAACCAAAAAATTGGCAAAGATGGGCCGAATGACGCCTGGTTGCTCAAACAAGCCACCTGTAACAGCACCTACCTGTCAATCAAAGCAGCCACGCTCCTAATTCTGCATAACTTTAGGCTTTATTATAATTAGAACAGGAGAGTTGTGTAAAAATTCACCCTCAGTACAGTTGTCATAAACGGGGAAATTAGCTACAGAGACCAAAACTGTTTTTTGTACCAGGCTGTAAACATGTTTATTTCTGCTGTGAAGTTGGACATTTTAACATGGGGACTTATGGAGACTGACTCGTTCTGTAGCCAGCCTCAAGTGGACGTTTGAGGAACTGCAGTTTTTGGCACTCCTGCATTGGCTTCACTTCACAGTCATGGAGGGTGCCGCTTGTGCAAATCTGACTTACTAACATGTTAAACAAACATGGTAATCATGTCGACATCCTCATTGTTAGCATGTCTGCCTTACAGAGCTGCTAGCATGGCTGTAAACTCTCAGTCTTGTTGTATGAATGTTGCTCACTAACCCTGAATGCTGCCAAATATTATCAGGTTTGAAAAATTAATTGAATTCACAGTAATCAAATCAACGTCTGTGGAAACTGTGCTGTTGATTCTGATGGATTTCTCTGCTCTCACGCTACTGAACAGTTTTTACCTCACTGTCTGACATACTATGTACAGTATCTAAACTATGTGGTAAAAATGTTGGTAAGAGTTACGCCTCTAATGCTCCACTCTGTCTGTAGATGTGAAGGCTGCCAGCAACAACGTTCTCCGGCAGGAGGTGGAGAAGCTCCTGCGTGTCATGTTACAGCGACGCAAGGCGTTTGACCTTTCACACAACCTTGGCAGTGAAAAACAAAATTCATGGGTGCACTGTGGAAAGACTAAAGTTTTTCTCACCCAGTTGATGGTCAGTCATTTATATATATATACACAGACACACAGGCATCTTCACGTATAATTTAGTATAACTAAAGTGCTGACATGCCTGGATGTTGTCTTACAGCTAGATTTGCTGGAGGATCAGAGGAAGAAAATCCTGACACAGTGTGCCTTCACCATTCAGTGCTGCTGGCTGCGGTACCAGCGCCGCAGACGCCACGCCCGCCAGCAGTCTGCTACTCTGATCCAAGCAGGTAAACTCTTAATGTCCCGCTCAGGTACCGCTGAGTGGAATCAGCAGGGCTCTGCAGCCTCGCCTCCCGCTGTGTGAGTCTGCTGGCTTTGACTTCGCCGTCTGGCCAACAGGGACCAGCTGGCAGAGTCTGTACAAAATGTTTGCAGGCTGTTTGTCCCGTCAGAAGCTGCCAAATATTGACAGACATCTGATTAACTGTTAATGACAGATTTTCTTTTGATAACTCTGTCTGGATGGGATTATATAAACAGTTCTCTCCACAAGGCACAGATTAAACTTGAATGAAATGAAGGGCTTGAAGTGTTTTTATGTCTCCTGCAGCGGTGAGGTCGTGGCTGGTCAGGAGGAAGGTCCAGAGGTGGAACAGAGCAGCTGCTGTCATCCAGAGCGCCTGGAGGAAGTGGACGGTGAGATTTGAAAACATGTGCCGTGATTGAAGTCCATACTAAATCTCTTAAAAATTTATAATGTGCATTGTCCCATGTAAATTGCTGTCTTCTTCGTGTCAGGCACTATTAAAGTCCTTGGCCGAGGCAGAATTGGACGATGCGAAGGATCTCGTAAAGGAGAGCGTGCCAGAGTTGAACCCTGTTATCAGGGAGCGAGGCTCAGTGCAGCTCTCCAGCATCCCGGAGCCCGTCACGGTGCGAGGGTGGCCCATGGGCCTGGCTCTGGCCTCTGCCCCGTCCATCACCCTCTCTATGACGGCCACGGGCTTCCAGAAAATGATGTCTGTCATGGCCTCACTCAACCTGCCCTCCAGGAGAGGGGGGTACAAGGTGGAGACCAACCAGTACACGCAGGAGCTCGCCTCTATTCGGGCTCAACCACGGGTGAGAGCACATCCAACACAAGTTTCTATAAAGTTCTGTATGATCTATGATCGGTCATTTGAGATTGAATTTTTCTTTTTCCTCTCAGGGATCTGTAAAGCTGCATTGTCAGCGATCTCCTCTTCTCTACGCAGACAGGAAACCAAACATGAAGAGCGACGTGAAGGGGTTCAACGAGATCCTGCTAGAGAAAACTTTATAACTTTATTTGCAGAACGCTAAAGGCTTTAAAGTGATCATTTACTGCTCTAATTTTTAAAAGAATGCCAAAGTTAATCTCACTCTGTATATTACACAATGGTGCAAAGACCTGCAAAACTTGCAACCTAAGAATATTTTAACCTCACATGTTGTCAGGTAAGATAATGCAGACCGCTGTGAACCTCACGTTCTCATGATAAAACCACCTCTGTAACTCTAAATCTCAGTAGAAACGCTGTCCTGCTCTCTCGTCATTGACAGTTTGTGGAATATTTTCCATGTGCCCCACACGTATAATGGTTATGATGAGGTAACTGCAGGACAAGACAAATGTAATCATTTTTATTTATATTATTTTTTTGTTGGGGTAAAAGCGCATTCAGACAGGATCAGAACGCAGAGTTTACCATTCATTTGAGTGGTGGGTGGTCAGCAGCAGGTTGTGCCGGATCAAACTTTTGGAAAAATGCAGCCCGACGTCACGCTGCATCCTCAAATCAGATGCTCGGACTGGTCAAACTTTGTCCACAGTCAGCCTGAAATGTCTGAAACTGAGACAATACATTCATGGATTCATGGACTAAACTCTGATACTCTACCTGTTGTATTCTGACTTTTTTATTTCATGTACCCAGCTTCTAGTGACACAAAGAAGTTTCCTTGATTTGTGTCCGATAGTTTGAAAAAAAAAAAAAAGCCAGTTAATTAGCGAAATAAAAACGTAGTTATGGATGTGTTTCGCAGTAGTTATGGACTACCCTGCAGTGATTTGCCACAGCGCCTGATTCAGTCTGAATGTGCCCTAACTGGAATCACACAACACTGTTAGCACCTTTTTAAAAACAGAACAGACTGCAGGTTTTTGTCTCATCGTTGCCTCTTTGGATCGTCTGATTGTTGATCAAAGTGTTTGGCCTTCGACAGGTGCCTTTGTTGAAATCTACTCTCAAATCACAGGTGGGCTGTTGGTGTATGTATTTATTTACGGGTGACTATTTATGTGATTTGATCAGATTTATGAACATATCGGTGATTCAGATGCACAGGATTTATTCTGAGTGTGATTTATGCTGCAGAAAAAGAGTAATTAAGCAAGTTTTGCACATGTAAAGCATATATTGCACATTAAAACACACAGCAACAGACTGACAGTCACAAATAAGCAAACACACCACTTGTACAGTAGATGTATTCAAACTGCTGCTCTTTGTTCGATAAGCAGTCTTTAGAAATATGCACATTAGCTAAACTACTTTGTATGATTTTAATCTGCTGCAGTCCAAAGCATCAACGCAAGTATTGTATAACATACCAAAGTCTTTGTACACTAGTGTTTTGTGTGGAAGAATCATGTTTTGTTATATTACGAATTTTAATATTTTAAACATCTTTTTGCTACAAATGTTACAAAATATTATTCATGGTAACTTAACACTGATGTTTAGCTGCCTAGCTTTACCTACAGACAGCATGAAACGTCTTTCTGTGCTCACTAAACACTTTCTAGTTATGGATTCACTGATATGTCTCTGAATCACGGCAGTTTGTTATAATGCAATCTCTATACTTGTTTTTGTCAGTGGTACCAAGGGATCAATGTACAACAACAACTTGAATTTTGTTAATATTTAAATGTTTTGTTGGAATAAATTTTATAAATTTGAACGTAGTAGTTTTTCTTTAAAACACGTGATCGGTGACTTTAACTCCAAAGCTTTTAGTGTTGACTCAGGAACATTTCAGCCTTTATTTGAACACTATATACACACTGTAACATGAAAAGGCACAGACAAGTTACAGTAACGTGGCTTATTCTGAGACATTTTTTATATATGTATATATAAAAAAAAGTATATAAAGTCACTGGATAGAAAAACTAAAGCAGGCACAAGTTTATAAATCATAAGCGTCACTGGATTTTGCTTCATCGTCGACAATTTTCAAACACCGATCTGAAAATTCAACAAACAGAGGCTCCTGCATGGCAGCCTTCATCGCATCATATTTGTTGTCTGCGCCGTCAACAGAGCGTAATAACTGTCTCAGATGGGGGTTGCACAGAAGATCTCTCAGCTCTTTAGACTGACCTGTAGAGGAAAGAAGAGAACGTGAATTATCCACGTCTGACTGCTGAAAACTTTTAATTTATGTGGTCATCGGTAAATATTCCCAAATGTGTTAGGAGCAGACAGAAGGTGACGTTGGGTTCATACCTAACAGCTGGAGTCTCTGCAGAGGCACTTTGTCAGTGATGTTGTCTTCATGCAGAAGATCCTCAACAGCCCACGGCTCTGCAGAGACAGTAAAGAAACACGGGGCATCACTGTGTGTTTCTGTTGAGGTTCTCTCGACAACTATAAGTCCAGCTGCAGAGGATCCGAGGGAGCTGCTGGGTACATATCTAAGGAAAGATCAGCTTGTGGCATTGAGTGATTTAAAAACTAATAAGTGGATCTTAAAATAAAAGACTTCTAGGCAACCAACGGCTTTAAAATAAGAGTAATCAGTCACTACTCAGGCTGCTTTGTTGTGAGTTGTAGGCAACCAACAGACCAAACGAGAGCACTGCATTGCAGTATCACCTTGAAGTGATAAAAAGCATGCATTCCTTTTTTTGTCAGTCGGACCATAGCAACATTTCTGAGATGATAAAGTGACATTTTTGTGACATTTCTAATGCTTGAGACAACAAGCCCTCCTCTATGTTTTTCTTTTTATGTAACTTTGTCCAGGTTTCTCTTCCTGGCTTATGTGGATGCACTACACATAAACACAATCACACCACAGGGACGACGAGACATGGAACACCATACCAGTGTTGACGGCATCCTTAGCTTCAGGTTCAACAGGTGGAGGCTGCTCGAAAGGAACGCAAGTGTCTGTGGACAAGAATCAGGAATTAGATAATAGATCAGTGGAGCAGCAGAGTATTTCCTCGTCTAAACAAACAGCACATTAATACATCAATAAAATATATAGACGATGAAGATCATTTACCTTTATGCCTCTTATAACAGCCTAGTGAACAACTGTCAGGAAAAAACAACAATTAAACATCTGACAGATCATAATAATCTGACCTCAGGTCAGATGTTAGTGTGTTTAAATGGGTGAGCAAACAAATGTATTCTTAATTAAAAAAAAAACAGTCAGTTAATGAATGAATGAATTAAAATCAATCAAAACAATCAATGTTGTGACGTCACAGCAGTGGGACCGCTGCACTATGACGTCAAGCCGCGAACACACAACGGTTTGACCCACGTGTGTTCCCGTCCCATGTGGTGTTGATGTTTACACGTGCAACTTTAAGAACAGTTGCTGTCAGTAAATATGGTTATATTTGTTATCAACCAACCGTCGTTACAAATAACCTTACGTTACTGCCTTTAGATAGAGTAACTGTCAATGTTTACCGTATTAGCATTTTAGCTTTAGCTCTCTCGATAGGACACATAGCTGGTTAGCTCATTTAAAGTGACTTACTATCTTATTTTGCAGGTCGGACATCTGTACTTTGGTGTCTGGTCGCTGCACACGCTGCAGATCTGCATCTTTGTCCGGTAGAAAACAAATAAAATGACAAAACAAATCGATCAGTTCGCTCGCCGCTCAAACAGGTTTCGAAGACGCGGAAATAAATAACGGGTATCAGTTCCGGTGGAGCAATCCTTCAAAATAAAAGCATGTATTTAAAGGTCCAGTGTGTCAGATTTAGATAGATAGATAGATAGATAGATAGATAGATAGATAGATAGATAGATAGATAGATAGATAGATAGATAGATAGATAGATAGATAGATAGATAGATACTTCCTCATCCACTTAAAGACATTGATTTAACCACCTTAATTACTAGTGTGGTTTGAAGGAAATTATTTATTGTATAATTAAGTATTAAGTAACTATAATCACCAAGTGTTCTAATGACACCTTCTAATAACTTTTTAATTGACATCTTTTGGATTGCTTCATCTTAAAAAAAATGCTGCACATTCAAATATTCTGCACACTGTGAGCTTTTGCACACTACCTGGTGAATACTTTGCACAATCTCTTTTCAGTTTAAAACACATTTTAAGTATATTTATATCTTCTAGCACTTGATTTTTTTAAATCTCCGTTATATTTATTTACTTTGTTTGTTTGTTAATGCACCAGAACACCAAGACAAATCCCTTGTATGTGGAAACCTACTTGGCAATAAATCTTTTTCTGATTCTGATTTCTGAAACCTCACATTGCTCATAGCAGTAAAACATTGTACAATTTAAAATGCACATTACCTTGAGCATTTTTAAAAGCACTGTGGTTTGGCCTTGGTGTCTGGATGTGACGGCCACTCGTCTGGGATACAAAAAGTAAACTGCAGGGTTTGTATGTAGACAGCAGGAAGGTCCGCTGATCCACTAAGGAAGGACGGAGCGATCTGCTTTTATACAAACTATAAAAACAAAATAACTTTTATTACCAGTTATGAGCAACATAAATAAAACAGGACAAGGTGGTTTAGTTAACATCAGTTTTTATTGAATCAAAATACAGAATAATATCTTGAGCACCAACATAAATGACTATATTTATTTATGTTTATCAAGCACACACACCACTAACCTATATAGCTCAACACAAACTATTCTTGCACAGCTGTAATTCAAGAGTTGGAGGTCTTGTTACAGGGTAGCATACGGAATGGAGAGCTGTTTCATGTCTGATCGAAGGGCATATTCCTGCTGTCACAGTGCTCCATTCACTAGAAAGGGGGAGGAGGCAGAGACGCTTGGCCACAGTCAACATCGGAAATCCAACTCGTGTCAGGATCTGTGTGGGGGGAAAAGGGCAAGAAAAGGTCATAACAGATCACATTCTGCAACTAAAAAGGTCATTTTCTTGCAACTGCATCTTATTTTCTCCTATCAAATGTCAGGAAATGATCAAATATGTGTGACCAGCAGTCTAAAAGTGACAGATATTCACCTTACAGTGATGCACAACAGGAAAAAACAGTACGTTTCCACACTTGAGAAGCTGGAACCAGTCATTAGATGGCAATAAAACAATGTCAACAATGAATTTTCTGTGGGTTTACTGATTGATTAATTGATCTATTACTTGCTTTCAGCTCTTTTTCCTGCACCGTACTGGCCTGAATTATGGTGCCAAATGCTCTAATTTTAAAGGCATCCGCCTGTGCAAAAAATGAGGAAATGGCTTGTTTTTTACCAGGATACAAAGAGGAGGTGTAATACAACACAAACAAAAGGCTTGGCTGATATGGCTGACAGGTCTCTACCTATAATAGGCAAAGCAAACCTGAATTTTCAAGCACCAACCTGACTGTGCCTGACAAAAGAAGGCGTTGTTCAACCTTCATATTTATGGGAGTTAACTGCTTGACTAATCTGCAGGATGTCGTTATGTAAATAGAAAAAAAAAAGGTAGGTGTCGACTGTTGCATACTTTTGTATAAAGTGCAAAAAGGCCACTTTTGTTACCTGTAAACATCGAAGGAAAGACACATCAAGACGACGAGCTCTTGGTTCTCCTGCGCTTCATTTCGCTGTTGTGAAATTTCTCTGCTATCTTCCTCTCGTGTCCTGCGGGGCAATGGCGGTTTGTGTTCAGCTCGATCTCCTTCTTGCTCCTGCCTTTGCCACAGGCGTGACACGAGTACTCGAGCAGGTTATAGTAGTCGTACTGATCGTAATATGCCTCCTCGAAGGAGACGAATCTTTCCATGTCTGTCGCCATTTGGAGACGGAATGCAGCTGTTTACACCAGAGGAGTCTGAGAGCGAGTAAACAGGTGATGTCACCCTGTGTTTATATACACGGAGTCACGTGACCGCGGCTGTGTCACGTGAGGAAATGTTCAAAACACAGTCATATTTCATGGTAAAGCCTTTATTTATACTGCAAATTAAGAGAATTTTTAGTGAATAAAGTAGGAGTTTAGTCGTTTCAAATGACAAAACACTGTCATATTTAATGGAAAAAAAACTTTTTTTTATACAGCATTCATGTGATACAAAACAGTGTTTCTTTTTATGTAAAATATTGAACAAAATGCCAACTTTTAAGGTGAAATCAACAATATAATTTATATTATAAAGTTATAGTTGTTGTATTGTTATTTTTTTTATTTAAACAAGTGTGTTTATATCAAATTAATGTTGGGAATTGTAATAATGATGTTGCTAAGGCGCCATTACTTTGTGAGAAAATAAGTTTTGGTTCATCTTTAGTGACTGAAATTTCAAAGGAATTTATGGTAAGTAATTATGTTAATATACAATGTATAGGCTATAACAACAACAACAACAACAACAACAACAATGAGGAATAACAGCTTCTATTTCTTAAAAATTGTAAAACTGAAAAGATAAATTTATTTGTACGTTATGTATTACTTGTAGGTTTGATGATGCATGATGTAAATATCTATAAATATATATGTCTTGATATTGAGAGCTAAAGATACTGGAAACTGGTGATAGATAGAAGGTATAGGCATATGCTAGATAGGTTTATTGG
This sequence comes from Miichthys miiuy, assembly GCA_036365135.1. Taxonomy (NCBI): domain Eukaryota; kingdom Metazoa; phylum Chordata; class Actinopteri; family Sciaenidae; genus Miichthys; species Miichthys miiuy. Next base: position 20,905,688 of record CM071616.1, read on the forward strand.
CTACAGTATAAATAAAAGTCTAAGAGAAGGAAGAACATAGAGCTGTATCTTTGCAAAATATACATGAAATTTGTACAATAACTGCACTAAAATCTAGTTTGTATTATGTACCTTATTATGCATATCTATTACTATTTGTATGTATTATGTTTGTTCATGATCTATTATGTCAATATAATATATCAGAAGGAGCATTATGTTAAAGGGTCTTTCTAATATTTTGGCAACCACATTTACATTCATGAAAGGGCCATAATATTAGAAACAATATAATGCAGTCTAGTTTAACACTACTGCAAATTGCAACCTCAATAGTAAACATGATAGTTAAATTAATGCCTCTCTGACAGTGTCAACAAAAACTGAAACATTATCAGCTTTGTAAAAGTAGAATTTAATGCAGAGTTGTTGTGTTGGATCACATTGGATTGTACAAGTGTACCTAATGTGTAAGTGTATATTGAAATCAAGTGGTTGTAATAATAATGTTGCTAAGGCGCCATTATTTTGTGAGAAAATAAGTTTAAGGACCTTTAGTGACTGAAGTTATTATTACTGAAGTAATTATGGTAATAAACAATATTCCAGTATCACTGGAGTGTTAGAGCCACAGTTAGATGTATTGCAACACAAACAGACATGATGTAGATACGTTTAAGTGGCTACAGTCTAAATATAATATAAAAGTATAAATATAAAATATAAAAGAAAGAAGAACATATAACACATCTATCCGTGCAAAATATAAAAAATAATCAAATAAAAATATAGTGCAAGTTATTATTATTATTATTATTATACACAACAGCAACAACAGTTATATAATAGCAATGACAACAACAACAATACTACTATTACTACTACTACTATACTACTATATACTATAATAATAATAATAATAATAATAATAATAATAATAATAATAATAATAATTGTGCATTCTTCATCAGAGTGCAGGTTATCTAGTTTGTATTATGCATATCTATTATTATTTATCTATTACTATTTGTATGCATATTGTATTGTATGGTATTATGTATATTTATAATCTATTATGTCAATATAATTTAATATAATGCAGTAAAGCCAAATTACAACCTCAATAGTAAACATGATAAATTAATAATAATAACATCAATAATAATAATAATAATAATGATAATAACAACAATGATAAATTAACAACAACAACAACAACAACAACAACAACAACAATAATAATAATAATAATAATAATAATAATAATAATAATAATAATAATAATAATAATAATAATGTTTAAAGTGTGTCCGCATACAGAGGTCCATGATCCGTGTTCCGGTGGTTCCTGTACCTCTGTACTGTTTTTGTTCCCCGGCTCGGCGGCTCGGCGTCCCGCCCCCTGACGGTGTGGCACGTCTTGACGCTTTTCCACGTCGCAGCTCCGTCTCACAGGCGAACTCGCTGCGTATGTATGCGTGTCTCCAGCTAGGCCAGAGAGTGATGGCGGCGCCCGTCCTGAGAGTGTCCACCCCTCGGTGGGAAAGAATAGCCCGGCTCCTCGTTTGCCTGCTGGGCATACTGCTGTCTTTATATGCCTTTCACGTCGAGAGGGAAAAGGCTCGGGATCCGAGTTATAAGGCTATGTGCGACGTCAGCAGCTCCATCAGCTGCTCGAAAGTGTTCAGCTCAAGGTAATTTGAATTCAGCAAAGAGCGCTCAATGAGAGCTGGGGCTGCTATTGTGGCTGATCTGGGGAAGGGCTGCGCGGTTTAAACTGTCAAATGCACCCCGCTAACATCTACCGGCTTCCTCTCTGAAGCGCTAACCCTCACTAACTAAACTCTAACCGACTGGTTGCGCTTGCGGTGGCTGTCTTGTTTGTTAAATAAACATTGTCTTGAGAAAAATAAGTTAACTTTTAGCTTATCATTCAATAAGCACATGAATAGCATACCTTAGCTCGGCGATGCTAACTTCCTTCGCTAACCGTTAGCCGTTGGTTAACGTTGTACTTTGTTGACCGTTAGCCAGCCGTTAGCGTTCTTAAATTAGCCGTTAATTGGTTAGCTGGTGGCTAATGATAACTAGTCTAGTAACACATCTGTAACGGCCAACTTTAGCACTAAAGTTGACGGTAAGCTTGCTCAGTTAGGCGTTATTGTTGTGTGTTGTTGTTGTAGCTGGATGAACCCATTCATTCCGGCGACTTAAACTGTGTTTATTTGGTGGTTAACCGGCTTGTTGTTGATAATTTCGGCTAACTTTTTAAACCTAGTAGTTAGCGCTCACGTTAGCTGTCACGCTGCTGTCATTAGCTGCCGTGCTAATGTCAACCAGTCAGTCAGTCAGTCAGTCAGTCCACCCTACCTACCTACACCCTTAGCCACCTAAAGGGACAGTGCACACACAAGCGCTCCAGAGGTCAGTGGAGAGGTAATAGTGTTTGCTACCTTGAAGTTTCAGTGCTGGTCACAGTCACACATTATTACCAGTTGAACAGATAGCTACATTGGTTTAGCCACACAGAAAACTGCTGCTAGAGTTCATTGCTTCATGCTTTACTCACCCCCTTTATATAAAAGCTATTCTGTGAAGCAGTCATACCAGCTTTAACTGTGTGCATTCAACTCTTAATCAAAGTTAACCCCACCTATTGAATCTGACTGAATGAGAGAGTCTCCTTTCAGGGCCCGAACCAATACTCCCAGCATAACTGGAATGCAACCTGTCTAGGAGGCATCACATATTTGTAAGATGAGTGAGTGAATTGTACGGAGATGGTCTCACCTAAATAAAGAATCCTAGCAGATACTATTTCAGTGTAAACAATGACATCAAGGGCTATAAGATAAGGCGAGAATACTCTATATTTGGCGATGCAGCTTACCGTATTTAAGCATGTTGAACTGCCTGTTTTGTGCAAATGCTTATACAGTAAGATAATGTCTTGAAACACAAGCCAGAATGTGCCTGCGGTATAGAAATTAATGGAAAGCATGACTGTCAGCAATGTGGGAAATAATATATTATATGCAAGGAGAATAAGCTGCAACAAAGTGCGATTGCAGACCAAGAAAGTGGTTCAAAACAGTGACATACTTGCTCACGTGGAGGCTTTTAAGCTTGTATCATCCCTAATTCTTACTGCCGTTCTTCCAAAATATTTCCGACTATGCATGTGGTAAATGAGGAGTAATCAAACAAATGTCTGGGCTCTGTACTCCTGCTGTATAGACATGAATGAGACATGGACAGCTTTAAATTTCAAGGCTCAATAAAACAGAACAAGAATATAATATAAGTAGGTGCACACTCAGAATGTTTGCAGCACTTTAGAGCAGAGAGTCTGTGAAAAAAGTGCTGTTTACTGCACATGTTGAACACATTGAACGTTCCCACTCAGTGAAACTTGTACTGAATGTTCATCTATCTTGTCTTTCAGTGTGCTGGATGTCGAAAGAATTTTATCGGCACGTAAAAATGATGTTAAAATTTAAACATAATCTCACAAACCTCCAACTTCACAGCAGGTCAGCGGCTTCAGTTTTTACTAGGGCACCAACTGGAACGAGACCTGATGTGTCGCACAGGTTTAAAGATAGTAGTGAACAACAGACTGGTATTAACAGGTGGGCAGCACCGATGATTGTGCCACAGAAGACAAATTAAATGTGATCCTCTTGACTTCAGGGGGTCTTAAAATCAAACTCGATACAGGGGTTTGTTCTTACAGGCTCTCATCTGTCACATACTGAAGTCCAGATGGATTTTGTCAATGAATTGATTAGCTGATCGTCAGCTGTTATTTTGGACGGCACGACATTCTTAACTGTTTTGACAAATCGAGAGAATATTCAGATGGATCGAGGGGAAAAACAAAAAACTCACTCAACTCGTACGTCAGGTTCACGAGGAAACAGGAAAACAAACACTGTAAAGACCCGAGCGCTGTGTACTTTTTTAGTTTTTTATCTTTAGTGTGACTCATCGGGTTTTCATAGTGCTCAGCTGTGATCCAGTTTCCCACAGTTTTCCTCTGTTCTCCTGAAATAAAGTTATAACTGGATGTTTTTGTGTGTGTGTTCTTTTTTTTTTTTTTTGTAGGTGGGGTCGAGGATTTGGACTCTTGGGCTCAATCTTTGGAAACGACAGCGCACTGAACCAACCCAACAGTGTCTACGGGATCGTGTTTTATGCCTTTCAGCTTCTACTAGGTAAGATGTCAATGAATTCAGAGTTATCTGGTAGTGTTGACCAACCAGGGCTGACTCAACACTTTGCCTGTCATGGCTATATTTGACTAATACTGACTCACATGTTATCAGGTTCGTTAAAGTTTGACTCTTATTACTGCTGTCTCATTTTGCCTCCGACAGTTCAGATCACAAAGTGACTTGTCTTAACTTGAAGCTTTACTTTCCCCCCTTTGGTGATATTCACAGTCACATTTTTCTCCCCTACAGTACATTATTGGTGTTGCTGACTCAGTCATGCTGGTTTGACATGTTTGCCCGCCGAGTGGCCTGTAGGCTCGCTTGGCCACCTGGCGCTGGCACAGAACAAGAGGTCCTTTTAGCCACAGCAGTAACCACTCGTTTGACTAACACAATAGCAGCCCAGTTACGCCAAACTGCTACAGCGGCTCAAGATTTCCATATTAAAGGCAAGACTACTCAGTTTGAGAACTTTCATTATTCTCGCAGTCTTGGACTGTCCAATATTTGTGAGTAGGCTTGAGTCCAGAATCTGCACAAGTAAGGCTTTAGTAGCTGATTAATGCCGGCGTACAGCATGTGACTGCTGTAGACTCAGATGTTGTTGTCCACATGAAATTAATGCTATAGTTGTGCCTTTTCCCATTATGTTTTCCCTTTATTGTAATCTAGGGTTATGAAGAGGATAGAAAGTGTTAATAGATTAGATATTTGGATAATCCAGCAAATAAAAGACCTGAAAATCAAAGTACTTCATCACATTAATGCAAGAATAGAAACAAAAATACAATAAGTCCATAAAGCAGTCATGCTCATTGATTTGTAACATTAACCATGATGGTTTAGTACACCCACAAGGACGTAAACATAAAATCATTATTGACAAATTTATCTCATGTCATGGTATTATATAGTCGTATCATCTATCCTTAGAAGGATGAATGAATACATTACAGTACTTGAGTAAATCTACTTTCCACCACTGCACCGTAGGCATGCCAGCAGTTTGTTTAATGATAATTAAGTCTGATGATTCTAATTAAACAGTACTGATTTGAAATCAAACACCCCCACGCCCGTCACAGCGCTCAGACATGCAGTTTTATTCATGCCAAATGCGTGAGAGAAATCAGGTTTAGCTGGGAATTTTGCACAGCTAACAGCCAAATTCCAGCGGGTACGAGTGCGATGCGCTCCGTGTGCGCCACAACTGCTGGAGCCAGTCGTGGCCGTTCTAGTCAATGTTTCAAACTCCACCAGAAGCGCTGTGGTCCGGTTCAGAAGCGTCCCAGAAACGGGTCTCTGCTCAGCTCTGTCGACACAGAAACGACATAGAGAATCCAGTCGATTTTCAAAATAAAACACCCTGTGCAAACCTCTGATGATCGTAAAACAGCCAAAATGGAAACAATTTAACTACGTAGCATATTTACATATTTAGAAGCACGTAAACCAGAAAAATTACCAAATCTGAGCAAGTTAACAAAGTCTGGCGGGCAAAACGCTTCTGAAACGCTCCTGGTGGTGTTTAAAGTTACATGGAGAATGCACCAAAATAGTGTTGTGTCCATGACGGAGACGTACGCAGAGGGTTTTGGCCAGGAAGTGTTTAGGTGGGAATTTTGCCTGTAAGAGAAACCGGGGCAAATGTATTGAACAGCCAGCATTCTTTGGAATAATGGATAAATCCTGGGTTTGTATCAAATATAGTGTAGATCACATTGTAAGGGAAGACCGGCCAAATGACATGAAGGTACCAAAAGAGGATCCTCATCTGTAGATTAGCAGTAATTATTACCAAAAAAAAAGTAGCACACCCACTGAGGAAGCTTCACCTTTAGAACTATGACTACACCTCATGTGACAACAGAATAATATGACTATTCAGCGTCATCACGAGGATGCTGGTGACATAAATAGAGAACTGTCTGAGGCTGAACGCTCAGAGGAAAGAGCAGACTCATCAGGTTTCTTGTGTGTGTGTTGTGTTGTTTGGTTTTTTTTTAATGGTTATCTGTCTAAGCTTTAGTTTGTGTTTCTCGCCGTAGGAATGACTGTGAGTGCAATGGCCGCCCTTATTCTCATGACGACATCCATCTTGTCGGTGGTGGGTTCGCTCTACCTGGGCTACATCCTCTACTTTGTCCTAAAGGACTTCTGCATCATCTGCATCACCACATATGCGCTGAACTTCATTCTCTTTATTCTCAACTACAAGCGACTGGTTTACTTGAATGAGGCCTGGAAGCAGCAGCTTCAGGCCAAGCAGGACTAAAGCTGTCGAGAAACGGCAAGAAAAATACAACAAACAAACAAATGACAACAACAACAACAACAACAACAACGAAAAAAAAAGAAATGTGACCTCTGAACATTTGACTTGCCACCAGGAGACCTTGCTTCCAAACAATGTTTATTCTGCTGTGTGTTCAAAAAAAATGAAGAAATTTAACTTAAATGTTGGGCCTGACATCTCAATGTTGCAAACACGGAAGGATTTGTAAGTGACAGATGACTTTTTTTTTTTTTTTTTTTTTTTTTTTTTTTTCTTCCTTGTTTAACATTGTACTCACTTAAAGGAAGGGGCTGGCTATATGCGCGTGGGGAAACACTTCAACCTGAGCAAGCAGAGGCAGAACGCCACAATACAGAACGACGGAGGACAGTTCTCTTTTGAACAAAACACGGATCGCAGCGTGGAAGAAAAACGGGACATTTTAAAAAAAATAAAGAGGGGGGTTTACTTGAAATGGTTAGAAAGGTCCTAATACTGCACAGCAGATCTGCACTAAGAGCTCGGAGCCGAATAACGGTTCCCAAAAATATAGAAAACACTCATTAGGTCATCGTGCAGGTACGGTTCTTTGTCAAGGCGGTTAGGGCCGGGCAGGCAGGATGATTAACATTTATACAAGATAGGGTTTTTTTTTTTTTCCATGTTTACACTTTGTAGTATGTTACTTTTTTTTTTTTTGAAGAGGACCACTAAGAATAAAACACAGGACAATGTGAGATATTGTGTGTAGATCAGTCAGATTGTTTGTTTTGCAATTCTGTAAATAGCTGCTGAGCAATATTCCAGGCTAGATTGTGATTTTAGTGTTGACACAAACCTTTAAGGAGAAAACAACAATTAAAAACACAAAAAAACACACCAAAAAAACCTTTAAAAAAACACAAAAAAAAAAACAGGAGAGATGATCAAGGTCACAGTTTTTAGGTGGAGGAAGTCTGAAGATGTTGCTCGGGGTGGGGCATCTTCCGTCCTGTAAAATCCTGGTCAGGCATGCAGTTCAGAGTCGTGTGGATTTCTTTGTTGTAAGTGGTTATTGTTTCACCCGAAAAACCACCGACACAAGTCTTTTAAAACAGAGCTATCGCTTCTTTTGACCAAGTTTGCGTAAAAGGCACCCTCACTTTTTTTTTTTTTTTTTTTTGGTTTGTTTATTCTGTGAAGAGCATTCCTGACCACCACTCAAGTGGGATCCATAAAGACTTATGTGCCTAAAGGAGTGTTAAGGTGAATTACCTTTCTTTCTTTTCTTTTTTTTTAAAAATGTTTTTGGGTGTGGGACGGGAGGGACGGAGGAGGCAGATGGGCGGGGGGGTAAATGTCATGTTAACACCAGTTTTGCTCGTTGTTTTATTGTCACAGGTCCAAGGCTTTATTTTTATGATCACAGTTTTGTAAATTAAAGATACCAGTGAAGTGTTTCTCCCTCCCTAATAAGAGTCTCATGAGGTAGCAAAAGGCTGCTACACTGTGATCGTCTGCTTAAGGGGTAAGAGTGGCCTGGTGACAGAAGCATCTCTTCTCTTTGCTGTTTTTTCAGTTGCATTAATTGCTCATCTGGCTTTTTTTTGTTTTGTTTTGTTTTGTTTTGTTTTGTTTTGTTCACTGTCCAGCCTGTATAAATTTGATGTCAATTGAACGGTAACAGTGATCTTGCCAAGCTGAGTTACGGTTCATTTGCAGGATGTGAACAAAACGTGGATGGATGTGACGCTTTGTTGGACAAGGTGTACGATTCTGTAAGAAAACAAAACAGTATGTTAAGCCATATGTGGAAGATTGTGGGAGATTTATCCAGGATGCTGATGGTTTGCAAACACTGAAGCTTCTCATTAAATGGTCGATCTAACATAGTTCATACAGAGACAGATCACAGCATGGGGCGGGGGGAAGCAGCCACAGCTCGCAGCTTGGCTTTGCCAGAAACCCACAGTATTGTCAGCTCAGTTCAGCGACTGAGTCTGACCGTTTGTCTCTTTTTCCATCCAGAACCCACCGATTTAAAGCATCCTAATGTCAGATGCATGGTACACTATCTCCTGGCTTTAAGCATATGTTGGCCGTTGGACAATCTTGCACACACACTGTCGAAGATGTAGTAGTAATAACTGTAATGTGAGTCATCTGTGGTGTTTAAACCAGCTTGTTAATAGTTTCCATGCCCCGTCACAGTTACTACAGTCCTCCATGGCGTTTTTTTTTTATATGTGGGGTGACGATGGCAGTAAGGTCATTTCAGTAAGGTGCTTCCTGTGGTAACATGAAGTCATCGGCTATGTATGAAAACGAAAGTTACGCTGTTTTTTTTTTTTTTTTGGTTTGTTTTTCAGGAAATTGTTTGTTCATGCATGTTGTAACATTTACTACTTATCATATTTAGGCTGTGTTACATCGCTGTTACACATTTTCCAAAGCATACCAAAGTGTGTTATATTTAAAATAGCTCTTCCTTCACTGTGAGGATCATATACACTGTTAACTATGTCAATATTTGTCCTTTCGAGTAACATGTGATGCAGCCTGCTAGTCAAATCTAGACTTGAGTTACCTACCTTAAGAGTAATCCACAGAGTCAGCACTTCTGAAACATCTATTCAAAGTCATGAAGTAAAACTAGAGATTTGCTCTATCTTCTGGCGCCTACATTGTCCATAATGCAACTCTACCGCTGACAGTTCGGTCTGAGATTCTGGCTTGTTATGCGAGTAGCAGCTAATGTAGCTAGCCTTATGCAGAGATGAGGAGCGTGCTATAGAGGAACTTGTAGTCTTTAGCCCCAACTGAAGCACTTCACACAACTCCACCTGGAGACACAAAAAGCCTTATGAAAGTTTTGTTTAGTAGAACGCCCCAAAACCTGTGAAATCTAAAATCTGTTTCCTTTTTTTTTAAGCAAATTTCAAAGACAGAAGCTCATGTAAACACGACGGTTTGCTTTGGAAAATGGTTGGCAGTTCTATTACTTCAACATGATTGGTAGTAAACATGCGTGCAGCGGTTTTGATGATTTTAAATGTTGCGGCATCTCTTAGCGAGTCATCTTTAAGATCTTCCCTACACAGTATTGCCTTGTCGGGCTTAGATCAGGTTTCTTATTCATTTCACAACAGCACTGTTCACGCCTGTGCACTCACATGTAAGACAAGTCTCCTATGGATTCACTTGCACAGGTCAAGTTTTGTTATTTTATTTAGTGAAGTCTGGCATAACTTGCTAGTTTTTGGGGTTTTTTTGGGGTCCCACGTGTATCAACTACAGAACTGAAAAGTGCACATGTAGGTAGCCCATTATTATGTCCATGATTCCAGTCATATGCAAGCCTGTTACACTAGTACCGTGTGCAGTTACTTTAAAAGAAAAAAATGGGTAAAGGAATTTGGATGTTGAGTCAGAAAGTTTGAAATCTTTGGCTCACCATGTCGCGTGATGATTTAACGTAAAAAACAAAACAAAAAAGGTCAAATTGATCGATTACTGCATTCTCATTAATATTCATTTAGGCCCTGAGGTATAACTGCCATGTTAGTTGCATCACAAATGCCAACAAAAGTGCCTTCTGTTTGATCACTAGGCCTTGAGCCAAAGACGAGCAACAGTAATAGCCTTGTAAAACGAAGTATGGTAACTGTAACAGGCACTTCTGCTTGCCTTTCCTTAAAATGTAATCTGATAAATTGGTAATTCCCAAAGATTTGATATCGTGTATCGGTGCAAAGATCCACACTCAGAAATTGCCAGACAAAATGCCCTGTCAAACTATCGGTCACTCCTTTTCTTTTCCTTCCTGAACTCCACTATATTATCTTTATTTTGTCTAGTTAGGACGTTTGTTAGCGAAGAATACACTCTGTTTAAACTACATGATTGTAATGTTCTTTTTCATCATTAATTGTGCCCTTTAGCTGTATAGACTGTTAACATTCTGGGTTATTTTAGTTAAAAAAAAAAAAAGTTGAGGGGTTGGAGGGCTAGGAATCCATGTGTCAGCATAAAAATGTTTATTACATTTCTTTGTGGAGGAAAACTTACTGGGTTTGCTTCTGTATTGCCAAATATGTTTTAAAATGCTGTATTTTCTTACATGGAAAAGTGTTACATGAATGGTAGGAGGGTGCAAAAAAAATAATCGGTTTAAAATCCAGCTTACTTTAAGGGAAAACTGTGGAAAAAGGTTGACATGAGAACATTTTTAATTGTGTCATTGTCATGTGGAAATGATCTACCATTAAAACATTCCCTCTGAAACTGTCACTTTAAGTTATTTTATTAAATTAAATGTTAAAAGTTGAAACAGGATCACTGCTAAATTCAGTCGTTTTGTTTTGTTCGTCGCTTCCTGATGAGCTTCCACTGACGGATGACAAAATCCACACTGTAAAAATAGCTGAGTATGTCAGCAGTCTAATCACGAAGCTTACAGTCAGAAATGACAAAGCAGCTCGGCAAGATTCACACTGGAATTTTAAGACTTGTTAAGATAAACTTTATTTTTATTTTTGCGTAGAGGATTGTAGATTTTGTTCCCCAAAGCCGTCCACAGAAGGAGTGATTACAGAAAGTTTAAAACTGTTCAACTTTCAACTTTAAAGGAGCAGTGTGTACAATTTCAGTGCCATTCTAGCAGTGTAGTTTCAGCCCCCTCATTTCACCCTACCCTCTATTTACTAGCATGAAGGAGAAACCACAGTGGCTGTGTTAGACATCTGGTGGCTCAACATGGGGGACAAAGTTATATTAAACTCCATTTTCTCTCAATAGAGCCTGCTAAATCTGACACTCTGGACCTTTAAGTCTTTTTAAAAAGACTTGAAATATTATGAACCGGTCTGTTAAGGTTGAGGTCCAATTGCAGTTTAAATGTTTGGTCTGACTCCAAGTTGTTAAAGGGGTACTGAAGCTGTGAATTATTACACTTCCATAGTAGAAACAGTCTAATTTTGTCAATCTTTGTACAGAATTAAGTGTTCTGAAATTTATTTTGAGAACATAAAACGATTATGTGTTAAATTATGATAGATTTATGGTTGGTGCCAACCGTCATGAGGTTGGTCTGCTCAGGAAAACCAGTTGTGGTGTACATTATTTTAGGCAAAATATGGCAAAGGACAAAGCTGAACAATTTATTTAGGAGAAAAAAATCTGAACCCTACGACCCCATGACCTATCCCTATTTTCCATTGAGTCAGTGACTGTAGGACCTCCAACCCAACCTATCTTGTAACGTCACATGCTAGGACAAGATGGAGCTACACTTTTTACACTGATTATTTTTATCTGGTTTCACTGACAGGTGTCAAACCTATAAGGATGGATTGGAAGTCCATCTTGTAAACAACTACATCCAGTGTTTAAAGTCCACTTTAGGCTCAATCTAACAAGACTCACATCAACATTTTATCTTTTTCTATTAACCAAGAAAAATACACAAAACATTTAGGTGGTGATTTAGCTGAAGTAATTTTCCTCCAGATAGCAGTGGCTGGGTTTTAGTGCTTTGAGTATCACTTGTGTTCTTGTTGTAACATTTACATATGCTGTTAATTCAATAACCGACATCGATACTGGATGCAGTATCTCTCCAGTTGTTGAGCGAAGAGAAAAAATATTGAATGTGGATTTAATCAAGTCAGTATGAAGGCCAATACAGATTCAGTATATTGGATTACTTTTAATGAAGTGGTTCAAAGAACAGTGTGCTCACTGATGCATTCATCTCCAGTTGTGAAAGAATTGTGTAAACAATACTGCTACTGTAGATACTGTTTGTTTGACAGGAATCTAAATATTCAGTGTTTGTCCAGCGGTGAGGAAATTATGAGCAGAGTCACTGAAACAAAAGTAATGTCAAATGTTGGGAATGTTTTGAAAAAGAAGCTTACTGAGTGCACGTTTTCATGTTTTGTCTTTAATAACTTGATATCATTCATTCAGATTCAGAGTAACCATTCTCTCTTGGGATTCACATATAAAAATAAAACACTTTATGATCAGATCCAGCATCGAGATTCACATTCAACAGTCACGCTGGCTGCACAATGCACACAGATAACAGATGACTCCAACACAGTTGTTACATCAATCTGCTAAAACACTGAATATGCACTCATTTAAAAACACACTCACTCAGGTGTATCAAAAGGAAAATATATTGCAATTCTTTAAAGGAGGGAATACACGTCTGTCTACAGTCGCTCGACTTCACACTTGGCGGGTTTGTTGCTGAAGAACTGACGAAGTGGTTGTTGTCCTTGGTTGTGTGGGTCCAGACAAATCTATCCATACATGTCACCCCCATTTGTGTTTAGGTCCTGATCCGCCGTTTTGAAGGAATGTAACTATATGTATGCATGTATAACCGTTTAATTTGATTTTCTCGACACCGTTCATCCAATCGACCTCACACTTGGCTGGTTTATTGCTGAGGACTCAAAGTAGTGCAGTGTTGAGTGTGAAGTCGACTGGATGAGCAGGTCTTGAGAAGGTGCAAGCAGCCATACTGTGGTTCTTGACAGGTTATGATTGGCCAGGATTGGCTCTGAACATCCTAACAATGCTGCAAGCACCATTTCTAGGGGCAATTAATTTGAATGGCCACACCCCAAACAGGGGCTGCACTAGTAATCATAAAATGTGAATTGCACCATTGATCAGGCACTAGAGGCTGATTTTTGCAGCATTAAAAGTTGAAAATGTTGCAGATTAACAGAATTGTTCATATTGCAAACCACAACAATAGCACAGCTAAATTATTTTGTTTGACCATACCAACACAGACTACCATGATTTCAAAGCTTTGTTCTATATGTGCTTTAGTAAACTGCCTCAAGACACTGACTGAATTTTACCAGCATTTTCCAAGAGACACAGTGTTCACATGGGATTGAGTCCGTCCTGGACTTGGTGCCCCAACTGGCTGGTGTCAGAGTGAGCATGGATACTTGGCCCAAGAAGGCAGTCTGCCTGTTGCATTTGCCAGTCTCCAGTACCTCTCCTTCAGGATGAATGCTGCAGATTTAGGCTGTCTTTGTCTGCTGAAAATACCCTTCTTGTTCCCCACCACACGGGTGATCCCTGCAGACACAAAAGAGATGAACAAGAAACTTGTCACAGAGTGCAAAAACAGAGGAAAAGCTTGCGTCTATTTCAGTGTCATTTTGCAGGTGAACCAAATCTCTAAACTTCAATATTTGCTGTCAGTACCTGTTACTTTCTTACTCTCTAGAACAAGTCTCGACTCGATGGTATACCTGTGCACATAACCTACTGTCAGTCTTCCCTGTGGAGCATAAATTAATATTCTGCATGACTCCTACACAGCAGTATGAGGAGATGAGTGTCAGTCTGCAAGGTTATATGACAGTCAGCCCCAATAAAGTCCCTCCACAGGGTCTGCTTGTAGTCTCCTTGCAGTATCAGGTGTTTTCTGCAGTGTGAGCAGTATTTTCTAACTGTAATGTGCACATTGAACGTCAGTTCAATCTAACAGAACCCTCAACATACTGTAGTCATGGAGGGAAAAAACACCACAATTCACCCTGAGATAGAAAATGACAGCAGTCGTGGCTCTGCAGGTTGTTTTGATTGACAGCTATAGTACCTTGTGCAGTCATAAAGTCGGCAAAGTTCCAGATGAGTTCACCGATGACATACTGCTTTCTCTTCTGGTCGAACACGTTGTGGTAGCTCTGCAGGACTACATTCTGGTACTCCTCGGTAAACATCATGGGTGGATCCTGGAGAGTGAAAAGACAGCTCCAGCATCGATATGTATATGTGTGCGTGTGTGTGTGTATATGTGTGTGCGTGTGCGCGTGTGTGTGTGAATGCTCACGCTGTGAAGCCCTGGCACGGCGTCTGCCCCGTATTCACTCTGGATGATGGGTTTCTGATACTTTCCATACCAGTTCTCAAACTGAGTGTTGAGCTGGATGGGGATGACCTCGATGTGGCCTGGATCATGGTACCAGGAGAAGTAACTGTTTACACAGATTACATCTACGTAGGGAGCCTAGAGACAAAAGATGAAAGACAAAATATAACTAAGTCCTCTACAATCACTGACTACCTGCAGCCGCCAACTAATCAGTACCTTCAAGCTACTAACTGCACCCTGACAGATATTCCTCACGGCACAGGAATGTCAACAGTTCTGAGGTATGTCAACAACTTAGTTTGACATTGGGTCAACAAGAGCTTTGGAATTTACATAGATGAAGCTCTGAAGCTCAGCAGGATATCTTCACAACTTTGACTCCCTTGTTTTTCCAACAGGCGTTATATGTGCTTCACTAAAGGTCGTTATGTTAATGTACAAGAACATTCAGTGTCAGGATCTGACTTGCAGCTCTGAGAGGCACAACAGTGTGCATTCATTTTTCTCTTTCGGTGAAGTAATCTTCACAGTGTTTTAGAATAATGTGTCTGATTTTATTGTCAGTATCAGCCCGTAACGGCTGAAAACACATTTTCTGGATGGCTGTTGTCCCACGTAACACACATGTTCATGCTCTTCTAAAGTTTTTACAGTGGTGGTTACTTAACATGATGAAGAGATGATTTGCAGACTGGAGGAGCCGGGGTGGGACCACTGATCTAATTTGATGACCCACTCTACCTCCTGAGCTACAGCTGTCCAAAAACAAATCATATACTGTGTATATATTATATGTGTGTGCTGTGCAGATTTTTCTTTTTGATTCAGAAGTGAGTACTGTAAAAACTCACCCCTTTGTCTCTGGCATAGTTACTGTCTGTGATATAGGTGACGGGCCGAGTCGGGTCCAGAGCTTTGGTGTGTTCTATCAAGGTCCTGTAAGAAAAAAAAGAGAAGCACCTTTAGACGATTACATTTCAAGTTTTTCAGAAACTGTTTTAGTCTGTTGCAAACTTAGTGTGACAAAGCAGACCTAAGACTTACGGTAAATATGTATGTTTAGGTATGGTATTCAGGGCAGATTGAATATTTGTCTTCCTGACGCCTCAGGCTATTACTGAACTCCAGCTTTGAATGTTCAGGGCAGCTTCATGGCTACTCTTACTGCATTCCACTTATGCAAACATGACAAACAAACCAGTATTTCTCCTACAGACACATACAGACAGGTTAAAGCTTTCAGGTGTGGTCAGGTGGCTCAGTTCTTGTCTATCTCTTAAATACATTTTAACTTAAATACCTCAAATTTTTAAAAGGACAGAGAAATCAGTAGCCTGTTTGTGAATTAATGATCTTCACATCACATCTCAACAAAACGTGCAGTACTCACTTGAAGTAGTATCCTGCAGGAGGCATCTCTGCAGCCGGCTCATTGGCTACTGACCACATGACCACAGAGGGATGGTTCTTGTCCCGACGTACAAGCTCTTCCATGACCACCAGGTGATGGGCCAGAGAGGCATTTCCAAAACTGCGACTACGTCACCAAGGCAGAAACAGACACAGCACAGCAGATCCACCACCTTTCATTTCAGGTTAACCAGTAACAGATTAAAAGTTATCTTAAGCTTCAGTTTCTTTCATGAAACTATTCTACAACGTTTTTTGTTTTGTTTTTTTTGCATGTATTAACATCATTTTGAATGTCTGACACTGAGCCATGAAGTGTGACACCATATTCAAAAAATGCAGCATTAGACTGCAAAGGACAGCCACTCTAGGGGCCTAGAAATCTCATGGCTACGTAGTGTATGACGTAGGAAGTAGAAATACATCGGCCATGCTGTCTAAAGCATGACAGACTGACCACAACTATTGGAAACAACCATATAGAGCTGATAATCAAAGCTAACCAGCCATGAGCGACTGCTTTGCAACTCTCCATGAGACTACTTTTTTTGCAGACTTTAAGATTAATTGAAGTGTGTATGTCCAGCTTGCAATTTATCCAAGATCTTTCAATGCGAGTATTGGAAAGTCTTGACTTAAACAAGGTGAAGTTTCTTGCTTACATACAGTATTTTGTGGCATATTTAACAGTCAGTAGGCACCACATTCAAGTCTGTCCTTTGATGTTCGTGCTGCTGACCACTCAAACGCACCTAAAGGTCACAGAGAGTGAGCAGTGACACTTACATGTCTTTGATGCCCACCCCCGGGCACTCATCTATCACCACGATGCCATGGCGGTCACACATCTGCATGATCTCCTCAGCGTAGGGGTAGTGGCTGGTGCGGAAAGAGTTAGCCCCCAACCACTTGATTAAGTTAAAGTCCTTGACGATTAGAGGCCAGTCCAAGCCTTTACCTCGAATCTACAACACAAGGTAAGCATAAGAAGCTTTCAACCAAGTTTCATGTTGCTTCAAAGCTAAATGATAAAGATTTTCTTCCCTGGTACTCACATCAGAGTCCTCATGTTTATTGACTCCATGGAAATAGAAAGGCTTGTTGTTGATGAGGAACTGAGTGTTGGTAACTTTGACTGTGCGGATACCGACTGGTAGAGTATACACATCCTCATATGTTGATCTCGCATCGGTTGCCATTAAGCGAACCTGGATGTTTAAGTGCAATTATCAGAAGTTGTTGTGCATGATTCTACTGACGTACAGATCATTTTAACAGACCAGCTTGTGCTCATGTGAGACTTTATATAAAAAGTCACACTGACATGTTGTCTTACCTCCATAGAGTAAAGATAGGCTGGATTATCATGCATCAAGTACGGCCACCACAGATTCACATCTACTACTTTAAGTACTCCAGATGTCTCGTCGGAGGAGGCCACACAGCGGCCGTCTTTGTCCATCAAATTGACCTTCAATGTGGCTTTGGCAGCACCTTGGACTGACACCTCGTATTTGACCATACCTGAAACACAGACAATCTGTTTACTTAATAAAATGTGATAAAGTGCTTTGGTGGATCTGAAGTTAAGTGAATTGGTGGTTTTATTGTGTATTTATAGTGTATTCATTTACCAGTATTATCCAGGAAATCAGTCACCACAGTGATGTCATCCACATAAGCTTTAGGAGTAGTATACAGCAGTACAGGGCGATGTATGCCGGCATAGTTGAAGAAATCAAAGTAGTAGTTTTGCACAAAGAAACCATCAGGGTACCTGTTGAGAAATTACATTTCCACGTTATCTGAATATTCGCTAACACTGACACACAGGCAGTTATAATCATCCATCTCCTTCCGATTATCTAGGGTCGGGTCGCGGTGGCAGAAGGGTTAGCAGAGGGTGTTCCAGATGTCCCTCTCCTCAGCAGCGCATTCCAGCTCCTCGTGGGGGATCCTGAGACATTCCCAGATGGCAGATGGGCTATATAGTCTGAAATCCCTTCCAGGATACCACCCAGAGACTCTGAACTGCTGCTTGGTGTATAAGGACACATAACAAACAGAGACTTCCCCGCAGCGACTCACAGTTACATAGAGGTGACCCTCTTGATACCCAGGAAGAACTCCCAACACCGCCTGGTACCTCTTCCTGAGAGTTAAATCCTTCTCCAGGATTTTGGTTCCTGAACCAGCGCTATGTGTAGAGGTGAGCCAAACTGTATGTAGTTGGTATCGCTCCACCTCCCGCATTATGCATGCCAAGGTACCCACTTTGCCTGCCACCCAGCTTGCAAAGCTCCCAGCCCTAATGTCCCTGCGGGTGGTGGGCAACTGTACACATTTAAAAAGGAAAGATTCTCCAAATAAAGAAAAGTGAATGGAAATATATTTATAAGACAGTAATAGTTGAAGTTAAAGCACCAAAGAAAGGAGCTGTAGTGTGAGAAGAGGAAGGATATGAAGTAACTAAAATATGAGTTGGGTGTTAAAACGATCTGAGATATCATTTGAAGTGTCACTGCTGAGTGTCATCTCTAACCATAAGTATGCAGCATATATGTAAAGAAGGCTACAAAGTCTTAGAATTTATCACATTATATCAAAGTAAAACTGATGAAGTTGAAAGGTCAGTTTAGGTTATATTTCTCAAACATTGTAAAAGATTAAAAAAATGATTTTTTTTATTTGGTCTTTATTTAGATAGGGCTCCTTCTGCTGTGGTTTAATGTCTGGTAGGAGAGGCTTAGCAAAGTGATACAACGCGAAGGTTTTGCAGTGCCTATGTTCAGATGTTGCCTACTGCAGCTTTAACCCAGTGAAATGAATGAAGTTACCTGGTGGGGTCGTTCATGTGCTGGATGCTTCCTGGAGGAAGAGTGTCCAGAGTCAGAGTGTTGTTGACAGCTATGGTGATCCTGCACGGCATTGTTGGGTCCTCGCGGATTAAACTGCCTATCTCTGCCTCAAAAGGAAGATGCCCGCCTTTATGCTCTGTCACTTTCACCCCGTTCAGCCACTGAAAAAGTTAAAGACAATGATTACAAATTAGCCTGATCACATTATTACAAGAGGCAAGTATAAAAGGTATGTGTCATATCTTAAAACTGCAGCAAGTGGTGGAGATGTGTCACTTTTCCAACTCTGACCGGAGAGGATTGGGAAGTTCCATGTGAGACTCACCACTATTGAATTATAGTGAGCACTTCCCACTCTGAGAACCACTCTGGTTCCTTTATCAGTGATCCAGCGGGAAGGCACCACCACCTCGCGCTCATACCACACCCAGCCTGTGAAGTCTCTCAGTGTTGGGTCCTGTGTGACGTCGTTGTAGCTGGCAGGAACTGGCATGTCGATCACTGGACCAGTCTAGAGGAAATAAAATTTTAATGAAAAGACAATATTTGATTTCTAACAGTGTTATGTTTTTTTTAGGGCGAGAACTTTGGATTCTTTGACTTGTTCGGACTCTTATAATCTTGTTCTGCATAATTAAAGAGTGTGTCTGCTTTGATTAACAGGTGGATGCCATTACAGGTGACTTGTTTGAGCACCTGTACTTCGTTCAGCTCCACCCACATGCCACACCTTTGCCCATTTTTGGGTGAACTAGGTGGCAGCAGCCTGAGCTCCAGAAACCTGTGGACATAACGGGCACTACATCCATGTCTTATACAGTGTATAGTCTGATGTTTTTCGGCAGTTACCAAAGTAACTACCTGATATGCTGCTTCCCATTTGGTGCTGAACAGATTATATGTGCAGAAGGTAAGAAATGGCAACCCACATGAAGTTATAAACTCTTTGAATGTTTGTAGTTACCCAACACTATGTAGACACTGGAGACGTGTCTCAATCAGGACACTACTGTTAGTACACTTCTGTGTACTAAACTTAGTGTCATAGTTCACTAATTGGCAGTGTAATGTTGCAATAAGGCTGTTGTAGCTACTCGGCTAGTATGTAGCCAAAATGGCGGCCGTTGAGGGCGAGAAGTTTCCAACGTTCCACACTCAAGTTTTCGACTGCGCCATCCAGTGTTGCGGTTTAACGAGCGACCGTGTTAACTGGCGACGGTGGTTGTCATAGTTACGACTGCTACTGAACCCGAAAGAGAATACGTAGCTATCAAACAAGACACGGGCAGTTTTTTTTGACATTACAACGTCAATGAAAAAACAAGTACAAAAAATAAATACGCAACTACGTATCTAAGAGTTTTCAGCGCCTGTCGTAACCACGACAACCACAGACACATTCGGGCTGACGGTTACCAATTAACCCGGTCGCTCATTAAACCGCAACAGCGGTTACTCATTTTAGTACACTGCATTTTACCATAATTGACCGTGTGAACACACTTATGTACTCAAAAAGTAAGTGGAAGTAGGTGAATTTAGACGCATCATGGGATGCACAAGTAGATAGTTTGTGTTTGTTTGCTGTGTTCCGTGTAGTTTTAAATGAGGAACTGTCTTTAAAGGGCACAACGGCCAATTCAAAACAGGACATGCAAAATGGGTACGGCCCCGGTAATTTTGGGGCATTACGGTCACACTACGGGGGTATATAATGCACCACCTGTTCACTGTAAACAAGCTGAGCTGCTTTATCTCATCAGAGCTGCTGCCGTCCTGCTCACCTCTACCAGCCGACTTTTATACCATGCCCGCTCGAAGCCCTGGTTCCTGTTCGGGGACTTGTCAGCCCTGAAGCTCCACAGCCCGTTCAGCTCCTTCACCTCTCTGGAGGAAGACTCCCGGGGGAAGAGCATGCCTGTGTCCAGCAGACACACCGCGTCAAGCACCGCAAACAGGTACAAAACACGCAGCAACATCCCCGGGCTGGTCATCTTTGTGGCGGCCACTCGGGAAGTGAACTGAGCGGTTTGCTGACTCAGTCACATGACATCTTGTCACGTGAGTTTTCTTACCCTACCAAAATAAAAGTCGCCATGTGCCTAGGTAAATGTCAAGTCTATCAAAAGAAAAGACAGAATAAATAATTCATAACACCACAAAATTAATACTTAATTCTAAATTCTGATTATTTTCTCTTCAGTCAGCATTCATTGATGCAGTGTTGAATAAATGACACTAGAGGGCATCATACACTTATCATAACAGATATAAAATGTAGATATTAAATAAATAAATAAATAATAAGTTAAATAAACAAACATGGCTATGATTTTGTGTTATAATAGGTGCATGACACTGAAACATAAATTATATTAGATCATTTTATTTCAGTCTGAAATCATGAGAAAAAGGCTGTAAATGTATGTATAATCTTAATTTGGAAGGTTTTCTGTTACTTTTGATTTCTATTGAATTAAACTTAAATAAATTGGACCAATATTAATGTTGTCAAAGTGTTATGTACAATAATAGTTTTTGAAATCCTGACATTGAACTGGATGTTGAAGGTTTAACACTTTAATCTCGCTGAATGGTACCAGGTTTGGTTTGTAATGTTTGGGGACACTGGCTGAGTTTTTCCCAACCTTGACGTGCATGCAGACTGAAATGAACAGTACTTTCCCCCCTTTTTTCTTGTTTTTCACTCACAACTTGAATGTTGTTATAACCATCATGACTTGCAGTTTTCATGAAAATCTTGTGCTTTTTCAACTTCTACTGATTTGATCCAAGTTGGACCACCAAGTACATTTTGAGGCATCCGTGCATATTTTTTGTAAAGCTCTAATGACAAAGCAACAAATGAGGCCTCCACAAGCTGTTCAGATTGTCTTGTCGTTCCAAAGATTTCACAGGAAGCTGTTGTTTTCTGCCTGCAGGCTCCTGCTCTCACTTTGCAGTACAAATTTGACCTTTTTTTCCCACATTGTTTTGATTCCTTCCAAAAGTTGACAGTTCTCAGTCACAACTTCAGACTTCACTTTAAGTTTTTTATATGTGCTTTAGTGAAATGTCTGAAGACAGTGCATGGGATTGAGTCTGTCCTAAACTGGGTAGCCTAACTGGCTGGTGTCAGAGTGAGCAGGCTTACTTGGTCCAAGGAGGCAGTCTGCCTGTTTCATTTGCAACTCTCCAGTATCTCTCCTTCAGGATGAATGCTGCTGATTTAGGCTGTCTTTGTCTGCTGAAAATACCCTTCTTGTTCCCCCATCACACAGACGACCACTGCAGACACAAGAGGGGTCATTAAGAACCTTGTCATGCACAGGGCACAAAAAGAGATACGTTTTTGGAGCAAACTGAGCCTCCTAAGTGCCAGCAGACAAAGGCAAGAAAGCCGAGTCAATAGCTACGGGTACAAGTAGGTAGAAATGTGCAAAAATAGCTCTGTCACCAGGGTGGTCTGATTTATTAGTCCAGGAGACAAGAGGGCCTAGAAAGTTGGCAAGAAATCAGTGCTGCAGCCAGGGTCATTTTTAGATATTTGGCTGCCCTTGACAAGACGTCGACTTATAATTGATTGATGAGCAAGTACACCATATGACCAACTAAAATGTCTGTGTTTATATCCATACTTGTAATGGTTAGGGCAGGATGTGGCTGGGCCTGACCGGAAGTTGTTTAAGCCTTAAATTGATATGGGCTGATCAGAAGTTGGTGTATTAGAAAACGGTGTCCAGAACAGTCTCAAAATTGAGCTTCGGGTCAATGTTTTGATAACATTGCATTAAAATAATTGGGCCAAAGAGAGGTCCTGTCTTCTTTAAACCAACGAAATAAAAGTGCTCCTGGCCTGTCAAAGTCATCAAAAGGAAAGACACAGACAGGATCAATAATTCATAACACGAGAAAACCAATAGTTTATTCTAAATCCACAATATTTTTAGTCACAGTCGCAGTGCTGATTAAATGACACTAGATGGCAGCACACTCTTGTGCATTAAAGTCAATGGCAGAGAGGACCGAGAACGACAGAGGACAGGAGCATCAGTTTGTGATTTGTGTCCAACAGCGCCTCCACATTTCATCACATGAACCTGTGAAGAAGTCCTACCATAGTAAACGAGCCCCATCTGTGTGGACATTTGGGAATACATATTCAAAAATACATTGATCATCCATTACTATATGACTACCTAATATTTGTAAGACCCTCTTTTGCTGCCAAAACAGCCCATCAAGGCATGCAGAGGCACCTCTAGACCAGAGGCCTCGTCTAGGTGTGCAGTGATATCTGGGTCGAAGACATGAGCAGCAGATCCTTTGAGTCCTGTAAGACTTGTTTGTACAGCACATCCCACAGATGCTCGATTGAATTGAGATCCAGGGAATTTGAAGGCTAAGTCAACACCTTGAACTCGTACCATTCCTGAACCCTTTTCACGTTGTAGCAAGGTGCATTATCCTGCTGAAAGAGGCCACTGCCTTTAGGGGATACTGTTTCCTTTTATAGGGTGTACATGGTCTGAACAATGCTTAGGTAGGTGGTACGTGTCAAAGTAACGTCCACATACATGGCAGGGTCTAGGTTTTCCACGTACATTAACAAGCCTTGGCTGCCCATTACGCTGTCGCCGGTTCACCGCTTTTCCTTCCACTTTTGATAGGTACTGACCACTGCAGACAGGAACAAGCAGATTTGGAGGTGATCTGACACAGTCGTCTAGCCATCACGATTTGGATCGTGCTGTCGCTCAAATCCTTACACGTGACATTTTTCTCTGCTTCTAACATGTTAAATTTGAGGACAAAATGTTGCTTGACAGGTGCCATGATAATGAGATAATGAACAGTGGTCATAATGTTAACATTTCAACAGTAATAAAAGTAATAACAGCAAAAGTAATAATGAAGTACCCATTTTAAGGCCCCCATGAGTTGATTAATGTGCTTTAGTGGTGAATATTCCCACACAAATTTAAACAATGAAATTACTACAAATCAACTAACACAATGAAGCTGCGTGCTGTGATTGGTTGGTTACCTGACCTTCATTGTGGATGATGATCAAGTCTGACGTGAGCCTCTGGAGGGATATTTTGTTTTTTGGCGAGTAGATGCTTCAACAAAATCAGGAAGTGCACCACAAAGCTTTATTCAATGACAATGAACTGCAGCATCCCTGATTCAGGTCCACCCACTGTGGGATATTTGTTGCTCGTCATTTCCAGTCCAACTCTCCGCCCCATTTCCTTTCATCTGCATTGATAACAATGGCCAAAAATGACATGTTATTTCCAAAAGGCGTGATTTACAAACCGCTACTTCAAAATTTTGGCATATGAAAATATGCTTTTGCACTTTTGTTTTCTCGGCATTGTTGTCAGTTGTTGTAGTGACCCAGTAAAGTTGAATAATGAGTGTACTACTGGCACTGTACTGTAGCCTACGCATTTATGAAGTGAGGGTTAGGTTAGCTCACTTGCAGGAAAGGTTCAGGACTCTGTCCTACTTTCTAAATATTCTTAACAATAGGACTAAGAAAAAACAAAGTTTGTTGAGTTTATTTATAGAGGTTTTTATTTGTTTTAGAGGTTTTATTATCTGAAACAGATGTATAGCATTTGACATGGGGAAAATCTTTACATTTTGAAGGTTCTGTTAAACTGAACTGGATATATTGGAGTAATATTGACGTTGTCAAAGTGTTATGTACAGTAAGTCTTCAGTCATCAGTTTTTGACAATCTTTGACATTGTTCAGTCCAGTCTTAGTTTGTAATGTTGTAATAGCCTGTTATGGTTTACTCCATATCCAGGTATGTTTTCCACTCCTGATGACCACAAACTGATGCTTTCCCACACAACTTTTTAATCCCAGAGTCAGTGACTCCGCAGACTCTTGCAGGCTGAAAGGACCAGAACTTTCTTTTTAATACTGATTTATGTCTGCCATTTTATTTAACCTTGTGACCTCCTGCACTCCCTCCAAAAAAAGTTTTGTTCTGATTCATTCAAAGGGAGCACATTTTCTCATTAAATCAAATATTTAACATTTACTAAATGACATATCAGAGCTGGAAGACTCTCTTCCCAAGACAGTGAGATGATCAAATCAACTGATGTTGACATCATTCTGGCACAGAAAAACTAAATCTGCGGCATCTACAGCACAAACAAGGCAGGTCTGAGTGCTTCACAGTGCATAAAGTGCTCCACAGAGTGACAGACTCATCCAAACATCCATAGCACTGCCATCTGCCTGAAATTAATGTAAGGTTAATGGTGAGTTCAGTGTTAATTTCCTGCCTGTATTCTGTCCCAAGTCATTTTCCCACCAATTCATTTGGGATGTTTCTTTGGTTCCCACCCCACGTCAGTGATGTCTTGTTCAACATACCTATTCTTTGATTCCTATGGTAGAAATGTAACATAATATGGACAAGTTTGTTTACATTACTTTATGATCACCTGAAAACAAGAATCTTTATGTTTCTGTTACCTTGGAATAAAACTTTTATATCTACAGATGCAGGTCCTCATCCACAGAGTCCACCATGTTGAACTGCTTTGTTTCCAGAGTAGCTCATAATGGATAAACTAAACACTAGTTCTAGATAGAGTGTTTTATGTTTTTGCATGTTTACTGCCACCATAGTTTCTTCTTCACTCTTTGAACAGCACAGTGAGGCAATTTTAAGTCATTTTGATGCTAAACAGCACCAACGGTTTCACTGATTTTGGTGAAACTGATCATATTTTATGGAGAAAATGTTTTCTGGTTTTCCTTCTGATGTCCTCCGGCTGCTCTGCGTCAACTCTCTGATTTAGAGTTTCCTGATAGAAACCTACTGCAAACTGTAGATGATGTTAGCTAGTTAGCTGTGCTACCCTAACTATGAACTCTGAGCACCAGAGGAGTGTTTACATTGGACCACTGGGAAGGGCAGCTTTTCAGGCTTGTGGCTGTGGAGGTTGCAAATAGGGACTGATACCTGAACTGGAGCAGGACAAGTGTGCGATGTAGCCGGACTCAGCAGAGGCAGAGCATGGTAGAAGCCAAACAGGACAGGAAGGCTAATGATGCATTAATGACGCAACTATAACGATCATGGCTGTACCAAATCCTGCATTTCCAACTTCAGGTTGTTTCACAGAGCACCAGATAAGTTGACTCTCCACAAGCTGTTCAGATCACTCTTGTCGTTCCACAAGGCTTCACAGGAAGCTGTTGTTTTCTGCCTGCAGGCTCCTGCTCTCACTTTGCAGCTAGTACAAATTTAACCTTTTTCCACATTGCTTTGACTCCTTCACAAAAGTTGACAGATCTCAGTCCCAACTTCAGATTTGATGATGATGTTGCAGTGGTGAAAACACATTTGCACACATCTACCTCAAACCAAACCTCATCGACTTATAGACCTTTTAAGAAAATAAAAAATCAAGTGTTTCATTGCCTTTTCACCAATGTTTGCTTTTCCATGTAATTATCAACTTAACCATGCAGCTAAAAAAGCACCCACAATTCTCAGAGGAGGTGTGGGTTACAAAGAAGTCATAACCTTGTTGTTTTAAACGCCTCTCTGTCCTTTTCAGTCTGAATTTTTATTTTACTTGCACTAATTAAACAGGACTTTTAGAATGTGTTAACTAGCTGCAAATCAAATATAAACTCACCTCCAGAAGAGAAAACAGATAAAAAAAAGAAGCTCTTTCTGATATTCAGAATAGATATTTTAGGTTCTGTTGCAGCTGGTTACACATGACATTGTTTCATTCATCCCATCTCACTGCCTTGTTTTATGCACTTGTTATTTTCACAATCGACCTGCTGTTAAACTTATTCTTAGATTTTTTTTTCTGAATAAATTTGTTTCGTCTTTCGTTTAGTCTGCTAAAAAAAAAAAAGAAGAAAAGAAAACTGCAGCCAGCAGTAAAAACATTTTTCAAGGGTGTTCTTCCATGCATTATTGATAAGTAAGCATGGGGGAAGCGAGAAATATACGGGGTGAGAAAGGGAGAATAAAGGGGGGAAGTTTTCCAGAGACAGAATTTTTGTTGATGCTTTTCACAGTCCTGCTGTGCCTGTGTTAGCACTACATCTGACGTGAAAGAAAGCTAGTAACAACCGTGTTTTGTTAAAATTCACACCATACAGACATGGAAAAATCTAACAAAATGAGGCGACTTGCTGGTTTACAGCATACAGAGTACAGCAGTCTGTGTCGATGATTAGGCCTTTGAACAATCACCTTCCACACAGACGGCTAGAAGAGACATCTGAGAAAACTCACCAACACACTAACAATAGTCATAGCCGCAGTTATTAACAGAAACAGACTGCTGTTAATTAACTGGTTCCAGTTTAGTGCGGATGTACTTCTTAGTTTCCTATAGAGCTCTCTGCATCCTGTCTCTTTTCATTGTTGAGTGTCAACTCTGCTTGGATAAACATTTGCTGCTTGGTGGCACATCTGATAAGGAGCCTGAATTGTGTGCCCCAGGCTGTCACTGTGTCGGCATATTACTCCAAATTCGCCGACAGACAGGATAATTAAACTTGTGGGGGGATTTTATGTGAGATCTTGGGATATAAAATGCCAAAGAAGGAAGGAAAGAAGGTCAGTTTTTTGCATTGTGCCTTTTATGTCTTACTCACCAATGTCAGAGCAGAAGGAAGGGGAGCTTTATTTGGCTCTCTGCTAGAACTCCAAGTTGTGCCCAGTGAACATGTGTTACAAGGTGAAACCGGTCGTTGAGACAGCTTGCCGTGCGCTTTTCTTCCTCCACATCCTCCGTCAAGCCCGTACTTCAAAACAGACGTGTTGTGTTGCAACACCTGGAATATTTGTGACGCAACAAAAGAGCATCTAATGCAATAAAAGAGCAGAATAAAACCACACGAGAGATTAAATGTAGTCAAATCATGCGATTATATTTAAGCCATAACTCTTTGGCAGACAGTCCACTCAGGCGTCTAATATTGGTCATTAATAGATTATGAAGCAGGTTGAATATTATAAATGGGTTTGTAAATGTGTTGCTAAAAAGGGTTAAAATGCAGGAAGCAGTTGGAATTTAGTCAGGTGTGATAGGTCTTTTTTGTGACCTTCTAGCAGCCAGTGTTTGCAGAGTAAGTCTTACCTTACTTTAGGTCTTTCATTGTGTATTTTTATTAATTATGTGATGCACCATTGTCTCCCTCCAGAGATATGAGTGTGGGGAAGGCCAAATAAGGGTTTAGCTGCACTCAGGGTCTTGGGAGATAGTAATAGTGGCAGATTGGCTGTGTGGGCGCGTGCATGACAAAGAAGGAAGTCATTCCTTAAGTCCCGCTGTGCCTCCCTTTGTGCCAAGGTTTCACACTGCCAAAGCCCGGGTTGTGATCATGAGCCTGCAGAAGAACCACCACCACCACCACCACCATCACTCCAGATCTGCTCTCTCCTCCACGTTTTACAGCTTCTTTCCTGCAGTAATTCAGAGTTCGAGGAGGTGACACTATTTCTGTTGCAGCTGTAGAGTGATTGCACTGCTCAGACCGCAATCGGCTTGTGGAGAGGGCGTGCATTCTGTCAAAGTGTGTGTGTGTGTGTGTATAAGATCAGGTAGGTATATTGGAGCCCAGGATTTATGTGCCGTAATTGCCTTGTTGTGACTGACTGCAGATGACATAACAGCAGACTGGTGCAGGCTGCTCCCAGTGGAGACGATAACACAGATGTATGACAGCAGCTCCTGACACCATAATGTGTGAGATGTGAGAGCCTCGGCTTCACAGGCGCACAGATCTGCTCGATCGATTTTAATTCCAATTCGCAACCGTCTCCCCGTCCAAACAGGGCGAAGAAGATATACAGCACGATGGTCCTTTTTTTTAAGAGTTATGGATTTTGATGTTTTCAATATTGGAAATCCTGTTTGCTCACAATCTTGTTAAGGCAGCTACCTGTATGAGCTAAAGATTAACTGTTTCACTGCAACCTGTTAATGGCACATCACAGGTCATGTGCCGGGAGCTGTGGAGGGAAACATAATAGCTGTCATGGGAGCGAGGCCGAGCAGAGGTCAGCGGTCCTTTCTGTGGATTTTGATGCTTCATCACTTTCAGTGACAGGAAACATGCGGTCTATTGTTTTCTTGCTCATATTTTTGTGCCATACTTGATTAATATGTACAGAAATAACTACACAAGGGATTATTTGTATTATAAACAAAGCACTGCAGATATTTCCATGAGCAAAACTGCTATGTTTTCAATATCATGTGCGGCTTGAAATCCGTCCGTTTCTTCTTCTCTTTTTGAGCAGAGTTGCTGGTTTGTTTGGAGCTAACACTGAAGGATTTCTGGCACAACAACAGCCTCAGTTTTTACATTCAAACACCTCGAGGGTTGAACATGCACACTGATTGGAAGGCGATGGTGTCTTCCCATCTGACGATGGTGCATGAAGGAGGGAGACTGAGCTGGAGGAGGAGGAGGAGGAGGAGGAATGTGAGGAAGAGTAAAGGCTGTGCAAGGGACAGGCATTTTCTCGTGTCTTCTCTCACTGTTCTCGTGGAAATCCGAGAGCTGAATAATTCATAGCCTGTGGGAGGTGAATAATGAATATCTTCAAGTGATTAAAGGACGCATACTGATTAGAATGAGAGTGAGAGAGGAGGGCTTCCCCCGCTGAATGATCTCTCACCTGCTCAAATAGAGGAGCTAAAATAGCACACCTACATATCATTGAGTACAAAGTGTTCAATCTGCGCTGTGAGCTGGAGTTTACTGCATGCAAACACACCATCACGTACATCCACGTGCTCTCTGCAGCTCTCCGAATGCCATGAAATTGTGTAAATGGAGTGAAAAGGAGAATCCATGTTTAACAGTGGTGAATAATACATCGCTGCAGAGCTGTGTCTGCATGCTGGGGTTTCCTACACAGGGAGGGAGGGAGGGGTAGGAGTAGAGTCGGTGTATCTGGGGGTTTATCTCCCCTTCCCTTCAGTGTGTGTAAGCATGTAAATGACTCTCTGTGAAGCTGCGCATGCATCTGAGCTGACACATCTGCGCCCATACATGTGTGGTTGTTTTTGTGCAAGATGGGTCATTTATTCCAGTGGTTTTAAAAACACCACACATCTACCCATGCAACACCCACCGTTACGTACAACTATTCTATATATACACCTCACATGTATGTGAAGATGCAACACGCCCCCGGGCAAGACAAAAGAGCGTACTGCAGTTTTACTTATTAAAGCGATGTAGGAGGGATGTGCATGTGTGGTGGAGGTTATAACCTGACAGTTTCATTGAAGCTGTGGCAGAACACCAGGGAGCCGCCCAGCATGTGAAGAGCAGATGCTGGTGTGTGATATGTGCTGCTAAGACTTTTATTTTCTTGTACAGCAGCATGTATCATGACAAAACAGAGTGTATGCAGCAGTGAGTGAATTGATCTGTGCTTATTTAAAGCAGCGCTCAGGGATTCTTTTTCTAATGACACCAAGCAGCTGGGAATCCGTTCAGCAGGCGCTGCAGGAATAATTCATACAGACAACACACACATAATGAGGACATATGTAGGTGTAAAAGTTTCCAGACCTGCAATAAAGGTGACATATTATATGAAGATAACTGCAGTTTATGTACACGGTCATATCCACCTCTTCTGATCCATCCACAGCAAAGAGAAGCTGTCTGGAAAGATTTAATATAAAAGAAAAGAAACAGGATAAGATTAAGTGAACCAGCAGGCCCAGAGGAGTGTGAAGCTTTAAAGGTCCAGTGTGGAAAGATTTAGGCGAATATTTTAGAATATGGAAGAAATCATATTCATAAATATGCATTAATTAATGTGCTTGTTCTCAAACTATGGTAAGATTCCTCTAGTGGTTTGTGAAGGAACTCTGAACTATTTTAAAAATGAAACAAATGAACCTAAAAAAAAAAAAGTACTACTAAAATA
Source organism: Miichthys miiuy (assembly GCA_036365135.1). Taxonomy (NCBI): domain Eukaryota; kingdom Metazoa; phylum Chordata; class Actinopteri; family Sciaenidae; genus Miichthys; species Miichthys miiuy. The sequence continues at coordinate 20,936,280 of CM071616.1, forward strand.
CTACAAACGTAAAGAGATGTGAAGTTTACATTTCTTGTAATATTTAGTTTCAATATCAGCCTGTTACATCGTCACGTTCATGCACATTGGGCGCACATAAATCCATGATTAGTTATGAATTCAAATATAACAGCAGGATAGTAAGGAGGTAAAATGTACATGTTGTCTACAGCATGCACTTTTCCTACTATGACATCGATGTTGCGTGCTGTAACTGCAGAGTTGTCAGAAAGTTCTCTGAAGGTTCGTCACTGCTAGCGGCCCCCTTTTTCATGTGACCCGTCGTTCAAAGTGCAGCTGTAAGGCCGTGGTTAAAACCTGCAGTATGTGACTTTGTTTTCCTGATTGGTTCAGTGTTGACAGAGCAGAGGTCCATGCTTCTGGTGTGGGTCAGCGTTCTCCGGGGTGGCCCAGCGTCCCGGGATCTTCAGCTGAAAAAATAAATCAGTGTTCCCTCTGTCCACGTCTTGAATCATCAAAGCTGGCTGACACAGCTCTCCTGTCACATTCCTGAACGTGACCTGAGGTAAAAAAGAAGGAAAAGAAAGTACAGCAGACAAGTTAATGATTTCACATTTCCAGAGCTATAAAATAAAACAAAGGATGAAGGACAAAGAACATTAGAGACAAAATTCTTGAGTAGTTTTATTTTATGTGTCATAGTTGTGCCATCACATATTTCTATACACGTGACATGAGCTGTTGTTAGACAATTGAGCACTGAGCTTCCTCTTCCTGCTTGTGAGGAGACTGAGTAAGAGGCAGGCAGGCAGAGACAGACACAGAGGATGTCTGGACCACTTTGCATTAAACCACCTACATACATTCCTTTGCTTGGAAAATGTGTGCCACAGACCGGAGGGCCCGGTATTCAGGCGCTCACGTGACGCCCAGGTGTTGACTCCGTTAACTCTTTCACATCTATCAGCATATTTATTATTTATTCTTTGTTTGGATCCTCGTTAGCTTCCACAAAAGTGCTCATTAGTCTTCCTTGGGTCCACACAAAAACAACAACAAACAACCACTTGGTAGACTTGCTACCAGATGACCAGTACTCACGTGACGTGTTATATACTGATTTTATCATTACAGATAACAGTTTGCATGAATAACTAGAAGACTACATTTTAATTTAACCTCTACAGTTCGTTCGTCCATCTCACACACACAGAAAGAACAATGAAGAACTAATCTGGCCGCTCTGTTCGGTGCAATTTGAAGTTTCTGGGAGTTTTTTTTTTTTTTTAGCAGCACTTGACCAGATAAATTTGGTTATCACTCATAACATATACAGAACATTTCCTTGTAATAATTGCTATCATTGTCATAAGTTGTCATCATGGAGACAATGTAATTGATCTGACCAGATCTGACGGAATAAATTACCCAATTTGACACCAAGTAATTTAGTTTATACAGATTTTATTAAATACACTATATTAAGTTTCGGAAATGTTCAGTACTGGTTCATTTTCACCCGTTTAGTAATATGTATGCAACTCTACATGTAGATTTATTTATGCTTATTTTCTTTAAAGAATAAATTCTTTATAAATAACCTTCGTGTTACAAAATGCTTAATTTTCCTGAGGAAATTTGTTATAAGTGGAATATATAACCACTTCACAAAAAGAGACTCATTAAATGGGAGCTGAAAACATATCTCATCATAACTCATACGGTAAATATTTTATATTTAATTTAAATTGAATGGTTAGATTGACCAAATACCTGCAACATAATAACATCACCATCAGCCTTGTTTTGGTACTTATTAGCTGATATCAGCAAGTTATACCCAAAACTGATAAATGAATGATAAACATGTTAAATATTAAATCTAGTTTAAACCTTAAATCTCATTTGCTTGGTCACTGTGTGTCCTCTCACAGCTGCTTTCATGGATGAATTCAGACTGAATTAGGCGTTGCTGCACTTGGGTGTGGGTGTGTTTATTTGTACGTTAGAACATAACCGCTGTGAAACAATCAGGAAATAGCTTTTTATTTCTCTGATTCACCGGCTTTGACTCTTTAACTCTCTTAAACAAACGGACACAAACCAAAGGAAGCTTCCTGTGCAGCATAAAATAAACTAATTGAACAGAGAGAGTATCAAAGTTTGGTCCATTAACTCAGCTGACTGAGGAGCAGTTTGACCGTGTGTGATGTTGCTTCAACTTTTCTGCTTCAAGTCTCTGAGTTAGTTTTAAGCATCCTTGCAGCCTAAACCGGCTACCTTCATTCAAATGAATGAGATGACTGGCATTTTCCCCGCAGCACCTGATTTGGCCATTAGTCTTGTTACAGATTTATGAACTTTGAATAGAGTCAGTCTTTATGCAAGGCTAAGCAAACACCTCCTGACTCTAACTCCTTACTTAGCACACAGATTTTCTCAGCAAGAAAATGAATAAATAAATACGACAAAAATGTCTAAAAATTCCTTTAAGATGGTTTGAGGCTTAATAAGATGCTTATATTTAGCATTTTTTGTGATGTAACTGAGCCATTTTTGCTTATTTTGTAAAAAAACAACAACACACTAAGCGATTCACTTTTAGAAAAACACATTTTCCTGCTGCCATACATGTCACTTTTCAGTAAAAATACCCCGGTGATGCAGTCATATTCTCTTATACACCCTCACAGAGGTTAGCTTCCTGTATCGCAGCCCACGCATTTATTGTTCTTAGCATCAATGCAACAAACAATTTCCCAGCTCTTTTGTTGTGCTTGCGACAAGAGACTTAATCAGCGTTTATGATCATATCAACACAGAGGGGTTGCTTTTTTAGAAGTCGGTGCCAACGAACTGCACGGACACCAGTCAGGTCTAGCATGCATTAGGCCAAAGGTTTTTGCAGAGTGGCAAAAGTCATGTAGCCTAACTCTCTGACTACCTGTCTGGCTTAACTCAGGAGCCTTATTCTTCCTCCCTTGTGTATCCTGGTGTTCTAAGAATGGTTGTGTGCCATGACGTTTTGTTTCCCATTGTCCCAGGGTGGACAAGGTGTGTCTACCTTTCCCCTTGGAGACTCTCGGAGGCTGTGTCACATAAACTGTAATTGTAATTCATATGGCACGTAGCCACGATTTCACTAGTTGTCTGAAAAATTCTGGGAAAGTAATGAATCAAGTTTCTCATTATGTTTATGTTTAGTGACGTGGATCGAACCACCCAAGGAATGTGTGACGATGCATTCCCCTGCCCAGGTTTAAAACTCCCTGACACATCTTTGACAGATATTAAAGGAGACGCTGAAGTGATGTTTCTAGAAAGCCAAGTCAGCGCTTCAAAGGAAGTCCATTAAAACTTTTTTGTGCAGAGTTTGCCAGAAGTCCTACAGGAAGACGTACATACAAACGAACAGGGGAAAAAAACAGGAAGATTGGAAGTAAACAAAGACGACCGTGACAAACATGACAACACACGTACTGCAGAAGATTTGTTAAAATAAAGACAAGGTTTTATTCGACAATTACCAAAACTAGTTTATGAACTATTGACTTTAACATTTTAATGCAGTGTGTTGTAGTCAATCTTGTCAAATATTTGTCATATTTCTCATAGGCGACCAACTCTTTTGTTCTCATTGTTTGCTTGGGTTCTGTTTTGTTTATTTTCTTTCACTTTCCCTCAGTTTTTAAGTCATTTATGACCTGAAACTCGATTTACTACAATTACTACAATACCGATTATATGTTTGAAAATTCAATAAACAAAGTTGTCATATTTATGATAATTCAGTAGATATTTAGTGGAAATATTCAACGTGTAGAGAAGATTTTTCAGCAGAAGTTACAGACATAATTTCAGAAACAGCATACAGGTCATAGATTATATCACCAGCATACATGATTAGTAAAAATAGTCCACCTACAAGACCTGCGTTTAAAAAAAGCATGAGGCTGACTTTCAGTCAAAACATTTGAACACAGATACCGTACAGGACATTATGTGTCCTTCCGCTCTAGCCTGATAAACTTTAATCAACACTGACTTTATCTGACAACACAACATGTTGGTCACCGGTTGTCTTAACCTTGAAGACATGGAAGGAAATGTACGCATGATATTAGCAACAAACTAGGTCACATGTGTAGAAGAGGGCTGAATTTTAGAGACTCTCACCTGCTCTTTGTGTAGTCCATGTGGACTCACATGTGTATGTATGATGTGGTCAGACCAGCATGGGATTTTTTGGGGTTAGAGGTTACGATCGAATATGCAGTGGCAGCAGTGGGAAGAGGACAGTAATCATGAGAACGTTGTGGCCTTGTGCACCGACCACCCACAATAAAGAAAGCAGGATGAAACATCTGGAGTCGCCTTTAACATCGGCTTGGTTTTAGGCTACAGATACGTGCATGGATACCATGTATGTTATTTTCTAATGCCATGAGTAGAGCACAGAAATTCCCTTTAGTTACCTGATGATTCTGACTGACGATTCCCCGACTTTTTAAACCATGTGTACAGTGTTTGGTGACAAAACTGAGGCCTGAATTAATTTTATATTTAAGCCGCCTGCTCAGGCATCACATGTGACACAGCTTCCCTTATGTTCATCTTTAAAAACTGTACTCACTGTGAGCTTTACACTCAGATAGAATTCAGTTACAGTTATCTCTTGTCATTTTCCATATAGAGCAGGTCTAGACAGTACTCTTTATAATATTATTTACAGAGACGCACCATGAGCAAACACTTGACGACAGTGGCAAGGAAAAACTTCGAGCAGAACTTAGCTGGATGGCCATCTGCACACTGCACAGCAGCACTTTGTATAAAAACTTTAATGGATATCACTAAAAGCAGTAATAATGATAATAATAGTATATAAAACCACAGCAGCTGGCTCGATGATCACTAGAAAGCAGTAATAATGATAATTATAACATATTAATGGGACATGAGTACAGATGAGAGTAGAGAAGGACTCAGTGCCTCAGCAGCTTGGCCTCAGCACTGGGATGGTTCAGGACTCACGTGGTATTGTTGGTATATTTTCACATACAAGGTAATTCTTGGTGTAGCCACCATCTTATCTGTGTACTTTTATATGTTGTATGTACCAAATGTGTGTCCAGAAATTGAGAAGAGGGTGTTTGGATACTGGATAAGTTGTAAAACTCCTTTTTAAATCCATTTTTAAAGACCTTGAGACAAATCGTTGGGGTGTCATTGCTTAAACTGATATTGTTTGTACTGCACCTTTTTTATTTTTGGGATTTTATGTGTTGTAATACTGTCCGTTTTGTGTTGTATCTGATTTAATTCACATGTTCTTAGTTGGTGCTGCCTCCTTTGTCCAGGAAAAAGAGATTTTTAATCTCAGTGGGACCTTTTCCCAGTTAAATAAAGGTTAAAGAGCAGTCGTGTGAAATATCTCATCAGATTTGACCTTTAATAAACTGCTCATACTCATAACATTTTTAATTATACTATGCTGCCTCTCAGGTGTCAGTTTCGCATACATGCAGTGACCTAATTAAACAATATGAAATGGCCAGATGATGTATTGTTTTCCTTATCTCCAGTTCTCTAACTCATCCACTTCCCCCCCGACTGAAAACAAACACAATTCTAGGTATCTATCTCACATCCTCCCCCTGGTCTGGGTCTATATGAAGTCACTGTCCCTCACCCAGCGCCCCTCAGACTCGTCACTCATGTCATCCTGTGTCAGCTCAGGTCTCGCCCCTGGTCCCTCCCCACACAATGTGCCTGGGACCTGTGGGTGTGGGTCAACAGTTCAGGTCTGCTCCATACGTCTGCAACAAAACAAACACGATGAGAATATAATAATGTTTGGGTGAGAGTGAAAATGGAAAAACTCATTTGGTGTCACATCCCAGAGCCGGAGGAGTATGTAATGTTTCTGTATGATGGTGGTGTAAGGGCAGGTCATGCTCAGCCCATGCTTCTGGAAAGTAAAGACTGTTAGATTAATGTGACTAATGGAGTGTTAAACACACCAGTGTCATATCTTACAAACATTATATTAAGGTTTCTGAGTAATAACTAATGGCTAAGTTAGTCATTAGTATAATTATTGATGATTCAGAAACTTCTCCAGGTGGTGAAAAGTCTTTTCGTGAGCGCAGGACATCTGAACCAAAATGTCTTCCTTATTTACAGCTGTAGCTTTGACATTTACAGTCTACAGTTTGTCATTCACAGGCCTTCAGTTATAAATGTTACCACTTGCACTACAATAATAAGTTGTATCTTCAAGAAAGTGAAAACCAGATTCTATAGCAGAGTGAACAAAATGAGACTTTCATAACTTACTGAGGCAGGTAAACAAACTAAATCCAACAACCCAAGATAAACCCAAACAACAGAAATCCAACAACAATATACAGGATACACTAAGAGCAGGAACATGGAGGGGGGGGGGCACAAAGATTGAACAAACAGGACTGACACAGATGACGACGAACACATGGACTAAATAAACATGTGAAGACAAGACAACAAGACAAAGGTGAAACTAATCAGGCTGGAACAAACAATCAAAATGGGCAGGAAACCCAACAACGGCAGGAAGTAAAGATAGATACACAAGGAGAAAATAAAACAGGACAACAAAGCCAGACAATATCTGAGGCTTAAATTTTAAAGGACTCTGGTCTTTGTACATAAGTAACTAAAATGCTAAGAAAGTTAACCTGGAGGAGGATATACACCAGCCAAAGTGATTTCCATTCTTAATTTCCAACCTGGCAACCCAAAAGTTGATCTTAACAAGCATATGGACATATTACAGCCGTGCTAGCAGCTCTGTGAGGTTATATTTACCCACTATGATGGTTTCATCTAAATGCTAACATTTAAAGGTGTGATGTTGTTACTGGGGAAAAATACAGTTTAACTGTTTTGATGGTGATATATGAAAAACAGGAAATTTCCATGGCGACAAATTATCCCTGAGGGCGTCGTTAAGGTGTGTGCTAAATTTAATGGCAATCCAATCTACGAGTTGTTGAGCTATTACGTAAGTGGTGAACCTACCAACAGGCTAACATTACCATCCATAGAGCCAAACATCCACTTGAGGCTGGCTCCAGAAGTGAGTCAGTCTCCGTAAGTCCCCATGTTAAAATGTCCAACTTCACAGCAGAAATAAACATGTTTACAGCCTGGTACAAAAAACAGTTTTGGTCTCTATAGCTAGTTTCCCCGTTCATGACAACTGTACTGAGGGTGAATTTTTATATAACTCACCTGTTCAAATTATATTAAGGATAAAGTTATGCAGAATTTACAGCGTGGTCGCTTTGACCAACAAGTTGGTGCCATTACGGATGCCTTGTTTGAGGACCAAGGCGTCGTTCAGCTGAGTACGTGGGTGAGCACACCGTCATTGTTAATCACAGTCCCTGCTAACATAACTTTGTCTCTGAGGAGAGGGGTACTTCTCGGTGAAGTCAAACAAATCTGAAAGAAATTTCATGTGATTGAATTTTGTTGCTCATTAGAAACTTGAGCGGGGAACGAGACGCTTCAGGGCGGCTCGGCTGCCTCCTGCTGTGGGAATGGATGTAGATAGACAAAGTGCGTAAACACACACGTTCCCTGTCTCACAGGCAATTAAGCTCATCTAATTAAAAATTCCATCTATTATGAAAATGAAATTTAATGAGCTGCTCGAGACGCCTCAGGTCGGTCTGACCTGTTTTACATCATAAGTTATTTCTGCAGAGATAGTTGTGTTGGAAACACAGAGCGACTATTCGCTCGCTATAAGTTCGATGATATCATCGTCCGAGTCAAAGTTCATGACCGGGGCGGGTGAGGCACGAATCATGTCCCTCACAGTGGCGCCCCTGTTTTCATAAATAAACAACATCTCATTTTTTCAGCTAGTGTCAACATCTCATCCCATTCAGGAGAATAATTCATGGCAGGATGTGTGAATGATAAATATTAATAATCCAGAGGCCCGATGTTTTGAGAGCCACTCATCTGGGAGAGAATTCAGGACCCGAAAAACCCAAACACGCTTCAACAAATGCCAACATGTCTGTGGGAAAATATTAGATGTGACAGATTCAGGAGAAATTATAACTTGTGTATAACTATAGATGATTAAATATGTAGGGAGCTGTATGTATAACATGCATGTATATAAAAAGCAAAGCGGCTTTCCGGTCTTTGTCTTTCTAAAGATTGCATCAAATCTAAAGTTTTTGTTATTTTATATAATAGTAGATGCTTCAAATAACCCTTACGCATGCTACAGAACTCAGTATTGTCTATTTTTTTAGCTTTTGATCACCTAAGTGTCACAATAAAGTACTCCACTTAATTAATTGCTTGATTATTTTATTCATTTTTTTTCAGTAAGTCGTTTTCTTCCCTCCAATGAGCTTCAACTCGCAGCTAGGCTTCTTAACAGACATCACATCACTCTTTGGGTTTTAGGATTGATTTTAAAATTTTACTGATCACGTTTAAAGCCTATCGGCCTTAACTATATTGCCAGTTTGGTAACCCCATACAAGCCAGTTCACAGCCATAGATCTCGTGTAGGTCACCTCTAAGGTCAAGGCTCAAAACTTGAGGTGACCGCACCTTCTCCATCAGGCCCCGCGACTTTGGAACGACCTGTCTGAGTAGATAAGACTCACTGAACTCTTTTAAATCACTTCTTAAAACTCGTTTTTACAGACATCTTTTTACCCTTTTACCCTTAACCCAGACCTGCCAATTTAATGCCAGGTATTCCCCTTTTATTCCCCCATCTTATATTTATACCTCTTATTACTCAGCTTTTAGAAATCAAATATTTTCTGCCTTTGTCTTGTTTTACTTATTCTCACTCAAATGTTTAATGTTTACATATTGTATATAAACACATACATATATGGTCCCTCACCTGGCTAAAAGGTGAATGTTATTTATGAATTTCACATGTTGGTTTGTCCCTGTTTGTCCTGCTGTATGCACGTTCCTCTGTGCATTCACCCATGATTGTGCTGTATGTACAGTATACTTTGGAAAGTGCAAAGGACCGCCTGTTCTAGGTGGATGGAGCAGGGTGTCCCTTTATACTGTAAATGTTCATCATCTGAATAAGTCATGGAAGAATATATATATATATATATGTATATATATATATATATATATATATATATATATATATATATATATATATATATATGTGTGTGTGTGTGTGTGTAAAAAAAAAAAAAAATGTGAGGATTAAAGATAGAAACTGCAAAGTGATCCTGGTGCATCGCGATGCAGCTCATGTCAAGTGAAGCAGACAATCTTCCCTCAGTGCAGATGTACAGTATATCAGACAGACTGTTTTGCACCAGTAAAAATCTGCTCCAGGCTGTTATATCATACTAGGTTAGTCCCAACAACCACACAGCTACATGATGCTGACAAAAGTTGTCATCTGCTCAGCATCATTCAGGGGGGGAAATGAGGACGCACAACTTGCAGCTGATCACACAAGCAAACAAATAAATGCGGTTTGGGGTATGCGGAGAGGGTGGGGGCAGATTAAAGCGGAGAGAGATGAGCTTCACTCTGCGGGGTGCCTGCAGACTTCTTTGAAAAGTACTTATTCCAAATCAGCACAATGTCAGCAGAAGCAATGGAAAGAGAAGCCCCGCTTGTCCCCTTCAGGCCAGCAGGAAAAAGGCTGAATGAACTCAAAGCAGACATCCGAGAAGCTCGCTGTACCCCCAGACTGCAAAGCCGAGGATTCAACTGCCAAGAGCCGGGCCGGACAGACAGGTGAAGTGTGAGTGCATAACAGCGTCACGTGTGCTTCGTTTACTGCACATCCTCTGCAATCTGCCACAACGTTCGAGTTATTTTTACAGCTGTGTTTGTACACACAGTAATAAGGCTCTTGTACATGCATGCAGTGCACTTGTGTGTGTGTGTGTGTGTGTGTGTGTGTGTGTGTGTGTGTGTGTGTGTGTGAATCGCAGACTTGGCCACAGTAATGCTACCCCCCTCCCCTCCAAATCCTGCCTTCTCTTTGAAACCGGAGTGCTTGTCTAATTCAGCGTAAAATTGAGGAACCTGAATATGATCTGCACCTCTGAGTCGCAGCTCACAGACGCCCCTGGGCCTCATTCAGCTGTGAAACGAACGGCTGATGAGAAAACTCTTGTTTTAGTGGATCACCACTGCACTAATGACAACCCGCTGAAAGTCCACTAACAGGAAGAAAAGAGAGGGAAGTCTTTGATATTTCCTCTTTCCTTCCTCTGTTGTAAAGGCGTCAGAGGTGAGGGGCTTTGCTCAGCCTGCCCAGTGTATGTTTTTGGCACCCACTGAGCCACTAATTCAACCATGGCTCCCTTAGGAAAGGTGGTGCGGTGGTGTAACAATATATGGAAGATATTTCTCCAGCTTTTGGAAAGGTTGGAGCACTTGACACGGAAAAGAGAGGTGACACTCTGTCCTACTGACCTGCAGCAGGCTTTTCATTACAGCCACTGTACAATGCCTCGAAATATCTGAGGTGACTGTGGAAGAGCAGAAAAAGAAAGACATAAAAGGAGTGAGCTTTCATTTAAGCTAGTGACAATAACCCCAAAATAATAACTCTATATCTACTCTACATTTTGGCAGGATACCAAAAACTTGAACCCTAAAGATCCAGATATTCCCTTAAATTTGACCTACATGAAGCAAAACCTTGCTTTGGACGTTCTTTAAGTTTTGTTTTCATTTATTAGTCTCACATGGAAAAAAAGCATCAAAAGGCATCGTTTGCTGACGTAAAGTAGTGTAGTTTCATGGGATCAACCACCGTTGCTGATGAAAATCTGCCAGACATAACTCAGGCAGAAATTTGTGGACAAAGTAGTGTCTTAATTTCACGTTTCATTTGTTCACCTTCGCGGCTTCATTCTCCGTTGCGTTGGAATGGAACTGAGATCGTAAAGATGGATGTGATGTCCAATGATAGATGACAAAAATTGTGGCTGGATCTGAACACTGTTTTGGGGAACATTTAGGGAAATACAACTAAACAAAATAAATAACTGAAATAAATAAAAGGTTTAGTCATTTTTAGATGTTTTACCGCAGAAATCTTACATATTGTACCTTTTAATTCTTTATTCTGTGTTTGGATCCCTGTTAGCCTCCACAAATGTGTTCACTAGTCTTCCACACAAAAACTATAATAAGACAACAATTTAAAACCATACAATACCTGCAATAAAGTATATACAGTATATACACTGTAAAAAAAAAAAAAAATCTCTTCATGGTTTGGCAGTTTTTCATTTTAAAAAACGGAATAAAATGCCAGCCTTAAACGTGAAATCAACAGTACTAACATCCTTTTACCGTAATATTAGAAAATGTTATACCGTATTTATTCTGGCAAACACGGCTGCCAGACATAGAATACAAAGCTACAAGTCTTTTCTTGTGAAATAATGTTTCAACAGAAAGGTTGTTTTATAAATAACATCTCTGAAAAGGAAGTTATTTGAGAAGCTTCTCACTTGGATGAACTGACCTCTCACCATTTTCACAGAAAAGTACAAAACGTGTAGGAGTTCCCTGCAACAGGCCTACAAACATTGTGAGTGTATTCCTATAACTGATTGTAAATATCACTAATTTAGACGCACAGACAGTCTACTCGGGGTTAGTTTCAGATTTGAGTGACTTTTTCCAAGAAAGACAATTTGAAGAAATGTCTCAAATTTCCAGGAATAATCAGGATTATGTTGGTGCTTAAATTTCAGACATTTTCACGTCTTCATGATCTTTTATTATACTTTGCATTACACTCATTTTAGACACTACTGTTTAGGTATTTTAAATTATGAATGGTTGAGTATTTTACTGTTTATACAGAACACCTAGACCTGGCCTTAGGCGCCAGCCTTATTTAGCTGAAGCTGGCACGGCTCCTCCTAAAAGTTCTCTGTCATGTTATCTTAACAGTTAATGCTGATCTATCCTGTGACTGATCCATTGTTTTACACCGCGACACAGGCTCCAGTCTTTCATACACCTCCCTATTGAATTACTAATAATTAAAATATGTACCCACTAAAAATAGCATATAAAGCTCCACTGTTCATTATTATGTATAAATGGGAAAAAAAAGTCACATATCACATGTTAAAACTTTTCCACATATGATCGCAGTTTTCTACATTTACATTTTTATATATGGAAACAAAACTCGCTTCTTCACGTGTGAACTCCATATTTTCAAATGCGACTGACTATTTTTTATATTTGAACAAACATTTTCACATGAATATTACATGAGGGTACTCATGCACTTAACATGTTAACTGGTGACTCTAAATTGGTCATAGGTATGAATGTGACTGTGAATGGTTGTTTGTCTCTATGTGCCCTGTGATTAACTGGTGTCTTGTCCAGTGTGTACCCCGCAGCTGGGATAGGCTCAAGCCCCCCGATGAGGGGGATGAGGATAAGCAGTTACAGGAAATGGATGGAAATTTTCATTTTCAGTGGATTTACTGATTTTTTTTTTTGCTAATTATCTTGGTTTCATTTTTAATTTTGGTTTCTCTGCTCACAGCAAGATTCCCACCAACAGGAGGAAGATGTTTTCAGCAAAGAAAACTAGTTTAGCCCGACTTTCTTGTCAGGTTGCATAAGACCAAAAACACTAAACCAAAAAAAAAAAAAACACACATGATGTGATAATAGGCTATTGTTGGCTAATATTTTAACCCAAGTATATGTTGATACTATGGGCTGGTTGTCCGTTGGCTTGTTGTAGAGTTGTTTAAATGAAGTTTACCATCATTTAATAGTCAGATAATGGATTTAACCCACATTACTGTGTTAATCTAAATTAAATCTGTGTATCACATCAGATTTATTAATGCACTCAAGTCAAATGTTTCATTTATTTATGTCAATTACACATCTAGATTGATTTTAAAGTTTAATAGTAATATTCAGTCATACAGGTACAATCACAGTGAAATGTGTCCTGATATGCAGGTGTGTTTGCATTATCAGATCAGGTCTACATCGTAAAGAAAGGTAGCAGAGAAGACAAGCAGCTTACTGCTTATTCATCCATGTATTAAACTTGGAGTCAGCTCCGTGTAAGTTAGGTCATATGAGGGGTGTTGATTAATTAGTTACTTATTCATTCCTCTCCTTGAAAAGAGTGTTTCAGTTCTTGTGTGTTGTCATCTAGGGAGTGAATACACAGTCACAGACAACAACAGTGGCTTTCCTGATCCACCATTTGTCTTTACTGTTTCTAAACTTTCAGAAAACAATGCGTTTAAATACTAGAAGTCATTGTTTAACACCCCAGAGTATGTATATAATATATCAGTTTGTGCTAAACAGAGTCTGCCCAGCTACCGTCAAGGACGTTTCCGTCTCCTGCCTGTTGTCCTCTCATCCTGCAGTTGTCTGTCTGCACGTCTCTCCTTCCTTCAAAATTATAAATATTACTTCTTGCAAAGACCAAACTATTTTTTGTCACTTCTGCATCAAAGATTTGTTTGATGTTGGACCAAAGCAATTTCTCTTTTTAGCCTTTTTTTCCCCCCCTCCTCAGCGTGGTATTTGCATTCACAAAAGCAGCAGAGCCGTGTGACGGAGGAGGGAAGTAGGTGTAAGGCTGTGTGCCAGAGGTGGATGGAGGGTGGTGGAGATTTTTTTTATTTTTTTATTCTTAATTCCGATGTACCAGAAGGCACACTGTCATTGTGACTGGTCAGAGTGACTCACCAGATTGAATTAGACAGGGTGTGCTGCCAGCCAGAACAAATAGTGGCACCAGTAGAAGGGTGTTTACAGCCACAGGTACATAATAGATCGAGTGTTTTTTCAGTATCACATCCTCCTGCTGTGGATTTGGGAATTTGATTTATGACTATTGTTAAGCGTAGCGTTTGGACAGGATATGTGAGCATGCACTGTGTGTTGCAGATTTCTTTGACCTTTGACGCATTAAAGTGGTAATTGAATGGTAATATAGCGCTGCTGATCGGCACATGATCACAGGTCCTACAGGAAAAAACTGCCCTTAAATCGGGTTCAGACGGGAACGTAAGGTCAACGTAAAGGGTCACATCAATAATCTCTTTTTTCAAGACCCCTCACCCCCTGCACTGGCCTGTACCCCTTGAACAATGTAGCCAAATAACATTGTTGTCAAAAATAGAACGGCTCTTTGTGAGTGCTAGTACTTAAGGTACCTTTGTTTCTGTTAGAAAGGGACCCCCTTTCACCCTGGCCTGAGCCTTCTTCCTGTTGATTGACGCCACCTCGGTCCAAGTCTGCTCTCAGGTCACGAAAGAGTGTCACTTTCACAACATATCAGCTTCCTCGCAGTCAACTTTGCACACGTATAAGGATTTCTCCCCATACAATCACCTCAGATATTCAACAGTTTATCTTACTGTGTTTGGGCTCGCTTCAATCTTATCATAACTTCGCCAAAGCTTCTTTTTAACGCAGCACACCCTCAGTTATGCACACAAAAGTATTGCATCTTAGTACAATCTTATCAAAATGCATCGAGTAAAAGCTTTTCTGGAGGTCACACTGCCACAACGCTATCATAACTTTTATTTGAGTGTCTTTGCTTTCCAGACTAGACTCCGAGTTCAAGTCAAATTAAAGGAGAGGATCACTAACTCTAAAACTAACCTCACATGTCAAGAAATCACATAGAGCTCACTTGATTTCAGTGTAAGAAATGGGGGACGAAGTCCACAGCCACACTTCTTCTGTGTAAAAACTCAAATTCAGCTGTCTGAGTCCGGCCTGTTCTTCTCACAGCAGGCGCCTGCAAAAAAAAAAATCCTCTGCAGTCATGTAATTGTGGCCAGCTCGTATAACCGGTGCGTGCCTCTTGAAATAGACTAATCAGATAACTAACATATTTATATAGATCAGAATAACAAATACAGCAAGTAGAAAACAATGCACATGCTGTACAGCGGCCACGTTATGTGAAAAGAAACATGTCATCTCATGTTCGGCTTTTCCTGCTTTCTTTGTATACAGCGGACCTCACGTGAACTTGTTGCAAACTACAGTGTTTCGAGAACAAAAGGCAACTACGAGAGACAAGTGTGTGACTAGATGAGGTGATATACATATCAAGTATCTCTCTTTTTGTATCCAGACAGGGTTTCATGGCCACAACAGACAGATTGTAACACAAAAACGAAATATTATATATGATATATTACTACAAATGTGTCTGTGTGGGTCCAAAGAGATGCAGGTCAAATTGGTGACTCTCTGTGTCTCTATGTGCTTTGTGATGAACTGCTCTTTAAGCTCGGTCCTGTGATTAACTGGTCACTTGTCCAGGGTAAATGATAAATGGACTGTACTTGCGTATATATGTATATAGTGCTACGCTACACTATATATCACATTCGCCCATTCATACACTGATGGCATTGGCTGCCAACTGCTCCTCAGTTCTTGGGAGATAACCATTCATTATGCACGATGGATGGATGGATGAATATCACTTTGTAAGTTGGCTTATGAAGCCAAGCTCGAGTCACGTTATGAAGGAATCTCTTCAGGTCCAGTGAGGACAGGCGGGATGATTACAGCGACCTCTTTCAGTCTAAACGTGGTCATGTGGATATTGTTTTACAGTCCAAGCGACTTAAAATCTGAACCTATCATTTAAGGTTTCTGCTGAGCTTCAGACTTTTTAATTGAGTCATTTTGTTCTATTAGTGTTGCGGAGCTTTCTTCCATATCTGTGCATCCACCCCTCGTATCCCTCCGTGAACTGCCGTCTACAGCGGGCCAGACTAATTCAGATCACTTTCACAAAGCTGCTGCTCCTAAAAGGGATTACAGTGGTTAACCTATCGCTTTAGCTGACTCTCACAGACTGGCCTCCGAGCCAGGTCTGTCTGCTTTACTGACTCCACTTTCATTGGTTTGACACCGGGAGCAGTGAGCCGCCTCGGGCTGCAGCTGATCCTGTTGCTTCTTCAGCAGATGCCGTGGCGTTCCTTGAACACCTCAGAGTATCAGGATCCAAACAGGGCTCGCAGATAAAGTCATCAGAAGTCGCGATTGGATTGCTTTGTTCTTTTTGACCTCTGACCTCGCGTGCAATTGAAACTCAAGTGTTGTTTTAAAGGAAGAATGAAGCTTTTGAAAAGAACCCAGTGATTTACTCATTGTCCTTCTCTGTGTGATCAAAAGGCTTTGAGTCGCTTCACATTCTTTCTCATGATTTATCACGGCGCTGGATGTAAACTGATGTCAGCCGCGGTGTATAAATGACAGGATATTATCCCCACTGATGGAAAATGTATGCTAATGGCTAAGTAACAGTGTCTGCGCTATGATAAGTAGGCTCCTAAAAAGATATTAGCTGTTAATGATCCCCTGCTGTATTTGTGTCATGTTCTTTGAATGAGAGCCTTTGTGGGTGAAACTTTGAAGGACAAAGCAACGTTCAGCTCGTAGCAGTATCTCTCCTGAGTTTAATTTAAGAGGAAATGAATGTTCGGCTCTTTTCGATTGCTTCGTCGAGATTCTTATCCCTGAAAAAACACGAGCAGTGGGGGCCGTTGTCGCTGACGAGCTGCTGCTGCTGCTGCTGCTGCATTACCTGGCAAGCAAGGGGTTATATTCCTCACCGCTAGCTAACCTTACATCATGACCCCGCACAGATGGCAGACGCCTCTGTGAGTTTTATCACTGAGAGAGCAATAACCATGTTAGCAGGTGTATCAATTGGATTAGAGTGAAGTTGAATGGGCCACAAATATTTCTCGGTGGCAGCTCGCCGCACATATTGCAGCACCAATCGACAAACTGTGTGGGATTTATGTCCTGGAATTGGGCACATCGCGTAGAGAGGCCGCAAAGGTGACACTGTTTGTTTTTCTCGAGACCTCGCGGACAAAGACCGGCCCAGTGACCTTTTAACTGCAGCTGGCTATCTGATGGGCTGCCGTGTGTGTGTCTTAGTGAGGGGTCACATTCAATATGAGGATGCCTCTGGTTTCTCCCAGAAAGAATGGCGCCCTTTGTCCCAGAGACCCCTGGGATGTGGGTCATGTGAAGGGAGATTTCGGAGTTGTATCTGTGCTGTCCTGTTGACTAGAAGAACCGAGGTACTACTGCCAGATATTAAGCATCCTCCCCTTGATCTTCAGCCCTTTCTGATGCTTAACTGAAGAAGCAGCGGAGAGCTGAGCGAGGGGAATGAACGGGAGGCTTTCATTGAACCTTTTATCTATACTCTCCGTCCAATCTCCATGCGTGTCTTTGTGAGAGGCTGCTGTCTTCTTAAGACGGTCCATCACAATAAGCCTTTTGATTCCTTAACGAAGGACGGTAGGGGAAGCAAAGGAAGAAGGGGAGAGGGACATGAAGTAACTTGAAAGGAGGAGGGGGAGGGTGAATCTGTCTCAGAGGCCGGTAAGAAAAAGAAAGGTGTGTGTTGTCTCATAGATTTGTGTGATGATAGTGTTTGTGCTACGCCTGCTTTGATAAGTGAGCTGTGTATGATACAACAATCCCCTATTCAGCTATGTGTGTGTGTTGTGAACAATAGCCAAAAAACAGCCTTTATACCATCAAGGACAAGTCAATTAGAAAAGGATTAAGGGATTGCGATGCGTGAGCGCTCTCAGACAGATAGACCGAAGGAGAATCGGACAGGAAAGTGAGAAGCTCGCCTGAGCCAACGGAGTGTATTCTTATATCAGTTTTCACTGTGCGGAGGTATGAGGCTGCATAGTGTTATGATGAAGGGTTCAAACTGCTTGAATGGTGCGAGTGTAATCAGAAGAGAGACTGTTATTAAAAAGGCATGTAAGTAGTTTTATTCTTTAGTTCAGTTGGAACACATTCTCCATATTATTTATGACATTTTCAAGCATTACAACCTGACAATCTCATACACTTGAACATCATAAGTAAACTCGATTGGTCACGAACAACTTGATGCTTCATATATGGGTTTGCATTCAATACTATATAAACTTTGCAATACATAAATAACAATAACTGTGCGTCTCATATCCATATACACATTCAGTACATAAATACATGTGTACAAGGACACAGCATAGAAATATAACTCGATGTCGTGATGAAGACAATGGGAAATATACAGATTCCTTGCACAATCATCACAGTAAATCTTGCTGGAAAATTGCACAGATCTCTCACTAGAATACATAAAGGGTCCTTCTGGGTAAATGAGGGAGAACCCAAGTGGGGTGTAATTCACAGTCGATAACATTCAGTGCATCCAAGACCCTGTAATACAAGCCATGAACACAGTCACATGAACTCAAGATAAGCTCACTGAACTTCACGGGTCAAAAATGAGAAACTGAGTGCTTGAGGTGTGTGTGTGTGTGTGTTTATGAATTTGGCAAGCATGGTTTTGTGTGTGCAGCTACACTGCTGCAGCAGCCATGTACTGTACATGTAGCCAAACATCTTGCACATCAAGACATGCTAAGTCATGCAAGTATTTTTGAGATGCATGAAAATAATGGTTTGAGAAGAAGAAGAAGAAGAAGTGACGTTTCATGTGCTAAGTTGTTGTTGTCTCTCGCGTTGAAACCACCATCAGCATTAGCATCTTCACCTTTGTCTCAGGTGTCGTTGGCCTCCTGACTCTGGGAGGAGACAGACTGCAGCTCTGCCTTCAAAACAGCAGCGCAGTTGTTCCCGCAGAGTAAGGCAAGACTTCGCACCTTTCACCCTCCCCTCCTTTCCCGAACCAACTGCTGACTGAGTTGCTGAGCTGGGGTTCACCTGATGGCCGCGCTGTGTGTTCCTGGACCTCGAAAAAGCCAAACTGCTGACTCCTTTGACCGCTGGCTTTGAAATGGAGCTTGTGTTTTGTGACTCAGTTCTGCTATTAATAGCTCCATGCTGTTCACATGCCCCCGCTGAGAACAACACATCACGTGCCAGGTCATGGGGCTGGAATCGGCACTAAGAGCACAAACCATCGGCTGCTCACGCTGACATTAGTGGAGACTAAATTTACCTGGAGCTTTAGTGGAGCTAAAGTGGACAAGGATGTGGTGTGTGTGTGTGTGCTGGTTTCTGTAGGATGATGCTGTGAGAAATTAGGGCATGACTAAGGGTTCTGGTGTTGAATTCAGTTGTCACTTTGAGTGCTTGGTAACCTGCTTATGGCACATTCATAATGCTGAAATAAGACCAACTACTTCACTATGCATGCATGAATGCTGCTCGAACCCTCACAGCACCTTTCGTAAGGCGTCCCTCGAACGCCTTTGTCATCTGTGTTGTAAGAGAGGAACACCGGGTGAGTCATGCTTGCACTACGACGTGGTCGATCATCTTAGCAACCATGCGATGAAGATGTTACAAACCAGGGTTCAGCTGAGGAGTGATACAGAACCTATTGTGTTCATGGATGTCGCAGTGCAGCATGGGATGCTTTGCTCTAAATAGGTTGGGACAGTCCCAAGGCAGTGGCGATGGCAGCCACAAGGAGGGCTGAGCTGGCTAGGATCACAGCGCCTCCTGACCGGTACACCTGTCGACCGTTCAGGGGCTGGACCGGCCTGAAGGTCCCCACCATTGACTTTCCATCCTGAAACTTGAGCTCAGAGAACATCCGCAGCTGGAGGAGGAGAGGATAAACACACAAATGTTAGTGTTCAGTCTCTGGAAAGATCTCATCAAGGTGTGTCCTAAAGGTACATGCTACCTGATACGTTTTAGTCTATTTTATTTGTCTGACAGTTAGAGTTACTGATTATTTTATAGATCAAGAAAAAAAAAACACATGAGAGCTTTTAAATATGATACATTGTTAAAGATTAAGTCAGTGGTTCCCCTATTTCAGGTGTTTCTGAGATGTCAGAAGTTCTTCCACAGACGCTTCATTTAAATTTCACAAAACATGTTGTAGAAAACTAGCAAAAGTTATAGAAGAGTACAAAAAAATGATAAAAACATGTAACAGCAATCTGTTTTCTTTGTTTCAAGTCATTTTATGAGATTGTTGTACTTTAATTAGAGAATCTAAATATTTTTCCCACCCAAGACTGTAGTTTTGTGACCTTGTAACTAAACTATTTTAAAGCCATTTACCATTTTTATAGACAAAAACTAGATTAATTTAAAGGTTTTGGCCTTTTATCCTCACCTGGTCCATGTTCAGAGGAATGGGTTTCTCAAACAGAGTCCAGATCACAGACTCGGTGCACGATGGGGTGGTCAGAGAGCCCTTATAGCGGTAATAGCTGGTCATGTTCTGCTCAGATGGGATGAGTTGTGCCAGGGAGATGGGAAGCAGTGATGTATTGTCATCTGAAAACAGGAAGGACAGAGATGAAACGCAGCTCTGTAGTCAAGTTTTTGGTCAGACATATTGAACTTTAGTACTTACTTGTAGATTTGA
The DNA here is from genome assembly GCA_036365135.1 of Miichthys miiuy. NCBI lineage: Eukaryota > Metazoa > Chordata > Actinopteri > Sciaenidae > Miichthys > Miichthys miiuy. The sequence goes on from CM071616.1 coordinate 20,956,684, forward strand.
TGCTTTGCAGAACGTTGATGATCGGGTCGTACTTTCGGTTTGCACTACTGGACCTCTGAAAATAGGAATATAAACATTTCAGCACAGTTTCCTTTCAACTTGAGGTTGAATTGAATCCAACAATACAAGATTCAAAGTTACCTCATAGAAAAACCCAAGGACTGCAACTCCCTCTGGGTCTGCTAGTGCTGTTGTCAGGTCAGCGTAATGATGCTTCATGTGAACAATGTGCAGCTGTAAAGAGAAAATATTACGGATGTTACCAAAGTCATTTTTTACAGTGTGTGTAGCAGAAACTGAAGATATCAATCAGAAGCAAAGACTTTCCTAACCAATAAAACAATCACCAAATAAGTGTGCCACAGATGAGGTAGATTAGCATAGACAGTATAAATGTGGCTGTGTGCGTTTTCTACATTAAGGTTCAGGTACCTCCATGGGATATTGCTCTCCATCGATGGTGTGTTCAGAGCCGGGCCCTCCGTTGGTGCCCCAGTGCAGGTGGAACTGTACGGCCTTGTAGGTGGTCGGCAGGCCGCCTCCGGAGATGGTTCTCAGGTGAGGAACGTCAACCTTGACTGGAGTGAAGCATAAAGAGTTCACGCAACAGCTGCAGTGATGTGACAGCTATTTGATGTTTAATGGAGAATATGCTCACCCGAATGGCCGTTATTCTTGATTACGCCTTTGAAGATCTGCTGGTAGTTCTCAAACTGGAAAGGAGTCAGTCGTTCGTCTTTTAAAGTCTTTCTGGTGACGATGTTGATGGGTGATTGGGATCTTCCTCCACAGTCACCGTTGACGTGGTTCCACTTTTCTGGTGCTAAAACAAGAAAAACACAAAAGTTAAACACGTTGAAGTGATTGCTTTGTTTTCAATAGTCTCTTTGATACACATGAGCTCAGTTTTAGAGCTGTCATTGCACTGAGACACCTCTCAGGGTTTGTAAAGATCTTCTTTTAGAAACTCAGATGTTATTTACTGTTTTTAGTTCTTGCTGCTGCTTTTGATCCAGGTGACCACTTGATTTTAATTAAAAATCCTAAGCATTGGGAAGGAATATCAGGTTTATATTTCAGATTAGTTTTAGTAATCCTGGCTCCACTGAAATCAATGGCGTACCGCAGGGATCAACCTTCGGTCCTTTACTGTTCTCCTTTTACATATTACCTTTAGGTCAAATATTTCATATTAAGTATGAGATCAAAACTTAATTTTATTCAGATTGTTCTCACATGTACTTCTCATACAAAACACATCATTTAGCATTTTTTTCAAATTGCATTTGCTCGTTTAAATTGCTGTTTGTTTCAATCTCAGTTGTTTGTGTTTTGTTGCACTTTACGCCTGTTGGTTTTATGTCTGTTGTAAAGTATTCTGTAACTTGCTTTTATGTATTTAAAGTTACAAGTTAGCATTGAAAATAACTTACCATTGCACTGATGCTCACAGGTGAACTGGGTCTGATAGCACCAATCTGAAACACAGGAAATTAAATGATATTTGTTAAACTCACACATCTCTACTCTGAGTATGCCAACAGCAGATAACGTAAAGGACATGAACACACACACTTGATGTCAGTCAGTTAACCTCGAGGTGACACCGACAAACATCAGCTTATTGTGGGATCAGAATAGGATGTTTTTTTCTTAACATACACACTGACAACCGTCCAACTAGATTTACAAACGTGCTCTTTTATTAATAGTTTATTTTTTTCCTCACTGCAAAAAATCAAATTGTTCTCCTTTCGGTTTAAGTCAGCTGTTATTCCCGGCCATACAAAAACCTCCCTAATACACAGGAATTGTCTTCCTATTCACAAAAAAAGTTCTGTGCTTTATCTTTCCGTGCTATCAGAATAAACACAGAGCCAATCTTTTGCATCAGCGAGGTCCCATTCTCACATGTTTGTCTGAGGGTTTATTAATATTTCACAATCGGTTTGCATGTTTCCACCCCGTGCTCGGAGACAAATATCTGGAGCTATCTCACAAATCAAATATTTATGAAAAACACACATGCCATTGAAAAAATACGGGGAGGGTCTCCCGCTCTGTTGTTAGACTGGTACGAGGACTTCTCCCGGTGTTTGTAAAGGAAGTAAGCCACCGCTCGGTTTCTTTGCCATGTTGGTAAGCCTTTTCCTCCTGCTCCTGCATGATAATGCGTACTGTAAATAAACTATGCAGGGAGGGGCAAACATTTATTAGGGAAGAGGTACAGATTGTTTTCACATGTGCCATCATTCACCATACTGGTCCCTGTAAATATAGAGATGCTTGTAACTTGCACGTGTGCGAGTGGAGCAGAAGAAACTCTGTGACCACAGCCTCGGTGCTGAAAGTATTAAAAGATTATCTTCGATTTCTAACCTTAATTTTACCATTAATTTCTGGCCACAGCTTAAATCAGGTCTTGGATGGCAGTAGCTCAGGACTTGGCTTGGGAACTGGAGGGTGGTTGGTTCAAGTTCAGCTTGGACTACAGTATGGAGCGTGGACTGGTAGCTGGAGAGATGCCAGTTCACCTCCTGGGCACTGCCGAACCCCTAACTACTCCCAGGGCACTGCTACATGACTGCCCATCTCTTCACATTTGATTGTCTCTAACATGTTTGTGTTTGTATTTCGAGCCTGTATGCGTAAAACTTGAGTGAAAAAAGTATTTCCCCATCAAGGGATCAATAGAGTTGATCATCTTCTTCTTCTTCCTTCTTTGAGTATTCAGTACCACAGCTGTGTGAGTCTGATTTAGATGCACCAATTACATCTAATAACTTTGATAATAAAGCGTGTCAGTCATCAGCCATGACCTTGATAGAAGATGACAGTGCTGCCTCACAAGACTGCTTCAATAAGAAGTTTCATTTCAGGCCAAATATGCTCCCTCATCTGAAAACAGTGCATAGACTCAAGTAGAAGAAGAAGATTTTTTTACACATGTAAAGGTCCGAAATAAAACCACACAAGTGCAGAGATGGTGGTGGAGTGATGGGCAGCCACGTAGCAGCGCCTTGGGAGCAGTGAGGGGTTCAGTACTTCATCAATGCCAGGAGGTGAACTGGCTCCTCTCCACCTACCAGTCCATGATCCATACTGTGATCTGTGCTGGACTTGAACCGGCCACCCTCTGGTTCCCAAGCCAAATCAGGTACTTTTTATGCCACTTTATACTTCTACTCTGCTACATTTCAGATGGAAAACATTGTACTTTTGACTCCACTGCATTTGTGTTTGGTAACCACAAGACATGGTGAGCAGTTCCACCTCCACTAACCACAACCATAAATAATGTGTTAATGTATAATAATATAACACTAACACGAGTACTTTTGTCTGATAAAACTTCTTTTGAAGTAATCCTTCAATGCAGTACTTTAACTTGTAACTAAGTATTTAGTCAGAGTGCTGCTGTGTGTTGAACACTTCCTCCATCTCCGTCTATAAGTAGAAACTTCTATTATTGTGGCTCACACGGGCTTATTTCCATCTCAGCCAATCAGATTTCTGTCCGCACAATTCTTGACCAATGGGCGCTGCGCTTTGATCTTTTGTGCCGCGCGGAGCAAAAATGAACAATATGAATGAGTTTGAATGGTTTCAGTGGATGTGAGAGGTCTGCTCGGAGAACGAACTGAGGAAACCGACAAGAAGAAACAACAAAAGGCAGCGATATGAAAACAAATAGGCCACGTCTGCCTGCACGTCGACCAGAGTGAAAACCTAATGTGAATACACGCAGACACGGAGCCGGATCTTTTTCATGCCATTGTGTTGTTTGCGACACGCAGAGCCAGACATAAACTGTGCGTGTGTAGACGCTGCGTTTCACACAAACACACGGTTCAAAAGGAGAAAAAAAAAGGGGGAGAGAGAGAAGCTGAGACTGTGCCATGCTTTGTGCCAACGTGCCAAAAAAAAAAACCCGCTCTCCAACTTCAAAATGTCCAACAAAATGAGACCTGGTCCTGTTTCATAACTCTGCTCTCCCTTATCAGCTTTTCTTTTGTTACCTCAGACACACTGCGCTACTCTTTCATGCGCAAAACTTTAACCCCCCCGAGCTTCATGGCTGCGGGATTCTTGGCACGAAATACACCGACAACTGTTCCAACACCGAGGGACGCATGTGACCGGGACGCTCCTCCTCAGCACCGAATCAACGAGCGGACCTAGCTGCGCGTCAGAGGAGCCACGGGGGGAGTGCCTGAGTGTCTGTGGACTGATGGATTAGATACTTCACAGAGTATCAAACCCACCCGAGGTGAAGCGCTCATTATCTACCGAGTGTGAACTTATCACATGAAGTCAAAGTGGTTTGATCTTTTGTTGACACGTCCTGTTTAAATTCATCATGAGTCATCAGTTAAGCATCATTCTTTGTATGTTAATTAACTGTATTGATGTCACAGGAATGAAACAGGCAGTAACTGACCTTTGAGTTGTAAATAAATGAGGATTAGTGGAATATTTTAGCTTTTTACATGTAGGAATGACAAGAAGCCAATTATAAACGCCATAATTTACTGTATACTCTATTTAGGTTTCTTAATTTGACTTCTAAATATCCTAAAATTAATAAACACAAAGCTTAATTAGATCATATTTCAAAGACAGATTGAAAAGATGTATTTAACTTCGTGAGGAAAAAACGCATCAAAGCGGCTCATTTTGTGCACATTTGAAGCCTCACTAATTACTGCTAATTTACCCTCGTTATTAGAGCCTCGGTGCCAAACCTCGCCGCCTTTCCTGTGACATTAACGCCTCGGAATGAGCCGCTGTGAATTTGGACACATTCTCGGTGGGTGCGCAGCTTGACGCGTCTCTCTGCGGCAGCCTGGACGCAAACGTCTGCTATTGGCTCAGTTTGGATCCGAGCAGGTGCACACGAGAGGGAGAGACAGGGAGAGAGGGGGAGAGGGAGGCGAGAGAGAGAGGGAGAGGTGTCCGAACCACAGAGGCTCTGAGGGAGTCTCAGCTCGGTCCGATCTGTCTGCTGAGACTGGATCCATGTCCTTGATCAAGGAGAGCTCAGTCACGGGGGAGGAATGCCCGATGCTACATCACATTGTGATGGACGGGGCAGGTGTGCGTGGAGAGAGAGGTAGCGCGTCGTTTTGGTGCTGGAGGAGGGGAGGGGGGACATCTCTTTCATCTGTGGCTCATCTTTTGGTGACTCCTTACATTTTGTATGCCGAGCGTCTATTTATGGATTTATGGCTTACATTCCGCAATAAATTAACTTTGTGATTGAATGTGACGAGTGGAACACGGTTGGAAAAAAATGGTAAACAATAAGTAGATTAAAAAATATACCTTGATGATCTCGTTAAGATTCATTGATTCATTTAAATTTTATGATGATTTGAGCGGCATTAATCAAAATAAATATTGCATTTTTTTTTTGATATATAACGTCACAGTTTGATCAGAATAAGTGAAATAAATATTAAAAAATCTTCAGAAAACAACAAACATTTCCTTCCCTGATGATAAATATCTAATCATTAATTAATAATCCCACCTCCTGTGACATTTTCTGTATATTTACGACCTGCTCGGTGGCAAATAGAAGTCCAAAAAGAATGAAGCTCGAAGCTGTGAATGAAAGACACACTCACCTCCTGCTCCTGTGCAGAGTGTCCAAAGGGATGCCAGGAGAAGAGCGGGCACGACGAGATGCTGCTGCATGTTTCTGGAGCGTCTCTGACTCGACGGAGGAGGGAAAAGGCAACAAACACAATGACTTGTTTTTTCACTGTGATCGCATTCTTGCAGGGGGTCTCATACTTATCCATCACCATACCCCTCGACAGGAAAGAAAGAGTTGCCCCTCCCCCTTTCGGGCATCGCCTTCTAATAAAGCTCCACTGATAAGAGCTCGGATAAGGAGGAGGAGGAGGAGGAGGGTGGATGGGTGGAGGGGGATATCAATGGGCCCCTGGTGTGCAGGAGCCAAATCTAATGCAATCATTCCTGTAAAGGTGCGGATAGGCAAACACTTCCTGATGATTATTGACAAGTAATTGTGACGCTGCGGGAAGTTAATCTTCAACGAGGGCAGCTCTGTGCTCCACAGGTGACTTAAGGTGGCACCGCAAAGGAGAGCGACATTATTATGTCTCCTTAAAACATTTAATGTTAGAAAAGTCAGTCCTGACAATCTTAAATACTCAAACTACTCAAAGCAAAGATGGTTTTTTTATGTCCTAATGAAATTTAACTTTTCCAACGGTTTTAAAGTGCTGCAATCAAAATCTTACTTTGTAAAAACACTATATATATTTTATATTTTCTAGCAACTGATTTTTGTCTTCCTTATATATATTTTTTAACTTAATGTTTCTTATATTTAAGGTCAGAAAAATTTTTTTTTCACTCTGACAGTCCTGTATACATGATGTATTCTGTATCAACTCAGTCCAGATCTTATACATTTAAACTAATCGCACCAAAGATGTTTTTTATGTCTTTAATGTTATAAATGTAACTGTTCTAGAGGGAATATTTTAAAGTGCATTCAAAATTTTACTTTGTAAGAACAGTGCATATATTAATATCTTCTTGCACTAAATCTTTACCTTCTTTATATATATATATATTTTTTTACTTAATGTTTCTCATGCACCAAAACACCAACAAAAGATTTAATTCCCTATATTTGAAAACCTACTTGGCAACAAAACTGATAAATATTAGCAACAAAATGAACTCACGGTGTCAAAAATAAAAGTACTCACTCTGCAGAATAACCCCTGTCAGTGTTTGGATTATTGTTTTACTGGATCATTATTATTAATATACTGATATGTGGGGTTGTAGTTGGTTTAATGTTAAATAATGATGCATCATATTTTATAAACTGATTTTAGTCTGTGGAGGTCATCTTTCTTCAAGAAGGGTTAAATCTACGGCAGCTGGACGTTTCACCTCATGAACTGATGAGGCCTCTTAGAAAAAACTGATTGTATGTTTTTATCTGTTTGATAAATGTAGAGGAATAAAAAGTGCAATATGTAGCTCTGAAATGAGGTGGAGAGGTCAAAAGTTGCATAAAATAGAAACACTTACATCACAGTTAAACAGTTTGAGACTAAATGGACTTTTCACTTTTTGTGTTCACATGTTCCTAAAATTCAGGCTGACATATTCTGTGTCTCATAATCTTATAATCTCAAAATAATGTTTGGGATTTAAACTAAATTTCACATGAAGTTTTGTGGTTTCAAACAGCATCAGTCTGTCAGGTTTAACGAGTGAAACACACACAAACACACACACACCTGTCCTCACCTGAGAGCTGCACATCTAAAAGAGGCTATTAAGTGAAATCTGTATTTTTTCCAGCCCAGTTCACTCCGTCCAGAAAATCCGTCCAGTCAGTGCAAAACTTTCTTCGCATCTCTCTTCAACTTTTTCCACAGAAAAGTTCGAGCTGTCACCTTTATTTTCATTCACTGAGTGGAAACCTAGAACACCCTCAGCCTGAATTATTGATCGTGCTGAGTGAGTCCACCGAAGGATTTTGGCACAAGTTGCTCCTAAAAAAATAAATAAATAAATAAATAAATAAATAAAAAATTAGGTGGCATCAGTTTACTTGAAGACATTTGCCAGAAAGAGGAAGTTGGTATGAAGCTGTGTGTGTGTGTGTGTGTGTGTGTGTGTGTGGTAGAGGTCGTGGTTGGTCAGAGAAGAATTTAAAATATGTCTTGCATCACTTGCATTGTGATGATGATGATGCAAGATATATTTCTCTTTTCTCTTGATCAGCCTCACTTTCAGCATTTGTTTGCAGGAAGGAAATTAATGTTGAATCACTTTAGAAGGAAATTTACTCAATCTTTAGAAATAAGGAAATCCAAGACTGTGAAATATCTTTTGATTTAACTTACTGAAAGTGCTGGTCTTGTTCCAGAAGGTACCACCTTGTACTTCCTTTGATGGAAACGCTCCATCTGGTGGAGAAACGGAAGGAAAGCGCTGGCGTGTGTTTCCCAGTTTACACCCTACACAAGTCGCCAGTTCATCGCAGAGCACCATTCACACTCACACACACTCACACACACACACAGAGCCAATTTTGAGTCACCAGTTAACCTTTTAAGTGCGTGTGTCTGGACTCAAAGATGTGTCACTTGTTGTCGCTTTACTTGGACGTACAGGCAGTTTGACTCCAGAAGGTTGTTTTAAGGAGGAAAGTTTCTCTGTACTCTCCTGAAATCTGAGTTTAACACACGACTGTATGAGTTTATAAACCTCCAGTGCATAAACACTGAGAACAGACTTGATGGTGAAGGAGGCAACATTTTTTGATGATGGAGAACATTGGTGTATAATCACCTGAAATTAAGACAGTTATGTTTTTGTTAGCTGAGAACGAACCTTTTATATCTTTCTTTCTTTCGTAGCCATCGTGGTAGGGAGGAGAGGGTGAGGTGACAGGGTTGCAATCAACAACTACACTGCTTGATGCCACAGAATCGTATACTCTGGTCTTTAACCTAAAGCACATTTGAGCTTCTTAAAATCATGATTCAACCTCATGATTATCTGATCTTTTGGACAGTTTGGTCCAAGATTTGAAGTAACTTCAACTATATTTATTTATCACTCATCTATCTGTTTAAATCATCCATCCATATTCTGTAACTGCTTATCCTCATCAGGGTCAAAGGAGCTGGAGCCAATCCCAGCCGACTTACTAATATTTATTTATTTAGTCTTTCCATTTAATGTGTTTTACATTTAATGTGTTTTATTTTCTCAGGTTTAGTGAAAGAATTGGCACAATTTCATTAATAACTAGCTGTAAAAAACAAACAAACTACATCCTGTCTGTACGGTATGATTTGAGGTAAAATAGAGGTAATGCATCACATTTATTGCTGTTCATTGTCCTACGGTGGAAGTGGACATTAAAGTTACACAGAGGAAGATGTTCCTGTGCTTTTGCTTTAGCCACAGCCCAAAAAGTCATTTAATTCAGTAACAATCCAACTGATGGTGAACCAAGAGTGTTTTTATACAAATAAAGTGTGAAAACTAGAACTGCATGCAAAGAAGCAAAGCTGCAAACAGATCCATGATATAATCTTTTATTTTAACCCATGGGATTTAACTTTTACAGTGCATTTCTTTACAACAATTATTCATTAAGTGACAGATTTTAGCCACCACTACGGATCAGATAACTATGTATGTTACAATTCTGAGTTCCTCTTAAAAGATTTTGACTTCATGACACCGCATGGGAAAAAAAAAAAAAATCCCAAATATTAGACAATGGATAACCACACAGGTTAATTAAATTCAGTGACATCCAATCATCCATTGAACCCGATTAGCCTCTATCAAACTGAACCATCCGTTAATGTTTAGTCATCTCAGTGTTATTAAGCAGCTAACTATCTGTACCATTAAAACATACAGAGAGGTGGCCAATTAGAAACCTGCTGCCGTCTGTAAGAAAGAAAAAGGCTTTAAAAATAGACAAAACAAAATATGGCACTATTGTCTGAAGGAACAACCAGTAGACACGAACACATTTTATTTTAATCAAGGGGACTGTGGCCAAACTTCCCCCAAAACAGAACAAGAAACTCCGAGCACTTTGAGTCTTTTCCCGAGTAGTCGTCACTGCCAGCTAATACTCATCAGTCAGATGGACATCAAGCTTCATTATGTGGACGTTAAGCCATTCATTCACAAACGTCTCAGCAGAAAGACCTCCGGTCTGTAACCTTCAAACGGCATTACAGAAATCTGTCGTCTCACGTCCCACGACAGCAAAACAACACGCGGCATTGCACCAATCCGTCCACACGAATTCCTCTCAGGACCATCGCGACATGGCTATACTGGAGAAAAAGCATCGATAAAAAGGACAGAAACACATTGACTGTGCATATACATCTTTTTTTTTTTTTTTTTTTTGAAAAACACATTGCAGCAATGAACACATATACGACCCACCAAATGCACATGAACATAAAAGTCGATCCAGTTACCCATTACACGTTTACATTCAGGCTCCAAGAACAAAACAAACAAAAAAAAAAATGCGATGACAAAGTAAACAGCAGATTTCTCCCTTTTGCTCAAGTTTGGTCTCAGATTCCCTCAAATACACAACAGCTAGTAGTGCACAAAATAAGAATACAAAATTAGACTTTTAAATACTGTAGCAGCAATTCTTTTCTTTTTAAAGTTGAAAGCCTCCAGTAGTACAGGTAAAGGCTTCGGGGTCCCCGACACGTGGAGGGGTGAGCGATTGTCCTCTGAAGTGCGAGACAGTGTCTGTAAGGAGGGTGCGGGTGTGTTTGGTACTAAAGGTGGGTGACTCCGCTGGGGTGGACAGGTTGGAGATGTGTCCCGGACAGGGGCGCTGAGCCACGTGGAGGCAGCTGGACGCTGCAGCGCTCCGGGCTGTAAAGGTCTTTGAACAGAAGGGGGTTTGTTCTGTAGGAAAACCTCCCCTGCTGACACTTTTCCCAACATCTTAGACTTTCCTCTTCTCCACCTCTCACAGTGCATCTCCGTTTCCAAAACAGAGCCTCCCCCCCCCCAAAGAGTAACAATTCCTCCTCATCTTCTTCCTCCCTCTTCTTCTTCTCCTCCCCGCAGCCAAAACCACAGCAGGTTGGGGTTACAACGGGGCGTTCAGCTTATCAGTCCAAAAAGGAGCAGGACAGAGCCGAGGCGGGCCATGCTATGCGATGCTTCTCTCAGCTGGAGGCTGTGGCGATGGCCTTCTTGAGCTGCTGGCTGCGGATCTCGCGGGTGCGGGACTCCAGGAGCTGGTCGTGGCAGGTGTTGCAGACCAGCACCGGGTCGTACAGCTGCTGGTCCGGGATGGGCAGCTTCAGATGACAACAGTCTTTACAGAACACATTGCCACAGTTCCTGACGGTAGAGAGCACACAGAAGGTTAGGAGATCACATGGGAGAACATACAAGTGACAGTGACGCCATCTGGTGGAGAATGTTGGTACAAATGTTTCTAGGTTCTGGCTAGCTACCCAACATGTACTGTACTGAACATTTGGTCCATTTCCTGTGTGTTGAATTTCTTCCTACTTCAGGACAACTGTCTCAGTTTCTCACTGGAGCATATAAATAAATCTCTGGCTGACTGAGAGCCTTTAATTCTGAGACCAAAGCTTAAAAACACAAAGCAAAGACTGCCTTTGAATTGCAAGGCTGCTAACTCTGGCAGAGCTGTGTGCTGCAACAAAAGAGCACCATGAGAAATGTGTGTTCAAAAAACAGTCTGCGTTTAAAGAGGAAACAGTAGGCTCTCCTGAATAAATGCTCCATCAGGATGTTGTTTCATCCGATCTTGAAAAGTGCGAGTAGATATCAAAGACTCAAAGTTTCAAGTTTCTCTCCTCCTACAGCCTTTCAGTACAAAGGCAACAAAAACAGCGTGAACTGAAGCTCGCTGCGTCTGTCCAAGAAATAACCGAGCACGTATCCTCCACATAACACAGCTGCTCAGGCTGTCCGTGAGAAACTAACTGCTTCGTATTTAGTGTACAGACTAGAGAGTGGTGTCAATCTTCTCATCTAACTCTGCAAAGTGAACGCATATTTTTTAAAAATGTCAAACTATTCCTGATTAAAATCTGAGACTACAGGAACTGTGAGAGATCTGAGCAGCCTGTCCATTATCCACGACTGTTAACTTGACAGCAGGAAAAACACCAGTGAGCCTTAATGATGGTAACAATGGTTAAAAGTGTTCCAGTGACAGTGAACCAGCAAGTGCAATAGAAGGAGCTACACCCTGAGTGGAATGCAGCCATGTTTGAGAGTGATAACTTGTGATGATATTATAATCTAAATTTTGTGATAAAGAGAGAAAATAGCGACTGACAATAAAATTAATAAAAATAAGAAAAAATAGATTAATAGATCGTGGCTGATGGCAGCCTTTTGCATGTTTTTTTAGCATTTTTTGGACGTAACATCCCAAAATCAAACAGTCAGCCATGAACCACAAAGAATATTAAGATCAACATATGAAGACGATGTTTAAAACATTAACTCATCACCCTCGTTCCAGACGAGTAAGTTAATCACATCTCAAAGTCCACTTGTTTCTCTTCTGTCTTTTCATTGTGATTAAATGTGTTTATCAGTGTAAGAAAAACCACGGTGAAGCCCCACCTGCAGTGGTGACGTCTCTTGGCTATCCAGAACTCACAGTCACAGTTGAAACAATGGGAGGCCATGTGGTCGGGCACCCACCTCGTGACCTACGCAGACACAGACATCTATATCAGAACAGTGCGGTGTAATTAGAGGTGCTCTTAGCCGTACAGGTGAGGGAGGAAAGGAAGGAAAGTGAGGGAAGAAGGAGACAGAAGCTATATCAGACAATAGAAGCTCTAAAAAGGACGCCGACCTCTGTGTCCTTGCGTTCCACTCGATCCCAGCTGCCCTCAGACAGACGGTCCTCACTGTGGGTCGACAGAGAATCCTCCTCGTTGCTGTTGTCTGACTCACGCAGACACGTCTGGAAATGGACAGAAAGCGGCAAGGTCGGAAGACAGATAGGAACGAAGAGAAGAGGAAAATCTAAAGCAAATATTTACTAACTCTGCAGACATAAAAAAAGCTCCTGGCGCGTTGCTGTCTGGCATTATTGTCATCACCGAAAAAGCTACTCACAATGTCATCCTCGTAGTCGATGTCTGGCTCCGAGGGAGGGGTGCTGTACTGTTTACTCTCCAGCCTCATCTGCAGCTGTCGCACCTGCTGCCTCAGCACCTCTACCTCCTGCTTGTAGCCTGCCTCGATCTGTCGCAGTCTCTGCTGAACGGCGTCCATGGGCACCGGCAGCCCGTCGTCGTCGAGGTAAGCTGGGGCCTGTGGTGGGGGAGGGGAGCTGGAAGCTGAAGGCGAGGAGAACGATACCGGCAGGAGCTGATGGCCTGCCAGGGAGTAGCTGTTGAGGGCGGCGGCAGCAGGCCCGTACAGGCCGGCGTAGCCTGCACTCCTGGCAGCAGACAGCCACCCAGGCTGCAGAGGGCTGCTGGGACAACAAAGAGCCTCTCTGCGGCAGCACTGGGAACCGTTGGCGATGGCGAAGCCCTGCGCGCGGAGCAGCTTGCTGGCAAGCCGACGGCTCTGGTAGGCGTTGGCCTGCAAGGCCCGGCCGACACCAGAGTGAGTGGCACTGCTGCAGGCAGACTGGACCAGACCCTGGACGCTCTCCCAGTGGGAGCCGAGCAGGGACAGGTCGGTGAGCTGGCTCTGGGAGATCAGGTGGCGAGCTGCTACCTGGGTGCAGTCTAGAGGAGCTGCTGCAACTGTTAACGCACGCTCTCGTCCTTTCACTTCTTCTGTCCTTACGTCCTCTTTGTCCTTCTGGGGTTGAACCTGCGGCTGCGACTCCGGCTCTTCCTCATTTAAATGATTCTGGGTAAGATTCTCTGTTGGAGGCAGGGCGGGTGGAGGTTCTGCCTCACCTGTGAGAGTCTCAGTGGAGTCCTCCATGGGAAGGAGTGGAGTTAGCTGCTTCAGAGCCAGCAGGCCTGCAGATTCTGGGAGGTCGTTTGCTTGGCCGTCGGTGTGGCCGTTAAGCGGCGAGGTGGGGGTGGTGGGCGTGGGCGTGGTGGCTGCAGGTTGCGTGCTGTTGCAGGGGAGAGGTAAGCACGGCTCTGATTTATGAGTGGGTGACGTGGTGCTCTCAGCAGTCCTACAGGGGCCGTCAGCCACCAGCGGAGGCGGTGGAAGAGGAGGGTTAGTGATCTGCGGCAAAGCCTGCTGGAGGACAGGAGCGGGGAAGGGAGTGTGAGCGAGTGCAATGTCCTTACTGAGAGGCACAGGGGGAAGGGGCGGAGAGGGCAGGGGCTGTGTGGTGAGACAAGGCTCCTCCAGTGTGTCTTCACAGCTCTCTGCAGCCAGGCCATCCTCTGTGGTCTTGGCAGGACTCTGTAGAGGTTCCTCCTCACTGCTGTCCAGTCCAGTGTCGTGTATGACCTCATCTGAGATGTCTGCAGAGGTTTCTTCTGCAGCTGGTGAGGGATCCGGGGCAGGGCGACCCTCCTGGCAGTGCTTATTGAGATTGGGGTCGCTGGATGTACGTGTCAGGGACACCCCGTTCTCAAAAGCTGACACCAGGTTGTCCATGGAGCGAGTCTTAGGAAGTCTACGAACCAGAAACACATCATAAATATTCATTTCACAATTGGTAATGACACAGTTCCCTGTATGGGACACTAGAGGGCAGTCTGACACTCTAACATGAATTTTGAATTGATGTAAACCTCCATTCAGGGACAGCCAAGAACACTAAGTACAGACGCTGAGCAACAGATCTGATTTGCATCACCTGTCCAGAGAACGGGAGGTGAGTTCGTCTCCTGCGACATTCGGGGGGAGGTAAAGCTCCATAGAGTCGTCCACAGCTGTGCAGGGGGAGGAGGTGGGCAGGTACACAGCTGTCCACAGCTGTAATGCCCGTGTGTGGCAGACTGGCTGCAGCACCTGGCAGACAAACAAGGGACGAGGACAACCCCAGAAGGTCAGTATACAGTCACGTATTAAAAGACAGTCTGGGGATGAAAATTCATAAGTCACTTATTCTGTTTGACAGTATGAGACGAGACATCTGCTGATTGATGCTTCAGTCTTTAAATTCTGCTGTCACCTTCTCCACAGGCTCGACGGCTAACAGTTCTTACTATATTTAACTGGTGGATCTACAAAAAGAGGCATCAATAATAGTAACAGCTGTAGGTCGTACCATATCATGACTGGGGATGTAGAGGAAGTTCTGGAAGTTCTTGTTTCCGCTGCGAAGCAGAGACCAGACCGAGCAGGTGCGTTTGTAGATGTTCCTCACCTCCCTCTCACGAGCGTTGTTACACAGGAAGGTGCCGTAAAGACACGAGTATGTATGCTGCACCAACTTGACCTGGACACACGAGGAAGAAGAACATGAAGCCAGGCCGGTTATGAGGTAATGATTCACATTTTTCACCAAATAACAATAAATAATAATGAAATGTGGTTTTCACAATAGTCAAAGGAAAACACCCGGCAACATAGATCAACACAGCAATATCAAAATGACACTACGATGTCCGAGAATCTCTATTAAAGGTTTCCAAACATTTTCAAATTCTCCTGCATTTCTTCTGGTTTTGTAAGTCAGTCTCTCCAATATAATACAAGATGACACGTATACCAATCATGACCACTGCAGACTGGCAACACCCCACAAAGAGCTGCAGTTTTTGGAGATGTTTTGACCCAGTCGTCTTCTAGACATAACAATTTAGCTCTTGTCAAAGTCCATCAAATTCTTACGCTTGCCCATTTTTCCTGCTTCTAACGCGTCGACTTTGAGGACAAAATGTTGACTTGCTGCCTGATATATCCCACCCACTGACAGATGCCATGATAACACGATCACTCCACCTGTCGGTGCTCATAATGTGGCTGATCGCTGTATGTATGTGGGGCTATCATCTTCCTGCACTGCAGGAGTCCAAGGTCAATTATAGTTGACTGTTTTTAACAAAGTTATGATTTCCATTCTTTATTCAATAGCACCCACACTTCAACGTAAGAGCTGTTTGATTAGTGGTTGTGAATGGCTACAATGTTTTCAAGGATAATAACAGGATGCAGCAAAAATAAACATTAACATTGAAGTTAACTTTTATGTGCGCTCTGTCTTTAAAGATTGTTTCATGTCGCTCACACCGAGGTTTAGATCACAAAAAAATGTACACAGTTATTAAAAAGAGAAGCAAAGAGTGCTGTCCGACCACCCACCAGGAAGGCCTCGTTGAACTCAAACAGGCAGGGGAACTGTTTGAGCAGCTGGTGAACGCAGTCGAGCCACTGCAGGAAGACGGGACACTGCTCGCTCACATCGTCGGCGTTCTCCTGGTGGCCACAGCGGTCCCCGAACTTATGACCGTAGTCCAGCCAGTCAGTCTCCACAAGCACCTGGAAACCCTGCGGACGACACGGTGGTCAGTAACAGAGGTCCGGTAATCTCGCTTCTTTCTAACTCGACACCAGATGTGTAGCCTTCATCCACAACCAACTTTGACTCAAGTGATCTCACTGACTCAAATGACATCACCAAGACTTTTAAATGTAGTATTATGGTTTTTGCATATCAAAGTCCGACTAAAATCCAGCTACGCTGAACGTTCTGTGCCCAAACCGAGCAGACTCTCACCTCTAATGTCCTGTAGTACGGGTCCAGCAAGATCTTGGCAAGGGCTACAATCTGTGGTGTGCGGTCCCACCCGTCCGAACAGTGCACCAAAACAGGACGACCTTCCCTCTCCACCGCTGAGCACACCAGAGTGGCTGCCTTCAGCATGACGGACAGGTGCTGCAGCCAACGGGTGCTCTCGAGTGCTGAGAGCCAGCTGGAAACACCAAAACAGGGAGTTTAGATCAGTACAAGTCTATATCGAACCAATGAAGAACATATACTGAATACATACATCAGCTTTGGGTTGACTTAGACTGTGTTATCAGGCCTGATCTATATCTATAGAGGCCTCCCTGCGTCACTACACACCTCCATCTGGACAATAACAAGCCTCAAAACAATATGGTGTGACGTCATAGCAGCTGGGTTGACCTATGTACTGTATGTGCACACACATACACACACATATACACACACAGCTGGTAAAAACACACACAGATGTAAACTGGAGCAAACAGAAACACATAACACACGTATCCTCTGTCGGTGTGTACAGACAGACAGCTGGCCAGCCCAGCAGGAATGGGACTGGACCGTGGCAGTGTTCCCATCTCTGTGTGGTGTTGCCTTACTGTGAGGTGAAGCTATTAAAACGGAGAGGGCAGGGGGAGGGAGAGAGAGCGAGCGAGCGAGGCACAAATGAAGGCAGAGCCGCTCAGAGAGAAAAGGTCAAACGGATCGACTTACTTTCCTGGATCCGGGATCTGACTGCAGACGGTCCTCAGAGCCTGGAAGCTGTTCCGGATGGCGTGGATGTTGGCCATTCCCATGAACATCACCTCGCAGTTGGGGTAGTACTCTAAACACAAACGAACATAAACTCCGATGAAGGTCGTAAGATGTAAACAGCACTTTGTTAACAGGATATCATATGTCGAACTGGACAGTCACGTTAAACACAAAAGCGATACACCGTGCAGTGCGAGGCCTCTGAAGTCGTGTTCCAACATTTAATCTCCTTTTGGCTCCGTTTTGGTCTTTTGTTATCTACCGAGAAGAAAATGTGGCTCTTGAGCTGCTACGTGTTTGACTTTCTTCAGCAGCTAGCTGCCATTCGATCAAAGGAGGTAACTACAGTGGGTATATCCGAACAGTTTTGCTGCTGTGGCTTCTGAAATGAATGGGCTGTAAACCAAAAAAGCTAAAAACTTTAAGGCTAAAACGCTCTGTACAGTTCATGAGAAGATAATCACAGCCGTGCTGATATTCAGTTTGATGAGTTTACAGTAATAAGTGACAAAAGATTTTCATTTTTTTCGTTTATCTAAATCACAAAGAGATCTGCAACTCGACTGGGACTGCCCTGTTGCCTAGCAACACATCAACATTTTCCTGAACAGTAGCTTGGCTAGCTTTGATCTATAGGTCCACATGTTACTTCAGCCCAGTTGGCGTTAATATCTCTGAGGCTTAGCCAAGTCTGAAAGCAGTTCAAAGCCCACGTTGGTGTGCTTTGCTTTTGCTCTTCTCTAATTCGTCTAGGACGGCTGATATAGTCTGAGGACATCTGGAGGTTTGTGCTTAAGTATCCAGACTTCTTTCCTTCCCTTCGTCCTCTTCTGACGACCATTCGGAGTTTAAGTTATTTGTTTTTTCATCTTTGTGGCACAAAGTCTGTTACAAACAGCTAATTAAAGTGACGTTGTGCTCTATATCAGCACTCACCGAATGACTCTTTTCCAATCAAATTACTTGGCCGGAACTGATTGTTGTACAATGTAAAATATTCTCATTAGTGCGATTTTAAGTTCTCATTAAGTTGTTTTTGTCTGCTTGAATCAATGAGCAGAATCAGAAGCACACAGATGGCGAGTACACACTCGAGAAGGCGGATGATGTCAGCAGACGACAAAGTATTGTTAAATGAAAATGCGACAAATTGATCTCATCTTACAAAACGTAAACTAGTTGTTGACTGATTGTTTAAGGCCTCGGCCGGACTCACCTTCACATTCACAGCCTCCGCCCTTGGCTCGGTTGGCCACTGCAGCGGTGTATGAGCGAGCATCCAGAATCAGCAGCTTCTGTGGCACAGTGTTGTCTTCGCAGCCGGAGCCGCCCGTCAGAGACGAGTCTGGAGACACAGGTGAGAAGACAGAGTGATGATTTTTACTGTTATGAGCGAACGGTGTTATGAGAATCCAAAGGAGCGTGAAAGGAGGAGAGAATCAGAAGCAGGGACATGATTAACAGAAACTGACTCTCTGAAGCTTATTGAAAATCAATATCTCCTCTCGAAGACACAAGCACAGTGTTGCTATTGGTAACAATCACAAGTCAAGAGACCGGCTTTCAACAGCTACCATGGAGAAAGACAAGTAATTACTCTGAGGCTGCGACTGAACTACTGCATTCAGTCATTGTTGTGCTCATTTTCCAGCCTGTTGTTGTGCACACAGCGATGGTTTTAAAGACTTTTTCAGACGTACGTTACTTATTTTGATTATTCTTCAAACACGATGCCAATATATCAAACAGAACAAAACCAATGCAATTTAGGAGTATAAATGTGATTTAATGCTACTTATTTCACTACATATTGCTGAGAACTCTGTCTGAGAGGAGCTCAAACTGTGCATGCATGAATTAACGTGCATAAATCAAACATATCTTTACCAAAATCGCTATCGCAGGAGTCAGGAGCTTCCCCGCGCTGTCGGCAAGCTGGCGCTCCACAGGTACCTTTGGTACCCATCTGACAGGCCTTGGCGATGGACGTCACCAGGTACTCATCATCTGTGTTCCTCCAGCCCCACCAGCTGATCTCAGGCTGGCTGCATCGAGCGATCACCACGCCGTTCCTCTGGTGCCTGACATTTAAAGTAAAGGGAGTCAGTAAACACACATTTAGATCTGGATATGAACTGGTGTAAACCTGAGTAATGTGTCAGTAAACCCACCTGTAGACCACCACGGGGATCCTCTTCCAGGATCTGAAAGAAGCCACGCTCTCCAGCTCCTTGTCAGTGATCCAGATAGGAACCAGAAGCTTCTGTGGGTAGCTGGAGCACAGCCTGAGGAGAAGGAGGACGTGATGAATCATTTTTATAGAAGAAGATTATACGCATTTTATTTTGCTGCAGACGTACAGCCAGTACACAAGGGCTGACTTAAGAGCTTTAAGCTGCAGCAAAGCACGCTCTTCGACATACACAAATGTTGTGGTTTTCAGGGTCACGACTGCACCAAGAAGTCTGAGATCTGGCAGGGAACTAATCACGGAGTGCTACTGCCTGACTCCATCTGTGTCTGCTCTCCTCCTCCTCCTCCATGATAAGTTTCTTCAATTTCTATTCACCTGCTGACTGTCTGAGGAGGGAGGGAGAGGCAGAGATGGAGAGTGTGTGTGTTAGAGAGAGAGAGGGGAAGTGAAATACAGTGCTGAGTCATGGGCCTCAGCAGGCTGCGGCTTGTTTAATTAGCCAGTTGTCCTGCATGTCTGTCTCCCTCAGCAGGATGCGCTCTCTCGGGCCCTCCGAGCAGACTGACCTTTTTTTTGTTTTGTTTTTGTAGCATTTATTTGCCCAGACAGAAAAGGAGAAGAGTCTGATACACATGTGCACCACATCATGTCTGCTTGAGTGAGTGCTACACTCTTATTTATCTGTTTGTGTGCATGTATGTGTGTTAAAAACGACCTAGAAATTACCTGATGAGAGTGCTGCAGGCCTCAGGAGGTCAGAGACAAAGGCGAGCGAGCTAGCATACATATTGACCCGTGTTGTTGAAAATATTTAAAGGAACAGTCCAATGAAAAACTATCTTTTCAGTATTAGACAGACAGTCACCTCCTAAAAATGTCATTAATGGATTTTTCCACTCACCTTTGACATTTTGGAACTACATTTCCCATAATGCTTTGGCAGATAGACGTAAACAGGAAGTTTAATTTTGTCATGGTATCAGTAAGTTAACTGTGAGCAAGCGGCAACCTCCATGGCTGTGAAGTGAAGCCTATGCTGCAGTGCCAAAAACTGTACGGCCACTTGAGGCTGGCTACAGAACGAGTCTCCATAAGTCCCCATGTTAAAATGTCCAACTTTACAACAGAAATAAACATGTTTACAGCCTGGTACAAAAAAACAGATTTTCGAGCTTCAAGAAACCGGTGGGTGACGTCAAGCATACGCCAACCGTTCCATATACTGTCAGTGGCTGTTAGACACAACTACCGCCCCATTTCTGCCTTTATTTGTTCACATTTTGGCAAATTAGCACCATTAAAAGTACGCTGAAATATCAATTAGCTGTTCCTGTTTTCAATGTACACATGGAAGCACAAACAACTGTCAGTGGATCACACTAACATGGAAGAAAACCTGAAAAATGTGATGATTCTCAGGCAAGTTTTGGAGTTATAAGGTTTTTTTTTTGTGGATTATTGATGGATATTTATCTGAGATCTAAAAATGATCACATGACGACTATGTGGAAAATCTCTTTGTGCGTTCAGTGTACACTTGTAACTTAAGTCCAACTCAACTTCTCCAAAACTAGCTGTAACTCAACACAAATTCGAAAACTCCCATTTCCCGACAGAGTTCTGACACACACTGCTGAGATGTGCCAACACACACACAAGCTGTCGGTCACACAATCTGTTCATTTTGGCGACACTGTAGTTACAGTGTCTTAAGTCCAGCCTGATTCAAGCCCTGCTCTCTGTCACAGCTCTCAAAAAGCTCTCTGAAACGCCGCCGCTCACCGTTCACCCTCTGAACAACCGTGATGACTCTTTATAGTGACAGTATTGTACAGCTATCTGCCGCTTCAGGGGTGTCGTGCTATTTATGGTAAAGTATCTGTGACATACTTGTAGTTGCAGTTTATGTCTGACACTCTCCAGACGTTCTGCGTGTCGAAGCCCATCCTCTTGACCTCCATTTCCATTCTCTGACGCACGTGATCGCCTGCACACACAGAGGGAGCGATATGTTTTAGGACAAATCAATATTTAAAAAAAATAAAAAAAAAAATCAGGTCAAATCGTGCTGAATTTTTTGAGTCTTGATTGTGTGTGTTTGTATGACCTGGGCGACAGAGATGAACGTGTTGGTCTTCGTCATCAGCGCTGCCTCCCAGACACCAGGCGTGATAGGCCAGGGCGAACAGGTCCTCCAGCCGGGATGGGTGTGCTATGGCCCGGTTCAGACGCTTCACCCACTCCTGGCATTGCTTGAACGTTGCAAAGTGGCATCTGTGGAGATTAGAAAGATTAGAGATCCAACAGCAAAATATCTTGTTACAACTTCATGCATTTGGGGAGTGGAAGAACAACAACAACCAAAAAAAAAGCTAATTTCTTCAGATGTTCAGTGATTTTCCAGCCTTTAAACAGGAGGCAATAACGTGGCTGTTTAATGATGAGGAACCAAGACGCCGCTGGCACATCTGTTGCTGGGAATCTCAAGGCCCTGC
The DNA here is from genome assembly GCA_036365135.1 of Miichthys miiuy. Classification (NCBI taxonomy): domain Eukaryota; kingdom Metazoa; phylum Chordata; class Actinopteri; family Sciaenidae; genus Miichthys; species Miichthys miiuy. The sequence goes on from CM071616.1 coordinate 20,978,360, forward strand.
TGCTTTTGAACTTTACAGATGTCCGTGAACAGATGAGAATTTCAGTCCACTGTGAAATAAAAGCCCCTTTTTTATTGTTATTATTATTATTTAAATGTGTTTTTTAAGCAAGTGCAAGCATGCTTAGAGGTAGTTATATATTTGCCATCTGTCTGATCTTGGCAATGTAGCAATCAAAGATGAAATCAACAGCTCCGATTCAACAAGTGCCATCAGCTGAAGGAAAATGTTTTGACATAAATCAGTCAAAGCACGATTTTATGCTTTGCAGTCTGTAACCAGCAGCAGGAGTTTGCCTGCAGCTTTACAGTTATATATATGTAATTGTTATTAAAAATAAAATAAAAAGGAATAACCAAGTAACATTTTTTCCCAAACTGTTTGTGCTGACACTTTCTTCCTGAAAGATCATAAAAAGTATAGCGACTACTACGACTAGTATGCTGCGATTTTGGGATTTCACAGACGCGGCTTTACATCTGCACAGACCATGCAACAGGCAAAATTTACACAGTAAGCCTATTTTATTTGTCATATAGCCGCCTACGTCTTCACGCTCATGCAGCTCCACCTTTATGTAGGTATATGGGTGGAAGGCCTGGCTGTACAGAGTACTAAACTTTTTTAAATTTGAAAATATTGGATTACTTTGCAGCAAACAACAAATTATGTTAATTATTATCAGGCAGCAACTGCAGGAGAGAGGGGACGAGATGCAGCAGGGGAGGCACAGAGGTCATCTAAATGTCCACCTACAGTACCGGGTCTGGCTGCAACTAATGTTTATTTTTAGTATTGATTATTCTCTCAATATTTTTTTTTACAATTTATGCATTATTGGTCAAAGCTCATCATAATTTCTCAGAGTACAAGGTGACATCTCGTAAATAGCTTGTGTTGTTGGATCAATAGCTCACAGTGTTATAAAAACATCTGAGGAGCTGGACCCGGCCGTGTTTGATGTTTTAACTGACTTAATCAATTAATTCATTGTTCCAGATTACATTTCTATTGACTAATGATTGTTTCTGCATTACTGCACAAGCAAAATATTGTCATGCTAATACAAGAGCAAACCAAAAGAGAAATCATAAACAGAGCTGATTAAAAAAAACATTGAAAACAGACACAATATAATGTTTACGTGGCTTTTCAAACTTTAAACTATTATTAATGACATCTCTGTTCATCACCTGGTAACACCTGAGCATGGGAGTACTGTACTTCCACCTTGTAACTTACAAATGTGAGGATAGCTCTGTTTAACTGCAAGGACACAAACATTTCATAACTCAAGAGGAGAGGTGAGGATAAAATGAATGTTAAACGTTGCAGCATGTGAAATAAATTGCCTCCTCACGGCCGGACAGCCTAGAACTATTGTATTATTCATTCAAATGCATACCAGACCTCTGTAATGAATTTACTCTGGTTAATAACAGCATCGATCTGACTGCGGGATTACTACAAAGTCTTTAGCGTGTGTGTGCGCTCTTCCTTACCTGACAACTTTGGAGTCTTTGCAGATGATGTGCAGCTGGAACATATCTCTGCTCTCCACACCCTCTATCAGCCTGAGAGGCACCTGTAGGGGGAGACAGAGAGCATGTGTGATGAGCCTCGTGGTGTGCTCTTGCAGCAGACGGCACATCTGCAAAGAGGTTACCACCCTCTGGTCTAGTACAGACTCAAACCGGGTTAGATACACATAGTGCAGCTTCAGCCTCAGTGTGGAGGAGAAGAAGGCTTCTGCAGCACCTCTGTTATGACACCCAACAAGCAGCTTTGTAAGCTTTAAAGTTATCCTGTGAACGGAGGTGTTAACGAAGGCGTTGTTATGCAATCGCCTACTTTTGGTCAAACCTTGCAACAGCACTTGTATGAATGAGAAAATACTATTTCATGCCTTTAAGCAAAAAAAACTTATTTTTTATTAACTCTCAAGGTCAGCCAACACACACTGCACCAGTTATTTTACAATGTGCTTTCACAGAAAATTACAATTAACCCAGTGTTAGTTGAATATAAGTTACAATTTGTCCCCGGTGCTCTGTAATCGCTCAAAGTGAAAAAGAGCTGAATGACTTAAGCTGTCTAGACAGTGGAGGCAGAGGGTGGTGTTTTTTTATCATATGGTACTCACAGATATCTCATTGTCCACACCTGGGTAGGTCTAAAACACAGTGACACCATGGAGTACACACACACACACACAAGACAGAGAGAAAAAAAAAGGAGGGAGGGAAGACACAAGACGAGGAGGAAATGGGAAAACGAAAAACTATTAAACCAAAAAAATTCAGGAGACAAAAGGAAATGAAAGAGTCAACAGGAAAGAAAACATCAAAGAGGTCGAAAGATAAAAGATAACTGAGTGGATCATGGAGTGTGCTACTTGCAGCACATGACCGAGCCGAATGGAAATCATGGAGAGAAAGACAAACATGGGACGGGAGCAAAGGGCAAGAAAACAGCTCGGATGCAGGGGAGGAGTTGTGAGGGGATTGTGGGTTAGAGGTCGTGGCTTTGTTGGCCTTCATACACAGTTCATCTGTGCTGCTGGAGTCAAAGCAGGACTCTGCACGGTAGGAAAGCAGTCTGATAGGCACCATTAATCTGATGCTAAAGTAACTCAACGCGGAGAGCTGTCCTGAACATCCTGGTGATCTGCCCTCACCTCCTCCACCTCCTTTATTTTTAAAAAAAACCCTGTCATCTTTTCCAGAAGCTAAACCCTTCTGGAAAAGATGACAGGGATTTGGGAAAGAAGGAGGAATTCTGCTGCCAGTGAATGCAAACAATTGGCCTGTTTGTCTTTGAGTGAGGCCTGACGTCAGCAGGAGCGAGCTGTTGGACGTCAGTGCCAGCGGAGGCCGGGCCTTTGGAGCCTAGATGTCACATTAAACCTCCCAGCCTGAAGATCAGAGGACCCGCTACTCCTGTGGTACAATCCTGGTACAAACAACTTTGTGCCAGCTATGCTGGGATATTACTATAACCACTTTACGTGTACCCCATGTAAAATACTTGGTTGGTTTATTTGCCTTGTTAGCACAATTATGTGTTTATAAAATTTATATGGGGGAAGGGAAAAGGCCTGCGTCCATCCAAACTACACATTACAGCCTCCTCTCTCTTACTACTGGCTTCTGTAATGGCATGGCAGCAGCAGAGATCACACAGACACTGGTGCCATTTGGACTGAAGTGAATTTTCTGTGGTTCTTCTGTGCATTTAATTGTCTGTGACTGGCACTCACGTTGATGACCGAGTCCTTGAACTTGATGTGGAGCCTGTAGTTAGAGATGGCAATGATGGCTTCATCGGCGTGGCCAAGATATTCCACCCCTTCCCCCTGAAGAACTGGGAATGGCACCTGTAGAGACACAAAACAAGGAGATTGTTGAAGTTTAAACAGCAAAAAGATGACACCAAGCCCTGATTATTGTCAGGCTTTGTTGTGAATAAAATCACAACATCCACATTTACACAGTCTAGGCTAGTGTAGGCATTATTTAGGGCATAGCTTTGAGCTAAAACCATTAACATATTCTTGACAATTTGGCGAGAGCATGTGTGGCCACCAAGAGACAGAAACCAGCCTGAAGCTTGACCCCTAAAGGGAGGTGATCTGGTGGCTCCGTCATGCTGTGGGGGTCATTTTACTGTCGTGGTTTTGGTCCACTAAGAGGTAAAGGTCGACACAAATCAATACAAAGTCGTTCTGAGTGGTCACCTTTATCCTGTGATGAAACATTTCTATCCTGATGGATATCGTCTCTTCCAGGACAACAATGACCCCATCAATAGGACATGTGGGGGGTCAATGAATGGTTTGATGAGAAATGATGTGAGTCTGTGGGCCTTCACAGTCTCCACATCTCCACTCAGTTGAACACTTATGGGAGATTTTGGACTAAGATGTTAGATAGTGTTCACCACTATCATCATCAAAATACCAAATGAAGGAATGTCTTTTGGAAGAATGATCCCTCCAGCAGAAGTCAGAGACTTGTAGAATCAATGGCATGCCTTACTAAAGGCACCCGATGAACCCTACTGATTGTTGATCTACAGAGTAATCAGGTGTTGGGTCAAACATCTTGGTAAGATACCCGTTTGTAGATCAACAGTCGGTAGGATTCACCATTTGGGAATTGAAGGTCTTGTTAGTCTATCAAGTAGATGATGAGATAGTTTACTGGACCTGCACTAGGGGAAGAGTCAGGGAATGTCTTGAATGTCTGCAACAAAGTGGAGGACCAACCAGCTGACTGTTGGACCCCACAAAGGGACCGCCATCACCATTCCCACAGCCACATTGCTAACATGGCTACAAAAACAACATTTTAACTAATCAACAGCTTTGAGATGCTTGAAAACAAAGACCAAGAAAAAGAATTTTGCCAACTCAAGACCTCATGGAGCTGATTTGTATTAAACAAAATTACAGTTTGGCTTCTTAACTAAAAAAAAAAAGGGAAATATGAAATGTTATAAAAATTAGGATTATACTGGGGTGCAGATGTTTTAACTCATATAGATAGGGTGTGTATCCTGTTTTTTGTATGTCTCGCATACTTCCCTTAGTTGGCCTCTGATTTACTGAGGCTGGCAGGGAGAGATGATTATAAATCAGAAGTACAAGGATAGGAGAGACAGGCTAGGGGAGTACCATTTGGATATGAATCATAATGCTCATTACTGAAAAGAAAACCAAAAAGGAATGTTATGATATTATCAGGTGGGAGGTGTCCGAGACAGCCCATTTTTAAAAAATGTATAAGAACTACTTGTTAGAGCTCCTCAGGGAGCCTTTTCTCTGTAACCTCTTTTGTGTGTTGCTCTGTTAAACGCTCCTTCTTGTACAAGAATAATAAATTCAACTTAAACTTTGATACTTTGAATCCAGTCTTCCTTATTCAAGGGTTTTTCTTAAAAAATCTTAAAAAGGAATTGTTCTGGTATCGTTAATGAAACTCAAGTATCATAATTGCAGAAGAATACCAAGCATTAAAACAGGCCAAGTTCATGCTCACACTGTCCTGCCTAAACTCGTAAGGATTGTGGACAGAGTGACTTTACAAATATGACAAAAAGGGGGATGAGAGGGTGGGAACAGTGTGAACGTGTAGCTGTCCAATTAGCACGCAATAGTAACAGAGGGACATTTGTGAACACAGAGGGCTTGTTGGGGAGTCTGGATGAGCGAGCAGGCATACAAGAGGCAGGGCTGGGAGGGGAGGGCTGTCTGCACCGGTGCTGACGGTACAGCGAGGGATCCCAAACTGTCCATTAATATTCTTACTTGTACCCATTTTATTACAGGCCCAGCCAAGTCCAGGCTTTGGCTTCAACCCCTACATTAAGATAATTGGTTCCCAACAGAGGTTAATAGAAAACATTTTTCATTTCACTCCGAGGCAGAGCATTAGCTTTAAAAGCCGACCACGTGGAAGAGACACACGGCTGCAGTTGCCAACTTCTGAACAATGTCTCTACTCGTATAAAAATGGACGAGGCTAACCACTTTCGGAGTGGTCAATTTCACACTGACCACTCTGCTAAATGTTGCTTGTAATGTATTACTTACAGGAGCTGCTTCTTTTAAGGGATTTAAACCTTGATGACCTTTCATGGCTGCTGTCGATAAGGAGGATTTAAGCTATAACATTATGTACAGAGCGTAAAAAAAAAAATACATCCCTTCTGGCTCATGTGAAAGTCTGCTGGGAGATATATTACTGCTCAGACATCCCTCCTTCTCATCTGACAAATCGAGGATTGTGTTTCACCGATTCATTCCTCATTTCCTCTTAATTTACATGACCTCTTCACACATCTTAGTCAGCACTTTCTAACATAATCATAGTGACGCGAATTGCAACCCAGGTCTCGTTGTTTAGTCGCCAGTAGCGAGGACAACAGTGTTGCCTGGAGACAACATTACCTCATCCTGCATTAGCATGCACTGCTGAGTCACGCAGAGGAGGACCCAGTGGTGCATGTTAAAAGAGGACATGCAGCAGGGCAGATGGTAGGATTATGGTAAGATGTCCGAAAAATCGGGCTTACTTGAAACAACATTAGGCAACTCAGTTAAAAGAACAGCTTTAGTTAGTGGACAGGGCGAACGAGCTGGACGTGATAAACAGACACACAAACACACGTCGACGTGCACTCAGCTCATGCCAAAAAAAGAGCCAGTGCATGTAATAAATCTAAACCAGAACAATTCTTGGAATGTTGTCAATTGGCAAGAGGTCAAAAGCTGTCATTTCATCAGATTATTGATGACGGTCGGTCCAGAGAGCCTGTGTTAAAAACATAAACGTAACCCCTGACATTTATCACTGCACCTGCTGTTGCTCATCTCTAAGTGAAAATGTGTGCGTGAGTCGGTGCAGGGAAAGAGTACAGCTTTAACCTGGGAAATGGAGCACGTAGTACTCTGCACTCAGACACCAACAGAGCCAAATATAGTGCTGCAGGCCCCCTGGCAACCTGCACTAGGACTTATTAAAAATGGAATATCTAAAATCCGACAGTTAAATTTGGCATGCTTTTAGAAACACAACCAACTTTAACTTTAAATTGACAGGCGGACAAACGCGGCTGGAAGTTGTTGACTGTGACAGAGACACAGGAGAAAGATTAATCTAAAGCTTATTTGCATTCATCATGAGCTGCCTCGGCGGCAGCAGAAATGGCTGTGATGACAGCTACTAAGTTTGTGTGCTGCTCTGCAATGGAAAAGATCTATAGTGTCCTGCTGAGCGTGCCATAGTTAACATGCTGTACAGACTGAAAGCTGCATTAAACAAGCAGCACTCCAAAAGTAGGTGCATGAGTCACCGGCAAGCCAGCAAGTGCAGCAGAAGATACTGTGTCACGTTTCCTCTACGAAGCCTTCAGCAGCAGAAATACTTAGAAAAAAACAGAAAGACCAAGAGGGGAAGAGAGAGAGAGAGAGAGAGAGAGAGGGAGAGGGAGAGAGAAAGACCCGTGAATAACACTCTCTGACTTACGAGTCGTGACTTCCGGTTAAAACAGCCTGCCTGCGAGGAGAGGCACGTGTGCACACACACACACAAACACACATGCACCGCGGCTTGCACGCACACAGGAGGGGGGAGGCAGCAGCGGGGTATTAAATATGGTGGGGTAGGGAATGCCCGTAATTTGCCTGCGGGAAAGCAGCACTTAGGCGCATCAGCTGTCAGAGACACAAACATGGGTGTGCGTGCACACAAAGAAATGCAAAAAAAAAAAAAGAGACACAATGTGTGCAGCATGTGTGAATGCAGGAGGAGGCCAGTGCAAAAACATAGTTGTAAAGTGATTAAAATAAAGAAATCTAGCAGGACCTTTGACATGAAAGTCCTCTGATGCACAACCCTTTAATAATAATAAAAGTGAAGCACGGCCTTTTTGAGCAGGTTGATGCTCCCTGCAGTCCATTGCAACCCAAGTGGAAACAAGCCTCAATTGAAAATCATAAAAACAGAAACATCAGCTCGTGACCCGAGGCTGTCCAAATCCCTCCACCTTCACTTTGTCCACATCTCCAGACACTTGATGCTCGGCTCCATTAACCAGCAGACAGCCAGAGAGCACAGACTCAAAACCGCAGAGGGCACACTCCATACAGTTACCAATCACAATTTTGCCACTGGCGTCTCACCATTGTGGAATAGTTTTATGAATCCCTCTCACTCCAGTGAACTAAATGCTTTTAACCTGTCTCGTTCTTTATCCTCTGCAGTGATTTCTGCTGTGTCTTGTGGATCTGTGTGCTTTGTTCAGACACAGCCTGACAGCAGAGACACACCTACAAATCAGAAACTTACTAGAGCGTAAATAAGTTGAGAATTAAAAAGGAGTGCCCGATTCACAGCGAGACTAATTATTGAGGCAACACTGAGACAAGACTAGTGTTGTATGGATTGACAGAGCTTGTGGGCAGCCAAGGAATGAAGGACATGCAGATTTGAGGTTGAGAGGATGAAAGGTTAAACTTTAGGGATAAACTTTAATTCTTTAATTGAGTAATTAAGAGGTGATTTGGAAACGGTGACAGTCAAAGTGATCTAATAATCTGTTTGATGACTGCTACTACTACCGAAAGGAATGAATCACCTTCCTCAGCCCCTTCACACTTTACACACAAAAGCTTTGTCATCGTTTTCGACTTCCTGCTTTCAAAACTTCCTTCTGTTCTTGTTAAGACCTTGCATAAATACAAATCTGCATACAGTATAAAAAACAGAGCTTTTCAACTTCTGTGGTGTTATTGTTTGTGCCACTGTTTGTGCCACTGTGGCAAAGACTGAATTGTTTTCTGTTTTGCTCAGTCTAGCTCTGGAAAGCTAAGAAATGCTCAACATCACTTTGGAAATGAGAGAAGGAAGACGCACGTTCACTGAAGAAGTCAATTAAATTTGACACAATTTTATATAGAATTTGGAAACAGGCAAAAGATATTGTAATGGCATGTGTTGACAGGAATAACAGTTTGAGTGACCTTATTGCTTTGCACAAACAAGTTAAAGTTAGGAGAAAAAACGTGTAATTTTTTCTATAAGTCTCACAAATCGAGACTATTTTCCCAGGAGATATTGTGCCCGGTGACAGACAGACTTGTAAAGTGAAAGCGAGGTTTGTAGGGAACAAATCTAAAGCGTGGATGTGTCATTATTCTACAGCCATCACACTGTGCATCAACATTTGCTTCATAACGAGTTAAAGCCAAAATGTTTTCTATTTCCACTTTAATATGGCAGACAAATGTATTATTCTCTTTTCTAAATAAATACTGAAGATAAGTTTGTTTCTTTGGTGTCTTATCTGCAGAGCGAGGGCAGCGCTTTAATTAAAATGCAAATATTTTGTTATCCACCGAGTTGCCTAATTAACTTTGTGTATTGAACGCTGATCGGCAGAGCAATCCCATAAAAAAAATGTTCTTCTTGGCCAGTGTCATCATCTCTTCTTCAGTGTCTGGCATCGAGCCTGCTGAGTTGTGACTCTTGCTGTAATGTCTTGGCAATCACACTCCACACAGTGGTGTTTCAGAGTGCTACACCAGGAGCCAGGACGGGAGATGAGGTCATAATCCTGAAGTGCCACGCTCGGCCTTTTCTCCAGCTCCTGGTCGCCGACATGCAGCTGGATGTCAGAGCGGATGGGGCTGTGCTCTCGAGCGGTAGTTGATGAAAACTAGTCGGCTCACCTGAAGGCTTTCATCCTCCTTCACCAGCTCCTTCTGGGGGAACAGGTCCTTGGCCTTGATATACTCCAGGCTGGGAGGCCCCTCTTCACCCTGTCAGACACAAACACAGTGTAGAGGTGGTCAGATAAATACTTCTGTCATCATTTAGGACGACGCAGCAGTAAGGATTACAATAGCAGAAAGAAGAGTTGAAGGAGAATCAAACCCAAAGTTAACATTATATAAATATTTGTCAGGGTAGTCAGCCTCTGATGTTGGACAGGTGGAATTTCACAATCTCCAGCTAACTGACTGGCGTCACGTAGGAGATTAAATATTTACTAGAGATTCAAATTCACTTTAAAACAGGGGGCTCATTACCTCGTTATTTTAAAATGTTTACTACCCAATCCTGAGCAGCATTTCCACTCATTGATTAATAATGGTGCTGAAGGAGAAGTGCAACTTTTGCATCTTATATTCAGGTTGTGTTTGCTCTGTGCAGGTAGTTATTGCGTGTGCAAATGACAGACAGTACCAGGCAACGGATGCCAAAAAGCTGTAGACTTTGTGACTGGGTGTTACAGTCGAGTGCAAATAAAGATACCAGGGAGTTAGCGAAGTATTTTACACACTTGAGCAGTTTTTCATGAGTCATGCACTGACATTGACTTTCTTCCAGAGTTTGAACAATTCCTTGCTGGGCTGATATGCCATAGCCAAATGTTTTTATCGCTGTGTAAGCCATGTAAGATAATTTAATATTACATTTCAAAAGGTTGGTGATAAGTTACACATACAAAGGGATTCCTGTCGGGTTATAACGAATGGCTTGGCTAAAATTAGAACACCTCGAGAAGAAGCAGCAGCAGAGATAGGAAGAGAAAGAGAAGAGGAACAAAAAGGACAGTCACCCCTGTCCTTGCAGCTTCGAGTGCCCTCTCACACTGAACAAACACTTTCATTACATGTAGGTCAACCTTCAATCACTGGAGAGAGAGAAGGGGAGAAAGTAATCAAATAATGAAATTGAACATGCCCTTGTCCTTTATCCTCTGTTGACCATTTGTAAAATAAACACACTTTATAACTTGAAGTGTCTGCATATTTGCATGTATACTAGTATCCCAATGTTGAGTCTTACACATGAAGTAGTGTCTGTAATGTTATGATCTGTTGTGACTTGTGCAGGCACGTCTCTGTCTCGTCTCATCTCTCTGTCATTTCTGCAGCAGGTTTAGGGTGAACCCGGTTTGTTTTCTGGCTCCCTGAACACTGCTACCTTTGCTACTCTGCTGGATTTGGCGTCTCCACCTGAGTGTGGCCGTATGTCATTGCTGTTCCTTAATGAAAACCGCAACAGACTCCTGACGGGGGAGGAAGAATGTAGTCTTTCAGTGGACTACATCTTCTGACTCAGGTTGCTCATATTAGACAACAAACTACACAGCAAAAATGTCATACATGACAGCAGGAAACCCCCTGATGTTCCACCCTGCAGACCTCCTGCCATGTTTACAATAATTACATATGTCATCCAAAGGTCCAAGCTGGTGGTTAAACCACATGATAAAGGATACCACCCGTTGGCAACAGATGGAGATAGTGTTCCTACAGTGACAACCCTTCCTCTCCATGTCACCCACTAGTCACCATCTGATTTCAAAAGGCGGCTTCTGTGACGTAAGAGCTTTGTTGACAAAGGATAAACAGTCACACGCATAGGCTCAACTATGAGGAAATACAGCAGCGTATTGTGTACTTGACATTTGCACCTCTGAATGTAAAGGAGGGGGAACTGTTAGCTCAAGCGAATGTGCTGAAAATGTACCAATTAAAATAAAATGAAAGGGTTTAAATTACCAATATGCCCTCACCTTCATACTGCAATCAAGTCAAGCAACAGTTCAGTCTGTTTTAGCCCACTGAAGACGTCAAAAGGCAATATGAGTTGAGCTGAAACTATTCATGGACAACAAACTGCCAAGTTCTTAGGAAAAGGTGGAGAATCCTTTGCTTCAGCCGTGTTTGAATTGTATCGAGGGCTTGTCTGTATGGGAGTAATGAATGGGTTAAATCACACAAAGGACAGTCTACCTGCTACGTGTACACCATAAATTGTAATAAATGGCAGTGCTGATGGCAGCCATGGAAGTGGATGTCAAGGCTGTGCCAAACAGCTGTCTACGCTCCTTAAAAGATGCTCCAACATTAAGTGCTGTCTGATATCACTGTGGGCTCCATTTCCTCTAAATGATGTCCTGATGCTCACGTTAAAGCTTCCATGTAAGACATACTTCAGGGTGAAGGAGAGGTGGAAGCGTCTTTCAAGTGTAATGCTGCATTCAAACAATGGAAAGAATAAAACCTCCCATTAGTCCGACTTGGAAGTGTTTACGGATTATTTTAAAAGATGCTTAGCCGCTCTAATAGTTTGGTAGTCATACTAGATAAATGTTTGAATGAGCTACTTTTGTAGACAAGCGAAATCAGATACAAACAGTGTATATCTCCTTTTAAATTAGCTGCCTCGATTGTATTAGTGTAATATTGGATTTTAGTTACATGCAACTGCCAGAAATGGTGGCTTAGCAGCCATGTTGCTCACCATTTGTTCACACTTTGGAGTTCTTCACCAAGTGGGAGATACTCTTGCTGTCACAAACTCCTCGAAAATTCTAACTCAGAAGATTACGTAAACAGTTTTTTCCCCACTAAGCTGCTCATAATTACAATACGACAGGAAAGCAGCATAACCAAATCTCGCTGTGAAATACTGCAGTTAAAACTCAAGGTGAGCTGTGGAGAGGAAAAAACTATTTAACACCAAGAACTTCAATTTCAGACTTGTCTGAACTTCTCCAAATCCCTCTGCAATGCAACCCCACTAAGCTCTTGACCTTTGACCCGTGTCAGCCTTCAGCGTCAAGACTGATGTGGCAGCTGTGCATCATCAATTGTACTTATTTTCACCTGAAAGTGACTGGATCATGACAGTGGCCATCAGTCAGGAGCATCCTGCGACGGTCGCTCTGTTACAGGCTGATCACGCACACTGTTGCTGGGCAGTCTGAACCACCATGCAGGCACAGACTCAGCTGCTTTTTTTATTTTATTTTTTACAGGGAATAAAGTTTATCGAGGCCTGCCAGACAGCGGTCATGAATTACAGGAGACGCTATCGTTACAGAACCGCCCCCCAAAGAAAGTCAATCCTAATCAGCTGAAAGGAACATACATTCATACACACACATGCACACACACCATCAATAATCCATCCACTCTGTGGTTCCTATAGATCTTGTGCTGCACTACCTGCTAGATACTTGGCACCATCTACTCAATTCTCTTATGGAGCAGCCCTGACACTGCACTCCTCTGAGAGGCCCGCTGGAACACAATGTACTTTAAAAAGGTTTAAAACTGCTGACTAAAAGTTGTGTAGATGTTGTATTGCTTCATAAATTCGTGACACTATACACACAGACAGACTTATACTGCTAGACTTGAAGATAAAACACTTCATATTGTTACCTGATAGACGATTATGGCAGCTTAAAGAGAAAACAAAGGGACAGAAATGTCTGCAGTGTTTAGAGTTTAGAGGAAGACGCCTAACAAGTGAATCCTCTCCTGCAAACAACCTTCACACAACTGATCAAATTAAACTTGCTTAAAACGCTGTCATTACATTTAGAAACACAGGCAGTGAGCCGCCTCTGTTTTATGTTTGTTGTTTTTTTGTCCATTGCAGACAGACAATCAGCTTACATAAGATTAAAAAGGAAAAAGAGAAATGCTCTCACTTCCAACCGACTCACAAAGATGGAGCACAGCTTGTCCTGTGCCCGACACGTTTTTGCTTCGTCACTGCTGTGAGCCTCCGCACACCCTCCCCCACCTCCGTCCAACCCAGCAATCAAAAAAGCCGGAGCTGACAAGTATACGCCTTAATATATTCCTCAAATATTAATGTCAGAGTGGATAACACATGTAATATCTTTATGACATGTACTGCCGTACGTTGTGACACCATCAGCTAGCAGCCGGCTAGACAGCCATGACAAAGCAGGTGAACAATGGGCATGAGGAGGGCCTTTTTATGCATTAAAATCAGTGTTTTCCAGACGTTTCTACGTGTGAGACTGTGATAAAAATGAACAAAAACATGCAGGTAGAGAGGTTGAAAAAGACACTAGCACAGCCTTCATGAATAAGTGTCTGGTTGCCATGGATACGACAACCTCTTTTTAGAGTCCCTTTTCTGTCTAAAGCTTTTGGAAACAATTTGCAGGTCCTCACTCAAACAGATTATTTACTTAATCTGACCGATGCTTTGTCCCAGAGTTGTGCAGATTAGTGAATCACCACACGGTGCAGAGGTGACCTTCTAAATATGTCGGGAACATGTGCTTATACGTCTGAAATTTATTTATTCATCTGAAACATGAGGAACGACACAAAAAGAGGTGTCAGGGAGTAAGAAGACGGTGGAAGAACAGAGAGGAAGGAAAACCAATTAGAAAATAAATAATAACTTTTCTTGTCTGAGTAAAAAGTCAAGATGGCAGAGTATCACGAATCTTTTCAAAAGCACTTTTCTTCCTCTCTGTCCTCTCCGACTATGTTAATATTTCATAGACCTCCGTGTCCAAACAGATCACTCTCAAGTCAGTCTTATAGCTGGGCTCTACTCTAATCCTGAGGGATTCATCTGAAGCATACAAAGTTGGAGTGACACTGAAAAGTAAACTTCACAGGCACGTTTAGGTATATTGGTTCCTCTTAAAAAGGTCCAGTGTGTAAGATTTAGGCAGCTAACCCACTGAGTATTATATTCATATGTATGTTATCAATAGTGAAACACAAGAATCATTGTGTTTTTGTTACTTTAGGCTGTTTATGTCTACACTGGGAGTGTGTTTTCTTCTCTACAGTCAGTAGCAGTAGTTCTACAGTAGCCCAGATTGGACAAACCAAACACTGGCGCTGAGTTTTGCATTAGTTTGAGAACTAAGAGAAATTGTGTTTCAAAACTGTTTTAACTTGATTACAATTCAAAGGCAACGGATGGTGAACCACCAAAGATCTCAGTCTTTGACAGATACTGACAAAAACAACCCAAAAATGTCAGTCATCCTCTTATTTATTTAATACTTTTCTTCTTAAAAAAAAAAATATGACCTGGTCTGTGTCATTCTGTTTCATTTTGTTCCCCATTAGGACACTGTGGTCATGATAGCTTTCTCTGTGTCATTACACAGTGACCGGGTCACCTACTGTGTGGTTCTTAGGGTTGTTACCGCCTTGGTTTCAGACACCAATACCAGGCCCAACATGGGTATCAAAGAGGATACACCGAGGTATCGAGCCCTGAGGCACATCCCCCAAAAAGCTTTTGGCTGTACTTATACCCTTGATTCGTTTAGCTAGTGGGTATAATATAATCGGAGTCATGGAAAAATCTTAACCAATTCAATTAGGCTTTTTATAGTTCCATTTGGTGCAGACAACATATCGCAGAGGGAGATAAACATGATATACTGGAGGTGGAAAGAACAGTAACTGGAGATGTTTTTTTCCATAGTTGGATCACAGCAATCGTCATGATGACGAAAACTTAGCAGCATCGCTGCAGCCCTCTTCCAGCAGGAGAACACTGACAGAGCTGTGGTCCAGTTGAGTAATGGAGGACGTCGATACTAAATTATACAGACAGTGACGCAGAAGGGGAACTGCCGACTCAGCTGCACTACAGACATGCTGAAGGGAGATCATAAATTGTGTAAAGCCTGGCCACGTCTGGTCACAAAGGAACGGGAAAGAGGAACCAGCAGCTGCACTCATCCTGAACCACCTGGTAACTTTATGACCAACACGTTCTCTGGAAGAAACACTGCTGGAAATTAGAGTGGAGGTTTCCAAGTATTAGCGTATTGTTGTTAGCATCACATTATGCAATGCTAACATTGTCCTTCAATGCTGTCTAGAATTTGGGCAGTGCAGCACAAGACTGTTTTTTACTTCACTAATTTCCATTTTGTGTTTTACTGCCTATCAGTACGATCATTTTTAGCCATGGCTCAAGACATTGATGGCAATGTCAGTCTGTTGGTCAGCTCGCCGGTCCACCACTTTGCTCTTGACTGAAACACCTCTATTAAATGAAAACTCTTTAGGGGCATTCATTGTCCCCAGAGGATGAATCCTAAAGACTCTTTGGATCCCCTGACTTTTCCTTTAATGTCACCATGAGGATAACATTTGTAGTTAGGAGTGAAATGCCTCAACAACTACTGGATGGATGCTGATATACTTTGTAAACATATTCATGCCCCCCTCCAGATAAACTGAAATTGGTGACCCTGTAACTTTGTCTGATACCCAATACCTGCAAAAGTAGTGACATTATAAATATAAACTAAGATGGTGAACGTAGCAAACATTATGTCTGCTAAACATCAGCACAGTAACATCATCACTGTGATCATGTGAGGATGCTGATGTTAGTAGTACAGCCTCACAAAGCTTCTATCGTAGTCTCATAGTCTTGTTATAAAATGTTTAGCTTATTTAGATTCATGTTTTTATTACAGAATGTTTTAACCATTTTAGCGAGTGCTATATAAATTAGCACTACATTTCAACCCAATGACGAATGATGACACAGTTACCAGATGCTAGTTTGTCAACTCTTAGAAAAACTACTGAAAGAAAGCCTTTCAGTCCAGGCCAGAAACCTGAGCTATCTTTACCAAGTTTGGGAAGCCCAAAATTATATTTAGTATAGAGCAATAACATGGGGTTGGCTTGCAGATGAAAGTGAGATAATTTAGTGTTTAGTTGAAAATTAGCCATCAACAGGCCCAGACAGTGAACTGAGGATGTCACTGAAAGTTCAGAGGTTAACTTAACACTTAATTTGGGCTCAGAGACACGAGGCCACACAGTGTTGTTCTCAAACCCTGAACCTTTTCACCCCTCTGTCTCAAACTAAGACAAACATTGTCCTACATCACGATACCATAAACGGCTCAATGCAGGTCCTCCACTGCAGTGAACACACTTCATCACTCCAAGGCTGGAACTGCACAACGTGTTCCCTCCCAGCGGCACACACATGCTGCACGTCTTGCTCCTGACAGGCCAGCTCTCTCCTCCATGTCAATCATCACACCGGCAGCTAAAAGCCATCCGTACGACAGAGCAGAGGTGACCAATGAGAAGAACACAATATTTCTTCCATCACACCCAAGACAGATTGGTAATTCAATTATTTCTATGTAGAGTGGACTACTGTCTGATAACCGCAGCGCTCACGTGTGTCGACCAACAACCCCACCCCCCATCCTTCACCGATTGGCAGGCACACACACGGGAGCAGGCAAGTTCGTGAGGGGAGGGCTCTCATACACACCCATCACAGATCAGACTCACAAACAAAAACCAAAATAAAAGCCTGTGGACTTACAAAGCAGTTGAGCATGGAACAGGACACCCTTCCTATGAGGCTCATGTCGAGGAGAGGCAGGGCTGTGCCTGAATGACACACAGCCTATAGAGCAGCAGCACGACCAGTGCACGAGGAGCCGGCATAACCATTCTTCTCCCAGCCGGAGCCTCTCCACCCCTCGTCCACTCCGAACTCCTCTCCCTGCCGCCCCTCTCCCCGCGCCCCACCTTTTGCACGTTCTCCACCCCCCTCTTCTTCTTAAGAGGTGCTGTTAGACAACAGGCCGGTCCCGGCTCTCACCCCACCCCCCCCTCAACCCCAACCACCACTTCCAGAGTGGGCACAGAGAGCACGCCGGTGTCTGAAGATAGCCCCTGTTGCACTGTTGACAGAGGGAGGGATAGTCCATACAGAAAGAGCACAAGAGAAGCCGTCCACACGATCAGCTGAGTGAGAACTGAAAGCAAAAGTGATGAAATGACTGCAGATGTACCTTCCCAACTGTAGCGAATGGATGAGGGGAAACTGCAAGCAGAGAGAGAGCAGGAGAGAAAGGAAGACAGAGGGAACTGCCTGATGCTAAGCTCCACCCTCTGCATGCACATCTACCTCCCTCTCTCGCATTCACATGCTCACACTTCTCCCCCTGTCTCCCTCTCATCTCTTACTCCTCCCCCACTCCCTCCTTGTTCACCCTTCACCGACATCTCCTAATAAATATGCTTCTCCCTCAGCAACGAGGCGGTAAAACCTTGAGTGTAGCGCCGGCATCCCGAAGATGCTCCGACTGCCGTGCATGCACCATCTGACATCAGCCGCAGTGTACTGATGCTGAAACACAACCTGAAGCAAATTCGTGCATGCAGACAGAACAAAGAGACGCCCAATCCAGTGGTTGGACAGTGTCCCATCACAAAGATGTAGCATTGGAAGCAATTGAGCCAGTGCAGGAGGCGAATATGTGGCAGAGGACAGAGGAGGGAGGGTGCTGAGTCTATGCGGAGATTTCCAGTGACACAGCAATCTACAGATTCTTCCTCTCCAGTGTCTCTGAGTGTCTTCTTTGCACTGTCTAACACAAGGGCAGCACATCTTTGTGGTGAACATCACTCAGCTGCAGCACCTTTCCTGTGCTGACAATCAGGGAAGGTCACTGGATGTATACAGTGCCACATATACTACGGGGGCATACAGCCCTTCCCCCCTTTTACCCCAACCTCCTTCCTGGCAGAGTCGTGACAGCCACTCGCCTTCAGCTGTACGGCTGTATTATGTAACATGTATAGCGTATAGCAACGCAGCATAGGCTGCATGCACAACGCAGCAGTATTTAAATAGGATTAATCTTACTGCGGGAGGGTCTGCTGTAATGTAATTTTGACATGGTGGAGCCTCAATTCAACAGGATGAATCTGGGTGATGAACAGGGCAAAGTAATTGCACTGACTTACTGTAGTTAAGTGTAATCTATTTAAAGACAACAACCCAAACCAGGCATAATTGTCCACTTGACCCCGGTGTTAGGTGTATCAGAGGTCCGACTATTCAAATCTGGCTCAAAGAAACAGGATTCACGTTCTATTCATTGTTCATTCATGGCTGCATGTGCCACAAATAATCCAGTGAAGAGCTGTTATACTGGTTGTACTGGTCAAAGTATGAATGTATTTCAATTCCAGTAGATAACCTTTCACTAGTGTTACTATTATTAGCATGTAGTACATTTTACCGTCACAACTAGAAAGTTTCTCTCAGCAAACAAAGCTTCATATCATCTGTATAACTCTCTACATCTATGCAGTTCTTCTCTCCAGAGGCCCATCTATACAGTGGAAAGGATATCTGTGATTTTTATAAAATTACAGCCATCAGCAAGATGCAATCCTTCTTTTACAGCACAAAAATGATACAGTAACACTGAATTTGCAGGATTTGGTATTTGGATTACAGGTACCACATTTAACAACTACAGGACATCCCCAGGAAAATAATCCAGTATGGATAAACTGTTTCAAATCACAGGGATGTAGTTATATAACAACGTGTCACTGCTTCAACATATTTTCCCTGCACATCCATCAGCCTCTCTGTTCTGAGCGCGGATCTACAGCAGGTCTTATGCAGGTTATTGTAAATAAAAACTTAAACTAGATGTATTTGTGCAAAAATCTTTCATTTTATATCATCCACCAATATACTGCATACTAATTACTCATTTCTAGGTTACCCTTTTCTATACAGCACACTTAAAAGTGTCAATTTCATGCAGATTTTAGAGATCCAAAGTCATATATGTCCATTTATTTAAAGCTCACTCTGAATTATCTTAGTATGTCTATACATTAGAGGGGAGGTCTTATGCTGCAGGATGTATGACGCATTTCACTTGTGTGCGGTATGACTTCCATCTCATCAGGTAAATGGACTTGATGCGTCCGCTGGTATAAAAACGCACTTCCACAAATGAAGCAGAAGTACAGAGAGAATCATTTTCATGTCACATGGTGGAGCATTTATCACCCTCGATTGAAATGAAGAAGTGAAATAAAAACATTTTGCATTGCTGATTTACAAAAACATCTTTCCTATGAGTGCATGAAATGTGTGCGTGATCTACTGTAGTGAGTAAGAGGCTGTTGTGTGACAGAAAATCACTCAATCGTTGGGTTTTTTGCCAAAGAATAAACACTTCAGACTAAGACTCTTTAAATCCTGGACAAGTGCAACCTCATCAAGGTTTGACAGCTTTCTTTTCATGAGATTATCGTGACTACAAAAGAATATTGAAGTCTTTATTTATAATTTCAGGATAACCTCAGCGGATTCAGACCTGAACAATGATAGAAAAAACAAAAGCTGGGCGCACATTTTTGGAATTTCTAAATATTACAGCCTAATTTGTGATGAGTAGGTCCGCAGTACAAACACTGTGGGCTTCAGATTTCCCCTGTCTGCCTGCCCAGCCCAACACGAACCAACCGCAAAACTGAGTACCAGATTTGGCCTCTTGTGTCTCCGGTTTATTTTAGGAAAAGAGGGCAACGAGTCACCAATGCGGAGTGTCAGCCTGCATGTTGACATACAGCTATAGAAGTAGGATTTAAGAGATGAGGCATTAGGAAGGGTGTCCACGGTATATGGAGGGAAAATCTCTTCAAACTCCAGAACAGATTGGCACATTTGTGTGTTTAAACATCTGTGTGATACATATAGTTAATGTTTTACAATTTAAAAGCCAAGCCATAACCTGGAACTATTCTGCAGTCTACAGTAAGTGTTTTCCAACCAATTACATTCATCATTTTGTAGGTAAAGTCTTGCAGAATATTGGTCCTCTAGTATATGTAAGAAGTGTTTGTCCTGTGACCTGACCATCTAGTGATGAGGTTGCAGATCGCAAACCCTTCATATCACACTTTTAGGCTAGTGTTTGGTTTGTACGCTCTGGGTTACTGTAGAAACACGGCGGACTCTGTGGAAGAGGTCGAGCTGCCTCTGTAGATAAAAAAGGCTCAAAACATGACTATGATATTCAATTTCTGCCAATAGATGATCCTAAATCTCACACACTGGACTTCTTTTTTGCTCATTTTTGCTGCCAGGCATCCAAAAAAAACCCATCTCAAACATCCTGTAGCTCTGGTCAACAGGCTCTGATAAAAATACACATATCACTGAAACGAAACAACAAAGTTACCGTTACTTGAACTGAATAAAACGGAGGAACCAGACACTGACAGCCAGACCTCAGGAACCAGAGAAGGGACAAACAGTGCTACAGTCAAATCACTAACAACAACCTCGACTGAACCCTCTGGCTTTAACTACAACCCTCACTGGGAGGTTCTGGTGTCTAGTCAGTGTGTTTTGAAAAAAAAGAAGCACACATACAGGTGACTTAATCCTTATGTAAGCAGGTGACATCATGGGGCAGTGACACAGAAACACAAACTTCGCTTGCTAGCTCTGCCTGCACAACCCCTACAAGGTAGCATTACCATGCACTGTGTGTACCGAGGGCAGGGTAAAACAGGGTAAAACAACCCCATTGTTTCCATGCTCGCGTTATCCCGCTAACAATACGGCAACATGAGTGGACAACAGTATGAACTCAATACTTCCTGTTTTGTTTCAGCGAAAAAAAGCCAGAGGCTGGGAAGCAATTAAAAGCCGCTTCACAAGACAGGATTAAAAGGATCATGTTACCTGTGGAACAAACTGCTGGAACAAATGTCTCACAATCCCACCTGAGAAAAAAAAAAACCCTCAGATCAACAACAACTGAGAAGAGATAGATCGACACAGCAGCTTTAAAAATCACCTGCTAATGTAGTTTTATAGCATACTTCCTCTTCCTGTTGCAATCACTGAGTAATTTAAATTCAAATTTGGGTTTAGCTGATCTCCAGTGATTAAACATCTCATCTGTTGCAGTAGAAAAGCACTCCAGGATGAGTTCAATACATCTAACATCACTGGAGTGTGGTTACCCGTGCAATAGAGTGCATTTCTGACCACACCCAGCCGCACCCTACGGCGATGCACTAAACGAGGAGAGAGTGAGTGAAAAGACAACGTTTAAAACTGAACTTAAAACAGGTCTGCATCCTCATTTTAACGTGCCTCGGTGGGCACATTATTTGTTCATCAGCCCCGCCATCAATTAAGCCCACAGCTCAACTGTGTGTCCCATAAAAAGGCTGAGAGCTGGGCAGCCGGCCACGGTGGCATTCTGTGGAACCAGTTGACCAGAACCTTGGGACACACATCCTCCTGTTACACTTCCTATTTCTGTCCCGTAAAAGCAGTACCCATTAGCTTCAAGAGGACTTTGTCACTCCTTGCTGCTTCTCCTCTCTTAAAGCACCGTGTTTCCCAGCAGAAGTACTTTCACTGTGAAAGGGCAAAAAGGGACAGGCCAATGGGAACTCCCATTACAACAAAACAGTATTATCTTTATTCTTGGCTAAAATTGCAGAAGAACATCTAATTTGAGAAGCCCTGTATGTCTGTGCACATTTCAGCTGAGAATCAGAGCACTTCAAAAATTCATTGTTGAACATATGCACTTAATAATCACTGTAATACAAAACGCACAGCTTGTTTGGCTCATTCGAAACGTAATTAGAGTTGTGACCTACAAATAGACTTGCATCTTGCGCATTGTATTTGCTCTGCTTCAGTATAATTACAACCTTTAGGCAGACAACTGCAGCGTGATGAGACAAACCACTGCTTGTCTCACGTGGAGTAAAATCTGAGAATCAGCATTCCCAGAGATAGCACTCGGGTTCAAAGGAAGGTGCATGTAGCAGCTTGAAGAAGCACAATTATTTATCCATCTTTAAGCACAGATTATTTAATAATATGATGTCTTAGTTTGGCCTCAGAGCTGAAGAGCCAGTAGCTTCCACTAGAGGGCAATCAGCTGACAGATCCCATTACAGTACTTACTGTAGAAGAGTGATGCCTTAGTCATCTTGTGTGGACACCTTCACCACATGACAACAGCACAAGCATTTTATGTCACATAGCTGACGTATGATGGTCACAGAATTGCAAAAGTTCAGCACTTAGAGCTGTCACATATTTCCACGATGTGAACAGGAGCTCTGGCAAACCGTCAGAAAGAGTTGTACAGAAGACGCGTGGCAGGAAGCTACATCAAAGACGTCTAAACATGTGTTACCTGCCACACAACACTTTAAATGATGCAGCAGCGCATTCCTGAATGAAAACAAACAGTGCAATAAAGTTGAAACCCTGCTGAGGAAACTACTACTGCGCTGTAAAGAGATGCTGTCTGAGGATGTTCTACTTTCATTCACTCAAATTGGTGTCCAACAAAATCCCTGTTCAGTGCTGACTACGGCTAAATCGTTATATCCTGTAATTTGTTTGCATATTTGTTGATCCCAAAAGATCACCACCCTCCCTCTGTGGAGGCACCGTGAACAACCAGTGAGAGTCTCTAATGCAGCGACAATTACAGGATCCCTCACTGGCTTCCCACGTAAAAAGATGGCCAAATGTGACTGTTAGATTTAAGAGCAAGCTGTAGATGAGTTTAACCCAGTGGATCTGTGGTAGAAAAGGTCTTACTTATCATGCTCTAACGAAGACGAGCACAGGCTTACTTCCTTACTGAAGTGAATGTTCGAGAAATTTCTGTATTTCTATTTGACCTGAAACGAAACTGTTCTACAACTAAAAAAAATACAATGTCTACAATTAACAGTGCAGCTCTGGATTCTGTTGTTAGACATGTTGCAACACCCTGCACTTTGTTTAGGCCTGTTAACAGTATCGTGCCTTTTCCTCTGTGAGTCCCGACCTGTCTCCAGTGAGCATGTCGGGATGTTCAGCGTGTTCAGAGAGGCACCTACATTAATAACAATCAGGATTCTCCAGCAGAGTATAAACACAAAAGTCCCCTCCCCAATAGTGTGACTGGCTTACCATGCTGCCAGCCAGTGCTGTAGACAGTCGATCTGGGCGCTCCTCTTCAGATCCCTCCCTCTCCTCCCGTCTACTGGGCTCTGCTGTGCCAGCGATGGCTCCTGCCAACATAAAAACACACTACCTTCAGACACAGGGTGTGTGTGTGTGTGTGTGTGTGTGTGTGTGTGAGTGTGGGCGGTTGTGGAGAGATTGCGTAAAGGGCTGGATTCCAAAGAACTAAAGTACAGCACGTAGAATAAAAGCTGGCCCTACAAAAAACATAAAATAATTATGAAGAAGTTGAGCATATATTTTATCAACAACAATCTGTTAATTCATAATCCAAGCAGCTCACAGACGACTGACTGTGTTGCACACAGGGTGATGGTTAAACTGGCTGCCTGAGACAAGAACTGCCCTCCACAAATCAGGTCAATGTAAACACTGCACATATGCAGCGCTGCTGACAGACATGCAGGCACATGCGTGGAGTCTGACGCCAAGTTGGAAACCTTGAAGACCTGAGCTGACCTGATGGGAGCAAGAAAATGCAAACTTCACATTCCTCATGTCATTATCGGCAGCAAACAGATAAGTGCAGGAGAAGGAGACGACACATTTGGACCGACTCCAAGACTCCAAAAAAAAAAAAAAAAAGGTGCTCCACCTGGCACGCTGGAGGTGGATATCCTGTAATTCAAACATGATGGTTTGGAAATGACTCCTTCCACTGGATATCCGAACAGAGCTGTGCATAGCTACAGTGCAGACATAATAATGCAGCAAGTTTAAACACTGACAATAAATGAAGACGTCGAAAACCAAACACTTGATTCAGTAAATGAGTGCATGAAAAGTTAACGCTCTGACACCGCACTGCCTTCTCTTCCTGTGCATATGCAATCTCAGTCAGGAAGCTCAGCGTAAGTTTACTATAATGAGAGTAACACACAGTTGGTAGACAATACATGGACATAAAGTTCACTTCTTTGTCTTTAGGAATAGACTAAACTACAATTCACTGATTAACAGGACGCAACTTTAAACTGGACTAAAGTTCTCACTGGCTCACTTTCCTACAATTGTGTTTTTTTTTTCTTCAGACACACCCCCTTTTGCACACAGCTCCACTAAAAGAAAAAAAAAGTTACTCCTCTCATCTTACAAAATACTATTTCCTAAAAGTCGCCTTCTCTTACCTGTTCAAAGTGGCGAATCTGCAAACCTTCTGTCGCAACTTTATTGGATTGAATTAAAGCTCAGTGCCTTGTAAAGTAGCAGTACTCTCCGTCTCCCAAACACATACTGGTTGTAATCCAGTGCATGACATACCTCCCTCCCTCCCTCGCTCACTCGCTCGGTCGGTCTCTATTGCTTACTCTTTCTCCCTCCCACTCTTTAAGCGCCAGGCTTCTCAAAGTGAAAGAAGCCATACTACAAGGGCAGAGACTTTCTACATTTCACCCACCTCCACACATTTTTTATCAGAAAAGGCACAGCTTTTATTGCCAGTCAGTCATAAATATAGACTTTTCCAGATGTGAGCAACTAGTTATAAGTTTTCAAACAGGTACAAAATAACAGTGGAAGCAATATTGGACATTTTCTGAGTCAAAAATTGTGACTTAAAGAAAGTTACACACAAATTTAGCAGTAAAACCTTCAAAGCTGCATTCATTGATGATTTGGCCACTTGGAGGAAAACAAACTTGATATATTATTGCCTCATAAAGTCATAAAAGCTTACATTTAGCTTTAATTGCCCATTTACTTCACTTTAATTGCTTGTTGTTGTGTTTCTGGGGACCTGATGGATATAAATCCAATAGCCACACGCCGTTTTGTTCTGATTAGGACTACAACCCTGAAAAAAAAAAATAAACATCTGGATCTCTAGCTAGATGTTCACATGCTAGTTGCTCACTTTGTTTGCATTTTGGTGCTGGGCAGGTAGCTCACACTGTGTTTATCAGATCCTGTTGGCAGAAAACAGCTGCTGCCGCTGCTGCTCGACACGCAACTGATGAGGGAGATGAGACTGAACCGCAGAGTACATTTGTGGGCTGTGAAACCAAAACAATGAGCCAAAAGAGACAAAAGCTGGGCAGTTCCACAGAGGTATCGACTTGGCAATGCTGCATGTTAGCTACCCAATTAGTGCACTTTATTATTAATTATCCATGTCTTAAAAGATCTGTTCTGGCACCATTTATCCCTCTGGTTACATTATGTAAGTTTGCTATTTCTTCTGTCAAAGTGCATTTTGGTTGATGAACTCATGCAACAGAGCACGTTTGCTTTCAAAGTCCAAAGTTCGTTCCCATCATTCAATCTTTCAGTCTCTACAAAGGGTTCCTTCTTTCATCAAATTTAAGGAGCCAACACGGCATAGTTTGAGACATAGATCAAGGTTCACCACTGTTACAACACTGAGAATCATTCATGCACTCACATGACCGTCGCACTTCCTCGACACAGGTGGCACAGCAAACAATGATGCAACACACACAGACAGAAGAACGTAGTTAATTTAGTAATGTTATGTAATAAATATCAAATGAACTTCAATTTCTATTATTACACAACATATAAAAAGCATTTGCAATGACTCGTGTCTATTATTAAAAACTTTCAAGGCCTTGATTTTTCCCTTCAAATTCACAAGCTTTCATTGACCCATGGAAACTCTGGCATACAATGACGTGCCAGCGATGACGGCCTGTCAGCCCATGAACATTCTGCTTTTGCAAAGGAAAATCTGCCAAATTTTCACCTGAGTACACAAATGTTTGTCCAGTTAATACGACAGAGCCGCCACTCAGCATGAAGAGGACCACATCATCAGAGGTTATAAGAATGATGAACTCTCTTAAACCATGTAGTGAAAAGGATATATTGTATGGATGCAGCTATTATCAAAGAGCTCAGTACAACACAAATCAATCCAATCCTATTAGCAGTATTACTAACCTTGCGATTCTCGGGCAGTGTTTGGAAGTCGGCTGTTGTAGCTCCAATATTCAAAAGAAGTAGTCCCCTTTCTACCAGTAATAACAGGCCTATCAGCATCCTAACTACAGTGTCAGCGGTTGCAGAGAAATTGGTAGCTGAGCAAATTATCTGCCATCCTAATACTAGTTCTTTTGCCCTGAACCAAATGCAATTTTAGCTTCAGAGCCAATTATTCAACTGAGACAGCAAGCTGCTTTTTACAGAAACAAATATAAAATCTCTGTTGGATAAAGATGCTGTCTAAATTATTCAGCTTCAAATTTTCTTCAGATTCACTTAAATTGTTAAAATCGATCTCAGAATCATCACAGATGCCCACAGGTGTCCCACAAGGATCTATCATGGGCCCATTACTATTTACATTATATATCAATGATCTTCCATCTGTATGTAATGACACTAACATCCAAATGTATGCAGATGACACTGTCATGTATGTACATGGAAGAAACATGACATTAGTAAGTGAACTCACAAATTGCATGATTCATCTAACAGCATGGTTAAAGCAATGCTGTTTGCAACTACATTTGCAGTTTTAGTCAAAATGAATGAATGAAGCTGAAAACGTCTCTTATCTAGGTGTTATGCCATCGAGGGGATTACATGCTTTGGTGAGTGTTAAATTTATAAATGGTGCAATGCTCCTTTCCCTGCTGTGTTACCGCTGGTTTATGCTGCACTGAAAGCTCGACTCTCAACTCACCGCTACTTCTCTGATTCTAAGTGACATAAACACTCAGTGCAGCTGAGCCTTTACAATTACAAAACTGTCGGTTAGCCGCCACTTTCTTTGTTATATTACATTTTTAACACAAGTAAATGTCTTGTCAGGAAAACAAAACTGAAACTCCAAATACGGGAGGGCGTGGATTTCTAAATAAAAAGATGAATGGATAAACGTTACTATTTATTCCAGGTACCTGCCACACTTTTCTTATTAGTATTGATACAATGCGAGTCACCGATACAATCACACCACATAATCCAGTAGTGATACAATTAACAGCAAAGCTGATAAAGACATCTGTGCCAAAACAAATCAATCAATCAATCAATCAATCAATCAATCAATCATTCAAAGTTATTTATCAAAAAAAAAAATACCAAAGATTCTCCAACTCGAGCTTCTTGTGGTGATTTAATACTTGGCTTTTGTCTTATGCGATAGCAACCAGGTACCTATGATTTTGGACTGTCAAACTAGAAGAACTAATAACAGAGGGCTTTAGGAAACTGCGATGGCCATTTGTCATTATTTTTAAGATTTTATAGGCCAAATGATTAATAAGGAAAATAATCAGCAAATATACATAGTTGCAGACATTTAAAATCTGAGCTCAAATTGGACATCCAGTACAACACTTAAAGGACCAGTGTTCACAGATGTTGTAGCTGTAGCTGAATCTGTCCATGGAAAAATGTTTTGTTTTCAACATATCTTAGTCACTACAAGACTAACTCAACGATCTTTAGAAAGCTTTAACGTTAGTTGTCTGGGACTAGAAATCACCGGGTAGCAGGACGTTATAAGGCTCAGACTACTCGCTGGTGTAGTAAACTGGGTTCCATAACATATCAGAGTCTACTGCCGTGACTGATTGTTTTCAAGGTATTAATCAGAGCCCATGTATCTCTACGGAGACAGAGATAGCAAGAGCAAAAAATAAATAAATAAATGCTTATTTTGAGAGCAAACCGCTCCAAAGTATTTTATTTAAATTGGTTATTGTTGTATAATCATAATATCACATGAGAGGGTCCTGCTTTACCGTCATTATAGGCACGACAGTGACGCAGTCCAGTACACCGAGGTCTGTAAGCATCACTAAAGTGCCAATAATGACAGTAAAGCACACACTCTCATGTAATATTGCTTAAATGAAAACATAGTTGTGCATATTATATTATATTATATTATATTATATTATATTATATATACATTCTGCAACATTCTGTAAATAGAGCTGCTGTCTACATCTCAAAAACACACTGGACCTTTAAACCATGTGGGAGTTGGATGAAAGTATTTTCAGTGAAAGTCTTACTGTTTAAAACACTGGGACTTTTGTAAAAAAAAAAAAAAAAACAGTTTCTCTTCCTCCTTTTGAGCATAAAATAAATTTCCAGTCCAGTGGGGGGGATTCCAGTGCGAGTTCCTCTTCTCAACAAAAGATTAACAATGAAACCAGACTAGAAATTTCCAACCTTACCAGTAAAACAGTCAGCTGTGTCGATAAATAATAACAGCTACCCTGTTGGACTCGTGACAACACAACAGGTGTGAACAACAGGCACAAAGTTTGAAAACACGCGAGGTGAAAGTGAAAGTGGGCGACAGCTTAGTCGCACACTTTTTCAGTTTAGTCAAACCGAAAGAGTGTGTGTGTGTGTCTGTGTGTGTGTGTGTGTGTGCATGCGGTGCTTCCAAACGTTAGCATCGTGCTAGCTGCCGGATAGCAACGTTTCTAGAGGCTGGTGTGTCAAAAATCGCTTATTTACTGACAGAAAACGACAAAACGGCTCAAGGTTCACACGTCCAACACAAGTCTGACAGCTCAGGAACGTGTCACACACAATACATTAATTAGAAGTTACTTAATTTTAACAAATAAATCGAGTTACTCACTCAGAAAGAATCAGCTGACACAACGGTGACTCAGTAGACTACACGACTTCCGCATTCTTGTCTGATGACAACAGCGCCAGCCAATAGCCAAGAAGGAGACTGAACGTTCCGGACCAATGGCGTCGCAGGATTCGTGCTGACCAATGAGGTTTTACAACAGTCAGGCGAATGAATCGCACACACCCACAGAGGAGCCAATCGGGTGGAAGAGAGCGCCCGGGAGGGCAACCAATAGAAAATCACAGCGCGGCACAAACTGGATGAACACACATACACCGTGCGGTACGTGCGTACGAGCACACGTACACACACGCACGCAGTCACACACATGCATACCAGACATATCCCCGCAGGGATTTTAAAATATCCTGAATATACTGAGAGAAATGGTTTCATGTTACAAAACTGAGATGAATATATCCCAAAATAAACTAAATTCTATATTAATTTAAATCTATATAATATAAAAATTAGAATATTATACTATATATTTGTGTATACACTTAGAAAAACTGCTCTGGAGAACCTTTTTATGTATTTTTTCTTTATGTTCTTTGCATACATTTTATTTCCTCTATTTTCTCGTGATAACGAGTTAGTTTCATTTGTTTTCTCGAGGTTTTAATTTTTTTTTCTGTCATTACGTCAGTATACCAAATGTTTTCATTCCGAGATAACAACTTAATCAATTGATTAAAGTGTATTAAATGATTACAGGAAACATCATTCAGCGTAGCAAGCGCGGTCGAGCAGTTGCAATGATTTAGTATACCAGACTATTCTTTTGTTTTCTCGAGATTTCATATTATCTCTGTCGATTTACTTTGAAATACTGATTACTGGTTCTTTAAGTCAACCCATGTGACCTGGTTTTGGTAACAACAACAAGGGTACAGTTGGACCACTAATAAAAAGCCTTTTCAGAGAAAGTAATGTGATAATTCATATAAAGTAATAAATAACTTTACTGAATTACTTAAAAAAAATTACCAAATGTTGCGTTTAAAATTAGAGATTTTAATTGAAATTATTATATCAGTGACAAACACGATTTACACTAAATTCTTGGAAGAACTTACAATAAATGATTCTTTGAAGAACCAATAGGTGAAAGGTTCCTTGCAGAACCGAAATATGTTCCCATAGGGCATCAACATGAAGAACCAGTTTAGGTTCTGACTATTTTTCAGAGTGTATTTTAAAAAGCAGTGATAGAAACAAAAGTAAAAGTAAGAAAGGGAAGCCTTTGTGTATGATTTAACGGCTGTTTTGACAATCAGATCTGAAGCTGAAACAATTAGTTGATTAACTGATTAATTGATCAACAGAAACTATTTTGGTTACTTATCAAAAGTTATTTATCAAGCAAAATACTAATAATCCAACTTTTTTTCATTTATATCACTATAAATGTTATATCTTTGTGTTTTGGACTGTTGGATGAACAAAAACAAACTATCTGAAGATGTTATATTGGACTCTGTGAACATGTATTAAACATTTCAGACCATTTTCTGACATTTAAAGGACAAAACAATTAATCTATTAATCAAAAAATAATAATTTATGGATTAATCAATAATGGGAATAACTTTAGTTGCTGTAGCATGTTTGAATTTTCACTTAAACCATCAAAACGACTCTGTACTGTATTCATGTTTGTTATTTATTGCCTTTCTCCTGGAGACACAGACTGTGTATACATACATCTGATCTGCCCATGCAGTTTACGGCACTGTAGCTGGGGCCAGACACTATTTCTGTTCATCTGCTTGTCTGTAACAGCATTGGACCTGACCTCCTGTGCTCTCCGATACCAGTCAACAGCCACACAACAGCCTCACCCCTGTGTTTGTTACAGTCCTCTGACATTTTCCCTGCACGGCGAGGCAAAACATGACCCACCTGCACCCCTCTAATGATTTTATGACCTCTGTCTAAACTGAAAAATGAACACACGCAGTGTTTTCTTTTCATTTTTCAGTTTTTGATTTGACAGACAGGATTTTGTGTTGATTCCAGCTACTGAAATACAACAATGACTCCCCGATGATCCTTCCTGTAATCTGTGAATCTCAAAGAATAAGAATAGAATGAGAAATGAGTTCATATGCAAGTAGAAAGTTCTGGTTTTACTCACTGATCTTATAGTAGCATTATGACTGTTGATCCATGTCTGTTTATGGCAGCTTCAGACAATATTGGGCCCTCTGGTGGTGGAAATCAGAAACCAAAGAAGGATCTCAGGGTCAGGATTATCTCTCCATTTGTACCTTCAACACTGTTACCACTGTATTTTTTATTTAGTGCTGTGCTCCTCATATTTTGGATGCACTGTTTTTGTTTTATGCTGTAATGAGTCTCCGTTATATCCCAGATAAATAGTTCTTGCAAGTTCACCTGGGAGTAATTCAGGCAAAACATCCCAGGCTAGAGAGTGTAGTATCTCATTATCTTCCCTACACTGAGGTTAATGTGTCTATGTTTCTATGACGACTGAGGCTCGGAGGACTGAACTAGACTCTGGGAGATGACAAAGCTTAGGCCACTGTTGCTGTTTTTTGTTTTTTTTTTAGCTAAAGAGCAGCAAAAAGCGAGGAGGTGGACAGGTGGGTGTAGATCCTAAAGGACCAATCACAGCTGGTCATCAGGTCAGTACTTATCTGCACGCCGCTGGGCCAGACACTGATTTAGATCACTTTCTTCTGTGAAAAGGGGCCCATCTACAAACACAGCATGGTAAGAGACTTCCACAATATCTGAGTCAATGATGGCGATTTGAGTTGTGGGACATTAGATGGTTTCACAGCTGAGTGGATAATTGTATCTTCAGTGAGATTCAGATAAGAAAACACCTAAGTCACTTTAGAAATATGCGATCTTCTGACTGAAGGTTAGTCTGAGCACTTGTGGATGGAGTTATAATGGTTTATCTCTTTCCTTTTCTTTTAGACAAGCTACACAGATAAGGGGGAGAAGGTAAGATTAAAACTGAAGATGAGTCTGTGATGTGTTAACAGTGCTGCAGAAGATAACCGAGTGGATGAATGTTTGAAAATAAAATAATCATTCGAGAACCTTCAACTAGTATGAGATTTGATTGAAGTATTTAGGTGAAGCTACCACAAAAGAAGGGGTATGTTTAATTTTTTATTATCAGAAAATGAAATTCTTTTGTTGTACCTTTTGCCTTTGTAGCCCACAAGGGGAAAGTTTGTCAGGTTTCATCATCTCACGTTCTGGGTCGGCAATGCCAAACAGGTCAGTATCCAAATGATGCTATATGACTGAAAGTTTACTTTTCTGTCATCTGTGTTCATCATTTTCACTCAAATCACATCTAACTCTTTCATTCATAATTCATGTTTGAATCAGGATGATGTTTTCCATGCGTATTGTGTTTGAAGCGTCAGCGTCTTCATCATCTGGGGAAATATAAGTGGTGACTTTCATCATTTACAGAAACATCAACAGGTTTAGGGCTAGTAATCACATATAAACTGTGTCTTTGTTCTCCACATACAGTTAAAATAACCGTTAATAATATGTTATTTGAAGATATAGTGCAAATAAAGTTGATAATAATAATAATAAAAATGACTGACAGAAAATGAATTGGTAAACTTAATATCTTTGTGTTGGTTGCTATGTGAATATTTCACCTTTAGCTCTGGCAAAATATAATGAACATTTACTCGAATTAATAGAAAGCTGCAGCCCTACACCATTTATGAATTTTAATACAGATTTATTAGAAATCTAATTTACGAAGTAGAAACCACCATAAGTCTGACCCACTTCCATATGAAAAACATACCCGCTACAGAAGTTTATTGAGTCATTCTGGTTCAGCGCACAGGCCAGACGACACACAGCCTGGATTGATCCACGATCAATACATTTCTGGCAGGAGATGAACTCTCTAACTCTAAGTGTATCTCACTTTGTCAGAAGTTCCCTCCACACTATTCTGGTCCTCTTTCTTTGATTTATTCTCTAAAATATTTAAAAATCGTGTTACTCCCTGCCCCCTTATTGCCATTTTTGGTGTAACCTCAGAAAACATATCTATGACCTCCTGTCAAGTCAACGCAGGGCTATGGCATTCTCCTCCTTACTAGCGAGGCGGTTGTTTTTCCTGAACTGGAAGAATGCTGCTCCACCCACCCACACACACATCTCATTAAGAGTAGCATGTGTAATCTCAAGTTGGAAAAGATCAGGTTTACTGTTAATGGTGCTCTTCAGAACTTTCATAAGACATGGGATGACTTTATTGGATTTGTTAGGCAATTAGATGGGCTTCAATTAGAAGCTCTACTCTGGTCGAGGAAGATTAATTCAACGCGCAACTGGTTGGTATATTTTGATTCTATATAATTTTGGTGTTATTATTACTTTTGTACTTGCCTATTTTATGGATGTATTGGATAAAATCCTGTGTGCCCTGACAGTTGATATAAACATCCAAGGAAAATTCACTAAAAATAATTTTGAAAGAAGTTCCCTCCACACTAACAACAGTCTGATCACTTTGCAGGCAGCCTCTTACTACTGTGATAAGATGGGCTTCGAGCCTATGGCCTACAAGGGTTTGGAGACCGGCAGCCGAGAAGTGGTGTCTCATGTCATCAGACAGGATAAGGTGTGCAGTTTGGACATCCTGTGCTGGTTGAATAAACATTGATTACTTGAACGTTCAGTATATCCAATGATCACAAACACAACCACGCGTCCTCTCTCTCCTCACAGATAATGTTTGCGTTTGAATCTCCGCTGAATCCTGGAAATGAAGGCGAGTTTTCTCATGAAAGATGAAATGCTGTTGATGTGATGATGTACAGTAGATTTGAACATGGTTTAATCTTCCCGCAGAGATGGGACAACACTTGATGAAGCATGGAGACGGAGTCAAAGACATCGCCTTCCAAGTGGAGGACTGTGACTTCTTAATCAAGGTAACAACGATACACACAAGTATCATTATGTAACGTTGTAAGTTTTCCCTGCAGGAAGAATATGAGATTTATTTGCAAGAGGCAGATGGTTTCATATTATTTGACATCAGCCAGTGTGTTTAAGGTTTTTGTATATTAACATACAGGTGGTGGAACAAGTGAGATTAACCACCATGTAGAAATACATCTTACTCAAGTAAAGGAGTAAAGGTACAGAAGCATGAGCATCAAAATATACTTAGAGTACCAAAAGTAAAAGTACTCATTATGCAGAATATACATTATATTATTGAACTATATCAGTGTAGTAATCTGTACATTACTTTAATGTTGCAGCTGGTAATGATGGGACTAATTTGGCAGCTTGTGAGTTTCCTACCAGGGATCAATAACGTCTTATCTTAACCTATATTCATGCATCATAATCTAGTTGTTGATATATTTTGTATTAATTATATGAAACAGGACGACTAACTAAAGTTAGCAAATAAGTATAGTGAAGCAAATAGTGCAATATTCCCTCTGAAAGTGTAGAGGAGTAAATGTTTAATGTAGCAGAGAATTAAAGTTCAGTACTTGTAAATGTACTTATTTATATGCAGATATGATTAAATTTTAAATTTTGTTCCCTCTGAAATGTTTTAATTATTAAAGTTATTCGAGTAATAAACTCAACCTGATTTATAGTATCGTATCACAGTGTGTGTTGTCCACCCAGTGTGTGTTGAAATAGGGACAAACATGGCAGTGGTGTGACAGTGCAGCTTTGATGTTTAGTGCCTCATCTGAACTCTTTACCTCAGTCAAGGTCTGGATGAACTCTCTCTGTTGACTGTTGGGTTGCTCCAAAGATACAGAACCACCACAGCATGAATAGGGAGATATTCTGCCTTCAGCCACTGGAGGGCTTCAAGGACCCGTCTTCAGACACACTGTTGTTCAGCTCCGTTATTTGCAAACTAATCCCAACACCTCTCCACTGACAGACAGCTAGAGAGCGAGGAGCTGTCATCGTCAAGGAACCCTGGGAGGAGCAGGACATCCACGGGAGGGTCAAGTATGCTGTGGTTCAAACGGTACATAAAGAGGGACGCACATTTGAATGTAAATACACACATGAAACTGGATAATGAATTATAATGTTCATGTTTTGTCCCCAGTATGGAGATACAACACACACATTCATTGAGTACCTCGGTCCTTACAAAGGTCTTTTCCTGCCGGGCTACAAAGAGCCTCTGTTCAGGGATGTTCTGTTATCCAAACTGTGAGTATCTCAAAATGTAACCACAATGGGGGATGTTTGGGTGTTTTGTACCACAGTGTCAGTTTCTAGAGCTGTTTTAAGTCAGGCAAAAAGGTAGACACAAAACTCATCAATGGAAGAACCCTGTTTTGATAAGACGAGGAGCCTTCAATCCAAAATACTAAATAAATGTCATCAAATCTGGCTGCAGAACAGTGCATATGAGTGCTTTATTGTGTATTTTTGCTGAACCATTAATGGAAAAGTACCCATGCTTTCTTCTGTTTTTTTGTAGCCCACCCGGAGGTTTGCGCTTCATCGATCACATTGTGGGAAATCAGCCAGATGATCAAATGGTGCCAATTTCAGACTGGTAAGACACCTGCTTGAGATCACGTACAAACACGGTTGGCAGAACAGACACACAGGGTAAAAGGACAAGTAAACAACACTGTTAATGGTCACTGCCTCCGTGGCAGGGTGAAAAGTTAGTGCAGATATTCAGAAAGCTCCAGTTCACCAGAGTCACTGCTCATAATTTATTTCAAGGTAACTCAAAGAGGTCAAAGACGAAATGATGCATATTTATAAGAAACGGCTTGTTCATTTGTTTGTGTTCTCCCAATCCCAGGTATCAGAAGTGTTTGATGTTCCATCGGTTCTGGTCAATAGACGACAAGCAGATCCATACAGATTACAGTTCACTGAGGTCCATAGTTGTGACGAACTATGAAGAGACCATCAAGATGCCCATCAACGAACCGGCATCGGGGAAAAGGATATCACAAATCCAGGTTTGACTTTATCAGCTCATTTTATCACCATAACAGTTTTAACAGTCTTATTTCCTGTGGGACTCGTAGTGGTTTATCACAGTGGGTCTTCAGCAGCTTGGGGAACAATTGTGGGGGTGGATTCATGGGTTCAAACGTTAAGCAAACAGTGGATTGTGACATTCAGACTTGTGACTGGTTCTGGTTTATAGCTCTGCTTCAGTGAATTTCATGTCCTGCATCTCTTCATAGGAATATGTGGACTATAACGGGGGACCAGGTGTTCAGCACATCGCCCTCAACACGTCGGACATCATTGAAAGTGTGAGTCTCCTGCGTTTGCATACAAATTTAATTTCAGCTTCATCCTTGCACACCTTCCCCCAAATCTGCATGTGAAGGCATGTCGTAGATCCTGCTTTTTTATTTTTTTTCTGTGTTCACAGATAGTGAACCTGCGCGCCCGAGGGATGGAGTTCCTCTCAGCGCCTGACACATACTATGACACCCTGCGGCAGAAACTCGAGACCGCCAAGATCAAGGTGAAGGAGGACCTCGACCGCTTACAGGTGAGGAGACTCGTTATTTCAGCATGCCTGAGATCATTAACAGCCTCTTTGCTCGTGTACTTCAATATAAATTTGTTTGTTTTTAAGGAGTTGAAAATCTTAGTTGATTTTGACGACAAGGGCTACCTTCTTCAAATCTTCACCAAACCTGTGCAGGACAGACCGACTCTTTTCTTGGAGGTTATTCAGCGGAACAACCACTTTGTAAGTACCAGCTAACAGTGACACAGACTACTGGTGTAACTGGTGTGCTGAAGGTAATCTTTTAGCCTTTATGTCTCTGCGATGGGATTTACAAGCCTGTGGTCCTTTCCCATCTTTAAGAAGCCGAGAGAGAGAGCCGCCTGAACACCTGTTTACAGCTCCCATCTAGTGTGAACAGTATAACAGTAGCCCACTTGTAAAAGCTCAGTAAATCTATCACAGATACAGATTAAAAGGCTCCCTGTCAGGGGGATCTTTGGATTGGGTTGCACCCTGTGGCACTTCATTTTTAACACCTAGCACCCATTCCTCTTGTCAGGACAGGCACATCATGTCACTCTTCAGCGTTTCGCTGAGCCTACACATGTGGATACAATGCATGAAAGTGAGAAACTGAATCCGAACCACAGCAAAGAATCTCTCAGAGCAACCACCAACACTTGATCTTTTGATTATCTATGAAAATATTTACATGATTAATTTGCGAGCCCCCGGTGAGTGCAGCTCCTTGTCAGAGCAGACTGGATGTTTGAACCCTGTGAGAATATTTATCTGCCGTGATCCGACATCAAAGTGTTTAACACCCTGAAAGTCTGGGAGAAGATCCCCAGAGCCATAACAAATGACACAGAAGAAGGCAGATCTTTGGGTAATTAGCCATCTGTGTGTGTTTGTTCTCCCTCCAGGGCTTTGGGGCAGGAAACTTCAAGTCTCTCTTTGAGGCCATTGAGAAGGACCAAGATGCCAGGGGCAACCTCAAAGTGCTGACACCCAAAGGGCAGGCCAAAGCCTTCTACTGATCCTCTGCCTGCTGCTGCCAAACCACACTTAGACTGTTATATATGGCTGTACATTTCAGAGGCAATCAACAACACCTTCCACAACTAGAATATATCAAACACATGTACAGTGAGTGTTGAATATCTTCATGTGACAAGCTGCAAGTGCTATCAGATACGCTTTAAGTTGTGTGTAGATTGCATGCTGTACGGCTAAATAAAGAAACTCATGTTCGTGCGGGTTGGCATGCGGGTTTGGGAAACAGGTGTACAAATTTTAAAAGGACTAGTTTAACATTTCGGGAAGTATAGTTATTTGCTCTCTTGCCAAGAATTGAGATGAGACAAGATCAAGTTCAAGATCTTTATTTGTCCCAGGGGGGGCAATTGGTTCTGGTGTAGTAGCAATAAAAAACAACACAGGATGAGAAGATGAAAAACCCCACACATACATAACCACACATAACGAAAACATATAATACAAGAGTAAAAAGTGAACACATGGAGTTATAATAGGCATGGTTGGACATGTAATTCTGTACTTTACAGATGATTATATAGATGCTGCTGGTGTCTGTACGCTAAACCTGCTTAAAAAGACTGTTAGCTTAGCACAAAGACATGTAACATAGAGCCTATTTCCTTTTAAAGCTATTTTTTTAAAAACATTTTCTGCTTTTATTTGATAGTGACAGCTGGAGAGATAGACAGGTGATTCAGGGAAAAGAGAGGAGATGATATGCAGCAAAGGACCCAGCCTGGAATTGAACCCAGGTCACTGCAGTTAAAACTTAGCACACCTAGCTACCCTACCACATGTCCAAAGGTAATCAAATCAACACCCCCCAATGACAACATGACTTTGGGGGGTGTATTATGTAATTCTACAGCCAGGCTAGCTGAGAGTTACATCAATCCTCTCATCTAACTCTCACCAAGAAAGTGAATGTAAGTATTTACCCAAATCTCAGACTCTTCCTTTACAATGATATGTGTGTGATATGTGTCAATCTCTATCTTTACTACTGAAACATATGACTCTGAGTGATATTTCAAATCACAGTGGAAGTTTTGTCATTATATCCCTGACATTTATTGGATTGTGGAAGTCACTTTACAGCCTTGTGTTTCGTAGGCAAAACACAAACTTTTAAGGGAACCCTACAAGGATAAACGGTTATATTGTAAATTAATATTTTAAGTAATCAAGTTTTTAGTTGTAGTTATCTGATTTGTTAGTGGGGTAAAAATCTGGGTATTTCTTGCGGTCTAATAAAATGAATAAAAAGTAATAAAAGACCAAATTATCTTTAATGTCAGGTAACTTTTCTGTGAATGATTCCTTTAACAGTGGCACACAAACACAACTCTCAGCACGGAGGTTTTATTTCAAAATAATTTATTTGCATATAATTGGAATGAAGACAGGTTGATACATCTGTGATGGCACTGGTAAGTTTCCATATAGAAACATTCAGTCTATACAGAAACCACTCTTTCAAACCTGGACAAAATGGATAAATATATTAGTAAATAAATATATTAGTGACATGTCACTATATTGAAATGTTCTATTATATATAAAATACAACACTATTTCATCTGTTTTTCTCTTTCTGTTTTTGTTGTTCTCTTTTTTTGTACACAAAGTATCCAAAATATACTGACATATCCCTTAAAGTTCTGAGGTTTTTTTTTTACTCATAGAATAGGCAGTTTCAGCTCATTATTCTTGCAAACATAACAAAACAAACACATAAACAACACAAAGAGAAAGATCTTGAACAGGATGAAATCACATCGGATATTCTGCGGCATCACTAAATGCTATTTTTTTTCATGTGCTGACAGTTTTGGGCTTGTTTTTTTATTTTTAAATTAATACTATGAGATTTATGTATTTTTTTTCTTTTAATATAAAATCTGCTTAAGCCAAAGTGCTTCTTGTAATTCAGTCATTTCCATCTCTCAGTCTTGGAGACCATTTGGGCACGAAAAACAAAAAACAAAAAAACAGATGAGGAAACCCTGATATTTTAGCTGGAGGACGCTGCATTGACACATTCAAAGTGAGGTATTAGTACAAAGGGACTGCAGTTGAAAATTGCTGCACGATTGTCCAAAATATCGAGTCCAAAAAAATGATTTCCACTTCAGTTCTGGTGTGCTCTCTCTTGTCACTGAAAGCACATTTAATTCTGAGATTTAAGGAAAAGGGTTGAAGCAGGGAAAAAAAAGGGCATGATACACACTTTGTTCACTGTGTTCAAGATTTTGCCTCTTTGGTTAGATAGGTAAGAGCTTAATGTGTTGGGAGGTTCCTGATTTAGGATGGTGAACAGTTTGAATGCATAAGGCACGTATGAGGCTTTAGTAAGTGCTTCTGGTTACATTGCAATACCCATGAGCTATCTGTCTGCTGTTTCTGAAATCTGCTTTCACATTTTCACTTTAAAGGAAAGTCCACGCTTTTACAGATGATTTAGTCTTGTACATGCGAGCATGAGGAAGTCTGCGGGTAAAAAAATAAGAGAGCCATCGTTGACGGCGCGGTGAGGTCGACTTTTATCTGCACAGTTTAAGTGTTTAGCTGGGATATAAACACATTTTCTGTCTGTCTGTCTGCCAGAGTGGTTAAATCCGGGAAGATGGAATAGTTGAAACAAAGATATAAACCTTAACTCAGATGTTTGAAGTTTGGAGAGATTGTTACACATTTTAAAATCTATTTATCTGAATGAAAAGATTTCGGATTTAAGGTGGATCTTCCTTCAAGTGCCGCAAGCTCAAAAGCAGGGATTGGCAATGCACATTTACCACAACAGGACTCGGGCATCATTTACTGTAACTAAGATGAATTCTTCCCATTTTTCCAGTGTTTGATTGTTCCTGAGATATTTCTCAGGCTCTACCTACGCTACAGTTTGAAATCACGGGAAGTTTTTATTAAACTGGTGATACGGCGACAGACTGAGCTGATGCTTGGGACTGTCAGGTTTACCTAGCATGGCTTTAATCCAGTTATATCTTTAAATAGTCTCTATCTCGTTCTATGGCTGCAATGTAGAACATTTCTCTAAAGCTTTAGTTGCTGGAGGACAATGGGAGGGTTTATCCTAAAGGAGCGAGAGGATAGTGATGAAGCCTGTTGGCTCCGCACTGATGAGGGGGTTTAACAGCACTGAGGTCAAACATGTGAAGTAACCACTGGCAAGAGAAATGACAAGAACAAGACGATAGCTTGTAATGACGACGACATAATTCAGTCAAACAGGTTCATTTTGAAAGGTGAAAAAAAAAAAAATACAGACTACAAAAAAAAAAAAACAAGACAGAAAATGATCCAAAACACAAACAAATATGTTGAAAACAGCTGCCATTATTGAAATAATGAAAACAAGGCCCATGCAAGGCTCAGCAACCTCAGTGAATGCTTGTTGTTTGAGGGTCTGAGCGTCAACCTTTCTCTCCGTTTGGACAGGTTTTTTTTGTTTTTTTTTTTTGCTTTTTTTTGTTGTTGTTGAGTTTGTGGGAGCTACAGCAGTACCTTTAAAGAACCTCCCCTTGTGTGAGGCATGTTAAGAAATCTGAGCTGAGGTAGGCTGGAGAGAAAAGCTTCTCTCAGCTGAGGCTGAGACTCAGCAAAGGAAGACGAAGATCCCGTAAAAAAAAAAAAAAAAAAAAAAAGAAAGTAAGTACCTCTAAGATAAATCAAGTTATTCTGTAATAGAGTGAGCAATGCAGAGATCGAGTCTCACTTCATGGAGGGCTCAACACCCTAAGCAAGGATCATTCATTAGTTGTCACTGAGGAGCATGGAAATTTGTGATATCATATTGGTAATGAATATTCCTCTTATAACTGACACAGAAAAACACTTTTTCCCCTTTGTGGTGTTGTTGTTTCCCCAGCAACTCCCAAACATTTAAATCCATATATCCTGATATACAATATTATGATGGGTCCAGCATTATTCTAACATTTCTGTATGATTTAATCATGATAATTTCACTTAATAACTTGAATCCTCGGGGAAGCTGGGGAATCGTCTGAACGAAGGCTTTTCTGGCGGAATTATGTGGAAGACATGAGAGCGGTAGCCAATGAGAGGCTTGTCCATTCTGGCTCCTGTGTAGCAGCGTGATAATGGGGGGGGGGGATGCAACAAGTTCTCACACACCGGACTCCTCTTCTGATCCTGTGGACACAAAGACAACTCACGTCACCTTCAAAATATAAGAATAATGGCCGCTCATGTTGTTAAAGATAAACACGTGAGACACCCACCCTGATTGTGTTGTAATGTTTGGCAGTACAAACAAATGTCTGTGTTACGGTCAGCAGCAGGGCCGTGGTGGAACCTGCAGGGCGGCCTGTCCATAGAGGTCCCGGACCCAGGAGCTGAGGCTCCGAGCGGGCCTGCTGCACCCGCTTTTGCCACACAACATGGGCCCCGGCACAGCAAGGCCAGTCCTCCATACCTCCAGAGTCCAGAATGAGAGGTACGGGTAGCAAGGCAGGGTGCAGC
The DNA here is from genome assembly GCA_036365135.1 of Miichthys miiuy. NCBI lineage: Eukaryota > Metazoa > Chordata > Actinopteri > Sciaenidae > Miichthys > Miichthys miiuy. The sequence goes on from CM071616.1 coordinate 21,020,163, forward strand.
TCAGGAGGAGAGCAGCAGAAGCCCGGGCCCTGTCCGTAGTGGATGTGGATGCTACGGTCATCCTGTAGATCTAAGCTCTGGTGGAAGCGAACAGAGGGGCCTTCAAGCACACAGCCACCCACTCGCCCGAGAGGAGCCGGAGGGTGTCCGTGTCCCTGGTGGCAGCAGTGGGGTTGAAGCTGAATGGGGATTGGGGACACCAGGACAGAAGGTCCTGTTGGGCTGCCGGGGTCATGGTCCTGACACTCTGCCCCGGGGCTGGGCCGATCTGTGGGGTCTAGCTTTGGGCACTGGCAGGGGCTGTGCTTAGGAGGGCATACAGGTGAGTCTTTGTCCAGGACAAGAGCAGCAGGTGGAGCTGCTGCAGCAGCAGCAGCAGCAGCAGCAGCAGCCCCCTGCTCCTCGTCAGAGCCTCTGCTCGGGCCCTGGCTGTGCTCCCCCTCCTCATAGTGGTGGTGTCTGTGGCGGTGGTAGTGGATGTGGTTGAACACAGTCTGCGGCTGTTCTTCGGGGCAGCCTGCTTTGTTCACCACAGAATCCAGAGACCTGGGCCGGGCCTGGGCACATGCCTCCAGGCTATTCCTGCGAGGAGCGCGCCCAGGACCTGGCCCGTAATACACAAATGGATCATAGTCACTACTCAGAGAGCTACGGAAGGTGGACCAGCTGCCATAAACTCCCTGCAGGGACACATCAGTACAATTGAGAACCGAGTCGCTGGAGGAGCCGTGGCACGGCCCTGAGCTGGAGTCACTTGCTGGCCCATCAGCCAAGTATCCACTGCGTTCTGTGTGGTAGCTGCCACCCGAGCAGCTGCCCTCATCCTGCCGGCTATGTGCCGGTGCTCCGCGGGATTGTGGTGTGACGGAGGTGGCGTGGTGCAGTCTTGAGCTGGAGGCACTGCGTTGGGCCGGACAGGATGAGCGATAGTTGTGGCAGGACCGACGGGGGGTGTAGTGTTGGGTGGAAGTCCTGCAGTTACCTCCAATCCTGTGGGGCCTTCCGGGACCCTCTACAGGAAGGTGGTACCCACAGCCGGAGCCGAGCGGCCTGCTGGTGAGGAAACGTAGTGTTTGGGTGTCCCTGGGTGAAGAGCCAGTGTAGTGGCCCAGAGAGGGATACGGTCCAGAGGGTCCACGAGGATAGTGGGGCCTCATCGAAAAGGGAATGGCATGCTGGGGGAAAGGGTGGTTGCGCGGGCTGCTGTAGGGCTGAGCGTGCAGGAAACCCTGGCTTTGCTCAGGACTCTGCTGGAGTCTGCTCCTCTGGGGCTGCCTCTCCGTCCCTGTGGACCACAGATTCAAAAAAATTCAGAGAGATTGTGGGTTTACTATCAAATCACGCAAACATGACGACCAAACCACATTTTAAAATAAAGATTCCTGTGGTATGAAGATGCTTTTCCTCACCCATGATGTTGTGCATGCAGAGTGGACAGGTGCGGTGTTGTAGCAGCCAGGGGTCGACACAGTCTTTGTGGAACTCATGAGCACAGGAGATGATCCTCAAATGCTGAAACGGAGGTAGAGTTGAGGATAAATAGCTGATAAGGACAATTAAACATACAGATACAGCCGGTTCCTTGCGCTCTATCCTCTTACCTGCCCGTCCTGGAACTCCTCCAGGCAGATAGCACAAACGGGGCTCGAGTTGGAGCTGCTGGCTGATCCCCAGGCAGCACGGTGGCGCTGAGAGCCAGAGCAACCCTGGGAGTTGTAGGTTTTGGTCTCCAATCGGCTAATGGCCCGCATGGTCTGCTGATGGACGGAGTCCTGCACGCGCACAAGAGGTGAGAGTTAGTAAAAAGATCTCCAGCCAAGCTGCTCCAAATTGACAGTCTCTGTAGGCTTTCACTCACCCATGTTCTGTTGGACTTGCACTTGTAGCGGAAAGCGAAGATTAGGACGATGGTCAGAATAGCTAGGACGATGGTGAGCAGGATACCCACATCGTAGTGTGGCTGGAAAGGGAAAAGACGGTGGAAAGAGAATAGATATTTATAGTTTTTCATAGATTAAAGAATGCCTGTGTGTAAGTGAAGAACGACAGCAATGATCTTTCAGATCTTGTAAATCTGTGAAATGTCCTTTAAGAAGACATGGTCAATGCATGACCGAGTGAGGGAACCCGTGCAGTCGATTTCTGCTGTTGTTCCTGCCAATGAGAGGAAAGTCAGACGTGTGTGTGTGTGTGTGTGTGTGTGTGTGTGTTTGTTTCAGTGCTTACCCATCTAGGCTGCTCCATCATGATCTCAATGCGAACTTTGGCCTCCTCGTTCTTGTTGACCAAACCCATCAGCTCCTCAGCATCCTCCGCCTCCACCAGCACGACTGGACGGGAAGGAGTCTGTTTCTCGCAGCTGTGTGTGACCAAAGCAGGAACAGAAAGACACGGGAATATGAATATTTCATCTTAGACACTTTATAAATGAATATAGCTGTAGCCGTGTCTGCACACTCACCTCAGCAGCAGCATTGGCATCATCACTGACATCGAAGATAACAGCCTGAGCACCTTTGTCCAGTGCCATGCGAGCCTGAAGGAGAGAAAGCAGGACATTTATCAGAAAGTGTCTGGATAATGCACAAAAACAGCATGCTGAGCAGGAAAACCTGTCACCAACGCAACATCACTTCAGAGGACATAGTGTCTAAAACCGTCACCAGGTGGCAGTCATGCACTGAGCCTCAGGCCTCGCAGCACAGACCAAAGTACAGCTCCTCCTGCCACTTTTCCCACCTGACTCTGGAAGCCACACACTGGCTAAAAAGCATGTTTGCAGGAATCTAAAGGCCACAGCATGAATCCAAACATTTTTTCTATTGTTGGCAAGCAGACATAATGACGAATTATTTGATTGAGGGGAAAGAAAAATCAAAAGGTGGGGCATCAACCCAACATGCAAATAAGTGATATTTTGTATTCAAACTAGTCTCTGCAGGTCCCGTTCCTCTATATGTTTAATTACTTCATTTACAGCTAACAGAAAGTTTCAGTGGTGACACATCAGTGATCTTTAGTATTGCTTACTGACCAACTCAAGGCACCAGCTGGATAATGACAGCAGAGAATGGTTCACTTATACTATTAACTTTCATAATAGCACCCAGTCGCATCCCTTCATCTCTTTATTTGTGTTACATTTAAAAGTATCAATCATGAGCTTGGGGGAAATATGTGATATACAGTACAGACATTTTGGGATATGAGGCAAAAGTCCTTGAGTGTACTTGCACAATATGCTGTACTGTATACTGCTGATCTTTCTGTCCATTTAAGTGTTGAGTCTAACAGAGCTATAGGTGTCAATAAAACATGTAATTCTATAGGTTAAATACATCAAAATACAATACATGTAGGGAACCAGGCACCCAATAAAGCTGCAATAACAGATTCTGTAGCCTAAGTTCACGCTATGACACTGAGTGAAGCAAAACTAGCGCTGTATTGAACTTCAGAGTAGGATAACTTCTTCATAGGATGTCATGTGTTGTAATAAAATGATAAAACATTGATGAGAGCCCTTTAAAGTCATCCTATGTAACGTTTTCTTTTGCTTAACAAAAGTCATGCACCACGGACAGCTACAGACTGATGCTAAATGTCAAAACAAGTCCACAGATTCAGTCTCATAAGCATAACAATATCACCGCATTAGCCACCGTTAGGACACTATTCCTTTGTGTATGCACGACTCTCTGCGGACCTGATGTTTGTCTTGTGTGTCCTACACTCCCCGCTTTGTCTCTGAATGCTGTTCTTGTTATCAGCGCGCTCCGCAGAAAAAGCCCTGAAATACTTCATCACGGGGGAGACAGCGAGAAAAAACAAAGCCTTTTCATCAATGTCTCATCACATGCTCTAAAGTGTTTGGCATCTGCCAACACTTAATGAGAAGAAGAAACAAGTTTAAACACCTAATCAACCCGGTCAAACATAACACTAAACAGTGATTTCTAGCCTACTGTTTGTCGCCCAGGGCAGGAAGGAGCACACACACACGCGCGCACACACACACACACACATAAAGACATTCAGGTGCAAGCATCACTCAGTTAAGTTAATGAGAAACTTCTTTTGTGGAGTGGCGGCATTGATCACTTTTTAACACTTCAAAAAGAGAAGAGTCAATGCATGACGAGGAAGAAATAGAGGTTTCCTTTGTATACATGTGCAGCACTGTGTGTTTATGCACACTGAAGAGTGTAGCTGAGTGTTAGCAGCATTGTCTCACTGGACATTATCCAAAGGCCAAAGTATTGAGGGTCAGAGAGAGGTCAAATAAAGAATTAACATATCCCCTTTGATCTGGCTTCCAGCTCTGGTGCAACAGTCTTTCCCCTGTTTCATCAGAGCAGTAATTGTAGTACGTGCATGGGCCAAAATGGGGTGCGGTCACATAGGAGGAAGAAAAAAAAAAAGCTGGATCTTTGACATGTGGGAATTTGCTTTACCTGGGGTTCAAAAGTTCCCTATGCTGCACTGAGCCCATAAAGTCCTCTAATCGTGGTAATAAATGCAGGGAAGCCCGACTTGTGGTCCAACACACACACAAAGACAGACACAAGCAGTTGAGAAGTTTCTCCTACAGTTCAAGAATATATCATAATGTATTCCTCCAGTGCCTGCTGCTGCTGCTGCGGTCTTATTATATCTCAGTATTAGTAGTAGTAATACCACAGTGTGGTCGCCTCCACTGAGCCACACACCCGGAAGAGGCCTGAGAGATCTCATTACATGATTAATAGGAGATATATTTAACCTTTAATGGAGCAATGAAAAGCGCAGCTCTGACGCTAACAAGACAGTTACAGTAAAAGGACTGCCAGCGTGAGCGAGGGTTAAACATGTCCACGTTTGTTATGGTCGGAACTGAAACAGACATCACTGTGGTTAGGTAAACACCCATCGTCGTGAGGTGCAACTTGACACATGTGATTAAAAACTATTTGGCATTTGAGTGAAAACAATTGCAGCATCGGAAATGACTGCGGTTCGCAAAGTTATACAACGAAGACGTCATCGCTGGAAAACTAACAAACGGCGCACAGGCCACAATAGTCTGCTACTTTTAGCACCGGTTTCTGCTGTGAGCAGAGCTTTCTGCACAGCCGAGCTGTCACAAACCTAAACACACCTGAGGGCATGAAGGCGGAGAGAGAGAGAGGGGGACTGTGAGGTCACACAGGTACAAAGCAGGTTGGCGTTCAAGCACAGCTATTCATTCAGCTATGGTGACAAACCATAACAGAAAAATGTAAGACATCCAGTGTCATTACTGAGCTGAGCCCGAGGGCCTCTTTCACACTGCAGGAGAAGCACAGGTGTAATTAATAACATTAAAAGATGGCGCCATTCTATTCAATGTGACAGTTAGCAAGCGTGGACAGGAACCTGGAACTGAAGCAGCTAAATGGAATAAAGCCATTTATTATTTACACCTGTGTTAGTTACTGATTTAGGTACCTCTGGACAGATAGCGGTTTTCTCCCGTTTCCAGTCTTTATGATGATGATATGCTAAGCTAAACTAGTGAATTACAGAGATGAGGATTTGAACTCCACACACCCACATTATTGCCTTTCCTTCAAGATTTGTAGTCTTCAGCCTCAGCCGACACCGGCTTCACTTGAGGCAATTTATCAGACTTCTCGCAGCTCTTTCTGGAGCTACAAAAGACTTTATGTATACAGTCGTACTGCCCAAGACCTGTAAACAGACTTTGATGTGTAAAATCGATGATGTTCCCCTTTAACTAAAACTAAACTACAGTTGATGAAGTGTTGATGAAACTAGAGCCCAGCAGACACTACATTTTTGGGGCTGGAGTAAAAAATTCTAATCGTGCACTATACTTCAGATATATATATATATGTAAATAAGCACCCATTTTACTGAAATGTGTCTGTCAAACACTTTAATAATTAAATTTCAAGTGAATTTAATAATTGTTAATTAACTCCACACATCTCATCCATTTATTTCTGTAACCGCTTATTCTCATCAGGTTCATCGCAGGGCTGACACACAGAGACAAACAGCAATTTAGAGTCGCCAATTAACCTGTTAAATGCATTTCTTTGGGCTGTGGGAGAAAACACGGGGAAATCTCCACACAGGTTCAAACCAGGAATCAGGAATCTTGTTTTCCATATACAACATATACACCAATACCAATATATACATGTGAAAAGCTGGTAACAATAGCTACTGCAAGTTTAAACAAATAATATTGTTGCTCGGATCAACCTGTATTTGAAGAGAGACAACAGAGTTGAATAATCCGATCGGTTGGGGTCCAGAAAAACTGTGCAACTTAGATTGTGATTGTCTAAATATTTAAAATCACTATCCCCGCTATCAATAAGGATACTGAGAACAACAGCCTGAAAACATCACATATTCTGCACCAAGTTTCACCAACATTACCTCATGTTTCTAATGAAAGTCGCTATAATCTCACAAAGATTCAACGCGTCACGGCTTTAGATTTTAACACCTACTGAAGCTGACAGGAGAAAATGCTTTAGACAAACAAACCACTCAAGAATCTATTTTCCACCTTCGTATGAGCAGCTCTTGGCCGACTGCAGCGTCAACCACAGCTCATCTTGCATAAACACCAGTTCGAGCCGGTGATCTGAACTCTCATAGCATTGGGTGGCCTGCTATGGGCCAGTCAGCCAGCCAGCGCTGTTTGTTTACATCCCTGGCGAAGTGCGGTTTGCGAGCCAGGCCTGGCGTCACAGTGTGTTCTCAACGGGGGCAGAGACAAACTACACTGTCCTGATGTCTTTATTTCTCATGAGGGATGTGCCAAGGTTTTTCCGTCGCCTGACAAGATCGCTCTGCCTCTTAATGTCTCCGTGTTTGTCATGGGTTTAATGTGGTGCGGGTGGCATAGCCAGGCCAATTCAATCCAGCGGGCAAGTTCCCTTCATCTGCAGCCATGTTCCAATGTAACGGAGATGGCAATAATGAGAATATTACACAGAGACACATTCAGTCTTACCATGGAGAAACATCTGCTGTATTAGTTCAACATCTATGATTACAGAACTATATTCAGAGTCCAAGTGTGACCCTGTAGCTTCATAACCTTTGACTTTATGACGGCAGGTTTTATTCAAGTGTGTGCACTAACAGTGTGTAGGATTTAGTGGCATCTAGTGACATACCCCGCCTCACCCTCAGCTCCTTAGCATGAAGAAGAAAACTACAGTGGCTGGGAAACACACAAAAAACACGGATTTATCTCTGTAGATCCAAGTAGTTTGTCCAGTCTGAGCTACTGTAGAAACATACGAGAGTGTAAGGTGGTGGACTGGTGGATAGAGCCCCCTAAATCTTAACCACTGGACCTTTAAAGGGGCAGCGAGTATGTTTAAAAGTCAATCATCTGCAGGAGTTAGCAACAAAACATGTGGCTGAGCATTTATTCTCATATTGTGCCATCGTTTTTCTTTAATATACCAGCTAACAAGAATAAATCTGCCCATAGAGTGAGACAATTTGACTTGTTACAGAAGTAGCTGGCATTTCCCTTGTGTCGTGACTTTTCTAGGAATTAGTTTCAGCATAAAGCAAGACAGAACAAGGCGGGACAGCACTAACAAGAAAGCGATTTCAAAAAAAGCTCATTTATCACTTAGAAAAAGACTAAATTACCTCTTGTGACATTTTTTTAACAGTGCAACAAGTAAGCAAGTAAGACATTTCAACCTCAACTTAAGCTAATTAGTGAGCATGGTTGTCCTCATAGTGAAAATCTTTATTACCGTCGATTACACACCACCACACACAACCATAAACCTGTTGATGTTGCATTTCCTTGCTCTCCGATAACCCTTCCTGCCCCTTTAAAACATGGCACTAGACTCTATTTAACTTCTCTTTTCCCAGCGTGACTATCCACATCATTCATTGCATGAGTAAATTATACCATGGAATAATGTGTGTGGGAATAAAGAGTGAGAGTGAAAGAGCTAAAGAAAAAAGAGAAAGCCAGGGAGGGGAGGGAGAGGAGTGAGGCGAGCAGGCTGCTGCTGCTGCTGCATTAAAGTGTCTAATGACAGAGTACAGAGCTCTGGGCCTACAGGTTTGAGGCCGACTCTCTGCTCTGTCATTTCTCCTGACTGGCCTGACACACTGGAACCATTACTGAGGGACTGGGACACACCGCATGGCTAAATGAGGAGCAGACGGGGGCGAGGGCTGGTGGTGATAATAGGTGTGTGTGTGTGTGTGTCTGTGTGGGAGGCGAAGGGGGCAAAGTGGCATTAAAAACAGGTGCAGTTTGGGTTGATGTCATGGACATTGTGTTGGCATCCAATTTAAAGTCGACAGGATTTGTGCATCTCTGCTTTCCAACTGACAACAGGAGATTAAAACATATATAGATCTATCCAAAAGCCACAGTCAGTCCTTCAAAATGTGCAACATGAACAAATATTTAGTGCCAAATCATCACACACGTCATCTCATGACACTTTCCTGCATAGAGCAGGTCTCGACTGTGACAGTGACAAGGAAAAACTTCCTTTAAGAGGCAGAAACCTCGAAGAACTCGGCTCGGGATGGGCGCCTCGACTGATTGGACAACTAATTAACAAAGAACACACTTTCCGAAGCATTAGATCAAGACAGGGAGGTTTAGAGGGATAGTTTGTGTTTTTACAAGTAGGTAGAAGAGCAGTCAAGCGCGGCCATAGTTTTGAGAAGCAGACAGGACAGGAGGACGAGCAATGTACTGCTGAGGAGGAGGGAAGCAGCAAACCACCTAAAAACTAAAAAGTGTGCTATATTTAGCACATTTTCACTGCTTTACCTTGCTGTCAGACAACTTCTTCTGATGGGAAACTGAAGCATTTATATCGCTCTCTCCAAAACCACCAGACTCCTTTGACAAAAACAGAAATTTAACCCCATAGCCCACAAGAGTAGCTGGTCTACCACTAACCTGAATCCAAACTAACATGTTAAAACACCAAAATCTCACAATAACACCAGCAAACTAACCAACAGCAACTCCGGTGTTCTGCGAGGTAAAATGTTTTGTCAAAGGAGTCTGGTGGCTTTGAAGGCAGCAGAGATTGAACTGTTTGGATAAAATGTATTATTATTAATAAAGTCTGGTCTCTGTCTGTCTGATGGCAATATAAACTGGTGAGAATACTCTAAATATAGCGTACACCTTCATTGATTTTTAAGTGGCTAATATACTTTTGCTGCTGCCCTCATCCACAGCAGTACATTGCTTAGCTCCGGTCTGCTTCTCCAAACTCGGGGCTGCACTGACTGCCGTCCGCTGTAGGTAATACACTGACTGTGGATAAGTACCTCATAAAACACCACTTCAAAACACCCAAACTATTCCTTTAAAATCTTCCGGTGACTACATTCCTTTCTGTTTCTTGGTAGACTTACATAAATGTTGAAATAGTTTAGTAAATTACATCAAAACTAACCAGAACTACACAGCTTTGCTTTAAATATTGTTTAGCTTGCGCTGAAGCTGTATATTTAAGTCTAATTGTGTGTGAATAATTGCTGTATGTCTGTGTGTGTGTGTGTGTGCTGTGTGATTGCCGGGTGCTTGAGCGGCAGTTGAGTTGGTTGGAGGAGGGAAGGGTGTGGCCCTGCTGGGTATCCATTACTCACAGGGGTACTTTGATGTGGGGCCGCTGGAGGGGGGCGAGTAATGTATGAAGAGGATGGTGGGGGAGGCAGGAGGAGCCGGGACAGGCATGTCAGGGCAGGTGAGCAGATTCTACGCTCTCAGGAAAAGTATAGAGCCCGAGGGGGTGGGCCTGAATCACACACACTCCTCCTCCTCCTCCTCCTTATCCTCCTCCTCCTCCTACTTCTACCTCCCATTCATCCTGGCACACACACATACACACATACACACACATATAAACACTAAATCCAGAATCTGGGCTTGGCCACCTCTCTGGTGCAGAGGAGAGAGACACTGGAAAAAGTTATGAACCTGATCTGCCTGTCTGGAGGTAAGAGAGGTCATTTAGAGAACTCACAGTATTGAAGCTCAACCCGCCCTCGCTCTTTTCTCCCTGCACTTCCCGTGTCTCTCGCCCCCTCTCATTAGCAGGGCTACACTGTGACATAGATTTGAAATGCAAAGCGCAAGGTGACAGAGAAAGACCAATGTCATCTGATACACTATCGCTTGCTAAACACATCCTCGAAACATCAAAGAGCTGGGCAGCGGGCGCCTACAGCCCCGGGGGGCAGATGAGACTGATGTGGTTGCCGGTGATGGGAGTGATGATGGAACCGAGAGGCCCGACTCGATCGCACACATGCCACCGTGTGACCTCCCATTTCACTCTTTAAACCCAACCTGCCCGATGCGCGGACAGAGAAGGTTAACAGCCAGTCAACATGTCAAGAAGAAGAAAGTAAACAAAGCCTCGCTTAGCAGCCACTGTGGGTGCTAAATATGAAGCTAGAGCCAAGATATGGGTAGCCAGCTTAGCTTAGCATAAAGGCTCAAATCAGGGGTGGAATCAGGTAACGTGGATACGTTGGAAAGTAAAGGGTAAAACATCTGCTGGCCAGCATTACTTTTTTTTGTGTGTGTGGCTACCTTTCTTCTGATTCTACCTTCAGATTTAGTAAATGGATGTGAAAATGGTAGCAGCCTTAGCTTTCCAGGCTAAAATATGAACTGTACTCATAGGCTCAAAGTGGGCATGCTTTTAATCGTTAAGCCTTAATATAATTTTAACAGGTGAGTTGTATAAAAATTCACCCTCAGTACAGTTGTCATGAAGATGAAATTAGCTACTATAGAGACCAAAACTGTTTTTTGTACCAGGCTGTAAACATGTTTATTTCTGCTGTGAAGTTGGACATTTTAACATGGGGACTTATGGAGACTGACTCACTTCTGGAGCCAGCCTCAAGTGGCCGTTTGAGGAACTGCAGGTTTTTGACAATACTGTTTGACTATACTACATACTGAAATTTTCTATGCAATTCTATACATAGAGGCTAAAATATTAAGATTGAATTGCTGAAATAATTAATTTTACTTACACATTTGCTTAAACAATGAATTAATTATCAAAATAACTGATCAACTAATCGTTTCACCTCTAGTGTGCTGTACAAGATTTACAATTTTACAGTCCAGTACCAACCTCATCATGCATGTTTGCACAAATAAAATAAATAATGATATTATTATTTAATTTTTTCTATGTGTGTGTGTGTGTGAGACAGTAAATAATAGCATATTTTTCACGTTTTCAGTTTTCATTACCAACACTACTGCTTCACTGAACAATCACTATAATTAGGTAAAGCTGAGTAAGCATATGAAATAGTTCTCTAAATTAATTACAGCTGTAACTATCATGATATACTTTAATTAGGAGCACTTGCCTGTAATAAGTGTAATTAAGTAAACCACCTGGGTTTCATGGCAGGGAAAAGAGATGTAAATAGGGAGAGTTAGTTTGCTGGATGGACTCTTCTGATCTCACGGGGGAACACAAACATACCAAACTCCACCTCTGACGCTTTCTTCTCACTCCTCCAAACATCTGGACGGCCTTTTTCATATATATATATAAATGCCACATGAGAAACCATCCGATCCCACAGAGGGGCCACTATCTCTTTATTGTTTGTATTGCACTCAATCAAGAGATTCAGTTAGGTATAATCCTCCTTTGAGTGGGAAAAGACAGCCTTTTTGTAGGCTCGGTGTCGGTATGTTGATACATTCCTACAGGGCTGATGTGAGTAGACGAGCGAGAGAAAGTGTCCTTGATAATTTCTCTCAGTTTGTGGCCGGGGCATGGCACAGGATTTTTTTCTCTCGCCGACGGGCGGCAACACAGAGACTCAGGGGAAGCCAATTAGAGGGCCTTTCCCGGCCTTTTAAGAGGCAGATAATGTTCTTGTTTTCATAAAGCATCCTGTTATTTAATCAGGCCTGTAAGTGAGAGCCTGACAACCCTCCTACAGTGTGGAGCAGCCTCCCTCCTCTCCTTCCCTCCCATCATTCCTGCCCTGAGCCCTCCATCTCATTCAACAGCTCTTGTAAGCCTCCAGGAATTCATTCTTGGAACAGGCCGTGCAGTAAGCCGTGTCTTTCTGCAGAGCAAACACGCACACACACACACACACACACTCAACCAGCACAGTTATAACTGAACACACACACACACTCAACCAGCACAGTTATAACTGAACACACACACACACGCTGTCTGCAAACGAGGTAAAACTAGACACAACTAAAGTAAAACAAACACCGCTACACACTATTGCAGATCGATGCAAATCAGGTTCCAGTGAAGTCGATCGTTTGTTTATGAAAATGAAACGCAGTCATCTTTGACATTTATGGAAGCTATTTACAGGCCGTGAAACCGAATATTTTACAAGCTCTGATTCACACCTCAAATATCCTCAGGTGATACTGTGAAATACAGATTTTGATTTTATTTCCTTAGTTCAAATGACTGCTGTAACAACAGAGAAGCGTGTAAATCATTTATTGGTAGTCGTGGGAGGAGAAATGTTCAGTTCCTTTACTGCATATATGCAGAGTGTTGTCACTGGTCAAGATGGAGCTTTTTATATACTGTTTTCTAGTTTAAGCCTCAGCAGTGTATCATGTTTCATAATTCGACAGGAGGTTTTGAATGAAAATCTCTAACCATGCAAAGTAATTAGTACCTGTAGCTGTCAAATGAACATAGTAGTAAGTATAAAATATATAAAAATATAATAATAATAAATAATAAAATACTCAACTAAAATGCAAGATGCATAACATTTCAGGGGCCGTCTTTACAGATTTACATTTAGAACTATGTTTTCTTGAGTGTATAATCATCTTTAAATAAGAATTGTTAAATTTTTGCCTTTTGTATCTACAGATGCCTGCCATGTTTCTACAGGAGCCCAGGACAGACAAACTAAACACTGACTCTAGATTTTGCATGTTTTATGTCCACCATAGTTCCTCCTTTTTCCTGCTAGGAAGGAGAGGGTGAGATAAGTAGACTGCTAGATGCCACTAAATCCTATGCACTGGTCCTTTAATTCACTGTTCCTATAACTGGCGTACACGATAGCGCTAGAGGAAGAGTTGAGGAATCACCAAAGTTATCACAATTTGTCATGAGGGGGATGAGCGTCTGAACCATGTCAGGGGATCACCAAAGATTAGTGGATTCAGCCTCTGGGGACCATAAATGTCTCTACAAACACTGCAAATTTTATCTGGCCTCTAAAAGGTCTTGTGGGTTAACATAAAAAAGAATCACAAAATCAAAGATTATCCATGCTCAATAGCTGTTAGGCATTCGCCCTCATGCAAATCTGAGTCTAAATAGTCTCATTGTATCCCAGTGAATTACATACTGCAGAGCCACACTGTCTGCCCTGTGAATCTGTTTTGTCAAACCCCTGCTAAAAGCCAGAGGAGGGGGCACTTGGCACTGACCTACCTGAGTCAGAGTTAAACAGGTTCATACTGCAGAGGAGAAACAAGAACTCGCTGCCTTCGCCTGCAGTGTCGGACTCACAAGACCTGTTTGCCGGTTTGCTCTAAACTCAGTGATGCTCGGTGCTCGCTTGCTTGCCTGGGGAAGTAGTTATTGGTAACACAAACCTGTCTACTTTCCACTTCACTGTCATCAGCAGTGTGCCCTTGCCCAAGCCTGAGGCGAGCCAGAAAAAAAAAAAAAGAAAGTAAAAAGAGACAGACGAAGACAGAAAGAAAGACGGAGAGAAAGTGAGACAGTGGAGGGTGAAGGGACACGGGGGAAATGTCTTTTTTATGGGAATGTTTCACTTAATCTCATAAAGGCAGCGTGAAAACCTCCATCTGTTTGCCGAGCAGTTCAAAAGACACTCCACATGCCTCCGCTTGCTGCCATATAAAAACAACATTCTAATGCAGATCTTAAAGAGGGCCAGCGGCTCAGCCTGCACAATGAGAAACTGGGATGTGCCAGACGAAACGATGGAGGATGGGAGGGTGGAAAGAGAATTAGGTAGGTAAACAGGAGGGGGGGGTGGGGGAATGTGAGCAGCAGCAGAGAGCGACTGGCGACAACAAAAAGGGAGGAGAGAGTCAAATCAAAGCAACAAATTTTCCTGTCAACAGTCCCGTTTCAGACATGGTAGACCTGACCTTGAAGCACTAGACAGACAGGACCGGCGTGGGTCGCCCTCTGGCCTCGCCTGCCACTCCTCTGAATCAACCCATTCACCTCTCCACCTCTCTAACTCTCTCCTGCTTCTCTTCTCCCTCTTCATGTTTCACCACGAGGCTTACCAGTCGCCTTTGTCGTTAATAGAGGAATGTCCTGGCCGAGAACGACATCTCGTGTTTTATCGTAGCTCTGGATTCAAGGAGAGCACCCTCGCATTCAGAGCACGACTTCTGAAAACTGGCTTTTCTCTTTTTCAGATCAAACCACTACGAAAGACCCAAGAATCGTTACTCTGCTTGCTGATGACCCAAACAGAAACTCAAAGTTGCAAATGAGATAATGAATGATTTGTTTGATCCACCCAAACACTTGGAACCAAAGGTCCATGAGACTGCAGTGTGACGCCTCTGTAGTCAGGTTTTCATGCACACCGGTGCCTCTGTACACCTTCAGGCCTCTTCTCCCCATAGCCGGGGCAAGACCAGGCCCGATCCCATCTGCAAAGCTATTTTGACAAGCCACCCCTCTAAAAAACTCCAGGGTTCAAACTGCTGGAAGATCAAAGGACTAATACTGCAGTAATAATAAGTTACTGCCCTATGAACGCCTCATTCATCAGGGAGAGGCAGCGATATAGTACAGTTGTAACTACAGGGCCATTATGCACTCAGCATATGATCCTATTTGCCGTCCCCGTGAGGAAAAACATCTTCAGCTCTGCAGGCAGAGTGACAACGAAGAATGAACTCCTACCAGTAATGCCAAAAAAAATCTGAGCTGAAGAGGATGTGCATAAACATAAACGTGTCCGTGACGAAACCTCCAACACTCCAAATCTGTCCCATCTCTTTGTGGACTGACCTCCCCCCACCTCACCTCAGGCTACGAGCACACACACACACACCCCTCCTTCCCCTTCATACAGCCAGCTGAAGGTGTCTCTGTCAACCGGTCGGGATGGAGGCATTTTAATAACACCCATTTGGCACAGAATGGTATCATCTGGGCTCTGTCAGTCTTTACAAGCATGACACGGCGTTCTATATTTAGGGCGGCATTTTTCTCCGATCGTCTGCACCGACGACAGCCTGATGAAACCCTGACCCCGCCGCGCTCCCTTTGAAGTGACAAGTGAGAGATGTGCCACCCTAATATGAACGCCTTGAGATGCAAACACTTTGCATTCTTGAATACCGGGAGTAGCCCTGCAAGAGGGCGGCACGTTTGCCCTGAGGGAGCAGATAAGCAGCCGAGTGTACACAGACGCTCGCATAGGTTAAAGTACAATGGTAATGCATGCTTATATGTGTGCACGATCATGAACACACAGTTGCTTGTGCAAGATATTCTTTTCTTTCTCTGACAGGAGAGAAATGATCTGGCTTCTCGTTAGTCTTTAAATCATTATTGCTTTGAAACAGTTGAGCTAATTTTCCTGATAGTATTCTGAAAAAAAACCCAAACATTTTAAGTTGATTCAACTTAAAAATGTTTCCCTGCTGCCTTAAGAATGTGACACTGAATTAAGTTGCAAAGATGAGAGGTTAAGCCGACTGAATTTGAGATAAGTTTAATAAATCTAAGGATTTAAGGAATGTAATGAATTAAGAAACGACAACTGTTCAGTCACAGAGACAAACGGTGCAGACAGATTTGCTTTCCATTTTCTTTTCTCTTCGGTTTGAAGAGTCTGTTCCTCGTTTTGGCACAAAGAACTTGCAGCTGTGGCTGCTGTTGAAGCCGCCTTTGCACCAGAGATAATACAAAGACTGCACGCAGGGCTCCTGCTTGTTAAATTAGAAGTGCACGGGAATAATTTGGGCTTAATTTGATCCTGACCTTTGTCACAGTTAGCATTGTTTGCATTGTCGATGTCTTTGGTTTTGTTTGAACACAGTGTCAGACGCTGACAAACCCTCTGGGTTTAGGAACTTGCGTTGATGAGTTGAGTGAACGTTCAACAGAACATTCACTTAACTCATTTAAAGTAAAATAAAAAACTAAGTTACAATTTTAAGTCGAATAAACTTGAAAATTAATGTATTCAAGTTAATCACAAAAAATAGTTTACACTACATTCCTGTGATGTTTTACAGAGTTTCTTCACAGACAAAACATTAGCCGAAACTTGTTAAGACGGACATATTTTGCAATCCAGACATGCAGGTGATATTCCAACAGCTTCTATTTTGGAGATGTACTTCGCTGTAGACATCTCACTGTTTGTGCATAAAAGTTTTGCGGTGATGCTGTCGACAAGTTCAAATTGCACTGCAGAATCAGAGGAGACTGTGATCGCTCAACATGCCAACGGTAACTATGCAGACCGAGCACACAGCCCATGTGTCATTTCAGTGAGGCGAGAGGGAAAAGGAAAGAGCAGAAAAGTGAGAAAGGGGGAGCAACAAGCTGCTAATCGTCAGTCACCGAGAAAAGAGAGCCAACGTTTGAACACACCACCTCTCAAAGCTACGTGTGGGGAGTTTTCTGTGCCATCAAGCCCAGAGTCAATGTTTAGCTTAGCAACGTTGGCACCGGGCTAGAAACCGAGCGTGGACAAGACATGCGGATGAGAGCTGCAGCCACAGCTGGGGTGTGTTACGCCGAAAATATCCCGACAGATGCCGCAGGATAACGCACGCACCTTAAGGCCAAAGAATTTTCCACCTATTCAAGGTGACAGGATGAGTGGAGAGAGTGCAGCAGAGGAGCAGACCCTCTGTAGATCACTCACACCTCGTCGGCTGGAGTGATGACAGCACTGAACTGAGCTGAACGACAACAATGCTGCAGGTCAAGGTGACATCTGTTAAGCTGTGACCCGCAGATCTATGTAACCTCTGAGCTTTGAGCCTTAAATGCCTTGTGAGCCTGCTCCTGGTCACCTGCAGGTTGAATTGTGCATGATTGATTATTAATACACTCACAGGTATGCACTTTTCCTTGGATAGATGGATTTCAATAACCTCCCCTTGACATTAAGCTGATTTAACCTCCAAATATCTTAGCAAAGACTTATGTCATTCCTCCAAAGGTCAAACATATCTTACCGAACAGCCCAACCCACTTTCCCACCTACTAATTCCACCCATACTCGGAGATTTCTGTAACCACGCTGTCTTTTTCTATCCCACCTGCTCACCTGAACACGCCGATTAAATTCAGCGCTTGTTTTCCCAATTTTTTTTTTTTTTTGGCCTCACGGGAAGAAAAACGACCGTTCCAAAAACCACACATGACTGCGAAAATGCAAAGCACACCACTTGTTTTTGAAGTGTTGACAAAAAGAGGAATGCACTTTCCCATTGAGGAGGGAAACCTGAAGTATTCCTCTCATTGTTGAGCCGCTCACAAAGCCAAGCTCTCCGTGAAAGCCCCCCTTCCCCGCCCCTCCCGCAATAAAGGCTTGCTCCTGTGCTTGCTAATCCCCCCACGACTGCACACTGCTTGTGATAAAAGTACAGTTACTGCGGTGGTGACCTCAGCAGAAAACAGGTTTCCTCTCAAATAATGGGAGCATCAACAACACACAACAGTATGAATGTTTGCTATTAGCTGAACATTTTCCTGAAATTGTGCAGAAGCCCCTCCAGACAAACTGAGGTCAACAAGCAGCAACTCGAATCATTTTGGTGGCTGGAACTTGAATGACATTCCTGTTCCTGCAGGGCTCTTCCTTGTCAAAAGTATCCTTTGGCTGAGTCCCATGGGAATGTGTTCTCCTGTTTGTGTGACGACAACAGCCGACTTATCACGGTGTTTTCCTGTCCTTGGACTTTTAACACTTCACAAGCGTCCAATGACCACTGACTGATTTTTGCTCTCACACTTTGTTCCAGGTTGAGTTGACCCGAGCACACTTTGTTTGACAATACTTTTCTGTGCCTGAGTATCTCTGCACTTCACTTGAGTGATTCTTGATGAATTCAACAGGCAGACCAAAATGACAGTGTTTTGGGTTGGAAATTAGGAGTGTCTGAGTTAAAGCATGGTGTTACCCATCTAAAATGTCATGGTCGACCGCTAAAAAGGTGGAAATAAGTGACCCAATATATCAAATAAAGCATTTTTATTTTTATGATCCGATGGCTCCCTCCTCATCCTATTACACATGCGTTCATTTTTACAATGAGGATGATCGAAGAGGAAGTTCACAGTCATGCTAGGCTGTAGGGACAGCAGTGCTATGAGCTGAAAGCATGTTCACAATTACATTGCTAACATGCAAATGCTGGCTATCTTAGTTAAGCATCTTACCATGGTAACATTTGCTAATTAGCACTAAACAAAACACTACAATGGTACAAAGTACCGATGGGATTGTCATTAGTTTTGCAGGTATTTGGCCATAAACCAAGGTAAAAAGTTCACTCTAGAAGAGTAAAGGATCGTCGACATAGACATGTTCTGGACACCAGTTGAGCACAGTAAAAATCCCAAAAGATATCAATGCCCGATTGGCTTATGTGTCTCTGGGGGCAGGTCTTACACCATACCAAAGCACCATAGCAGACACCGCTAACATTCAAGGCGGACAAAGTGCTTCTGTAAATGTGTGAATCCTATAATAATCCCAAAATATCAAAATATTGGCACCAAGTAACTCATAAATGATGTTCTATGAGACCTTGAGAACGTTTCTGTCATTTTGCTGTTTCAGAACTGGTACCTTGCAGCCATGTGACTACTGTGATTATGTAGATTTTCCCTAAAACAATTGGCTTTGGGAAATAAAGTAGAGATTGGTCAGGATCAAAAAAGACAGAAACAAGTATGACACAAATATATTTGAGTTGCCTTTGATCTGGAAGTATTTATTTGTAGATTATATGGAAAAAAGGTTAAGTGTCTGTAATACCGTGATGTCCAGTATACCACTGTGAGTCAATGACCGCTTTTACAATTCATCCTGTGCCAAGCTCCATGACAATCTAGCCAAAAGATGTAGAGACATTCTGCTCAAAACCACAAAAATGAACTTCATAGATGTGGTAGATGACCAATCTCTTTAGGATTCATCCTTTGGACACCGTGGATGTTTGTACAACATTTCATGGCAAAATGTCTGGGCCAAAGCGGCGGGCTGCCAAACCAACAGCCCAACACTGGCATATGTAGAGCCGAGCCAGCTGACTAAACATAAGCTAAGACTTAACTGACTATAACATCCTAATAGTGAAAAAAAAAAGGGGAATTAAACTTTGTGTAGAGAGAGCACAGGACACCGCCTGTCAGGAGCAGCCTGAGTTTGACACAGAGCCATCGTTTTACTACGAATTAATCATTATAGACTGTATTGTAATCAACAAGAACAAAGTTCTGTCTTTGTCCATATATGAGAAATAGGAACATGGTGGTGTCATGGTTTTAGTGTTTCCTGTTTTATTTTGTAACTCTTCTTGCATCTGTGGCTTTACTTCCCACCGTTGTTGTGTTTTGATCGTCTGTTACACCCTGATTAGTTTTCACCTGCCTTCACTTGTGTATTTAGTCTGTGAGCTTCTTGGTTTCAGGGTCAGTTCGTCTTCGTTTAATGTTCAATCATTGCAGCCTTTCCTCATATTTCATCTCCCATCTAGTTCAGATCCCTAATTTTATTTCTTGAATCCTGCCTGCCATTTTGACTTTACGGATTTGTTTGCCTGTACGGACTTTTTGTACATTAGTAAACCATTGATCTGCACTAGTTCAGGCTCCTTCTCTTGTGCCATAGTGTCATAGTTATGAATATTATATTCCATATTCTGCCGAAAGATCCCCTTAAATCTTACACACTGGATGTTTAATTTAAATTGCATTTATCTAACTTATTGTCTAAATTACTGCTGCCACAGCTGTAGTTTTAAATCTTAATATTTATAATCAAAGAATTTCCTTGTTTTTTTTTGCATCCTACCGCACTATATGAAAATGTATTTTACACACCAGACACAATCTGAAATGTTGCTCTTTTACTACTACACGCGTTTACACACACTTAGTACACACGCGTTTACACATGCACAAACAAATGCATACCACTGTGACCAGCGTCGACCTCGTCACAACACCACAGGAAGCGAGGAGACTGCAGCTGATGTTAACGCTGCATGCCGGAGGGGGGGGTTATGATTCTGCTTGTGTAGGATGGTGGATAAGGGAACGGCCTGACAAAGGTGCCCATTGTTCGGCTTCATTAAAAACCCCTGCGAGTGTGGTTTCCCTTTTTAATATCTGCATCATCATGAAAGGAACAAGAGACAGAGGGCACAGGAAAATACCTCCACGGTCGCTATCTCGAAATAAAAGACACAATAAATGAGACTGTCCTCAGATAGAGGCTAATCAAACTACAAATTACATGATGGGTACATAATGAGTGCACTGACTGAAAACAAGGCAGTCATTAGCCTGCTGGACTCAAAGCTAAGTACTTCCTACTAAGTTATCTTCACATTGATTTGGTGAGCTGTGACAGGGCCTAACTTTAGCAACAGAGGAAATGGGAGGGAAAAGACTGTGTCGTCAGGGTCAAACAAGCACAAGCAGAGGAACGTGGTTAGTTAGTTGTTTCTTAAGCGAGAAGAAATATAGAGACAAAGGGAGATCAACAGAGTCTCTGAAGCAGGAGAAATATTTGGAATATTAATAGGTGCAGCATTATGACTCAATAATGAGGCCGCCGTTTGATAGAAAGCATCACTTTTGAAGCTGTCGCATTCCAGATGAAATGATCGTAGCAAAAAGGAGCAGAAGGAATACCATGTGAGAAAAGGGCTTGTACCTTTTTGCTCAGAGGACTGAAAAACAGATTATGAAATGTCCCCACGTGCTTTTCAAACTTTTTTATGCAGTGAAATACAGTTTATCTCATATTGGAAACAGTAAGAGCGCTCTGGTGTGTGTGTGTGTGTGTTTTGTACGCTTCAAAGGCTAAAAAGGAATGATCTAAGGTGCATGCAATGGTTCGAGAGATGCCTGGTCCTTGCCGGTCTATTCGCGAAAGCATGGCAAAGACTGCAAAAGCTGAGTCCAACTTTGACTAACAGAAGAAAGAAAGTCATAGTTTATCCCTTTGAAGACAACCGTGCAACTGTCTGGCACAGACGAGCAAATAATGAATTTTCTTGGGAGAGAAATCAAAGCGAACCCAGAAGTCTGCTAACACTGATGCATTTCATACTAGCCAAAATGTCCATTGTGTACCTGCTGCTTTTTGCATTTACTCTCAAAAGCTGAAATATCCCCCTTTTTCCAGATGTTCCCCTGTGTTCCTCCTCCTTGACTCGTCTCTGATGAACTGGAGACGCTGGACTCGGCTACCGAAGGAAAAGAAGCCAAAGGCAGCTGCCATTGCATTTCCAGTCCCTGTCTTTGCTAAAAAACAGCAAGCAGGAATGGCTTGAGGTCAGTATCACCCCCTACAGACAATCAGACACGAGAAGACAAAAACATTGTCACGAGAGCCGTGATTTATTTCTCCCTCAACGGGCTTCTCTTGTTTTCAACCACTTCCTGTCACTGGGACTGCTCTTCCTGGTCTGGAAGTTTAAACTTTAGTCCATGCTAGAAGAGAAATTTGACTATTTGGATGAGTTTTCATGACTTGTTCTGGATAAAGTAAACATTTTTATTCATTCTTTTAGCTACAGTAGCTCCACTGGCAACATATACTCATTTTATTATCAGATAAATAATTCAAATAAAGTGTAAAATCTTTGCAATCTTCCTTTAACCTCCAATACATTTGGAAAAAAGCATCTTATTGTTGAAATAAATCAAAAATTTAATCTACTATTTATATTTCACTATTTATATATATGCAAATTAGCTTTAAGCTAACTGTGGTAACCTCTGTGGTTGTGGAAGTGCCAAAAGCTGCAGTTCCTCAAACATCCACTTGAGGCTGGATACAGAATGAGTCAGTCTCCATAAGTCCCCATGTTAAAATGTCCAACTTCACAGCAGAAATAAACATGTTTACAGCCTGGTACAAAAAACAGTTTTGGTCTCTGTAGCTAATTTCCCCGTTCATGACAACTGTACTGAGGGTGAATTTATATACAACTCACCTGTTCAAATTATATTAAGGCTTAAAGTTATGCAGAATTAACAGCATGGCTGCTTTGATTGACTGGTGCGTGCCGTTACAGGTGGTTTGATCCATGGTGCGTTTTTACGTGAAGTACTTACAACCTGTGTGATAATCGTTGTTGGGTTTGGGGCTTCATACATAGATATATACACACATGCTTAGTTGTTAGTTTATTAGCTACACCTTGCTAAAACTAACACAACGGTCTGGGGGCTTGCTGTTGAACTGTATTTCATTAAACTGACAGTTTATATTAATGAAGGCAGTCTAACATTATAATATAAGGACGATCAAAAGAAATTTTAAGCAGCAGACTTCTTAGAAAACCTTTAGTACTAAATGGATGCTACCAGTAATTATACAGTAATTATACATTGCATTCAGTTTGACAGTCGTGACATTACAAAAACTAAACATGCATCATCAGTGACATTTGCCTCTTGATCCCTTTAACTGACAGGGCCCTTAGATCTACACGCCTGCCTCCTCATGAAGTGGCCACCTTTCTGTTCTGTAAAGAAAAAATTGGGAAGGCACACTTGAAGTAATGTGATCTAATAACACATTCACACACACACACACACACACACATGCATACATACAGTACGCGCACGCACACACACACAGGCACATGCACATTTAAACCCTAGTTAAAGAAAACAGGATTACCGCACAATCAGGCCAAAAGCCTTTTCATCTGAGAGGAGCAGAATCAATAAGCACGGCTTTCTATGAGAGTCAACAAGTTCAGACACAGGCCAAAGACTCAATCTCTGTAAAAGCTGTTTTCACAAAACCGTGGATTCTTATTTGATGGTGATTCACAGAGCTGCACTTTGAGTGGGAGAAAGTCAGCTCAGTGTCTCAAAAAGCACAGATTACAGCATTTCTTCAGAACATCATAAGCCCTCTGTGGAGTTGTGGAGTAGCCCTCCTGGCACCGCTGCCATGCCTTTTTCTCGTTGAGTCATCTGTTGCTCTGTGACTTAGCTTGAGAACCTTTCCAGGGCTTTGGTGTAAACAGAAAGAGGCAGGCAGGCAGGCTGGCTAGTGGAAAGCAGACAGGATCACTTCTAGCACAACATGCTGGCAGAGAAAGCCACACTAGAAGACTGCTTGTGTTGTGTTGTGTAATGATGCAAAACCACTGGAGCAGTGGAGGGTTTTGATTCAGGCAAACGCACGGAGAGTTGGTAGGAAATAACTGCACAATGAGTAGATTTGGATATTTGTCACCTCTTTTTTTTAACAGTTTATTAGAGATATTTTAGATATAGAGCTGCATGCAAAAATTAACATTTAAAGGTGTTTTATATGAATTCGTGTAGGTAAAATGCGTAGTTTTCTAAATATGACAAAAATCACAACAGTATTCCTTTAAAAATAACTTATTTTCCTTAATAACATTTCTTTAGGGGAATCTACTCTACAATTCACAGCATTGCAGGAGTATTAAAGATTTCAACTTCAAAATGTCACTGAGGCAGCCGTACTTCCACATAGATATAAGAATATTGGTGAGAGGTGGTGGTGGTAGTGCAGAGTGTACCAGGAGAGGGCGATGGTTGGAGGCCTAACGCACCGCTTCTTATTAAGGGTATCTGGAGAAAGTGTTTGATATGTTGTCCTTCTAAATTTGAAGACGTCTGATAAAGTAATGTTTTGAAGTGTGCAGCATAGACGTCCGTGGAGATAAACTTTCCAAGCTGTTCAGAAATACTGTGAGATGCATTCAGTGGAGGCGCGACCGTACAAATCAGCAAAGGAATCTCCCTTTTTCATGATGTCGCTGAGGATAGGAGCCTCTGAAAACCAAAATAAAAACAAAGGACAACAATGAAACCTTATCCTTCAAGGTTTTCAGCTTCACTTTGTTTGGTTTACAGTCTATTCTGAGTGTGTGTGGTGCAACACGAACCCTCTGTGGCCCGTCAAGAGTATCTATAGATCAGTGGGGCGGGTTACAGTCAGACTAAACTGTAAACAAGTCCCATCCAGAGACCACGACTGACCCAGCGCTGCACATCCCAAACCATCTGATTCATCCTCTTCAAACGGCTGAGAGCAAACTCCTCAGCAGCTGCGTGATGAATCCCCAATAAATCCACCACGACCGAAAAGCTTTGAATCTCGCGAAGGAAGCGAGGATGCAGGTGGCTGGAGTGGAGTTTATTGCAACACATACTTTCCGGACGACCAAAACAACAAGAAAGACCACCCCTCACTGCCATCACCACCACCTCCCCTCTCCTCTCCTCTCCTCTCCTCTCCTCTCCTCCCCTCTCCTCTCCTCTCCTCTCCTCTCCTCTCCTCTCCTCGCCTCCCTCCCTCCTTCCTTCACTTCTCCTGATTTCAAAGGCGATCTGCGGGGAGGGAGAAAGCACTCGGAAGCAACAGCCTTTTGTTCAAGGGTACTTTTGCATGAGGGAGAGACGGTGTTTTGTTTATGTGTTGCCATTAAGGCTTTAATCAGAACTGTTTTCTGAAGTCAGCCTTGAGTGACACCCCTCTCCCCACCACCACCACCACCTCCTCCTCCCCCACTTTGGCTCTGCTTGGTTTGGTTCCCACTGAAGGAGCAACAGGAGGAGGAAGAAAGGAGCGGGGAAGTGTGGGAATGTCTCTACATCGTCGCCATGGCGGGCAGCTCCTAAACATGGCTTTAAATTAGGGGAAAAGAAAACACAGGCTAAAAAAAGGCAGTCGCGTAACTATACTCCTGCCTGCTAATTTGTCACCACTTGAAAAACGAGGAAAAAATAGCAACAGTTTTAAATCACACTACTTTAAAGTTAGGATATGCCAGCTAGTGTGTATGGTAGAATACTTAAACACAAGGGAGATTTAGGTCAACTTCATTGCAGTCGCACATACATTTAAACCATTGTGGGTGGAATCTATGGAGCTCTGGCTGCGTTCATATTAGAGGGAAGCAGAAATGGAGAACACCGAGTGTCTGGTTCTGGCTGGCTGGCTGGCTGGGATCGGACCAGTGACAGCTGGGGCTTGAAAGCCTTACATCCAAAGCCAGGGCTCACTGCCACTTGCTACATAGCCTGCGCTGAGCTAAGCCCACCCCCTCCTGTCCAAACCCTCACACTGAAAGATCAGTGTCCTGAACAAAACATTAAGCTCCTGCCAAATAATTCCCTCTAAAACCATCTCCTCTTTAAAGTCTAAATCCAAGAGCGGAAGAGGTACTGGAGAGAAGACAAGATGGCAAGATGGTTTATCTGTCTGCTGCCATGTCTGAGAGGGGAAGAGGTCACGGAGAGGGGAGTTTCTCAGAGGATGCAGATAGGAAAAAAGGCATGAAGCATACTGAATAGCATGTGTGTGTGTGTGTGACTGTACCTTATCGAGCAGCGGCAGACAGCGGGGTACCCTGTGCTCCAGTTTGACAATGGTGATAAAGTCACTCTCTTGTCGTTCATCCTCGCTTGTGTTGCACAGAGACAAAGGGTGATACTGCAAACAAAGTGACAGAGAGAGGAAGAGGTTACATAAAAATCATATTTAAAACAATGCAGACGTCTCTCGTAGGATTGTTTTTCTGGTTGCGAAATTGAGAGGAATATATTTTTTGCAATTACCACAGCACCGTTTTAGACGAGCAGCGCTCATGGGAAGAAGAATGAATGTGGAGGAGTAGAAACAACACAGCTACAGCTCCTGAGAGGAATGAAGCCCGTTCACATAATCACACTGATGGATCTTTGCTTTGATAATGGGAATTAATCTCACTGTCGTACTTAAAAAAATACCGACAAATTTGGGGATTTGTTTTCTTTTAAATTATTACAACTTATTGAAAGGGATCCTTGAGTTCAGGATGAAAACTACAGTCATTTCTTTATTGTAAAGATAATTTTTTGGGCTTTTGGACCTATTTGATAGTGATAGGAAGGTTTTTAGAGAGAGAGAGAGGGGTGGATGACATGCTGCAAAGGGCCACAGGTCAGAATCTAACCCTGAGCAACTTTGTGTGAAAAAAATCACTGTACGGAGGAACTATTAATAGACAATATCAGTATGAGTATAACACGTATGCCCATAGATGAAAAGAGCCTAGACTATTTAATATATATTTGACAAACTTGGTGGAGACCTGCTCTTATTTTGTAATCTATAACTGAGACTTTACTCTTTAATCATCTTAATTCTTAGATTTAGCTTTGGGATTAGATGTTCTTTAGGATTAGAGTAGAGAAGAGAAGATATTTGTCCTCCATTGAGGGGAGGTGCAGGTAAGAATAAGAATCAGCTGTAAACCAGCAAGACTTAAGAGGCAGATAACACTGAAATGTACCTATTTATACCCAAACCACATCATGTAAACTACATTATGACCTTCTGGGTATCAAAGACTGGACTAAAATGTTCGAGACAAGCTGTTTAACGACAATCCAGACAGAGGCATTAAAGCCGGTTTTCACACCAGCAGAGAAAGCTCTGTTAAATTAAGGCGTTTCCTTTCTCAACTGTACAGTTGATATCAAGAGGAAAAACTTTGGCACCCTACAAAATCAATTACATGGATGGCGATGTTCACTCCCACTCAAAGCCTTGAGGACTGAAAGAACGAGAGATATTCTTTGGTAGGAACATTTGATCCCCTCTGAAAGGGAGGAAATTCGTAGCTGCTGAAAGGCTGCATTTAAGAGCTCAAGGGATAGCAGCGGTGTTTGCAACTCACAGACATGCTGTCACGGGTACGGGGGAATTGCACGGGAGTCCAAGAGGGAGCAAACCGCTCCTAAAACGCCCCCACGCATCACTGATTTACTAACATGACATCAATGAGGACACCAACACAGCGCTCAGTCGTCACTACAGAATCACCCTGCAGCGCCCAGCTCACCCACACCCCAGGGGAGTGGTCCCCACCCCTGCCCTGCCCTGCCCTGTATAAGTCTGTCCCCGGGCTCTTGGTTCTGCCCCGGTGGGCCTCTTCATGTGGCTGTGGGCTGAGGTCATGGGGCTCCCCCTCATCTCACCCAGCGGAAATCCCTAAATTAAAAAGACCCAAGGGTGACATCAACAGCTGGCACCCCGGTCCAGGGGAATTGACGTAATGTGCTGCTGGTGCATGTCCATCAGGAGGAGAGAGACAGAGGAGAGGAGACAGGGAGCAGATTTTTGGGGGGACCGGGGTGGAGCAAGGAGGTCAAAGAAAATGAGAGACGGAGGGCAGGTGGGAGAGAGCACATACCACAAATAATTAATATGATATCGTCGGCATACGTCACAACAATACAGTAATAATGATCGACATACCAGTGATTACAAACCGGGGTACTGTTACCCCAGAGGGCTGTTCTGCAGTTGTCAGAGGGGACATAGAAACTGAAGAAATATATCCACACATTTGTGTTTAGGAGAATTACATATGTGGTGTGATGGTTGTCCACTCTGGGCTACTGTAGAAGAACAGTGGTTCAATATGGCGGACTCCACTCCGCTGTGAAGATGTGCTTGAGCTCATCTGATAGTAAATGTTAGGAAGCACTGCGTATCAAAGACTGGGTGATATGTCCTCAAACATCCTGGAAACTAAGGCCAAACCTCGTCTCTCTGGTTAGAGTAGAAGCTGAAATTAACAGCCTTGTCCTACGTAATGTTTTCAGACCCTCGCATGTCGCCTGAATGACAGCCCCGAAACGTTGGAGGAAGGAGGCAGGCAGCATGGCAGCATGAACCCCTGGCCTGGCCTGCATGCCGCGCTGCCAGCTGCCTCTACCAGTCCACATTTACTAGGCCCAAATTAAAGGCCTACAGTTGAATTTGGCCCTTAACAAAGAAAAAGAAAGAAAATAAAATCCTTTAATGACACTACATCACTGATGCCATGAAAAAAAAAAAAAAAAGAGCTACGTTTCGTCGGAAGAATCTGATTTCAGCATTCGTTTGAATCTTTAGGCTTACTTGGTCGTGTTTGGATCTTGTCGTGATATTAAACATGTTGATGCATGGGGCTGTGCAATCATACCTAATAAAGTAGATAATACCCCTAAAGCTGAGCCAAACAGGCTCAAAAGGAGCGGCTGGTTTTAGTTTCCTCTGGCTCTCTGAGGCTCTGAGGGCAACCACCTCGATGGTCACAGTGTCTATGTTTTGCATGGTTGACAAAACTAAGCATTATCTTCTATTTTAGATATGCCCACACCACTTACAATCAGATGGCTGTGAACACTCTCCATGTGCCACCATGGGTGCCATCTACCACTTAGAAACACGCTGCTGCTGCGCGACTATAAATGGCAACCAGGACAGACTGAAACGTCTTCATTTGGTTTTTGTACGGCCCTGAGAAAAAGGGGCCTGGGAAACCAAATCACTGAGTCTCCATTTCACAGGGACTAGAAACCACAGGGCACGCAAACAGTTCCCCACAGACTGTTAACAATGCTCACTCCTCCGTTCCGCCTCCTCCTCCTCATCTGTCTAGATCTGTTGCAAAACTGACGGGGACATGTCCCTCGGTTCCTTTGTAGCCACGATTAAAGGCATTCCTTTCCAGCTCAATCAAAGACTACCCCAAAAATATTCCGAGGCAAGAATCTAACAGCCTCAAAAACAAATACATGGACAGAAAAAGGGGAGAATAAATAGTAGCTGCGGTGAGAAGTCAATAATATTTTTTTTCCACTCGCTTAGCCCTGCGGATCTTCTTTTTTCATCTGCCAATAATCAGCAAGAGAGCTTTCTAGTTCATCTGCTGCCAGCAGGGAACCAGGCCCAGGCAGTTATGTCAGTGTGCGTTAAGAGGGGGGAAGCAAAAAAAGTGCTTGCACCTCTCATCAAGCTCCGCCACTCAATTACCAGCTGCTCAGGTCAAGAGCTGCAGCATGAAATGCTATATATAAAAATAATCTAATTGAAGCAGATTGGTTTAGTCGGTGATGAAAGAAACATATCAGTGTGTGATTATTCCATCACACAGTATAAATCAACACCGAGAGAGGAGGAGGAAGGCGAAAAAGGCTCCTTCAATGGAGCTCTGCCCCCCGAGGCCTGGAAAGCCTGCCAGGTTAGTGCATATCAGGGAAGAATTCAATCAACCCTGCCACATACAAGCTTGCAGGCGCACACACACACACACACACACACACACACACACACCTAAAAAGAACATAGTATTTGTTTCCTGAGTTCTGACTGACCCATTTCTTCCGTGAGTGAGTGACTCAGCCTCCCATGTCTGGGCTCTAAATCTAATGAAATCTCTTTGTGTCTGTCATTCTCTTGAAACTCCACTATTAAACACACACCTGTTCTGCACACACACACACACTGACAGTAAACGCACTCCTATAAAGGGTCAAAATCTTCCATGCAGGCTGGTGAAGTGAGAAGAAGAAGTCAACATGTGTCGCTTAGCAGTAAGTTTAGAAACTGAGACGAGGCTGACAACCAAAATAAACAGAATGACTCCGATACTGTACCTCTTCATTAGCATAATAATAATGCAGTGTGATAAGGATTAAAAATCAGTATTGCAGGTGTGCTGGTTAGCTCAGTTGTAGAGCTGCAGCGACCAAGGGTTCAACTCCGACCTGTGGTCATTTGCTGCATGTCATCCCTCTCTCTCTCTCTCTCTCTCTCTCTCTCACCTTCTTGTAACTCCTCAGCTGCTGCTACACAAAAAAAGCCCCCAAAATATCTTTAAACATATCTATATATATCAGTATTGCAAAGTAAATGT
The DNA here is from genome assembly GCA_036365135.1 of Miichthys miiuy. Lineage (NCBI taxonomy): Eukaryota > Metazoa > Chordata > Actinopteri > Sciaenidae > Miichthys > Miichthys miiuy. The sequence continues at coordinate 21,050,143 of CM071616.1, forward strand.
CAAGCAGAGAAAAAAAAAAAAAGATTCTGCCTCGCGGCCAACATAAATTAATCAGCATGAATCGATTTGATTCAGGTTTCTTTGAAGGTGGAAATTAAAGCTTTTGCTTATTCAGATTCGATAATGAGAGCAAATGTTTGCTCAGGAGAAGCGGTTGCCAAAAGGAGCGTAATAGCCAAAAGAAATCTGAATCTGGTTGCCCGGGTTACGTGGCAACATTTACTGTGGATCCCTGCTAAGATTTGGCTCATTTGTATGGATTCGTTAAGAGGTTGAGGGAGCCTGAGTTGACGGGTCAAGCCAAGCTGGGTCGGGCCCGGGCCGGGCCGAGACACCGACCCTTTGCTTTCTGTGCTGCCGCCTTTTAGAAACACATCAAGTCTGACTAACTAGCATCACTGCGTGAGAGCACGGGTTAATGAATGAGAGCAAAGCTATGTATTGTTGCTAGAGGCACCTGAGCGTGTGCTTGCATGTGAACATACGTGTCTACCTCCGTGGTCCTGCAGGGGAGTGAGTAACTCAGCGTTGGGTGCGGAAAGTGTGTGCCTAAATCTTTTACTTGAGGGGGTGGCTGAAAGCCAAGGGTCTTTTTCTCAAATGTCATATCTGAGCAATAATCAAGCAGCTGGCTTCTACACACACTTCTGTGGTCCAGCTCTCAGTGCCATAGATGACACAGATACACACTCCTCATACCGCACTCCTCAATCAAACAGCGTTTGTTATCTCATGACCCTGCACTAAGTAGATTTACATGAAAGGCTGATACGAGAGCGACGCCGGGTTGCCCGGTGCCAGGGGGAGAGGAGCAGAGTTTTTTTTTTTTTTTCCTCTGTCGGAGCATCTGGAAAAGTGGGCTCTGAGGCCCTCGACTCTTCTCTCTTTGCAAATGCAAACGAACAGGAGGCATTACTGCTATGGTCCTGTCAAAACAAAAGGCGTGTCATCTTTCCCCCCTGCTTTATTGACAGTGTCAGCCCCATATCCAGTAACGGTTACCACAGAGAATGACTTGGGGGAAACGTGATCCCATAATGAGGCCCAAATAATTACCACCAGCCCCAAATTTGCCCGGGCGCTTTCTTTAAGTAGGAGTGCTTCCCCCCAACTCCAGATCCCGTCAGACTGTCTCTCTGTTCTATAAAAAGGGATTAGACAAGAGAGAAGAAAGAGACCTGGAGAGGGAAGAGGAGTCAGTCTTAAAGAAAGGAAGCCGAGGAGTGAGCTTGAAGGTTGCCGCTAAACAAAGTTTCTGAGTACTTGTGCTGGTGGAACGCCAGATGTGGGAATAAATGTTTGGTTTTTCTGATGCTGCAGCGTACTCAAATCCATCTTCACTTATCCCCGGCTTCCTCACTAGCTACTTGTCCTGTTTCTAGTACAAGGGATAGTCATAACACGGAGCACAAAAGTTGAACTGGGTTGAACTCTGCATACTCAAGGCGCCAAGATAGGTACAGCCACACCTGTCCTTTGATCTGTGCGGCATATTTTCACTCAGGTATAACGAGAGTCATTAAAATACTGGAACTTAGTGCTCACTGGGTGTTATACATTAATGATCTATGTGACAGCGGTTTTAAAATCTTAATTTGTCTCCTACGCATGTACTTAACAGATTCTTAACTTAGCTCGTAAAGTTATGTTCTGCTGTTCTGGCTGCCATAATTTGCAGAGATAATCAAACAGGATTCGGTTTTAGATTAAAGAGTGAACGGACAGTCAGAGGACACACCTTACAGTCACCTCTGACCTGCTTTTGAGGTCTGAAGACAACGCTTACCGACAATACACATTCAGATGATGAGCACTCACGCAATATACCTTATTGCAAAGCTTACTCGACAAATTCGAAGCTGAATATGACATTTATAAGTCACTACACTCAAATATACGGATGTTGCAACAAACTAAATACTGTCCACCTACTGACCAGCTGAAGGGGATTGTATATCCCCTATTGTTTAGTCCTGCTTAAAGTCAGAGTAAAGTAAGAATAAATGTGTTCTTAACAACCCAGCCAACTCTAAATGATTAAAAAATATCGACAAATTTATGAAATTAGGTGTCAATATCTGAATGCGCTGAACCCACGCCCACTCGCGGGAGCAGTCAAGCAGCATGTCAGATGGGTTCAGAAGAATGACATGACGAACTTTGAAACACTCTGAGCGAGACGGATTAATCTCTATCTCTCTGCTAGGGGTGCAGTAGGTATGCTCAGGGTGGCCTCAGCGTGTCATCGAGCCACCCTTTAGGACCGCCCACAAAATCCTGGACTGAAAACCTCCAACTCCACATTTCAGTAATATATTGTTCAAAGTCTTTTCACGTGTTTTCAGCAACTATTTTCCAACATATTTAATGTATTCTAAAAGAATTGCCTTTAAACGTACTTTAAGTGCCACATATCACATTTCCCCGTTCATGACAACTGTACTGAGGGTGAATTTTTACATAACTCGCCTGTTCAAATTATATTAAGGCTTAAAGTTATGCAGAATTAAGAGCATGGCCACTTTAATTGACAGGTAAGTGCTATTACAGATGGCTTATTAGAGCACCCAGGCGTCATTCAGCCCGCCTCAGGTCCACCGATGATCTTTGCCGATATTTAGATTGGAGGCGGAAGAAGCAGAACATCCAACATGGCGGTGGCCAGAATAAGCACACTGAGCTTCAAAGCGGCGCTTCAGAAACCTGTGGGTTTCCAACTGTCATTGAGTAATTATAGAATAACCCCCGGCGCCCCCCATCTCTTTGCGTGTCCGGCGACAAAGCCACTCAACTGGCAAAATGTGTTAGTTTCTCTGGGAGCGCCGTGTCCTTTCCACACTTCCCGCACAGGTTCTGTGGTCTCACACAAACACACACACACGTTTGCATACGCACGGAAAGATACACAACACCACCTCTACCACCAACAACTAGGGCCACTCCATCAGCCTCAGGCCAGCGCTACACTATACATTTCAAAGTACTGAGTTCAACATAAACACAGCACTTCCCTGTCATAACAAGTCAGTGGCTTGGTAACCAAGCAGTTTGTTAGTATTGCAGTGATCCTTCTTCCCCGTAGACACGGGGGCCACATCCACACGTCCTCCAGGCTTCCTCTGGCTCGTCCCTGGCCTGCAGGACGAAATCTCGAAACTCTCTCAGGTTCCACAACATCAGTCAGAGAGAAAAGCCACACTTTTCAATGTGTCACTCACTCACGGTTGGGAACTTAAGGTCAGCTGCAGTGGAAAGAGATTAGCCGGGAGAATGAGGAAGGGTGTTCACAGAAGGGATCTCCAAATTATAGAAGGAGAGACACAAAAACAGACAAAAAGGAAATACGAGGCAAAGACAAAGGAGGACGAACTGTCCGTTATAAGACAAGATGTACCGTAATTACTGTAAATCGTGAGCTTTTTTCAGGACTCCAAATATTTGTGCCCCAACCCAAAAATACCCCAGACTACCTGGGAACTGAACCGGACCTGTTTATTTGACCTGAACTTGGCTGTGACGCATATAATCCAACCTGCTTGCCAAGGACCCAACTGACCGTGTAAAAAGTGGATCTGAACCCGTACAACTCTCAGGTCCTGGGATTCAGTTGGACCCCTGAAAACCTCTACTCCAAAGTCACAAATTTCACTTTACTCGGGTGTTTTTGGGCCGTTTCATATTTCAAAAATCTCAATCATAGTGCAGATTTTGTAGACTAAATTTACACTCAATTAACGCTCATGTTTAATCCATATTTGTATGTCTACCGGTGGACTTTTTATGTATTGTGTTCATATCTGTATTGAGGTTTTATGATACTGAGAGTTATATATTTTAACTACATGTACATAAAAGCCCAACTGAGGACAAGAGTTGAACATTAGCAATAAAAAACAAGTTCAATTCAAGTTCAATTCAGGCCTAAACGAGACAATAGTTTCACGAAAAAAAAAAACACAAGTGTCTGGGGAGTAGGATTCATCCTCTGGGTACCATGAATAAGCAAGCAATCCAACATTTGCTGAGATATTTCAGTCATGACTAAAGTGGTGAACCCTACAGCCATGCTAACAGCGTGTGGATAAACCAATCCCACCGAACAAAGGCCAACCGGTCCTGAGGATCTTCATTGAAGATTAGCGTCTGACTGTAAATCAGTTAAAACCGACTGCTAGAAGATAATATTTCAAAATAAAACGACTGCACAGAAGAGAAAAGGTCTCCACAGAAAGTGAGGACGGCGACACCAGAGGAGGTTTGCAGTGTGGTTCTTTTTTTAACGAGAGACAGGTGCCCCTTTTTTACGCACCAGCACATAAAATAAAAAACAGTAGGCTGCTGGGGGTGTATTTAACACCCCTCTTTCATTTGGAAATGCAATCCCACGTTCCTCCCCGTGAACCCACTCACCAACACGTCTCTTTCACAGCAATATGGTGTTCTTAAAGAGGGGTCAAACTTTATTATGGCATATGAGAGGGAGACTTTTTTCTCTTCTCTCTCTCTTCCCTCTTCCTCTTGCTGCTCCAGCTTTCCAACCGTTCTTCCAGTCAACCTCATAAAGCTTTAAACCCTAAACGCAGCTTGTGGGCTGAAACTGAATGCCACTGTACAGTGACATAAGCGGCCAATGAGCTTCTTTTCGTTCATAAAGCCCTGCGTGAGGACGTGAGCAGCCCTGATGTGGAAGTTTAACCATACAAATGCCTTTAAAATCAAACTTTCACGTAACAGATGGTGCCGTTTTCTAGCAGGTGTGGTTCACCTGTTGGTTGCCGAGCACAATTCAAATGTGAATTAAGTGTAAACAGACAAACGTAAAGCTCAGTCATCGGGGTTGGAGCTTACACCGTAAATCATTTCCCTGAAATACCCTCTGAGGCGTCCCCGTGCTCCCATCTACTCAAGACAAAAATGACTTAACCCACTGACTTCCTTCCTCACGGTTGATCCTTTAAACATCTGTACATTTATTATACGCCGCAAAGCCTTTCCATACCAACAAGTCATGCAATCGCATGTTCGGCCTTAAATCTTATTTTCCTAGAGAGAAGAAATCAGCCGTTAAACAAAAGGAGAGTCCAGAAATTTCTTAGAAAGGTCTCCCAAGTGGGGAAAAAAAGCAGGATTTTAACATTAAGAATGCCATAAAAGCACTCTTTCAGATGAGTATTTTTACTGTGCAGTTGTCATTACCTACTATTCTGTCATGGAAGATCTCTAATTAAATCCAGGGGAGGATCCCGTGGAAAGGAGGGGGGGAAAAAAAAGGGAAAACAGTGACATATTTCTCCACAGATGTCACCGTCTGCCACCATCTCTCCAGCCCACCCCACAGGGAATCCCATAATCACCTGCGGCCGATGTCGGAGAAATGCAGTCATAAAGGGAGCAAGTAAACACAACAACTAAACAAAAAAGGGCTTGTTCATGTTATTTTTTGCTCTTTCGCAAATGTTTATGTGACCATATTGCCCGGGTACACACACACACACACATGCCGCTGCATCCTTAGCAACCCTCACGAGTAAATAGTAACAAAAACATCAGCAGAGAGCTTCTCTGATGCGGCCGCCGACTGCTTGCAACACACCTTGTAATTGGCAGCATAATTGTTTTCTTTTTCGCTGCTATATTTCACTTTGGCTCCGAGGCAGGCGTTGAAGCAGCCTGATTTATGGTCAGGGAATGCGCTGAGAGCTTTTCAAGACAAACCGAGCGCAGATGTTTCTGTCCGGCTGACATTTGTGCATCTGGACATCCACCTGAGCATCAGTGGAAGGGGGAAGGAGGATGAAATCTCCCGCCCTCCTGCGGCGCTCCAGCGCATGTGATTCCTTCCCTTCAGCTTTTTTTTTTTTTTTTTTCAGTGCCCTGCTGGTGAGTGCTGCAGCCTCCCCCAGCTGGGTCCTGTCTTGTTTTAATGGCCAAATGGAGTGTATGCACAAGTATGCATGTACTATATGAGGAGGGATGGGGTGGAGGGGTGGACGGGGGGGTGGGGTGTTAGGGTAAACGTTGCCGAGGCGTGGGCACGCAGCCAGGAGCACGGAGCTCCTCGTGGAATGCCATGGAAAAATGAGACAGAGGAATGCAGACTCTACTGAGCAGTGTAAACAGGCAGGCCTGAGAGAATGCTGCCATGCCGCTTTGAAGTCGCTTCATCTCCCTATCGCACACACACACACACACACCTGTGACCAGCTGCCGTGTGATTAACAGAGATTTTAACTAGTGACACAAAGTTCTGCTTCGTTCGGGGTGCGGTGACGTGAACCTCGACGACACAGCGTGTACAGTATGTGTGCATTTTCAGCCGTGCTCCATGTCCGCCCGACCCGGCCAGGCCGGAACTTACACTCTATTTATTACTCAAACACAGATGCACTCACTTCAACACACACACACACACATGCATATACACCCACGCACATGCCTGCACAGTCACGCACACACACACACACAAACATATACAGAAACTCGCACCTGCTCTCCCTCTCGCATGCACGACACTTCAAGGCTTCCGGCCTCTGCTGACGATAGTGAATTTTATGACCCGAGTCCATCTATCTCCTCAGACTCCAGTCCCCCCGCCTCCACCCCCCACAGCCACCTCCCTCCACTCCTAAACCCTGCTTCAATATGGCCTTTCAACATCTTTGTTGAGCGTGCGGCAGTGATATCAGGCTAAGAATGTCTCCGGTGTAGACAGTAGACACGCAGGCACCGGAGCCTCTACCTCAGCGTCTGAGCCAGCCGGCTGAGGAATCCAACTCAAGTGGGCAGGTAAACACTGCTGCCCTTTGGATCACCACTCTCTCTTATAACCAGTGTGCGTGTGTGTGTGTGTGTGTGAGGCAGAGAAAGAGTGAAATGAACGAGTGGTACATCAGAAGTCATGTTTTGGTTTGTTTGCTGTACAGAGGACACTCTGAGCCTTAAAAAGGTAACCTGTGTGTGACGAGACGGATATAAACGTCCATTATACTGTCAATGGTTTGATGCCGTAAACAGACTCGTTCCACCAGTGTTTGTAACTCATCTCAGACTTTGAGGAAGTGAAACACTTTCATCTATAGTCCAAGACCAAAAAAAACTCTATGTCAACATGTTCAATGTGTTAATTAACTTTTAATATACAGGGTTGGGGCTTCACTCAACTACCTTCAGGAATTTTTTCACACCCACATTCACACCTAGAAACAAGCCCAAGACAAAGTCAGCCTGAACTGGTTGCCAAAAAGCAGCTTCACTGGAGCCGTTTGAGAGTTTAGGGCCTTGCTCAGCGGCACATCAGTGGTGGTAATGAGGGGAGTTTTATTTATACAGCCCAATATAAAAAAATAACAGCATTACCTCTGGGAGCTGTACATCACAAGCCCTCCCTGTCTCTGCCTCTCTTTGTCCGCTTGTTATATATATTAAAATAGTGACATAAAATAATACAAAACACTGTTTTTTAACCAGAACTGTGTAGATAAATGTGAACTAAACTATCCAATACTGTCGAGAAAGGCTGGATTTTTTTATAATTAAGTTCGTCCTCTCTAATTTATTCTCTGCTCCGCCTTGTCATTTAAATTCTCCATTAGCAGTCCCGAACACGCTACCAAAACATTCTTTTCTATTTTCTATTTCCTGCATGTCCCTCCCGCGTCACAACGTAAACTGTTATTAAACTGCATTAGACTCTCATTAGAGTACTATTATTATACGAGGAACTATGTATGTTATGTAGAGTACCTAACCGAACGTCCTGTACCGGGCGGTTTAGGGTGCACTTCAAACAAATTGGATTTAACTGAAGGCGAGATTGGTATAATTGATTTAGATCAGTCAGTACAGTCAGAGCTATTATTGTAAATAACAGTGCTTATCCTCGATGACGGAAGTCTTGAATACCCAGAAGGTTGTACGATAACATCTGCACACACACACTTATATACACTCATAAAAGTATATATAGTGTATATACACATAAATCACTTGTCCTACTTGGTAACAGTATGTATACAGTACACACACTAACAATGTTAAGTTGAGCCGTGGCTGCTGGAGAGGAGGAAGACTCTTTGGATAGTCTCATGAACGAACGTTCACCTACTGTCGCTCTGTCTGGGCGCCTGTAACTACTTTGAAAGAGTAACATCGCGACAGAATATACTGCAAAGTCTCAAAAGAAAGAAAACAGCTTTGAACAGATGACGTTTATTTTGACCTCACTCCTCATTAAAATATATTTGGTGCATAATTATAGAAGGGGATGTCGAGTGCGTTCAGCCAGACTCAGACAACAAAACATAAGGCGTCCTTCTACCGCAGCGGCAACATTATGGTGCGATACTTCCTCCTTCAAAAGGCCTTTCAGCAGTCTTCCGCTCTCCCTCTGTATTCTGCGGGATGAAAGGTAGGGGAGCCCGGAAACAGAGCGCGGCCTGTCATCACCGCTACGCTGTCATATCATAGGGAAGCTTTCAAATTGGTACTTGTGCTGCCTGGCGGAGCAGGTCTGCTGGTGTATTCTGGTACCTGCTAGATAAATCTCTTCAGCAGGGACAGTCTGTCTGTGATTTAGGGGCCAGCCGATACCGCAAGTGGGCACCGCTAAAACTACGCCGTCTCACAGCGAGAGAGAGAGAGCTCTTGTACATAAAACAGTTCATCTACCTCATGCCATGCCTCGCAACTCGCCTCCTCCTAACCTGGAAGCGCTCAGGGCCTGCAAGCAAAACATTGCTATTTTTCTGCAGATTCTTGGCAGCGACGGCAGCGAAGGCCTCTCAATTCAATCACAGGCGAACCCAGACTGTACTCGAGTCTTGCGTGCATTTTTTTCTTTTTACTATCGTTGGCTTGGATTCATCGTAAACAGAGATTCAGAATCCTCAGCGCCGTGTGCTCTGTAGAGGAAAGAAGGTATGACAGAAAGTGTGCCTTCCTTACTTTGCTACTTTCTTTTAGCCTCTGGCAAATGACTAAACCAGTCTCGGGTCAGTTCCAGGGAGCTCCTTAAGTCATTTCCTGATGGAATATTTATTTCAATCGCAGCTTTTCATGGGGTCACCCTCTTCACTCCTGGATCCTTTCTTCTGGGCCCCATCAAAACATTCCCCGTTCTGTTCTTGCCTTGTCTTTAGGGGTAGATTTATCTTTAGCGCTCCCTTGATTTCTAATATGGTGGCTAACTCAGTAGCTCTGGAGTGTTGGCAATCCTCCCACGTCCCTCACCTACAATTTCACATTTTTACATAAGCTGGCTTTGAGCACGTAAACAGAAGGGCTGGAATCACGTTGAGACTTCACTCATAATAACACAGAGATAGAGGAAAAGTTGCCGCACATCATAAAGTATTTAACTACAGCCAGATTTGCATTATTCTAGTTCCTCTACATCATTCATTCCATCACGGATACTGTAGCGTGAAAACAAAGACAGACTGCAGTCGAGCCGAAAGGATTAGTCAACTACTGATTGATAATTGTTTAGATGCGCTTGTTTCACTGCCTCTCATATAAAGATTTGTTGCTTTTCTTTGTTTTATGTCATAGTAAACAAAATGTTTTGGGGTTTAGACATCTGATGCACGGCATCGTGAGTTTTAAGAAACACCAACAAATGAATCGATTAATTGAGAAGATAATCAGCAGATTAATTGATTAAAAAAAAAAAGATTATTAGCTGCAGAATTCACACTTTTGAAATATAATAACCTAAAAGCAGATTAGACAACTTCTTTACTCCACTTCTGCATAATGAGGCGTAACATCACAGCTGTGTGACCTTTATTATAAAGGATTTTACATGCATTCCAAAAAATATGGTCTCAAACCAACACCGGGTCCCTGTTGATTACGAAAAATCTTCTGTGCTGTTCCCTTGTGTCTCAGTTTTGGAATATATAGCACATAAAGTATGTCAAACAGTTTTTCAGACATTGTTCTCATCACAGTGTCGCCCCTGATATCTCACACCTGTGGGTGTACATAGGAATTTGAAAAGCACATACATGTTGACCTTAGCAACCTCTCCTTTATTTAAAACCTCAAAAAAAAAAAAAAACATCCTGGTTCATGTGTCAAAATGTGTCTTTTTACAATGTCATGAATCTATGAAAGGATCTTTTTTTTTTTTTTCCAAGACAAAAAAATTCATGAATGGCATTCCTCTGTGTGACAAAGGAATTCAAATTTCCACTGCGGTTAGCGCCTACGGGCAGGTCCAGGGGTCTACGACACAAACAGGACCCCGCTGACGGAGACAAGGCCCATTCAGTGAGACAGATCAACTCATCCTTACAATAAAGACCTGGCTGGCTGGCCCCCGCAACCTGATCCATTCTCTTTTCCAGAGTCACTCAGCAGTCTCACATTAGACCTTTACACTTCCTCTGCTGGGTCTTCTTCCTCTGGCCCTCAGGGTGTGAGGACCATGAGTATCTGTGAGTCTCTGTGACGTGTGTGTGTGTGTGTGTGTGCAGTGGACACAAAAGAAGGTGACCTCATATGACATGAAAGCAGACTCGAGAATCTTGTCTGAACTGGTGTCAACTGGAGGGTCCACAAAGCTGACAGTCCTGCAGTTGCCTATTAACCATCATCCGAGTCAAGTTCGTCTGCTGAACTGCCTACAGCACACACACACACACACACACACACACACACACACACACACACACACAATTGGGTTTTTCCTACTGATCGAATCATTAAAGTTCAGCGCTAATTGAAGACTACTAGAAAGGAATGTTCTACCAAGCAGCGGGCAGGTGACAACAACAATGTGGCGATAACTTGTCAACACCTTATCCCGCAGCTGTAGGTGGGTCAGGGGGTTGGTTTGTGGCATTTTACTGCCATGTGAGGGGAGGGACTCAGTATAAAGTGGAACCAGAATTTCCTGATCCATTTTTATGTCTGAGCCTTTGTAGACGAGCCAACACATCTCCTCGGTCGAGTGCGCACACCTGCACCCGGCGGAAAGGAGGAGGAGAAAGAGGAAAAAAAAAAAAAAACCTCGACCGCAGTAAATAACCGCATAAAATTAAACTCCTGGCAGGGAAATGATAAAGACCGAGGGAAAGCACAGCATTCCCTCAGTTAGGTCCATTCAAGCTGTGCTGCTATGTGGGTGGGCTGCAAATCAGAACCAGCTTCTTTTTTTTTTAACGGGCCTGTCCCTCGGAGGGATCAGCAGCCGCTGTGTGGCAAAGCCAGGCCAGCTGCCGCTCCTCCGCCAGCCTGCAGCTCTCTCTCTCTCTCTCTCTCTCTTGGTAAACCACATCACAGCCAAACCAGCGACAGCAAACCCTGACCTTTAAGACCACTCATCGCCTCCCGATTGTCACATCCCTCCCATTCCCATTCACACCCGCTTATCATTGCAGGATAATGGTAAAATAACAGAGCCGTGGATAGAGGAGGCAGTGCGCTAACATTAAACGGTTCAGTCAAACAGCTCAAAACAAGCTCCTGTGGGCGTTGTTAACGTCTGTCTGTGTGCTGAAAGGTAACAATAAAGGAAAGTACGATCGTGTTTTTTAACATTATCAACAGCATGTGCTTTTATGTTGTGGTTTTGCTCTGACGCAGAGAAAGATACAGTTAAAAGCTCTTAAAAATTGAACACACTGACGATAGAAATGTAAAAAATCTTTGCAGGAGTTGCTAGTACAGTACGAGCTCTCGGCCACTTTTAGCTCACTGTTTTAGTTCACCAGTGTGCATGTGTGTAATCTGCTGACTGTTTTCTAACATGAATTGTTTGGTCTAAAAAAAAAAAAAGAATTATACTCCAAAATTTACATAATCACTGATATCAAATAGAGAAAGTGCAGCAAATCTTCACATTTGAGAGGCTGCAACCAGAGAATGGTTGGAGATAAAAAATTATTAAACAGCAATCAAAATTGCTGCTCATCAATTTTCTGTTCATCAATTAATCAACTCATGTAATTCCTTTGTGTCTAAATGTTATAGGTTCATGTCCATAGTGGAGGAATGGTAATAAATAATAAATAATTGATCACAAAAACATATCGACTAATCGTTGCTTATGCTGCTGGCATGATGTGCAAAAACTAAGACAGCCAGATGTTTGTTCATAGAAGCTGATGGAGCAAACCAGAGAGAAAAAAACCCATCAGTGAATATTGGACAACGGATATCAAAAAAGTTGCTCAAGTTATGCAGAATTAAGAGTGTGGACGCTTTGATGGACAGGTTGGTGACATTACAGATGGCTTGTTGGAGCACCCAGGCGTCATTCGACCTGCCTGAGCTCCACCAACGCTCCACGTCTTTGCCTATTTTTGAATTAGCTGGGAGGCGACAGAAGCAAGACAACAACTCATCCGAAACCAGTGCGTGACGTCACAGAGACTACGTCCATGTTTTATTACTGTCTGTGGTTTCTACTGGAAGTGATATTTGATTTCTCTCTTTAGAGCCACACAGCCAAAAATACTAAATATGTTGACATACTGAGGCTGACTGTGGGTTTCTCGTCCTCTAGTCTAAAATGTTGTTTTCAGGAGGTTACCACAATATCGCCCATCTCAAATATATACTGTATAATGTCACTTTGTTGACTTAACATTATGAGGATATTATGTTGTTATATTTATATAAAGTTATTTATTCTATTTACCAGCGGTATGATGTAATGTGTTTGTCCTCCCTTACTAAACGCATGCTGCCTCATTGCATGTATTCATAGTGCAGATTTTAACCACACTGTATATGCAAAAACACATAAACACGATGAACAAGCACTCTTACTTTTCAACACAGGGCTCCTCCAAAGTGACAAATGGCCTCATGATCACGATGTGAACACACTAATCCCGTGTTTGTTCGCTGCTCTGCCGTCTATTTAGTTTATGAAGGTTTGACTCATGCGATTCAATAAGCTCGGTAATTGCAGAGGTATTAATTCTGTCTGATACTCATAAAGCATTAGTTAAGCTGTAGGTGTGTCCCTCTATGTGTTGCAGTCCCACAGCCTAGAATGATTGGTTAAATCAATACGGGCAGACGTGTGATTCAAGCAGATGTTTAGTCATGCCGACACTCTGCCAGTCTTTTATCACCGAGATATTGAAAGAGCCTGATGTGAGTCATCCTGATAGCACCGGGCTTTTGTGCTGTTCAAGCTACGGCACTATTACTATGAACTTAAGTGGTTATCTCTGCTCTCTCTGTGATTCTTGGCACACAAACATGCTTTAGACACGCTTTTCACCGAGGTGCCAGCTAAACACGTCACTCAGGTTAACAAAACAGTCGAATATCATTAGTCCTGCTGGTCCTACGCCTTGTCATACACAATACCTGTCTTAAAATGCTGAACCTGAAAATAGATTTTAATAGCAGGTCTTTTTCTATCTTTCTTTTGCAACTGTTCCTGTTTTAAAACTCAAAAGAAATTCAGTGCAGACACCGAACACCAAGATTTCCTTGACGAAGACCAGACCTCTAAAAGAGGCTCCCCTTGTTGTCTTACTCAGCACTGCTTAGCCCCGAGGTGTCTTTCATGTGATGGCTGTTTTACTGGCAATTCTTAATCCCTCTAAGCGGAACACTAACAAGGCACTGATTTACAATGCTAAAGGTCTCGATCCAGCCCTTTTTTTTATGTAATAAATCATCAGTAATTATTCCTTATTAATGAAATGTGATTTGAGTTTGGGTATTCTTCAGGCAGAACATGAGCTCAACCCACTAGACCTCCCATACAGGGAAACATTTATCTCTTTGCCTGAAGGTATACCACAAAAAAAGACTGAATGCAGTAGCTCAAGTAACAAAAATTGTACATTCGAGTGAGCTGGTCTTCTTCTATTGGACACCATCTTGAAGGAATTGTTCTGCATTTTGGGAAATATGCTTGCCAAGAGTTCGATATCTCTCGCATATCAGTCTGGACTAAGCTTAGCTTAGCATAAAGATCAGAACAGCTAGCCTGGCTTTGTCTAAAAAGAACAAAATCATTATACCAGGAACTTCTTACAGAAGCGGCTACTCCTGACGAGGGCTGTCGCAGTGAAGGAATTTCCTGCAGTGCTTTAGGGTGGCTCAAAAACACGGTATGCAGCATTAGCGGCACTTTTTCTCTTAGTTTTGCAAACTACTTTGTAAGAAGGGACAACAGCTGGATGATGTTTGTTCATCTAAGTATGACGTTTTATCTCAGCTGCACGCTTTGGGCTCCTTGGTCTGCCTTTATTTTGGCTTTACGAGTAGTAGACCCTGTTAATTGGTGACTTAACTGGTTAATTAAACCTAAACGTCGACCAGCTGCGGGATGCTAACACCACAGCTGTGGCTTACTGGGATAATTAGCAGACCGGTTTAGATTTTCTACTAAAAGACTGCTTCCAGTGTTTCCAGGAGTATCGTCCCGGCGAAATTCAGATCCAATCATGGGACATTTTGCTGCTTGTGATTCTGTTAATTGAGAGTTATTAAGTCAGAGAGAGACTGCTACTATCCTAGCCGCTCTGTGATGTAATATGTCATGTAATATGTAATATGGTGGCTTGCCATCCTCCGCAGTTGGCTTGTCAATGTCGCGGTTTCAACATTTGCCATTATCGTAACAGGTTTACTCCTGGCCAGGAAGTAGCTTACATAACAGCCTGTACACTTTTTTTTTTTTGGAATGAATTAAACTCACAAGCTCCAGCAATTAATTAGTTATTATTAATTAGTGAGCTTTAGAGGTGCTGGTAGCCAGATCTGGTGCTGTTTCCACCTTTTTTTATAGACTCAAGCAGTGTTAAACCTCAAACCTCATGAAGGTAGGCCAAACAACAAAGTCATTTTGATTAATAATGTAATGTAATTATATTTCCAATTAATCATATATAATTATTACTAATTACTTTTATTATTTTTCAAGTAACTTGGCCAACACGGGAGTCAAGCAATGTTGGATTCCTTTGGTGGCATGTATCTGAGTGCTGTTGATAAAAGCTTGTGTAGTATCAGAGACAAACTAGCTGTGCCCACCGACCAAAGACGGGTGTCATTGGTCAGCGTTGAGATACAAGCAAACATCTGTGTCAACAGGGAGCGCCAACAGCTGCCTCGACCTCACTCTCCATTGATGGTTTACTTTAGACATTCCTCTGACATACATGAACACACACACACACACACACGCACGCAGAACTACACACACATTTTATAGGCGCAGGAGCATGAGAAAGTCAGCGTTATTTCGGAGTGGTGAAGTGATGTTGGCAGCGTTTAACGGCGTGTGTGTGTGTGTGTTCGGACCCCGCAGACCAGACAGTTTCTAGTAAAGGAGACGGGACTGTCGCCTCAGGAGGAATGGATGGGAGATCAGTGCAAGGGGGTGTGAAGGGGAGGTGGGAAGGGAAGGGAGGGAAGGAGGGGGGGTGTCTCAACATGCAGCCCCTCTGGGTAGATGGGCAATGACATCCAAAGCACTTCCTCCCTCGTACTCCCTCCAAAAAAGATGTTAAGGTAGAGAGAGGGAGAGGCAGACTCAGAATCAGACATTCATCACAAGGGAGCGCCATATTAGTGGTAAATGCCCAGAGGAAAATGTACCGGCATGATTGTTGTTCATCAGACCACACCTACGTGGTCACCGAGTTCAGCATCGCTTTATCAGCCGCTTTACAGTTTAACCACAGGTGCAAATTCATTTCCTTTAATTCGTTTCCTTTAAAGCAGCTTGACAGGCGTGTTCTGAAGCGTGTGTTCAGAAACAAACCACAGAACAACAACAACAAAAAGAAAAAGAACATCTTATGTAATGCCAAGCTGTGACTGCAGCTGACTTTATTCAGAAAGAGCAAAACAAAATGTAATCCCTATATTCTTCTTTGAGCCCGCGATGGGGAAATATTTAACATAGCTAAGGTTGAATTCAGTGGAATAAACTACAAATCTCGAGGGGATTATAAAAACCAACTGGCATGTGAAACCCCGATCGTCTGAGGAGGAAGTGGAGCCGGCCCAGGGTGTTTTCCACATTACATGCAGCCCTAATATCAAAGGAGATAACAATTCCAGCTGCGTTGCTGTTGCTGCTACACACAGGATCATCTGGAGGAGTCATCCCCGAGCGGTGGCTGCAGCCCCCCATCCACCACCACCACCACCACCACCACCACCACCAAACACGATGCAAAAGCGCGACCAGATCCACACGCTCATACTTCTTCCTGCACAAATGTTAGTGTTACGCCTGTGAATCAGACAAACATGGGCTACATACTGTAGCAGCTGGGGCGTGGAATACGAAGGAGGCATATAAAAAAAAAGAAATCTCTATTCTTAATAAAGGCTGTCGCTCCCTTCAGAAGCTTAATTAGAGGCTGAAGTGGTTGCACGCGATGGATCTGGCCCTAGGCATAGACCTGCGACAGCTGAGCTGCTTGTGCTGCTTCTTCAGTGAGGATGTGCTCAGAAGCATGCCGTCTAGTCGGCCCTTCAGGCCAATCGGGCAGCTTGTGGAGAGGAGTAGGCAGGTATGAATCAAAAACACGAACATGCCTGTCAAGCTGCGAGACCCCCAAGGAGAGCGAGATTCATGGTAGAAGCATCCTGTGATTCAGTGTATAGTGATCGGCGGCGTAGCTTGAAAGCACTTATACAAAGAGTTAGACGAGGAGTCATGCCTGTACGCTAAATATGAGGCTAAAACCAGAAGAGCCTAGCTTAGCATAAAGACTGGAAACTTGGGAAAACAGCTAGCCTGAGGTAACTAAATCTCCCTGTTATACATCGTAGTTGAATCCATATTAAAACGGTAGGGAGCATTTTTACGACAAGCTCAAGGCGGGACTACTTCTTGGCCGGATGCAGTTAGTTCCTTGAGTCTTGACGTCACCTTGAGGCTGCCGGCCATGCACTAAATTATGATTCCTCCACTTGAAATCAACAAGAGAGATTATCTTGTGCGAGTGTGCGATCTGTCAGTTTCAGATTCAGTCAGTGACAATACAGTCAGTTCACTTTGAAAGTGAAACGAGAGACGCGACTGATGACACGAGTGTCGATCTTGGTATTAGACAGTCCATAAACAGTCAAAAATAATGCATGATAAGCGTAAACATTGTGTCAAGTCCTTCCAGAGAGAAAAAATCTATATTTTGCTCTGATTTTTAGGTCAATCTCAATCTGGAAGTTACATATATATCAGTCTTGGTTTGAGATTTGACTATGTGATGCAGAGAAAGGTGACTGTCTGTAAACGTGGAGACCAACTGGACCACAGAGAGAGGGCACCAAAGATCTCTCTCTCACACACACACACACACACACATTTGTAGTCGGTGCAGCCAAACCAGTGTAGAGTACAGGTGGATTTTAGCCAATAAATCTCTCTGGATGGTAGACTAACTAAATTCATCTAAAGAGAGACACACATTATGTTCCATGACGTGAAATTCACTGCAGAGTGAAGGCAGTAAATACAATTGTTTGTGTCTTCTGAGCTGTTTGCATATTTCCTATAGAGAATTTAAAGAATATATACGACTTAAATAGACATCTTGAACGTTTACACGGACAAATTATTTACAAGATTTTGTTTAGCTAACTCCTGAGCCACAAAAACTTTTGACTGAAATATGCAGTGCTACTCTGCAAGACCCGTAAACACACTTTGATCTGTAACATCAGCAAACACAACACAAAAAAATGCTTAAAAGCTACATTTTTACACATCAAAGCCTGTTTACAGGTCTTCCAGAGTACTGTGGCATTTATGAAAAATGTTGGCTAAAACTTGTGAAGTCTGATAAAATCCTCAAGTGATCAGCGTCACTGAAGACTCAGAGAATAACCGAGGATGAATAGAATAAATCTGATGATATGTCATCGATTTTTAACCTGAAATGCTAAATCGGTGAAGTATTTTCTTTATGAAAGGAGCGGAAAAGAAGCTGCACCTCTAGACCAAACCATCCTGCTACAGCTGACACAAAAATACTACAGGATACGAAACAACGTAGGAAATCACGACAGCTCTGATTCTTGAAATGATTCAGACTTGAAGCCTGAATCATTTCACGTGTTTTCTGAACACAGGTTAAAGATTCATACTTTATTGGAGAACACACTTGGAATCGTTGTATAAAATTAACCCTCATTGTGTCGAGAGAAACATCTCCGGCCTTGTAGCAGGACCTTCCTGTGAAGGACTTTATTATGAGTAACTGTGGAAAAATAAAAGCATGCCGACAACAGACAAGGGAAAAAAAAGAAAAAAAGAAAAAAACAAACAAAAAAAAACTTGCACATAAAAGGCGACTGATAAGCGAGGCAGATTGGCGATAAGAGACAAAGACTGTACATGCAGAAACACGCCAGGACCAGCGAGATGAGGGCCTTCGATAAAACACACTGAGCTGAAGGTGGCGAAACACAAGCGTCTAAAAGGGAGAGACAGGAAGGGAAAAGAGCGAGGTATAGAGAGTGAGAGAGATCGGGGGTGAAGATGGAAGTGTGTGTGTGTGTGTGTGTGTGTGTGTAGCACCTGTGAGTAATCTCTGGTCTGTCAGTGTGCTTCGACAGGCATCTCTGTAGGCTTCGCTTCATTTAAATGGGCCAGATGAATATGTAATCTGTCCCCTTTCATACGGATCCTTTATTTCCACCCTGACCACTTACAGTAAGCCGCTCTGCTGCTGATCACAGCGGCATGAAAACACAAAATACTGTACACAAGCTGCACAAAAGACAGGTTGTGGGGTCAAATCTCCCCCAGGAGCCGAACCAGTGAGCATGACGACGATCTGAAGACTGAACTCTGATGATAATCATCTCTATATGCGTACGCTAGTGTGTTTAAAGTAAAGGAGACGTGCAAAAAAAGAAGTCAGCGTGGAGGATTTAGTGCTATGTAGCGGTGCAGGTGCAGATTGCAACCCCCTGCCACTCGCCCTCCAGTTCGAAGTGTGAAAGAGGAACTACGGTGGCTCCGAAGCGTCCGATCTGGAGCCACATCTGGAGCCAGTGTTTGCTTTGCCTGTTCAGGGATACTGTAGAAACATAGCCGTGCAACACGCAGCGATGCAAAACACAAAAAAACATAATAATTCTTATGTTCAGGCGGGTATACTCAGATTTGCCATATTCTGTATCTGTATCTTCCACACTGGACCTTTAAGGCCCGCTAAACATTCAGATTTTATTGGCGCTGAGCACAAAACAACACAACAATATGAATGCCGATAAATACCAATGACTCAACGATTACTTCTCCAGGTGTTCAGAGTTTCTGGCTTTCAGAAAACGGGCTTACTCTGTCTGTCTGTCCCGTACTCTGTTTTGGAGCAAATATAAAACTCCCCAGGTATTGGAATTTCAAGACTCTCCCAACAAACACGTACACACACTCCAGAGTGTGTTCACCGCAAGTTCCTCCCACAAATCCGCCTCCTGCTCCACATGTATTTAGTTCAGAGGACAAGCGAACAGTCTTGCCTGACATTTTTTGTCAGAGTTGACAGATTTGTTGCCATGTTTTTGTCAGTTATAACAGTCATGATGGCTCTTTTTCAGTCTCTCAGGCTTTCTTGTGAAATCACAAGAAAAGCTGGAGCCTATCCCAGCTGACTTTGGGTATACAACTTTTACACCAGAGCTGTTTGGTCCGCTTTAAACGGACCAGAGTTTGTTTCCTCGGATAATCCGCTTCGTTTGGGCAGGCCTGAAAGCTCATCCGAACTCTGGTGCAGACCAAACAAGCAAACTCTGGTCCGCCTGAAAACGTGGATTTCGGTTCGCAGTGATTGCTTCATAATAAGTCCAAGTCCTTCCTTCCTTCCTTGCTTGTCTGTGAAGCGAACACAAGAGCTATTATTTTTAATTAGAACTTACATAATTAAAACTATCTCGGGCCTGATCTGCAGAATTGCAGCTGTATCACAATAGATCTGCTTTTAATCAGCTATTATCAAATTAACTGTTTAACTAACTATTTAATCTAATTTTAATGAATAGTGAAAATATGACTTCATTATATTAAACTGCTGACAAAGGTTACTCAAGAGAGGGCGGTGCCTGGATTCCCACAGCGCTGCGTAGAGAGCTCAACAACAGACTATGTAGATGACTTCACACATTACACATTTTATCTGATTTGGGCGATGTGTAATATGGGAGTACAGAGACATCGCCTTCATCCGGCTGACTATGGGACCCCCAGCTGATGTCAGAAATGATTTATAAATACCAGGAAAGCTCATGACAAACTAACTCCATCGGGGGAAAACAAAGTAATGCAGGGGGATGAAACGATAAGAGATCTTAGTGTTTTGACTGTCAGCAGCATCTGAATGAGCGAGGGGACAGAGGAGCCCACAGGTTGAGGTAGAGTTTACACTGGAGTTTGATGTTGTCACATACTCCAGCAGCAGATTATCCTATATGGTCCATGGAAACAAGCAAAACAGACAAATATGGAAGACTTCATCTGAAATCAACAGAGGGTTACTTTCACTTCAAGCCCCTGGTAGCCGATCTCTCATCTCCCCGTCCTTCTCCACCAGCATTCGGTTTCCATGGACTCCGGTCTAAGTAGATTAGGAAAGCTCTCTTGTTTTCCTGCAGACATGGCAAGCTGTCTGCTGTCCATCAGTCCACATCAAGCACGTCCAATGTGTTGGCCTCGTCCTCCTCCTCCTCCTTCTCCTCCTGTTAGAAACCGAGGATGAAGACGGGCGCCGTGCCAAATACACCAGATAGTTTCATCCACAGCTGCAAGCAGGCGGCCGACCCAAGTAACAATGAAGTCCACTTATTAAAGCTAACCCGACTCCGACAAAGAGCGACGCGGGTGGAAGAGTAAAGAAAGAAAAAACATATTGAGAAGTGAAAAACTCGTCGAACGAGAGAAATATTATTCTGACAGATTAAAAAACAGAGAAATCGCTTCTGGTGGAAGGAGAGACAGTAACGCAGCCTGTCATGGACGAGACTCAAGAAGCGATACGAGCTGATATCAGATGCAAAAGATATCTGGTTTTGTATCCTCGGGCTATGCAGAGCATGCCTCCCACGTGTGGAAATGAAAACAATCTCTCCACTCTCCGTCAAAAAAAAAACCACCACGACTATCTGCAACAACAGCGTGACATGATGTAATTAAATATATACGATAAAACTCAACTGACAGCTATCTTGTATTAACTACGCTATCGGAGACGGGTGATCAACCTTTGAACAACTCGTGATCAAAACACACAGGCGGCTGGAAACCATTAACAAAAGAGTGTAATCATTTTATCATCGAGACATAAAGTTTTTTTTTATATATATTTTTTTACATGTGTGGCATATAGCAGTATTTAAATCATCATAAAGTTTTTTTGGAAATAACAACTACAGCTGTATGTGTATAGTATAGTAGAGATAGTTTCTTATTGTGACAATTCTTATTTTCAGGTGAAAAAACAGAGTTTTCACAACTGTATCAACGTTTTGGATCGGTCTGGGGTTTAAGGAAATGTTGAAACAGTTTAGAGGGTGATTAAGTCATAGGTGTAGTTTGACATCTTCAAATTTGTTGCTTTGTAGCGTTTTCCTTTGATATTAAACCAAGCGTGTGTCTGAATTTATGTACATTAGTGAAAAGATGCAGAGGTGTTATGCAATGTCAACTTATACAACATTTAGTTACTTGGATTTTCAAATGTAATGTTTCCTCCATGGTGAATGGAAACAGGATTTGCAGGTAAAACACACACACACACGAAGAAATAAATAATTAAATAAACTTAATACTCTGTATGTAAAGCTGGGCTAATAATAATAATAATAATTTAAAAAAAGTTTTGTGGTTAAAAACCTTGGAATAACTTTGGAGGACATTACTTTTAACGTTTTCTTCAGCAATAGTACTACAACTCCTACTACTGATAATAATAATGATAATAATAGGGTGTCAAATAAACAACCAGTGTAGTATGATATAATTCTTTCAGGTAGTGTATAATAACAGATTACTTGTGTACATAATGGGCACAATAGTCATTCATTTGGAAGTTTATATCCAAATGTAATAAAAGGATCGGAGGTCAGATTAGTAAATATAAATACATCTTCTACATGCACATGCTCGGTCTGCAGCCATGCTAACGGTTGCTAACGTACTGGTGTTTATCAGGCATAACGTTGACCGTGTTCATCGTTAGCATGCTTATTAGCACTAAACAGGTCATTAGTTTCGTAGGCGTTACGCAGCGCAGCTAAAAATGCGGCTGAAGCTGCCAGTGACAGAACGAAAATGAGACGGAGGTCAACGTCAGCCGTAATTTGATTTCATTTTCTAGAGGCTGTTATTCGCCGTGACATTCGTCCACACATCTTCAGAACAGTCACATACAGTGACATGTGAGGCCTACACAGGCCTTCATTTCTTCCAAAGGGGTCCCACCAGCAGCCTTGTGTTTTCTTGAGGAGACTCTAACTTTAAAGACTGCTGCGATCTATTTCTGTCATATGGTTAAGTTTTACAGAATTGTGCTCCGACGACCTCGAGGCCTCGACTAGAACTGTGTGTGAAGCGGAGCAGAGCAGACAGAGCCACAGCGAGCGCCATGCTGGGACTGCAGTTAGCATGTAGCATATAAGTTTCTCACTACATCCTTCGTTAGCAGTGGGAACATAGCTTGGTGCTGTGCCCACGTAACTTGACGCCTGCTGGTAATGGCATTTCATTCTTTCACACGAGCCTGAGCTGTCTGTGTGTGTGTTTGTGAGAGAGTATGTGAGCGGAGGGCGATGGAGGAGGAGGGGTGGTGGTGGGGGTCGAACATCGAGGCGAGCATCTAACGGAGGCCTGGGCAGGCCGGCAGAGGGTGGAGAACAGCTGGCCTTTCATTGACAGGCTTGGAGTGCTGGCAGTTAAGATTTCACTCCAAAGGGGTGGTGGGGTGGTGTTGGTGGTGTACGGGGGTGGAAGCAGGCTTTGACATTGTTCCAACCGGAGCCAACTGTGCTTGGAAAAAAAAATTATAAATATATGCGAAGGAATAGAGTAGCTCTGAAGGCGTCTGGGGGTATTGTATTGTCAAGCAGACGACAACTATCACCACAATGACAGCGCGTGCTATTTCTAGAGAAAAGGGGAAAGACTAATCATTATTTGTAAGCGACGCTAACCGTGCCAAAGCTACAAATCACAGAACGCAGACTTTTATCTGTGATGTTTTGCCAACATAGCACCGCCCAACCCACAATAAGAGACGGACTGTGGGGACTGCAGTTAAAGTTAGCCAGCTGCTATCACATCCGGTTGATGCGTGGGACAAACTCTCAAACACTGAAATGATACTGGTATATTTGTTCTTTAAAACATGTAAATATCATCACTCATAACTCAAACCTGCATTTGTTTTAGCATCCCTGGCACCATCGTCTTATTCTCCTGCTGTTTACGGATGTTATAATATACATAGATCTACATATTTATATCCATTTCTATCCGTATATAGTAGTTTAATGTTTATGTTTACCTGTCGAGCTTGTTGTACTTACTTACTTTATACTTCCACTACATCATCTTCAAAAGAGAAATGTACTTTTTAATAGTTATTTAGCAAATTATGATTGTACAATATGTTTCTATATTGTTAATGATTAAACTAGGGGCTCTAGTTGAGGCCCCTTGTCACATTTCTGATGTCTATAAGTTGTTAGCTGTTCAATCGATGAAACATTTGCCCTCTAAACTTCTCACATGGTTTCATGTAAATGGTATGAAGGGGATAAAATAGGAAGAATTCTGCATTAGTTCACAAGAAATGAGAGCGAAGAGTCTGAAAAATGAACTCATCTTACAGCACATTGTTCGCTTTATAGACTTTTAATTACAAGCATCCGAGCTAGAAATCATGTAATTCTATGTCGTTGACGTCGGGAATTTCTGACAGCGTGATATCTTGGAGGAAAGAGCTACAGTGTCAACATACCAGTGCCAAACTGGCTGCAAAGGCTCCATCGCTGACAGGTACATCATTTACGCTAATATAATCAATTCAGCTGATTTAAAAGAAGCTATACGCAGGTTGTTTTTGTCACTTGTTAACGAGACGCTGCCCATAAGGAACACAGCTAATTTAAGCTATTTAACTGATATGACTACGATGTTCATGTGTGAATGCTCTCTGCAACCCGACTTCCCTCCTGCAAAGATCACGCTGCAGGTACCACTAACAGGTCTCAACAGGTCTTTTATGGATGCTTTACATTAAAATCTAAAAGTTAATTTGTCAGTTCAGCTTCGCTTTCATCAACTGATTTGAATATTTCACGATACGCTTATTGGATAAAACATTTTTCCTAGAGTCTCACACGCGCACACAACAACTCTTCGGTCCATTCATGTGCTCCGTGTTGTTGGATTCAGTATCAAGCGGAGTACATGTTTTGACACCTCATGGAATGATTCCATCTTGTTATTTTTAGCAGCGAGCACAGCTCATCCATCATCCAGCAGGATGGTGCTGTGTGTCTCTGCCCGGAGCTCCCATTTGCTCCCTGAGACCCAGCGACCTGCTCTGTCCTGCAGCCCCCGTAGAACTAGGCCACCCAGTGAAGACATCAACATGCTGATTGTTGGGGGATCTAGAACATTTACCTCATCTTTTACCCCCACCCCCATCCTCTGTGCACCGGCCAGTTGGTTCCCACACTCCCCTTTCTGTAGCAGGCATCACTGCTCCCCAACCTTACCCCGACAAAAGGGCCAGTGAGCAATGACCTCATCATGTAGAGGCTCAGCGCTCATGCACAACTCCACACGCACGTATTGTCACAAACACCTACGTCGCCGCACACATCTATACACCTACTACACCATCCCTCCCCCTCCTTTTATTCCACAATGCCGCTGTCATTCACTCCGGCTGATACATTCTACAACTGGAGCTCAATTACTTTGCCTAA
This sequence comes from Miichthys miiuy, assembly GCA_036365135.1. Taxonomy (NCBI): domain Eukaryota; kingdom Metazoa; phylum Chordata; class Actinopteri; family Sciaenidae; genus Miichthys; species Miichthys miiuy. Next base: position 21,075,073 of record CM071616.1, read on the forward strand.
GTCACAATGACATGCACAACCACACATGGGTAAACAAGTAAACATGTCATCACCGATGGCATGCCTTGTGTCAATCAGCGACAAGACGGTTCAGCCATTCCAGCGCTGTAGCACGGCTATAATTATTATTTCTAGTCAGCACTTTGTTAGTATTTAAAGAATTTGCCACGGTTGCCAAATTATACCGGGATCAAGCCACATTATAATTATCATAAGGCGATCAGAGTCAGTAATTATTTGGCCACACCAGTCACCGCTTGCCATCTCGTCCAACTTGGATGACACAGCTAAGTGACTGGGAAGGTTCCAAGTACGACTTCACCGCTCCACCTGATAACAACGAATGTACACCACAGGGAGGTGCGCTGTGTCTTTAGAAAGGGGTGAGTGCGTAGGTGCGCGGCGTGCATACAGTAAACTGTGTGCAGAGGCTGACGTCACACCCTCAGGTGTGATAAATTGGGAATTTGGACTGAAAACATTTGAAAAAAGTTTGCGTTGGTGGAGGCTTGTTGCTTCACGTACCGGTGAGATTTTGAAATCCGACCCAGGAAGTGCAGACTGAGTAATAAATTATTACATTTGAATGTCATCAGATGCAACACAGCCCTTTGGAATCGAGTTTCTAATTAGACAGGCAATTTTATTTTTACAACGTATTTGACAAGATGTTATGACGGTGTCGGTTAGCTCATCTTTCGCTTGCTCATGTTACAAAGTCATTCACTGAGAATATTTGCTAACTTGTGTTTGACTGGCAGTTACAGCACAGGTGATGCCACGTTTGCAGCAAAAGCTGAGCCGCTCTACTGCCGACTACTTTGATGGGTTTTTTTTTGAAGTCCTTCTGCGTTGTGGTCTGAAGTTAGGATAAAGCTCTTGACCCGAGGGTGGTGGTAAGACGGTTTCTTCTGAAGTTAAATAAAATGTCATTCCTCTTTTATTCTGCCATTTATACGGGCCAACATCACAAAACATGTCTCAGATGTTGTCGCCTTAAACGTAAGAGAACTGTTGTGCCGGTCTATTTCCACTATGACACCCTACATTGGACAAAACGAGCAGCTGTTGCACCTCAGTTCAGTTCAGTCTTTGCAAAGAGTTGTTACTCCTTTTTCCTCGCATTCAGGAAAAGAGCCGTGGCACACCGCTGCTTCATTGTCGCTCCAGCCCCCCTCCTGGCTTCTCAAGCTTCTTGGCAGAATAAAAGGCCTCTCTGATCAAAGGACTCGGAGACAGGTTCCAACTGAAAAACCTGCAGCTATCAAAATGGTTTGTTTATTCTGCATTGCCATGACAATATCAGATAAGAGATCTAAAAATATAAGGGGGCTAAAGAAGCGGGTAGACGATGACAGAGTAAAGCGTGCAGGTTACAATGACTGAATCTGTATAGCGGAGGAAACAGGGAGATAAAACGGGGAAATGCCTGTTTCCATTGCTACTGGATACAAACACTGGCAACAACAACACGGGCCCAGGGTCAGCTCCTCAGTCAACTTTGATTGAAGCCTGCATGTGTTCTCTATACATACTGTATATACATGTTATTCTCTTTATTAATGTAATCCATGTTTTTTCTTAAGTGGGAGGCATAGCTGGCTATTTCCACGGCTGGAAAAACAAACTTTGATTGTGGTTTTAATTGAGCTGGCCGATATAAAGAACCTTTCATCTATTTATATTAGATAAGGCATCTGAATAACAGTAAAACAACGAACAATGCAAAGTTTCCGAGCGATATCTCAAGTATGGTAAACATACTATGTTTTACATATAACAAGAGCTGTGACACTTGCAATAATGTGAATGAATGCAGTGGCTTTGGTAAACTGTGCTGCAGTAAAGTCAGCTTCGACGGGCCTGCAGCACAGATTCACTGCATTGAAGTGTGTTAAACGGTACAGTCATATGCAGCCAGGGTGGCAGGCGTAGCACAAAAACAGGTCACTGTGTTTTCCACAGCGCCTGAAGTGTCCAAGAGTTAACCGAGGCGATAGGTGGGGCTGCGAGGGAGAGATTACCAGTGGGCCGTCTTGTGGAACACACCCCTGCCCTGGGTGGCCAATGATCTCCGAGGAAAATGTCACCCTGAAAAATGATTGACAAGCCACTTGCTTTCGACTGTTGGTGAATGCTAAGGAGGGGAACAAGTATTGCATACCCGTGCAGCTAGGAAAACATAACTCACAGCTAGGGTTGCCTCCCATGTCTCCAGTGCCTCCCATTCAGACCACAGTCGTGCAATACTATACCTGCTAACAAGGCAGCCTGACATTCTGCCTCCAATATTTACTTTCCACTGTATTTATGATCTCTTGTGTATTCTGGAACCAACCCTTCTCATGTTCCCTTTTGATTTCCTGGCACAGTTCCTTCCATTAAAATGATGTCGCTTTACTGTGTCAATGATTGTCGGGCCCTGGGTGTGAACTTTGAACCGACGAGGCAGAAGCCGCTCTCTTTCTAGTACACTGTAGGGAGGTGAGGCATGGAGAGAGGGGGCTATAGGTTGAGGGTTAACTGGTTTACGGTTCGCACCATAAAGCTTTCTGAAAGGTTGGTCGGGGCTGAATAAGTAAGGGTATGTTAACCTTTCACCTTCCCACGCACGGTCACAGGAAACGGCCACACGAGGATGTGTGTGTTCTCGAAAATTGTGTTTGTATCGCACAGTGTGTGTGTGTGTGTGTGTGAAAAGGCAAACTCTCTCTCTCTTTCTAAGAGCAGGTGTTTGTGCAAGCTGTCCCAGGAGAGGCACCCTGGCTACAGTGTTGTGAGACCGCTCCCACCTGTGAAGATCAAATATGAGACATTTATTATACAGGGGGGACTTATCTAACGCTCCCTATCTGATGGGCTATGTAATGGAGAGGCCCTGGTAAGATCCACTTTCACTGCCCTAAAAGGCTGGAGAGGTGACCCAAAAGAAAAACATTATGCGAGAAAACAAAGGCGGCGTAGGCGTGGAGGAGAAACCCTCTGAAGGGTACTGCCCTCTCTCCTCCCCGCTCACCGTGCAGACTGGAACGACCGGGTCGCCACGGGGCTTATTATGTCTGCGTGCGTGTGTGTGTGTGTGTGCGCGCCGTGTAAGTTTGTGGGTGGTGTGTTTGAGATCGCCAATTTTCAAGTTGTGCCTAATTAGACTGTTCTGTGTTCGCGAGGTGGTGACTGACTGTGTGTTTTACACATAATTATGCACTGGCAACAACAGACGTTTCAACTGGAGAAGTTGTAATTTCACCATAGTGTGGCCTGTGCATCATTGTGCACGTTGTATTGTCAAGTCGCAGCTGTAAAGTGCTGCCACTGTTTGTCCTCTGGGCACCAACCAGACACCGGTTAAATGATGTCGGCCCTCGCAAGAAGTCAAAGCTGACTCTCTCTCGACTTACCAGCCCTTCAGCAAAAGGTCTCATGCAACCGACGCTTGCTACAGAGGCTGTATGCAAACTGTTATATAACAAACTACAAAGAGCCAGACTGAAATCAAACAGGATTAGTGCCAATAGGCACAGAGCATTAAACAGGTAATTTAATTGTAGTCAACGCCTGTAAAATCGGTACCTGTTTTGTAACTTTCAGCTTTCATGCTGTGTATGACACAGCAAAGCTGGCACACACACACATTCACACAGGTATTAAAGAGAGTTCATGTTATTACTATGCTAGATGGTTCAAAGGAGTGTTCAGAGTGAAATATCAATGACTGGATGAGCCGCCGTTAAATTTGGTACAGATTCAGGGTTCCCAGAGGATGAATCGTAATTACTTACTTAATCTCCTGACTTTTCCTCCCTGTTTGTGGTTTTGGGTGAAATGGCTCAACAACTATTGATAGATTGCCATAAAATTTGGTTCAGACAATGATGAACCCTCAGGTGTCCCCGACCTGATCAAACACACTCCCACTAATTAGCAAGTGTCGGCATGCTAATTAAACTAGCTACCATTAAACTAAGATGGTAAACATGGATTATACCTGCTTAACATCAGCATGTTAGCAATGCCATTTTAAGCATTCTAGCACGCCGACGTTAGCATTTAGCTGTGCCAAAGTACAGTCTCACAGAACTGCTAGCATGTCTGTGGACTCCAAGGCCATATTCAAACCAACTCTAGCTTATCTGAATGCCACCAGCATGGTTGCGCAGCGGGTTACCAATGCAGAGGGCTGTAGCAGAAAAGTTGAAGCCTGGCTCAACTTTTGCGGCAACACAACACAACTAGATTACTTTGTAACATGACCGCCCTGTTTGTACTGCGTTACAGCCTGGCTCAGGGTGGTAACAATCAGGGAAATCACATACATCGATAAAGCCAACTGCCACTGGTCTCCCTTCCCCTGTAGAAGGGCCCATAGAAGAAGCCAAGACTTCAACAGATTTACATGACAAAGTTGTGTTTTTCTCCTGCGATCTGGAGTAGAAATCACATAGTTCTGATCAGAAACTTTCCTTAGACTTGCATAGGGACCTGCAAACTTGGCATGAAAAGGGGAGCCCACCACAGGAAGCAGCATCAACACTTGATCCCCTGGAGCAAAACCCCGCTTGTCTGTCCTACAGTCAAATAATTTTTTTAATTTTCCTCTGAGATTTCACAAGATTCCTTTTCGCCTGTTCACCAGCTGCATACAATCGCCTTCTGAAACCATTCACGTAATCAGTCGAGCGCAACTGGCTTTGCAGGACGATTATCTTGATGAGATTTACTTTTGGATTTCAACACGGGGCACTTCTTTTTCCAGTGCCCTTGACCTAAACAACAGTTACAAGACGTGTTTTGGTTTTGCTGAGGACGAAACTGGGAAACGCTTTCCAAGCGTGTCCCTGATTCATTTTTTAAACCCATCTAGCTGCCGACTACTGGAAAAAGTCCCTCTGTGACTGCAAACAGGTACCTTGTGTGTCAGGGAATATTCGTCCGCCAGAACTGCAGCCTCAGATGCGGTCTTTACCTGGCGCTCAAAGAGGTACGTGACAATGCAATCTGGAAGAGTTGATTTGAATTGTTCCAACAACAGAGTTCACACAACTGAGGGAAGGTCTCTACCTCAGCCGCCACACACGAGTGATTAAAAAGAGTTAAGGTCACCCCAAGACCATCAGGAGGCCGCCCGAAGGAACCACTCCCTTCTGTGGACATGCTCTCAGTGAAACCCCCCTCCCTCTACCTTTGGCAACACCTCCTTCTCAACCAAATGTGCCTTTAAAGTAGACAAAATGGTCTCTTTTCGCGACTGCCTAGAGCACTCCACATCAAAATGCTCTGCAGCTTTCAATAGTTGCTCCTTGCTGAAGGCCTTTAACAAATCCTGTGCAGGATTCTCTACAAACTCATCTACTGAAGCCATAATCACTTCACCGATTGTTAATACATAACAAGAGTCAACCGGACAGGAAGGAAAAAAACCACCCAACCCTGGCAGGCTAAATGGCTTAACACCCAGCTATGTCCCCCAGGAAACCAATCAGCCTCCTTCTACCGGCCACAATAAACCACAACAACTCTAAAACTGGTGTAAAACCAAGCTGTCAGATATGGAGCAAGCTTTCCCCTATCTACCTACCTAGCGAAGGAACTAACTCAACCCCTAGTCTTCATGCAAGAGTTGTGGTGGGCAGATTAAACCCAGAGCCCGATGACTTGGTGAAGCAACCTGCATGCTGGTGACCCCCCCTGAACAGTCACAGAGGTGTTCCTGAGCAGTTGCTCTAACGAGCACCCATTAACCACAGAAATAAACTAAAGAGATGGTGTAAATGTGGAGAGTATCAGCAGTGTAAGGTGTGTGTGCGTGAATGAGAGTGTAGGTGAGCGTTGAAACAAACCAAACCTAAACCAATACAGAGGCCATCAGGACGGCTGCCCAGAGAGAGAGAGAGAGAGAGAGTACAGACTGGGGAAGCAACCCCTTTATGCCTTTTGCTCCTCACACCTCTCAGGTGCAGTCAGTTACTCTGACGACCCACCCAGGCTCCTTCAAGGGTTAACAACAGGAAGTCTCTTGGTGGGCCGTCACAACTGTAATTCTAATCGATACAACTCAGAAAATCACAACAGAAATGATCTTATGACAGTACGCGACAAGTCCCACCATGAGCAAGCGCTTGGTGACGGTGGCGAGGAAAAACTTCCTTTTGAGAGGCAGAAACCTGGAGTAGAACCAGCTCGTTGTGGGCGGACGTAATTGCTGCCACGACTGATAAAATCTTGTCTCACAGCTTTATAAATTGCTTCAGGCCTTCAGGTTTATCAATGTGTTATTCAAACTGGGCTTCCTCACCAGTACCTGAATGTTTTAACACAGAGCGGAGTTTTTCTGGCGTCTTAGTCTTGTTGCTGGTAAAATATGTTGTGCGGGTGAGCTATCGTATACCTGCAATAACTTAGTAGATCATGAACCACATTCAGGTCGTGCATTAAAGTCACACAGTCGGCGCTTCTATTGTGTGACCAATCATTTCATCCCCGGCGTTACAAGACGGGGATGACAGGGCAGAGAGTAAACACCTCAGAGTTAATTAAAAGCTGCAGAGATAAGGCTCCCATGAGAAGCTACTGTCTCCACTGCTTTGTCAGGGTATAAAAAGGCCAGGACTTCCTGCTGGGGAGAGGAAGTGAGCTCGGGAGAGGTAGAGGAGAGAGAGAGAGAGAGAGACGGGGGGGTAGAGGGATTATCTCTGCACATTAACAGGCTTCACTGAACCAACAGAGCAGCGTATGGCCTGAGGGTATCTGACATCACACTTTCAGATACAGTCTGTGCCACACACACACTTCAAAGCGCTTTGTGTTTACATGTCAATTATAAAGAATCAGATTCCAAGTTTAATACACATACAACCATCCACACTTCAAAGTGTGTTTACATGCCGTCATGAGTGCCATGTGGACAGACAGATTTAGGCTAATATGGGTGAGCACCTGGTTCGAGTGTGACGAGGCCGCCACCTGATCAAATAAGCAACATAATACGCTATAATAAACACACAGATGGACACAATCGTTCGGTGTTCACCTGGCTGCTGTCACAGCTCGCAGAAAACCATTGCCAATTATGGCAGCCACATATCAGGATGAACCAACAGGGGGCATAAAATACATCACATCATGAACCTTATGATCTGGTTGACCAGAATATTTTGGTTCACGAGTGCAAAAAAACTACACCAAATTGATTTTATAAAACCTGAAAAGCACCGTGCCGTGTGTCAGGACCTTTACTTGAAGCATGCACAGTACATCATGTGAATACAAAGCTTGATTTGTCACAGCTCCGTGTGCAGATGTCTGAGACTACAAATGTTTCAAACTCGATTATTAATGCAGTTAAAAAAAAGTTTAAAAAGTGAAATTAGCCGCGGTTTCTCTCAACGTTTTCGTCCATTTCTGTTGAAATTACGACTCAAAGCGTGTCTCCTCCTCCTGAAAGTAACTCATCTGGATTCTCAGCTCCTCAAAGGCCCCGTTTAATGATACAATTATATAATTACCTCCACATAAAATTGTCTTTCTGCGATCGTGACCTACATATCTCGCTATCTCGTGAAAGCAAATTTACGACTCTGCCAACATCCAAATTGGATTGATGTCGATTAAGATTCTGCTTCCAAGAGTCGGCTTACTCGTTATTCGCTCATTAGACTTTTAAGTCAGTAATTGATTGATGCAAAATCTGATTAGTTGATCAGACATTCTTTTTTTTCCGTCCACGGCTGTTTCCTCGTGGATAAACTCGGTCAGATCTCGGCTAAACTGTCATCTCGAGATAACGAGATAATAAAATCACGGTCATCATGAGATATTATGTTTGATATCTTAAGGTAGCAATGTAATTGGAATTGTTATCTCTGAATAATGGGCAGCCAAAATTGGCTAAGATGTGCAGAAAATTGTGATTTGTTATTGGGGATGATGAAATAATAAAGTTGTGCTAGCTGGCTGCAGACTTGTCTTTTGGTTTCGGGAGGGGGGGCGACTGTTGTGTTTACATTTGGATCACAGATGGCTCCTTTATGATGGAATAAAACATTTATGAGCAACCACATCTGCTCTCATCATGGGTATACAGCAGCGACCATGACAATATTATTAGCAGAAGAGCAGCACCTATTTATTTTACACTCTCTGCCTCCATATTTATTACTTTACCTACAGTCATCCATCTTTGGAGTGATGAGGATTTGATTTATTTATTTTTTGGCTCTTTGTCAGTTATAGAGTTGAACAGACTCAAACTTCACCTGTGCCGTCCCAAACTAAAGACATTCTGTGGATTTGCTGTTCTTAAAGAGGTAACATATCCAACAGGATATACTTCAAGATCCTACTGTGGCTCTACTAGGAGTAACGTCTAAAAATCTGAATGGGAGGGCCAAGAAATACCTTTTAAATATAATACTTAGATGGCTGAAAATGACCCCTGCCCTCCTCCTCACTCTTATACACCCCTTTATTATACATACTTCACACAACAAGTACTGTGTTTGCTTGTTTTTATGTATTACACTGTGGAGCAGACAGTTATGATCTGGGTTTGGTTACTTGTTTCTTTGCATGACTGTCTGAATATATATTTAATTTGATAGTTTGCTCATAACCTGACTATAATATGTACAAATGTTGTCTACACCTGGAAAAAATAAATAAAACTCACAGAACTTTTGGTACTACAGCTGGAATGATCAGTCATTGGCATCAATTTTCAAACAATCATTGAAGTACAAGTAATTAAAGTGAAAATTTAAGTAAAGTTTCTATTCTCCAATATAAATATTTGCTGTTTTTTCTTCTATGGTAGTACACTGTTGGACAAAATAAGTAATAATCAAGAAAATTGGCTGATAATTAAAGTAATATGTGTGGTACTACAACTAAAAGCTTCACCTGTATGAAATGTTGAGCTAGTCCAATAAAGACTCACCTGTTGCTGTTATAACTCTGTAACATGTAAAAATACATTGTGGCATTACACGAGAGTAGCAGCATAACGTCAAATCGACTCATTTCACGGGTCGAGCTGAAGGTTTTCGACTGATTTTGTGCTCTAGCCTCACCAAAGAAAAACGGAAAAAGAAGCGTGAGTGGGTGAGGTACCTGCCAAGCACAGTTTAACCAACATGTGCATGTTCAAGCAAAGGGGATTAAGAGAAAGAGAGAATGGGAGGAGGAAGAGGAGGAGGTAGAGAGAGAGAGAGAGAGGGAGCGATGGGGAGACAAAACAGGAGGGAGTGCTCAGATAGCGCTGCAGTGCTGGGACAGGTCTTGAAGCAGAAACTGTGGCTGTGGCCTTTCTGGAAGGACTCCGGGGCTTGTAGTGCAGGTCTCCTTTGATAATGGGCCACAGTATGTGTAAGAGCGTTGGGCTGCAGCCAAGGTACACAGCCTTTTGGTAATAGTTAACAGAGTGGGCAAACAGTGGAAGTCAGCGGCATGGAGGTAGGTCAGAGAACTGCAGTAGACACACTGCTGCCCCCCCTCCAGCCCGACCCAGCCCTCCCTCCTTCCCTCGCTCTCTCTTTGATAGATCTGGCACTGCACTGGGACACTTGGCTCGGCTCCTGGCTCTTAGGTTTGAACCGGAGCTTCATAAACGCACTGTTGACTCATATAGGACAAAGTGCTGTCATGAGCACTCGGTGGGGCTTTCTTCATAAAATAACATGGGATGTCAACAGCCCCCCTAACAGGATCACGGTCTCTAACTACCCTCCTCCGTGAAATTGCTTTGAAATCCTGTCAACTCCCAGTGTCATGTGATGCAAATACGTTTCATGGAAATTCAGGGAATAATCACAACATTGTGATGTAGCGGCATTTTTGCTGCGAGGGTAATGGATCAGATTAGGAATGAGGTCAATAAAAACTTCGTTTGCGGTGTCAAATGTTGCAAATACAGAAGAAATCCTCACTCGGGAACATTCCTAGCGTGTACAAACACACATACACATGCGTGAAATGGAAAGAATGCACAAAAAGACGATGATAATTCTCATTACACAACTTTTAGGACTTTCACCGTGATGTTATTTATAGCAACGTGCTATTGGGAACTTCCGCTCATGTTCTGCTGCTTTGTTTTCACATTATTATATACATTCACGACGACTTAATGCTCTGGAAAATAGGATTTGGACTCAGTGACATGAGTGGAACATTATATGTCATCTGTGTGTCCACCATTATTAGTGGCTGACCGTGTCACATCTCATTTGGCAGAGATTATAAATGTTATGTTACCGCAATGTTAGTCTGCCTTGGTGATTCTTCATGGTCAAATTTACCCCGGTGGAGGAAGAAGTGTGACGCTTCTGTGTGTGTGTAGGTGTGTGTGTGTGTGTGTGTTTGAGTCTTGCTTTCAAGTATCTCTGCAGTCCCAGACAGTCCAAGGACTCGAGAGCGGTAGACATGTCATTACCCAATCCTCTGCCAACCTGCTGCTCTAATCTCAGAGTGAGCAGACCAAACACCAAACCACACACAGCTCTGCTTTAGTCTTTAGAGTTGGCTTTCAGGGCTGCTGTGGTGTAATGCTGTGCTAACCCTAACCTAGGGCCCAGAACAAAGAGCAACACCATGCTCCACTCCACTCCCGCACAGCAATCTGGGGGTTTAAATAGCAGGCTGTGAGGGAATGAGGCTTGGCAGCTCCCGTCACCAACAGACCGTCTCAAAGTAGAAAAGGAGCCCATATGACTCCATACAGCCCTAAAAACATGCCTTGTTAGCTGCACTACTTTTTCTTTTTTCTTTTTTTGCAGCTTTGGAGCGGCTCCCAAAAGAGGAGGTTATCAGGTGAACGGCCCTGATGAGACATCATGGCCCTGTTCTCTGAAATACAGACTGCCTTTTGATCCGCCCACCTGATTCCAGTGAACCGCTGCGCACCAAGGGCAGCTGACATTGAAACAACGAGGATCTGTTTTTTTACTTGGAGGCTGCAGGAAGCCTAACGCTGGAGTAAATGTAAATACACGGGTTATGTAACCCAGATGTAGATGATATTCCGCCCGCTCTATCACTTCCCTACAAAGTCCCAGTCTGTGGTCAAGGCCATTTCGAAGAGAATAATCTGAACGCATTCCAAGTGGAAAACCAGCACAGCACGCTGGCATGAAAAAGCCAAGATAGTAACGCATATTTTGAGCGAGTTCAACAATGAAGTCATGTGTGTTTCCGTTGCCGACTTGAGTTAGTTGTTAGTGTTGGCTGTGCGACACTTCTCAGGGGGTTAAACATAAAGAGAGGAGAGGAGGGGTAGGGGAGTCAGTCAGTGACTGTCCAAGCCTCTCTCGCACCCTGAACAGCAGACTGTCAGCATTCCTGCTGGGTGCCAAGGTATTTACTTTGGACAAGAGAGGGAGGCACTGCGAGGGACCGCTTCTAATTAGGAGCAGCCAGTCAGGAGGTCATGGCCAATTGGAACGGGTTTCCTAGATACGCGGTCCTCTCCTGAGGGCCGTTGGGACAGCAGCACACCACCACAGCACAGTAAAGTCAGTGCATCGCTGGGCTGAATAACTTATTCCACCTGAGGTTCGGCTAATACATGACATAAGAGTGGCTATAGAGTCTTTATAGAGTCACAGTCCTGATATCGGATAAATATTAGCATGCTTAACGGCGAAAGATTTGCCTGATGTGAAGTGCAGTTGATCCAAAACACCAGCAGCAGCAAGATGCCGGTCAGAAAGAGCAGCATTACATTAATAATGTCTCAGAACGAATTATGTTTGTATACTTCAAAGACTAGTTTAGTCATATTTCATCACACCAACTGGCAACCATTGGATGTCCGCTCAGATATCACAGGCTTGAGACCTGTGGCAGCAGCAGCAGAGTATAATTTGGACTCATCCGGGGTCCTGAGTTCGTCTCAGTTCAACATTAACAAGTGGACCTGTGCCGAGCTTGAACAAGCCTAAAAGATGAAAATAAAACAAGGCCAGGCAGGCCGAGACGTGACCCCGACGGTAGAGGCCGGACTGTGTGAAATTCATCTGTGAGCGCACGCATATGTGCATGTAGCGCAACCCAAGGCCATGTGACACCAGTTCAGAATCTCTCAGCGAGTCACATGGGACTGTGTCTCCTTCACTGTGCATTTTCCAACCAAAACTCCCTGAAGGGGAAAGAGAGGGAAACTCTCCCCGCAGGTGAACAGAGAGACGAATGCATCAGTTAAACACACTCGTCTGGCAGACATACTAACCCTTTTGTCTGATTCAAAAGCATGCACATTTCATTTAGTCCGACTGAGAGAACAGCCATCTATCATGCTGGCAGGCATGTGACTGGATGTATGATGATCAGCCATGTTCACAGAGAGCGATCATTCACCTCCCACTCACACAGCAGTCATTAGGAGCAGACAGGCGGCTACAAAGGGCAAAAACACAGACACATTTAAAGACAAATGACAGTTATTTCCTTTCACAGTGTTTTATGCCATGCTCCCTGAAGAACTATTGAAAAATCTCTAAAAAAAAAATCAGGGTTTTGAGTGTTTGTCTGATAAAAATCTTTGATGCTTCTTCTTTTTAGCGAGTCAATTAGCCCGGAGGCCATCTTAAATCAGAAAGACAAGGGAAGCTTTTAGCAGCTGAAATCTCTCATGTCGTAACCGTAACTGAATTCCTAGGATGGAAAACTTGTATTTACTGTTCCTAAAAGTTATTATTTACTTCTGGTTTACTGTTAATTTCCTCTCAGTCTCAGTGCCATTGTAAGTTTTGTAATTAACTATGCAAGTTAAACAATTAGCAAGGTTCAGATCAGTCTTTCCAGAATAAGTGATCCTTCAAATCTGCCTGAAATCTGTCGTCAGTGCACTGTTCTAACAGCGAATCACAGCTGTGTAAAGTTATTGCAAGTGCAAGCCGACTGCTGCTAGTTTACATGCCAAACATTTAACTGACGAGACACACACAGGGGCTTTTAGGCCAGATTCAGACCAAATCCAGTGCTGCGTTGAACACGCAGGTTTTTCCATTCATTTCAATGGGGTTAGTGCGTTTTTTTTTTTGGCTGCTGCGATGAGGTCCGCAGGGGGTGCCCAAAAAAATGTAACGACTTTTGAACTTTTGAAGAAACGCAACCTGACGTCACGCCAGAAGGTGGGAAGAAGAACGGTTGTTTACCATGTAGCTGTTTGTCGTCCAATAGTAAAGATGTTAAAGAAACTCATCGCTGTTCCAAGTTGTATAACGCTGCCATGAGGGAACACAAGGACGCCATGCAGCCGCTTGCCGTTGCATCGCCCTTCAAGCTCAGATTTCTGGTTAGCATTTGTACTTGCGCTATAAGCAGCATGGCTAGCAGCATGAACAACCACATCGGTCTGTTTTGCGTCGTGTAACACATCGTAATTACAGGCCTTACATTCTGCTTGTTACTGCGAGTAAAACTTATTTTATCAGGTCTGTCGAGGGGGACAGTGGATCCACAATCATATTGCGAGGCAGTCACAGGAAGCACAAAGTAACACTGAATTCTCTTCAAAACAAGTTGGTTTGGCTGCTCTGTAAACTTTAACAAAGTAGCTGCTCATCAAATGCTTTCTGCCTCAAGAATCAAAGTATCAACTTCCACTTGATGTTAACACCAGCAACCACAGGTCACTCCAGGCCCTACAACACAAGTCCATGCAGACATAGAAACCTTCTGTCGTTACTTTATGTCACAAAACTGCCAAATAAGTGACGCCTTTTGCATAAAAATTGGCATTAGAGGAATATACATTAGAAACAGCATTACACAATGCTAAAAACTCAGCATATATATGGACACAAATAAACTTATAGTTTAAGCTACTGCATATCTTACCTGACTGCATTACTGCACCAACTAACTGCACTGCAAGGCCGTGGCTGAAAGATTCAGGAAAACTTGTCAACATGTCTTGCACCACATTAGTGCTGCTTCATTGAGAAAGTTTGATTCAACATGAATCAGACTCTGTCTCTGAGTGTACACAGTAAAATCTGACATTTTGTATTCAGCTTTTCTAATTCAATAAATCAAACTCTGCATGAAGGAGGCCAGTATCACGACCATTTATCAGAACTAACACTGAAGTCTTTCTGAGAAGTCGGCACCCCAAAAAAAAAGAAAAGGTCAAAAACGGGACATGCTGGTTACTGTTTGGAAGTGACCATGTGACTTCCAAGACATAAAGCATTTTTTGTCAGCAGCGTTATCTCCCTGGATCTGGGGTTACAATATGGCTTTTGTAGTCATGCAGCACTGAAAGATCTAAGTCACTTTGATCCCGCTTAATAGAGTTTGGTAAATGATCTCAGTATGGGAGCTCCGCCTCCTGCACACACACACACACTGTGGGCACACTCACAAAGACTCACTCATGCTTGTACACACATATATAAAGAATCAGACCGTCACACAGGTGAAAGCTCGTCTTCTTGCGGATCGTTGAGCCAAGCGTTCAAGCAGAAAAGTAGAAAATTCGCTTCCACTCACGAGACTAGCTCCGTGCTCGCTGCAAGATTCAGATTTTTAACAATATCACTCTGCAGCTTTGATGCATGTGCGATCGGTCGTAAACATGTTTTAGGCTCCTCGCACAGGAACCAAGCAACTTTGTGCAAAAATGACATTGCTGGGAGGTGTTATTGTTGTGTTTGTCAAAGCGGCACAAATAAAAGTGAGTGAAAGAGCCACGGGGAGCCGGAGAGAGAGGGAGGGAGTTTGTCAGAGAGCATTTATCTGTGGTATGGTGATGACTCTTTTCCTCCAGCCTCTCAGCAAACTAAGCGCTTCCTGCCTTTTGAGTGCACGTAGCCATATTTGTCCTTGAAACTAAAGCACATGCAATGAATTACAACCGTTTTAAAGAGCTGTCAAGAAACAAGAGAGGGCTGGTTAGAGAAGAGGAGGTGTGTAGGAGGAATTTGAAGCTGCGCTGTGGGAGAAAAGAAGGAGCGAGACAAACAGAGAAATGAAAGCCTTTGATGTTAGCGGGAGCAGAAAAGGCTGCTCTTGCCACTACAGGCGGGGCAGAAGTATTAGTGAGTGACTATGAAGACATTTGGCGGAGAGTGACTGTCTGATGAGACAACAGCTAACATAAATCAGGTCCCAAGTTATCCCAAGTTAGTGTCAACATCTGTACGAGCTTTCGTGCCTTCCACCCCGCACATGTGGAGATATTTCACAAAACTTTGATGGCGGCGCTGGATAAAGAGTCAAAGACATAAATATCTGCACCAGATTTCAGGGCAATCATTCAACAGTTGTTGACCTAAGTCATAGCAGTGGACTGACGGGACGTTGCTGTCCTTAAAGCTACGCCATTAGCGTGTCTACAACAAGCGGCAACCTCCGTGACTGTGAAGTGAAGCCAACATGGAAGTGCCAATAACTGCAGTACCTCGGACAGACACTTGAGGCTGGCTACAGATTGAGTCAATCTCCATAAGTCCCCATGTTAAAATGTCCAACTTCACAGCAGAAATAAACATGTTTACAGCCTGGTACAAAAAACAGTTTTGGTCTCTATAGCTAATTTCCCCGTTCATGACAACTGTACTGAGGGTGAATTTTTATATAACTCACCCATTCAGATTATATTAAGGCTTAAAGTTATGCAGAATTAAGAGTGTGGCCGCTTTGATTGACAGATAGGACCATTACAGATGGCTTGTTTGATCATCCAGGCGTCATTCAGCCCACCGATGATCCACGTCTTTGCCGATTTTTAGATTAACCAGGAGGCGAAAGAGGCAGAACTACCAACATGATGGCGACAAGAGCAACAGATTTCACTAGCTGTCAGCCTGAGGTAAAAAAAAAATGAAGTTAATGAAGCTCAGTGTGGGACCATTTTGACATTCAAAAGTAAATTACGCAATGCTACTTTTTAATTTTGCACATTAACATCAAGCTGCCATGTCTGAGGATGGCTTGCAGCCAAAGATCACAGTTAATTGGAAGTACAAAGTCAGATGTGCATCAGTCGGTATGCCACCAGTCCAGTATGGCAGCGGGCGAAGGATCTAAAGAGCTAGTTCCGTACGTTGAGACCGGGTACGCTATCGAGAGCTACTGCGAATGAATGCATTGAAAATGAGAAGAAGGAAGAGCAAAAAGCCAAGCTAGCCAGGGCGGACAAGTTAGCGCTGACCAACTTTTTTGTCGTATTCTTTGAAAATGTATACACAGAGTTCTGCATCTAGCTTATAGGCTAGACATAGTTGCATGACAGAAAAACAAAAGCTTCATTCATTCATAAATTCATACTAATGGTGAAAAATGTAGGGCAGGGCAGTGATCATAAGCCTTCACCTCGGGGGAGAATCCAAAGCAGTCCAGTAGCATTCGAATTCGACTGCCATGTGGCGCAATTGTGATCTGTTGCAACATGGTTCTCTGTAAATCTCTATAAATGTGGCCTTGATCCCCGGGGAAGGGATAGCTTGGCCTCCACGCCTGCTATGGATCAGCAGACTTTCCTCTGTACTCCCAGTGGATTGGATTCAGCTGGAAGGTTGAGGACAGGTGCTTCACTTGACCTGCACTGTCAGGGAAAAATCAGAAAGGTCACACGAGATACCCATCTTGCTGGGAATGCAAAAATGTCAAAGTGTTTTCGACTGTTTAACCCGTGGACATTTTACATAACTGAATCCCGCTGACCCTGAAAGCACCTCTTGCCCTGGCCCTATGTCAGGTACGGTGGCATCAAAGGGAAGTGAATGTATGTGCGTGTGTGTGTGTGTGCGTGTTCTTTTATAGTCAGTGGTGACTCACTCCTCTCCATTGTAATGGATCTGTGGCTACATAATGGCACAACTTAAAAGAGCTGCGTACATTTGCTACTCCTTCAGTGCCCTGGTGGTTTCTCGGAGGGACAGACAATAAAAGCTCTCGAAAAGAAGAGCGAGACAAAGCCTGTATCATTAAGATTTAAGTGTGTGTTTATGTGTGCATGCATGTGTGCAAGTTTTTCGTCCACTCGGAGATCAATGAAGTGTGTTAATGTGAAAACACACACACACACACGAAAACATACAGCCCTCGCTTTTTGGTAACGCTGTTTGTTTCTGCTCTGATGTTCCCCCTTTTTCCTCTTCCGTCCTCTCCAACTCACCCCGTCTGTGGGCCGGTTCAAGGATAAGTCCAGTAGTAATGCTTTTACCATGCTGCATTGTGTGTGTGTGTGTGTGTGTGTACTTAGCATGTGCTTGTGCATACTCTACATGGGTGTGCTGCAAAAAAAAAAAAAGTGGAATTATTGTAAGTATGTGACTCTTTTGCACAAATGTACGAGGGAGTGACTGGATGAGTGGAACAGTGATAGTGACAGAGTGCACGCTGAAGTAACAGAGATTTTTCCTCCTTGTTATTTGCATGAGGAGAGCTATGAAAAGTAGAAAAGAATGTGTTGTATAACATTCAAGAATTCCAGACCTGGTCTAATGACTTAAAAAGAAGGGGGCCGGCAGGATTAAGAGATTTGCCATGTTTCCCCTACCTGCCTCTCCCTTCTTCCCAATGCCCTGAGAAACATCTCAACAGCCATCTCTTGTGGAAGAGGGTGGACAGGACAGCGCTAGCCCCTGCTTCCTGTGCTGCAGGGCTCCAGTTTTGTCAGATCCCTGCTCAGGAGAAACCATTAGTTTCCAAAAGCTTGTGCGATAGATTCGGACACACGTGGGGGTCTGTTCAAGGCGAGGGCCAGAGACAACACGGAAGTGTATTCTCAGATCACTTAGAGGAAGGAGACGATAGAAACGCAATAGCAGGCGGACTGAACTGATGACCATATGGAAATACAAAAGAAAAACATGTCTTGACAGCAGATCTGTGCGAGCTGGCCACATAAGAGGAATGCGAATGATCTCTGCATCAACAGCGCCCAGTGTGTTTTTCTTACGTTATATGGCGTCTTTAAAGTTGACGTGTGTCCCTGAATGGCTTCCCTTCGCTACACAAACAGCAGTTAATCACAGAAAAGTCGGCGTTCTTTTTTACGGACGCAGTGGCGAAGCGAGGGGGGAAATTGTGAGCTTATAGCGATTTCAGCCATTCCACCATGTATCTGCCAGTGTTGCCGAGGGGCAGATAGGACGAATGGGGACGTGATTCTACTGCTGTTTATGTTGAGGGCTCATATGGTGTCCTTACCAGTGGACATAGCAGAGCTCTGCATGCCAGACATGCTGATACCGATATTAGGGAGTAAAAGATGCAGATACATGACGTATTATATATCCTTTTGCAATGATATATTGGTCGGACATCTGTCTTCAGTGAGTGAATCGGTTTGCCAAATGTGAATGTTTATACCAATGACAGTATAAAGAACGGACAGCGTATACGTGATGGTTTCTGAAGCTCAGAATATGCGGTGCGGGCCACCGCCATGTTAGTAGTCATTCTTCTTCTGCCTCACGGCTAATCTAAAAATGGGCAAAGACGTGGATCATCGCCCGAATGACACCTGGGTGCTCAAACGACCCATTTGTAAGGCAGCTACCTGTCAATCAAAGCAGCCATGCTGTAAATTCTGCATAAATTTAAGCCTTAATTTAATTTGAACAGGTGAGTTGTATAAAAATTCACCCTCAGTACAATTGTCATCAATGGGGAAATTAGCTATAGAGACCAAAACTGTTTTTTGTACCAGGCTGTAAACATGTTTATTTCTGCTGTGAGGTTGGACATTTTAACATGGGGACTTATGGAGACTGACTCATTTCTGGAGCCAGTCTCAAGTGGACGTTTGTTTTTGACACTTTCACACTGGCTTCACTTTACAATCACGGAGATTGCCGCTTGCTTTACAGCCTCCAGATTCATTAGCAAGCTAACAGTGAGATGTTTCCATGCAGGAACATATAAGCGTGAGAGCGAAGCACGAAGTTTGATGTGAAAATGAAGCACACACTAATCCCACATTCAACCATTTTACTGTCAAGATGATTCCTTTCAACGTTGTAATTCATCCACACCCGTTTCTGCATATATCAAATCTTCCTAAACTTCATGGATTAGGAGTCAAAGAATATGAGGTAGCCTCAGGGCAGAGATTTGCTGATGGTTTTCTTTATTTTTAACTTATATTGAAGTGTCATCTATCCAATGAAGAGTTCTCATACAACTAAGAGTCAAGAGACAAAAGCAAAACTATGTGCAGCAGCACTTCCAACAATGTAAAGCAGCGAGGAGCCCCAAGGAGCCCAGGCCAGGCTGTTATCTCATCCTCGAAGATAGGAAGTATGGGCAGGAAATCTAGAGGGAGGGGGAGGAGAGGGCCCATATGGGAAGTGCAGTGTAAACAGTCTCAGTTTTTAATCATCCCAGCTCACGTTCGGAACTGGACGCACTTTGATGTTCTCCCTCAGCGCCCCCTCCGCCCTCCCATCCCTCGTTCCCAAACGGCCGGCGCTGAGGGCCGAGCCAGGGAAACATGCAGATAGTGGCCTCGGACAGCGGAGAGCTCGGGGAGGGACGAGGAGGCATTCAGTACCTTGTGGGACACTGAGAAGGGAGACGAAAGAATGTGAAGTGGTGCAGAGTTAACTGGTGTTCAGTCAATTGCCTGGCCTGCCTTAATTATAGCTGATGTATTTAAGGGAGCTCTTGAAGGTCAATTCAACATTTCAAAGTACAAAGACCCAAAAAAACAGCCGGAGGAAGAAAAGAAAGTCAAGATGGCTTTTATGATATCCTTTAATTGGGCACAATGCCCATTGGAGGATAAACTCCAACTCCTTCTCTCAACAGAGGCCAGAGGACAGTTGACAATCGCCTCGAGTTTAAAGTTATCCCAAAAGCTTTTTGCACTTCTCCTCTGGTCACAGTGTAAGCCTGATTTTGGAAAGGGGGAGAGAGTCAAAATTCCTCAGCACTTGTATTTGTCCAAATAGTGCTGGCCGGTCTCCAGCCAGTGTTCCAATGAACGTGTTCATTCAGAGGACAGGGCATACTTCCAGAGAGATCACAGTTTAATAGATCAGAGGAAGATACGTACCAAAGCACAGTCTTATGACTTGAATACACTGAGAGAAACTGGGAACTTCTCCTGTCCCAAGTACTCTCTTGAGTTTGTTCCTTACATGTGTTAGCAGACATAATCAAAACAGGATCTGATGATTTATAAAAGACCTCCAAGTTCCACCTCTACAAAACGTGCTGCTGCCAAAAGGCTAAAATCCATGGATCTGCACTGTTTTACGCAACAGGCACAGTGCAGGTTTATCTTTTTCGACACTGTATGGCTGACATAAAAGTTGCGTTTTTTTAAATTAAATATTTGCTTAACTTCTAGTGCCAGATTCTGCTTGTGTAGCTATCAATCTGCAAAATGAGACATTTCTAGCAAGACGAGAGGAACCACATGTTGATGAAGACCAACAGATGACTGTAGCTTATGAGAAATGGTTGTCAGGCTTCAAGCGTACAACTTGAAGTAGACTCAAACTCACTAACAGGAATTAAGCTTCATAAACCATATTGGTCATTAAGATGGTTTAGACGCAAAGAGAAGAGACTTAAGATAGAAAGACAAAGACAGACTGAGGCAGAGAACCATCTATGGAACTCAAACCTCCTTTCCAGCCTTCACCCCCACACATCCACCTGAAGACAGGAACATAAAGCGGGACCATAAAGCAGCCTGCAGAGGCAGCGAGGACCTGTTGGAACAGGTCTAAGCTGCAACAAAGAGCATCCTGCAGCACCTCTGCGCACTGTGGGAACAGCTTGGGGAAGAGAGAGTCTTGCAAAACTATACCTTGCTAGCCTTGGACAGAACCACAATCAATGGTCTGAGTTGGGGAAACATGAAAACAGAAGAGCGTACAAAACCATTCAGATTTTTTTAAGCCAGCAAAGAGAAAGCACGATCTTATCAGCAGAGGATTAGACTGTCGCCATTCTGACTGCGGCAGAGATAAAAATATTACTTTGAATGTAGCACTGGTGCACCTTCCTTCACACCATTAGGGAAATCCAGGGAGATGATCGTGTCTGCAATCTTGATCAAGCTCATCTGTCACTCACTGTGTTACCTTTATATGTACAGCTACTGAAGCTCTTTGCTGAGATGAGACCCGGTGACAGGGGGTTAATAACTTTTCATGTACTCCACAGCAGTTTTATTTTGGCCCCTGGAACACTACAAAACACAGAGCGAGGTTTGATGGGGAAAAAATACAGAAAGCTGGAAATCCCAGAAAGCTGGAAGCAGCGTCTTTGATCTCAGCCACGCTGTGATATGCATCCTAACATGTTTTTTAACTGGAGAGAGAGAGAGAGAGAGAGAGAGAGAGAAAAAAAAACAGCAATGGCTTTTCACCGTGCTTTAATACTGGGGCTTTCTCTGTGGACAAACCGTGTAAATCCTTATCAATTATGGCAAACTGCAGCATCTGGCTTGCCATTCACAAAACCTCCCACGCCTGGTGAGTGAGAAGAGACAAGATCCTGCAGTACCTCATATCTGTCGTCCCGTTTCTTTGGAGACGGTAAATAAATTGACACAGCCAAGCTTTATGTCCCGGGAACCCTAATCCACTCTTGAATCCTAAATATGCACACTGAAAGGAGCACATACTTGCATTCGCAGGGTAGCGGCATGCTTTTTTTTTTTTCTTCCTCTAAATGGTTAAAAAAACAAAAAAAAAACACTTTTGCTTAAATTATAGGCTTGCATGGGTCTAAACATGATTTGCTGTGCTGTTTAACAGTCTTGGACCACACCTTGATATTATAAATGTTGGAAGGCGAATTAAATGCCATAAATAGTTACTGCAAAACAAAGCTGTCACCAAAGATACACCTTCAAAAAGGTTGTCAGCTTAAACCAAACCCTGTTTTTACAGGATAAGTAAAAATAGACTGAAAACAAACTAACCTCAATAACACCTGCATGTCATCACTATTGTTAAAGGAATTTAGATATTCTGTCATCACATGCTGAGTGCTGAGTGGGAAGTGTGGTGTTGTGAGCAGCTCTTTGGATACCTACAGCGTACTGTAACCCATGGTCACTACAGTATTTTGATGGCATATAGCAACAAGTACAGGTGTTAAGATCATTTGGTTCTTTAGACAGCGATGCAGTGTAAACTGTTTTTTAGGTTAGAGAAACATGGGGGCCAGAAGTCACCCCACAGAGCGACTCATACACTGAAACTCGTTTTTTCACTAGCATGCTATGGGAGAACGTTTGAGTGCATTCATCCTGATATAAGCTCTGAGTTTGTTTATTATCTGACCATTTGTGCAGACAGAAGAACATCTCTGACATTAAAAATATTATAAGGAACAGGCTGATATAAATGCATATCGTGGCACAAAGGTTGCAAAGTGTTGATGTGAACACATGCATGCTGCTTAAGTGCCTCTGAGCAAGGCAATCAGTTCTTAACAGGGCAACCTGTAGAAACAACTGAACAACAACAGGTGCCCACCCGAACTCCTGTTACCCAGCCTTTGTGCATGTGTGGAGGTCAATGGCTCTTACAGTGTACTCTTTCTCCACCTTACCTGCATTAGTTTTCCCTCCGCGAAGCCAGCACTTCCTCCCACGAACACCCCTTCCAGGGTGATGGGCTTCCCCGTCGGCTCGTGATTCAGCAGTGCCACCTTGATGACCGCTCGGAGGGCCGGCCGCTCGGACTCCAGGCCCGGCTGGCCCAGCACCACCTGCAGGGCCGCCATGAGCAGCCACGGCCAGAGCCCGGCCAGGCGCCGCTGGGGGACGGTCATGGCCTCGGCTGCAGCGGCGGTGCCCGGCCGCACATGGTGGACTTCAAAGCAGGCAAGCACCGCGGATAGACAAGACGGGTGAGTAAAATGTGTTTGTATGAATACACGTCCCACTTCTTTGAGCTTCAACGACTAATGCGAAACAGATAAAATCCAAAGGTTTAAACCTGGAGGACTGTCATCATAACTCACTTCCATTCAGCACCAGAGTTAATATTCAATTGTGCCCACATGGAGCAACTTCACACAGAACTGAGATAAAAACTTGAAGGCTTGAGTGAACTTTTTTTTTATCCAGTGTCATTAACGTGAGAGGCGAAACATCGTTTGGTCAGATACACCGTGAGAAGACAGACACGTTGTGTTGTTAAGAGCTTCAAGTTTCCTCCAGCCTGGTCTTCATGGGATAAACAAATGTCCTCATCTGAAACGTGTTTGCCTTAAACAGCCGTATCCTCTCCGGACAACAGGGCAGGTCCAGGCAACAGTGTATCGATCTTCATCCGTATCCGTGTGTACTTATTATTCTTTTTTTTCTTACAGTGTGTCACTGTAACTTACAATCACATTTTGCGACCAAACAGCGTCAGAAGATAGCACATCCTGTGGGCGCCACATTTTCTGGATAAATCCACAAAAAACGCAGCAGGGCGACGACTTGAACTTCAAAGGCTGAGTTACAGGTTGCCGCCGGAAAGTTATAAGGCATGCTGACGGATAAAGCAGTGCCAACAAGTGGAGTAATACATACATATATATATATATCTATATATATTTTACAACCGAGGAGTTGCGAAAAATAATCCTCGAAGAAGTTGTTAAATTCAGTCCAGCGCTTTATCTAAACATTAACTAAAGCAAATGAACCGTTACACTAACTTATAGCTTTGTAATTAGACTGGGTCCGAAACCAAAGCGACTTCTGTAACAGACCCATCCACTTATTTTCTTCTACAGTCGGTCTTCATTTACTCGCTGCTCCCTTGAATTCAGCGCCTCCGCCGCTCCGTGAGAAATTAGATAGGCTCCTCCTGAGAACACCGAGGGGAGAAAATGAATCGTTTTTATAAAAAAAAATCATTAACGATTAAAAGAGTGGAAAGGCCACACAAAGTACGGGATAAAAGTGCTCCAAACTCCCTGTGAGCTCCATTTAAAGTTGACAAAAAGTTGGAGAGAAGACGCCGTGTTCAAATTATGACACCGTCCCAAAAAGTCTACCTCCCGGACTGTCTCTCGCGCTCCCCTGGGATCTCATTGACAGACTCTACCTGCTCACTGTCCTGGTGCATTCATGGACCGGAGGAGATTTGGGTTTTCAAAGAAACGGCGTACATGGACTCAAAGAAAGGTGGACATTTATCACCCGACTTCTTTAAATGAAGAAGAAACCGTGTGCTTCATGATGTTATTATGACGCTATTATCAAAATGCAGTCAAAGTTACATCACGTGTTTACTCCTATTTTTACTTAACTTGATTTTAAACTAAAGTCTTTGATATAAAAACATATCAGACACTGTTATCACTACTGTTACTGAATCCACTTTCTACTCAAACACAATAAAATGCTGCAGAATTTAAAATAACTAGAGAAATAAGTTAACCGGAATTTCCGAGTATCACCTGAATGTTACATTGGACGCTGAGGGCGGAGCAGCCGCGCAGCCGCAGAGCTGATCAAACCTGAGTGAGTGGCTCCCTCTAGTGTACAACATCGTACAGACGCCTTCAGTCACACAAAGTATTAAATACACATAAACAACCATCTAGCTTAATTACTACATTAAATATGTTCACACATGTGTGTTTAAAAAGACTGAACCTACCACTAGTAGATGATTTTTTATTATTTCTGTTACAACCTGCGACACAAATTTGTTCTTAAAAACAAGCTCTGAGTCTAAAATGTGCACATTAAAATGGTTTAGGCAGGCTTATTGCAGCATGTCAGTAAAAGCTACTTTAAATTATAATTATTTAAAAACATCACAAGTTGGTAAAAACATTTGAGATAAAACTGTGTTAAAAATGTCGAGGTTAAACTTTAAAAGTACTGTTGTACAAGTCATTCTTATTCTTAGAGAAATAAAAAGTATGACTTCATGTGCTACTCAAATGATGTTTTGTACTGTTGTACATTTGGTCTAAAGTCACTAAGAATAAGGTTAAAGCATGACTATGAAATGACATTTAACTACATATAAGACTTAAATTAGAACACAGCAACAAAGAATTATTACAATATACAATAAAGTCTGGTGACGATCAGGTCACGTGTGAATCAAACTCCCTGTCGCGTGCCAACCAAATCAAAGCTGAGATTGATGACCTGCAAACATACGTTTAAATTGTGAAATCTGTCCTTCCACTGGTTTTATTCTGAATGTGCTCACTAAACTCAGTCACGTCTTACCTAAAGATTTGGTGTACTTCCTGTGCAGCTGCTCTTGTAAGCCTGACTGGTAACCACGAGGGAGTAGTTAACTCCGACATCTATGACCTCAGTATCCTTTGCATCATCACCAGTAACCTTGCCAGGGCACAGAGGAAACCACAGCGAATAATATATAAATCTCTATCAAATATAAAAATACACGTCATTGATAAACACTTCTTTTTCTCCACAGACCTCTCTCCCAGCCTTTTCTGGGTTTCTTGCCTTTAGAAAAGATAAATGTCTTCAGAGTGTAGAGGCTTACCTCAAATATGGCGTCTTCAGGCATCTGCTCTGGTACTGAAAGCACAAGTTCCTCCTGCTCTTTGTCTACATAGGCACTGCCTGACGTAGACATTATAATGGGTGTGTCACACAAAGGGTTATCTTGCATGGCAGGTCTGCTGGTGCTGGTGCAGGAGGTGGACACTATCATAGGGCCTGGCTTCTCTAAGGGCACAGCTCTAACCAGGCAGTTATTGGGTGGAGTTTCCATCACCTCATCTGCAATCTGAAAAATGGTGTCCACGCTAATGTCGCATTTTTCGTCCTCCTGGTGTTTGTCCTTCTGGGGCTCCAGGTTGTGATCTCCATGACACATGTTCACAGAATACCTCGGCTAAAACAATAAAAAAAATATGTGTTTAGACATTTTACTGTGCATTGACCAAGGACAGATTTGTTGTGAACACATGACAGTGTGAGTACACTCACCTGGTAATAAGTGTGGGGAGAGAACGACCCTGTCTTAAGCCCACTATCTGTCAGAGGTGATGTCAAACAGTTCAGCTGGAAGCACCGGCAAACTTCAAGAAGAATAAAAAATCATTTTTAGATCGTAGAACAGGGTTTTGTACAATTTAAGTGAAGTGATGTGACAATATTCTTAACAAGTTAACCGTCACGCTCACCTGGGGAATAGAAGCCAGGCTTATATGGTCTGTGAGGAGAATTAAAAGTGGCGAAATTTGGACTTCCATGGACCTGTAAACCCTGCTGAATGTGCACAGGAGTGGATCTTGAGGCTACTCCAGCGTACTGGTGGCACAAAGATGCTGGTATCCCTTTGTTTGAAGCAAAGACAGTGGGAGAAAGAGCTGCACCATGACCCCTTATCAGGTACTGTGGTGGGATTGGGGTCCCATTGTACACTGCCATGGCCTGGGCTTTATTTAAATAGTAAGGACGAGGTGACGTCTCATGTGTGGGGCTAAACCGTGAAGAGCTGCCTACAGAAACAGAAAAAAGAAAGCATGATAACCTGTTAGACCGTGATTATTACTTACTATAGGGTTCCACTGTTTATAGCTACTTGCCTCTTCTCGCTCTGCCTTCACCACTCATACCCAATTGCTGGAATCGAGTCGGGGTCTGACGAGTCACCGGCACACCAGTTTTCATCTTGGCCTTATTGTCGACTGTGAGCCTCATCAGGCTCCCAAGAAGTTCAGGGTGGTTTCGCTTGAAGTTGGGGTTGTAAAAATGATGAAACCACTTATTGTCTCCGCTGGATTGGGCATCGTCTTGAATCACTGGGTCGGCCTTCTTGAAGCCGTACAGATTGAGCTGACGGACGAAGCTTGAGAAGTTGGTGGTTTTGAAGGCGTCGGTGTTGTCCGAGTTTTTAGCGTCCAGAGACAGGATCTGTTTCTCGAAGAGATGTTGATCAATGATGATGAGCGTGCCTTCGCTGTCCCAGCAGATGGCTTCATTTGCTGGGTTGTTCACCAAACGCCACAGCTTGGCAGGAAAGTGATTCGGATTGATGCTGTTAGGCAGCAAGTTTCCACCAACATCCATGCTTTTGTCTGTAGGGCTGGAAACAGAGAAACTGTCAGCAGTTAGCCAGTTATAATAATCCACCACAACACTCTTAACTAACAGTTATACAGTTATAAAATAGCTTACATGGCTAAAATTAAATATTGTAATAACTACCAGTTATAAAGTTATAAAGTAACTAACATGGATAATACTGTACATTGTAATAACCTACATACAGTTATGAAGTAGCTAAATTTTCTTTTATTTATTTTTTTTAACAAATTGGAAGTCTACATGAAGATGACACAGCATCATTCTCATAACGTTTAATGTTAACTATAGCATTAAATAATAATTAAAAAAAACAGCTAACTGTAGTCAAACCGCAACAGCTGAAAGATGCTAACTTTTAGCTACTCGGCTAAGGCGACCGTTGGCTCGCCGCTGAACCGCTCTGCACTTGAAATTCTGTATTTTTAACACAGTACCGTTAAAGTTGGAGACATTTCTTTAGATTTTACTTCGTATTTTAGGGGGTTATGCTACACACCGAGAAGAAACTCCATGATAACCGTACCTGGATCCGGTACCGAGGAAGAAGACCGTCAGCTGTTCTCAGAAGGACCGTTGGAAGTTGACGAACCGTCGGTGGCCGTTGGACTTTAGTTTGTTTAACTGCCATGATTCTACAATATGTTATGATTTCTAACGTGTGTTTAACAAATGTGTGAATAACAATTTATTTTGCATTAAAATATAGTGACGTGGTAAGTGTTTGTTGCTGGTCAAGATGGAGCTGTTTTTGAACATTTCAATAACATGTTGTGTTACGTTTTGTTCATTTGGACAAATGAGATACAATTAGGACTATAATAATAATAATATTATCATCATTTATCAACTGGTGAGGTGGAAAAAAAACTACTTATAATCTGTTGTTGATATTGATATTGAAGATAGATGCATGCAGATTAAATGTGCATCTGTTGAAAAACTAAAGAGGACAAAATGTGAATTACAGAGGCTGTTTAAAATATGGTTTACTATATGTCAGAGCCAGAACATGCTTTAAAAATGTCTGATTTAATTTAAATAACAAAAACGAGTTAATGAATACGAAGCAGTGACTTAGTTTCAGTGATAAGTGATTTAAATCGGGTCGTCTCATCATCCTGCAGTGAGGAAACACTGGAGGCAGGTTCAAAATAAATAAATAAAACCTATTAAAATGTATAAATAGTTAGATAAAATAGAATAAAAGTAAAGCAGTAAATCAGATAACTAACCAAATAAATTAATAAAAGTGAAAATTGTGTAACAGAATTAAAATATATAAACAGAAAAATATTATTATATTATAAACATATAGTTCAAGCCATGATTATTTTATATTTATTTATACTATCTATTATGATTATTATTATTATATACTGTTATTATTACTATATACTGTCATTAACAGTAACACTACCATCATATTGTCAGTACTATTACCATCATCTTGCCACTGCACCTTATATATGTATTTGTCCTTGTCCCGTTCTGTGTTTTATTTTTTTCTACCTCAGTATTTTATTCTATTGTATTTTTATTGTATAAAACAAACAAACATACCGGACTGCTATGACGACCTAATTTCCCTTCGGGGATTAATAAAGTCATCTATCTATCTATCTATCTATGGTTGGAGGGTTACAGATTTTTATACAGGCGCACAAAGGGACGCCTCTGTGCTCGCCTTCTATCAGGTCCTCAACCTGAGTGACGTAGTACCCCAGCGACTGTAGCCTAGTGAAAACATTAATCCGTTTTTGATATTTGATTATTATTGAAGTATTTACTGCAGGAGCTTAACGTGATGGCATTGGAAACGGTCCCCAAAGACCTTCGCCATCTGCGGGCCTGTCTTCTTTGTTCTTTAGTGAAGGTAAACCGACAAACAAACGCTGAAGCTAACGTTGATGCTAACATGTAGCCGCTTTCTGCGCAGTGTCTTCATATGCACGAGCTCAGACTTTGAATTTATGTTGCCATGACGACTTATTTACTGAATATAACTGTAATAGTTGGTTATAATAATAAGGTACCTCATCATAGTTTGTTCGTCATCTCACAGATGCTAGCTTTAGTTTAGCTAAACTCAAACATGTAATGCTACTCCACAAACTAAGAAACAGTAAATACAGACTGCGGTTAGAAACCCAGTCAGACATCTCTGCGCCAACTCTTCTGTTTGTATCAGAGGTATATCCACATTATCCATCACCAGCTCGCTCCTCTTCCTCTCTTCTCCTTCAGACCATTGACCAGTTTGAATATGACGGCTGTGACAACTGTGAGTCGTACCTCCAGATGAAGGGGAACCGAGAGATGGTCTATGAATGCACGAGTTCCTCGTTCGATGGGTAAACATTGATTGATTATTCAAAAAGCTTCACGTGGACTTGATTGTTTTCTTGATGTTTACCGTCTGTATGTTCACAGTGTGATAGCCATGATGAGCCCCGAGGACAGTTGGGTAGCTAAATGGCAGAGGATAGGTAAGGATGGATGCTGATACTCAAAGCTGAATTTATTGAATCACTTTTTTGACTCTCAGTACGGACCCTATTTATGTAACATACACAGATATAGACATAAATACAGCTAAAAACAAGGAGCTCAACAGGTAAACATAACATTAAAATACTATGTAAAGATACATATACATTTGTAAGACTAAAATAAATGTGGTGTATGTAGCAGGTACTTTTCAGTTTTGTGCGTCATAAAATGTGATACTGTACTGTATATTTCTTTGCCCCATCCTACAGGCAGCTTCAAGCCAGGTGTATATGCAGTATCAGTGACAGGCAGACTACCTCCAGGTACACTACATCTAACTGAATTGCCAAACACACATAACCTTTACAACATTTACTTAGCCTACCCGCTATATTCGTTCCTAACTGTCTTCTCCGTCTCTAAAGGTGTGGTGAGAGAGCTGAAAAGCAGAGGAGTGATCTACAAATCCAGAGACACGGCGGTGAAGTCATAAACACGACTGCTTCCACTTTACTTTGTCTGATTAGCCACACCAGAGCGGTGGTATGGTACCGCAGCACCAACTCCAGGAAGAAGTTAACAGCAGTGGGACTAAATTTGGTCGTGTCTGTGATGCCTTATGGCAGCGTGCTCCAGCTGTTCAATTTTTGTTTTTTGTTGTGATTAGTTATATTAGTATGGGGGAGAAAATATGGGTGTTTTTTTTTATTATTTTGAGTAATTGTGAAAAATAAAGGTCTGTTTTATAACAAAACGTAATCCTCTTTAGTGTTTATTTTTGCTTCATATGCTACAAACTTTTTTTTTAACCATGCTAGTAGTGTAGCTGTAGACATGGCATCACTTTCATCAAGACTGACCTGCTCAAAGTAGTTATCACCTCCTGGGCACTGCAGCTACCAGTCCACCACCATACTTTGTTCTATACTGAACCGGCCACCCTCCGGTCTCCATGGACTGAGCTACTGGTAAACATACCTGCTAAATGTCATGTTAGCATTTAAATGGTAAATTGACTGTACTTTTATAGCACCTTTCTAGTCTTCCAACAACCCAAGGTGCTTTTATACTGTAGGGTGTTATATTTTTGTCAAACTATACCAGTGGTTCTAAAACTTTTCTTGAAAAAAGGATCCAAGTTGAATTTTAGTGAAATAAAGGTCTGTGGGAGAGAATGAAGTCATATTTATTCAGCTTAGTATCACTACATTCATTATACGTGAATGACCATGGAGTCATGTTCAGGTCCTTGACTCATCATCATATCCTTTTACTGCTGAAGTGTGAGGAGACGAGATGATCTAAAGCGAGGTCAGCCCGGCAGGATTGTTTATTCTTGCAGAACAATACACCAAGAACCCTTAGATTTATTATCAACAGAAAACAGGGTTAGGCAACTTCCACCAATATCATGCACGCCAACGAGCCATGCAACGGTGAAGTGGATATTTAATCACTCTTTGGCTAGTCTTCATGACGCCAGACTGCCTTACAGCATTGCTTTGTTTGGGCCTTTTTAAGGGAATACCAAGATCTTGAGTAGGTCACTTTGACCTGGTGCTGAGAGGGTTTTCCGTGAAGGCCATAACAGTCCAGGTGTCACCTGCTGTTTGTACTATTTATTATTAGAATAAACAGATGTTCACGGTACAGATCAGGTCAAATAAGCTGAAGTGATGAACTAATTCTTGAACACTGGTGACTGATCTGATCTCCAGAGAGGAGGAACTGAACAGAGCCTGATGAAACATCCCTGTACTTCTGTATTTGGGTCAGAAGATGGCGCTTTTGAATGAGTGGCAGAACTACATACAGTCCCAAACATTGCCAGTAGGGGGAACCTTTAATCAAACTGTGAGTGGTGTAATGTTTGTTGAATGATTCTCATCTCCTCTCATCTATAGTTTCCAGTTAAGTTTTAAATACTTTCCAGTTTCCTTCACTGCTGTGGCTTCTGTTTCACTGTACAATAGTCTGTAATAACACCTGAGGTTTGTAGGTCTTGTGTCACCCTGTGCTGCTGTGTGTATCAGGTACTGTTCAGCTGTACCGCTCTATTGTTGGCTTATATTACTTTTTTGGAAGAAGCAATATTTGTTTATTGCCAGAGGGTTTAGGCATTGTGAAAATTTACTGTAACCTGATGGATCATGCACTCTTTAAATCTGTGTAAAGTGAGCTCGGTTAGATAAGGGCTTCATTTGACGGGCACCTGGTGCTGATCTTTTGTTAGTGAAAAAAACAAACAAAAAAAAACATCAGCTGAGGTTATGGTTTAGTGAAGTGAAGCAGATGGGGCTTTTTTTTTTTTTATATATCTCTGGATCTACCATCATCAAACCAACTCAGCTAATGACGAGCGAGTGCACATTATTAAATACACACTCCATAAATACTGCCAAAAGATTAACTTCATGTGATGAGTCTAAGGAATTGAAGGAGCTACCTCATGACTTATAGATACGAGTGATTTGCCACCACAAAAAAAGCAAAGATAAATAAAATAACAGCCTGAAAAACTACTTTTCTGGGAAGACTATGAGGGGTCATGGAGGGAAAAATTAGATGATATAATCAAACTTCCTGTGTCTCTACAACAAAAGATACAAATATACTATAACTAGGTCATGTGTCTCCTTAAGAGACGTACAAGGTGTTAAATACAATAGTTTTGTCTCTCACTACATACACTGAGGTGTTGTACTGCAGGATGTGTACGAGCGTACATGTTTGTCACAGGGTCCCTTTGCAGACTGTCACACTATGACTGGGTTTCCACTAGACGAACACAGCGTGTTAGTTTGAGCTTAATGGAAACACAACACATACATACCACATACATACAGTTAGCCGTGTTAACGGATCACTGAGGCTCATTTACTGTCAGCAGTGATGCTTCAGTGCCGATAACTTTAATGAAACTGGCTCTGATAAACAGGCTAAGTTGTGATCTAAGAAGTTCTCTCCCAGTGTGGGAGAAACGAAATCCTGATTTCACACTTTAAACGGAGAATTCGTCAACCATAATTTGCACTTGCTCGTCAAGCTTAATTACATTAGCATGCAGAGGCACTGTTATTCAAGAAAGGGAGAGATTTTTTAAGGTTGGAGGTCAACACCAAACTGCTGAACCAACAGAATAACACAACCTTTAACATACTGTCAGCCCTCCCTTCGACTCTTACACATCACATACTACACTTTTAATGTCTGGCTCTTCTTGTCCTGTTGTTTTACCTCTTGACCTCCAGTCATCATTGTATATATCTGTACCCCTTTTTATCCCTCGTGCTAATCTAAAAAAATCTCTCTAACGTTGAAGCTCAAGACAAGAGGACCACAAAGGAACTGACGTTTTTAACACCTCAACCGTTTTCTAGTTTAGACACTAATGTGTGATGTGCATGTTTCCGTCATGAATATACTGTATGTATGAACTGAAAAGCCCCGCGAAAGCTCAGTATAACATTAATAGTATAACATTAATAGCCTGGCTCTCATCGTGACAGCTCAGGTAGAGACAGAGACACTGAAAGTGTAAATAGGAAGTGTGAGTGGCTGAATGACAATCTATTCAGGATTATTTCTCCATCTTTTGACCAAGACATGCTCCAACACCTTCATCTCCTGAGTCCCAAACATGTCTATAAAAATATTCTTTCATGTGCAGCCACATAAAGTTCATTAGACTGAAGCTCACAGTGATTTATTTAACATATAAACCAGCCAGTATTTAATCTGATACCCATCATGTTGCCTGGAAATCAGACATTTTAAAAGCCACATGGCAAAATATATCTTAACCCTTAAACTCTCATCCATTTGACAAAAAAGTATGAAACACTCTTTGTTGCACTGTTATTCAAATGTACATTACGTTAAATATTTCTTTGCATCACGAGCAGAGCAGAGACTTTTGAACAGAGTATCTACCTACAGCGGTTGGAGACAGTTAATCAAATGAGAAATAAACCACAAGAGTCTCTACGCCCCCATGTGGGTTTGTAACTCAACACAGAGTTGATGTATCAATGAGTGAAACATGTCATTGTTCAGTTAACTCCTTTTTTTTTTAAATGTAAATTTCATATGAAAGTAGTAAAAAAAAAAAATTCCACATGCAATTTTTTGAGTCTCTTTTTCTCTTCACGCTGCATGTGGGTGAAGTCATTTCACGAGAGCTGCAAACTAAAAACAAAACTGCGCTGCAAGACTTTCACGACCACAGGCGTTGTCAGGAAGGCTTTCAGCTCCGCCCATGCGCTCTCCACTACACACCAAGTGTTGTAGCAGCAGCAGCAGCAGCAGCATCTGAGCAAAGTGAAGTCAAGCACGCCCTTCATTTTCACACTCAGAGGGACACAAAGGCCCGTCTGCCACAGCCTCATTGGTGCTCACAACTGTGGCTTTTGCCCTTATTTGGATATGTCAAAGGCTTTAAGCTGAAGGAAACAAGGTGTTGAATCGAGGTTTAAGGCGCCTTGGCTGCTCGGTGACCTCCTTTTAGAATTAAGAAGGAATAAAACCTTCAATTCAGGCTCTGTCTGACAGGAATAAAGTGGAGATAGGGAAGTAAGGGGATGTATTTCACATGGGGGGATGGACATTATCAGCAGAAGGCCACACACACACACACACACACACACACACACACACACACACTCAAACTGTTGCTGCTGTGTGAGTGTGTTTCATAAGGCTGACAAAACTTCCTCTCTTTTGCAGACTAAAAAGCAGCAACAGAACTGAGAGCAGCTCGTCATGTTTGAGCATTTCAATTCCTTTTACAAATGACGGCACGTTTTCGGGCATGTACAACAGGAAAATGGGACACACAGCCACTCCCTCGCTGTTGTAGCTGCTCCACGTGGAACTTCTTCATATACCGTTAGTTAGTTTAATCTGACCTCTGTGGGCCTCAGTCAACAAGTCATTTCACTGGAGTTTGTTTATTGATCGTGAATAAAACGAGTGTGTCTCATTTATAGTGACATAATACAATTTATATATCATGTAGGGACAAGCAGAGAAAACCTATTAAAGTGCTGATGTGGGGTGTTCATGCACGACCTCATTTATGTCTGTGTTTCTCAGACTTTTTACACCACTTACCACCTCAGAAAATATGAGGCTCTCAAGCGTAGGCCGACCCTGTTCAGCTCCAGACACAGGACGCAGGTTTATTCCTTATAAGAAGATCATTTATTGTTGCCGGTTATTGGTGGAGCTGATGGAAAAAGGCGGCTCCTGATCTGCACTTCTCTTTCTAATGTTTTCCTGTTTGGAGTTTTTGAACCTTCACTTTCCATTTTACCTCCACTTACTATGTCACTGTCACATTTTAGCTCGTAACATCATAATCATGGACCTAAAATATTTCAGAGAGTCGTCCAAGTATCACTACAGGGAGGTCCACCAGTGGCACATGTACCAGGGCTGTAGATGAGTGTTTCTTATGTACCACCTCAGAAAACATCAGGCTCTCCAAGTACCAGCATTTTGGCACATTATGACCCAGCTATGGACAGCTGATGCAGGAGGCAGGTTTATTCCTGACACCAACATCATTTAGTGTTGCATGGTGAACAGAACTGATTGAAGAACCAGAGCTAACTTGGTGGAAAAGGGTTACTCCTGTATCTTACTACTATTTCCCATTTGGAGCCACGATTGCAGAGTTTTTGAATAATTATAACTAATCATGGATGGATGCGCGCTACGTGCATGAACGTTGACTAGCAGGCTGATATTAAAACAAAAACTTACTTTAAATTACATTCCAGCGATCTCAGAGTTTATTTCAATTCAAAATGTCGTAGTGTTTTGATGGTATGAGATGTTAACTAATTAATTCATTTCATATTAGACGCAAAAAAACAGTTGTAATAAAATGACTTTACATGTAAATAGACATTTTATTTCTTACATTTTTCTGCTGTTTCTTTTTATGACATTGAGCTATGAAGGCATAATTGTTTTTTGAGAAGTCAGACTTACAGCTGCATTTGTGCTGAAGAACCGTGACCGTGCATGTGGGGTGATGACAGTCACACCACATGCTAACAACTCACAGACACCTCAAACAAAACTGGTTTAATCTCCAGGAATGTGTCATATTTTATAAGATAATCATCTGAAATCTTATGATTTAGATGTCAGATAACTATAGTGGAGTATTTATCGTATTTGTCTCTGAAAAGTAATGGAGTAGTAACACGGAAATACTCAAGTTAAAGTTTGAGAGTAAATCTATTTTCTGCAGAAGCCGGTTTAGAGCAGCGCAGGCCTCTGTGGAGCTCGCAGGTCTGGGAGGGATCACAGCTTGTGGGTGGCTCGGTGGTGTCGACACCCAGCCGTGGCTCAAGAGGAGCTATAAGGGTGCATGCAGGCAGGCAGGCAGGCAGGCAGAGAGGGAAATGGCTGCCGGCCCAGATAAGGTCTATCACGAGAGAGAGGCCTCAGCTTTACTCTTCTCTTCAGGATCACTTCCCCACTGGCACATGCACAGGTGAAGCGGCAGCACTTCAGTGGAGGCCGGTGACTCAAGAGGGCGAGGATTAGTAATATGTGGGGCAGGGGTCAGGAGATTGGAGGGTTAAAGGCTAAAAAGTGTGGCCTTTAAAGACACCATATGCTGGATGTGTTCAACAAGTCGTCACTGTGGTTGTTTTATTTGTACCTGGAGCTTCATCGTACCTTTAATACGAATACATAAATGATTATTGAGACTCACACAGATCTTCCTCATTCTCTAGTTTATGCTCTGTAGGTGGAAGGATTTGTTCCCCACATCCACTGTCCTCAAATTTATGATGTCAGACTGCTGACCACTGTTTTTCTATTGCAGATATCGTGAGAATAAAATTAGATCTAACCATGTCAGATCTTTCTATACACGCCCATGTTCTTTCAAATCCTCAATGAGAACACATCCTGCGCACACACACAAGCAGAATGTCCAGCTACTTCTAATTGAGTATTTCCATTTCTTATGCTGCTTTGTGCTCCTCTATAGCTGGATGTGACAGTTTATTTTGGCCCGTGACCTCGAGCATAAAGCTGTGTCAGGATGTCTACGAGCTGTTAGCAGTTCCACCAAACAGTGATTTCCTCTCTCAACTCACTGGAGTTCATTTAAATAACCGTCCAGTGCTCGATGTAGCAAAGGTACATTTCATTAAAAAAAAACAGCAAAGAACTGCAGAACTTCTTCTTCTTTCAGCTCATCAATCATCTCACGACACCTCAGATTTATCTGATGATTTAGAAACCACTGGTCAAATCTACCTAATTAATATATAGAATAGTTCAAACTAGCTTCACCACACAATCTGATAATGTCATATCTGATAACACCTCAGTTACAGTACACACAAGTACTTTTACTCTGATACTTTAAGTACATTTTGCTGATAATACCTCTGTTCTTTTACTTTTACTTCTTGTACTGCTGCTTAAATGCACGTTACAACTCTAAATGATGGACCTTTCCCTTCTCACACATTTAAGGTTACATTACATGTTGATGGAGGACTTATTAGGCTGAATTTGACAAGAAGGAACTGATGTGAGAACTAAAATAACACGAAGGGAAGAAAAAAAATGTGCCCCAACATTGAACATATTTAGTGCAGTAACACATTTAACTCCCCGCACACCCATTTAGCGTTTGTAAGCAGCAAACAAACATTTAATTATAGTTTATAACACACTGTAACTGTAAGTGGTTAGAAGTAAAGCTAAGTCACTACTTAAATGAGTGTATGTGAGTGACCTCTTTGCAACGCCATAAAACTCATTTTCTGCTTACAGAATAAACCAAACTGAGCTTCAGGATCAGTTCACTTCATGAGCGCTGTGTGGTCGTTAACCGTCTCTCATCACTGTCACATTGCACACAGGCAGGTCTGATCATCCCCTCTTCTTTGGTGACCTAGATTAGACCCTAAAACTAGAACTTTCAGTGTTGCAAAAGACTGCTTTTATTTATTTATTTATTTATCGCACTGCACATCCATACTGTGCTTAGTGAAACTCACATGCTACTGTAACTTTTATCCGTCATCCACGGTGCGTCTTTTCACCTGCTCTTAAGCATCATGAAAAACCACACTGTTACAGTTGGACACTCACATTTACGGGGAATTGAAACCTGCGGGCTTTCACTTTTGAAAACCGACAGAAAGGTAATGTGTAATCATGACGCCCAAAAGAGGATTCGGGTTAGAGAAACATGGCTGTAGGTGATCCTCACTATCCCCACAAGCACCGGTAACCATTCAACCATTTCAAAGTCCAAACGAGCATGTGAGTGTTGTAAGAGGATACACTTACTCAAATGGTTTCAGTCTGAACAAACTCTTTCTACAACTCATCCTGTAGCTTCTATCTGAGTTGGTGGGCTTTGCTCCAGTCAAACCGACACTTGTCTCCACTTATTAACTCATCTAAGAGGAAATATACTTGGAAAGGCTTTGCTATTTCTAAAGTCATATTATCAGTGAAACCATCCTGTCACAGGAAATGTTTTACTCATCAGGTACGTAACCTTGCTGCATCTGTTTGCCATATGAGACAAATGAGACTCTTAAAACTGATCCGAGGATGACTATGTGGCACAGAAGTCACGAAACTGTGAATAAAATGAAGCTAATGTGAAATATAAACGTGAAACACGCTGTAATTAGTTCACATCCACCTGATGGGAAGACTACAGATGTGCTCACAGTGTGTTGTAATCTCTCTCCACCTTATTTTGGGCTTATTAGCCAACTTCACATTGCTCTGTGCTGTGGACAGAAACTGCATGAAGCCGCAGCGTGTCTACAGTATAAATGACATCATTAGACGCGAGGTCGATTCAGAAAACATGAAAAATGTTTCGTTGAGATCGTGTTTGTAGTTTGTGTCTCGATGGAGTCTGTAAAAATGATCTCCTCAGTTGCTGTCAGCGTTTAAAAAAAAAAAAAAAAGGAAAAAAAGCGTCTTCACTGCAGAAGGCAGAGACGGAAGAAGAGAAAGAGAGCGCCTGTGACTGTTAGACCTCTTCCTGTGGTTACATCACGTGGTTGTGGAGGGTTCAAAAGGAGACAACTTCTTCTTCTTCTTCTTCATCCACTCCTTGGACGGACAGAAGACACCTGTGGGGGCTGCCAGACAATCGACACTTAGAAACAAAAGAATACAAATGAGAAGGTCGAGGTAAAGTATGATTGGACGACGGCGCTTTATTATTTAATGCTAGAATCGTTTGTGACGAGCTGATAAAAAAAAAATGCTTTTTTATCTGCCTGATAATGACAGATATGTCGTCGTTGGGACTTTTACTTTGTTAAATCTGCGTTTCTTTCATTTAACTTGTGATCAGATGATCTATATTCAGAAATTTATCTGGATTTTTGGTTAAAAAACCGTCAATTTAAAACTGAACAACCTTTTTTTTGTGACTGTAATATAATTCATTTATGTACGTCGGTTTTTAATTTATTTACTGTACTTGTGCATTTGTGCCATTTTCTGTCTGATCTGACGTCAGATATCTGCAGTTATTGTTGGATTTATTTAACTTTCAAAGTGATCTGTACTCACGACAGAAAAGCTTACTCATGCCTGCCAAAATGGCTTCCTCAAGATAGCGCTTCCTCTGGCGAGCGGTTTAGCTAAAAACTGCACTGAGGGGGACAGTTTGAAGGGACACGTGAGGTCCTTTGGGTGAATTTTTCACTCTGTAGAAAAAAGAAGATACC
Source organism: Miichthys miiuy (assembly GCA_036365135.1). Taxonomy (NCBI): domain Eukaryota; kingdom Metazoa; phylum Chordata; class Actinopteri; family Sciaenidae; genus Miichthys; species Miichthys miiuy. The sequence goes on from CM071616.1 coordinate 21,114,307, forward strand.
AGGCCTCAGTTAGATTTGAACAAATTGTCTGCATGCAAATGTTTCAAGGCAAATCAGGAAGTGTGCATTTTATGGTTTGACGAACGCCAGAGCTGTTTGAGCTCGTTGGATGTGCGTGCGAGCTGAAAGGTTTCAGTGTGGGGTACAAGTGTGTCTGGGCGGGGTTTTTTTTTTTTTCATGTGTGTGCAGCTGCAGACATGAACACAGGTGCAGAAGAAGAAGAAGAAGAAGACGAAGTGTGAGAAGACGGAAGAGGATCAGTGGATGTACAGTGCAGTCATCCATAAAGTAGAAAGCACTACTAAACTCCTCGCCACAGTGTAGTGTTTCCTACTTTATGGATGAGTGTACTGTTGGCTTCAGGGAGAGAGGAGAGACCCGATCATTGGAGCCCGCGCAGGAAGTCACGAAAAGAGGAAACTGCTTTGTCTCACAAGACCACACATTACCCAGAGTGTTGCCCCAGTCAGTTCACATGGGTGGTGTGTGGCGCGGAGCGAAGCTTTTTTTTTTTCTCCATTTTGTAATTTTTTTTCTGTTTCCTGACAGCGCATACGTGTGATCTGTGTGATCTGCAATAAAGACGATTGAATAATATTCGGTGTTAACTTTGTTTGTTTTTTTTAATGAGAAAACCACACGCACAAGAGTTTTCTGTGAAAATATACATACTTTATTCCTGTAAAAAGATCCATATTGAAAGAAACCATCACAATTTCAAGTCCTCTGTGTACTACATCTTTAGTTACTGTTCCTCCATCAATGCCTGCGCATGCAAAAAAAAAAAGAATAAAACTGAAAAACAATATTAACAAAACATATTTACACATGAGCTTCCAAAAGGGTAATAAAAACATGAATATATAAAAAGGTAAATCTTCCACTGGTTTCAAACAATGAACGCAGGTCAGGAAAGACAAAATGAAAAAAAAAAAAAACTTTCCCGCGCTGTATGAAAATATACCACAAGTCCCAACACTGTTCATTATATATATATATGTATATATATACACACACACACACAGCTACAGCTTCCTTCCCACTGCATCGATAATCTACAACTCAAATATTGTAGACAAGTCAGCCTAGAAAAACAGAAATATGACAGTAACATAAATAAGGCCGAACATGGGTATAACATTGGTATGCATGCAGTCGATAAACATCCTGTAAACAACATATTAAGACTAAACAAGGTCTTCTTGTAAGGCTAAATATGATCAACTGAGCTAAAAGAACTACCTACGCGGGCCAACTAGGTCCTACTCTGTCAACAGTGGAGCCGCCTACTCACTACACAGCAGGTAGAGGGTTAACTTGTGCATTAAAGGCCGTCAAATACAAGATCAGTACAAATATTCGCTGTACATTTCGGCAACTTTTGAGCATCCACACCCCGTCCTTTAAAAACATAAATAAAACAGTAACAGCCTCATTCTTGCCTCTATCCCGGCTATCTATTTCACATCTAAAGTGTCTTTGTCGCCCTCCCTCCTCTTCTCTTTTTATTCTTGGCATCATCATGCTCCCTTTATGTAACACTGACGAACAAAACATTCATGAAAAAAAAAAAAATGCTTCCAACTTGTGTCGTGCTTCAAATATGTGAGTGAAATAATAAAAAAACACCCAAAACACAACAACACTGAGCATCCCCCTGCTCTCCATGCTGCCGGATGCTTGGTCTCTCTCGTAGCTATGGTGACGGGCAAAGCACCTAAGATTTTGGCATATTCTGCTTTTTTTTTTGTGTGTGTGTTTTTATTTTTTTGTTTTCTGACAGCTGGAGTCAACAGGTGGCTTCAGCGTTAATAAGAAACTACAAGTAAAAACCTGAGAAGTTACCTAACAGCCCTGTGTCACAAAGATCTGATCAGACGGAGCCAACAATCACTGCATGTGTTTGTAACTGACTAAAACTGAAGGACTGCTCACACACACACACACACACACACACACATTCACATCAAAACTGAATACTACATATTAAATATGCCATTAAAAGATACCGTACACGCTACGCTGCTGAAGTTGTGTTGTTATTTTAGCTTTAACCAAACTGATTAACGACGTGTGCAAACGTGGGCTGACCTCGAGTTCACGCACCACGAGCAGGGGAAAAATAAAAGATACGTGAACAAACTTATTGCAGAGTCTATCACAGTACAGGAGTGCCACAATGCAACAGAGTTCAAACTGAGTCCCAAATTCACGCAGACTTTAACATCGGGCTGCTGAGTGTCGGTATTATCAATGACGAATCTGGATATTAAATGAAACTAGAATATTAGCTAGAGCTGCCAACGCCCAGAGGTTTTTGTTTGTGGTTTTAGGTGGGGCGGGTGTAGTAGCATAAACGGTAAATATTTGATAGACTGCAGCTTCTCAGATGTGATTCCTTAAGAAATCTGGGGGAAACTGGACTTGGTTGGAGATTTGGTGAAGATGGGAGGTGAAATGTTTCCACGGATCTACAACCGAGTCCGGTTGCCTCAGATTTAACTCTTCTTGAAGAAAGACGACTGAGAACCTCCACAAACTTTCAGCTGAGACATGTTTCCATTATTCATCTTTGGGTTCTGAACTCATCAGATTAGTCGATCAATTGCTAATGACTTTAGCTGCAGCCTTGTTAGCTCACACTGCAGCTCTCACACTCACATGCAGCGACGCGTAGGCCGGTTGTGACTGACTGTGGTCACGAACATCAAGAGTTCCCACGTTAAATTTTTGAGAAAGGCATCGGTTTTGTCAGTTTCACCAGTGGACTGGGCAGCTTTATCTACACCCACACACACACACGCAAAACACACACACACACACACACCAAAGAAGGGCAAGGCTTCACATTCTTTACACTGAACAGTATGTTAACCTCAAACCTCGTCTTTAGATTAGATCTAAACTACGCGACGTGGATGGTCGCTGTCTCTGACAGCTCTAACGTGACTAACCTAGCCCTGATGTCATGCAATTAATGAAGGTGAGGGCGTGATACAAATAAATAACACGTTCTGTACAAAGTATAAATACTCTTAAAGACGAGAAACACGTGAGGGGACGAGCAGACGTGAAAATGCGTCCCTTCAGGATGGATAGTGCATTCTTTATAGTCACACAGAGGAAGATACACTGCTGCTTCTGTTCGTTTGCGTCTAATCAATAAAGTGGCACGAGTATATGAACTATTAAAGCTAATATTTAATTAGCCGTGACGTCTCCTCTTCAGATTGTTATAAATAAATCAGATCCACTGGCAGATAAGTCGTGTTTTACATCGAGCATTAAAGCCTCTAATGAGTTGCACGCTTGCAAATGCTTAGATAATTAGGAAGTATTTCAAGAATATATTCGACATGCTCCTCCGCATGCTCTCGCGGTGCTGTAAGCTGATGTTTACTCTAAATTTGACAGCTGGTCTAGCAGTGCTCTAAGGCAAATGTATCATTTATAAAGCATCAGTTTATTAGATCTGATGGCCACTAACCGCGCAGTGAAGATAGAAAAAAAAAGTGCTTTCAATATGACGCGAGTTATTTGGAGTCAGGCGGCGGTCCTGACTCTCATTCTTTCTTGCTGGATCCCAGCTTTTTGAACAGCCTCTTGCCTTTGGAGAAAAAGCCTCTCTTCTTCTTGCCTTGCGCCGAGCAGTCTGTCTGTGGCGGGCTGTCTGCCGCCGGGAGGGGAGCCGGAGGGGAGCTGCAGGCCTCCGCTGCAGCCGGACCTGGAGCGGGGTCCGGGTTCGACGTGGGGCTTGCCGGTTTGGGCTGTGGGTCTGTGTGCTCTGTTGGGTCGGGGGAGGGAGCTTCTGTTTCGGGGGGCAAAACCTCTTCTAGGGTTGAGGGTCCAGGATCTTGTGGCTCTGCTGAAGACGTCCAGGTACCCTTCGAGAAGAAAGTCAAACTTTTAGCATGAGAACGCTAAATATGAACGCCAATTCAAACATCTAAAGCTGTTGAAGCAAAGGGAAACAGGACACACACAGGAAGAGGCAGAGGATTTCTCAACCGTTTGTCTGACCCGTGTCTTGATCTATTAAAACCACAATTAGGTTCAGGATCTTACACAAAGGAGCAGTGTCGAACTACAGCTAAGGTGGAGGGAAGAGGAGATAAACACGGGACACTAGCGTGGATCACTGAGCTGCTACAGTCTTGTCTGAAAACACTTACGATCACGTCTCAAAGTGAACAGTTCGTTTCTGCTTCTGCAAAAAAAAAAAAAAAAAAAAAAAGGCCATGCAGGAAACAGTGGGAAAAAAAAAAAATTAAAGAAACAGAACAGAGAACGACAGCAAACACACTCTGAAAATAAAGAAGTTTTCGATGAACGCGACATAAATGAGGTCGTATGTCGTAGGTCCATGTGTGCTGAGCTACCTGTGATTCTTTCCTGGGTTCTGGTGCAGGCTGTGCAGGGTGGAGGTCAGGTGGAGGATCCTCTGGTAACGCCTGCAGGAAGTTGGACGGTACTAAGCCTCTGTGTCCGTTCAGGTCTCCCTGCAGGAAAAAATACAACATGAGATAGCAATTCATATAAAGTCACATCGATTCCTGAGACCTTAAACTGAACGTCCTGAACGCACAATGCTTTTTATTACTTATATTACTAAAAGACATATATATTATCAGTTGATTAATCTGGTTTTTCAGGCAAAATACCAAATATTTGACGGTTCCTGGTTCTTAAACGTAAGAATTTGCAGCTTTTCTATCGTATACGGCGTCTGCAGTATTGTGGACCATTGTGGGGAAGAGAGAGCGGAGCCGGGAGGCGAATCTCACCTTCATCTGTGGTCATAAGCTTTGGGTAGTGACCGAAAGAATGAGATCGCGGATACAAGCTGCTGAAATAAGTGTCCTCTGCCGGGTGGCCAGGCTCAGCCTTAGAGATAAGATAAGGAGTTCGGACATACGGAGAGAGCTCGGAGTAAAGCCGCTGCTCCTTCGCGTCAAAAGGAGCCAGCTGAGGTGGTTCAGGTTGATGATTAGGATGCTTACTGGGTGCCATACTTTGTGTTCTGAGCATGCAGGGCAGACCCAGAACCTGCTAGAGGGACTACATAGCCTATCTAGCCTGGGAACGCTTCAGGATCCCCCAAGAGGAGTTGGAATGTGTTGCTGGGGAGAGGGACGTCTGGAACGCCCTGCGAAACCTGCTGCTTTCACGCCGCAACCCCGGATAAGTGTTAGATTGATGGATTTATTGTTGTATATTCAATATTTTTAGGTTTTGGGCTGTTGGACAACTCCAAACTCGAGACGTGTTAACACTTACGTAGAAGAAGCCGTCTTCGTCCATGTCACCAAACACATGTATGATGTCTCCTGCACTGAAGGTCAGCTCGGCCTGAACCAGAAAGAAAATATGAGCATAAAAACTACAACTTCACTTTGTCCTGAAACAAAATATCACATGTCTGACCTCTATGTCAGTGTTGGGGGAGCTCTCCCGTGGATCATAATCAAAGATGGCGACCATCCTGCGAGCTCCTGGGGCTGGGTTACCCGCAGCTTTGTTGGAGGTGGCCGGGCTGGGATCTGTCGGTCAAACACAGAGAAGGTCAAACAGTACAGTCTGACGTCCTGATAAGAAGAGGGGGTGACACGCGCCTGTGCAATCCCAGCTCATCAGCATGCAGCTCATCGTGTCCGACTTCACTCAGCGTCATGCTAAGCTGAGAGGAGAAGTCACAGCACTGCAGTCAAACACGTGGAAATAATAATAAAAACAAGAGGTTAGCAGTGACGGTTAGCATCTTTATTAGCAGCTTGAGCTATGCTGCTGTTTTTTTAAACATGAATCAGAGCCATGAGATGAAGATCGTACCGAACTCTGCCAGACGGTTAGTAAAAATTAATTATTTGATGATTAAATGAAGAACTTGAACTGTGAAATGAAAACAGGGGTTAGGAGAAGGGACTATTTGATGTTTAGACCTCGGGGGTTAATGAAGAATCATTATTTTTCTATTATTTTAATCATTTACAACCCAAGAAATGTTTTCCAACATCCCTCCCTTTATGGATCTTTAAAAAAAAGCTCAAATTCTTCAGTACACCCCGATTAATCAAACAGTCCCCGATGAAGGTGAGTCTTCAGCTCCTCGTGTTTACAACCATTCAAAAAAAAAAAAAAAAAGGTCACATAATGTCACGTAAACACATGCTGCGTCCGATCGCCGTCTGATCATGCAGGTGCAAACAGAGAGAGACGGAGGGGTTTCAAAGCTCGAACGACAAACCTTGACTGGAGGAGTCTACGCTCTCCTCCCAGAGTGCCACAGACTCGACTGTAAGAGAGGCGAGTCGAGGGGGGGGGGAAAAAAAGAGCATAAGCACAATCACAGAATGATATGAGGATAATCGTGAAGTTATAGCATGTGTCAGTCATGAGCACAGATGGAGATCAGAGGAGAGGATGGATGTTTCAGGTGAATTTTAGGTCATCATGTAATGCGTTTGGGACATGGGAGCAGAATACTGGCTGTCTTTTATCGATCATTAAGCCACATTCTGCTGCTATGCCTGTATTACATGGATATCTAATGACAGCTCGTCATGTGTGTGCCTTTTAAAAACAGAACCTGTGGGAAGATGAAGTTCTGCAGGGCCTATATGCACTAAGAAAGAAAGAGTCTTAATTATAGAAAATGAACGTGCTGTAGCGGTGGTCTACAGTAGTCATAGTGGTAATATTCTGATTTTATTGCTACAGTGGCTGACCTAGAAATCCCCCACCCCCCTGGTTGCTGAGTTTGAGACGCAGCAACTTGGAAGAGGAGGAGCTCGAGTGAAAGAGAACAAGAGGCAAACCAGTGAAGAGTGTGTAAGGGAGGGAGAGAGGGGTGGGAAGCCGCAATCTGCAGCGAGACACACCTTTCTTGGATCGTCTCGGTTTCGGCGGTGGGACAGGACGACGCGGAAGCTGTGCGTGTGTGCGAGTGCCTTTATGGAGTTTTAAGAAAAGGAAAACCAAAAAAAAAAAAAAAAATGAAACCAAAAAAAAAAAAACAACAACAAACAAAACAAAAAGAAACACAGAGGTGTAATTTTTGAAGAGAAGCAGACTGAGACAAAGTAGACAATGAAAAAAAAGCCAGTGAAGAGCAAAAATTTAAAAAATGACAACCAGTGAGCAGCAGACACAGCAGTGAGAACAAGTGGAAGTGAAAAGGTTAAAAACCATCTACAAACACCGCTCTGGGTAGAAAGCAGGAAACAGAAGCAAAGTGTCGACTTGAGTTTGCTGAGTGGCTCGATACCGCTCACCACAGGCTAACACTTTGACTTCAGTTTATGTTTTTAGACACTTGCATGAAAACGCAGTCAGTGACTGAGAATATCAAATCAAATCAAATCAATTTTTCTTTGTATAGCCCAAAGTCACAAAGTACATTTTGCCTCGGAGGGCTTTACAATCTGTACAGGGAGTGACACCCTCTGTCCTTAGACCCTCGGTTCGAGTGAGGAAAAACTTGCCCACAAAAAACCCTTTTAACAGGGAAAAAAGGTGGAAGAAACCTCAGGAAGAGCCACAGAGGAGGGATCCCTCTCCCAGGACGGACAGACGTGCAATAGATGTCACGTGTACAGAACAATAGATGGTTATGATTTCCTGAATAGCAACACAGTGAACAAGAACCCACTGATGGGAGCGTTTACGTGCTTCCTGTTGGGTGAAAAGGCCAAACGGAGCTTTAGGTTGGCCAGAAAAGTCAAATTTAGTGAACGTTGTTGGAGATGTTTTAAGTCTGGCTTCTGCTCCACCTGTGCTGCTATTCTCACTTACCACTTAAACATGAACAGCGGTGATACCATGAGTAAAAACATTACATTGCACCTGTGATAAACGACGTCCAACATAACTAGAGTCTAGTCAGTCATTTGGTCTGAAATCTTCTATCTTCAGGTCGCTGTTTTTTCACGTACCTATCTTCTCCATGGAGGCCGCTGTGGATAAGAAGCCCTGCTGCAGCAGCTGCTGCCGGGTCTCCTCATCCTCCACCTGGATCTCAGACACCATATTACATGGCACGAAGCCCAGACGACCACCAGACTCTCCTCGGTAGAACCCGTCTGGGTCTTTATCTCCGTAAACCTGGCAAGAGGAGACGCAGTGTATGAGCTGAATGTCTCTCTACGGTGTGCATGCTGTAGCTTATCATGATTGTCAAGGTCAAGCTGTGCGTGGACGTACTTTGATGATCTGTCCTTCAGTGAAGGGCAGCTCTTCCTCAGCAGCATCAGGATTGGGCGACATGGTGGCAGGATCGTAAGGGAAGAGGGCCACAAAGATGCGTATGTCACTGTCTCCTTTCATCTGTGGTGAATTGACACCACCTGCACGCACACACACACACACACACACACGGTTACAGTACTTCATTTGCTACCCAGTGTGCACTTGGCACAGGATTGACATCATTAAACGTGTTCACACTGCGTCTTTCCTGTTGTTCGGAGCTCTGGTTGTGTCGTGACCACCTCATACTGAATCAGTTAAAGCATTTCTTTACATTTCTTCCTATTTCCATGACTTTTTTTTTTTTAAATCTCTCTACTGTTACACCACACAAACTTTGCACACGAGCCACCCATAGCTTGCAATGAGTTCCACAAATGGTATAGCCTGTGCCGCCCCTCCCCCACCGCCCACCAACTGCAGCGTGAACGGCGTTTCTCCCCGAGCGCAGGCATGTCCTTAAAAGAGGTAATCAAGCTAAACCACTGATCCTAAGCTGTGTGAGCCTGTTTGACAAACGTGTGCTCGTTCATGATCTGCAGAGGAAACGGCGTTTGACCCACTCTCTGATCTAAATCTGAGGATGTTTACAGACAACACACAAAAAGAATACTGATAGCATCGAAGGCGCGACGTCGCAGCGGCCTTACGGCACTACCGATGCGAGCTGTGATAACGGTGTGGCTACGAGCGCTGCATTGGACTGCGAGCGACACATTTGAAGAAGAGACCTTAAGCTCCACTGAAGAGAAGTGTTCTCAATCTTATTAGGGAGAATCAGCCCATCTGTGGCAAAAGTCACGGGCAGACGGCTTGCACACTTTCACATCCTCACTGATGTTCGACTAGATAGGACAGAACTTCTCACTGCTCTCTTCCTCTATCGGTGTGCACGTGTACACTTGTGCATTTGTGTGTGTGTACTCAACCGTATACACCCACGCATACACCAGAAATGTCAGGTTTTACTGAATGAGTGTGTGAGGAGAGAAGAAAGAGAGCGAAGGTGTGAAGGGAGTACGTCCACACTGCAGGACCTGTTTCTTTGCTGGCTAATCGAGGTTACTATTTTAATGTCTGTCACTTCCTCCTGTCATGACAAGCCACTTTGGGTTAAGCCGGTTCTCAGCTTAACAGGCTCTCTCTCTCTCTCTCTTCTGCTGCAGCTACAGCACCTCCTCCTCCTTTCCCTCCTCCCTCCTCCCTTCCTACACAAGGTGCTAATCTGACTACCATCATGTGTGAGAGGGGGGAGACTTGCCAACAGAAAGCACAGGTGTCACCTCCTACATTTCCACTGCATGTTTTAGTTGAAAAAAAAAAAAGAGAGAGAGGGAAACAGGAAGACAAAAGAGGAAAGAGTGTCTGACCTTTGAGTTGCCTGGCCTGCAAGCATGCTGGTTTAGACGAGAGCTCAGCTTGGGCTGCCCGTGACGGACCCGCTTCAGCTGGAGGGATTTGGCTGGGCTCCTGCTCGACATAAAGACAAATATACAATAAGAAACATGTAACAGAAACATAATCTCTACTGGGCGGGAGGGGACACCTCAGGGTTCAGAATTAGCTTCAGCTTAGCTCCAACATTGCATTATGGTGGTGCTAGCAGACCAAAGCACATCCACTGTAAGCTAATGCAGGACAGGGCAGGACTGACTAGTTAAAGACGGAGTGCTGTGAGACAGAGGGAGAAGAGAGTCAGCTAGACTTAGAAATCGTATAAAGATTACAAGTCTGAAGCCGCTGGGTGATGTATTTTTGATTTTATAACACATAACATGCTCGCTGACCTCCCTCTGTCCACTGCAGTGATGCTGATGGAAAACACAGAAGTCTACAGAGCGTTGGAGTTAAGTGATATCCACTAAAGGAGGGTTAGGTCCACAGAGCTACGGGGAGCAGGAGGGCACTAGGACAACACACCCATCGCAGCTGGTCTGCAGCAACATTTACCAGCGGATCAGCCTTCAGCCCTCGGCAGTGAGTCGGTCTGCAGTGTTCCACTTGAGCCCCCTCTACCCACCAGTCAGAGCCCATCTGCTCCATCGCCACCTCCCTGGGATTGTACTCCGCGGCCTCCTCATCTGTGCCGTACTCCACATCTATCTCCATGCCGCGGCCGATGGGTGACCTCGAAGTCCGTGCTGTTTTGCTGACTGGGTAGGGTCTTGGCGGGGTAAGACCATAGCTGGGGTTGGCTGCCGTGGCGACAGCCATCTGACTCCTGAGCATGGCCTCCCTCCTAAGGCGGTCCCCTAGCCCTCTGAGAAGTACTTTGCCGTTTGGGTTCGGTTGGGGATAGTGGGCTGAGACCCGCCTGCTGGTGGAGCCCTGAAATAAACTCATGTCTTCTTCTTCGGGGTAACTGATGGTGTCGACCGTGTCTTCATAGTGCACCCTGTGCTGCGTCTTAGGCTTGGGTCCGTGCCTGAGTAAAGGCTCTTTGGTTAGGGATCTGGGATCTCTGTTGAAGTGGTGATGGTGAGGGGGAACGTTTGGGTGAGGGTGTGGGTTAGAATGATGCGGGTGATGCTGGGGGGCATGGTGGAGGCGTTCTACGTCTCTGGGGTGAAGGTGCCTGGGCCGTGGCTGACTGCGGTAGCTGTGTGGCTCTTCTTGACTGCTGTCTTCCTCCTCTGTCACCTCAGGAATGCTGAACAGCTGCTTGTTGTGACAAACCTGAGGCAACTTAAGGATCCTCTCAAGAACCTCCTCATCACTCTCTGCTTCGGACTTGCGTGACTACAAGGGCCACAGGTTGAAGCACGTAAGAACGAGTGGGTGATGATAGTTCAATGAAAATAAGGTGCAGACGAAACAAAGGACAACCCAGCAAAGGAAAGAGAAAAGAAAAATAATCTCAATCATGCACGATCAGAAATATGAAAGAAGAAACAAAGCCACTGACTAATGCAGGACAAACTGAAAGAAGAATATTTATGTCCACAAAATATGTAGTGGACTCGTTCCTTTACCCTGTTGCCTCCCACTGTGTAGCCCCTGGCCTGTGCGTCTCCGAGGTGGTCGGAGTAAAGGTCCTCCTCGTCCTCCTCCAGGATGTCAGACAGATCTGAACGGCTGTTGTCGGCGTGGTAGTCACTGGGAGGCTCCACGAGCCCTTTGCTGTAACTCTGCAGAAATTATACAACATTCTCAAACAAACGATCCAATGTGGATTTATCTTCAGATTTAAATCCTCATTAACCATTTCATTAAATACTGAATAAATAGTAACACGTTGCCTATTTAAAGCTAATATCTATCAGATACTACACATTACGAGGCTTCTTAAGGCCTCCTGTCTTGGCTTATTACCCTGACTTATCAACTCAAACAAAATACTTAGCAGGGTATCTGCGGCGTTCACCACATTTAAAGTTTTTAACTTTTAAAGACCTTTTTAATATCACATAAAATGCAATTTAAAGCAACATCATGTAACTTTTCTACCTTGAAATAACAGCTCCACAATCATTTTGATGCTACACTGAGCTTAGCAGCTTCTATGCACTGAGTACACTGATGGAGGAAAGAAAGGAAAGGAAAGAGTGGCTAAGTGAGAGGTCACCAGATGAGTAAATCTCAGACTGACTTTCAGTCGTCTGAAAGACAGACGCCTAGCTGAGCTTCTTGCTGTTGGACTAGTAAGTAATATCATCTGGCTGCTTTGTCTTGTGTTGTTGTACTCGCTTGCTGATTTCTAGTTTTTGATCATAAGTAACAGAACAAAGAGACGTGTACAGCTGTCCATATTTCCAACAATGGGATTACTGGAAACTGGGAGCACTAAATCACAACAAATGATAATAAATCATTATGTTCATAATCTTTAAAAAATGTTTCATGATCATATCAAAAGCCTGAAGATATGATGGAAAACTAGTGGTCAGACAGTTCCAGCACCTCCCAGCAGCATAAAACAATCAAAATGATATGATTAATGTAACTAATGTGACCTGGATAACCGTAAGTAAGTAACCGCTCATAATGAGCTGGTGGCTATAGTTAGCAGTAGTGACAGTGTTTGCTACAGGCAGGCCTCCTGCAGCACAAACAATCCCACGTTTATTTTAAAGGTTCATAACTCACGCAGCTACACCTACATGCTTGTGTGTCAACAATTCAGGTCTGACCTGCTGCGTCCGACCGTACGCCGGTTCTTGGTCCTGTCTCAAGAACTCCTCAATGGACACCAAACGGGTATTCTCTCGCTCCTCGTCTATTTCCGACTCCAGCGGTGAAGGGCAGGGGGGCAGGAGGATGTTAACGTTCTGAGAGTTAAGGAGGTTTGCGATTGGGGCTCTGGGTGGGGAAGGGATGCGCTCAGGTGTCCTGAGCTTGGCACTGGCACTGGGGTCCTCGATGAACTCTTTGATAGATGGGAAAGGACGTATAGTTCCAGGGCTGTCGGTGTTTCTGCACTGCTCCAACACCGCTGCTGCTGCTGCCATTACTAGTCCTTGTTCAGGTGCTGCTATTGGGGATGGTTGAGGTGCTGAGAGGGGCGGTGAGGTCACATTAACCTGAAGAGGAGAAAGAGGTTGGTTAGCTGTGGGTAACCCTGGTTTTTGTTTAGCCTATATTTGTTTAGAGGAACATGGCAGAGTGAGGATTACCACTGGAGTAACGGTGGAGGCTGCTGGTAATGTGGCCTCACACGCAGCCAAGGCAGCGCCAGCAGAGGGGTTTGCCCAGGCCTGCACGTACGAGGCAGATGTGGGAAGATCTTCGGAGTGGAGAGCGTGAGGAGGGTTAGCAGCAGGCTCCACTGTGAGGCCAGCGATGTGAGTGTCTGATGGCAAAGGGCTGGGCAGCATGGAGACTTTGGCAGCAGAGTTCCCGTAGGACGGCGGCGAGGGCAGGTTAGTGGAACCTGCAGGGGTGTACGGTAAGGGTGGCACAGTTGGGGTGGTGATAGCTGGACCTGCCATGATGGCACCCAGCTTGGAGGGCACATTGACTGGAAAAGAGTCACAGGACTCCCCGTGGGCGGACATGGTGCGGACAGTGATCTCCTGAGCTGCCTGCAGGGACTGGATCTGAGAGGGGCCCAGCAGGGCGCTGCCGGCCGTTGGGGATGACACCTCCAGCACCTTGGATGAGAACGACACGTAGGATTTTAAAACTCCCACAGCACACCAACATTAAAAACTGTACATCAGCTTACAAAAAGCTAAACTTCTTGCCTTTTTCTTGTCAGCATATATTGTGTATCCAGTGACACGGACTCCGTTGGAGGTCCCGGCAGCATCTATCGTGACTGGCAACCAGCTGATGAGGGCGATCCCCGGAGAGGGACCGTGCTCCAGCTGTACATCCAGAGGAGCATCGGGGACCTGCAGGGATCGAAAGCATCATACCACATCCGGGACAAGACGGAGGAATGTTTTTACATTAATATAGGATCAACATGATTCACAGTTCTTTGGATAGGAAATGGTCACAATGGGCACATGAAAATATGCTATCTAATACTACTTAAGAAATTTAGAAACCATATACCTGAGTTCCCAGACTGTGGGCATGAAACTTAAGCAAATTCGAATGATCATTTAGAGAAATACAGCTCAAATCTAATATGACACTCATCACAAGTATGCAGCTTACAGCGTTTATTACAGGAAAATTAAAATACTGTTAACTGGAGCAGATCACAGACTGACTCAAATGATGTTTGGGATTAAAAACTTGACGCACCATTAGTGAAAACTTTCGCTCTAGGCAGGAAAATGTCAAACAAAAGGTCAAAATACCAACTTGCAACGCTAAAACAACCCCACTTCTCTCTGAATCATGGCATCCTTGATCGGTAGGTGTGGTAGAGGATCTGTCCTGACCAATCAAGTCACATATTTCTCTTCCCTTTGAAGCATTTCAATCTGTGCCAATGTGCTTTGGCGGCTGTTTAATAAAGGACAGGCAAGTCAGAGCAGTGCATAAAAGCAGCTCTCTGATGAATAAACTGATGTCCTCGTGTGTGGGCGGCGCAGAATCCCGACAACTGAATATAAAACATCTTAATTTGGACGCGTTGGATTAACGTGCAGCTCTGCTAACGGGAGTTTACAGACGGTGCCTGACATTAATGGAGGATGTGATCGCCTTAACAATCCCTTTAAAGAACCAGATAAAATACTAAATACTGACCTGCCATCAGGGTGGTGAAGGTGATTGTAGCGCTTCTGTGTTCTCGCCGCTCCACGGGTAACTCCCATGGCGTGCGGTGCGGCCGTGCCTCCACTTTGACTGTGTAGTGCAGGCTGGGCAAGAGGTTATTGAGGCACAGCGAGTAGCAGCCAGCCTTCACCAGCTCACACTCCTCCTCGTTCAAGGACACAATGTGCACATAGTTACTGTTGCTGGGCAGCCAGGTCAGGTTGGCAGAGGTGGCGGTGATCCTCTCCACGCGCAGCTGCGTGGGCGCCACACAAACGTCCCGACCGACCAGGAAGCTGCAGCGCAGCTGGTCAGAGAGGCCCTTCTCCGTCAGGCTTTGCACTGACACGCGGTAGGCCTTGAGGTTTATGTCTAGCCGCTCCAGCACCGCTTTGGTCTGGGAACCGAAGGGCACATTAAGCCGCAGCTCCTGGTCCACATACACATTATAGCTCCACACATTGCCCCACCCAGCCGGCACCAACGGAGGGTCCCAGCCGATGATGATGCTCTTGGCAAGCTGCTTGATGAGGGTGAGCTTACGTGGGTAAGGCACAATGTCCACTCCCACCTCCTCCAAATCCAAGTCCAGGCCGTTGGTGAGGGGGGCTGGGACAGCCAAGGCCGATGCTGAATCTGAGGGGGCTGAGGCGGGGCCAGAGGTGGCAGAGGCCTCTGTCCTTTCTGAGGCGCTGACGCCCAGGTGGAGGTGTTGCTGGTGGCTGGCACTGTGCAGGCTGCTGTCTAGCAGGGAGTTATGGGACATGTCCCCTGTCTCTGGTTGGTGAGTGGTCATGACGTCGTCGTCGATACACGTTCCACAAAGTTAGAGGGGACCAGCCCTCTCCGTCCGTCCATCAGCTCACCTGTTAGGAGCCACAGGTAAACACCGAATGCCATGTAAAGACAGAATACGACGCTGTATGTGCAACAATTCACACTCCAGACTTACCTTCATAGAAGCCGTCATCATCCATGTCTCCATACACATAGATGTACTCTCCAGCAGTGAGCGGGAGCTCCACTTCAGGGTTGTCATTGGGACCATCATACGGATTATAGCTGTTAAAACAAGTTATTTTTAAACACATATTAAAAAGGCATCGAGATTGTAAGTGAACTTTTGACTTAGTTTGATACTAACCTGTATCTTGCAATGAAAACCTGAAGCTTTGCTGCTCCTCTGCTGGCTGTGTACGGTGCCGGGGCAACGTCGATGTCCAGCTCCTCCACTTCACTGGCAGTGTCCACCTGAGAACGCCATGAACACAGGGTGTGAGGCAGTGTTTAAAGTGTTGGAACGAATAAATCATTTTATTCTTTATCACTCCTTTGAGAGTCCACAGGTGATGGGAAAAAGGAGCGGGTCGGTGCGGCGTCCACTGTACTGTGGATGTTGTACCGGACCGTCAAGGGCAAGAGGGAGCTGAGCTGGAAGGCAAAGCTCTCGATCTTCAAGTCCATCTACATTCCAACCCTCACCTACGGTCGTGAGCTTTAGTCAGTCTTAGGGATAGGGTGAGGAGGGAGCCTTGGAGTAGAGCGTGTTTCGGGCATGTCCAATGGGGAGCAGACCCCCCAGGAGGACCTGGAATGTGTTGTTGGGGAGAAGGACGTCAGGGACGCCCTGCTAAACCTGCTGCTACTGCAACCCAACCCCGGATAAGTGGAAGAAAATGGATGGATGCTTTCATCACAGTGAATCCACATAAATTAATAAAAATATGTTTTTTCTTCAACCTATTAACATATTTATTTATTTTTTTACATATTTTTCAGATATATTCTGCAACTATACCCTGCATACTGTTGTTACTAGGGTACACATCAGTACCTGAGTTTGATTTCCATTCATAGCGGTTACACACAATACAATAAAAGAGATTGTATATTTATAGCTCCCTGGGAAAAACCTTTTTAAGGATAATCACTTACAACTACTACTGTATAACCTTCATAATCCACAGTGGTGAGTGGATTATCTCACTAAATATGAGCTTTATTGAACTGTGTGCATACGAGTGACTAGATGAAAAGTGTCTGTCTGTCATGCGAGAAACAGACTTTCTGGAGACGTGGCACAACAAATGGCAGCAGATCTGAAGGAGCTCTTCTTACGACCGAGCCGAGGGAGCGCCGGCATGTTCAGCTAACACTGTGTGCTCGCGTGAGATGATGGAGAGGTTAAGGAGGGCTTTTTAATCCATTAAATCCACACAATCAATGTGATCATGCGTGGTAATCTTGATGAGCAATCTGCCTGTCTATAGAAACAAAGACAGCAAGCCTGCACAATGACATAACCGAGGTGAACATTAGGAGCAAAAGGGAGCATCAAATTAACACTAACCCACCCATCAAATATGTAAAAACAACTATTTTGATTAGCAGATTGTCTGCCTGGTTTGTTCCTTTAACGTATAAATGATGAAGCACTCAGATTCACGGCTGGTACCTCATGTGTTGGGCTTGATTTGTGCGGACTGAGGTGGGTGTCAGACTTTGGGGTGAGGTGTGTGGTCTCCGACTTGCTGGAGGAAGAGGCTGACTTGCTGACGCTGATGGTGGGCAGCTCTCGGTGCTTGGTGACAGGCGAGCGCTCCACCCTGGACAGCCCTGCTGCGTGGGGGGTGGCCCCCATCCGCAGAGCGGTGGCCACATCTAACAGGAGAGAGAAAGTAAGAGAGAGAGAGAGGGGATAATACATAATCCTTGACTTAATAGACCCTCTGCCCTATCGCCGGTTAACCTGGTTGAATCCATGAGCAGCTAGGTGGGTGAGGTCACCGGCTGACATGCAGGAGGCTCAAGGGTGAACCTGGCTGATTAAACAGTGGAGGAAAAAATCCCATCTCCATCTGTCTGAGGTGAGAGGTCACACTACCTTGTGTCACACCAGCACTGTTAAGGGGCTTAACAGTTTCTCACCCACGGGCCCACGAGCACCGACCCCCCATGTAATGGTGAGCAGGCGGTGTGGGTTGGTGGGAGGGTGGGATGATAAGGTTAGAACATGCCATGCTTTTTATGACAGTGCCACACGTATCATGAGTGACAGAGAGAGTACCGAGCGGATCATTTACCCTCAGGGCAGGAGAGAGTGTCACCTCCCTCGAGACTCCAGAAGGCTATTTCGCCCAGAGACACCATATCCCATGAGCCACCTGTGCAGTCTAAAACACATGAAGAGTGTAGGATAAAGAGCTTGAATACAGTTGTGGGATACGTACAGGATCTGATGTACCCTCACTGTTTGTCTGTCTGTTAAAGGCTGACAGGAGGCATCCCTGACGAGGGCCATGCTTTGTGCTCAATTCCTCTTTTGCTGATAAGATGTCCTTAGAAACTGAAAGAATCCATGAACACTAACAAAAATGATAAACTACCAACGTTAAATTATGGTTAGGAGATGATTTAACTATTAGCTTATCTTGAAAGGAGACAGAAAAAGGCTGATTTCGACACACGCTTTCTTTGTTTGGACAGTCATCGATCAAGTGAAGCTGTTACCTCAAAGAAACATGGTTGCAAAAGCACTTTATGGATATTATAAATTAACCAAATCCACCTCTTTGACTTGGTTGTTAAATACGTTTTAAAGCACTAAATATCCCATGAAAAAGCACAAACTTTCTGAATCTATCATGAGCAAAAGCTACCGACAACTTGACTGTACAGGTTGTATTTTTTGGGTGTGAGTACAAGTCATTTTGGTGTGGCTCACCTCGTTCAGTAGTCAGGCCCACCCCGTTGGTCAGAACAGAGAGGCTGGGGTTGTTAAGGAGGCTAGAGCCGGCCAGGTCCACCTTCGAGGCCTGCAGTCGAAACTTCTCCAACTCTTGGGACAGCAAGCCAAACTGTTCGCTCTGGCTGCGACATTTCTCTTCCAGATCTCGTACCTTTGACTACACATACAGTAAATTTCATCAGTTTAAGATAGTCAATACATCTCAGGGGTAACTGCGTTTAAGGTGGATTTGTGCTTAAGTCAACTTTGAGTGTTTTATTGCAACGCATCAGTCATGTGGAGGGATTTAACCCAGATGGGCCCTATTTTCATGGCAGTGCAACGGCGAGCGCAGAGAGCACCTTCCTGACCTGAAAATTAAATTTGCCCGCCACACCATCTGCCTCTTGCTTGCTGCAGATACGTGGTGCACGCTGTGTGTCCACTCGGCACCATCGCCAGAAGATAATTCTTCACTTCATGTCATCACTGTGATTGGCTCGGCTGTTTCAGAGTGATGTGACTTGCTGAGAGCTATTTATTAATCCCCACGCCCGTTGATCTATATTCCCCTCCACCCAGCCGGCCTGTTTGCACCATGCGCTGCTGCACATACATGAACCAAAATAGGCGACACCCACATCGTCTGGGGCACCGAACATGTACAGCTCTGCTCTTGCCGTCGCACGATTAAAATAGGGCCCTGCATGTAAAAGTAACCTCCCTTCTAAGTTGTCAGTGTCGTGCAGAAACCGCCTTACAGACACAATATGGCAAACATACAGTAAATGCTGTACATTGCTGTTTACGTGAGGTGTAAATAAGGTTTCTGCAAGACAGACTGATGTGAAACATTAGCTTCAAACACAAATGACAAAGAATTAGAGGTTCAGTGGACAAAAAAAAGGAGGGAAATAAAGGCGGGTGGTTTTCTGGTGAGATGGGAAACAGAGGTAGCAAACAGAGTTGGAGGGGCAGCATGAGAAGTTACACACTTTGCTTCTGTCTTAAGCTGCATTCACTTTAATAAAGCCGCTAGACAGCAGGGTTATTTGCCAGAACACTACAGAGGTTTGTCTTAGCCCCACTGAGTTTCTATATGTGGTTGATTTCACTTCAGGTTGCGGTGGGAGTTTCCTGGCAGGCCGGTCTGACAAAAGCTTCTGCACAAAACTGTCTGAACAACATTTCCTGTTAGCTCGCACCTACGCAAAAAGCCAAGTCTGCAGTCAGTCAGTCATTATCGAGCTACACTGAGCTGAAATGACTGAAACACCCAATTACGCACGGCGATTCGATCTCAGTGTAGGGTATACACGGAGGGAGATTCTGCCTCAATGTAAGATTAAATAACAAGCCATCGTGATAAGTATGATGGTGAGCTCAGTGCAGCTGTGTGACACATACGCTGTTATCTGGCCTCATATGAATGGCCCGATTTGCACACACTTTGATAACCTAAAAAAAGCATTAAATGAGCGTCTGTGGACACATGAAGCATTTATGAGAGACTGTTTTACTGCGGGGCATGTACAAAACACAGAATAACGTGCAAACCTGTGTGTTCTGTCAACTTGAAGGATTTAAATCAAAGGGGGGTTGGTGGTTCTAGCCACAGGAATTACAGAAGGTATTGTAATAGAAAGATAAATAATTTGGCCTGTGAGGTCAAGCAGTACCTGCATGCAGTCCAGTGTACTCTGGTTAGCAAACAGATAACACAAAAAAGGGGGGAAAAAGATAAACACATGCTTGTGAAACAATGAATCTGGCAAAGAGAAAACATATTAATAAAGTAGAAACACGGCAGGCTGAGAAAAAGGAAATCCTGTCAGGAGCCAAAATCATTAGTGTTTTGGCCTCTCGGCAGCCAACACCTGCCTTTTGATCGAGCACAAACGTCGGGTTTAATCTTTCGAAAGCTGTTTTTGACAGATTGCAAAAGGCGAGGTGTCGACTTGGAAGCAAAGCTCAGGCTCTCGGGAGGAGAGAGACTTTCTCCTGCGATGCTTTGTGTTTAAATTAAGGACAGAAAGTGAGAGAAACGAAGCAAGAGGAAGGAAACGAGCATTTGTTAAAAACAGGAGCAACTATACTCTACCAGCTCCCTCTGCAACACAAGCTGAGTCAACTCCTAAAATAAAATACACACTTCATTTAGGGACAATTCTCGTAACAAAAATGCACAGTGTGAAAAGCAAACCGCACGCAGCACGCAAATCAAATGTGGAGATTTTATTGTCGGCTCTCAAGTTTTTTTTTTTTTTTTCACTCAAAAGTAGCAGCCAATCAGACAGATGGGGGGACTTTCAACTGTCGGCAAGAGCGTGGATTCATTTTGAATTCAAAGTGTGTTACACTCACACTGAGAGCATAAACGTCACACGGCAGTGGAGAAGCCATCTGTTCAAACGGTTTTCGGGGCCCGTGAAGTGCTACGAAAATAAGTATTTTCTGCTCCAGCTTCTCTGCCAGGTGTTTCGATAAGAATAAAGAGCCCATTGTGCTGCGTGTCCACGCAGGAATTCACTACAGCAAGAGAAGGAAGTCTGAGCAACACTCTTGAATGTTGGTGCTGAGTGAATTAACTTCCACTCTCTTGTATGACTAATAAACACTGGCACCTTTGATTTAAGAGCAATTCAGGGCTTTACTATGGGGCAATAAATGCACATACATGTGCTAAAAAATCATTTAGATGCTTGTCTTCTTTGCTGAGTAGTCACAGTAGCGTAATACGCACTCACCTCAAGCATCTGAACCACTCCCTCATGCTCCCTCTTGGCGAATAACTGAGCCTGATGATTAAAAAGACATTAAAGTCAGTGTAACGGTAACTATTTGCTCATAAAATTACTTAATTCACAGCAAAGCAAGCGACGGGTGACAAAGCGTGATGCTTCATTGGTGCCCGAAGGTTGCCTCCTGCTGGACATTTCACAAAATTAGCTTGAAAGCAGCTTTGGGGTTTGATTTTTTTAAGATAAAATATGAAATATGCACATGGCGGTGTGGTCCTTACCCGCTGTAACCGTTTGATTTCATCCTGTTTGAACTTAAGGATAGCCAGTGCCTGCTCATGTTCCAATTCCAGCTGCTGCCTTCGCTCGGCGACCTCTCGCATATGCTGTTCAGAAAGATGGTTGTGTTTTTTAGAGTAGCGCGGTCAAGGGGTGAAATTGACAGTTAATACATTGAGTGTCTGAGCCGAGTAGTACCTTTAGGACCTGCTCTAGGTTCTCCAGTTTGGCACGGAGTCTCTGGTTCTCCTCGAGAACTGAATTGTGTTGAGCGGTCACTTCAGAGAGATCTTCCCTCAGCTCCTCATTCTCAGCCCGAGTCTGAGAAACAACAGCAGGGTTAACGGACTGGATCATTTCATAGTTTTAAATCATTCCTATAGATTATTGTGAGATTTTAATCCACTACATGAAACTGAAACGTCTGATTGAGATGATTTGTCTTGCGTGACTTACTGAGCTCTTTTCAGCATTAGACACTGACCTGGTCGAGCAGCTGTGCCTTCCTCCTGAGGAGATCTGCCTCCTCCTTTAGTTGCTCATTTTTGCCTCGCTCATCCTCAAGCTGGCTCTCCTGTTACCAAACCACAAGACAACTAAATTAAGCGAAGGAAATCCATACCTTCAGTGTTATAATCCACTACGCAAACTGTGAAGTGCTGCCAGAGAACATATGAGAAGGAAATACCGGAGCGAAAGAGATTGCTTACCAAATCCAGACATCTCTTCTGTCGCTTCTTTACTTCATGTTCGAGGTTTTCACATTCTTTTCTCTTCTTGCTCAGCTCACTTTCCTGAATCAACAATGATAACAAAGCAAAGATCTTATTCTGAAATCTAAAACTAAATCTTGTTCTTTACGTGGTGCTAGACATCAAACTCACACACACACACACATATATCCTGCATGAAAGCAGAGCCATGAAAAACAATCTGTAATATAATGAGAGATGATCTGTATTTTCTCTTTTCAATGCAGAATTCATTGGCTTTAGTTTCCATATTGACCTCTGACACGACAGCAATGAGGTATTACAAAGCTTAGCATTCTTTAATTATTCTAAACGCAGCTTACATGCAGGACCAGCATAGGAGAAATCAGCTTATTTCAGCGTGGCCGCAGGACCTCAATCATGTATTACCACTGTGAGTGTGTGTGGGGGGAGGCTACAGAACAGACAGGCTAATTGCAGACCACCAGCAGCGGACTGGAAGAGATACTATACTCACCAGTGAGATAATAATGATTAAATTGCAATCTGGGGTTTGATTTGCTTGATTTCCTATCAGTCGCAGCTTTAAATGCCTAAATAACATGTCTCAAACACGAGTGTTGCTTATTACAATCATGACTGTGAAGCTTAAATGTACTGTCAGCTGTTTAACAATCAACAAAGACACGTTTCATTTGTTTATTTCTATTTTTCAGACTTCTCTCCTGATTTGTCCAGACGATGGTGTCTCCTCTCACACATCATGTTGTTTCTTCTCTACGCGTTCACAACCACACTGAGGTTAAACAGGTGCCGTGAGCATGCAGGTGAGATTTTTTTATATCCCTGAATTGCCTGAATAAATATAGAAATAGTCTCCAGCTGCACTAGAGGCTCTGCAACGCTGTATTTAAGCATAAGAGCGCTCTGAACTAAATGCTAACATCACCATGTCGACAGTCTTAGTTAAGCATGTTTACGTGCTGACATTTGCTCATGATGATGATTTGCAACTGACGCCGCTAGCGTGGCTAAAAATATCACCTGCGTGCTTTCTGGGCTAATATAGATTCTGGAGGTCAGTGTTTACTCAGCCGATGTTTAAATCATCTCAGACTTACCACGGTCTAAGATCCCCACTGTTTCCCCATGATGACTCAGTCATGCTCTATGAATGAAGTTAGTCTATGATGTAACGGTTAAAATCCTTCCAACAAAGCAAAGATCAAAACCTTCAAAAGCTACATTTAAAGTATTTTCACCACGTCCCTTAAATCAGTTATTTCTTTGTGCAGCCACGCTCTGTACTCTTCAGGTGCAAATGTAACGATGCACAGCATAACACTACATTAAAATATATAAGTACTTGCTCATTCTCTTCAGAATGTTGCAACTTGAGATGAAATGAGAAAGCTGCGTGTGCAGAAATGATGCACTTGAGCAAACGATGTACAAAAGAATACATTTTGGAGATCAGAACTTAAAAGGTCTGGTATGTGGGATTTAGTGCCACCTGGTGGGGTAGTTGTGGATTGCCACTCGCCGTCTCTTTCAAAGTGTGAAGGACCAACCATGGTGGCAACAAAATAACCCAAAAAGATATATTCCCTTCCCTAAGCCCTTACACACTGGACCATCAAAGCAGATCATAAAATACAGTAATTCATTAAAACATGTGCACATTAATTATAACTTCTTCTCATCGGAAAACTGCTCTGCCAGCTTTTCAGATATGATTCTAATGGACACAAATCAGACATGAAAACACAATAATTGGATGTGCACGGCTCAGTGACGGAGTGACGGAGACATGCAGCCCGTTTTTTCATTCAAGCTGATGCGATGCAAAATGTCAACTCTTTAACAACAAACAAAACAACATCTGTTAATATCTGGAATTTGTCATGCTAACAACACAGAGCTGAGAGGGTGAATATCTATTTAAGCCATGAGACCCAATTGTACAATCAGCAAGGGCAATGTGCTACTGTTCTGTTTCCAGGGACACTGTCGAAATAATCCCAGCATTACATAACAAATCTGAGCGCAGTTTTTCCTTCAGTGGCAGTCAGCTCAGTCACAGCACCGAATTCAGCAAAGATAGATACCTTCACAATGACTGTTTGAAGGATAGGATTGATTTAGGAGCTGAGCTGGTGGCATTTAGTAACCCTCTACGTTACTAACCCTCTAATTTCAGCAACACAAAACAACCATAATTGGCGAGCATGTGGTTATATGTGGTTTGAATGTTGTGCTACATGACAGTGTCATTATGAGATATCAGCTACTAATTCGAGGCTCTCACCAGAAACTGTAGGCGCTGCTCCTCTGTGTGTTCCTCCTGATGGGAGGGGGTCGGGCTAAGGCCCGGTTGGGGCGTCACTCGGAGCCCCGACTCCTCCTCCTCTCCGGGAGTCTTCTCACACCTGGATGGAGCTTCATCTAATACCACACACGGGGTCTCTCCTACAACCTGGCAGGGGCAGGGATAAGCATTCGCTCAGTCACTTTACAGAGATAATCCTGAAGAGTCGAGATCTAAAGAATTGTACTGAAGAAACTTCTGCTGTTATCTTAAAGAAACATATTGAGAAGGGAGCAAATGTTTTTAACATTTAACATCACACCCCCCACTGTGGATGAGGGATTAGCAGCAAGCTTCCTTCCCAGTGGTCCAACCACAATCAATGAATAAACCAGGGGGAATCCCTCTATCCTGCAACATGACTACAGCACATTAGCAGGAAGTCTGTCCTTTCTAATTAGGCGAGGTGTCGTGACTTAAATGTTTCACAGTATTCGACTTTCTTAACTAATTACATGAAGTTACACATTCATTTTTAGAAACTGTCTGTTGTTTAACTTGGATCCAGGTGGGGGGGGGGGACAGGGTGACATTGGTTAAGGGTTAAGAGTCGGGAATCAGTATCTAATTTTAGAGCAAACCTACTTATGCTCAGAGTAGAACTGGGCTAGTGCAGCCAAGGCCGTGACCCAATAACAGGATCAAAGGCGCTCTGCCATGTCCTCTCTTTTACATTGTTTGTCACTAAAGGACATATCACTGTAGACTTCAGGCACAGTTTCCACGTGTTAAAGAGATGAATTTCCCCTCAAGGGTTTAATAAAGTATCTATTCTATTCTGTTTCTCGAGGGACCGTCAGAACACAGCACGGAGACATTAATATATTATGTTGACAGTTTCTATGCAGAGGTACTATTAAGCAAGCAAATAACCCCTAAAACAACATATCGTTTCAGATCAACTAGAACATTTGTGTTTGAATTTGTTTCACAAATCAAATGCAACAACTTCTTTAATATTTGATAAAAAAATTACCAAATTCTGTTGAAAAGTTCTTTTAAATAGTTTTTAGTATGATGATACTGTCATAAAAGAGTCACTGGATAAACACTTGGATATTGATCGATACCACAGATTTATAGCAAATAAGAGTTAGTTTTACATTTCATCGTACTTCTATTCATATACCATGAGAGTATAACTCTTTCACACAGTTGTTGCATATGATACATGATGCATTTATCTAGAGTGGAACAACTGAAAACTGCCGTCCAAGTCACCGTAAAAGCATTGAATGCATTATGTTGGAGTTGCAGGCTGCAGGTTGGGAGAGAACTGCAGTCCCGTTGTAGCTCCAGTGAGGAACTGAAACATGACAAGACTTCTGACATAATTGGAAATAGTTCTTTCTTTTGGCTGATGTTCGCTGTCCTTGTTACTGATAGAAACCACAAAATTGTCACTCAAAGAAAGCTTCAATGGAAGAGAATTCCTTTTCAATAATTAAATAATATATATAAGAAAGATACCCATTCCCAGCATCCTTTATTTCCACCCTCTATATTACTATTTGCACAATGGAAAACACGTGAAAGTTTTCTGGCAGCACACTGTTAAATATCTGTTTAATTCCTGTTTTGCAGGTGTTTAATGCTGTTAGCTTGCATTTCTTTATGTATCAAGCACCGTGGTGGATACAGAAGACCTCCAATATGAGGCTGATAACACATTGTGACAGCTCAGCACCAAATCAGTGTCATGACTGTGAAGTTAAGCGAGGCTGTCCCTGGTTTATCTTTTGGATAGGAGACCAGATGGTGTTAGTAGTGGTGACGAAAGGCCAGCAGGAGGCACTAATTCCATTGGCCCCTGTACAAAAACAGTGCACAGGAAGCTTTAAACAAGGGCCCTGCTGATGTCTCTGCTCCTGATTCCTGATGGTCATCATGGAGCCACAACCATGCACAAGTGTGCACAAGTGTGCCAGGTGATCCAAGCATACGTACAAGCATACCACCTTTGTATTTGGTCAATCATGCTTTAAACTAGTCTGTCTTCTGGTGACTCTTAATTAGCTTGTAGCGCTTCATACCCACTGAGTGGGCTGGCTTAAGTGTGTGGGCTTTGCTGCTACAATCTGGCAGCCATGCACCAAAGCGGGAGTGACACGAGTGGTGGCCAAGGCATGACCCCGATGCTAATTTGACTAATTATTGTTCTTCTTCTTCTTCTAATTACGCTCGTCACGTTATTTGAACTCCTTCTTTGCATTAGCTTAACTACTCCTACCACAGGTAAATCTAAACCTCTCTTACCATTACTAAGATGTAATTAAACATTACTACTCAGTCAGTCATTGTGTTTAGCACCTAACATATTCTAATCGGTGTGACATACGTTGCTTTCAGTAAAAGAGCAGTCCTGTTTGCAAAGGGGAATATGAGCGCTATAGCAAATATAATCAGTGTTCAGGCGAGGCGTGATATAATTCTGACATGGTTTTGACGAATGAGCACAGAGGGGGAATATTACGTAACGCCTCATTTATACAATGTTATGAGGAATAAAGGGCTGACATAGAGAGCAACACACCAAAGCCTAGGCTATAATAAATCATTTCAAAGGTTTATGTGCCAACACACTAACCTGTCAAAAACAGTGTGACCTAACAAGCTGTGCATGTACTTGGTCATGGTGCAGTGTTTAATTCTCTATTCCCACATGGATAATTAAGAGAGAAGATCAACTGAGTCAAATGATAGTGCTCCAACAAACACAAACAACACGCCTTACATTTTAGAGCGAAAGTATTGATGCAAGTCGACGACCAAATCAAGACTTGAACGTTCTTGGCATATTGTGTCATTGCTGTATTAGCAAAGAAGCTTTTTTATTAAGTGTTATTGTATATTTTAAAACATGAGCTGAAAGATCAGGTGCTGAGTGGGTGCAAAAATGAAGAATGTCATGTCATGTCTAAGCAGTACCATCGGCGTTTACTTGCGAGACTTTGAGTGGTGTTTAAAAAGGTGTTAATAAAAACTTTGAGCTGATTTTTTCCAATGAAATTTTCAGTTAATTCTTATCCCCTTTGAACAGCAGTGATTCTTATGTGAGAAGATAAAAGGACGCAAACATCATCATCAGAGGAACACACTCATTTGAACCAGTGAATCACTGAACAAGGAAGAAATGTCTTATCATATCGTTGTCATTATACATGATATTGTAAAGGGGGAATCATGTCAGAGCATGACAAGAACAGGATGTATAAACATTTGTATATAAAGTCCTCAAAGGGCCAATCAGTATATAGACTATACATTAAAAAGATAAATCATTCAGTATATTTAAAAGAAGTTTGTGCTTGAATTGGTCAAAAAAGGTCATTAACACGTAAATGGTCAAATTCAAAGATGGTTCAAAGGTTAGCATCAGCTTCAAATGTAAGATACATCACTTAAGATAATCACTGTGTGTAATCAATACCACACACTCCGTGATACTGTGCAAATATAATAGGAGGATGTTTTCTTTATTGTACACAAAACTATTATGAAATCCATTTCTGCTCAGTGAGCAGTTCGAGGCATTCAAACCCTGCAGACAAACACACTTTGTTCCTGAAGCTACTGGAGTCAAGTTAAATCATGAATGAAAATAATTTGGCAGGACAGAGGCTGGGTGAAAATGTGCTGAGTCCATAATTATGTGACACTGCAATTAACATGTAATCAATTACAGCTAATACGCATTAATATTCTACAGATTAGTGCTAGTGGCACCAACTAATTGGTGAATATAACCTCGACTTGTACTTCTACATGAGTGCGTATGATGTTTAACATGTAAGCATTCAAGCACAGAGTTATAAGTCAGGTTTTCATGTGTGTGGCATTGAAGAAGGGCTGCGGCTTGACTGAATGTTTGGTTCACTTCCTACTTTCCCTGGCTGTTTTATGTTCATTCATTCTGGCTGTAGATTTTCAATTAAATTTCACAGACTACACCTGATGGAGGCTTCTTGCTTTGGTATGCCTTCCTTATGTAACAACAAAAACACACATGTTTAAATAACATGATGATCTGAACTTCTTTTCAAATTTAAATGTTTTCTTGTGCTTGATTGTTGGCTTCTCAGACACAGTAAAAAATATTTCACGTGTGTTTTAAAGGTGAATTTTAACAGTGCACGGATTGAAAACTAAATACTTAAATTAATGGATATTATAAATAGTGAGTAAATGCTCAAATCCTGCTGGATGTGTAAAGACAGCCATAGAAATCATCCTCAGTAACTGACCTGATGCAGGATGCAGCCATGTCTGCCACAGCAGGTGCCACTGGCTGTGCTTTTGTCAGATGAGGGTCTTTATTTTAGAGAGTCTGGCTTGCACACTGCTTCACACAGTGAGGTGCCATTGTGTACACTTCACACTGATGTGGTCCATGTACACTAAAGGATCAAGTACACCTTGGGCCCATGCGTACTAAAGCAGGGCCAGATCCCATTCAGCAGGCCCTGAATGCCATAAGCACATTGGTGTAATCCCTGCAGACTACTGAAACGGGTAACTGGATCACTTCTTTTAAAAGCACCTTAATGGATTGGCCTGGCCATTGATTTTCCTTTTAATACAGAGCATATCAATGTCCACCAATCAAACGCTCTACCACCCTGTCACTAAGTCGGCCCGTCTAAATTCTGCATCTGGAAGCTCTAAATTATGACTGTTATAAAACCGGGTATGAGACAGGCTGCCCTTGACTAGGCCTCATGCACGTTCCTTCTCTCTAATTTATAAGAAAGTGGCAGTCCGTCACAGACAGAGGTGAGATTTGCCATAGGATTTACTGACATGAACATTAAAAAACAACAGCTATGAGA
Organism: Miichthys miiuy; assembly: GCA_036365135.1. Classification (NCBI taxonomy): domain Eukaryota; kingdom Metazoa; phylum Chordata; class Actinopteri; family Sciaenidae; genus Miichthys; species Miichthys miiuy. The sequence goes on from CM071616.1 coordinate 21,143,362, forward strand.
CCTAAAAGAAAATCCCCTTAGCTGCGAGTTATATTGTCATACCAACACGGGGCATGTAACATACTAATAATCTATCAGAATGAGCCGGTGCTTTTAATATCTAACACAAATGCAACATTCGCTGCCTTCAGCCAATTCTCTCACAGTCCCGATTCGTCATGACACTGATTAGTTTTCATTGCTAAGTCTCAACTTTGAGTCCTGCACGGCTTCTGCCTCACATATGAGGTTAGAGCCTGCGAGATCTACAATGAACCGCTACGCACGAAGACAACAAAACTCACAAGATGACCTACCCCTTTCGTGTGATCTGTGGCAACGTCAAGGCTTCCCTTGGCCTGCTAGTTATCCAGAGCAGGGCGAGCTAGAAAAGTCTTTAGTGCGGCTGGAGTCTTACCTTCCACCCAAAACCCTCTCACCGCTGCCACAGCAACAGAGAGCGGATTACTGGACTGTACCATTCTGTTGTTAGAGGGGATTAGAGTTCACACAACATGGCCCCTTTCTGGGTGTGCGCGTGCCACTGGGTGTGCATGTGTGCGTCCCACAAACGAGAGATTACCACAATCGGCATTCTCATTTGAGCTTCACCGGCAGAGAATTTACACCAGTTCACAGGAATATTTTACAGAAGAAACCTGTATGCCTTTCAGTGATGTGAACTCATTAATGTGTATGTACCTTCACATCCCTGTTACAGATGTTCAGTGGTGTGGCTAGCTAAATATACCAATTACCAGTGATGTCCTTTCTGCATTATGTAACATATTCATACAGTTATGATAACATCACTTCACTGGCGAGGAGCTGATTCCAAGAACCGAACATAGAGAAGATCAGTATTAAATGCAGAGAGCATCAGAGTGTGTGTTGACTTTGGTATCTTTGATCAGGACCAAGTTCAAGACGGGGAATCATCTCATTATGGCTTGTGGCAGATTAGTATCGGGTCCAATGACGAGCCATTATATAACACCGCAAAAAGCAGCATTCGTGCCAACATAAACATATGCTAGGTTTTAGAAAAACCAAAAAAAAAACCCCCGACATAGAATCCAAAATGTGCTGCAGCACACTATCCATGCTCCTGAGTGTAAAACATGATCTGCTGTGATCTAATGTCTGTAATCATATACTGAACCCTGAATAAGAAGAAGAGTATCATTGTACCAGTTTAAACGTGACAGTTAGATCACAGTCGATGCATCATTTTTTATTTTCAGAAAAAATCCTCACTGCACAGTAACTATGATGGAACTGACTTAGTCACAGCTATTTTGATCTCATGTCTAAAATTACAGTTAATTTGACATCATCAGTTTCGGTGTGCACAGAGATGGTTCACTTATTAAACTTCATACCAACAGGGGTCAGCACAGAGCACAGCAGAGTCGTGCTCTGTTCTGACATGAGCGGACGGCTTTACCTTCATCTCCTCCTCCTCCTCCTGCTCCTCAGTTTCCTCACACTTCTCCGACCCACCGGGGTCGGGACTGTGGTTGTGTTGCTGTCTGGATGATGATGTGACCGACAGCTGCCTCTGAAGGCGCAGCACCTCCCTCTGAGACTCCCTGAGAAGCCTCTCGAATTCCACCCTGCCAGATGGAACAGGGGAGCCCTACACGGAGACATCAAAGCCAGCCATGAGACTACAACGTCATCAATCCACCACAGAATTGTTCTATATTTTAGTTATCAATGTTTGGAAACTGCATCCCAAGGACTAAAGAGAATCACAGACTGTTAATCTCAATCAATAATATACGTAACCATGTACACTGTGATCAGAAACCAGCCTGATATTCTGCTGCAATTTATGCAATGTCATCTCATTTGGACATATTTTAATATTCACACTCAAGTTGAGGAGACCACGTCACCTTCCCTCCCTGTCACCTTTATCACACAGTGACAACTTTATCTGTTTCAGCTGGGCATGGGCTCCAGCAAAGATATTCTCATTAGATCAATGCACAGCTCATCCTCTAACAGCATTCATTATTAAACCCAGCAGATGTTCACCTTAGGATGAATGAGCTCCTAAGTCAGTAATTAAAAACAGGCACTTAGAAAGGCAGCCTATTCCTGCACTGTCATGTAGTCATCAGCAGTGACGCAGCCTTTGTAATACGGGCTTAGCGGGGAGTTAGAGATGAGCAGTACCCGTGTTGTCCAGCAGAGAGCAAGCTTGTGGCAGGGATGATGATTAGATGAGGTAAAAAGTCTGATTCAGTGACCATCGTGGGCTGAGTGTGTTTGAAGTACCTTAGCGGTGCCCAGCCGTGCCTCCAGCTCTCTGCACTCTTGCTGTAGAGCAGCAATCTCTTTGTCCTTAGACAGCAGGGCATCGGCGTGTTGGGCAAGGTCACGAGCTCGCTGACGGGCAAACGCCCTTTTGTACTGTTCAACTGAGCCGGGTCTCATCAGTGACGGGGAATTCACCTGCAAAAGAGCAAGAAGGAAAGATGTATTAACGACAAGAAGGGATTTCTTTATTGAGGAACAAACTCTTACTGATAGTTCACACATAGAAACTGAAAGAGTTGACAATATTTTACATGAGAAAAGACTAAAAATGACTTGGATTCATGTGAATATCTTCAAACTGTGACATTATAAGGCAGAGCTACTAGTACTCCCCTGCTAAATACAGTGGTTATAGTCAGATAGATCAGCAAAGAACAGCTACAGGGGCAGCAAACACACACCACTGAGCATGGAGCTCTCAGTTTGAGCTCTCTGTTCTACGACAGAGCAGTAAACTAATTATTAAAACAATCTACGATTCGATTGGGTCCCAAAACAGCAGTTTAACAACCGCGGCTGAGCTCTTGCGGGTCTTTTTGTTGTTGGTGTAGATTCATCAGATCTACGTTGCTCTCGCTGCCCTTCAGTGAGCAGCAGGAGGTGAGGGGAGGGGGAAGGTCCCTCTCTCGGTCTGGTGAACAGGTGCACAGCAGCCGGGACAGGGACGAGGGGTCCTTAAATTGTTTTTCTACACCGACTATGTCATGCTAGCTTGTTGGGAAGGGGGGCTAAATAATGCTCCAAGGTTGGGCTAAATTTTGACTTGGACCCTTGACTTCTCACCTCCAGATATGTGAATGGAAATAGGTTCCCATTCCAGATATGCCCGCTTTTTGCTTTAAGTAGTCACTAAGGACACATTTTGATGAAGATGCTGTATATTTTTATGTTTTTTAGCCTTCAACATGGTAAACAACACTCTGTATTAAACTCTAAGCCTTCTATTTGTAACCCATGATTACATTTATCTATAAAAATAGAATGTTTATAGCCATTATTTACTCATATTTATGTCTATGCATCCTCAGTCTGGGTTTGATCTTCAAGTGTCTAATCTCTTTTGTAAAGATGTTACATTTCAAGAGACTTCCTGGACTTCCTGTTAAAATCTGAGTTCTAGTGATGCATATAGAGCTTGTATGTTTCAACAAGGCTCCCATTCATCACACGCTGAACTGCTCCATTCAACTCATTACCGAACATTATGGTGATGTGACAATCAGTCACTGCCAGTATTTGGGTCAGACTGAGGGCAAACATGGTGGGCAACAGTTTGCGGTGAAAAATGATGGAGCGGTTTTATTTTTTTGCGGTTTACCACTCTGAGGTTGGCCTCCTGCAGTTTCCGTGCCCTCTCCTCCAGCCTCTTAGCGAGAACAGCCAGCTCTGTGTTCTTTCTCCTCAGTCGCCTGACCTTCTCCTCGGTCTCTGGGGCGCTGCTCTTCCGCTAAACACACGGGAAAACAAATATCATCAGACAAAGCGTCTGGCAAATGATAACGCAGTCACAAAAACAGTTTTCCAGGAAGGCGTATTGATGGTTTGCAGAGGGATTAAGCCCTACTTTTATGTGACCGCCTGTGTGGAAATTCACACAAGACACGAGGAAAGTAATGATCTATTTCTAAAAAAAAATACAGAGCGAGTTACAGCAACCGAAACGATGCACATTTTAAATGTTTTGTCTGCCCATTCTGTGTATCTGACCTACTTTCTAGGAAGCCTTCAGTCAAGAGTACAAACTCTCTGTTATTTTTAGTCTTACCAGCAGGCCATTCTCCTCCCTCAGTGTGGTACAAGTCTTCTCCAGCTCATCGAGGGCTCGCAAGAGCTCAGAGTTCTGACGCACCAGGAAGCCATAGTCGGTACCATTCTGTAAAAAAAAAAAAAAAAGACAGAGTTAACCAACTTATATGCTTGAAAAAAAAGGGAATGAGTTTCATCTCTGAGCTACAGGAAAGCCTCCGTCTGCTGCCACTGTTCACATAGTGCTGTTTAATGGTGGCTGACAGATGACAGACCACTGAAAAGGCTTTTCATTAGACCACCTCAATCAGCCTACCACTGGCACTCAACACCTATTATAGTACACTAACTAACTAGCCATAAGAGCAAAGCGGGTACCTCTGCTCTCATATAGAGCTATGGGGAGAAGGGAGGGAGAGGCAGAGCCAGAAAAAAGGTGATTACATCCAGTGGATTCAGAAAGTTTCAGTTATTTTAAAACTTAAAATGTATTTGCTTCTTCCTTGCAGTTGTTCTCAAACTCTTTCAAATTGAGCAAGAACACCAATTAACTAATGATCCTCACGTCTTAGGCTCTAGAGATCATTAACTTTACTTTGTTTCTCCTTTACTGATCCTCTAATGACGGCAAAAACGAAAACATTAGCATGTCAATAGGGTGAGGTCTGTTTTGTGCAACCTGCACCTCAGGGCGATGGATTGTGATAAGAGTTGGCCTCCAGAGATACTGAAACACTCAGTATATATTTAATGACTGGAGCTCTTTGTCATGCACTGAAATATATACACATTCTGGGGTTTTATATAGTGTAAAAGCGCTGTGTAATAAGCTCGTCATCTTGTGAGCTCTTACTGAAGAGACGGCTAAACGAAGCAGCAGCAGACGTGGCAGACCGTCGATGTGACAGATAGTCAATGTGGTGATCAAGACTGTCATTGGCGTTTACTGTCTAAATGGTAAAAAACCATGAAGTGGTGTGAAACCGCTGATTGTCTTTAATTTGAAGTAAAGTGATGCCATCCTGCCTCCTGTGACAGGTACGCTCTTAAACGAGGCCCCGGGGCTCAGAGGGAGGCGCTGAGAGCAGACCTGGCACGCATGAATGTAAAGGCTGCGGTGAAAGCAGATGGACAGAAAGGGAGGACAGATAAGCTGGAGGTAAAGGGAGGGTTTGTCCTCAGGTTGAAACACATTCAATGAAACTGGACTAGATTTTGGCTGCTTACGTATGATGAGAGAGCAATTACTGTTGAGTAACACGATCTCAAGTTACCTGTGGTCAGTTTGACTAGTGAGAAGCTGCATGCTCCTACCTGCAGCTACTGTTTCTGTTTGTGCTTATTAGACTGTAGCAGAGCGGCTATCTCAGCATGACAATAGCAGACAGATGGCTCCACATGTGAAACACCAGTAAACCTGTTAAAATGTGCTCCATTATACTCCTGGGATCTAATTACTAACCCAAAATAGCCCTCTGTTACAATGACATTTATAACTGCACAGGGACTGGTGTTATATCAATCAAACATCCTGATGTATACAAGTCACATGACCGTCATCTCGTGAGATTATGCTGTCTTGGTAACCGCAGATGATGGGTGATCTGGTGGCTCTCTGGAGGGCTTACCGTACCTGTAATTTAAGTCAACACTAATGACCAGCTGGTTACTAAAACCAGCAGCTGAGCCTCCTCTGTCTGTGTTCATCGTCCAATATTACTGGAACGAAAACATCCTGGGTTACAAACTAGTGCTAGACAGACCATATGTTTTCAGGGTAACACCATACAGACCAGCAGACGCAATATTTTCACTGAAATCATTAACACACGATCTGGTGGGAGGGAAATCACTTACATTCACGTTAAAACTGTAGGAAGTAGCAGCTTGGAAAATAAATGACGTGCAACAATGCATGTTAATCTGCAAAGACATCCATATCAAAGCGGCAGAATTTTAAAATTTCTAGCTCGAAATGCAAAAATCTCTTGGTAATGACCAGATGCTCTCTCCCAAAATAAGTTCTGCCTAAATTAGTAGTGAGTAGCTTGCAGCCAAAGCAAAGATGTAATCACTATTTGTCGCAGCAGGCAAAAAAAAAGATGCTTCATGGACGACATTTATAATCGATACAGGCGTTGACTCAGCAACTACATCCTCCTTAAACTTGAGCGCTCTTTCTTCGGGCAAATCTTGGCATCAGAAACTGTGAAACAAAATTTCAACTCATTATTCTGATGAAGCGTGACTGCACCTCGTATATCTGACACAGAAACTACTGAAGCTCAAACCCCATTTTTGATACTACGTATGGTCAGCATTCTTCTATCTCTATATGGTCGTTTCAATGGTACGTTTGGTCGTTTGGTTGATAGTGGCAGTGTCCGACATTCCAGTGCTGTATTCAGAGAAGGGATTAAGAGTCAAACAATACATACATGCAATCCAGTGCTATTTCATTTCACTGATAACAGCCTCAGTCTTACTGTTCAGTCACACCAGTCAACGTCAGAGCTGTATTAAGTTACTGGAAATGAAACATCGTACTGACACTACTTCACATTAAAACAGGTAAAATCCAAGGTGGCATTTATGGTGGAGCTGCCACAGCAAACGCAATGTTTTAGTTAGGTTTTATTATTATATAGTAAAAATTAATTTCTAACAAATAAAGTAAACTGAAGTAAAATCATGATAAAAAAGAGCTTTTGTTTATAAGTTTGTAGATGATGTAGAAACTCTGAGAGACATAAACGACATGAACAAACCTGTGCGTTACAGTGTTACTCCATCCATAATAAGTCCATCCGTTTTCTCATTTTCATTCATTTTAAGGCTCACATGCACAAATGAATCCTCCTCGGATGATGTATTAGGGCATATAGAGAAACTGCGCACAAGAGTGTATAGCTTGTCGTAAAATCCTATGAACAGCACTTCATGAACAGACTATTTTCTTTGCTGATGATACATGAATTTTTCAGGCACAATGGGATGCTGCTTATTTAACTGTCTCGGTTTGATTTATCTCTTCGGCTGTAATGTTCGGTAGCGGTTGAAGTCGAAAGAGGCTTTCTGGTGAATTCTTAAAATCGATTCAAACGTGATAACAGAAACACAAAAAGCTATTTACTCCTAACAAAATACATCCAACGACCAGCTCAAATGAGACACAGAAGACCCAGAAAAATCTGGATTTCCCACATAATACTGATTATTAACACAGGAAAGGTACAGCTTACCAAAAAGTGTCTACCTACTGGCTGTTTCTCTCCCCTTAACACCCTTATTCAAATCTCCATATGGACTCAAACAAGAGAGAGCAGTCAGCCGCTAACCTCAGCGGTTGCCTCAATAATTATTGTAGCTGCCTGACAATAAAGTCCTTTCATTCGTTTATTAGTTCAGTTTAGTTCAGCTGTTATAAAACAGTGACACACAACAGCAGTAAAACGTAAAACCAAATTAAAGCATGTAAAATCAATAAAAATGAAAACATAAAATAAGATGAGGCTTGTCTTGTTGCATGTAACCACAGTGGATGAAAGGAAACAGGAAGGTCTGAAGAGCGGTGGAAAGGCTTTTAACACGAAGCAGCAGGACAAAGCGTTCAGTTAGAATTACCAGTTGTTAGCACAGCAGCAGACTTCATGACAGCTCTGATTGTACAGCGACAGGGAGGCTATTATCTGTGAGATAAAGGTAAGAATAGTAATGAAGAGCTGGAACTACAACAAGAACTACGTCCTATGATGGTCGATGTGACTGCACACCTGTTATATTGATGTTTTTCTTCTTTCCTTTTTGGCTGTTTTCCCCGTAAATACTCATCAATTTTGAATTTGTTTCTCAGGTCTCATTACTGAACCAGAACGCAAAACCAGTTTTTGTTAGGGTCCCCTGCCCAAGCAAACAGTGGTTAGTTTGAACAGGTTTGAACTGTGAATTATCAGTTTAGTGTATGTTCAGCTGATATTCCAATCGTGCTAACCCTATAAGCATTTTGAAGTTGCCAAAGCAACATTCCTGCTAATTCCAGCTTGTTATCTGCATTATTGTTACTGCATTATTATGCACTTGACAGAATTTGATGCTAAACTTCTAATTTCTCTTACCATGGACTAGTGATTTGTTGTGTTTTGTTGCTGGAAGACGCTGCTTTGTCTCTTTCTGTCCTGTCAGTTGTCAGTCTACTCGAACCATTGTTCAATGTTTTGTCCTCCAAAGTACAAAACATTACTTTTGTAAACCCTTTATACACAATAACATCTATTTTCAGGGGACTTTATACAACCTAAAAAAGTTTAAGACCATACAAAATATAGAGTTGTACTTTCAGTCATCTGCCTGTACTGAATCAAGCTTTTGCGGCAGGCCATCCCAAACTTTTGAACAGTACTGGAAAAACCTGAACGTATCAGGTATTTTTAGAACGGGACTCTGTCTTTAAATGACTTCATAATGGAGCTAATGCAGGGCGGGGACCTTCACATCAAGTAGTATGATAGCAGTGTTAGAAGTGACACACCCCAGGATGACATTATTAAAGTACGCCGATACCCAGAGGACACAAGGCACCACTTGCTCTTCATAACACCACTAAATGTCACTGAAGTGATGCTCAAACACTTCATCTAGCCGAGATAATTGCTGCCTGAGTGAGTTTTTTCAGATGTAATGTCGCCTTTTCTGAACAGCATACACTCTTAACTGGATCACAGAGAGTTAGCCTCAGATAAACCTTTGTGTCCTTGAGAGTTATTTTGCCATCAGTTAGAGGACTCAGCTGGTCCCAGTCTTCCTCTCAGGAGGACGACGCTAAAGCCTAATCAATCACCTCAGAGGAAGGCCAGCCAGAGTGAACTCAGCCTCCGCCTGACTCTATTCTAATTCTAATGATCTTGGAGTCGGTCCATGTCTTGTAATTGTTCCCTAGGAATCATAATGAAAAACACTGGAGGCTTTTCTTTAGGCATGAGGTAATGCTGGCTTCTTACAAACTAAAAAACACCCCTATCCTTGCTTCTCTTGCTGAAACCGAAAAAAGGGCTGCAGGTGGTGAGGTCCACTCGAGGCCAGTGTATTAGCATTCATGCAGTCCACCTCTCTCACGGCACTGCTGTTTTCACATGAGCCTGGCTCAGTTAATAAGGCAGATGTAACTTCGTAGCAGGAGGGCAGAGGTCTGTATACAAACGTCTGTCACAGGGCAGACGGACCCAACGGAGCCATCTCCCTCTGCTCCGTTTGAATCTGTCTGCAATAATTCTGGATACAAGCAGATGAGTGAAGAGAGTGCTGATTATAATGGTACTGTCTACATCCTGCAGGCTTTAGAAAAGTCACAAGGGGAATTGAATGAACTGACAGACCCCTGACTGAGCGACATATTTTATGGATATTTCATATTATATTCAATACATAGCAATAACAGAAGCTTCTTTTTTATCTTCTCCTCGATGCTTAGCCATTGTTCTATGAGCTCTATAGTTGTTTTACCTGCCTACTTTTTCTAAAGCAGGTCGAGGCCGTTCAGCAGAGACTGAAGGCTCTGTGAATAAAGTTTGTGTTCAGGTTTTTACTGTGACCTTATCCTGTGAGAACAAAGTAGTCTGAATGAACATGAATGAATGTAATGCTGAGATATAGGCCTACTGCGACGTTTTAAAAAGTTTTTTTTACAACCCTTAAAATCAAGAAATCTTTGCGACCCACTGTGAGGCTTTGGCGACCCTTATTGGGAGTTGGGAACCAGTGCTTTAGAACACATCATCATGTACCATACGACCTTTTTAAGCATTTTTCATCATTCATCATTATTTTCTGACTATAATGGCAGTTTTTTTTTGTTTTTGCATAATTTAGTGAGCCAGAAATTCCAGTTAAGACAAAATTATGCAATATCAACTGCACAATGGATCAAAATTTCCCGTTCCAGTCATTTATGTAAGAGCTCTTGTGGAACTGCAGCTGATAAAAGACGGTGATGACGTGTGGAAAAATCTCTATGGTATGTGGGTCACCTTTTCATCATGGCACCATTCTCCGGTGCTTTCTCTACCTAAGAAGAGGAGTTGGATCATTTCTGGGCTTTTCAGATTATCACAAAGAAAGTTAAACCTTCATGACCCGTAAAACAGCTTTTCAGACAGAAGCCACTTTCACACGAAACACCTTAACCTGCGGTGACACAAGGTGGGGTGGGGGGGGGGTCTGAATAGGAGATTTGTATGTGTGAAAGACACCAACCCAGATAAGTGACTGTGAAAGGGGACTATACTTGTACTCAAAATTCTAAGAATACCCACTGAAGGACAAACTCTGGCGTCACGTGGCTGTCAGAATTTGGCAACACAGCAGGTGGTTCCAGCACCGACATATGCTACCGACCTTGTTAGTAAATGCAACTGGAGCAACGTGGAGTCACTTTAATCCCATTTATAGTAAAATTAAGTTTTAAAGGTCAATAAAGACAAACTAACTTGAGTTTAAATGAAAGAGAAACCTCACTAGTGATTATCCATGACTGCATTACTTCTCATAACAAGCTGACACTGACAAGACAGAGCTTTGTAAAGAGAGCAGGCTAAATAGTCTCTTGATTATCTGGGTCAGAAGCTGCTCTATGTGCCTCTAAGGATCTGAATCAAAATGGCTTAAGGTTTTCTGGATTCATCCCCTTTCTTGAGCAGAGTAGCAACACAGACACCACGGATAGATTAACCCTCATGCCCTGCTCAAAACTACCACACATTTAATCATTTTGAGGATTTTAACCCTTTAAATGCCAGTTTGATTACTTGTCACTGTTGTTATTTATATATATAAGTAGTAAGTAATCAAACTGGCATTTAAAGGGTTAAAATCTGGTTTGGTAGTTTTGAGCCGGGCTGAAGTTGTTAAAGAGACGTACGCAGAAAAAGCCTAAAATATAATAATCTGTGAAGTTTTTATAGCAGTTTTTTGTCCCCTTTTTCAGTGTTGTATTGATCTACTAAAAAAAAAAAAATTGAATTCCAAAATGTTTCAAGTTTTTGTTATTAAAAAAATATACCATATGCACTAACACAGCCAAAATGATGGACAGATAAAGAGGACAAATGGACAAAAAAGTGACACATGAGAGATAAAGAAAAACAGCAGATACAAAACAAGTCTGTTGCAACAAATCTTCATGTCTTTAAGTCTCATTTAAAGCTTATAAAACTGCTCACATATTTATATTTTTGACACAAAAGGGACTCCAGTTACAAATCAACAAAGATTTGAATAAATTATGAAATGTCCCGGCACTTATTCTTACATATTCATAAGGTCTCGCAACCAGATTATCCTTTTGTCTGCGCTCCGCGGCGAGCGTTTGTAGAGGGCGTATGGAAATGTCTACAGTCTGGTTCCAGAGAAACACCAACATCAGCATTTTTAGCTGACAGCTAGAAATCCCCCCACCATAAGCCTCTGAGGAGACAGCGAGACAAAAGACACACGCACACAGAAACACACGTTTTTGTATCGTTAACCCTTTGTTGGACATGATAGCTGAAGTGGGGGCATTAAAGAGTCAAGTTGCGATCGGTGGGCGGCATCATTTCAGCCAGAGTCCGTACAGTTTGTGTTACAACCGCATCCCGTGCAATCACAGTGTCTACAACTCAAGCGATACATCTGTAAGCCACTAATTATAGATTGGGACTAAAAATATGAAGATCTTTATTTACTTTTGGCTAACCCTGGATGGAAAAAAGGGAAACACGCAGTAGCAACTGAATAACCCATAGTTACACACAAATCAGTAGATCTGCTGCCTGCATGAGGAAAGCAGTAACACATTTATTACATTTTTGCAATATAATAATGTTTTTATTGCAACGTGTCACAGTGTTACCTCTTAACAGTCCAAATATAATCACAGTGAGAGCTCCTGAAGTCAGATTATTTAATTCTCCTACGTGTTTTACTCATTTTTATAAACGCACACCCTACAAGTACTTGCTGCTGAGCCTCATTCAGCAGTGTCGCTCAGAGGACTGGTGTAAGGGGAGGCAGTCTGCTGAATGTGGAAATGTGCCTTAATTAATCCAGGCATTGTCTGCTCCCGGCAATAATAGAGAGGGGGAAAGGCCTCCTCCCGCAGACCCTACTCTCAATCACCACATGGTCGGAGAAATTGACTCCTGAACACAGTTTTAATTACCAGCGTGGGCAAAAAAAAACAGGAAATCTGTGTCCAGCAGAGACTGGGAATGACCTCCCATTCTCAAGTGGATACTAATAGACTTCACAATATCAGTGAAGTGTTACAATTTAGAGGCAAATCAATGACTCCCTTTATCTCTGTCTCCTTCGACATCGATGGTTTTCGACTGAGGTTTCCCGATCTGCTCTCAAACGTTTAAGAAGGTATCTGTTTGGACCTTCTATGAATGCTCAGAAATGCTTGTCTCCACTGCTCTACTACATATTATTACTTTCAGATTTCCAAGCTAAATATGATCACGGTAGCAATATCCATCTTATTTATAGGACAAAAACCACAAGGCTATGGCAAATCCAAAACCTTCTTATGGTTAGGTAACGGAGGGGCTGTAATCTTCAGTGGTCTCACCCAAAGCAGAGAAAGATCTCTTTAAAAAACTACACATCAAAAAAAAAAAAAAAAAGAACCACAAAGCTGTTTTTGGCCTGAGGTGGTTTATTAACAGTGACTCTCTGCCTACACTCATATATAAGTCATGAAGAAGCCCTCTTAAGTGTCCTCTCAAATCCCCTCCTGTATTTATCACGACTCATCTCCCCCAGGGTACCTGACGGTGACAGATTAGGGGGTCTCTCTCAGAGCGTTAGAGAACAAAGAGCCGACACGAGACACCCCTTTACTCCACCCCCTCCGCAAGGCGTCCAGAAATCTACCTCTACCACCGCCCATACGAGCGTCCTCTGGGTGAGATTGTGCAAAAATGAAATGCAATGTCTGGAAATGCTTGTTAGTGCCTTTTCTCTTCCATATGTTTATTTGGTAGTTTAAGATGGGTTCTCCAACTATTACACTCATTTTTCGCATCTGTTATGCCAATAGTGATTTCATGTTTAATCCAAGTTAGGAAATCAATAGCCATGAAAGCCACAGTAGCTATGGTTTAGCATCTGCCCTGCACGGTATGTGCAACATTAATTACGATACCACATCCCATCAGCCTTCGCCATCAGAGCTTCTTTCTCACAAAGCCATTACAACACTGCCCTCCCAACACAATAATTAAAGTCAATACCAGCTTGGCCGCCTCAACATCTCCACAGTCCACAAATAACAAATGCCACAGTCCTCCCCACCGGAGCCTCTGAGGGCTTAACAAGGCGTCAGACAAGCAGAAGAACATCTGGCTTTTAAAAAGTCAAAAGATGAACAGAAGGAGGGGTTGCCAAATTATTCTATTTAGTGCAGTGTCAGCACAAATTGGATCGAGGGTAGACAGAATGTAGCGGAGATGATTTGTTTCTCCCCCCCGACCCTCCAAAGGTTCAACCCTGAGAGCTTCAAAAGAACATAACCCTTCATCTTGTCAAAGGAAATTACATATGCGTACAAGCCCCTCGACCCCCCGCTATCATACCAGCAACAGCTTAATTTGTGGTCTAGCACAAGAGACGCTTAAAATGGTTTAACTGAATCTGTAACATTTAAAACCACATCGGTCATCATAATAAGAGACGAGAGGCAATATTGGGCTCCATTAAGTGTGAGGAAGATATTCAACTGCGTGCACAACGTGCCCACATCCTCCTCTGCACAGCTCTGCTTGGTTTGTACACAACAATATAATATTAAATTACATTTTAACTCACATATTGAGTGTTGTATTTCTCCCAAAACACAAAATTTGATGTGTAGAAGAGCCAGACACTAGACGGATGTTTTTCTGGCTGAGATGACTGAGGTTAATCTGCCTTTGTTAACAGGCAAATGACAAATATGAGAACACCATTTAGCCAATATCATTTTACCAAGGACCTAGTCGCATTCTCAATGTTGCCAAAAATCGCTCCTCTGTAGTTTTCCACAGTCGGCACCTTCGTCACCCAGAGCTCGCTGATAAAGAGCTTAAAAATCCCCCCGGATGTTTCCAGAATAGAGACATATTCTTAGTGTGCACTGGAAATTCCCATTCCTGCATCACAAGTCAGGTGCAAACATGCTTAATCATCATTTTTACAGAGCTATTTTGATGTAATGTTACACTAAATGTCAGAACATGTTTATTATTAGTTGTTACTATCTTACTTATGTTCAGTTAATACCATACAGAGCTCAAAATGTTGCTGATATTTGTTCTCTCTGTTGATGATATTACAACTTAGCGCCTTGTTTAAAGGCAACAATGAAAATATAAAACAGGCTGACCTTAAAAACACACACATATGTCTCTGTTCTGTACAGATCATGTGATATTGTGATCTGGAAATAGGCTTAGCCATGAGGCAGACAGTATATTTAACATATTCAGAAGAACAGGCTTCGAGGTTAGTTCCTAGACAACAGGACCATTAATAAAACACACACACTGTGTCTAGGGCAGGACAGCAGAGGGTCAAAATACTCAATAATTCTCTGACAGCTGTTCAAAAGTCCAAACACTATTGCAGCGTTCCACAACAAACCTTTATGAGTCACATTCAATAAAGAGAAGAGGCACTCCGGTAATGAAAAGGCCGAGGTGACCTTTCTTGACATTCAGTGCTTCAAAAAAAATGAGTCTCCCTTTCCCCCTCCGGGCAAAACCGTATTTACCATTGTGAGGAGGAACGCAGGTAATCATCATCATCATCATCATCATCATCATCATGGGTCTGATCTCACCGGCAGTCTTGGAGCAGGACCAAACGATGTAGAAATGTCACGGGCAGCACTCGGAGGACGCCAAATACTGTATGCAGCTGGATCTGGATGCATAATAGTGAATGCAAATGTGATCTGTGCTGTGTGGCTGTGTGATATTAGGTCAGAGCTGAAGACTGCAGGTGCAAAACAAATGAATATTTCTAACAGAAACTATTTCCAACCAACGACTCGAGCACCATCAATCTTAGGTGTCATAATTCAGGTTTATGAGTGTATTAGCAGGAGGTGTAGTGATGACAGGAAAACTGGAAGCAATAAATGTGTAAATGGGTTCACTTTAATGGTATTCATTTGGTGAGTAAAGATTAAGACGCAAATGTGATGTGTGAGGATGGAAAAGTTTGGGGAAATTATTTACTTTACTGAATTTATTAATGGGGAAATTTGAGTTAGATTTTATTTACACAATAATAATGACAATAATTCCTATTTAAACACATAAACCAGATACATAGATGGTTTATTTTTTTATGTGGAGCGGTACTGCTAAATATTTCCATGAATCAACACATTCAGATTGTGTTACGATTTAAACACATTTCTTTTGTGGATGCTTTGGTGAAAACAGGAAGAACTTCTCTACACACTAAGGTTTTTTTAAAAAAGGAAACTAATACTATACTTTTCTATTATTCAGCAGCATTAAAAAGAAGTCTAATGTATAGTCCCCTACTGAGGATTCGACACATTTACAATTCTGATTAATCTTATGAGTTGCAAACTAAAAACCTCTGAGATAGTTTTAAAATTGAGGGGCTATGGGGACGGTCTTAATAGGGTATGCCAAGTTCAGTGGACAGATTTATTCAGTCTTGCATTATGTATCAGTCAGTTCAACAAGAGGTAGTGAGTAGACACCGGCACATTACCCTCAAGCTGCAGGTTCATTTCAAACTCTGTCCAGATCTTTTTATAAAAGATCATCCAGTTTACCGACTACCTGGTCAAGTCAGATTGGTCTAAAAACAGAAAAACAAGAGTTAAAAAAACAGGATTGGTGAACATAAGTGCTCTATTTGTAACTGTGAGGTTAAATTATCTGTGGCTACACATTTCAACAGTCATAGCCACATCTTGAGTCATAGAGGGGTGGTAACAGAATCCTTCTCCAAAGGGAGGCAGAGTAGATACGCTTCCTTGTTACCATCATTCACAAAGAATGAATGAGGAGGATTTAATTTGTTTGTTTCGTATGAGGTGAAAATAATATGTTGTGGGTTTTGATTTTTTTTTTATGTGTCATATGAACTCTGAATGGTTGTGGCTCCCCCTGTTGGGATGTCCTCGTGCTGATCCAGTAGTCTTTAAGGTTTTATCAGGAGTTGAGAGCATTGTGCCTTATTTTTTTAAGGATGGGGACCATCAGACAGACAGATATGAGCATGTTTATAATATTTACTGTGTCCTGACATGTAAAATATGTTCTTATGGGTTGTTATGGTGTTAGAACGTGGCTTATATTTTTATTTTCCACGGTGCTTTAGAGAAGAACCTTCGGCCTCAGCGTCCACAGATCAACAGGATATATCCTCTACGCCCCACATTCAGTGGAGGACATGCTGTGGGAGTGACACTCCAATTTCTTGGCTCCACAGTGAGTTGTGATTGAATGCAACAGTGAACACAGTGTCTGACCCCCCGTTCCATAGAGAGAGTCTACACCTCGCTGAAGCCAGACAGCAGCCAGACAGACAGACAGTGATGTTTGGGTTGGGGTATAGTGAGAGACCAATACTCCAGAGATTCCCCTCTCACTGCTCTATCAATTATTCACAAGTCATTACATGGCTGGCCAATAAAACACACACACAAATAAATTAAACCTTGTGGACCTCATATAGAATCAACCACAGGAATAAATCTTCTCAGGATTCTTAAATGAAATTGCCAAAAAAAAAATCAAATAACCTTTTAGCTAGAGCTGCAACAATCAGGCAATGAATCGAGTCGTTTTTCAAGAATAAATGCCGAAAGTCTCTGATTGAAGCTTCTCCAATGTGTTTCCCTGTTTTAAATCATTATTAATGTCTATGAACAGATATTTGTTTTATGTCTGTAGTCCTCGTAGGAGGCTGAAGCCATCAGCTTTTGACTGACAACGATGAGTCAGTGCAGATATCTGTTCATAGAGATCAGCAGAAATGTGTCTCTCTTGTCATTTGTGTGTATGAAGTTGCTAATCGGACTGCAGAGGAAGTCCTGAATATCCATCAGGCCCTTTTCCGGATACCTGCTGGCTACACCGGAAGTCCAGAAACAATGGCCATTTCCCTGAGAGGCTAGATTGTCGTCAGAAGATTGCGGATGGGTTCTGAGATTGCATCATTAGAAACGTGTTGGATGGATAAAACAAGGCATCTGAAGACTTCATCTTAGATGGATTAATCAAGAAAAGATCATTAGTTAAAGCCCTAATTTAAATGCACATATGTGCAATTTATAAGGATTATTCTTGTCATGCATGACCTGCAAAATTATATACAGTGCTATGTAGAAAATACTGCAGATTAACAGATTAGAAAGAGAAAGAAAACCTAAATGTGTGTGAGAATAAGGTCATTTTGCAAATACATCACAAAATGAACTTGCCACTGTTTAGCATTGTTATTATACATATATATTATACTTAAAACACAAAAATTAAATAAAAAATAGGTGTTTTAATCAACCCTACATGTACATAACATGTAACACAGTGGATACTGGGCTCATCATCACATACTTCATCAGGAATAGAACAATAAGTGGAAGACTCACAATTCAAAAGACTAACACGAACACATCCTCTTTAAAATTTGTGATTCATTTCAGGGAAAGTTATGGTGAAATCAGGTCTTCATACAGACACACTGCTCCACTTTCAGTTCTCCCACAGGTACAAACTGGGTCGGCGGTGACCTGTATGGCGGGTGTCAGTGCGTCAACCATCCAACCTCTCTACATTCAGCAACAGATCGGTAGCAAAACTGACTTTCAGTACTGCCTTTTATCCTGAGAAATCTGACTGCGGCTTTGACTGGGTTAAAATACCTCCTAAGAAGTGCTGAGCATCAGCTATGTCACATCCACAGCAGGAGAAATGACATGCTGACATGTTAACAGTGCCTATACTTACAGGCTACAGACTACAGCTGATGCCAGATTGAGTGACGAGTACTGTTATGTTTGGGTTATTTTAAAGGCAGGAAATGCCCCCGCTGACTGGATCAGAAGCACTAAAATATAAAACAAAGAGTAGCTAAAATACCTGTTTTCATTGACAGACTGAACAGCGGCTGAAGTTTAACTGTGTGCAGCAAAGGCACCAAGATTCCTACCCATGGATAAAGGTCTTTATACTGAACAAAAGACCACTTTCAAAATGGTATCAGACTGTGCCAGCCTCGCTTTAGAATCGTAATCACAGGGAGGGATCGCAGCTAAATGCAGTCAATCAGGAAAAATAACTGTCTTCAGCGGAGACACTGAGGAGAAACCGGGTTTGTTTGTATATCATCTCTTTGTAGCTCCATATGGAGCTCACAGTGTTTAAACCCAACAATCATTAAAGAGGAAGCCATATGGTAGAGCAGACAGGTGTTAAAGGGTTAGAATCGCAGAGGACCACACTGTCAACTCGCTCATTAACCTTCAGAGGAATCATGCTTGTTTCTGCCATGAAGTGGAAAGACTGACATTGACAGCTGCCTCGTGTAATTTGCACTCAGACAAATACAAGTTTTCTATAATGCATCCAGTCGCTGGAATACACATTTAATCATCCAAAATCATCCAAACTGACTATTTAAAGGTTTTATATGTACGAACGACGAAACACTAGTGTTACTATCTGTAATGTTCCCATGTTTTATTTGGACCACTGGCTCCATGATACTAACTAGCCTGCCATTTGAAAATCACGCCTTCAGCCGACACCATGAAGCAACCAACACCAGATCTACACCGCACAGCCAAAGCCAAGCCACAACCTGCCGGCTAACCCCAGCTTAGCTTTGGTTACAGTCTAGAAAGGAATCGTTAGTTATAAATCTTTGCCTTGTAGCGTTAGGTCATTTATTCACAGCTAACATCAACACTGTTTGTCTTAATACACAAGTTAGTATCATGGACAATTTAGTTAGTGAGTAAATTCATACATAACATATCCACTCATAGTGTTTTGCTGACAATAACATTAGCAAGCAAGCTAAGAATAACCAGCCAGTCGGGTGGTTCTAAGTCATTCCAGGGCCTTCATGTATTTTGGGTCGATCACAGAGGGTGTGCACTGACATCAACACAATTATTTATTTTTGTATACAAATCCGAACTTTTAACCCTTTGTGCAAGAAACCATGAACCCAGTAAACGATAAATCACTACTTCTCCTACCCAAACTCTGCAGCTTTTCTCAGTTTTTTATAAAAGTTTCAGAAGACAAGTCTTAGTAAAAAATCTCTACAGAATCTCTATAATGCTCCTTAACTGAATTTAAGAGTTGTTTATAGCATGCCGGTCTCTCTCACAGGCTTCATTCCTATCTTGTCCAAACTTGTGTTTAAATATGCCTTCACGCTTTAAATGAATGATAAAGATGTTCAGTGGTTATTATAGGAAGATTTAAGGCTACATATACATGTTTTGCCAACAAATTTTTTGTCAGTCAAGAACAACAAAACCTCCATCAGCTTCATGTGGAAGACAACACGTGGGATAACTTTCTGCTCTGTGGGCTAAAGCCACGCTGGATCATGTAGGTGACTCACATCACCTACACAGCAAAACAAGCCAACTTAATTTATACATATTCCATTTATAACCCAGACAATTCATATGGGGTTTGAGCATGTTGCATTTTTCAGCCACAGTTTAACCCACTTCCCTTCTGCTGTACAATACCTGCTCTACTTCTTTATATAGGATTTAATTATATTCTTATAGGAATGCTTCTTGTCGTACGAACACACAACAGTCATAAATTATGAGTGGAACTGGTGATAAGAAAACAAAAGGACAATCAAAGCACCCCCGACTGCAAGTAATGGTCTAATTATTAACAATAATAGAAGAGTGACAGCCCCCTGCTGAAAAAAACACAACGGCCAACCCCCACTGGTCGAAATGGCCAAATAATTATTTCTAATGCATCAATTAAAGCTCCCACTCAGCTTCTGCGACCACAGATCTTCTCCCATGTTGTGTGTTGACAGTTCATTAAGGGTTTTTTTTTACTACGCTGTGATTGTGGTGATTGGGTAATGAAGTGGAGGGGGTGGGGTAGACGGCGTGCTACCTTGGTTAGATGATGAGATGCCTCATATAAGGATACATTGAAACCACCAAACAAAGGGAAAAAAGCACAATGTTTGTGCAAATACAGGGGAGATATGGCTGATAACTACTAGGTGACATTAATTTCCAAACTATTTTTATGATTTCAGTTAATCTGTGAATAAAATAAAATGAAATGAAAGTGTATATAAACATATAGTGTGGCTCAAGTTGATTTAGGATGTCTAGTTGAGTCTAGGATCTGTAACTGTACTGTACTGTATCTGCTAACAGTGTTTAAACCAGCTAAACCATTTACAATCAATGATTCCAGAGGCTTTCAATACAATCAGTTCAATTTATTTGTCATTTACACATTAAGCGATCTATTCTGATAGGGGGGGGGGGTTAGTTCGTTAGAGTGGTGTCTCCCACTGGCTATATAAGCCTCCATCAGTTGGATGGCAATTTCATGGGTTTCCAATTGATTTATAAATGGCTACCATCAAGTGGATCTTGTGTGTGCTAACAGGATAATACGGAGGTGTGAAATTAGGGACAAGGTCACACGAGGTCAGCGTAATATCTGCCAAGCCTCTGTTTGTACTACGGCAGTTAAAGCGCTGTCCCAGATTAAGTGTCAAGAAAATTTAGTGGACCAACACAAAAATAATCCAGTGACATGATTTGCAACAGAGCAACACTACTCTGCTTTAAGTTTCCTTTGCTTTAAACTATAAATATTAAGAATCAGAGGATATGTTATAGTTTGCAATGTGAGAACAGTCGTGTGTTTTGTTTTTTGGTGACTGGTGATCCTATAATAGACTACACTCTGCCTGTTACTCTCCTGGTGGGTGTGCAAGAAACCTCTCTCATGCCTCCAGGCCTCATTCAACATTCAACCATCATCATCCACACTTACCTTGCGTATTCCTTCCACTTCAAAGCCGTTGAGGTTTGCATAAAGTGAGTGATGCCTTTTTCCTAACAGCGATGTGGAACTGATATTAGCCGCGGTGGTTGGGACTGTCTTGTCTGAGAGCCCATGTTGCTTAGTATCCTGCTCTTCCGTCCTCTTCAACTCCTGCTGTTGATGCTGCTGCTGCTGCTGCTGTCGCCCGAGTGCTTCGGCCACCTCGCGGCTCTCCATCTCTGCGTGTGCCGGCGCAGGCTCGGGCTGCTCAGGCCGAGTGCACAGGTCATACATCACTCTCTGTCAAAGTCAAACAGCGCAGCTGGGTTTAATGTGACCAAATGAGGTGCCCAGCTTAGACCGAGCCATCGCGGGCTGTTCATTTGCTGGAGGAGAATAACACAGATCAGCTGTGGCAGGTTGATTTCAAAATGATGAAAGATGTCACTGTCTTCCCGTCCTCACACAGTTCATAAGCAGGATTGCTTTTTCACAGCTAGGGTGAAGAGTCGGAAACCAAGCAAAAGACTGCCATGGTGGTCGGTGGCACAACACCAAACCTTCAATTTGTAAATCCCTATAAAGTGGCAGCACTAAAATCTGTTACAGCAAGCGTCTCTGTCACATATCTAAAGACAAAAGCAGTTACAGATAAAGCAGGAGTTGTAAAGTACCTCCTCCTTCTCTGCGCTGTGACGTTTTCTAAAATGAGGACAATCAGCTCCGAAGGGATATTACATATTTTTGGCCTTGGCTTGGGAAGGAAATTCAGCGAATGTCATCATCCTGGTAGCATTCTTGAGCATACTGTGGTTAGTATTTATCACAGTGGAGCATTCAGATTCAGAGCCCTGCTCACTACACTGACACAGACTGTTATTTCATGCCTTACCGCTCTTTCGTCTGTCATATGTCCAGAAAAGAGAGAAGACACAGCTTCTTACCCTACGTAACGCTGAAACAGAGCGCGCAGGCCCGACTGGAAGAGCAAACAAGACGAGACGCGCGACGGCGAGAGAAAAAAAAAAAAAAAAGCAAAACAAGAGGATGATCTAACTAACAGGTCTCCACTCCAGTCCCATTCTCTCAGTACGGCTGAGATGTGGGTGGCATGTTGACTCTTCAAGTCTGTACGTCTGTCCTCATTGATGCCGCCGTGTCAAAAA
Organism: Miichthys miiuy; assembly: GCA_036365135.1. NCBI lineage: Eukaryota > Metazoa > Chordata > Actinopteri > Sciaenidae > Miichthys > Miichthys miiuy. Next base: position 21,165,644 of record CM071616.1, read on the forward strand.
AGCATTTCATCCAGATGCAACAAGATTCGACAGGCTGCTTAATCCCATCTTGGTTGCAGCGCCATAAAGGTGAAGAAAGAGGACGAAGGGAAAAATGCATGTGTGTAAGACGGTGAGTGTCGCTGAGAGGAGGGGGGTAGGGAGGACTGCTCCCGTCCTCCTATCACAAAAAGGCAGGCTTTGAGAGGGGGCCCAATCATTACCGCGACTGGAGCTCGTTTCCATGGAGATGACGCTGGAATGATGTTGGCTGCCTATTGATTGTTCAAGAGGCAGTACACACTGCAACGCAGGGAGGCTGCAGGAGGCAGGCGGAGGAACAAGTGTGTCCAGCCCGGACTAATCAGAGTGTTTTACTGCAGTTGTGCACTAGGTGCAGACAAGGTGAAGAATGCACCTCATGTTTTAGTAATTCAGCCCCGGACACGGACATTAAAAAAACATATAAAGCTGTAGGGCTGATGCTGTGAAGGATAAACTCTGCCACAGCTAACGCTGGCTTACAAATTAACTTGACATTTAGCCTTACGCCATTTAATTGTCTATAAAATGAGCAAAGCAGCTTAATACGTCCCTTTAATAAGGGCTGAAAGTGGGCCCAGGAGGAGGGAAGTGGTGTGTGGGAGCAATTCTGTCAGCGTATGCTGTTTCAAATTAAAGATAATAAAAACTAAAAAAAAACAGACATGAAATGTGTTTGTACCTCTTTGGTTCACCATCACAGACAAATTCAGACTTTCTAATAGTAAACTCCAAAGAGTTACGAGATCGTGACTACAGGGGCAATATGGAGAAAATGACTTTCACTCAGAGAAGTGAGACAAATACTGGGAAAAATGGGATTGTTAAAACCATGTAGACCTTTAAAATATATATGTATATATGTATTTTATTCTTCTAACTAGACCCCTTGGGGTCAACGACTTGTACCTGCACCTTTTTTATTTATCCTTTTACTTATCCTTACTTTTATCTATGATCTATGTAAAAACTCCAGACCTCATCTTTTCTGTGTTCACATAAAAAAATTAAAGCATTAAAAAAAGAGGGGCATTTGTTAAGGTGTTATATGATCATATAGAAGGCTTAAGATGCTTTCAGACACCAACTTGTTACCACTATTTTTGGTTGTCTGTTTCGAGACCCAACTACTCTAACCTGACTGTTATGCACCTAAATAAACAAGTTGTAGCTAAAAGTAGAGGAGACAATTAATACAACACGTTTAAGTGTCATAAACATTGACAATCCAAAACAGTTTTTCTTGATTTAAATGTGTGTTTACTGCTGGTTCCTGCATTGATTTCGAGCATCAAACCAAACCAATACTCTCTTTTCCCACATTTAAACTCTGCATTGAACTCATTGGGATCATTTTCTTGTAAGGTGACACCGAACTGACTGCTGTAGCTGAATGGACGCAACTGGTAGCGGAAAAACTGGGGATCGGTCATGTCATGGCCATCCCTACTGGCAAGTTGTAAACAAATGTCAACCATCGTCAACTCAAGCGGCAAATAGCCAATCATGTCCACATGAGTGACAACAGCCCTCTCTCTGCTTGCAGTGTCAGAGCTGCTGTTATGTTGTGTGTGGAAACTTTCCTTAGAGATCATATTTTTAATCAGACTAGGAATGGGAGACAATATAGAGTATAGTATATTACAGTAGATATTTTGCTCCACTGTTCATACATAATACTGTATCTTTGGTTGTTTTAGAACAACATTGAACAGACATTTTCATCTGCTAGTCTATCTCTCAACAGTTTATCAATGATGTAATGTAATGTAACTATTGCACTGTCACTCCCTGCACCTCTTTTCCAGCCTGTTCTCACCACAGTCTACCTTCGGTTGCGTTAAAGGTCACTGTCAGAAAACACGTAGCTGGTTGCGGCAAAGTTAAAAATAGACATTTTGCCATAATTGTTTTGGTACAGGCATTTTTCTGGAACACTGCCTGCTCAGTCAACAGTGAGACTGTTACATTTACAATGACTCATGCTGAAAATGAAAGTGATATCCACTTTCCCTTACCTGTCCATCACCCCTCCCTTTAAAAGCCCTGACATGTACACTCAGTAACACACAGAGAAGAGCGACAGCTCAAGCTCACGCCTGCCGATTTCTGTTTGACTGTTTGTTGTCGTCTTGTTTTTATTTGGTTTTGTGGTGTGATCTTGTCTTTTCTGTGCAACCTGCTGTCAATCAGATTTAACTGAGGAAGGCCAGTTTAAATGTAACACCTAACATGCATAATTATAAGTTAAATGAAAATGCACCAGAAATTAGTTTTTCACTTTGCCCTAACACTGCATTTCTCAGCTTTGGTCTATTTCTTTATTAATTACAGTGTGCTCACAAGACCTTGGCTTTAGTAGCCTGAAGACGTGATGTGATGTGAACACTGTTTCTATCCTGCTATTCAGCTCCTTTGATAATATAAATGTACTCTGTGATTAGAAACGGCAAAACAACCGACAAAATAAAAATAAAATAAGTGAGACGACTGCTGCACACATGACCACTGCCACCAGCAAATGTTCTTATCACATGTTGTACACAGCAACACAAACACAATAACATTTCACCGTGCATAACACCATGAAAAGCATCCAGTCAGCATGAACTAAATGTGTGTCAAACAGCATATGCTCTGCACAGAAATGAGCCGCAGCCAGCTTCGTCGTGCTTCAGCGGTATTGACATCCTATCACGCTGTCATATTTTGACAATGCGTCCCCTGTCTGCCTGTCAGGAGGCTGCTGGTCAAATACATGTCACGTTAAGACAGGGAGGAGAAGGAGCATCTCTAATTTGGATCATTTGGACGCTTTAAATAGGTGAAACCAATGCGGAAGTGCCAAAAACTGCAGTTCCTCAAACGTCCACTTGAGGCTGGCTTCAGAACGAGTCAGTCTCCATAAGCCTTCATGTTAAAATGTCCAACTTCACAGCAGAAATAAACATGTTTACAGCCTGGTACAAAAAACTGTTTTGGTCTCTATAGTTAATTTCCCCGTTGATGACAACTGTACTGAGGGTGAATTTTTATAGAACTCATCCATTCAAATTATATCAAGGCTTAAAGTCATGCAGAAATAACAGCGTGGCCGCTTTGATTGACAGGTGAGTGCCGTTACAGATGGCTTGTTTGAGTAACCAGGCTTCAGGCCCGCTGATGATTCACGTCTTTGCTCATTTTTAGATTAGCATTTTTAGAAGGCGGAAAGGGAGGACTGCCAAAATGGCGGCAGCCAGGGCCACAGATTTTGAGCTTCAAAACAGCTCTTGGGTGATGTAACGCATACTCTGTCCATTCTTTATACTGTTAGTGAATAACACAATATCTATTAGACAAAACAGCATATTTATACACTGATCGTGTGCTGATGTACTGAGCCATTCCTCATCTTAATTTAGAGATTTAAGCAAATAGGTTATTATATATTATAATTATTATATATGTGGCTTAATGATGAACAGATTTCTTCTAGTGAATTATGTATGCACCTTTTTTCTGAGGTTCAGTGTCTCATTTCAGAGGACAGACAAAATACATAAAAGGTGGCAGAGACGAACTGGAATTAAAAAATTGGGCGTGTTTGAGTAATAAACAAATATAAATATACAATAGTAAACATGAACATAGCAGATACAATGCCAAAAAAAAGCAAAACTGACATGATTAAAGAAACATGGTCAGTCCAAACACCTTTAAAAATTGGCTTCCCTGATGTCAGTTGCTGCCATAACAAAGGAGTTGCCTGAGCAAGGCGGTGCAAGAAATGAAAGAAAGAACTGTGAGACTTGGCGAGTGGGCACTGCTGTTTAGACACACAGTCGAAGCTTTGATTAATTATTTAATTTCCTCCCTATGAAAACATGATCCAAAATTGTGAGACTGATCCCACTGAACCACTTCTGCCACCACAACAAGAGACATAAACAGACTCACCCACACGTGCTAACCCCTCCTCTCGCCTCACATAGCAAACATCACGCCTCCTCATACACACCGCAACAGTCATATGAATGTTTTTACATTTTCTGCATCAACAGCAGCTAAGAAGGCTGCAGCATTAGCCGGCGTTTGGTTCTCTTTGTTGTATTGTGTCTGCAAAAAATAAAAGAAACTCCTCGTGGAAATGCTACCAGCTGTTGTTTTGTTCTCCATCTTACTGCGACTTCTGGTGCATCAGAGTTACACCAAACACAAAGCTCAAATAGGAGGGAATTATTTGACAGTTACACACTGTGTTCACTTAATTGAGGCTACTTGATTTGCAAAAACTATTAATCAGAATACAGAAAGTTGTCTATGATCGTCTTCATAGAACTCAGTGGTCATAACAGCTCATCATCGCCACATTTTATCAAACATATATTCATAAAAACTGGTCATTGATTTGCAATAAATATCATTTACATCAGTGGACCCCTTTTCGATCATTGAGTAGACTGACTACACCTGACTCAGTGATATATTTTATGTATATTTCATATTATAATCAATGTATAACAATAACAGTATAGAACAACAAATACCCTGTAGAATTTCCCTAAATGTTGAATGCAATAACTACAGAAAGTTTGTATAAAACGAGCGATTTGGATGAATTTTAAGCAGATTTACTGTGAATATTGCGTCCTGATAATATTGGGGAACTTTTTAAACATTCTTTAAAAAGAGAAACTTTTTAACAACCATACATATTTCATGAGCTTTTTCGAGAATGTCAGCGTTTTTCTCTCCCTGACTCTTGGCCATTGTTCTATGAGCTCTTTGGTTGTTTAACTGCGTACTCACTGTGGCCTTATCGTGCGAGATTTGTTTTATGTTCATTTCTAAACTAATAATCCAAAGTTTTCTCACACCGCTAAAATCAAGAGGACCTCACCTCGCCTTGTGAAGGATGACCACTGGTTTACATGATGCTATGTTCTGTGATACAGCCTGTGCTGTGTACGCTAAATCAATGTTAATAAATCGGTTTTGATTTGATGATCACGGTGTCAGTAAATGGTTCAGTTTCTGCATCGTTAGCTTCTTGTATGATTACTGAGTAACAGTAGAATGAGGGTGCGTTCACTGTCAACACGTTTCTCTCTCCCTTTCCGCCAGTCGACTCCATCTACCCAAGACCTGTCATGTAAATGTAGCCAATTTCCTCTTTTTACTTGACAATGTATTAATCTTACATAACATTATGATCTAATGAAAACGGGTTACAAGATAATATAGCCAAAATAAGTGTATTGCCACAAACCCTTCAGGCCTTAATTGGCCATGTGTATGAAGCAAGACCATCAAAGTTTGTAAGTGCACACTGATGAAGAAACTGTTAGCAACACTTCTGTTTAATTTTGGAACCATGTGCGTAACGTGAAATATCTTACCTCCATGTTTCTGTCCATGCATTTGGAGGGCGGCGACTCGTCTGACCCGGAGGACTCAGCGCAGCAGGTGGGCTGGACGTCCCAGCCTGCATGGGGAGCGCCGTGAGGGTGACAAATTTTCAGAGAGCTGCTCTGACAGGTGTCCACGACTGCAGCGGTGGTGCAGGGGTCAGCTGCACGGAGGGCCCTCCCTGAAGGCTGCTGTCGCTGATCTTGTTTGGGTTTCCTCTTAGGTGAGCTGGAGGCACCGTGGGATCTGTGCAGCAGGGCCCTGGAGGAGGTCTGACAGAAGTTACTGCTGTCTTCCGGCGTTGGCTTCCTTGAGGGACGGTTAAAAATGTAACCGGGGTGTCCTGCTCTCGGCCTCCCCTGCAAGAGTCTTCCGTGGGCCTCTAGCAGGTGGCAGAGAAAGATGGCTTTTTCTAGCTCCAATTCCTGCCTGTGATGCAATTTATAGACTGCCTGCTCACCATTTATCCTCTCATTCAGCGTCAGCAGCAAGTGCTCCAGCTTTGTATACGTTTCTCCACTGCACAAACAAAAAGCCTCTTTTCCTGAGGGCTCCACCTCACCGTACCGTCCACTGTCTTTAACATTCACCTGCTTAGCGAGCAGACTGTTGCAGCGCCTGTCCTTTTGGCACCCTCGCCTGGCCGTCAGCTCCCTCACGACCCTCTGCTGATCCCTCTCTGCTTTTTCCCGCAGGTGCCTCAGCTCCAGACAGAGGTGTTCACGCACCTGCTGCGTTTGGGTCTTCTCTGCTTCCAACTCAGCACGCAACCTCTCCAGCTCTGGTTCGTAGTCCGTCTGGCCCTGGCATGGTTTGTTGGAGGACAGTGCCAGAGGGTTATCCCTGTCTTTCCTCATGATGACACACTCACAGCACAACATGCAAAGAAACGACGAGACGTATTCATTTTCTATAGAAGGGCGTCAGAAAGAAAGAGAGGAAGAGCACGAGGTGGGTGATGGATGGTTATCAGACATGCAGCATGCAGTTATCACACCGGGTCACTGGAAAGATGAGACAGCATTTTTAGGATGTGAGAGATGCAGAGAAATGTTTTAGATGAATGCAAATAACAAGAAATTCAATGATTTCAGCACTGATGGATTCAAAAAGAAGACGGCAGCTTCAGGTTAGAAAGCAAAGTGAGTAAACAAATGAAAAATTGTGATTTTTTGTTATAAATGAAGAAAAAATGTGTCTCTGGAGAGCCTGTCTATACAGCGAGGAGCAAAGAAACCTGTGGAAATAACCTGTTAGACTATATTAAGTAAACCCAATGTGTAAACTGATAAAAATATGACTGTATTATACCTGATATCTTTAACTTTGTCCTATCTAAAGTTGGCTTAATTAAGATGCAGATGTATAACCACCTTTAAACACATCAAAACATTACAAAAACATTACAAAAACGATGGGATATGATTAATGGAGCTTATTCTTAGGCTATGTTAAGTAAAACCAATGCATAATTTGATATATTATCAAGCATATTATGACTTTATTTATACCTGATATCTTTAACTTTGTGCTCTAAAGCTGGCTTAAATTACATGTCCTTATAATGCAGATGTATGTTAACACTAACCACCTTTAAACACACCATAACATTACAAAAACAAGTTATTCATGACGGGATACGATTAATGGAGATTGTTGTTATTATTGTAAGTAAAATGAGGTATAATTTGATATATTATCAAGCAAATTATGACTTTATTTATACCTTAACACCTGTAAAGCTGCCTTAATTAAAATGCAGATATATGGTTGAACTAACCATCTTTTAAACACACCATAACATTACAAAAACGTTGCCAAAACATGTTATCAAGTGTGGGATAAGGTTAATGGAGCTTATGCTTAGGAGCAGTCATCTGAGGATGCAACAAGTGAACAGACAAACAGCACTGACTGCACCGTTCATCAGCGGCTCAACTTAACGGTGCCCATATGGGCGCTGGGCTCGTGTTACAGAGGATGGGGGACTTCGGGGGTCAGTGACTAATTAATTAGCTTAATTTAGCACACTATTATATGGTGGAGTAGCTTATGCTAATGTATTTAACGCCGTGTGTTAACATGAATGACAGGCTGTGGTGAATTAGAGCTAAAACAGAACAACTAGCTGCTACGTGTTGTTAGCCAGCGTTAGCCTAACGGTTAAGTTTAGTAAGCCACAACTTTAGTGTCAAACTCACCTCCCAGCGGACTCTTTATTTAACGTCTTATCAACGGACTCATCCTCTTTTAGTACACCGTACATCAAGGTGCTTTTATCGGCTTTAAAACGAGCTTATACGGAAACACTGAGACTGATAACGGTAGTTGGTAAAGCTCCAGAGAGAGCCATGCAAGACGGGGTTTGTTTATCTGTCAGGCAGCAGTCAGTGTCCGGCGTCATTGTGCTGCTGGCCTGTCCAGGAGCTATGCTGCCTTCACGGACCCGTGCTTGCTGTGGTAGGGTTAATGTTACTGCTGTAATACTGCACGACTTGTCGCGCATATACTGTAAATGACTCTCATTAGGGGACATACATATTTTATGTGAATTTTTAAAAGTCATACATTTGCATTGAGTGAGTAGTGTGTACGTAGTTTTCAGTGATTTATCTCTCAGGAGTTATTGTTTACATCCTTCAATCTAATTAGCTTTTTTTTTCTCTACTCTTAACGTTCCTAATTAATATAGAAAGTTCCACCTCTTCCTTGTCTGCTTTTACAGATTTGTCGACTTGTTCATGTGTGTTTTTTTTACAATATTTGCAGTATTTCCGACAATCCCTGAAGGCAACATAATCACTGAGTCCAACCTACTTGTGTGAGAGGGGTGACAACTAGTGGCCACAGGCTGCAAGTGCACCGTTGATACTTTTTGGTACCCTGATCAGAGAGATCATTGATTTACTTATTTATTTACTATTTTTGTATATTTTTGGAAGTATTTTTCTAATTCTTCTTAAGTACCAAACCACCACCTGATGGTCAAGTCTGCAGTTAGGAGGGCCTTTGAAATAGTAGCATCAGCACAGGTGTTACCAATGATACTAATTAAGCTTCCATTCAATTTATTGCAGCAGAGCCTCTCCAGTGAGCCAACATGCACCACAGCAGCACCCTGACTCTGTTTGACCCGAATGGAACGGAGCCTTAATTATTATCACTGGTAACACCTGTGTTTACCTTATTATTAGTGTCAGAATGGCTGCTGTGAAAAAGATCTATTCAACTGTAAATTTATGTGCTCTGGAGAAGAATCAGATCTTATATAATCTGTATAATTATTTCCTCTGGGAGGAAATATTTGATTTTAATTGCTACAGTTTGTTCACCCTCTTGTAGAACTAGTATGTCAAACTATACACCGACCGGCCACTTCATTAGGCACACTTGAACAATCCAGTGTGATCCAATAAAACAACTCTGACATACTTTTGCAAAGCTTATTATGTTTCAGTTTTTGTTGTCAGCCAGAGAGGTATTAATTCTATTTTATGTTTACTATTGAGGTCTTAGTGGGTGCTGTTATTGTATAGGAGTGCGTTATATTGATATTATGGCCCTCTCGTGTATGTATTATATTACAAAAAGCTCTCAATTTAATGCAGTCCAACTTAACACTACTGCAAACTACAGCCTCAATAGTAAACGTAATAGTTAAATTAATATCTCTCTGACAGTGTCAGCAAAAACTGAAACATTATAAGCGTCGTAAAAGTAGAATATATGGCAGAGTTGTTGCGTTGGATCATATTGGATTGTTCATGAAGTGGCAGGTTGGTGTACATCAATCTACAAAAGCCCATTTTCATAGAAGATATTTTGACAAGCACGGGTGTAAATAATATTATGATAATAATATTCCATTTAGCTGCTTTATTTTTAGAGTCCAGGTATATATTATGAATCCTGGCTCACTGTCCCAGAGCATTTGTTAATGTTATTAGTAACACCTGTGTTTTTCCTACTGAATAAGTCAAAATGTCTGGAATTTAATCTATTTAAACTAAACCTCTGAGCCGTTGTTTTCATTTGTCATCTCTTACCTGTAATTTTATTGTCTCAGTGCAGAGTGAGGTGTCTGCACAGTGTTTAATGTGGTGTGTATGCGTGTGCATGTGTTTCACAGCACTGACAAAAACGTCTCTTGTGTCACAGTTTTTGGATGACTGGCAAAACAGGAAAAAAAAGGAGGAAAGCAGCAGTCACAGAACACTAAATTAAAGTTCAAAGTCAAGCTCGCGGAAAGTACTGGCAGGCAACACAGGATGCAACCCCCTCAAAAAAAAACGCTTCAGTAGAAGTAAGACATGAAACAGCAAAGTTATGCAGTCAAATAGAGGAAACGACAGGGTCCATTTAGGAAACGAGGAACAGGTGTCTAAAGAGGAAGCAAGGAAGGAACAGTGGACAGGGGGAGGCAGTCTGTAGGCGGTGGTAAAGGGAGACAGTGTAGATGTCACCATGACACCTTGTTTTGTTTTTTTTTCCCAATAGCCCTGATTTGTTATCACTTTATGTTACCTGATCAGATGGGCAAGGATTAGGTACCATCTTAGATTTCTTTTGTTTTTCCTGGTTGCACTGCAGACATTTTTGACACGTCATTGCAGGGAAAAACACCTAAAGATGATAACAATGGCTCGATCCATGAATCATTTAAGTTTCGGTACTTTAATTTTGGTCACAGGAATAGTAATTACAGCAGCTTATTAGTCAGGTAGAGTGTGTGTGTTGCTTTATATTAATCATTAATCATCCCAGTTTAGTTCTGCATGTCAGGATATGATCATCAGGAATGCACTGTTTAATACGATCCCTGGGACCTTTTGATAAAATGCTTCCTGCGATCTCATTATTTGGCAACAGCAGTGATATTGAAATGTATAAATCCTCAAAGGTATGTACATACCTTTTCAATATCATGTTGCCAAAAAGAAATCCATCAAAGAGGCAGAGCGTACCATGTCTGACCACTGGGTGGCATTTCTATAAGCAGATAATGTGTTTGTATTTTACTGTATTTTTTTTTGTAGTGTTATTCGTTTTGTGTGAGTAACGCAAGGCGAGAGCATCTGTACTGGTTTATGTTCACCGTGAGGGTGAAAGAGACAGAGACGGACAGAAAGAAAGAGATTCAGCATACCACTCTGTGTTATCAGGGTGTCCTTGGGCCGCTCCCTCTCTCATTTCCATCTCTGTCTGCTCACGTGTGGCAGACTGTTGGGAAGAGGCAGGAACAGACAGAGGGAGAGCGAACGTGCTGCAAAAATCCCAAAGTCTGCTGCTCTTTAATCATTCAACACAGTTTGCCTCTTATCTACAGATACTCCCTGCAAATAGAGTACTAACTTGTTTCTCTTACTCTGATCTGAACGTGCCATATTGCCTTATATACTTATGTTGAATTGATAGACACACTTCTTCCATCTGTGCAGCTTTTGCAGTTTTGATCAGAGGTCATGCACAGGATGTGACCATATTTATGCCCCTGTATTTTCATATATTTACCCATCTTTCTGTAAACTTTATAATGTGACAACCATCTGTGCACATTCTGAATATATACAATATAATGCCTATGATGATAAAAGCATTAAATATATATTTGCCTATTTAAAATGTGTTCTTACATTATTTTTCATCCTCTGTCGGCTTCTTCTCTTTCTCTCTGTGGCGTCATCTAAAGAAATCTGATCATTTCCAAGAATAAAGAATCTTTTTTCATCTTTTGATACCAGTTTATTCTACATGATGTATTACTGACCATAATTTGTATTGAAGCCGCATTTCAAATAAAACCTCTGTGCATTTTTTTCATTCACGTACGCCAAATGACCAGAGGCAGGGTATAGTACTCTCTTACAGTCTTTTATTCCCAAGACATTCGAGTCTTTATTTTTCATCATGACTCTATGCTGCATTTGTATGGAACATAGGCTTTCATAATCATAATTTGGTGCACTGGTATTTCCTTACCTTAAACATAATACGTTGCAGGTTATACAATATACTTGTGGTGTTTTGCTAATGAAATCTTTTAAACAAAAATATCAGATCAAATTTCTTTATTAAGGGTTTTGTGTCGTATATACAACACGCTGCCATTCATTCGAAAGGCATACATGATATAAAGAACTTGTATCTATGTCTTGACGTGTAGTATGATATTTGTGAACGGTGTCATAGTTTTCACCACCTATGATACCGAATATTAACTGTCATCATGACCCATTTAAAAGAATTGTCTAGTAAAAAGGTAACAGGATGTCCTGCTGTGGTATTCGTGTCAAGTTCAAATTCAAGACCCTCATAACAAGAGAACAAAAGCGTTAACTCATCTGTGTGAGAGCTGGACACTGACAAATAATCCACGGTGATCTATGAACTTGTGACCTCACCAAATCGTCAACACACTAACAAGACATGTCTTCCAGAGACTTCTTAATTCCCAATTGAGGACGACCTGTTTGCTCACATTGTGTGCCTCTCTGCTAGGAAATTCAACTGGGAAATGAGGAGACTGGTCTTCCTTGAGCCTTTTCTTCCTTCGGGCCTTTTGTTTGGGGTACCTTTGTTTCCTCTTTTCATTTTAGCCCTATTAACTGTTGCACCGACGGGCATAAAAACATCTGACCTCGTTGTTATTTACGATAAATATATCAAATTCAGTGCTGTGAAATCTTTAAACTGTCCCTGTGTGTATCCATAAAACTTCATTAAACATCAACTGGTACATCATAATACAAAGGGAGGAAATAAGGGAGGAAATCTATCTGACCAATCACTTTAAAACACCAGAAGCTTTTTAATTCACAGTGACAGCCATAGAGGTAAGACTTGTATCTGACCATCTCCCCATGATTGTAAGTCCTCATTATGTTTGTATGGAAGCGTCCAGTTACACACGAAGCCTGGATGTCACCTGCAGTTTACACATCAGCTGTGGAGACCGAAAAGAAGAAAAACTAGACAACAATGGAATACACCAGCACTGTTTTCACATTTACCAAAAAGAAAAAGAGACACTATCTTGTTCTCCTTCCCTGGTGTATACATTTATTAGTCCCAGAGGAGAGGTTATAATTCTCTGAATCTTCTTTTCTCACATCTACTGTTGTGTATGGTGTCTATTCAAATCATCAAAAGGCTGTTGGTTGACTGATGGATGTGTAAATAAGCAACTGTTTGCTCAAAGGTTTGCTTTGTCAACTTAAGGTTATGATATGTCAACCTGTTTCTCAATTTGTGCACAGAGACTTTTTCTTTTTTTTTTTTACCAGGTACAAAATTACAGCAAATGTTTCAGCTGATTTCTGTTTAATTTGTCAATGGCTAATATTCTATAAATTTAAAGCATCTATGATCAATATTTTTATATAAACAACAGATCTCATGACTTCAGTGTGAGAGGGATCACTTATAGCTACAAACCCACACAGATCTCAGCAGTTTTCCTCAGCTCTACAATGTGTTTTTAGCATTTTTTTTTTAGCTTGTTGTTTTGACAAATGCACTGTAGGCTTAACAGCACCAGACAGAAGATAGACAAAGATTATGACTAGCTAGTGAACATATTGGAGCATTTAGCAGCTAAAGAAATAGATAAGTCCCACGGGAGTTGGTAGAGATAAAAAAAAAAGAGGTAAAAGGAGAGTAAATATTGGACGTAGATCCATCAGGGGGTCACAAACATGACTCCAAATGAATGCTAATATTGCTCAGTATCTCCTGGATGTATAAAAGTGCAGCTCTATGCTATCAGGTTTACAAAATAATGTAGATACTATATGAGTGTTGTGTTTACGGTTTGTTTCTGTCAAGAAATGAGTTCATGTAGGATTAAAGTAAAAATGTAAGTAACTAAGTAAGTGAATTAAAAGTAATTAGCCGCTACACACTAAAAAAAAAGTGCAGATACAAAAAGCAAATCAAGTTTTCAAGACCTGCATCTGTGGCTGTGTCAGTCTTGTTTTGTGTTTTCTCAATCCTATCCTGAGGCTGCTGAACATTATAGCTTATTGTAACAGAATCCTAGTGTTTCGGTCCACTCACCGATTCGAGTGACACCGCGAGAAGGAGCCCTGAAGTAGTCCATGAAAACCCTGTCAATAGCCACCGACAGCTTGCACGTTTCTCCGCGGCTCAGGAAGGATTAGTGTTCGGAATCAATTGCTATTCGTGTACCGCACAATTCAGAGAGGCCCCGGGCCTTTCCACATGCAATTGAGAGAATTGTTTAATATCTTGTATGTCTGAAATATAACCACATCGAGACAAGTGTCTTTCTAGCTAGAGGCTTTTTTGGAAAGCAAATAAACAAGATGGAGTGCAGGGGTTGACAGAATAAGCTGTTTGAATGCTCAGGTTGAGATCACAGCTGCTGATGAGACACTTTGGAGATGTTAGAGGAATTTTAAAGGTCAAATGCAGCAGACTTGAGCATAATTCTGTCGTCTGGCGAAGGTTAAAACAAAAATCTGTGTAACCCTCTGGGGTCCAAGCAATCATCCACCATAGATAGGGTCATTTATGGGACCCCAGAGGGTTAAAGCCCACATTAGTGAGGACTCAGCCAAGATGTTCACGTTCGGTTTGTGTTGTCTTTTCATTCCACTGTGGTTGATCCAGTATTTTTTGTTATCATCAGTTTTCTGTGGGACTAAAGCCTTCAAATCTCCTGAAACTACTGTACAACTTTCTTACTCATAACTTTCATTGCTATATAGTGCACGTCTCTTACTTTAGTCTGTGTGGGAGAGTCCTAGGCACACACACACCCACACACACACACACAGACACAGGACCAGAGCCACAGACGTGTCTAGCCTCTGCAGGGTGTGCAATGAGTACTTCTACCCTTCTGTGAGCGCTACCTGAAACTGGAGATGCTGGGGTACCAGTGAAGGGTTATCTTTCACTGGCTTTGTCTTTTTTTTTTTTCTATCTTTGCCCCTCCCGCTTCTTTTAAGCATGGACAGGTACAGGGCGTTAGAATATTAACATACAATGCTGTGGTATTTATTGTTTTACGTAATCTCTGTCACTGAAGCCAGGTACTTATAGTCATGCACGGTAAAGGAGATGAAAGACCTTAAACAAGCAGCGCTGGATACTCTCAGTTTCCTGCCTCCATCTCTACACAAACTTTCTGTGTTTTCTGTGTGACTTGTGGAATTAAGCTGCCTGCTATTTAAACTCTGAGGACATTTTTAGTGCTTTTCTGGGGGAGGAAGCCTATTTTATTTTTATTTAGTTATTTATTGGGGTTGAAGATAAATCCTTGCACAACAGGTATGTATTTTTTATGAACTGCTTAATTGTTTTTTTTTTTTAAATCTCTTTATTAGCTTTATTTCTTTGCTTTATTTGATCATTTTTAACATAAAAAGCAAAGTTCTGTGACATATCAGTAGATGCTTGTGAAAGATGTTATTAAACCTGGCTTTTATTTGTTATTTAAGTTATTTTGACTTCACATTTATTATAATATGAACGAACAGAGGTTAATTAAGATGTTCATACTGTACAATTATTGCAAGAGAATGTCAAACATGTTTCAAACTCATTGCCTTATTATTTTGTTAAGTTGTATCTATGATTGAATGAGTGCATTTTTATATTCTTACAATATCAATTTTGCCTTTTTTTTGGTCACATTTCATCAAAAATATATATTCTTTGAAGAAAAAAGGATATTGCTCATAAAAGGTCAGACATACAGGCTGAAAAATGCACTGATTCTTGGTTTGAATGGCATAAAATTCTCTCAGTTAAAGAGACTGACAGTATTATTCTCTGGTTTATCTCAGACATTAAGGGGTATTTTTGTGGGGCCGAGATCTTTCAGCTATTTCTCAGTACAGGAAAGTGAGAAGGGAGGGGAAGCAGAGCCGACACACAAAAGGCAACATTATTCCCCAGCGGATCTGCGCTACATCCTACTATGAATGGAGTATTGAAAAACATAACATTGGGGACTAGATTATTTTTCATCCCTCATAACTGAGCCATTTGTCCCGGAGTTTCGAGTGGTTTGTTAGGTACAGTCTGCAAATGAGACAGACGTGGTTCTCGAGTGCTGCGCTCGCTGTGCTGGTGTTAAAATGCACCACCTCCCAATTTGGATGCAGAATGACCTCTCTGTGGGCCTCTGGCTTGCACTGGCGCTGCACCTTTTGGGACAATGCAACAGTCCACGGGTGAAGACAGCACTGTCCACGGTTGTTTCTGTGGCTGCTGCTTACTTGTCACTAAAGGTTGTGTGTTAAATCTACCTCTAAGAGCTGAAGATAACTGTATGTATACAATACAGTGGTTCAAGATTTGAACATCCACCCCCCCTCCCACCTTCTCCCCCTGCCTCCCGCTCTCCAGGGAAACAAGAGGCGCCCCTGCAGTGTCATCAGGTGCCTAAGCGTTTTGGAGGGTTCTAGTGACAGATTGCAGGAAGCAGTGTTTATGCCTGACGATGGGGACCACAGAAAGCAGAAATGTCTTTTTGTGCCCCCTGGGCTCGGAATGTCCACTATCTCGAGGGGCCAATATCAAATTCTCCCCTCATCATCCCCTAATACACATTCCTGTGTAAGGTCAGGGGGAATTCTGCATCAGCGAGAAGACAAACAACCCAAGGCCAAGCCACACACTGCGGTCTCCTAATGACAACACGCTTCTAATAACGCTATCTCAAAAGGAATATGAGAAATTTGAAATTTAGGCAGTCCAATTCCCCCGTGGAAATCTTCTAGCACAGCATATTTTGCTTTATATCTTTTAATTTTTGAAGTATTTGAATTCCCTTGCGGTATTAGATAAATGTCATTCATCTTAGTTTCTCATTTGAGAAGAATGTAGGGTATTCGGTGTCTGACCACAGCACTATCTAACTCTGATTATTGAGTGATGGTCAGTGAATCCCAATATTCTTTGTCTGGTCTGAAGGAAAATCCCCTTGATTATCGAAAAAAGCCACACCACAGGTGCCCGCCGCTGTACGTAACACAAGCCTCCCCCAGCTGTTGATGATGCTGAGAAACTTGGAAAAAAAAACTCGAGATCAATCTATCGCTGTCATGGCCTCGCAACCTCCGTTACCTGCTGCCAGGTTGGTGCACGGCGGCCATTTTGTGCTTACAAAACAGCAATGTAACTTGACTCCCCGTTGCCGATGTTTTGTTGGCAGCGGTGGCACTTTTTTGGTAATACAGTCTGGGAAACTGAGGTGATTTATTGTTTCGTATCAGATCCTGGTTTGCTCTGAGATGTTTTTGTAAGCCATAAGTACTTCCTTACAGCTCCCTAATGTCCACTGTGAATGTTGTGCATCACATGATTTCTTTTTGAGTTACGCAAGCCTGACCTCCAACCAAACCATCAATAGCTACTACATCACAATAAAAAACAGCTGCAGGCTCCATCAGAGAAAACAATCCAATGCTATAATTAGGCATCTCTAAACCAGGACAAAAAGTAGTGATTGTTTTGTAGTAGGCTACGACATTTACAAGCGTGTTCACAGTTCAGTACTTTTGTGAGAGAGACTAACTGAGTGTGTGTGTGTATGTGTGTGTGTTGCAGGCGGATGGTCAGTCAGGCAGCCATGCGAGGCCAGCGTATGGTGGAGTATCGGTGCTGGAACCCGGCTGTCTGGGTCCTGCTGTCCCTGCTGGGATCCCTCCTCTTGGTGGCGGTCAGTTTGCTGCTGCGACTCGGTGAGTGTATGGGTCGGGGTACCATGTTGGATTTGTCCAACAACGCTACAACAGGTCATGGACACTCCCTCCAAGGTGCCTGACTATAGAAGTTTGTCTTATGTTATACAAAATTCTACATTTACTGAGGAAAAAAAGCATAATTTTCTGTATTTGAGTCAATCTTTGGGAAATATTTCATAAAGAGATGTTGGAGTATTTGTTAAAAATAACTACAAGACAGTTCTTCCGTGATTTGTGTCGTGCATTCTCTTTGTTTAAAGGAACAATATGAAATATATATGGCTAAGTTAAATGGCCACTTATTTCAAGTTCTCAATAGCAGGCAAATTAAAGTATATAATTCCATCGAGGGGTAATTTTTCATACGCTGGCTCAGGACCAGAGGTTGGTTGCATGCAGACTGAAACACACACCCAATCTTTATCTAAAGCTGTGATCTACTACAGTGAAAACAAACTCCTGAGTTCTTTTTAAACTTTTAAATCAGTAACCTTTAATATTCATATTTTTATTTTGTTGTAGTTGCTACGTCTCATGTTTTAAAGGTAAAAAGGTTTAAATGGCTATAAAAAGAACCTGACACGTGAGATTATTTCTCGTGTACACATTTGACGACTTAATACTGCTCAAGAACCGGGTGTACCTGCAAATGAACTCCCTGTAGATGAGTGCTTTTGTGTCCACAGTTACTGTCTGTCCTGTGTTTACCAGGAGTAGCTGGATAAAAGCTCTGCAGTTAGTCTGAAGGGAGCCAGGATCAATTCCACTCGCTGGATATCATGGATCAACAAATATAGAGAGAGCAATTTATTTGAATGTGCTGACACCAGTTTATTGGATTTGTCTCTTGAAAGAGCAAACAGATCCAAATGTGTGCCGTACTAACGTTTTTTTTTTTCTAATTTCAAATTTCAGGTGACTTGAAAATAAACAGACGTGCTATATCTGGTAAGCAATACTTAACCACATTTTTCCTCCTCCCTACTTTTAACCCTTATATGAATAAGGACTGTGCGTTCCCAGAACATAAACCAGGACATCACCTGTAAGTGACGCCATTAACAGATATATTACTGACCCCTGAAGCCAAAATAGGTAGTTTTATACATGTACTGTACATGTTTCAATGCCACAAACAAATGGGAGAAGCCTGTGAATTGACCTACATTGGGGGTGATGGTTCAAAAATTCTCTCAGGTGTCTTTGTGAGTTGTTGAAACCTGAGATTTTAGTCTTGAGGCGTTACACTATCCTTTAGTCGGGTCCAGAAAAATATTCCTAAGTGACTCTTGTATTGTGTCAAAACACTTCACATCACAAACACAGATGACAGCTTGGATCAGCATGGACTCATTGTCTGGAGAACAATTTGATTACATATTGTATATAGATACTGAGTTTATTGTAATTGTCCCTCACTTTCAAAATAAGAGTCTACAGTCAAGCTACTAGCTCTGTGAGGCTGTACTTAGGCACAGCAGTGCTTTGAGCTAACATGCTAACAATGACAATGCAAATATGCTGATTATTAGCAGGTTTACTATGTTCACCATCTTAGTTTAGCATGTTAGCATGCTTATACACACAAAACACGGGGCTAATGGGAATGTTTTGAAGCTGTTTGGTCATAAAACATTGGATAAATTGAAATTTTGACCTGATAGTGCCGCTAGAGTAAAAGTTAGAGGAGCGCCAAAGTTATGATTCATCTTGTGGAGAACATGAATGTGTGTGAAACTAAATTCAGACCAATCCATCCAATATTTGCCCCAAAATTTGATGGAAAAGTAATTCCAACCTTGTAGTAGCGCTAAGTGCAAAGTCAGGATTCATCCTCTGAGGACCGTGAATGCCTGTATGAAATTTAACGGCAGTTCATCTAACAGTTGTTGACTTTCTTTCCCTTTCCATGCTGCTAGCATCCAAAATTAAAAGGCTAACTATATTTCTGTTGTAGCTGGTGCAGTACATGGTCTGAACAGGCCTCCTGTTGTGGTTTCAGTCTGTGTCTAGTGTTACAGGAAAATAGATATAGTAGATATAGAGTACAGTAACTATGGAAGGCCAAGAGCCTCCTTTCAACAAATAATTTGACCATACTCCCTCTCACCCTATCTCTCTTTCTCTTCCGTATCCCCTCCTCCTCCCTCCTCTTTCAGCCAATGGCTTACAAAGCACCGAGACGACGCAGTACCAAGGTAAGCATGAGCTATAACAGCTACCTCCACCTGCACATCTGTGAAGACACCTCAGAAAAACAGACCACACTATGAAAACGTATCAGTAGCTGGCTATGTGACAGTGAAACAGAAGTACAGAAGGCAGTGCCTGGGGATTTTTAAACAAGGTCACTTTCCCAGCTCTCATTTCCTAATCCCCACTTCACATCCACCTCACTTCCAAGGAGTCATGTGGCTTATTGTGTCCAGAAGGGTTTTTTTTCTTTCTATTAAGTGTCATTAAATTAGAGGCATGCTAGTCTTTCTTATTATCTCTCTTTTTTTTTCACATAGAAACATGTTAAAAAGTCCCTCAGACAGTGGGCTTTTATGATTTCCCAGTGAGGTGGCACCCTCATAATCTAACAAAATCCTCACCTCACTCAAATACAGACAATTCAACTGTGATTAAACAGTGATGGCAAAATGAATCTGACCGATTGTCTGTTCATCTCTCCAAAGTGCGACTGGTGAATGGCCGTAACAGGTGTGAAGGTAGGGTGGAGGTGCGTCGCCACAATGAATCATGGGGCACGGTGTGTGATGACGACTGGGACATGGTGGATGCCAACATGGTGTGTCGGCAGCTGGGCTGTGGAGTGGCCGTGGCGGTAGGCAGCAGCTCTCAGTTCGGACAAGGCACGGGCCCCATCCTGTTGGATAATGTGGACTGCAGAGGAAGTGAAACAGATCTCAGCCAGTGCCATAGTCTGGGCTGGGGCATCCACAACTGTTACCACTATGAGGATGTGGGTGTTACCTGCAGAGGTAAAGCCTTTATACAACTGTAAGCTCTTCATGTACAAGTCTGGAAAGAAAAGAGGAGAAAATTACTAAAAATTTCTGCTTCCTTGTCGTTTTTCTGTCAGCGGTGGTGGAGCCAAAAGGTACTGAGAATCACACCACAACGTCCCAGGAGAACTCTGGTTTACGTAAGTCCTCCTGGCTTTTATCTAAATGAAACTGGTGATCTGCCAACCTGAAACGTCAGAGGGATGAATTTGTCTTTTCAGAGAGACTAGAGACTATGTGGAAATTGAATGTAAACCTAATGGGTGTAACTACAGCTGCAGGCAGTGAAACAACAGTACAACATGGAAATGAGTATAATAAACTTGTCATGTTTGAGTTTGACCACTGGAACTTTTTACCTTTATAAAACAACGGACAACATGACTGCTTATATTTGAAAGTGGTCATGAAACTTTAAAGTGTCTTTTAGCTCATTGTTTACTACCAGCAACTTTTATGTTTCTTCGATCATGTTTCTTCGATCAACGATCATATCTATCATTACTTTTTGTGGCAGCAGCTAGCTGTTTACAATAAAAAAGCCACTGTAAACTACATGCTAAGCACCAGAAGACTAGCAGGTAAACATCAAGCACTTAGTGGTTAAAGAACCAGATATTTTCCTCACGAGCTGGTGGAGACCAAAACAGAACTAAAAAAACTAAAACCATGTGTCCAGAAACATGCATCAAAATGAATACTAAAGTTGCTCCATTTCTGAATGGTGTGTAAACAGGCAACTAATCGCTAACGTTAGCTATATAGATATATATATATATAAGGTTATAATACGTCAGCTTCTTTCCACTGCTGCATAGACCTATTGTTGCAAGGTCTGAGCATTTGACACAACATCAAACGCTCACTGTCTACCTTTCATAATTGAATCGTGCTGCCAAGCTGATTGGCATAAAGGTTTAAGGACAGATGCTGCATAGTCTCTTTATTCATGCACATCTCATTCCAATGAAAATTCTAGAAATGCTAATAAAGATATAAGATTAAAGATAGAGGAAAATATGTTGTATATTCAGAGGTATTAGACTTCAATACTAGCTTTTCTCTGTGTTTGATTAGATGTTTTTTTTTTTTATGCTGGAGGATCAAAATCAAAAACACACACACCCAAACGTTGGAATGCCAGATGTTACTATGAGATGACAGGGCAGGTTTCATTGAATAACAAATAATGGCTTATTTTATCATCATGTGGGTCCAAATTTTGAATCTTCATGAAATGGACACACAGGTTCATTTAAAAAAAAACTAAATTTCAATTGAAGGGATATAGTTTATTATTTCAGTTTTTCAAATCTTTTAAAAAATTTGACACAACATGAAAGGCTTTTCAGTTCAGTGGAAAGTTTCTGTTGAACATCTTTGGGGGAAACTCTACAATAAACCAAAGGCCTCTTGAATTCTAGGCCCTTATTGTTTGCTGGGTTTGTCTTTGTTGTGGTTGCCCTGTTATTTATTTCCCTAAATTCCCATGAGGATCATGCGAGACTAGAGCAGAATCAAATTTAGTGACAAGTGACGTAGCCAGCTAATTCTCTGCTGGCCTTCATAAAATCCACTGGGAATACCGGGAAGCTATCCAGATTCACGGCTTTCCTTTCAGGTGAAGAGCATTTTTTAAGTGATGGACACATGAGAATGTCTATTGTCTCTATTTAAGGTGTGTTTTTGTCTGGGCCAAGGCATAAGATGACAACATCTGTCAGATCAGATGTTCACCCTCACTTTACTTCTTCAGTTGAGTTTTTTTCTGGAGCCACAATATACTGCCATTGGTCCACACCCTTCTCCTTTCTCAGTATCAATGTCTCTAAGTGATGTTCTGTCTCTCACGCACAAATCCTAGCTGTTAGAGTTTCCTCTGATATAGATTATAATAAAAGCCTACAGAGACTAAAAATATGTTGTAGAGAAAGAAATCAAATCCCTCCCTCTCCCTCTTGGTTTAGGAGATGGCACCATCCGTCTGATGAATGGACAGAACCCCTGCCAGGGCCGGGTAGAGATCTACTACCAGGGAAAGTGGGGTACAGTGTGTGATGATGACTGGGTCCTCAACAATGCCCGGGTGGTGTGCCAACAGATAGGCTGCGGCATTGCCGTCTATGCACACACCAATGCCTACTTTGGCTACGGAACCGGCCTGGTTCTCCTGGATAATGTCAACTGCTACGGCAATGAACAGGAGCTAATGAAGTGCAAAAGCCTGGGCTGGGGCAAACACAACTGTGGCCACCATGAGGACGCTGGGGTCACCTGCACAGGTACGCCTCTCTCAGTCATGGCGCATGCATTGAGACAAGATGTAAACCAGGAATTATTATTATTATTATTCATACAAAGGCTAAGAGTCTGTAGGCATGCTAGCATCTCTTGTCAGGTTGTACTTATTGACAATGACAATGTTCACAATAATAGTTTAGCCCCTTAGCACAAACATTTGCTAATAAGCATTAAAGGTCCAGTTTGTAGGATTTAGTGGCACCTAGTGGTGAAGTTGCGGATTGCAACCAAATTAATACTTCCCCATGCCTCACCTTCTCCTTCTAAGCATGTAGGAAAAACACTGGCTGCCAAATTCTCATTAAAAGCAAAAGGTCACATCTAGATCAGAGTTTGGTTTGTCTGTTTTGAGCTACTGTAGAAAAATGTCGGTTCAATATGGCAGACTCCATCTCTGCAGATATAAAGGGTTTGTTTTAAGACAACAAAAACACAGTGATTCTAATATTAGAGATGATTAAACAATAATGAAAACATACTAATGAATACTGTATTCCATTCCTGCAAAGAAATATTCCTAAATGTTACACACTGGACCTTCAAACACAAGATTAGGATGAAAATATCTTTAGTTTTGAAAGTACTTGTTCATAAAGTATTTGACAAAGCTAATTATTCACCTGACCAAAGTTATTAAAATTCCTCCTGAGGGGGATTTCAGCAGTAATTTCACTTGAAACCACAAATGTGAAGCTTATAGTGGTGTTAAAGTAAGTCAGTAGTCAGTTCTTGACATATTTTAGTCCGAACTAAAGTGATTCATCAACCGTCTCGTCCCCCATTTATTGTAGTAACCAACGTGAACTTACTGTCTGTCTATATCAATTACTACTGATGATAGTAATGTTACTAATATCAATAGTTGTGGTAATAGCAGTAGTTGTAGCAGTAGTAGCAATAGGTGGTGGACATATTTAGCTTGACCATGTTTAGTGTAGAAGTCAGTTGGTAAAGTTTGGATGAGCTGATATTGTAAGGTCATTTACGGGTGAGGAGAGTTCATAACGGCAGTAGTGTAGCATCAGTATCTGCGTTAGTAACAAACAGTAGCAGTATTAGTAGAAACAGTGATAGCAGAAGCTGTACTTTACATAAAAAAATGATTTCATTTCCATTTCTACCCTCTTCAGGATCCACTTCTGTAATTCCTACGATAACAGAAAACCCGAGAGTGATCATTGGAACATATAACACTGAAGGTACACAAACATACAGTCCTTTGTATCAACATGTCCAGGTTGTTCTGCTGTGTTTTTTTTTTCCACAGTAGAAAAAAGAAATAAATGTGCACTTTTGCCAGCTGACCAACAGGGAGAGCCAGTTCTGTTTAAATGTGTTAGACCACAGTGCCACGAAACATGGTGGTCAAAGTGTGCAACACACTTCCCTTCACCATGATCATCAGAAACAGTTATTCTCTGATCTGTCGAGCCATCGTGTAATTTTGTCATCTTCCCTCCAGCAACAAATAAAGCTACAGACACCACGTTACCAAGTACAACACCTGTCCCCACAACCGCTGTGACAAAAGGTAACAATATGAGACTGACGTTTAAATGTTGGAATGACCAGAGAACATTCACAACACTGATTACTTTATGTATCTGTATTTATTCCTGTGCAGGCCTACCAGCCATCCGTCTGGTGAATGGAAACACTACCTGCCAGGGTCGTGTCGAGGTCCGCTATCGAAGTGTTTGGGGTACAGTGTGTGACGATGACTGGGGAATGCCCAACGCCCACGTGGTGTGTAGGCAGCTTGGCTGTGGCCCAGCTATTGCGGCTAAGGGTCAGGCCTACTTTGGCTATGGTCCGGGTCCGATCCTGCTGGACAATGTACAATGTCGCGGCACTGAAGCGGCGCTGTCCCAGTGCTTCCACCTGGGCTGGGGTCAGCATAACTGTGGTCACCATGAGGATGCTGGAGTCATCTGTGAAAGTAAGACCTGACCTGACATCAAAGCAGGCTCCATTAGGCTTATATTTACACAGTACTGAGCATAGGGGAAGTCTGTATTACAAAGCGAGCATAAAAAATACAGTGGGTGACTCAAGGCACATCAGCGTCACTGCATGCCTCCAGGCCAAATTTCACTTCTTGCAGGCTGAATCAAAAGCACATACAGACTCCCTTTCACTCAGATAGCACATCCTTGTTTTAGGTTGTTTGTAAAATATAACTATACATCGTTTTCAGAGGCAAAGGAGACGTAATCTATGTATAACAATGACAGCTATAAGCAAGGACAGATTTTACAAACAGCTACATGTAAGTGTGTCTCTGTCGCCCTATAGTAGCCAGGCAAGAAGCTTCCTATATTGATCACTAGGGCAATTAGAAGAGAGCCTTGCTATTGCTTTTGTCACCTGATATTTCCTGAATATGCTCAGGACCCAAAGGCATCACTCTGTTTTTTCTTCACTCAGCTTTTACCGTAAACCTCAATGGATTAGCACGTGACTTTGGAGTAATGGAAACAATGCCCACCATCACACTACCCCCTGAAGGTATGTTAAATATATTTTCACCCAGCACAAAATCAACCCGTTTCCTTTAGACTCTGAATTGATGTCAACTCTTCCTTGTTTTTGTAGGAGCGCTGAGGCTGGTGGGTGGCCAGCACCAATGCGAGGGCCGCGTGGAGATGTACTTACATTTTGGATGGGGCACAGTGTGTGATGACGCATGGGATCTGCCCGATGCTCAGGTTGTGTGTCGCCAACTGGGGTGCGGAGAGGCCACTGCAGCTCGAGGGGAAGCTTTCTTCGGGCCCGGCATGGGAACCATCCTGCTGGACAATCTCAAGTGCAGCGGTGTCGAGACCTCCCTGCAGGACTGCTCCCATATACCCTGGAATGTGCACAACTGTGACCACACTGAAGATGCTGGCGTCACCTGCTCACTGTCGTGATTTCAGCAGAACCACACTCCCATCTCCACCGTGGGTAGGAAGTGGGCGTACCAACCTGGGACTTGTATATATTATGTAAATAACAGCTTTCACATTGCTGAAGGAAAACCCCGACACCAACAACGTACAAAATAACTAATATGACAATATATGATTACATACTATAAACTATCTATGCCTATTAAGCACTTTATGAATAAATATATGATATAAAATACAATGTACACTGTTTTTTATTTGATAAACAAAGAAAAACAAAGATTTTAACTGTCTGTCTCTCTCTTCTTTGTCCCAAAATGTTAAAAAAAATGTACTGTACATGTGATTCTTTGATGATTAAATGAGGTATACTGGAGGAAATCCATCAATTATTAATTATGTGGATAAAAGGAGACATTTTTTGAGGACTTGAGCGCCATAATTTGCAAATATGTATGATAAAAAAACTGAAATATGCAGTAAATGGGGAAAACATTATAAAGCATAAACCACAAGAATGCAAGAAACTTCCATAAATGTGTTGTGTATATACGCAATCTCTCCATCTACAAATAAAGACAGTTATTTGTGTTCTGTAAACCATCATATAAATAAATGTAACTAATAATCATTTACATGTGACAAAATAAATGTTCTTATTTTTCTGTACATATATATGGAAACAAAACATTTAAATCAGTATCTGCATTTGTCCTAAACATGTGCAGCGCTTTATTTTTTCTTTAATGACACATGCAAATATGATCGTTCCACCATTTGAATGTGCTCAAAGGAGAAGATTTTCTTTTTTTGGGAATGCAAAACAAGATGTCTTCATTTGCAGGAGGGGGGATGAAATTTAAAGTTTGTCTGGTAAGACCATTTATTTTCTTCCATTGGTCATTTACCATTTGTAGATCATAGAAACAAGCTACAAGCTGAGCTGATACATGATTTTAGCTTAGTCAGTCCATTTAATGTAGTAAAATGACGCAATTCATTTGATCCGTGTAGCTGATAAGTCATCTAATACAATTAAGCTGTGACTGCACCCAGTTTGGACAATAGCATATTGATATTATGCAGCTAACAGTGGCCCCTGTGGCTAGACGTGATAATTACAGGATAACAGTGAAGCAATAGAGAACAAAACCAGCAAACTCAGCTTGACTCAGAAATGTCAGTTACACAGCAGTCTGCCTAAACTTGCTGACATTAGCCACAATAAGCTAACGGCCTTACCTGACTAAATACAGCTTCAGTATAGAAATACGCAAGGGTGCCTTATATTGATAATGCATTCAGTTTTCTTTTAAGAGAGGAAGAATGTTCTTTCCAAAGTTACATTTCACGCTAAATGCTCTGGTTTTAAATTCTCTTATCTCTTAAAAGGACCAGTGTTTAGGATTTAGCGGCATCTAGCGGTGTAGTTGCTGATTACAGCAAGAAACGTGTGAAAAACACAGTAGGCACAATTGAGAGCCAGTGTTTAGTTTGTCCATTCAGGGCTATTGTAGAAACATGGTGGGCTCCATGTAAAAGGATCTGTGGCATCAGATATCAGATATATTCTTATTTTCGGGTGATTATATGCTAATGAAAACACAATTATCCATATTATATTCATTTCTGTCATATTCTGTAAATAGAGCCCATGTAAAAACTGGTAAATATTAAACATCATATAGAGATTCACAGATTAATTTTGACTTCAGTTATTTGCAGTTGGGGGTTTCATACAATCTGAAGGCAAAACTTTATTCTTGTTAGTCAAATCATACTTGAGTATAATTTAGCAGAGTCCAGAAGTCCAGGTAAAAACAAAGGCCAAGAATCTTAAATCCAAATCCAAACTACAGAAGTCCAGAACAGGAAAAAACCAGGAGCAAGAGAACATCAGGACGGAGGAACAGAACACAGCACTACCTAACAAAGGACACAAAGGAACACAAGAAATACACAAGACAGACAACTAGGAGGGACAGGTGAAACTGCTCAGGGAGGAGCCAATAATCAAAGTGGTGGGAAACACAAAGGTAGGAAGTCAAGTAACAAAAGACACGGCGAAGAGGGGAGAATTACAAAATAAAACAGGAAACACAAAACTAACATATAACCTTTGTATAAATAAGTGTATCTGCTACCTTAGAAAGATCCTTATATATCATCAGACGTCTCGAGTCATCTTCCAATGTGTATGCCCGGTGAACCGTGATGTTTCTACAGTAGCCCAGAGCGGCCAAACTGCACAGCTAGTATGAATGTAGTCAGCCTAAACGAATATAAAGAAGATAAAATGGCTTTCGACCGTCTGCCAGCCTCAAGTTGGAGCTGATTGATCAATTTCAATAACATCGAGTGTCTACACAGACAGGGGGGAAACATAATGGCCCGGATAAGAGGGCGTATTTGATGACTCATGATAAAATGACTCAGCATATCACTGTTATGAGTCTGCCTACAATCACAGAAATATTAACAGGTGACGTATCCATGATTAGAAACAAATCATAACAGTATGAGACCAAACCATATTCTGTTCTTTCACGTTAATATTAAAAATACAGCATCCATACTCCTCATTTAAAAAATAAATATTGTAACTGTGATGATAAATTAGGAATCTTTAGCTTTTAAACTATAGCTATAACTTGTTGTTCTGCTTCTCCACTGCCGAGCAATAATACTGCAGTCATGTCAAGCATAAAATATAAACTGTTTTATTTATCAGCAAAGGCTTTGACGGTGACTCAGCCAATCACACCCGAGAACAGATCTATTTTCTTGGGTATTATTATGAAAATGACAGGTAAAACATGTATTCTGACTAAAATATTACCTGTTACAGATGTTGAACATTGAACATTTGTTTGTTTCTAGAGCTTGTCACTACTAAAAGATACAGGACTTGCACATAAGGCCTCTCCTGGTTCACTGCTTTAAAGAAGTTTGACGTGAAATGTTAATTATTTCCTGGTAGGAAGATTTTATCTTCTGCAAACAGCACATTACAGTATGTTGCAGGAGGTGAGAACATCTTGTGCCATTCTGCATAGCCTTTATTTCACTCAGGGTTGGGCTACTTAAACGGTATTACCTCTTGGCCCATGGGCAGAAATGAGCTGCTGGGCTCCTATTATCGCCCTCTTCCTCCCTCTCTCGTTGCATGGTGTCCAGTTTTACAAAGCTGTAACATTACATGACGAAGTTTAGTGTGTGGTAATCTGAAATTAATTGAGTATTATCAACAATGTAAGAATGAGATCATATGAAGTCATGAAGGCCAGATTTTGACACACTTCTTCAGGACGAGGTCATGAGCTCAGGTAGCCCATTTTTTTTTACAGTGGTTCTTGTTGTGTTTTAGTGTTGCATACTCCTGAAGTTGAAGGATCAGTGTGTACAGTGTCATATGAAGTAATGAAAGCCAGATTGGGACACATTGCCCCGCTTCAGGACGGGATCACAAGATCAGGTCCCTTTTGTACTCCTGAAGTCAATACCAGGCCTTCGGAGTGGCCCATGGTTGGTAGTTAGGCCTGGTTAGTAAATAGGACAATATATTTTTATATCATAGTTACTTTATCTTACAATATTATTTATATCATGCCACTTTTACCTTCAGTACTTGTTTTTTGCACATTGTCTCTTGTTTGCGTTTTTGTTTATTGCGTAGGTTATAAGATACATCTGTCTGTTCACTGTGTTTTGCCCTTTCTACTTTAATTCTATAGTGTATATTACACTCTGCTGCTGTAATAAGTAAATTTCCCCGTTGTGGGATGAATAAAGTATAATCTAATCTAATATAATCTAATCTTTCCACCGTTTCTTTGAGAAGAGTTAAATCTGGGGTGTCTGGACTTGGTTGTAGAGGATTAGAGATTATTTGCATGGTTGGTAGTCAAGCTTTGCATTTGGCATACTTGGAAGGTGTGATAATGCAGAATAATGTCACCATACATATACATATCCTCCTTATGAAAACAGTTAAATCTGGGGAAACTGGACCTGGTTGTAGATCAACATAGAAGATGTCCAAGCAGCTTCTTTAGTTCTCTTCCCGAATACAAGTTTAGTGTGTGGAAATCTAGAATTAATTGGGGATAATCAACAGTGTGAGCACACTGAGGCCTTTGGAGTGGCCGATGGGGGGCGGTTGGTAGTCAAGCTTTGCATTTGGCAAGTGATTAAGTGTGATAGGACCATACAGTATAATATCACCATACCACAGACGTTTCAGCTCTCATCCAGGATGACAACTTTAGTGTGTAGTAATCCAAAAATGATTTTATGTAAGCATTAGATCATTTGAAATGACAGGGTAGCCATTCGTATAGTGCTTTAGTGGTGCATACTCAGGCCCATGGGGGTCTGGAGGCCCAGGACATTTGGCATACGAGCTTTGCATTTGGCATACTTGGGAAAGTGCGCTAGAACAATACAGTATAATATCATCATTTATATATATAAAAACCCTCCATTTCTTGTGCTATGTGAACCCTACA
Source organism: Miichthys miiuy (assembly GCA_036365135.1). Classification (NCBI taxonomy): domain Eukaryota; kingdom Metazoa; phylum Chordata; class Actinopteri; family Sciaenidae; genus Miichthys; species Miichthys miiuy. The sequence continues at coordinate 21,195,484 of CM071616.1, forward strand.
CAGCCTGACAGTGGGGCAATAGGCTGTACTGTCTCTGGCCTGCCAGGGTCGTTACATCACTCTGTAGAAGACACGCCTTTTTGGGTGGTGACACAACCGAGGGAAAGTGCTCGGAGGGGGAGGGGTGTCCCGTCGGCAGGCACACAGACAGCAGGCAGCAGCTGCAGCGAGAGGACCCGGCGTCGATAACTCTGCATTAAAACATTCATATTTAAAGAAAAAAAAAAAAAAAAAAAAAAAAAAAAAAAATTCAAAGCTCCGAAAAAACACCGCAGGACAGCAACACACACACTTACACAACTAAAAATGGTAGACCGTGAGCAACTGGTGCAGAAAGCCAGGCTGGCCGAGCAGGCGGAGAGGTATGATGATATGGCAGCTGCCATGAAATCGGTAAGTAGACTTCCTCTGTAATGACCTTTCTCTTTAGGATCATTCCTTTTTTTTTTTTTGTTTTGAACCACAAAGAGCCTCTTTGCTGTGTGTGTGTGTGAGAGTGTGTTAAAGCTAACCAAGCCTAGCAGGAGAGAGAGAGAGAGAGAGAGAGGGGGCTTGTAATACGCAAGACTGTGCCTCAGTGTTTAGGGGGCACATTTTGGACTTTAAGCGGATAAAGCTGACGCAAAATTGGTGTATGAAACTTATGATTAAAGACTGCTTTTATAAGAAAGGCGTCATTGTGAGCACCATACGAGCGCGCTGTAATGAGATTTGGCTAACATCATTTTTTTTTCCAACGAGCAAAACTGCTGCATGCAAAGGCCCGTTTAAAAGCCTATGTTCACATTTCATGACTTGGGGTGGTGTTCAGCGGTGGCACATTCGTGACACCATTTTGACGCGGTGAGGTGCGCTCGAAATCGGTCATTCTTTGAGGGTTCCACCGGCGGTGTGCTGCGGTTGTCTGAAATGCGGACCGTTTGATCTTGGGGCGGTGCCTTTTTTTTTTTGACAGAGCTCCTTTTTATATATTTTTTTTAAAAAAAAGGGGGACTAAAGGAGCGCATAACTCGGTTTATTAAAGAGCTGAGAGGTTGTTAAAGCATTATGTGACATTTTAAAGCGGCTTAATGTGCGTCTAAACGTGAAAGAGAGACCCCACCGTCGAAAGATGCGCAGAGGACGAGCTTTAGGTGGTACCATGATGATGATGGTGGTGGAGGGAGTGTGAGGCTGATTCCGGTTTACATGATGCATCCTTTTTTAAATGTGCAAGATCACTTTAATTCATTTTAACGTGCAGAGACGCTATGTTAATCTTTAGTGCACGCACGCGTTTGGCGCATTATAAAGAGGGAGCAATGTTGGCTGAAGGTTGATCGCAATCGATTTGCGCAGAAGCAGCGCACAAAATACGAATTCACCTCTCAGACGTGGGTGTTGGTGGACGGACAGCTTTTTTTCTTTCTCCAGAAAGCTCTGTAAGATGTCATATTGCAGCATTTTTTTGTGTGTGTGTGTGCAAAGTGTAGCCATGATTTTTTTTTTTTTCCCAACATCACCATCACCACCATCACCATGTTAATCGATGCTGTGCTCCGTAGCAACCGCATCCCTGCGTCCTCGACCTCTCTTCCAGCAGGTTCCCCCACACAGAGGCGTGCCGCAGCATCTGCCAAGATGCAGCACAGGCCCACCCGTAGTGCACCATTTCATAGGCAGCGTTTTTATCACAGCTTCACAAAGGCTGCATCTCTCTCACTCTCTCTCTATATATATCTATATCTAGATCTATACACATGAGCACTGTCTGGACAATAATAAGACCATAGAGGAATGGGCAGGTGAAGTCGATGGATGATTTGCTGTGTGAGAGGGCCTGCTCTCCTTTTTATTTGAATTTATGGCCATGATATCTGTGCAGCAGCTCTTATTGTGACAGTTTAAGCATCCTTTACTCTAATATTGACAAACTAGTACCTTTGGATTCATATTTCTTATTTTTTCCCCCAAAAATGACCTTTCCTACCTCCAGCGTGAGCCCCCCCGGCCCATGCTAGAGAAACCAAGATTACTAGAAGCTACATTTTCTACATCAGCTTCAACTCCAAGAGTCAACAAGTTAATCTGTCAGCGTGTTATAAAGGCCACGCTGTGTGCCGCCGCTCTCTAGGACCAGGCCGTAGTGTAGTGGTAATGCCAGAGGGGGGGGGAGGTGCCGAGCTCCACCCCTTTTCCCGATTTATGCCGAGTCAGAGGAGAGAGCTGCCCCTCACCCAGCCAGTCTCTCTGCAGCACTGGGCAACGGGGTGTGTCTGCTGCCTCGCCCATCATTTGAGGGAATCCCTTGCCACTGCAGACATGGTTACCGCCCCGGTGGCAACGGAACCAAATAACCAGGATGGCGGAAAACGACACTGCACCCACCCTCAGGAGGGCTGTAACGCCTTTTAGATTCGGGAGCCAGGCCCTGAGTAAAATCAACGTTAATGGATCACTGGCTTTTAGGAGATTATAACGTCAGGACGGCATTTCTTTTTATGTTTTTCCAGCATCAATAATTTAGCCTCTCATCCAGGACGAACGGAAATCATCTTATTCTCAGATTTTTGTAATATTTGTCTGACTTTTTACACCCTGCAGCAGAGAGTCATCAGCAGGTCTCTCGTGTTTTCATTTTTTAAGAGCTACGTGTGACGTTACAGGTTTGAGAGCAGCCTTAAATCCTGCTCGTCCTCTTTCTGTCACGCGGGGACGGCTATGAGTGATCATGAACCGATCAGAGATGCCGACCGAGCTGCCTGCAAATAATTTTGGATGTCATACAGTTGTGCATTGTCCTTTTTTAATCTACAGGCCACAACACTGTGTTTTCTGTTAGCCTTGGAACAAGAATCCAAAAATGAAATACCTTGTAGATAAAAGCCTCATGGGCCTCGTGTTTTTAGTTGTTCAATAAGTTGAACAAAGATATTCACAAAAATATCTGAGAGAAATGTGAGCTTTATGCCCGAATATATACCAAATATTTGGTACCTTTTTAGCAGCTCAAAAGTATAAAGGATAAACAAAGAGATGCCCTTGATGTCCATGCAGCTTTTGGTTCTGTCAAACTGCCACAAAAAATTGACATATTCCCCATTTAACACTTGGGATACAATACGTCTTGGCTCAAAAGGACGTATTCGTAGTGTAAAAATCAGAATATTTGTAAATATTTGTTGCAAAAATCCATATTTTCCAGTATACAGCAGTACTCTGCTGTGTGCTGCTGTATTTAAAGTGGTACTGTATACAAAATGCCACCTCTGTAAGTAAGTACATGTTGACCTCTGGCAGTCATTATGGAGAATTACAGTGAATATTGAATATTCATGTAAAAAAAAAAAAAGATCTCAGTACTACAGTATGCATATCTAATGAAACTATTACATCATAGTATCCACATGGGCACAGTGCCCCAGCCCTTTGATAGAGTAATGATTCATTCTCAAAGGCTGACCTCATAAACACAAATCAATACGCTGGTTTTAATGTAACAAATGCATTTAGTGTGTTTTAGACGAATGTTTTTCATCAGTTTCCTAAAAGAGCGTGACGGTGACTTCAAACCATGCGCATGAAATATTCATGAAAGTTTTAGGTTCTTCCCTTAAACTCAAATGCTGTTTGCGAGCTACACAAGCCCTGCTACGCTTTCCATACAAACACCGGGTATGATGCGCTTTATTGAACCACGCGTTCAACCCTGGTTTGACCTGATTCAATCGGGACCGCTTTCACAAGCTAATCCCCGAGCGTAACGGTCCACAGAGACTTCAGCCTTCGACTGTGGCTCAATGCAAACAACTGAAGAGCCACAGAGTTACACAGAATTAGATTATGTAAAGTAGCTACTGGAGGGTCTCATTTCGGTTTCTCTGTTTCTTACCGTCTCGTCTCGCCAAGTCATGCAAGTACGTACAAGTAACATTAGCTCCTGTTCACGGACGATCCTGGTTGCTCCACTCAGATCAACCACAGATGTTGGTTTGACCCTCAAGCTAAGAGGCAGTTTCTGTCTTGGTCTATGTCCCATCATTCACCAGTTCATCTACGTTCCAGCCCTCAGACATGGTCACATTTACGTGTAAAACACAGATACAAGAGGCCAAATCTTATATATTCATATAGGAGTTGGACTGATTCAGTCATAGCTGGTATAACTGCTGATTCATGCTGTTTTTTTTTCTAGCTTTGACATACACACACACACACACACACCCTATCGGAGAGCTTACTCCTTTGTCTTTGGAAGTGCATGGCACAGAGAGCCAAGGCTTCCATCACACTTAATGAACTGGATGCATTATTCTCCCATGGATGGACGTCCGTTCAATGTAATAACAGATGCATTGTGCTGCAGCTGCTCCATGCACATAATATATATATATATATATATATACTGACTGTACTATATAATGTTTGCTGCGTTAGATAGAGAAATAAACGTCTATATGTCTGTAAGTCTCAGGGAGCAACAGAAGAGCCAATTATCAGCCTGCATGCATTCGAATAATTTAAGATAAGATGCTAACACGTTGAGTTTCCCGTGTGTGTAACCACAGATAAGCAATATTATCTATATGGTATCATTAGTGAGTGATCCTGCAGGTTCTCCAGGTCCCAAGATAAATGTTGAAGGTGCAGAATTTACTTGCTCGAGGGCAGACGGGACTGATTGCCCTGACGCGACGTCAATATATGAAAATATGACAGGCTGTTATTGGACTTAACTATCCATGTGCTGTAAATGCAGCAACTATATGCCACTGAATGCTGAAATAAACCAAACGGCGTGCCAGTTTCTCGTGTCGACGGTCACACTCAATAACGTTTATTAAAATTTCCCAATCTGACACATCCGCCAGGGTCCGATTTGTCTGTTGCTACGGGAAACGACACAAACCGGTAAAAGAAACGGGGAGTTGAATCCGCATTATTTTTTTTTTTATCCACTTTGATAAAAAGCTGTTCTCTCAGCTTCAATCAAACATCCTACCTGTGTCTCATTTTTTACCGCAGGAAACACTTTAAATAGAAAACGCTGCTGTATGTGGGAATGATCAGGATTTATTTTTTTTCATAGTTTCAGAATTAATTTCACAGGGAGTGGGTGTGAGTGGGATGATGCATCTTGTGGGAGGAGCACATGATCAAATGAGATCTCAAAATGTGCCCTTGGTGCGAATGGAACAGTATGTTTTTATTGTTTTGTTTTTTTATTTGACACCTATAATGAGCTTTATTTCAGATTCTGATTGCTACTTAAGTAGGAAATAGGGTTATAGCCCCAGAAAATGTCTCTCTGTCACCGTTTCCTGTTTTCTAGTTCATCCTCATCTATCATCCTCATTTTGGAGTTTTTGTCCGGGGGGCATAGGAAGCATCAAACTTATCGTTCTTTATTTCTCAAGTACTCCTGAACCTCAATCCAATTATTGATGCAGCCAGTGTCATCTCAGGACATTTCAGGATGTCCCGAAATGAGTCTCGACTCTGTGGTGAGTCACAAAGGCACTATGAAAAACACCCACCCTTCCCTCCTACGCACACTGTAATCATGTTTGTTTCAAGACTTACAATTGCAACAATGAGTGATGCTCCCCTCCCAGTTCATCTTACCTTATCATCAAATAGCATCATCCAGTTGCTAAGATATCTACTTTTGCTTTTGCTTAGTCACGGTTAACAAGAGTTAGGGAATTTTAAGGCATCGCAGTGATACATCGTTCTGTAACGTGCTGTTGTGATGTAGTTACAAAGAAAGGAAGAACGGCTAAATAAGGAATAAGAAGAGAGTATTCATGTAACTCCTTTCTGGGTGCTGGAAACACGTTCTCGTTGTGGAGTACAGACTTCTTTTTCACGTTTCTCTTCTCAGTGTTGTCTCCTATATTTACTGCTACCAAATTACTCAGTGTTATCCCGCACACCAAAAATCTTATTTGGATTTTCTTGTATAGATATTTTATGAACTTTACAGCAATGGCTGCAATCATCTTGTAGAGTCGTACCATGAGTCAGCTCACTTATATAGCGTCTTTCTAGTTTTCCGACCACTCAAAGCGCTTTTACAGTACGTATCTCATTCACACATTCATACACTGATGGCATTGGCTGCCATGCAAGGTGCCAAGTGCTCATCAGTTTTTAGGAGCTAACCATTCATACACATTCACACACCGATGGCACAGCCTTCGGGAGCAATTTGGGGTTCAGTATCTTGCCCAAGGAGACTTCGACATGCAGACTGGAGGCCGATCTTCTAATTAGTGGACGACCCGCTCTACCTCCGAGCCACAGCCGCCCTTCATCAGCTAGGTAAGATGCTACAGACCCCGACATGAATCGGAAAGGTCTTAGATCACCTTGTCAATGAGCAGCTTGTTGTACGTAACGCAAAGCTAAGCTAAGATAATTTGACACAAAATATCGATTTTAAAAATGATTTTTTGCGTCTGATGTGGTTCTCCAGAGGCTACGATCACAACTGCGCCGATAGCGACAGTCTTTTTATACATTGAAGTGGTCTGCTATACAGAAATAACAGACTATATACTGACCAACCAGAATCGAGTTTTCAATAAAGCCGTAGTCATTTTTATTAAAGGTTTCTGTTTACGTTCAATGTTTCTCGCCGAATCACATTGTGTGTCTTGTTGAGGTCTAACAAACATCTTAAGTTAATTTCCTTCCTCATTAAACATTTACAAATCCATTTAAAAATCTATTTTATGTAAAAACATTACTCTATAGCGCTACTAGTGGTCAAAAATTGTACAGGGCACCTTTAAGTAGCACTGCGGTGGCCAAATAAATACGTTCAAGTACACATTTGTAGATTAGTTTGTCTGTTATGTGGTTGTCACTAGAGAAAATCCTCGTCATTGCGATAACTTTCAGGAGCTGTGAAATCTATCTATCTATCTGATCAGCCTTCATGCACAATTGACAAACTATACTTCCCGTATCATATTTCATCCGTCTCACCAATATCTGAAGCAACATGACCATCAACAGTACAGCCACCTTAACATTTTTCCCCTTTAAATTTGGGGCAGTTTTTCAGTCTGAACACCCACGTAATCAAACATTTTCTGAGATTCATAGGATTATTAATATGAAGCACGACAGCAGTTTCTGGCATTATCCAGTACCCACAGATGTTGAATAATTATAAAATGGTCTGTAGCAGCACGGTAATGATTTCTAAGCGAAACTAGCGTGGTCAGCAGAAACTCTGGGGGCAAACAAGGACACCGTTCCACCATCTTAAGATTGAGTCTTAAGAATATTCTTTCTGTTCTTGTTTCATCTTCTTAGTTCACGGAGTGAAATATCACTCGACACCGCATTTCATGTTTGTTGAAGAATGGTTGGAAGTTGTCGCCTTATTGCTTCAGCAGCACGATGAGTGTTATTTGTTTGGGATTTCATGGCCCTGAATGAGTTTACAGGATTATTACAGACCCGGAAAGTATGAACAAGAAGATGGACCCACCTAAAAAACATGAGTGTGAAATGTGAGCCTGTGTGTCATAGACGCTCTATGACAAAGTGTTAGTAATGCAATTACACAACAATATTAGGGTCATCGTAACACAACTAACTAACAACTAACTGAGGAATTTAAAGAAAACACAACATTATCACTTGTTTTTATTCATTTATGTGACTTAGTCGTCGTTCTACAGCAGGTAACGTCAATATTAAATCGATAATTATTATGTTTTCTATCATAGATGTGAATTAGAAGGCCTTGTCATAACCCACATTTGACCTCTGAGGCACTCAGCCCACACAAAAATGTGAGCTTTTACTTCCTCACAGAAACATCTGACACATGTACCAGCATGCAACAGGGCTACGGTTTTACTTTTACTTTTGCCTGTTCCTGTCGTGTCCCTCTCTCTCCATACCAAGTCCGGCAGCCTAATTAGGTCTACACATCTTTCTCATTCCTTTTCAGTGATCAGCCCCTCTATGCGTCTTATTTTTGGCTATGCACATCAGCTGTAATCACAGGGAAAAAAAGCTACTGTCATATGTGGTAGCGTAGCAACAAAGAGCCACTTGAAGCTCCCTCTTCCACACACACACACACATACACCGGCTTACATCCCCCTTTTCCTAAGCGCCGGGCTCTAGCCCTATTCACACCGCCAGTGACGTCAGGTAGTCCACGGCGCCTTTTGTGCTCCGCTGTCTGAAAGAGGGTCGGCGGGGAGGGTTGTCATATCAGGTTAGGATCGACCGGAGAGTGAGAGCAAATGAGCAAAGAAAGGACAGAAGGAAAGCGTGGAACAGGAGGAGAAATGTGGAGCTGTGGGACTGTGGCGAGCCTTCTTTATGTGGATTGTGATCCACTAAATGGAAATGTAAGGCCAGCGGGCAGTGAGGTCTAACCCAGCCTTTACTTAGGCCCAACACATCCTCTCACTCTCCCAACTCTATAACTCTTACTGTGTTCCTCCTGTGGATATTAATGGCCATGCAGAGAGCTGTCAAAGAGGAAATTATTGATCATCCTGCCCGGCCTTTTGTTTGTCTTAACACTCAGTTGTTTGGAAGTTTGACTGCCTTGTGCAAGGATGAGTCACGAGAGAGCAGGCGCGATTGATGAGCTTTATGGGTAGACAGAGCTCTATTGTCATCGGCGCACCACAGCTTCCGTCAGGGCTTTCTGCTCACCCTGCAGCCTTCTGAAACAAAGGCTGCCATGTTTTTACAGACGTGCTATTTAGGCCTTGTTTTTCTGACCACTCTGTTGCTCCAGCACTGACCTACTCCGCCTGTGGCACTCTTTCTATACTTGTTTAGGCTAATTGTAAATTAATGGTCTATGGTATAGAGACGTATAGAGCTGAGGTTGCGCTTGAGCAATGACTAGTTTGTGTGGGGGGGGGGCAGGGTGACTCGTGCTTCTAAGTGGGCTCATTACGCAACGGATGTCTTTTATTGTTTGTCTGTCTTCATACTCTTCCGGTACAGGGGTCATTATATTTATGTCTGTTGTAAATTTTTACGACGTCTTGCGTTGAGACACTCCTTAGAGAGCAAGCACAAAAATCTACAGTCCTACTGGTGGCCCTGTTCATGTTCATATTAAGAGGCTGCACCACAAAACAAGTCACACAAATTTAACAAATTCAAAGGGGTGCTTCCTTTGGGGAGCTTAAAACTTGAACATTTTCTGGCATTCTGGCCATGACTTACCTTTTGACCACTTTGATCATTTAGTTTTAGGGTGGCGCCAGAGGAAAACTGCCAGAGATACTGTTGTGCAGTAAATTTCATAGTAATCTTTAAATGTTTGGTTTAGTACTGGTTTCAGAACAAAAGGGTTCATCTTCTGGTCACCATGAATAGATAGTCTAAAGCCATGCCCAGCAGCTCTGTTAGGTTGTACTCAGGCACAACACTGCTTTGATGACTGCTTAAATGCTTACCTTATCATGTTGACATTTAACAGGTTTGCTATGTTCACAGTCATAGTTTAGCTTGACAACATTTGCTAATTGGCACATAACAGAAAGTGCAGCAAAGGCTGATGGGAATCTCTTTACTTTTACAACTATTTGGCACGCCTGGCAACCACGGATATTGGCACAACATTTATTTGTGCCAATATATTTCACTGAGTACATGAAAGAAAATTTGTCTTCTGGTGCCAAGATTTTATGGCAACCCCTCCGTGTAGATATTTCAATATCTGAAGGTGAGGGAAGTGTTCAAAATGGAGATGGTTCATCTTCTGGGCAGCATGAATCTGCACTATAAAGCAAAGCAAAGACTCAAGCTCACCTTCAGAGACTGAAATATCTTCATTGAGAGGAATGAACAAACATCACCATCCTCAGGCACTGCATGCCATTTCAAAGGTCGCATTGTGATTGAAGTGAAAAGGTTGCTCTGTGGTTTTGGAGCTGTTCACTTCTCAGTCATTTGTATCCTATAGCGAGCCTTAGATATGACATTGCCAGGGCCGACTCCCATTGTGTGAGTCAGTTGAAAGGTGTGAGATATGAAATCGCTTGTTGGTGCTTATCTCCACCCACTGTGCTGCAGCTTTCTCCATACCATCAGCCGTGTCAGCAGCCTTGCAATTAGAAGCTTGTGGCCAGCGTCTCCGGGCGCAGCCACACAGTATGGCTCTCACAAACAAAGCAGGTTTTTGCGGTTGCCATGGAAACAGGAGATTGCATCACCGATTCCTCTTTGCCATCCACTCCCTTTTTTTTTTTTTTCAAGTAATGTTATTAAAGAGGATGGATGGGTCCATGTTGCATTGAACTGTGATTGCTGCTTTATGCATCACTCGGCTTGAAAGAGGCGAATAGATGCTTATAAGGACTTTGTATGTATGCTGCGAATGAGTTCATCAGATGAACAAATGATTAGTCATATGTTTGCATGAACAGAGACTGTAGTAACAACCAGAACAGGGATTAGCAGCTAAAGTGTGTTACGGTAGTCAAACCAAAGCAGAATGACACAGCTGCTGACTCATAGTGACTGCGATGCACCTCAGTGGTCACAGGTTTAAGCTGTTCTGTCCTTGAGCAAGGCACTGAGGCTCTGCCGTGCAGTACAACCATCTGGATTTGTCTTATTATGATTTTAAAAAATGAGATTAAGAGAAGATCTACCCGAAAAGATACAAAAAAAAAATCGTATTGTTTTTAGCCACACTACCATTGCTTTATAGATGACAATATCAGCCTGTCAGTCCACCACTTCAAGATATTCATGTTCCCCTGAGGATAAATCCAAATAACTTGGGTGATTCCTTTACTAGCCATTTAACTCCACCAGCAGGTCATAGTTTCATGTTATATTCTTAAATATTTAAATCTACTGAATAAATTGGCACAAATTTGACATTCATAGTTCCCAGATGCAGAATCCTAATTACTTTTGCTCTTGTACCACCATGAGGCTGTCTCCACAGCAGTTTGATTGCTGGATTTGCTACAGACATTTATGTCCCTCTTGATATGAATTGTAATAACTTTGACAAACCTTTCTGACTTTTCATCTGGTTAGTCGGTTGGTTTACGACCCAACACCTGTAAAACATTCCCATCAGCCTCGGCTCAGTCTTTGTGTTAACCGCTAATTAGCAAATGTTACCATGCTAACACGCTAAACTACGATGGCGAACATGGTAAACATTGTACCTGCTAAACATCAGCATGTTAGCATTGTCAGTGTGCCCTGGTTAGCATGCTGATGTTAGAATTGTCACTACAGTGCCAAAGTACAGCTAGCATGGAGCTGCTAGCATGGCTACATGCTTAAACCTATTCACCCAGACAAAGAAGCGGCTCTTTAGTTGTTGCTAAACGACGATGCCTCAATTAATTTCAGAATTTGGAGATCAGGTTGAGTTCATAAATGAATAAATGTAGCAGTATCACCAATTTTTAGCAAGTTGTGTCTTCGGTACAAACAGTTCAAGTTGATTATCTAATTACTGTTTCTGACAAAATTTTTAGTTATTTTTTAAAAGTCTCTTTAGCAGCTCCATGTTCCAGTACATCAGCCCGACCCCCTCCGTTTTAAACCCAGAATGTAGTTTTATGGTGACCAATATAGCGTTCAGTAAAGGCATTGTGAGGAGTTGTTCCATGTGATCGGCCGGGGCCCCCCTGCTTTGGTCTGCTCACGCAACTCAATTCTGTGCTGGAAAAAAGAGAACGTAACAACAGGCTTTATACCCAGAAAAGGTCTGTAAAGATGCCTCTGCTGCACAGTTCCAGTGGGGTATAAAGGATTAAATCCTCCAGCCAGACACAGGCCTATCCAAACAAAACAAAACCAGCTTTCAGAGCTGCGGACAGCCAATCAGGAGTCGCTTCAGAGGTTGATGTCAGTGAGCTGGAGGCGTGGTTTACCCCGCTGGATGCAGTGACTGTTGCCTTGGGTGTTGTAGAGTTTGTCCGGAGGCATCCGTGACAGAGCTGTAGCTTTGTATTCCTCTGGTTATGTTGTCCAGCGCCTTGTGATTGCTGTAGATTGTGTGCACAAAGGACTGAATTGTTGCAATAGTCATACCTTTTAGCATGTTACAGGTTATAACTGCCCTTTTAGTGGTCAGCTGAGACCTAACGTCTGCATATTTTTCCTTTCCTTCTTGTCTTTCAGGTCACAGAGCTAAACGAAGCGCTATCCAACGAGGAGAGGAACCTGCTCTCCGTGGCCTACAAGAACGTGGTTGGGGCCAGGCGTTCATCCTGGCGCGTCATCTCCAGCATTGAGCAAAAGACGTCAGCCGACGGCAACGAGAAGAAGATCGAGATGGTGCGGGCCTACCGGGAAAAGATCGAGAAGGAGCTGGAGGCTGTCTGCCAGGACGTGCTCAATCTCCTCGACAACTTCCTGATCAAGAACTGCAACGAGACGCAGCACGAGAGCAAGGTGTTCTACCTGAAGATGAAGGGCGACTACTACCGCTACCTGGCCGAGGTCGCCACAGGGGAGAAGAGAGCCTCAGTGGTGGAGTCCTCTGAGAAGTCCTACAGCGAGGCCCACGAGATCAGCAAGGAGCACATGCAGCCCACCCATCCCATCCGCCTGGGCCTGGCTCTCAACTACTCCGTCTTCTACTACGAGATCCAGAACGCCCCAGAGCAAGCGTGCCACCTGGCCAAGACCGCCTTCGACGACGCCATCGCCGAGCTGGACACCCTCAACGAGGACTCCTACAAAGACTCCACTCTCATCATGCAGCTGCTACGAGACAACTTGACGCTGTGGACGAGCGACCAGCAGGACGACGAGGGAGGAGAGGGCAACAACTAAAGAGTCCCAAAACCTCATTCTGCCAAAACAACACAACACGCGCGCTCACAAATGATGACAAAAAATAATAATAATAGTTAAAAAGTTCTTAGAAATTACAAAAAAAAAAAAGAGGGGTGGGGAGGCGGGCGGCCAATTTAGCCGATGGTACTAACGCGGCTGCTGTTCTTTATTTTTCAACAAATTAAAAGTGAAAAAAAAAAAGCAGGAGGAGGGAAGACCATTTTAGTTTGAGTAATAACGATTAAAGAGAAAAAAAACAAACAAATAAAAGAATGAAACCCCCTCCTTGGTAGCCTCTGCAGCATTTGCCAAAATACCACTTTAGAAGCAAGAGGTATGTCATTCATCACAGTGTGACTATTGGGTAACGATACCTCCACACACTGGCAGAGACTGGTCTTATCGCGCAAATGAAGCTGAGCTGTCTTATTGTATTTGGTGAGGGGAGGAGCATTCAGAAATTGAGTTCCGATGCTTGAGCAACAAGAAAATTAACGAGTAACCTTGAATGTCATGGCCTTGTTTAGAGAACGAGAGAGAGAGCGAGCGAGTGAGAGAGAGAGAGACAGAGAGCAAGACGGGTTACAGTGATGAAGACGGGCTTTTAGGGGTGTCAAAACTTCATCGTGTAACTTCGAAAAACACACACCGACATCTTTAGTTTGCACCACCACTATGATCGTTGAAGTGAAAAGCAGGTTGTCTCTGTTATTGAAGATAACATTTAAAAAAAAAAAAATGTTTTTGTTTGCTTTGTGTCAGGTATGTGTCCAGCTCAGTCAAACAAGTCATTACTGTAACTAAAAAGACAAATTCATGAAGTAAACTTAGTGCAGCTTGTCCCTCTCATGTGCTGATGTGCTTTATTAAATAAATTAACTGTTTTTGGACACCTAATTCTTATTGTCAGTATTGTCGTTACTATAACAACATCTATTGGCTCCTTACGTTCGATTCGATTCAAGGAAATCTAGCTAGCAAAATAAAACCAACGGAAATTGAAACTAGAAGGAAAAAAAAGAAATGTGGTGATTTGATCATGAGTCCAACCTTATTCTCCGATTATGCTATCTTCATAACAATCAGTAGGATCTCTGAAACGGCACCTGGAACCACAGACTCGATTAGTGAACTAAGTATAATTTGTGGACAGAGCACATGCAATGTTAGGTTGAAAAGCTCTAAAAGCAGATTTGAGGTTTGTGGATTTACTTTGTCTTCAGTTTCTTCTTGGTCAAGAAATGCACTTGCCTATTATACTGTTTCTTCAGTGTAAGATGATAACTGCTCCAATATTCTCCATAATACAATATTGTGCATGCTGGTGATGTATTTATACAGTAGCTTCAATTTATTAACTTATACTGTAGATGTTATGTATTCATATGAACATGGAATTACTAGACCTTAATCGGATTATTTTCTATTTATTTCTTTTTATTGCGATTGTTAGCTAGACCTTATTTTAATCTGTGTTTTCTTTACTCCATTTGCTGAAGTACGCTATACCAAAACAGTGATTGTTAACAATAAATTGATCTGTTACGGACATCGCTATGGTGACATGCAATTCTTGGTAAGGGTGACGGCAAGTTGAAGATATTTGACAGCCGAGTGTGTTAATACTTTTTTCTCTGACGGTCAAATAACGGGAAATTAAAAATGCTACAGATAAAACTAAATCGTGAAACACCGCAAAATATTCCTGGCTACGTTTGGTGTACAACGAACACAACTTGAATAATAATAAGTCACTTCAGGGCCTCCGTATTAAAATATGAACATGACGTGGAGAACATTTTAGTCTAGCTGGTTAAGATGGAGCTGAACTGTTGGGTAGTTCAAAGGTCAATGCACCTGATTAGACCTTTTTTCAGGACTCTGTAGGCTTGCACAGGATTGGGCTCTCTCACACTGCTAGTTTTGTAGTATTAATTGAATTTGGATTCATGTAAAGTACCTCACAGTGCAGTACTTAAATACATTTGCTTAGTTTCCATCACTATTAGTGGTCAACTTGGGTCCAAATACATTATTTAGCTAATGGTGCCCTAAAAGTAACAACATATACATGCAAGACTATCCTTAAAGTACCATGTAAGGAAGTGTTTGTAGTTCATTAGCCCCACGAGATGAACAGATGACTCTTCATCGTGGCTCCTACACAAAAACGTCTGTGTAGGAGCACTTCCTGGACTCAGATTGTTTGAGGATAAGGATACTATGGACACAAAAAAACACAAGAAAGCTCCAAGGCACTCTGTTTAAAATAATTAAAATACCTTTATTGTGACGGCATGGTCAAGTTTGGCATCAAAAATTCGACAGGGAGTCAAGGAAAATAAAAAGACCATCTTACAACACTGTAAGGAAGAATTTGTAGTCCATTAGCCCCATGAGATCAGAAGATGAGTCTTTAAACTGCAGAAAAAACTGTTTGGAAGGTTAATATAATATTTTTATGGCTCTTCTGGATGTCTCAGGCTCATAAGGGTCTCTAACAAGAATATGTGACCTGTACTAGAAATGGGAGGAGGCTGCTAAAGGACTCAGTTCATCTGTGATAGATACCTCAAATGGTTGTCTGTTTCCTCCATTTCACATAAAAGTACTACATACTACCATCCAACTGGACCAAGAACAGGTGAAGACAATTACAGTTATCAACACTGTCACATTAAAATCTAGAAACTTCTCTGCAGGTAAGTCAAGACAGACAAACCAGGGATGACTGCGCTGTAAATTGATGAGCTACAATTGGACTCCTTAGCATCTTCAGTCACTGAGGCAGAAGTAATTATTTGAACAGCTGGTGAGTGCTAATTGGTCAAAAGGCAATCAACACCCTCACATGTCATTGGATGGCTGCCCTAGTCTAAGGTGTTGTCACCAGCCAATCAGGAGCTGTTGCTAAGGAGAAAAAAAAAGCACACCACCTGCCCTCCTCTGAGCGTGCTGCTCTCAGAGGTCTTCAGTCCGTGAAGATATCAGAGCTTCTGAAGATCTAGTTTGTTTTTTATGATCAAAGTCTGCAGTGGTCCGGTGAGACACAAGTGTTAGAGTCTGCCTTAAAGGTGCTCATTAGGTTTGCAACATGAAATGTCATTAAAGGGACATTTCACATCAAGGTTCGCTCTGCAGAGCAAGATTTATAGCTGTTTTCTTCAGATGCTTTCACAGCTGGTAAAATAAAAGTTTAATATGCATGAGAAGCCTCGCTAATGCACATCAATAATTGGTAAGCACGATTTGTGTTGTGCATGTGCCATACTGAAATAAATCTTGGTGAGAATCATTTATCGCTGCCAAACCCTGGAGTGTAAGCCGCTCTGATCCCCAGCTGTTCCTGTTGTTTCACGTTTATCAGTGCTGGACTTTGCTCCATATTTCCACTGTAGTAAACTCATCAATAGACACATTGTACGGGGCCAAATCACTGAGGTAGTGGTAATTATTAATAAAGAAAGGAAACTTAAATACTATTATGATGATTTTTTACCAGTTATAAGAAAGTTAGTTAACATGCATGAGTATAACTTCGTCAAAAGACGTGTGACCTCTGTTTTATTAAGTTACTTTTAGAAGTGAGACAGCGTGGTGTACTGTACTGGGTGTAGCACAGCACATTGTACACAAAGCAAGCTTTCTCTTTGCTCTACAGTCAGTCCAATAAATCACAACGTAAACAGAGCCAGAGCCAGCCAGAACATCTTTGACAGTTTTAATATTTATTTATTTGCCATTTTTAATAGCTGTCACCATCTTTGTTTATATGTTTCAGCAGTTAAAGGTCCGATATTGTACACTTCTCCAGCTTTCCAGCTTTTAATTACAAGTTTGGATATCCATAAAATATAAGACAAGATATCCATACAGTAGTTTTAAATACCAAAAACCATCTCAATAACGTCATGCTACTCCCCGAAGCTCTGGCAAAAATAGGATGTTTTATGTTGTATTTTCACTCATTAATATTAATGACCTCTCTTCTGATTGGTTGACAGGCCCGTATATCCCGTATCTGTTTTCCAGATATCCGCTGTATACACTTAAAGGCCAGAAACATCAGCCCCTAGAGGCTAAATCTATATCTAAAATAGCTACCTGGACGGTGGATCTGGGTGGGCCTCGCTGAGATCTTGACTGAGGGCAGTGACTGTGTAGTTGTGACATCGTAGTCCTGACGACTCATTTAAAGGCACAGTTTGTGAATACGGCTGTGTCAACAAGAAAACTATGGAAACTGTATTAATGTTACCGTATCCTCCTCTTTTAGACCATAAGTGAAGAGTTTCAACATGAAAAGAGATATCAGCCATTGGTCTTAAACAGATGTCATAGTAAGAAAAGTACAGGTGTGAGTGACACATTTAATAGTGGTTGCAACGTCTGTCATTGTTATTAGTAACTCCTGTGCTTTTACTGCTACGACAAGTCAAAATGTCCGCTGGCAACAAGAAAAAGGACACATGTAATATATAGTAATGATGACAGATGACTAATATTTACAGTGACTGTAGAGAAACAGAAGCGTCCTTAGATGCCCACTTTATCCTTCAGTGAATCTGTCTGTAATAAAGTTTGATGTCTCGTAAATTGAATTTGAATTTGTTTATTTTCACGTTTGTTTAATCCTCCTTGTGTAAGTGATCTGTTCCTGCTACGCTTCGAGATCACTTGAGAACCTCTTTGGTTAAAGCCGGCCCTCTTCAGCCTCTTCAGGCTGTCAGCCTGAGTACAGGGAGGATGTTTGCGGTCTCTGAAGGATCCAATCAGTGGCCCGGTAGCAAACAGCTCCTCACGCGAGGCACTTCCCTTGGTTTAAGGACTGGGTTGCTGCTGGATTGATGGGGATTGGCATGAATAATTTAGACCTGCATTAAACTGGAAGGAAATGGTGACTCATGGAGGAGGAAAAGTTGAAATGCTAAGTGGTTTAGAAAGTGCTGCCTCGTCTTAAGACAGTGTCTGCTTGGCTCCCATGAATGGCATGAATGACTGTGTGTGGATACAATTACTGAATATATATGGCACTGCATACTTACAATATAAGTGCTTATATATGAATATGATGTTCAGCAAATGGACCAAAACTCCATGCGCACTGACTCACACATCTTTTTTAGTGTGTATTATAGAGTCAAATATTGCTGATAAGCACCAGGTCATGTCCGCTATCTACCCTGTGTAACTATACAACATGCTGGAGGCTCAGTGCATAGCAGAGGACTCTATAAATAGATCTCCCCTGCAGCTTTGGAGTCAAGAGTAGACTTAGTATGTGCATTAATGGGCTGGCATGCAACATGAATGACTAGAAGTTGACAGGGAGGAAGAGAAAAGAAGTGATGAAAACCACCAGCCTCTCAGAACGTCACCAGTCGTCACGTCTTTCATTTCTTCCAGCGCTGACTGATGAATAACTGGAAGGAGGCAAGCATTAACTAAAAATCACAAAGTGTTAGCGTCATGCATGTAGCTGTACACTGTATTGATTGCTAAAGGCCCTCAGCTGATATGGTTTGATGATGTAATTTCCAGTGGCTGCCGCTGGCCTAGTTCCTCTTCTTATGTGTGTTTTTCTGCATCTATGTGTCCTAAAAAAATGTGCAGGAAATCTACAAGTTTAAAATATCTCCCCTTTTGGTAACACAAAAAACTTACCTCATGTCACTTTAGAAACTCCACAGTTCAGATTTGCACACAAATCCAGATCACTTTCTCAAACGGCTGATAAAATCCAGTGAACATCTATTGAAAGGCGCTACAGGAACTGAATTCGTGCTTTCATTGTTTTGAGTTATGTAACTCTTGTTAAAGCTTTCATGGCAGTGATAAAAACCAGAGCTCCCGTCTCCTGTCAGGCTCCAGTGTGAAACTAAAAAAAATCACAGTACCAGTCAAACTACGTCCCTGAAGCCACACGTACACATGGTCTACCCCGAGAAAAGTCATGTATGTATTGCATGTCTTAACCACGACTCACAGTCTGAGCAGCAAATATGACATAACAGAGAATATGTGGAAACACTGGGCTGTCAAATGTGTGCTTACATTTTCTTTACTTTTGTTACTGACATGGACAAGTTGATGAGAATTGTGCATTACTTAAGTGAGTATGATCTCTGCTCTATGCCAATTTTGATGATGGATTATCCTTATCAGGGTCACAAGGGCTGCAACCAATCCCAGCTGGCATCGGGCAAGAGGCAGGTACACCCTGGACGAGTCGCCAATTCATCACAGGGCTTACACATAGAGACAAACAACCATTCACGCTCACATTCACATTCACACCTATAGGCATCATCCTGGGATTTGGTAGCTTGTGTGCAATATTTTTTTTGACATTTTGAAGACTAAGTTATGAATGATTAATCCACAAGATTTAAGAGTTAACAGCTGTGCTAGCTATGTGGGCTTTTACTCAGGCACAGCAGTGTTTTGAACTAACAGTATGCTAACATGCGGATGTTTAGTCTGCCATGTTTACCATGTTGGTTTGGCTTGTTAGCTCTAAAATTATAATTCATCCTTGATGGATCTTAAATATCTGCAGCTAATTTCATGACAATCTATCCAATAGATAGGCATCAATAGATTAATCGCTAATGATATAATTAGTGGTTGTATTAACAGTACCATACACACACACCGTTTGGTCCCGGCAGACTCTATAATAATGTTTTATTCCCCCTCTATGCCCGGTGCAATTGTTTTAAATGACCTTGCTCAGTCGAGAGCCGAGACCGAATCTCCATCAATTATGTATCTATCTGCGCATTAATAATTCATCAGAGACATTCTGTATGATGGAATTATGCAATTTCGGGGCATTGTGACACATTTCAGTGCACATACACAGCAGCAGAAAATGGGCCTATTTCTCTGTACATATGACACCCATCTCATATTTCCACTGCCTTATCAGTTTTTCACCGCTTTGTACAGACCCGGCTCAGTCATCCACAGATCAGCGGCCAGTGTCAGGATGAACTTACATCCCCCTCTCTACGCTGCATGAGTCATGGCTGCTGAAGGTCACATGATTACAGTATGTATGTATGTATGTATGTATGTAACTGATATTATGATATTACCTCATCTTTAATGACTGATGGGGAGGTTGTAATTACAGGACAAAATGTTTGTTTATATGCATTTTAGAAGAAACCTGGTGCATTATGGATCTGTGTTATGATCAGACGGCCTGATGGGGGCACTATTCTTTCATGTCAAATTACAAATACTAAAAGGCAACAGCCTGCATCACTCAACACGTTTCACTAACTTGCTCTCTTTTGCATGGATAACCATCAGATGAATAATTAAAGACACACAAGCATTAAGACACTCAGCGTTTCCACTTAGTTATTATCTTCCTGTTTCCAGGCGCACACAGCTCACAGTAGCTGCTTCAGGATGTCACCTCTGATGTCTTGTCACCAGCATGCAAATAAAATAGTTCAGAAAACAAGAAGAGACTCAATATTTTGTTGGTTCTTTATTCTTTTTTTTTCTTCTTCTTTTTGCACGACTGAATAGTTTCAAAAGGCAACATAAAGCCAGTATATTTCCAGTCCAGGGAGACGACCACCAGGCATTGCTCTACACTTATAGTGGCTGGGATTGTGCTTCTTAAATCTGTCTTTAGTGTGTCTGTAGAGGCATCCTGAAGGAGGTTTAGTCAGAAAAAAGGTGTATGTGTGTGTGCAAGTGAGGGAGGGAGAGTGTGCAGGGTTAAGCTGAGATTTCCTACATTCAGATGAAGAGTGTAATTACAGCAGAATGAGCAGGCATATGGCATTGGTGCAGATGTGTTTACACAGTGCACTCAGCTGGGGTTGGCTCATTACCAGAGACAGAGAGTGGAGAGAGGAGAGCAAGGGCAATCCCTTTGCTTTCCTCTCTCCGCTGTGTGAAGTGTGCTTGGAAGAGCGATAAGCTGCTTCCTCACCTTTCTATAGAAGCATTTTGTACAAAAAAAAGGTGTTTGAATATATCTGTGTGTGTGTGTGTGTGTGTGTATGGCAGACTGCGCTGCTTGTCTTCCTACTTCTTCACCACGCCACCTTGTTTGTCCACGTTGACAGGTATCGTGGTTTCTGAGGACTCAATGGCCGGTACGATCAAAGGAGCCTCCACGGTCAGCAACCCCTCAGGAGACAGGGAGGAGGTCACCTTCTCGACGTTAGCTGACGGGGGAAGGCTGGAAGAGAGCAATAAAACATGAAGAAACTGCAGCTCCAATCACTGCCACTGCTTAAACAAAGACTGACTGAAGCATTAATCCCTGAGTCATTCTTGATGTGGTAAAAATCAGATCCAGTTTGTCTTTATCAGTGTGTGCTGTGGCCCCTGGATGGCAGCAGAGCCCTATGAAGCTGAAAGCCTCCGACAGAGGAGGGGATGAACACAAAGAGGTGGAGGCTGCTGCTGCTTTTCAGAGCATGAAATTCAGCTATCAGCAGCAGTCAGCCCTCTACAGGCCGGACCAACCCAAAACTAAAGAGACTCATGGCAGAGAAGCCACATTAAGAAAAAATCACAGGAATCTGAAGCCAGACTGAGAAATGCATTTCCCCCATGAAAATTCACAGCGAAGCCGCCATCAAACAGCCAAAACAAACCATTTTTAATAAGAACTCTTTAAGTTTTGAAGTGAGTTGTTGACATATTACATGAGCCTGTTGCTTCTTTTCATCAGCGGCTTGTAAAAAATGATCAAGAACGAAACAAAGTTTGGTCAGATTTAATCGTACATACGTATTCTTTGATGATTAATGAACTTTAAAATACTGAGAATGCTTACGTGTATTTCCTGGTGAAGGTTCTGGACACAAAGCCGTGCTCGTCCTTCCTGTCCTCATGCTTGCCTGAGGGCACAGACAACATACTTTTATCTCAATGTGACACTAATCCGAAAGACACGTTCACTATAAGGAGTTATAAATAAAAGATCATGCAGGAAGACATCTCGTAAAATGAATATGAAATGGAATAAAAACGCTTAGGGGTGAGGAGCACTAGTAGGGAATGACAGCATGGTGTGGAACAAATGTGAGTTCAAAGGTTTGGGCAGCATGCACGTTATAGACTAATTATTTTCCTCACTGTACAGTATCAAGTATTGCATCTGTCTCACCTCATGCTTACGTACAACAAACAAACTTAACTTGATTCAGTATTTTGATTATTCTGAACATTTAGATGACGTTCAACTGCTCTTTTTGTTTTGTCACGGGTCTAACTGATATAATTAATTATGGCTTAATTCAAGTATGTCGGCATGCACAGTAACAGGACCCTGGAACTGGTAAATGGAATATTATTTTAATTAATTACACCTGTGCTTGCTTGTGCTGCTATATAATCTCTATAAAAAGATATCTGCCTATGAATGCAAAATCTGTAGGCGAGGGACCGAGATTTTGGCACCAGAGGTGTTCTGTTTTTTCTGTTTATCGGCGATGAATTCGCTTTTTATAAACATGATCTGCATTTTTATGCAGGAGATTAGCGGAAATGTGTCAGACCGCAGAGTAATCTCTAAATTCCACCAGGCTTGGCTTTGTGACCTCGTGGTCGGGCGCTGCTTTGGTCTGTTCTCCATGCAGCTTTGTATCCCACCAGAAGCATTTCAGAAGCGGAGCCAGACTTTGTTAACTTGCTCAGATTTGGTCATTTTTCCTGGTTTATGTGCTTCTACCATGAGTAAGCACACTACGCAGTTAACAAAAACTGACCAGATTCCCTATGCTGTCTTCTGGCCAGCTCGTGTTTGGCCGTGGCATCCAACAAAATAGCACAGCCATGCATTATCTGTGGAGCGGAGCGGCAAGATGCTTCTTGGGCACAAACATCGCCAACTCCACGGGGTGCGTCCCAGCTGGAACACGTCACAGCCGCCTCCAGTTTTTCAGGAATTTAGGGATAAGTCTCTGTCTGGTTATCTGTTTTCCGGATATCTGCTGGCTGTGCTGGAAGCACAGAAACTTTGGCCACTTCCTCCAGAATCTAAATTTTTGCCAGACAATGGCTAGGCCATGTGTGTGTATTAACCAAACTCTATAACTTTTATAACTGCATGTCTGAAAGCCAAAATGTAGACGCTAAGAGGAGTAGTTTGACGCTTTTGTTGACGTGACCTTTAGAATGATATAACTGTGGTTGGGGTCATGGATTGTTGGTAACTGGTTGAGGATCGGGCAAGCTCTTCGCATCTAACTCTTGCCAAGACAATCATGACATTTGTTATTACATTTATTGTGTGAGTTAGTAACACAGGACATTTCAGCTGTGCTGTTTTGGTTTTGCGGAGGCTTTGGCGTTTGGTATTTTTATCTTCTTCTATGTAGCCACAGTCATACGAGCCATAGATGATCCTCGCGAGTCCTGTCAGTCTCTCAAAGGCTCTAAGATGACTGGCTGTGCTGTTGAAACATTGCCATTCAATCTGGCTTGAATACGGTTTGTTATGACAACAGGCTGATAAAGGTTGCTGTCCTCGGGGGAGCTGTCCCCTTTTTCAACAGGACGACACTGCTGGCCGACACTAAGCAGACACTTTTTCCATGGAGGGTCATTAGTTCGTGAAAGGCAGTGACAAAAGAGCTGTTGCGCTCTTGGTGCGTAAACAAAACTCTTCGCTAAAGCTGATATAATCTTTAAACATCACGCTTGTCCTCTGGTGACATGTGAGAAACATGAGGTGGCAAATTCAACTTGGACTGAATCCTGAGCTTTGTTTATCTTTGACTGTGTCAGTCTCTCACCAGTGAGATACTGGCCATAGTCAGGCCCTGGACTCTGGACCTGGACGATATCCAGCAGTCCTTTTAAAGTAGCAGGGACACTGGATGAGTCACGGCTAAACCCCTAACTCTAAGAGTGTGATCTTTTGTGAAATGGCAGTAGAGAGAACAGAGAAAAGACTCAAGGCCTCACTGAGCTTAGGTAGTATATGATCCATTCCACACACATTTCTTCAGGTTTGCCCGCTTTGCTTTGGTCCTTCACAAGAATGGACTGACAATGAAAACATTTTATGGCAAATTGTGAGACTGGGTGTGCAATAAAACAGTCTCTGCACTGTGTTCGTCTGTGAGCTGCTGTAAAAGTCGACTCCCACATGTTGAATTGTGTGTTGTTTCGCAGGCGTGCAGCCAAAAGCCCCCGCCCTCCGGTGTAGTGGATCTCAGTATATATTATGTAACTCTGCAGCAATGCATCTGCCTTGTTCTTGAGCCAGAAAAAAAGGTTTCCAGCCTTTTTTATCTTGTGCCTTTTTGTTCAGAACTTGGCATTTTTCTCTTATAAGGGAAGTGACAAGCCAAAGTACATCAAGTGAGACATTCTGTCACCAATACATATGTCTTGTATTCAACAGTTTCAGATCTTTGATGTTAGACTAAGGGGGTATCAAGCGGGAAATTATTTTCAACTCTTTAGGCTTTTAGTAGAAGATACTGAGCTTTGTTAGTCAGCATGCCAAAACCAGTGAAGAAGAAATGAGCGCTCACCAGTGATTTCCACCACACCGTCCTTGGTCTTCACCACCAGCTCCTCGGGTGAAAAGTGGTTGACATCCAGGGACACCTTCCAGTTGTCTTGGGTCTGCTTGATCTCTGACATACCGCTGCTCATCTGGCGGGACAAGGCGCGAGCATGCTGTTGGGCCATCATGGGATTGGGGTACATCATGGGGGAGTGAGGCACCATGGTGCCCATGTCTGGGACCATGAAGGAAGGCCGCATGTACCCGGGCCAGTGGGTGCTGGGGAATGTGGGGAAGTCCTCGGGCAGGGCCGGCATGGCGAAGGCCTGGTCGAAGATGCGGCTGTTCTGCTGCCAGTCACGGAATGGGTCCCAGCTTGGGGTGCGGAGCAGGGTGAAAGGAATACGTCTCTCAGTCATGGCTGCTGTGTTTAAGGCGGTAGAGGAGTGTTGCTGTAGTGGAGAGCTGCTGGCTGCAGACGAAGAGCCTTTTGGCCTCTCTAAAAATGTTTTCCCAACGTGCTGTCTGCCTCTCAGCTGAGAGCTTTTATATCCTGTCAGCAGAGCCCTCCCTTCTGACTCAAGTCCCCCCAAGCTCACACCCCCAACATAATTCTGGAAGGTACTCCAGTATCTATTTGTGGCAGACGTAGCACTCGAATGGAATCCAACAGGAAGGCCCTCCCCAGTAAGCAGCTGCCCAGTGCTCTGTTAAACCTGCCTCTCTCCTGTCATGTGTAATCCCCTCCCTCCTTTCCTCTTTTGACGTCGCAAAGATCCAGAAGAATCTGGGTGGCTGTTGGGAAATCAACCAGGCCTGCTGAGCGCGTACTAAGTCAGACTTAGATGAGAGTGACATCCTATTTGTAATATGGCTCTGTATAGTTCATGATGTGATATGAAGGACAGGCAGTGCTATGCTCTTATCAGTAAAAAATACACCAAAAAGGGTCATGTTTACCACTCTGTTCATCACCTCTTTTTTTTAGCGTCTGGAATTCTGAGAAACTGGAAACTTTGCTGTAATCTTGAAAGTGGAATGTTTTCCCATTCTTGCTTGATGTACAATGGACTGCAGGCAGTCTTAATATGGAGATGCTTTTGGAATATGGTTTGTCATTGTCTTGTTGAAATATGCAAGGCCGTCCTTGAAAAAGACATCATCTACTTGACAGCATATGTTGCTCCAAAACCTGTATGTATCGTTCAGCATTAATGGTACCCACCGTGCCGTGCGCACTAATGCACCCCCATACCATCACTGATGCTGGTTTTTGAACTGTGTGCTACCGGATGGTCTCTCAGGCAGATGGTCTTAGCTAGGAGGACGCTGCGACCGCAGGACTGTTTCCACTTCGCCTTAGTCCATCTTGAATGAGCTCGAGCTCACAGAAGGCAGCGGCATTTCTGGATCTGGTTTCTAAATGGTTTCCTCTTTGCACGGTACAGTTCCAACCATCATTTGTGGATGCAGACGATGGTTTCTGGAAGTCTTCCCCAGTCCGTGCAGTGATGTGATTGACAGAAGTGTGTTTGTTTCAGCCTGAAGATCATGACTATCCAATGTTGCTCTATGGCCTTGTCCCTTGTGCACAGAGATTTCTTGTGGCTGTCTGAATCTTGATATGATGAGCTGTAAATTGTTGCACTGTTTGCCAATGCAGTTTTCCAAGAGTGTTGAACCCCCTCCTCATCTTTACTGCGCAAAGACTCTCTGGGATGCTCTTTTCATACCCACTAACCTGTTTCCATTTAACCTAATGAATTGTGAGATCCACAAGGTGTTTTGTTTTAGCATTTCACAATTTTTCCTGTCTTTCGTTGTCACTGTGCCAACTTTTTAAGACTTGTTGCTGGCACCGAATTATTCTCATTATTCATATTCTCAGTTTCAACATTTGATGAGTTGTCTCTGTGCTGTTTTCAATCAAATATGTTTTGCGCATGATCACATTTTACACATCCTGCCAACTTTTTTGGAAATGGGGTTGTAAATTTGTGACTTGGATACAAATGAACATTGCACACACACACACACACACACACACACACACACACACACACACACACACACACAAGCAGAGCAGTAAAGATTTACAAACATCTGGTGTGATATTATTTCATGCTGAGTCATCCTGAGGTCACTTATGACACTAAGGAGGACAGGGTGTAGGCGCTGAGGAGACAAACTGCACCTAATCCTCAATATTCAGCCGCTCACGTTGAGCTTCACAATTTTCTGTTATCAGATCATCGTCAGTGACATTTTCTGCAACTCCTCATGTTCTTAATGTCACAAACTAATAAGTTCCTCTTTCTCAAAGCTATTGTCAGCCTGACAGTCTGGCTTTATTGTATGTTACAGATATGTTCCTACCAACCTCTTACTGGCACTCTTATGAGATGCTCTGCTTTTAGAAATGGCTCCTGCTCTTATAGGATCCAGCTATGACATGAGTCAGAGGCTGTGGCTCAGGAGTTGGAGGTGTGTGAATGTCTGCTTCTGTCCTTATGAGTCTTACATGGCAGCCAATGTTGTCAGTGTATAAATGTGTGTAAGTGGGTGATTTACATTCTCTCACAGACCCCTCAAGATTGCTATAGAGTTTTGTTTACTTGAAACGATCATCTCAAATTGCACAAAATTGCCCCATTTTGAAGACAATATTTTGTACTATTCAAGTAGTGATAACAATATGTTGTTTGTCATTTTGTTATTCTTTCTTGTGTGTTGCAGGTGTGAAAAAAATACTCTGCTGAATAACCTAAAAATACAAGCTGGTTGGGTTGGGTACTCTGGCTTCCTCCCACAGTCCAAAGACATGCAGTCAACAGGTTAATTGGTGACTCTAAATTGCCTGTAGGTGTGAATATGAGTGTGAATGGCTGTTTGCCTCCACGTGCCCTGTGATGAACTTGCATCGTGTCCACGGTGTACCCCGCCTCTCGGCCTAAGTCATCTGGGATAGGCTACAGCCCATTGTGACCCTGATAAGCGGTTGCAGGTAATATTAGCCTGTAGTCCACAGATGTGAGATTTGCAGTTGGACTCATTGTCCAATCATTGGCCAGGAAGTCCAACAGTGGTGTAACTGTACCAAACTGTAGAAGAAGTGTGGCCACAACAATAGCCTTTTATTTACAGAGTGACTGTCACAGGTTAGCAGTGGCACTTTCTGCTACACCCATATCAGCTTCCACAATAACTTAGCCGCCACACCTGTCTGTCTCAGTGTCCCATAGGGTAACAGTATATCACAACAGAAGTGTATGGCATGTCTGCACAGGCCCTAAAATAGACAACACACTCTCCTCAGTCCTGGTTTGACTGGAAGCTGCTGGAGAAGCTTCTAGCCCCGTTTTGCAGTCATGAGTATCAGATACCGGACGGCTTTCATGAGTGCCATCTGTAGGGAAATATATGCACAACGCCTGCATGACTATGCAAGCTAGAAAGAGAAAGAACAACACAAAAGTTTACGTATTTCCTCATTTGTTTCTGTTTATTGTCAGGTATAATAACTTGTACACTACAAAGAATGACTTGTAGAACCAAAGGGGCAATGCTATACTTGGAATAAATTAACAGGTTTGCAGAGTATCATAATTGGGTTAAGTCTGCTTACACTGGGAATGCAACACTGTGCGACTGACATGAGACTGGACGAATGATAAGGAAGACTTAGGGTGATCCCTGATTGTATCGCCAGTTTGTTTACCGTTCTATACAAGCTGTAGGGTACAGAAACATGGTGCGGCCCGTTATACAAGGGATTTAGAGTCATGTGGTGGCTGGGAACACACATTAGAGGAGGAATAATGGACTCTCCTCTAATCACACAGAGATGTTTTGGTTGTGTTCGAGAGCTGATCCCTCGCACCTCCATACAGGCAAAGCCACAACGCCTTGCATTAAAAGAAAACCTTTACAATAGGCCGGAGGTCGTGGGAGTAAGTGTGGATGAAGACTCAGTCCCACTGGCTAAAATCAGAACATCTTAAACACACACCCGATAGTAAGCCTTCGCCACAGAAAGAAGCCCGTTCTGTGTAAAACGTGGACGTAATCAGTTTCAAATGGCTATACATTTGCAGCAATCTCATCCTCGAAGCATGATCCAACTGTTTTACGACAAAAGGTAAATAAATTAAATAATAAATAACCTGATAAATAAATTAATAAATACAGTAGAATTATAAATAGCTGTGGTCAACAAAAAAAAAAAGTGTGCATGGAGACTTTTTGCAGACAGTTTTTCCTGTACAGTACCATACAGAAGCCTGAGGTGCAGGCTACAGTGGTGTACACATAAATAATTACCTCACTGGTCATTGCAGAGGAGGTACACACACACCCACACACTCCCACACACACACACACTCCCACACATAAAGCAGAGTCAACATAATAACTTAAACAGGGAAGAGAATAAAAGTACATAATACATAGTTTCCTCCCCTCCAGTTTCCTTTCACCCGTGTATGCAAGGTGGCTGACATACCGTATATGTCAGAGGGGAGAACAGATGCAGATGGGACTTTTTCCTTCCCGTCCTCGGAGCAGCAAGTCTCTCCACCCGATGCATCATGCTAAAACGAGTCTCTTCGAACTAGATGGAATATACAGTGCATAGTTTACAAAGCCAGAACTTAAAGAGACTTTAAAGAGAGTTTACATCTATACAGACAAACCTATACAATACAGTTTTTTATCATAAAAAAAAAGTTCCCTTTCCGTTTTGCTTCCAGTTTCATCCGACTCCGACTTTTCTTTTTTGTTCTCGCTTGTTGTTGATCTCTGTGCTTCGATGAAATGGAAGTCTTTGGGGAGACGATGAGGGGGAAAAGTCAGATTATCTGAAATGTACAGTAAGCCGTTGATGTGTCTGTATATATATATATATATATACATATATATATATATACACACATACATTATAGTTTAGATATATATGAATTATATTTTCATTAATTCATTTTTGGTTGCTTTGTGGAAGAAGAGAAAGAAAGTGCTAACATACAGCAAGATTTGTTCTTTGGGCTCTACCAAATTAATTTTTGACATGTGGTAACCCATTTCCTTTAATACCTTGTATATGTGAAGACATGAAGAGTGACAGCCAAGTTCATAGTACTGTGCTATATCAAAATACATTTCTCCTCTTTGATCCAGGCTCTGTATTAGAGAGGGATTATGGTCTAGGGTTGAGGACCCCGGACTACACAGCAGTAAATCTACCAGGACTGCTTCTTTGTCTGTTTGTTTGTGTTTCTCCGTCTGTGCTGTCTGTCGTCTGCGTTCAGAAGCGGGGGCTGTCGTAGCTGCTGCGGCTGTAATAACTGTGGTGACTGCGGGAGCGGCTCCTGCTGCGGCTCCAGCTCCGGCTCTGGCTGCGGCTCTGGCTCCAGCTTCGGCTTCGGCTCCGGCTTCTGCTGTGGCTCCGGTTGTGGCTTCTGCTGCGGCTGTAGCTGCTGTAGCTGCGGCTACGGCTGTGACTGGTCCGCGAGGGGCTGCTGTCGTAGCTCGATGACGAAGGGCTGGGACGGTAGTACGGGATCGGCCGCTTCCGAGCGCTGGAGGAGAGGAGAGAGGATGGAGCCTTAGTTAGTGTCATGATCAGGATGAACGCATGATGTATTAGGACAAGATTTGGTTGGTTGAAAGCAAATCAGTGTTAGGTAGACTCATGATCAGTGCAGGATCTGAAAGAGAGCAGCTATGTGGGTTAAAAAAAAGTCCAAGCTGTTCACACTCATACTTACACTATAATCACGCTTACACATAGCAGAGAAATGCATGTTTTGTTAGTTTAGGCTTAAGCTTAGATTGTCTTGTTAATAGCCACCCTGGAAGTGCTTCCTGTAAGGTAATTAGCTGTTAGTTCCCAAAAGAACCTCATCTTCTCAGTGGAGGCCAACACCCAGAAAAATCAACAGTCAACGGTGTGGGGAGAGATAAACGCTATCAAGGTATCCCTGCTGCTACAAGGTGTGCTTCACCTTGTCATTTCAGCAGTGGTGTAGATTACTCAGCCTTAGCTTTTGTCTCCTGTATCTGCTATGGGAACCCACAACCCGTGTAATAGAGCGATATCCACTTAAATAAACCTTGATAGCATTTTAATCTCCGTCTCCCCGTGTTACAACATTAGTGCATAATCGCAGTGGGGGTGCAGCTTTAGAGTCGGTGTGAGTTTCTTTTGTGTGAATTGATGAAGGAGCAGAAAGACGACAGAAAGAAAAAAAATATAAAATAAACGGGAGGAGGCCAGGTTTTACTCAGGGGACCTCTGATGGTCTTGCTGTTCGGCCGAGCTTCAGGAGTCACACTAGCCAGATCCTGCTGCACGGCAACTGTTACCAGGGTAACTAGCCTGCAGCAGCTCAGCTCAGCAGCATCCCGTTGTCTTGGCATCAGCACCTTTAGGACTGGAGTGAAAGATGACAAGATACACACATTTCACCTATGTCTATTCACGCTTGAGTATGAGACGGTAGAGAGGCGACATGAAGAGTGTTTTCACGGGATGTGGGAGTTTAAATATCAACAAACTATATCTAAGAACTACAATCCTCAGTGATGTTTCTATAGGACAAGATGACATGATCTAATCTTAAATCACTCATAACATAACATAACAAAGGATACAAGGTAAAAATCTGATTTCAGTATGAAGGAGGCTCGTAAATAATTATTAATCTTTGATTCATATTTAATTGAAAATAGAGAATAGAAATCTAAAAAGACAAAATAAATCAATAGAGCCGAATTGAATACATATTTTTCTTGGCATTTGTAATCAAATCTGTATTGATTTATTGTTATCAGTGGCCAGTTTATTAGGTACAGCTCACTAAAACGAATGCAGTCTTATAACAACAGACTTACAGTAAGACTGCAGGAACTATTCAGGGCTGAAAAAAGTATTTAATCTGCATATTTCCAGGGAAGAAACAACCACAAACAATATGTGATCTGTTTTTGAGTTAATATTCTTCCAATTAGAGATAAGACAGCGAAGAATCGTGCTGCTCTCTGTCGTAAAGAAGGAAATCTGTCATGTCTCAGTGAAAGTAAATGTGATTATCTGGTTATTGAATTAACAATGCAGCATTTTTACAGAACATTTCTGTTTTTTTTTTTTAGATTAGATTTTGAATCTTTATTGTTTGATGAAAGCTGAAGAATGACGGAAAATTCAGGGGGGATGACATGCAGCAAATGGCCACAGGTCAGACTCGAACCATTTCTACTTCACACAAAGGTTTTAATGGATCCGAACGAGGTTCTCAAAATTTTCCATTTGTGAGTCAGAGCAGCAGGAAAGCCCCTCATTTTATTCATTTTGCATCATCTTTGCTGTATTTTAAAGCTATAAAAGAACGACTTCTGCCCCAGCTCGAGTGGAGTGCTGTAAAATTACGAGACATGTTTTAACCGGAGAGTGTAACATCCATCAAGTGTGTTGCCTTAATTCCTGACATATAAAAGCTGAGAATACACTTAGATAAGATAAACTGTCTAATGGGAGCCTGTAGGAGAGTCCACGTTGTGAGTTACCTGGTGATCCTGCGAGCCTCCATGAAGCTCGGCGAATCTCTTCTTCTTTTGCGGATGGGTGAGTAGCTGCGTGAGCGGCGGCGAGCTCTGCTGTCGGTGTCAGAGCGGTTAGGGCTCTCCCTCTCTCTGCGGGACACACAGAAGAATCAATCAGGACAGCAACAATAGAGCACTTGAGATAAAAAAGAAAAAATCAAAACTGAGGGAAAAGTGTGGCAGACAATGAGGTTTCACCTGGAGTTGTTTTGTCTGTTGTGTGGGGACTTGGCCTTGCTGGGGCCTCTGTCTCTGGAGGCCGAGCGTGAGGATGAACGGCCGCTGCTCCAGGAGCTGCTGCGCTGTCGGAGGTTGGGTTTGCACCTAGACTCCTCTTTCTTCCTGCCCGACGTGTGCGAGTGGCGCCCTGGAGATGCAGACGGGCTCCGGTGATGCGCCTGACCCCGACTAGAGCGGTGGCGGCGCTTGGAAGAGTGGCCCCCTTTTGTCCTGTTGTAATTGGCAATATAAGACAGTAAATGTCAAGTGATTCTGTCTCAGTGGCAAAGCTAAAGTGGAAAGCTCCAGCAGTGATAATATCCTGAAATCGTCGAGAGACAAATGGAAGTCTATGTGCTTACTTTCTCTGGTGACGAGAGTTCCTCCCTCTGTGAGTGTGGTTGTGCTGGGAGTGGGCCGAGTCGCTGCTGTGAGCGGGGGAGTGGGAGCTCTTATTCTGGCCCCTCTGGCTCCCTCTCCTCCCTGATGTCTGGCTCACGGAGCTCCCTACAGCTGCGTTCCTGCCCTCCACACTCCCAGCCTCTCCCGTCGCGCACATCTGTCCCGTTTGGCTCCTGCTGGGGGCGCTGTGGAGCTTGTGCTCTCTCAGCAGAGTGGACTGGATGCTTGCGGAAGTAGCAGTCAGCAGACGGAGCTTCTGTAGAGATATGATGACCAACAAAGGAAAACAAAAAAGAAAAAAAAAGAAAAAAAGGACGAAAAAGAGCATTAGAGGGTGTTCGGGTTGGTGATTGAGTGCTACGGTGTACTTGCCAAAAGAAGGTAAACATCTAAAAGAAAAAGATCTAGGTTTTCTCCATATGGCTTATAGATAGTCCTCTATGGTGCAGCGCATGCAATACTTGGCATGCAAAACCATAATGAGTTGAAGAAATCATAAATCGCAAAAACAAACAAAAAAATTAGGAGGAGGAGGAAGAGAGGGAAAAAAATAAAACAAAACTGTGAACCAAATAAGTTTAAGAGCAGAGGCAGAAAGTACAGAGCTACAGATTTTGTAGAGTAGAAAAAGAGGACTTCTTCAGTATTTTTTTTTTTTTTTAATGGTTAAAAAAAAAAAATGAAACAAAACAGAAAGAGAAGACAACTTGACGGAACATCACAGAAATGGAAGGAACAAAATAAAGATCACAATTATTGAATCAATCGAATCAGAAAACAAATCGTCTGCTACTCAATTTTCTCTTTCTGGATTTTTTTTTTTCCTGAAGACAATTGCTGAGATGTGAACAGCGACCCATTTTCTTTGATTTTTTTTTTTTTTTAATGGTTACTCTTGTTTAACTCCCTTCTGGTTAACATCCACTTACCAATAAAGTGGTATTCCCTCCTTTAGTAGGTAAGGTATGAAGAAAAGGGAAAAGTGGGGCAACATAAGTGCATCATTAGATTCACAAAATGCAAGAGAAAAAGACACAAAACCCTTCCCTGCCAGTGACTCATGAGACAATGCATGGAAATCAATGGAAAAGAACTCAAAAGCAAAGAGGAAAACCACAATGTGCAGGGAAACCCTCACACAGGGAGTCAATCCTCTGGGCCCAGTCACCTTCCTGAACATCAGCGAGGAACTGGCTGGTGAGAGTTCAAGGTGTTTTCTTTACCATTTTTCTCTCCATGTAGTATCTACCACAGGGCAGCTGTTATTTATAACTGCCTGACACTTTAACAGACTAACTACGTTAAGCTTCTACTGGTGGTTACAATCAGTTTGTGCTCATGGGCTCCGTGATACAGGACACTTATCGTTATCACAACAGACAACTTTTTCTGTTCTCGTAGTTCCAGGGAGTTGTCGCTGCATTGCATGACAGTGAGCGTAAAGTCAGTATTTCTGAGATTGACTTGGGTTCAACCACATTTTCTGCCAATTTTTTTTTTTGGGGGTTGACTGATGATGATGTACGAACCCCCCAAAAAAGCATTTCATCAGTGAAAGTTCATCTAATTGATAAACCAATAACAATGTGATTCGATGAAGCTACTTTTAGAGTCCTGGTTTTCAAAATTACCACTGTCTTAAAGGATGAGGCCGGCAAATATTCTACATTTTACTTATTGTCAATAAATCCCGCTGTGCCATGGAGCTCCAATGATTGTCCAGGTGCTGTACATACTCACTAGAGCACCAAATCTGTATTACTCCGCGGCTCAAAATAGTCCCAAACAAGTCTGAGCCTTGAGTCTTACCTAGACTTGAAATATTGCTACTACTATTGGGTGGATCGACATGATATTTTGTACTGATCATGATCCCCAGAGGATGAATCCTACTTACTTTGGTGATCCGTCATCATCAGATCTAAATGTACTTTGCTCAGTACTTTTGTTTATGACCAAATACTTGCAAAACTAACAACATTCCCATCAACCACAGCTGTACTTTGTATTAAGTGCTAAGTATAAGCATTGTTATTGTGAGCATGTTAGCATGCATTGGCATTTAGCTCAACGGGCCACTGTAGCTGAGCTCTCTCTTAGACTTATTTAATAATAAAACTACACATTTGTGACCAGTATTTCATCTTCAGTAGGAATTCATAGATGTGCCGCAGACACAATAGGGACGTGAGAGAGTATTGACAGACTCACGCATTGTTTGTTCAGGCTTTTTCAAGGGATTTATTCATAGTAAGAACAACATAGAGGAATGCCAGCCTTATCCTGTAAACTGCGTATGGTAGAGGGTGAGATAAAGTATATTTCATACTTCTATTTTAAGCATTCAACAAAGGTAGAACTTGTGATTCAATAGTAGATGGGGACTGAAACTTGTGATGCACACCTATACGCTGCTCATTGTAAGCAGCTCATGGAAAGAGGGAAAAATCTCCAAGAGGCGTTTTAGTATGAAACCAAATACAGCTGGCTCTTCCGCATGCATTATCATGTGCTGTCTGAACTGCTTCGTAAGCTAAGATACAACAAAAGCACCGACTGGTTCTTTGCAGAAAGAAGAAGAGCTGTTCTCCACTATAGAGAGAGAGAGAAGACAACTAAAGCGGAATAATAAGAGAAAAAAAAACACACAACCACTGGTGCTTATGACAGTTGTTAGAAGAAACAGTCGTGGAAATCAGTGGTGAAAATCATAAGACGGATGTACTAATTCACCAACAAACAGAGAGATGCTGGACAAACAGGAATGCATTCTACCAAAAAAAAAACTGAAAGAAAAAATAAAAGAAGAGAAAGAAATGGACCTGGAAGATAGAGCGGGATATTGGACTTCAGGATGAAGTTAAGGAGGAAAGAGAAAAACCAGAGCTCTACTTAATCCAATCTTTTAAGAGTCAAATCATAATTGATGAAGTTAGATTAATTTGGTTAAAGACCATTGGCAAATAACAGAAAGAAAGAGAGAGAGAAAGAGAGAGAAAGAGAGAGAGAAACATTGACGTCACTCAGGCTAGGGTGCTTGTCACATTCTCATCTGCATAAAGATCACGTGCGTAGGCAAAGCTTTACCTACCTTCCATTTCAAT
Organism: Miichthys miiuy; assembly: GCA_036365135.1. NCBI lineage: Eukaryota > Metazoa > Chordata > Actinopteri > Sciaenidae > Miichthys > Miichthys miiuy. The sequence goes on from CM071616.1 coordinate 21,231,091, forward strand.
CAGTGACACGTATGCAATATCAACAAAAAAAAGGAAAGAAAGAAAAAGAAAAAGGAGAAAGGAATGTTCTCCGCAGCGAAATGGGAAAAAGACAATGACCTCTTTTAGTATCAACGCTACATATTTTGTCCAGAGACTAAAAGGAGAAATAAACAAACCAAAAAGTAAAAAATAAAGAAAAGAAAATAGAGGGGAGTAAAGTAAAAAATAAAAATAAAAATCCAGATGGATCAAACTAAAATTAGAAACAAAGGATGAGTCTATAAACTACATGAGTTGCTTTGTCTTTTTCGCTTGTACAAATGCAGCCATATTTGTATCAAAAACTGGGGATAGAGGTAAGCGGATAGAGTTAATTGTCATATTAGTGGACATCCATGTTGAGTAGAGTAGCTAGAAGGAAGGGAGGGTTGGAGGAGGAGGAGTAGGAGGAGGAGGAGGAGGAAGGAGTAGGAAGAGGAGGAGGAGGAGGGCATGCAAGAGCTGGCAGATGTGAGAAGATATGTGGGAAGAAAAATGCCAGGACGACAAGAGTGAGACGTGAGTCACGCATGACACAGATGATGAACAGGTAGGAGAGAGGAAAAGGGAGGACGGGGAGGTAGAAGAGTGTTGGAGGGGCAGTCACTGCTAAGATGGACAACTAAAGAGTCAGCACATTTGAAAGGGACCCCAGTCGCATTTTGGCCTGGGTCTTCTTCAGTAGCGGCACTTCTCTACGTCTCTGCACTTATTTTTTGGACGTCGGCCCGTCTTTCTTCAGGGCGATCTTACTTTACTTATTTATCTCTATAAACACATAAAAGAGAGAGAGAGAGCCTGAAGGAGCTTCAACATTCAAAATGGCTTGGGTCCCTTTAAAATAACAATTATGTTAATAAATGTGTGAGTCGTCCTAGTTTATTTCCAAGAGACCATGTACTGAGTGTGTTTGAAGTGTGTTTGAAGACATCCATTAATAATGAGCAAGAGGACGACTTAGCGCCGTTTGGGGCTGTCTCGTCCGCTGTGCAGGAGACGGTCGCCGATGTTTCCCAGTTGAAGCCGCTGTGCGCTGCTTTTTTATCAGTGGTGGAGAAGTTAAGGACGAGTTTACAAAAGCTAGCCAGATAGTTTTCATCCTTGAAGCCTTCTGTGACATGGTAGTAGAAAACACTTCTGATGAAGGCTGAATCTCCTCTTTGTGTGTCCAAGAAAGAAAGAAAGAAAGTAAGTGCGAGTGTGGCGTATTCAGGTGCACCGAGGTGGACTCATTGTGGTCAGAGAGCAGCAAACACCTGGGAGACTCTCAACAGACTGCTATGAACTGCAAGGCGAGCGTCACATGACGCTGTGCAAACTTTGGGTTTGAACCACTGACAGTATGAAGAATGGACGTCGTATCCGTGACGTCACCTACAGGTTTCAGAAGAGCCGTTTTGAAGCTCAAGATGGCGCTGGCTGCCAACATGTTGGCGGTCCCGCCTCTTCCGCCTCCTCGCTGATCTAAAAATCGGTAAAGGCGTGGATCATTGGTGGACCTGAGTTGGGCTGGGTGCTCAAACAAGCCACCTGTAACGGCACCTAGTGAACATGCTGTTAATTCTGCATAGCTTTAAGCCTTAATATAATTTGAACAGGTGGGTTCTATAAAAATTCACCATCAGTACAGTTCTCAGGTCACCGCTTGGTCCAGACTTTAGGCTTTTAGCTGTTTATGTGCTTCTTCACGGTTAACCTTGCAGATCTCGTTTGCAGGCGGGGCAACAAAAAACTCCGGTCACATGTTCCTGTCTGTCGAACGCCTCTTGTAAACTCTAGGTTTGGCGGGAACTGCAGTTGCAGTTGGTGTTTTTTTCCTCCGAGGAGACGACTAAGCCACAGTGGGGTAAGATTTTTGCTTTCATGAAATTATTTTCTTACACCATGTTTTAGTTTGACTGAAGAGGAAGCTTCAAGGAGAGGGACTTTGCTTAACTTCTCCGCCTCACGATAAAGAGCAGTGCACGGCTGTTTCCAGGACCGTCTCGCACACAGCGGATGACACCGATCCAAACGGGGCTAGAGGACGACTACAGGAACACAAACTGAGATGATAGATAGATAGACAACCAGAGCTGCTATACAGAACATTTGCTAAACCACACAACTGCTGCAGTAAAATCAAACTTCAGTTGCATCCAGGATCTGTCACACATAACCATCCTCCTGTGCAGTGGGGGGAGTTATCATAAGACAATTATTTTAGCTGTTTTTTTGGGGTACCTTGTGCTGCTTAAAAAAAATGTGAGCCAATTCAATGCTCCTCTTTCACTACGACTGAATGGCTCAAAGATGCATGATCAAACAGACTCTCGCTCGCCATTCTCCACTGGCCTGAGCAGATAGAGTAGAGACAAACGTCAGGGACAGAAGAGATACTGCCACCTAGGGGCAACATGCACATCGACATGGTACAGTAAAGCAGTAGAGAGGAGCGTGTGCTTTAACTCCTGGTGGTTTTGGCAGGAGCTGATTGGACGCCTGGAGGAGAAGAGGATCTATCACTGAGCAGAGCATGTGCTTGAGAAGAAAGACAACTGTATTGACAAGAAGAAACTATTACACATACCCAGTTAACCTACTTGGTCCAGTTCCAAAGCATTTGAGTGCTTTTTATATAAATGAGACAGAAAGATTTGGGCATTTATTCATGGGTAAATACCACTTAAATTGATAAAGAAAAAAAGAAACAGTAATGAATGAAATAAGCAGAAAGAGAGAAGAGAGAGAAGAGACCAGATAAGACCTCAGACACATGCAAGCTGGAGTAGAAGAGACATCAGTACTCTGCAGTGAGTGGTTGCAGCCCATTTAGATGCTTATTCATCAGAGGAAGATTATTTTACAAGTGATCCCCATGGTCTAACGGACGTCTTGCGTTTTATTCCGACATAATAGCTGTCATCCGTACTGTAGCTCTAATGATCATTTCACAGTACGGAGAAAAAAAAGCAAAGGTTGTTTCCGTAATAGCAGAGAGTGATTTAAAACTCATCACGAGCCAAAACAAACAGAGCACTTCCAAATTAAACAAGCAGAGAGGAGAATATATACAATTTATAATATGTTTGTGGACACTGTGGTGCTGTTATGAGCTGTAACCCCCTTCATTATTTATAAGTGTCTTTAGGACACGGCTCGTGGCTATGGAAGGTTTAAAACGCCTAAATAAAAACAAGTCAAACAAAGAGTCAAATATACTGTGTGATCTGTGTTTGTATTTACTGTGTCATAATAAAATTAGGAACGTATTTCAAAACAACAATTATTTAGCTTTTATTATTGACTTTACATTTATGTTCGACAGTCAGCAGTTGCCACAAATCGAACTAAATATAAGTCGAGAGTGACCGAGCAGCCGGCTCACCAACAGAGTCATGTCACGGCTGCCATCAGCTTTTGCCAGCAATGATCCAAACAAACGTGGTTGTGGTTATGCACGACGCATTAAAGTTAAAGTCCACCACCTTATTAAAACTTCTAACAGCGTTGTGTTGTGCGTCGTATTGGCAGGTCTATGCTGTCCTCTGAAAGGCAACACATTTTGTTCTGTGCTGTCTGATTTGATTTTAAAGGCACAGCAAAATGAAAAACACAAAAGTATTAGTTAAATCTCCTGAGAAACAAATAAAATATAAATATTTTGATGACTCATCATGAAAAAATGAGCATGTGGGTAGCTAGCAGAGCAATATCTGAGGAGGATGTCGCAAAAACTTGAGTACTTGGTTGAGGTATCATTTATTCATTCATCTCTTCTCCTCCTGATCTAACAATGCACGTGAGGGAGGTGTGTGTAGAGACCAGTTAAACACTGTCACTTTTGATTGATCCACTCAAATCTGCAGGATCTGATTTAAATTCCTTTCATAACTAAAACTCTGCCAACATGATCCATTTCACACGGAAATATGTCACATTACAGTGACTGAAGATGCTCTAACTGTTGCAGACAAATGTATGTGTACATATGTTTTTTATTTAATTATGACACAGTGAATGCATAAAAGGAATATATATATATATGTATATATATAGCATTGTGTTGTGTTTCTTTTTGTTTCTTTGTCTGGTTTGTTTTATGGAGCATTTTAGCATTTTAAATCTTCCGTACAGCCGAGCACAAACAGCTGTTCATAGCCACATTTTATAACAATTCATTTCAGCATGCTTGGATTAAGACTTTCCATTAAGTAATTGGATTAGTCAGTTCAAGGAGGAATTGCAGATTGGTATCACATCAAAGCACCATCAGATGTCTGATTATGACTCTTGACTCAACATTGGCTAATTAAGACTTTATCGGCAGTAAAACGTAGATATTATAATTGCAGATAGACACGTTTTTCTTTGATATCTCTCCACGGGCATGAACCTCTGTGGGGGGCGGGCAAATGTTTGAAGTAGACATACCTGTCCCTGGCTCAACTTTATTTTGTTTTTCTTATTCCTTAGTGGGCACCCGCTTGGAAGAAACGGCACATCTTTTTGCTCATTCATTTGGAAACACTGTGCGCCTGCATGGCTCATATTTCCATTCGAGGTGCAGGTATGCTAATGTTGTGTGCTTCGACTCAGAGGATGTGTGCTGCACAGAAAAACACTAGAACCTTTCTTGTCTTTGCTCCCTCCCTCTGTTACCGGCAAACAACAGGAACAAACAAAAAAATCAAGATGGCAGAGGAGTCAAAGAGAGCCAGAAACAAAGCAGCAGGAGCGGCAAGTTGTACACACAGGAGTGTTTTTATACACGTCAGAAATAATAATGTTAATAATAACTGGCCTACAACCTAAGAATAACTGATAAAAGAATGAAAAAAAATCTTTCAATATCAAAGGAGATGAGAATTCATGTCAACCAACACAAAAGAGCAAGATAAAACTCATTTGTAGAGACTGTGGTAGATACCGTTGGAGTGGGTAAGAGGGGAGAGGGTGGGGGGGGGGTGTGAGAGCAAAATAGAGGAGATTACATACATCGTGCCCTTTCTCGCCCTCGGAGTGGTTGAGTCTGCCGGCCTTGCCGTTGCGGCTTCGCTGGGTGTGGTCCCCGTTGTGCCACGCAGTGGGAGCGTTGGGGCCCGGGGACAGCGGGGTGCTGGACGCCTTTTGTCCGTCCATCTTGTGCTTGGAGTTCAGTCTGGAAGAGCAACGGACTAAGTAAAGCACAGCCACCAGGGGAACACCTTGACTTAAGATAAGAGAGATCTTAAGTTGGTTAAGAGTAGATCTTATTGAGACAGGTGAACACACACCTGAAACATGTTCTGGAGCAATTCTACAAATTAGAACTGGTTATGATTAATAATTTCTCCAGAACAGAGTGGTGACATTTATCTGAGCTGCAGAGAACACAAATAAAGCTGCATTGATTTTGTTTGCAATCATGATCATTCTCTCATCTTCATTGTCTGCACCTCTCGAACTAGGTCAGAGATCTCAGCACCTCTGGGAGTTTTTTTAAATTCAAAGTAGTTGCTTGAACGGCGGCGTGAAAGATGCCCCTTACATCAAGGACACGCCTTTCCTGAAACAGTTAAACCAGCTGGAGTAATATTGAGCTACTGTGTAGCACGGAGACAGTTTTTAAAAACATTTCAGGACATTATATTTGTGCGACAGTGTTTGCAAAAGCGCACAACGTCTGCATGTCACCGCTCTTTGGACTTTGGATTTGTTCTGTAACGCAGGTGAGAAAGTCTCTGCTGCGGGAAGTGTTCAGGCTGGCTTGTGAGTTCATCCTATTTCCTATTATTTCATCACCATTTCAATATTTATATGAAATAGATTGTAATAATTTTAATAGCTGCTGGAAGTTTCTTTTTTTATCTAAATGGCAGCTTTACAGAGTAGCATATTGTTTTGTTTTTTTTAAATAATGAACAATGGAGCAGGTGGAGGGTTAATCTTTGTTTCTGATTGGCTGCTCCTGCTCTGAGCATACATGTGATTACTTTATATTTATGTGATCGACTTCAAAAGAGGAATTCTGATTTTACACAACAAAGTCTGTTTACCTGTGTTGAGGAATAACACTGCATGTGTGAAAAAAAAAAAGTTGTTTTGTGGCTGTGTCATGTTAATTTAATGTCGGCATGTTGGAGTTCGAAAGAAGCCAGCTCCTCATCTCTGCTCAAGGCTACATTAGTCACAACTGGCATAACACAACCAAATCTATCTGGTCTATCAGGTACCAAAGAAGGAGGATTTGTGGAATAAAAACAGACGATATCTCCGGTACTGCTGCATCGATTTCGGCTCTTTCTGATCTTTTTCTCTTTGTTCTTAGCAGCAGTGAGATGCCTGATGAATGTGTCTTGTTTTTCGCACTCCGCAAAGAACTTTTTTTCAGCCGTTTATCGACTCTTTAGATCAATCCCTTCAAAGTTTGGCTCAGAAAGTTTAGTTAAATATATATCACAATGCCTAATACATGTTGAAATAATCAACTCAACCCTGCTTTGTTGCTGGCTTTGTTCGGCCCTTTATGCTCCTATTTGCCCTAAAAATGATTTAAAAAAACGCCTGAGGCACAAAGTTTAAAATTTAAACTGACTCAAAAATGCATTAAATTTGGCCTTTTTAAAAGAAAATAAGATCCTCCAACAACAACAGTTTCACCAAAAATGAAGTAGAGAGTGCATTGTGAGAGATCACAGCCACTTAACGCGAGGTTTATTATAAGACAGGCGACACGGAGCCCCATTTGTATCCTAATCTATCCCCCGAGGGCCCAGACTAAATGAGAGAGAGGCTGACACCGGGGCAACTGCTCGACAGCCAGTGGAGCAATATGAGTGATGTGTGTGTGTGTGTGTGTGTGTGTGTGTTGAGGAGTCTACCTGGCAGGAGATTTGGAGGTGCTCCGAGTGGAGGACAGGGAGGCGCTACGGGAGCTACAGCAGCTGCCTTGACGCTGTGAACTCCTGCTGGGGGTCTCACCGGGGGACCTGACGCATGACAAGAAATGGACGAACACACATCACACACACACACACACACACAGACACACATAAAGCCATGTGTATGTACGTACACACATCACGAAGGGAGGGACACACACACACACACACACACACACGCACGCCACACAGCGAGCTCAGTAGTCTGTCTCATGATATGTAAAACAGTTCATGCACTGCCAAACACGTTCAATATATATTCTAATCAAGACGGGGTGAAACGTATGGCGTGGAAACTGTGTCGAGAAGATGCACTCGGTGCTTTGCGGTCATTAGCATTCTCTGTGAGTCTGAGTCTGAGATAATGGGTGTAAAGTACCAATATAAATTTATGAGAGACTGAACGTGATTCCAATTGCAGCCATTGTTTGTTTTACTGTGTGCAGAGGACAAACTGTGGCCCACGTATTCTTACACACTGCATACTGTTTACGTGCATGAAATTGTCCTGATAATAAATGTGGAACTTTACTGTCATAAGCAGACATATAGACTTTGTGCCTCTCACCTCTTTTTCTGTTTGTTCTTGTCTTTGTGTTTGTTCTTTGGGCTGCCCGATCTGAAACACACGTCATAGGTAAGATAATGAAGCCGTGTACTTTTAAAAGCATGTAATAAGGAAAACTCAGTGCACCACTCACCCATATGGATTGCATTGTGTTTTGAACAAACCGTAATCAATAGGCAGAAATGGCAATGACAACACACACAAGAAAACTCATTTGCTTTTGACGCGCACCGATCTTGTTAACACATCGTGTCGTGATGTTCTTGGTTTCATACACACCTGTATCTTCTCTTTTTCCTGGAGCCAGACGCGGATCTATAAAGAAAAAAACGCCGCAATCATTATAATGACGACTGCTACATCACATACGATGAATAATTCATCTGCATGTATCCAGGGGCCTGTTCCAAGAAGCACATTTACAGACTGATCTGGTTAACTTTTCTATTTAAGATTTACCTTTTATTCAGAAAAGGTATTTTTACCATCGGTCCGTGCTCCACATTTGAAGGGGAGGGGGTTCTGGGAATTACTAAAACCTGCTTCTTGAAATAAATTCTAGGACATCAGAGGTTGCTGGAGGCTGGACCCAAAATCTAGTCTTTGCTGTCATTAGTCTGTGTGTGCCACATGTGTTTATGTCACCTCCAAAGGATATTGAAACTACAGAAAGTGTGCAAGTTCCCCCGTGCACATGAGAGTCATTTAGCAGCACTCATATAGGATACGATGTGTACGATACGATACGATACGATAGACTTTAATGATCCCACACTGGGAAATACACTTGTCACAGCAGCTCGTTCACACAAGAAATTACTCATAAATAAGAAATTTATAGAAGAAACTCCTGAAGCCATGCTGGTGTTAAAGAGTCTGACAGCTGTTGGAATGAAGGACCTGTGGTAGCGCTCCTTCTTACATGGTGGGAGTAGCAGTCAGGAGCTGTTTAAGGCCTCCACAGTCTCATGCAGGAGGTGAAAGAGGAGTTATTCATGATGCTAACATCCTCCTCTCCCCAACTTCCTCTGTGGAGTTTAGGTGGACAGTCCAGGACAGAGCTGGACCTCTTGACCAGTTTAAGTCTTTTTCTGTCTGCATAGCATATACCGATGCCACCACAGTGTCATAGAAAGTTTTTAACAGTGGAGATGACTTTGAGCCTTTTTAGCACAGGACGTCTGTGTCGTCCAGTCCAGTCTACAACACTGAGAAAAACATATAAACAGACACACAAAGCAGCGCCATGTTCACGTGACAGCAGCAGGAGGGTCTATATTGAATCTCAAATGACGTGCATGTGAGCTCCCTCCCTTGCTAACCAATCTGAATCATGTGCGCTCATCCATATGTGAGCAGAGATGTCCCCAGTGAGCTCTCTCAGCAGCCTTTTCCAGTTTGTATTCTACAGGTGCCCCGATGTCACGCTTATTTTTTTCATTTCATTTCTGGCTGTAGAAGATGCTGCTCCCCTGCGACAAAGCAGGAATATTAAACCGAGGTTCAGTTTCCCTTTAACCGCCTACAGTAGCCTGTAACGATGGGGAGGCTGGCCATTCCTCAGTCATCAGCGTTCGACCGACACATCACCTCCATATCACTTTCACCCTCATTGCAGTTTCCATGGTGATTAGTCAGGCCGGTCTGTGAGAGCTGTTGATATTTTCCTGAAGAGCCCTACATCTCCTCCGCTGTTTTACACACCTACAGCATGCAGCGGAGTGGGAGGGAGTGCCAGCACAAAGTGTGATGATTCTCGGAAAGGGGAGTAATAAAGCTGTCACAGTAATGTATGTGGCTGATATGTGACTCAGAGCTGTGGGCCCATGTTTCCCCACCGGAGGGAATCAGCTGGGGACTGTACTGTATAGTGGTGTTATTCTGGAGAGCTCATTATTCTCCTCTTCTCCGGACGTGGATAGTATATGTGAGGCGTGCAGGCGTGGAGCTGTTGTTTTTAAGTTGTAGATTGCAAACAAGCAGGACGACATCAAAGTAATCTCCTCCCCCTCCTCCTCTCTCAACGCACACCTTAAAAACTGGCACTGACGGAGGCTGGCCACTCTGGGGAGGAACCCTGTGCCGCTCCCCCCGCCTCATTTATACATTATTCATATATCAACAGTACCTGCAATGCAGAGCAGCTTTGGTGCGAGGCTGCGAGGGAGGTGTGTGTGTGTGGGGGTGAGGAGAGAGGACGCGGAGGACTTTGGATGTGCGTGGATGGATGGGAGGTGGGAAACAGGAGCGGGGCGGTGCAGTGATGCTCAGCTCTTTGGTGAGAGGCTCATTTTTCTTGTGTTTTGCGCCCTCATACAGGCCGGGTTATTAGAGCAACACATTTGGCCTCGCGAAGTCAGGTGCACAACGAGAGAAATTGGAGGAGGAGGACACTCTGCGATAAGGTTATTGTCATTATGATATCCCAAGGCATCGCACAAGTGTCTTGTGATGAGCTCTTTCTTCCTTTTTTCTTATTGCCTTTCCTCTCTTCCCTCCTTCCTATTTCCTTCCTCCTCTTCCCATCTTTCTTCCTTTGCTCGCTTCCAATCTCATCCCCCCCTTTCTGTTTTTTTCTTTCTTCTCTTCCTTGAATCACATCTTTATTCCTTTCTTTTTTTACTTCCTGTCTTTCCAATTCCCTTTTCTTCAGATCTTAGTCCTTCCTCCTTCGCTTTACCTTCCTTCTAGTCTTTTCTCCATCCCTTCTCTGTCATGTTTTTCCTTCTTCCCTTCCTTTTTCTTCGTCTTTCCTCCTTTCCATTTTCACTTCTCTTTTCTAACTTATCTCTTCCTTCTCTTTCTTTTTCTTCATGTCTTTCTCCCTTATTTCTTTGCTTCCTCATCATCTTCCTTTCACTCTTCACCTTTCCTTCCGTTCCCCTTCCTTCCCTTATTCCCTTTCTTTTTCTTCTAGTCTTTCCTGCTTCCTTTTCTTTTTCTTGTCTTTCCCTCTTTCCTCTTTCCCCTTTCACTTCGCCTTTCTTCCCATCTTAGCCTTTCCTCTCTCCCTTCCTTTTTCTTCTGGTCTTTCCTCTTTCTCCCTTTCACTTCCCTCTTCTTCCTATCTTAATCTCCACTCCATCCCTTTCTTTCTCCTTCTGTCTGTCTCTTTAATTCCTTCCCTTCCTTTTCATCTTGTCTTTCTTTCTTCTGTTTTGACCTTCTTTTTTCCTCCCACCTTTCTTCCTTTCTTGCTTCCAATCTTACTCCTCCCTTTGTTTTCTTCCAGTCTCTCTTCTTTGAATCGTGTCTTTATTTCCGCCTGTCCTCCTTTCCTCTTTCCCTTCCTGTTCATTCTTTTCATGTAACTTTCTTCCCTTTTTACGTCTTATCTTCATTTCACATTCATCTCTTTGAGAGCGACTGCTGACAATCTCTTGAGAAGTCAGAGTCTTGTTCCTGTGATGACATGTCTCTGATGACACACACTCACAGTTTGTACACACTCACCTGTCTCGCTTGTGTTTCTTCCCACTCTTTTTCTTCTTCTCTCTGTGAGTGGGTGAGGAGCTGCCAAACCTTTTGATGGAGAGAGAGAGAGAGGGGAAACATTTGCATGCCGTGACAGCAAAATGAGCCTCAGATTTCTGTTGAATTCGGGCTTTTTCACTCATCATTGTGTGATATAACATTAAACCTCAGATGGGGTCATTGTTGGCAAAGGTGTCACCGTATAATAGCATCAGCTGATTATTCTCACCGAGGCTATGTCTTTGTCACCAGCTCTGTTCGTGCCTCTCTGCCTTTCTCTTCTTATTCTTTTTCCCTCTTTAGTGCCAATGCACATTTTCTGTCTCTCTCTGTCTCTTTCTCTTTTGCTGACATTGTCAAAAGAAAGTGGAAGATGAGACTTTCGCTAATGACCCCTCTCCACCATCCCACTATCTGATGGCTCGTTCGCAATATTCACGCCAAAATAATTGGAATCCCACTTCACAAAACCACAGTGTAATTATTCTGTCAACGTGGCTGAAATAAAGGCAAAGAAAAAGGGAGAAAAATCGAAGCACTTCATCAGTGAAAAGCTGTTTCCACTCACCGACTCCTTCGGCGGCCAGATTTCTTCTTCTTCCTTTTCTTTGGACGGGGGGATGGAGAGCTGCTTGATTTCCTCTTCACTCTGAATTGGAGAGAACGAGAGGGACAGCGGGATCAAGAGCGAGATCGCGAGTTAGAAAGGCAGAAATAATTTACAAGTGATTGTTATTATAATCATTTTCAGGAAGGATACATTTCTGATTATAGTTATTTGCTGTTATATCGATAACAAGGTGATTCGGGTCTGTTTTCTCATTTCCGTAATTCATTCTGCCATTAAACACAATATTCATGTGATATATCTTACAATGGAAACAGGAAATTACACTTAATATTTTCTGTAAGACAAGCAGAGAGAACAATCTGAAGGTCTCAAACAGAAGCATGACGGTGGGAGTGTTGCCGTTGCCTGAGATCAATTTCATGTTTGTGGATATTATCAAAGGAAACACGCAGGGGTAATAGCTGGCCAATTGAAGGGTCAATGCTGGTCAATGCGTCACTATTAAACAGTGAGTGTGAATATGTGCTTTACCTGTTGTCGCTGTGGTAATCGTGGTCATAGTCTCCATCTTCATAGCCAACCAATTCAGGATCCTCTCCATACTCGTCAGGCTGATAGTGCAGGTGGTTGACCCTGAAATCATAAGAGGGTCATAGGGTCATAAATTGTGGTGAGTGTGTGTGTGTGTGTGTGTAGGTGTAACATCTGTGGATGTATGGTCTGTGAGGCTTACAAAGGCACAGCGATGAGCTAAACGCTAACATCGGCTTGCCGACTGATACCGATCTGATACTTATATACCATATAGCGCCTTTCTAGTCAACACATCACATTCATCCATTCATACACTGACGCATTGGCTACCACACAAGTTGTCAATTGCTCATCAGCTAATTCATTCGCACACATTCAGGAACAATTTGGGGTTCAGTCTCTTGCCCAGGGACACTTCAACATGCAGACTAGATGAGCCGGAATTGAACCACATTTAATCTTCTGATTAGTGGTCGACCTGCTCTACCTCTAGGGCCACAGCTGCTCATATTTACCGCGCTACATCGGCTGGCGGCGATAAAAAACAAACCATCTTGGTCTGTATGCCTTAGGTTTGTTTTATTAAAAGAATTGTGCATACTAAGTTGAACATTTGACAGCTCAACTTGTCGGTGCTCTGCGGTGGAACAACTATGTAATGCTTTAAAATGATTGCAAACCTAGTTTGGCATTCCTGTATCACTTTTTTTTTGTCATCTGGGTGATTCAATGATCTAGGTCTAATGCTAAAATATGATAATTAGCACCAAACACAAAGTTGGGATGTTGGAAATCACATTAGTTCGTCAGGACAACAGATTAGTAGTATAGTTTAAGACTAGTAAAAGACTTTTATGAGAATGTTTTATTGAAACTGCTGTTACCTTTGCCTCTGTGAGCTTTGCAGTGTAGTGAGTGTAGTTAAGGTGCCCACAACTCTCTGAATGACCTACACGGTCTTTACGAGACTAAGACCCCGATGATGAAGAAGAAGGCCCAATCACTCCCTGAACTCCTGTTTTGTGTTACTACCATCAGGCCGCAGATATGATCCACCAAAATGCAGGACTAAAATATAAAAACTCCTTTGTTCCTGCTGCCATAGGCCTTCTCAACATCTCCGTGAGAAATGTACTGTTCATTTACAGGTCGTTTGTTATTTACTTTGTCTTATTTGTGTTATGTTTATTTAGGTTTGTGTTGTTCTGCTGCTGCACCACCTTGGGGATAATAAAGACACCTTGAACCTAGTTGAGAGGAAACCACACATTTCATCCTGCTGGTGGTGCTAGAGCACCAGTCAGGGGATCACCAAAGATGTATCCTCTGGAGACACACATTGTCTGTAGACAATTTCATGACATTTTTCAAAGTGGTGGACTGACCTTGCCAGAGCAACGCCGCTAGCTAGAAAAGTAATTTCCTATGTGCCTACCTGCCCATCTGGCACCTAACTTGGGTAAATAATCGGCTGAATAAACAAAAACAAAAGGCGAATATATCACATTTTCATAGTCAAACACTAAACCTTTTTTGTGACACGAGTTCTATACTGACATTTGTAATCTTCTCTCACCCCAGCAGTGAGAACACCATCATCATTTCTCTCGCTCTTGCAGCTCAGTTTGCAGGATTCATATCTTCCCACCGGTCTTCTCACACATACTGTATTGTATATACAGACAGATGGCAGAAACCCCCTCCTTAATCCTCCCTGCCCCACTACCCCCTTCCCTCTTATGCGGCCTCCTCTGATCCACCAGATCTGACCTTGCAGGCTCCGTGTGGACTAAAGAAGGACATAAAAACACACTACTCTGATTATTTCCCTCTTATACAGCTCTATCTCTTTGACCTTGTCACGTCCCAGTATTGTTACAAACCCAGCAGGGTCAGGCTCTGAGCTTTTTTTTTTTACACATATACATGTAGCTGTATGTTTTTGACGTATATGCAGAGGTTATTTGCATTAAAGTGCTGATGACAGAGACATAACCTCGATGACTAACCATGCAGCCACAATTAGTAAGAGAGCTATGAAAACAGGCAGGAGTAATGAGACGAAAACGCTGAAGAGACACGAAAAGAAGTTGACAAAGCAAACGATGCATCTCTAGTAAGATCTTACACATGGGGCGCACATTCAGAGCAAATTTCCGATTAAATTATTCTTCCGATCAAGAGGGGCGGTAAAAAAAAAGAGGACAAAATAAGTAGCGTAGAAGGTCTGGAAGGAGAGAGTGTGTAGAGGATTTGCAAAGGCCTGACAGTTAGTTAGGAAGAGACGAGGCAACGGATCCCTTAATTGGCTGAGCACCACTGGGCACAGCGGGGATGCCAAGTACCAGCAAAATAAACTTCACAATGACAGCCCTTCCTGTACACATACGCAGAGAAGCTCAACGTACACACACACACACACACACACACACACACACACAGACACACTGCAACGCTCACTCTGATAAATATAAACCTGAATTACAAAAATCATGTTCATTCGAACTCGAGCAACAAAAACAACAGCCCTTGAAAACAGAATCGAGCGAGGGAAGAAGTAAACAAATGTTAAGGCGGTGTGGGTGTGACAGTTCAGCCGAGTAGTAATTTTAACCTTGACAAAGTTGGGTTAGAAACTGTCTGAGTGAATATAGACTACATGGTGTTTCAGATGCAAAAGCTGCACACTGCAAAAAAAGAGAGAATAACAAGAGGGACGCATCCTATACAGTTGCATATATACAGGTGATTTGAAGGGCTCCTTTTTAACCTGCCATCCTCGCCCGAATCCTGCAATAACACAGAGAGTGCAGGGGCGAAGGGGTTGTTTGGTTTGTATGCTAATGTAGTCTGCCTGCCTCATTGATCCTTTATCTAACTGAGGTTTGTGCAAGTTAGAATCCCTCTGAAATATCAGTAGCCTAACTGTGTTGTTTATTGATAAATCCATGATGATGAAGTAGCAGACAGATTTGGAACTGTGCCTTTTTCTCTCAGTTTAGTCTTGGATCGACGTCATGCCCTAAAATATATGCTTAAAATATTCAGTTCTGTACTATATTGTCGCCTATGTGCTATACTATAAGAGTGAGTGTCGGTAGTATCCCTATAATTCTTTCTGTGTTCATTTAGCAGCTTCTGTGCTGCTGAAAATACCCCCAGACCATGCCACCTCCTTGATAAATTATTCTAGGGGAGACATGACATATAGGCTCGAGGCCATCCCCTCCGTTAAACATGAACAAATCATGGCTGTCTATACTGTTTATGCCTCCCTTCTGACAGGTGGAGGTTATGGCTGCAGCCTGCAGACACTACTCAGGGTATATAAAAATACAGCAAACTCAGCTGTGTGTGTGTTTTGTGGTTTTTATAGTCAATATTCTTCTAAAAGACGTGAGAACTGAATAACAAATAGATAAATATGAAATATGGCAGTACAGGACAGTGTCCAAATGTGGCAATCTACACACTATTTCTTTTTATTAGACGATAATTCATTTGGAAAGCATGATGTGACAACCTAACGTCTTATTTTTTACACTGATATTAATATGTAAAATGCCAGAAATGGCATTCATATAGAGAGCTGAAGTGAAGACAGAACTTCCAAGTTCTGATCCACGAGTAAGAAAACTGAATTCAAAATTTGTAAAAGTACATTCATGTAAAATAAATAAGATTTAGTTTAAAACAAAAAACTTTAAATTGTTAATATGGACAAAAACTTTTATAAAGTGAGAGCCACAATTACAGACCATTATTTTACATACATTTTAATAGTAATTTTTTTCAGTACAAAAATGAGAAATAACTGTAATTTCAATTCAGCAATTGAAACTTAACAGTTTAGTTATAACAGTAATGTAAGATATTTTGTGTACAATTTCAAAAAAACAGAAAACTACTGTAAAATTTAGAGTTATCTTCCATAAATTCATGATTGTATTTTATACAATAATAATAGTAATTTGTCTGTACAAAACTGAGAAGTAACTGTAATTTTCTATTTCTGCCATTATACTTAAGATAACACTTTGGTTGTTATTTTACAGATAATGTCAGTTTTCTATAGAATTTTAAAAAACAGAAAACTACTGTAAAAGTTTGAGCTATTTTCCATAAATTTATGATTTTTTACAGTGTGTTGATCACTAAAAATAGATCCTTGGAACAGAGACTGTCTCTGTTGTGGCTCACTTCACATGTTTAGTTGAGGAGGGTAGTTTTTTTGAACAACAGCGATAAAATATATGATTATTATATCTAATATTGTTATTTTTAGGGTAAACCTCACACTGCATCCATACACTTACGACATTTGTTGAATTTAAATTTAAAATCTATTTAGGCCTTTCACAAACAAAATGTTTCATTGTTGCTGTCACTCTTTGTGCCTTCTTCATGCGACTTGTGTCCCAAAAGGTCCAGCAAATGAAGCACACTGCCAAAAAGAGCAATTAACAACAATGGAAACTATCTAGTGGTCCCCATGCTTAGTCATTAGTGATAAATCAACTAATTCCCCATCCTGTCTCTAATCACTTAATTGATGCCACGCTCCAATATGCCGGAGACATCTGTCCGGCCTGGCTGTGATCAACACAGCATCCCTGTTAGGCAGATGAGCGAGTGTCCCTGTGTTTAATAGTGCCCTGGTGAGGCAAGAGACTTCCTATTTCAGCCACTGTCCCTGGGACCTGGCAGTGATGGACTACGGCCAATGCCCTCCTCAGGGCTGCGGCACAAAGTAGTGCAGCTCATTCATATCCCGGCTCAGACAGCCACTCTACCACTGAAGGCCCGGATATATTTCTATTGCAGCAGAGAGTTATAGTTTGTTATTCTGGGAGGAGGGAGGTGGAGGGTGAATTGATTACTCCTCAGTATGAAGGAGGGGGCAAATCTAGTGGCTGCTTTATGGTGGTCATATTAAAATGAAAGATTGACCCGGGCTGGAGGTTTAAGCCGAGCTGATCAATTCTGTAATTATGTGGAAAAAAACCTTGATGTTCTGGCTGCACCCAGATTAGATATCTGCACAACAGTTGAGTAGTAGGTGCATTTTTATAGAAATTAAATATCTGTTATTCCTAACAAAGAAACGCCGGTCTCAGGCGTTTCATCAGATGTGAAGCCCACGGTCAGTTTCCCCATTGATCCTGCTCGGATCGGACAGTCCCGGTGTGTAAGCCCGTGAGGCTTTACACCAGGCATTCCTTCTCTCGACCTGTGTTTCCCATCCATTCTGCAGGAAATCAATGTGGCACGTCGGTAAACAGAGTTATGAGCTAGCACATCCATGCTTACTGCTGGCTGTTTATAGCTAGTGTGTGAGTATTAAGCTACAGCTGAAGGGCCTAGCCTGTCAATAGTTATAGTCCCTGTGGAAAAGATAGCATCTGAATAAAACCTCCCAGCTGAGCAAACCCAAACACACTGAAGGCAGCAGTGTATATGAGGCCGTGACAAAGCCTCCAATCACTTAGTAAATCTAAATACGTCTAAACTGTCTTAATCTATATGTACATTCATGTTTTCTTTAAGATGTGTGGCATTAAATTACAATGAGATGCTACTGGGCACAGAATACACACAGCTAACAGACGCTAACACATTTGTAACACAGATAAAACACTTCACTTGGAGTCTGTGTTAGCTTGATTTAATACATTTGTTATTTTGTTTCCTACTTCAGTGTTTCCTGTTTTATTTTGTAGTTCCACCCTGTCTGTCTTACTTCCTGTTCTTGTTTTGATTTTGCACCTGTCCCTGATTAGTCCTGTCTATTAAGTTCCTGTGTTTCCTTTGTTTCTTTGTCTGTCTGTTCTTGTGTTTTTGTGTCTTTGTGCCTGTGTGTTCTCTACCTGTCCGAGTCCGAGTCTGACGCGTTTCATGGTTTCGGTATTTGTATCTTTTCTGTTTTTGACCCTGCTCTTTGCTTTTGCCTTTTTGTGTTTTTTCCTGGATATCCAGCCGCTTTTGGTTATTAAAGTTAGTTTTTGTTTACCCACACCTGCCTGCATTTGGGTCCTTTTCCTGTAACCTCTCCTCTTTCCCCCGTGACACAGTGTCACATAAATACCTTTCATATTTTAATCAAATTTAAATCAAAATATTTATTTTCAGGGAGTCTACAGTCATGTCAGCGGCTCTGTGATATGCTAACAGGCTGATGTTTGGCTGGTATAGCGACATAGCAATGTTACTAACATTTGCTATACACAAATTAGGGAATGTTATATGTTGTGCAGGTAAAAATAAAATACAATTTTGTCCTGATGGTCAGCGGATGACTAAAGTCATTACAGCTCATCATGTGCACACAATTTCATGTCAAACCAACCAATATTAGAGACATTTCACTGAACCAACCAATAATAAGAGACCACAAACACATACATGCATACTGCTGGTTGTTTACCACAGGAACTGTGTGTGTGTGTTTGTGTGAAAGCCTTGGTAAGTGTTGAGTGTTTATCAGGAGTCTGGGGATGAAAACCTTGCAAATTACAACCATCTTCAATTTTCCACATCAAGGCCTTTCTGCAGAGGGAAAGTTGCAGAATTTCAGTCGAGCTCTGACATCCCAAATTGACCTGACGCAGAAGTGCCATGAGATTGAACTAATGCGAAAAAAGCAAAACAAACAAAACTTTCTGCATCTTCATCGTTTACTTTAAGGTTTATGTTCATCCTACAGTGTGTAACCGTCTTCTATAACTTCCTCCTCCTCCTCCTCATTGCAGTCTGGTCCAATGTCAGACACCGGCTGAGGTGCAGAGGAGGGAGCATCATTAGTCTAGTCTTCGAGACAGGAAGCATCAGCGTCATTACCAGTCATTAGTTCACAGACAGCGGGTCACGTCACCACCACGCTGCCTCATTCAATCATTCACACACACTCACACACACACACACACACACAGTGTACGATGGACTGACTCAGGACGGCCACCACGCCTACATCCTGCTGTTGCTGTTTCTCATTTTTTTTGTCGGCTGAAGCTCCGGCCTTTGTGAGCGAGCCTGTGTCTCTCTCTGTGATCTGGACGAAGACGCTTAGTCATTTATTTTGATTCCTTTAATTCCATCTTTGCTCGCCTCAGATGAGACCCTCTCCCTCCCACCTCGCACTCAAAGCCGGAGCGAGGCTGAACACTAAACAAATTGACAATTATCATGCCAATCTTCGCCTCATTGGCTTCCAGCAGAGTTTAGAATAGATTTTAAAATGCTGCTGATTATTTTCAGAGCACCAGGGTTTAACCATTCCCTGTGTGTTCAGACAGAGGCGTTATCAGTCAAAAGCAGAGGATTTAAATTAAAATGTATTGCACTTTCGCAATTAAGGTCCATATTCTTAGGAACCGACTGCCTGAAGAGATTTTTAGACTGGCAGGCCATTTCTCATAACCTCTTAAAATAAATTCTTCTGGCATTTGATATTTACTGCTGTCCAGTTTTATTAGATTTGAATTCATTTTGTAATTAATTTGCCATCAACGACACGAAACCCTTTGAGTTATATATGATAGATTGGCTGAAAAAGGATGTAGAGCAGAGCAGGGAGGTAAGAGGAGGTATGGTGAATCACCATCCACGCACACTATACGAATAAATTATTCAGTCTTACACAGATAATGTGCTCCAAATTCACATTTTTTGCAGTAATACGCTTGTCACAGGTATTATTTTCATTCCCTAACTGTCATCATGAAGCTTGGCATTTTCGTTTACACTTCAAACAAATTATATTTTCATTCGAGCGTCCTCGCATTGCATCACAACCTTCAGTTTTTAAAGAAAGCCATGCAATATAGCCCCGTGCATTTCAGACTAACCGCCTGTTGTATCTCTTGACTCAGTGTAGACTTTTTTTTTCTTATTTTTATTTTTCTTCTTCTTCTTCTTATCTGGTACTGCTCTTAATCTGTACAATGAGATTAAATATCTTGGTCATTATATAGTAGATAATCTACCAGATAAAGACATTCACAGACAGTGTTGTCACCTGTACGCACATGTAAGTTTGGCATGTGTTCAGAGACTGTGAAGGTGGCTTTGTTTACAGATTTTGGTACCCCTCCACCTGTGGTGTTTCTACATTTAAAATAACACACAGAGGCTCAACATGTTCGACAACGTTTTCATGAGAATGCTCTTAAACTTCCACGATGGTGTAGTGCCAGCGAAATGTTTGTTAATGTCAGTGTGCCGGCATGTTCTGCATTAATACGACATCTTATGTACAGATAGATGTGCAGGCTGCCTGTTTCACAAAGCAGAATTATTGTTGCATATTGATCAATCCTGAGCTCAGTCAGGTTTTCATCCAGATTGTGGAGCCACTGGCACTCAAGTTTGTTGCATATTAAAGTCTGTGTAAAGTAAGAATGTGTTGAAGAAAGAAGAAGAAAGAAATTTCCAAATCTGAATGGTTAATTGAAAGGTTGATTAATCTCTATCTCTCTGCTAGGGTTGCAGGGTTATGCTCGGGGTGGCCTCAGCGTGTCATCGAGCCACCCTTTAGGACCGCCCACAAAATCCTGGACTGAAAACTCCTTAATAAAGATAATAATTAATAGTTAAAATAATACTTTTGTGTATATAAAGTCATTCAAATTAGCTCCACCATTACTTTAACTTCAACTTTTACTTGTAACACTGCTTTTTCTTCTTTCGCTTAACTAAAAGATCTGAGTATTTTTTTCCCACCACTGCTGAATACAGATATATTTGTGACATGAAGAAACACAGATACGGCTTTGCATTAATACACCCATCACAGACAGATTAAAGTGATGCTCAGTAACTTACACCGGTTGTGTGTGTGAGCCCTCTCTGGTGATAACACCCTCCTTGTCCATCAGCATTTGTCTGAACGTGCTCACTTTCTGTCGAATCTCTTCCTCCGTGTACCTGAGGACGGATATAAAGACACAGCAGTTAATACAGACTCCCTCTTGCACAGACACACATACATGCACATATGAATCTATAATCTGCGGTTTTGACTGCTTGGCTGAGCAGCTTTTAATACCAGCATTGAATGCAGCGGGGGCGCTGACCAGGCTAATTGTCATCTGTCATAACTGCCAGATGCCCGTGTAGGAGCCGTGTCGTCCCCCGCTATCGCACAGATTCCGAACAAATGGCAAAGAGCGTCTTCTGACCGTGCACTAACTAAAAATGACACTCGGCCAAATGATGTATATTCGGATGACTCACTTTCACCCTCTCCCGACCCCGGCAGGTTTCTTGTTCAGGCCAGGCCTGCATGTCATGTTTTATTCTGCGAGCACTGAGTTGAGAGTAACTGTGGGGCAGCATGTGGAGCTTTCCACAGAGAGAATACTGCAGACCGCTGCAGCAGCACATGAAAGAAATCACTGTCCGTGTCTTATTGTATTTTCTAATTGAGAATATCCAGCCTTTTTTCCATTTCA
Organism: Miichthys miiuy; assembly: GCA_036365135.1. Classification (NCBI taxonomy): domain Eukaryota; kingdom Metazoa; phylum Chordata; class Actinopteri; family Sciaenidae; genus Miichthys; species Miichthys miiuy. The sequence continues at coordinate 21,252,610 of CM071616.1, forward strand.
GGTATCTTGTAGCTGTCAGGAGGTGCAACAAGAGAGCATCGGTGTTTACTTTCATTTCATTGTAATCTTATTTGGTGCAGCAGATAATGAATAAATCAAACACTCCTAAAATATTTCATACATACAGCTACAGTAACAGTGTCTGACCGCAGGCCTGCCACTGTGAGAATGTATCCACTGACAGCTCTGTGAGGGGGACAGTAATAACTCAACCAGCCTGTCTGAACAAGCATGAGAGAATGAAGCAGCTCTGCCCTGTGCTACTCTTCAAAAAAGGACAATGCAGGTCTGCGAACTTGACAGTACACGGCCCTTTTCAATGCAATGCACGCCGAGCCGATCTCCTGGTGTGTTTGCACCATCTTCACTCCATCTCCACATTCTGCTCCGGCACTGATAATAGAATGTAATGAGCTACAGAGGCAGAAGAACATGAAGGGAGAGAGAGACGAGAGATGAGGACGGAGGAGGGAGACGGGAGAGAATTAATAAAGCCGTGAAAGTGTGGCCAGGAGCCAGACATCACTGAGTTAGACTGACTGGAAACCTCAGCCATTAATAATATACTGTAGTGTTCATATCAAGTTCAACAACAAGAGCGTGTTGTGAGGGCTGCCCAGGATACAGCAGTGTGTTCAAGATGGAGCTTGACTAATTATCCACAGTTAAATATGGCCTCCATTCACAGTGAACTGGTGGTACAAAGAAGAAGAAGAAGAAGAAGAAGAAGCCTTAGATCTCTTTGAGTCTCAACGTGCTGACATGTGATATTAGCTTATTCGCTAAGCGATAACATCTGAAATGTGAGCTCCTCTCGCAATAACCAAAGTGCTGAAGAAGTGTCTGTCACGAAGCACTCTCACTTGGCAACAGTTTCTCTCTTTGTGTCTCTTAAAGGAGCAGTTCGACATTTTAGGGAGTACGCTTATGCCCCCATAAGAAGATTGAAACCTGTCTGTAAGTTAAATATGATCGCAAGGATAGCTTAATCTCTGTCCGAAGATATCTTATAATATCTTTTTTATTAATTAAACAAAGAAAATACAAGCATTAATTAGGCAATTGTGCTTCTTAAGAGGTACTGGGTGGCAGATAGTCAGAGCCAGGCTAGCTCCCTCCCCCTGTTTTCAGTCTTGAAGTCATGCTAAGCTAACCAGCTGCTGGTTGTAGCTTCATATTTAGCGCCAAGACATGAGAGTTGATCAATCAATCTCATCATTGCTCATTTATAGTGATCCAAAGTTCAGGAACAAAGACCACACGTTGAACTCACACCTCAGGTACAACACACCTTATCCGTTTACTCCATCTTTGACTAACTCCTTTTTTCCCCCTCCATCTCTCTCCCTTTTCTCTCTTTCATTCAAATACAGGAACCACTCAGATGCTAATCCGTAGAGCAATGAAGCGACAGCTCCCCCAGACAAAGTCTCAACTCCTTCCTGGTTCCCTCCCATCTCCCCACCACCAGCCAAAACTCCGAACTCCTTCATCTATCCACCTACAACCCTGATTTCACCTCTCATCCCTCACCCCTCCATCCCTTACCCTTTAATCCACCTACCCTTCATCCCTCTAACCTCATCCCTTCATCTCTCATGCCTCGACCCTTCATCCCTCATCCCTTCCCTCAATCCCTCATCCCTCCTGCAGCACTAAAGCTAAATCCATATTGGTGTGGTCTTAGTGTGGTGTTAGTGAATTATAGATGGATAAGACACTCCTGACACCTCCAGAATTTGCCTGAGAATCATCATGTTTTCAGATTTCCTCCTGTATCAGAGTGATCCAGTGACATTTGTTTGCACCTCCATGTGTGCACTGCAAACAGGAACTGCTAAAAGCCAATTCAGCACACTTTTAATGGTGCTAATTTGCCGAAATGTAAACAAATAAATGGGGCTCAAGTTGTAGCCCCGAGCTAACTCACTGATCCATGACAGCACACTTCCAGTGTCAGACTGCTCTGGCATTACGATTTCTCTTAATTGGAACTAAAGGACTTGAACCCGCATGAAAAACAGCCCCGGATCAGAAGCACAGCGCGCTGACACACATGCTCCTGGCCATGCAGTTTATTTACCTGTTTAATAGGTGATAACATCTGACATGTGAGCTCTGCTGGCAATAAGTTAGAGTGCAGGGGAGTGATGCATCCATCACTCAGTGCTAAAACACAGACCTGGCAACAGATTCTGTTTCCCTCTCTTAGCTTTAGACTCATGGTGGGACTAATTCTACAAACCGGATTGTAAATTAACCAGTGGCTCATTTCAGCGTGGAAATAGCATTAGTCTAGAGGAGTGTTTGCTTTTCTCAGATTAAATATAGCAGCCGACACCATGTATTCTGGACAGGGTGCTATCAGTGCAAAGAATGAGATTAGGAGAAGTGTGATGGAGAGCCGAAATAGCTGGAAGATGGCCAAACAGAGGAGAAGCCAGCCGGTGTGACAGCACCATCAGGTCCTGCTGTACGGCAATCTCTCAGCCTAGCGGCTGTCAACTCAGCACAATGGAGGCCACAAACACACGCTTTATATTCATGGCTTTCAATGCACAGTGCAGCAGCCATCACACTATGTTAGCTGCGGCCCGACGACTCTACAGCGCTTGACTCCTGGTTGTGCTCTCAGCTGTCTGTTGCGGATCGAAGAAGGGCGTACAATAGGTAAAAGGGTGAGAAAGCGAATGAACAAACACAAGCAGTGGCTGCAGGGCTTTCTCCTTTAGCATTGTGGAGAAGATGTTAAGGGTGTTAGCTGCCTGCAGCTATCTCTGTTGATGCTCGAGCCCAAGCAAGAAAAGCGTGGTCAGAACTTGTGAAGCTAAAACCTCCGTTGACACATGACCTACAGAATCTCCTCTTTCTGCCTCTCTGCTTCCTCTCCTCCATTGCAAGGCTTGATTCTGCGATTCAGCATAAACCACCAAGGTTGAGTTTACTAATCAAAGTCAGAGAGAGTGTGCCTAGCAGTGGTGTTTCTTCAACAAAGAGCCTGAAAGTTTTAGGCTAGGAGAATCACCCTTACAGCACCTGAATGCCTGCAGGAGACCGGTGAGTCTACGGACAAAGGAAGGCTAAAGATGATGAAACTTTTGCATTGCAGGCAAAAATCCAGCGTGAGATGAGCTGTAAATAGTAAGCATATAAGTGTGTGTGTGTGTAAATGGTCCCATATTGGAAGCAAACACATCTCTCCCCTGCACATTTAATTAGCACTTCTTGCAGCTGTAAAGGTAGCTGCTTTCAGCCTAACACACCATCTGTTCTGCCCTGACACAGCGCAGAGAAGGGGCTGATTGGTGCGGTCACTCACAGCGAGGCTAGGTAACACTGACTTCAAATTGAAATTAATGCTAAACTGAGCATGGCACTTTGTGTGTTTTCAATTTTGTGGGGGCTGTTCAAAGCTAGCCAGGTGGCGCAAAACGAAAGCCATTTAGCTCAGGCCTGTTGCCTACAGCGTGCAAAGTCCCAATGATTTTGGCGGAGAACGACATAGATCATGGCGGCGGGGGCTTCCCGCAACCCCCAGCCATGAAAAATCACCACGATTAAAGAACTTGATTGGAGTAATTAGACAGCTCCGAGCACCCACAGATTCCCCCCATTAACTCACGATCCTGGAAAATGAATAGCTGTGGCCCAGAGACCATCCTTACGCTGATAGTCATCGATTTGATGGGGACGTGCCTACGTGTGGGTGTGTGTGTTTGTCAGTGATGTCTCTGCATTTGATGTCTGAAGAGCCTTTTTTTCCCCACAAGTCGTCCCCAGGCGCTGCTAACACCTATGGAGCTCTGCAGCCATCAATCCCGCTGCAAAGAGTACAGACGCAAAGTGATGCCAATGTAGTTAGTAAGAGTGAACGGAGCTTTGAACGTGGGAAGGCGAACGCAAACACCCCAACATTTCTATTTCAGGGGCAGAATTAAAACGACCTGCCGAGCGCCGCGGTAAAATAGTTTAACTCTCGAGTGGAGAGGATTTTCAATTGATGCTCTCTATAGTCATAGATTTTCTGGTTAGATAACAGATAGTGGACAGAGCCGACAGAAAGAGTAGCAAAGAGAGACTACACCTTTCCCTCACTATATAAAGCTGCTCTTTTCACCTCCCCCACAGCCCAAGCAGATCAATGGTTGGAGCTATTGCTACTCTCTGATTGCTCATCTTCTCTAAGACCTCCTGTAACAAGCTGTTTTGTCTAGCATGGGCCTGCTATATTGGCTTGGGAGCCCCTCAAGTGACAATGTAGAAAATAGCTCATTCTCACTGAGATGCCCCCCCCCCCTCTAATTTTCAGCCTTACAGGACTCTGGCTTATCGTCTTATGACGCAGGCTTTGGCTTGCAGGAAAAACCTCCATCACACAGAGATAGTGGCCTCAGAGACTCTGAGAGTTCTCTTAATAAGACTCACATCTCCTGCAATGTGTCACTGTAGGTGTTATTAAAGGAATACCACAGCAGCAGTGGCTGAAACGCAGCAATTTAGCTCCCAGCTACTACAATTAACTTCCCCTCCTTGCTGTCTCAATTTACTGCAGACTGCTTTGTCTCGAAATTAATTTGCTCGCCCTCATGTACATGTACAAACACAAATTTAGCTACACTTCTCCGTTTTATGTTGCCTCCTTTTGTGCTTTGTGCCGGGATCCGCCTCTCCGCTCGACTTTAAAACCAACAGATATTAATTTTTCAATACGCACGTGCGCATCGAATTTTTGCGCTTGGTGAAGCAGAACGAGTGATATTGGTGGCACGCACACGCGTTTCATGCATGCATAAGAAAGGCCCTCGCACACACTTTTTGTGTTACGGGTGGACAGTATGGCTTCCTCTTTGGTGCTCAACTTGTGCGGGTGCAGCTGCATGTACAGTATGGGCTTTATGTGTTTTAAAGGCAGCCTGCAGATTAGAGTGAGTGAGGCCCTGCGAAGAGAGCTCATTAGACCGCTGGGGGAAAAAAAAAGGCTTAGACACCGCAGGAGTTCAAATCATGCACAATAATTATGCCTCAATGAATGTGAGAAAAACACCCCGAAAATAGAATCTGGACATTTGCATGCAGAGTTGCTCTTGAGCTTTACGTGAACGATGTTATCATACGGTGGCCAAACTTGCTTAAAAGTCGACAGAAAGCATTTGTTGAAACATTCAGTTAATGCAGCGTCGTCTCATGGTGCTGCTCCTCAAAGAGCTACTCTAACAGATCATGCCTCAAAAGGCCCCGACGTATGTAACCTCCAGCATATCTAATATACATAAAAGGGCAATGTTCAGCGGCGGCGGTGGAGCTCTCGCTGCACCAGTGAACGGGGGATGCTGTCAGGCCTTGAATAGCTAAATGAACAGACTCCTTTAATTGCTGAGCCCATCTAATTGGCTCCCAGGGTGAGGCCATCACTCATGACAGACTATTTATCCTGGTCTTATCTCTGGAGGAGAGCATGGCTGGACTGGGGAGGGGAGGAGGGGAGTGTCTACCATGCTGACAGAGTTAGAGAAGGAGGGCAGGCGTCCAACCTGCCCCCAAGCCTAATCCTTCACCGAGGCCTCAGTCAGGACGGGGACTCGGGGGTGACGTAGAGGCTGAGCCCACTGGCATAAATCCACAACAAATGAAAACAGACTCCAGTCACCATTTTAATTGTGTCTAATGCTTGGCATTGCTCTCCCTCTCTATCCCTGTGTTTCATCCCCCCTCGCTCTATCCCTTAATCCTGCACACATGCACACACGCTCTCTCATTTAAAGAGGAACATTAGAAATTGGAGAGGCAAGGGGGGAGTCGCGCCGTGCCAAGCTGGCAAATGAGATTCTCCTTTTTATTATAGCTTAACAAGATGACTCGAGTCCGTCCAGAGCTTTAACACTCAGCTGTGCGGTCGCCGTCCTTCAAGTGGGAAGGCCGTGCCCGTGCCGTCTGACGAGGGAGTAGAGCCGGTTAGCGTTAAGAGTGTCTGGTCTTCTTGTAGTGTGCCAAGCTGCACAAGCTGACTCTTTTACATCAGGAGCAACCATGTCTACTCGAGGCCAGAAGATGAGCAGATCTTGACAGATGGTCACAGCACACACGCTCACCTCCAATTTTCTTTTTCTTTTGTTAAAGTCCAGCAGTTTTCCTTTCAGCTACATCAATCTGTTCTCGCTCCAACATTACCCTGCAGTCTTAATGAGGCCCCACCGCCTGACAAGCTCAGTCACGCTTAGAGAAGGAGGGACGGGGTAGAGAAAAGGGAAGTAACTAAATCAAATTTGTCATCTCTCGTATCGAGCCTTGACCATAATAAACAACAACCCCTCACTAATTAGCCTGCCCTTTTTTTTCAATTAAACCACCCACCCCTAATATATCAATGATTATCTGGGTTTCTATAAATGACGAATGTGATGTGAATAAAATGTCACAAAGTATCAGTGGGAAGGCAGATTTTTCTCCGTAGCGACGCAGGATCACAGAGCTCGTCGTTAATTACAGTCTCAGCTAGCCTGGAGTTTGCCTGCAAGCTGTGGTTATTCAGGCAGCAGAGTGTGTGTCTGTGTGTGTGTGTGTGTGCGGCTCAGACTAAACCCTTCCTAACTTTGCGCTGGAGGACACATATCATGCTAATGAAACAGACGACGCTGTGCTGCGATGCTGATTGTCTCCATAGCAACCTTGCTAATAACTACCTACCACTTGAAGATGGGGCCATTAATACAAAGTTCAAATGTTGACAGCAAATGTGCATCAACATCGCAGATGAGTAATGTCGCATCTGTGACAGCCACTGATGCATATCCATGTTTGAAGGCTGGAAATGCTGTTTCGTGTGTGTGTGTTTGTGTGTGTGTGTTTTTTATCCGTGCTATAAAATTTGTGTCATTTTAATTTATGAGGGAGCTACATGGTGCATCTGTGATTCTGGGGATTACCAGGATTTGTTGCTCCCACCTGCTCAAACCACATAATTGTTATGTTTTGCCAAGTAACGCTCGCATGAATGATTCCTATTCAAAAGCCTGAATTCAAACAAACAGATTTTTTTACCTTTGAGATGTTTCTGCCTCTTTTTTTTCCTCACACAGTTTCGAAGGCCGAATTCCCAACGCAGCGTTCTTCTTGTGTTCAGTGAGGAATCCTCTCACACACATATAGCCAGTCTTTTCCCCCCTTTTTCACCTCCATGCTTCTCCACAGGCGGCCAAAACCAAAAATCAGGAGCCACTACAACAGCGTCAAGGACGCGATGCTTCACCGGGTTAGATGATTGTGAACATTGCCAATTATGTTAAATGGGGGCTGCTGGCCAAGCAGGAAGTACCTCTGTCTTTGCCAAAACGTTCCCTGTAGGGTCCTTCACTGAATAATGAACTGTTTCTTATTCCAGGAAAGAGTTATCTTCAGGATCCTTCCATTTTCATTTCGTTACATCTTACACCTGATACCACACCGTGCTGCTACATCGACAAAACATAGCTGCTATGCACCACAGCTCCTCGTGTTTACTACAGTCCTCTGCAGGGGCTGGTGGGTTTTTTTTTTTTTCTTTTGCCAATATCGCAACGAAAATGACTTTTGGCAGGTAACAGATTTTGAATGTAATGTTCTGGTGCAGCTTGTGAACTCAGCACCCCTACAGGTACATACCTGTCAATGTCAAGTTCTCTACTACACAGAGAATGCTTTCACGGCTCGCACTCCAAATAGCTCCACGATAACTGGATTGTAAAGAAAAGATAAACAACTGCTATTTCACTGAAAACGGTAATGCCACTTGACATCAGACGCTCAGTGCAACTGGAGTGCTTACTAGTTTGTTCAGTACATATTGGACTTAATGCAAAAACATGTTGCTATTTTTATAATAAAACTTGTTTATTTTGTGCGTTTGTGAGATTTGATCTTCAAGAAAATCGATGGCCCCAAATGTCCATATGAGACTACCTGTTCTGCTCTGATTGTGGGCATGTTTTGTTCCCCAAAAAAATGTCACCAAAAATTAAAAACAAATATTTCACACTCCGGAGCTTCAGGCCTCACTGTCAGCAGACGAAAACATAGATGTAGCAGCGTTAGCAGTCGTGTTAGGGCTTTTTTAAAATTAGAAAATATGAATACTGCTGGCAACGCATTGGCATCAACGCCATACCATGACGCATGTTAGACGCAATAAAAAGTGGTCTGTGACTTAGAGAGGAGGTGGTCAAGAAGGCGTGAGAGTCACGAAGATGGACGAGACAGCAGGTGATGTTACAATGTTGCTGCAAAGAAAGAATTTGGACACGGACCTGCATGAAGACCGTGAATATGCCAAAAATTTTATTTTATTTTATTTTTTTTGTTATTTTCTCCATTTTTATTGATTTTGGCATCACGAATAAGCACCAGTTTAATTCAGATGAAGGCATTTTCATTCTCAACCAACAGTTCTGTTTCTGCAGTTACATTATCATTTATTTGGAGCAGTGTTTCTGGCCACCTGGCAAATGTAAGTCCGATATTCACTTACGTAGCTCTGTTTTTGGTCTCTACAACTCCTGAGGGAAATATCTGTCTCTTTAGCTGCTAAATGCTCCAATATGTTCAGCGGCTTGTCTCTAAGTGCGTCTGTCTGCTGTTTTGTGCTGAGGAGGTAGTGCACAGTGCATTGTTAGAGCTTTTTCAGTCGCTGCTTTGTGTGGCTTAAAAACGCACTATAAGAGCACTGAGAGTGAAATAAAACATTTACATTTACAAGCCAGACAGCTCAACAACTCACTGTAAAGCTCTGTAAAACTGATGGGAGCTTCAGATTCAGGCGATTAGACTCATTGTACTGTGGTCTACTTACCCCTGTTCCTCCATCATCTCCTGGAGCTCCATACATTTAAGCTCCACCCTCCTCTTCCTCTCATGGTCCAGAATCTCTCTGTGTGGCTTTTTCACCAGGACTGGCTCTGCTGTTTTGGGCTGCTTCTCCTCCTCTTCTTCTTCTTCTTCCTCCTCCTCTTCCTCCTCCTCCGTACCTGGCTGTCCCTCCTCGGTTTTGGCTAGCAGGGCTGCAGTCTGCGTCGGCCCTACCGATCCTGCTGCTGTTACTGCTCCTGCTCCGGGGACCACGGGCTGGGCCACGCCGTTCGCGCCATCCTTAGGGGACGGCACCCTCGCCGCATCGTACATGATTACTGAAATCTGCGGAGAAGATGGAGAGAAATTGTTAGAAAAACACTAGGTAGACCAGTGCAGTGAATTTCAGGTTAATGATTTAACATCCAATCTTTCCAAGAAGCCTCATTTGGAAGGATTTAATACTGAATATAGTCAAATAAAATTATTCTTCATGGTGTAGAGCCCGTTGAAATCCCCTTTCTGGTTGCAGAATCCGTGTTTGACAACCATGCAACAAGCCGCAAAGATTGAGAGGCTCACAAAGGTGAGGTGAGATGTTAATACCTGGGCAGGCTGCAGTGTTTCTGCCTGAGCTAAAGCACTGCCCTTTACTAACATTTACACACATGCACACACTTTGTATCTTGAATACATGTAGACAGCGACAGCGCCGGCAGCAGCTGCATGAGTCAACAGTCCAGTAGTGCCTAGAGGCAGGTTAAGAGGGGGTCGTGTGAGAGAGTAAAATTCCTCTTTACGACGCTCTTATCTCCTCGACTGAATTGAAGCTGAGAATAAAGGTCACATACGATACACACAGCACGAGAGCGAAAGGAGGAAGAGAGTGGAAGACAGCAAGTGGCCCAAGGACGGAGAGAACCCACGAACGACGAAACACAAGACGAAGAATGTGGAACGTATTGACTGGATTTTAATATAACTTGACTGATTTTATTGTAGTGCTAGATAGATAGATATTTGACCTTTCTGCTTCTGGCTGGTTTACTGATGAAATGATGAGCTTGTCATTTTTTTGGGGTGGGGTGGGGGGTACAAAGTCATCTGGTACAAGTGCTGCATGGACCGGCTCTCCGATTAAGATGGATTGTCCTGTTGAGGCCAGTGTAGAACATGCGGGGGCCTTCACATGCCCACGAGCCTCGGCACTGCCCGGCACCGATCCTCTCCACTGTACAGCTAATGGCTTCATTTTTCACAGAGGAGCCAAAACAGCCCAGCCGAGGCACTTCATCACTGTCACACAAGGAGGAGCGGCGACAGGATGACACTGAGGCTGGTTGGACAAACCCTCGTGCCTCGTCCCCCTCAACTTATTGCATCTAAAACTGTCGTGAGTGGGCGAGCAGCTTGTGCAACGTAGTCAGGCGGTTCTACTCTATCGGAGCTGGTTCTGGAAGTCTTTGACTAGTTAATGGGGATGTGCTTGTTTCTGAAGTGCCGCGTGCTGGTAAACGAGCCGTGGATCTGTGCGTAGTGACACGGCTCTCGGCTGACAGAACAGGTGGCAGGACAGCAGGAGGCATCATCGCTGAAACTATTATACAGTAAATCAGCACTTGATATTCCATGACAGCAATCTCTCATCGGCAAACGCACGTCACAAAGCAACTCTGTAGAAGATTCAAAGGAGGAAAAGCTCTCCCGAGTCCTTTTAAAATGACATTCAGGTAGACAAGAGGAACATAAAGGAGTTCTCTGTGAGATGGGAAAGAAGACATGATGCTGTTTTCTTCTAATTGAGTGTCAGAAAAGAAACAGTGGGTCGCTCTTCCTGTTTCCTGTTTGTTTTTAATTAGACCAGGTGTTCAGTGGCTGTGAAAAGCTTGAATTGGACCGCTCAGGTCTGGATCTTTTTTAGCCAGAGGCGAGCACCGTCTCTAATCCAGTTTGTACTGGACATCACACGCGTGCACCCCGGACCAAACCAAACGAAAGAAGGCTGTTTGAAATTCAGCAGTAATGAGCTTAGAAAAAAAAAATATATATATATATATGAAGATATCATCTGAAAATCTGCAGGAATCTATGGACCCTCCCATCTCAAATGAAAATCTCCACATCGCCAGATGTGGGAGTCAAAAAAGCTGCGGGGGGGGGGGCTGAGCTCCAGTCTGTGTGCTAAGCTGCCTGTAAATATCGAGCCATCTCATTATACTAATGCATCATTCCACAGCCATTCATTTTGTTCCCTGGAGGAGGAGGAGGAGGAGCGAGAAAAAGAAAAAAAAAAATCTGTTCTCTTTCAAGTTAAGACAACTAAATCATTTAATTGCGTAATAAAAGAAAATCAGAAGAGAAAGGCAGGGTTGTCAGTGATCTGATAAGGCAGCAGAGCACGCAGTTAATTGTGTGCGAGTCCTCTACAGGGACTGAAGGTTATCTGGAGCTGCTGTATTAATGGTGGCACCCAACCTATTCTGCTGTTATTGCGAGGGCGTGTGTGAGACTGTCACATCCCGACAAATACTGTCTGTAATTAGTCATTATGCTAAGTTAAGTTATTTAGCCTCGCACGCTCAGTGTCACCATCAGTTAATTCGAATCACAAAAGGGATAATGTGCACTTGAAGATTCAATATTCTATTTTGAGACAAAGACGCTGCTTGAAATAAAGAAGCCATTAGCTCGCGTCTTCTCTCCACTCAGTGCTTGTAGGGGCCTCTGCTGTGCCAGCACACCTTACAGGTACACGACAAAAAACAAACCCCTGAAATAATGGCGACTCATCGCGGATTTAGATGTCAAACAGGGTTGCTGTAATTTCCATCCAGGCGTCGTGATCTCTCAATGACACGGTCTACAGGTGCCCACGCGGGGCTGACTCATCTGATGCGTACCGTTCAGCAGATGGATCCCGCACTTACTGAGGATAACATTCACCGTGGCCACACAGTGAAAGATTTCAGTCTCATTACGAATCGAATATTGCATTAGGCTAATGAGACATTAGAGAGGGAATTGCCTGCCTAGACTTGAGCCAGTGTGTAATTACAGTATTTTTTTTTTCCAATGGATATTTTATCACAATATATCATTAACAAAAAGTAAATGACATTCGCTGATACTACAGACTGCAGCCAGTGTGAGCTGCAATCTGTTGGGATATTCGATTACTTTGCCTGCCTCTTTGGATGGATAGATTATCTGATACCTACATCATTAGAAGTACATTATTGACCTCAGGGGCTCCCAGATTAAGAGAAATGAAAGCAGAAAGCAGCTCAGTGGATGGATTGCTACAAATACCATCTGATTTTAACTTTTTTCTATATTAAAAAACTCAGAAATAGTTAAATATATATATATATATATTATTCATGCAAAAATGAAACAACAAATGCAATAAAAACATAGCTTACATAAATAATGTGACCTAAACGGTGCTTAAGCTCTTACTGACAAGATGAAAAATGAAAGCAGACATGACACAAGCATAAATGCCATATTTCCATGAGCATGTTAGCATGCTGATGTTGTGCTCTGTCTGAGCACAGCGCTCGCAGAGCTGCTAGTGTTTCTCACAGTCTTATATTTATTTGATTGCAGGCATGAAATATAATACTTCTGCGTATAAACTAATTAATAGTTGAAAGATTGCAGCTTGGCATCAACACTTTAGTACTTATAAATATCATTACAATCGTTGTCGGCTAGATTTAGTACCATCAATTCTTCCTTTGCCTCATAAGAGCTGGTAGAAAATGTCCAGCTTGTTATTTATGCAGCATGTTTTCCAGACATGAGCATACGAACATATTGCAGTTTTTTTTACGAGGTACATCTATACAGCAGGGTGCTTTCAGTACAGAACATATGTATGACCATCTGTACTTGTTAATGTAAATACTGCAGATACAGCCTGGTACATACTACAAGAAGAGAGACAGACGGGGTTTCTGCACAGATACATAAATCTTTGCAGTTATGAATGAATATTAGGTGTAATAGGTAGCAGTTGACTACAGTCTACACTTTTTTTTCAGCCATTATAGATTTGCATATCATCCAACTGTGACATATGATCAATAAGGGATGCAGAAATCTCTCTGCAACAATCCGGCTTCATCGCAGGCCTGATTTTTGTTCCATCTTATCTTCTGCCTCTTATTTTGATGCCTAATTGAAATCTATTTAAAGGTTGATGGGACTGACTTTGTAGCTGGAGTGGGGAAAAACACACAAAAGGCAGCAGGCAGCACGCTTCTATTTGTCTTGTGCCTTCGAACGTCTTAGGGTTTGTTTAAGTGGATTCAATTTTTTTTGCTACAGTCAGAGAAATAAAGCAGAGAGGTGGAACCGGTCTCCTCTAAAAAAAAACAACAAAACACTAAAAGCTCGCACTACAGCCGCTCTCATAGCACGTTAGGTCGCTCTGTGTTGTGCACAAAGGCTCCAATGATTGGATCTCACTCAGAGGTGGCTGCACCTCAACCATCATTGCAGGGTAGCCGTAACAGGGGGTCTGACCTTGACTGAGACTGGCAGAGAGAAGCTGAAAAAAACATCCTGGGTGGTTATCTTTAAAAAAAAAACATTTCCCCCGCATGAAAACAAAAATAGTCTAAAGTCAGTGTAGGTCTTCTGGATATACTTTGTGTGCACATGGCTCACTGATACCCGACTGTAATTCTTCTCGGCAGCGGCGTTGCTTTCACAAAGTTCCCCCCTCTCCCGCTGTCTCCTATCTCCCGCTTTCCATCACACCTTTCCTCCAAAATAATCTGCCCCTTGGCTGGAAGCTTGTGTTTTGTTTTTAGCACTTTGGCACCCAGAGGGTGTGTTTAGCTCACCCAAGGTCAGCCGTCTTCATTCCAGGCACGTTGGATTGCTGCTCAGTGCCGGGAAACAAGCAGCCTCAACTTTTTTCTTTCCCTCTCTCTCTTTTTTTTAATCGTAGTTGGATGGAAGGTGCATACAAAATGAGTCGCAGAGGTCTGAGGAATTGTAAAAGAAAAGAGGGAAGGAACAGTCGTGCATTGGCCTTGTTTGGCCTTTAAATGAGGGGACCAAAAGTTCTGATGCAGGTAATTTCACGTTTAATATTCACCGCTGTTTCAGCACGTCACAATGAGTCCGTGCTGAACACTACAAGAGAAACAGACCTCAGTTGAGACGTTGGCACATTTTCCAACAGCAGCTGCTCTGATTTGGTAAATTCATGCTTATGCACAGCCCACCAATCAGCCGACTTTATTAAAGAGACATGGGGTTAGTCTGAGCAGTTTTTGTTAAGTGCTTGACTTACTTTTCTGTTGCTGCTTTGGAAGCTACAGCGCAGAGTGAAATAAGAGCGTGGCTTCAACTGTAGTTGAGAGAGATTTCTACTCTATCAGGGAGAAAGAGAGAGGGCTGGAGCAAAGGAGGGAATCGCTGCTGGAGCGCGGTTGATGCCGCTGCGCTAAAGAATACCAGCGATAGCGTTTAGAAGCTGCAAACACCTCCTCGCTCTCTGATGCAGAGCTTTGCAGAAACAGGACTTTCATGTGTAGAGCTGCTGGTAAGAGCCACTTAGTGCATCATTTGGAACAAAGCAGATAACACAAACAGGAGGATAAAAAAGGTATACGTCAACATACTCTGAACTCATAAAAGAGAGAGATACAGAGAGAGGCTGAAAAATGTTGGCCTTTGGTGGAGAGACGACCTCAGAGACAGAGTGTGACAGATATAAAACCACTCCGTGTCCCATTTACAGAGAGAACACTGCGAGGCACTTCACAGGGAGTCAGAGATGATGTTTATAAGGTGACATCTGGGCTCATCCTGGCACACGGGTTCACCTGTGGGTTGACAATCCAGAGGAATAGTCACTCGACCTCAGAACATTTTTCACCTCGGGGATCAAACTGTGTTTGTTTTGTTTTTTTAATCTCCTCACCAGGCTTACCTCTGTTCCGGCAGGCTAGTGGCACAACTACATTCGCTCTGTACAAACTCATAAACTCGACGCTGCCGTTGCCATGTGCCTGTGTCTCAGGGGAGAAATGATTAGCATAGCGCTGCTTCTGATGTGATTAGTGGGGTCACTGGCAGGGGAGAGATGGGCTCAGGTCTGCCTGTGTGCCTGAATCATTCCATGCCTGCCGGCACACTGCACACGACAACACGCCTTCCGCTTTGTAAACACTAGAGTAGAATTCAAGTCATGTAAGATCATTGATTCCAGCTAATCTTTAATTATTGCTCTAATTACTTCTGCATGTCGGCAGCGAGAGCTTTGAAGTGCAGTGAAATAATTTTATTTTTAAAAACGTATCGGCTAATTTTACTATTACAAAATCTGGTGCAAAGCGGTTTCAACGGGTAAATTAGCTATAGAGACCAAAACTGTTTTTTGTACCAGGCTGTAAACATGTTTATTTCTGCTGTGAAGTTGGACATTTTAACATGGGGGCTTATGGAGACTGACTTGTTCTGTAGCCAGCCTCAAGTGGACGTTTCTGGAACTGCAGTTTTTGGCATCTCTACATTGGCTTCACTTCACAGCCACGGAGGTTGCCGCTTGAGTAATCTTTAACCAAACTCAGTCGAGTAGCACTTTGGGTAATGTAGGCCAGCATTTGACAAGGAAGAATAAGAAGTGGACTGCATGATTTCTTCGTAGCATTCCACAATCTGCCATCTCTAAATCTCCCAAACAGCCACTTGAATTACAGAATAACAACCTCTCCGTCCCTGCAGCACAGTTTATATAAAAGGCAGCAGATCTCATTAAAAAGTGCAGCGCGCCTCTTCCTCTCAAAGGCCCGAGACAAAACTTAAATAAGTTACAAAAAAACAAGAAGGTCATGCTTTTCTTTGAGGTATCATTTCAGCGTAGTCCATGTTGAGTG
Organism: Miichthys miiuy; assembly: GCA_036365135.1. NCBI lineage: Eukaryota > Metazoa > Chordata > Actinopteri > Sciaenidae > Miichthys > Miichthys miiuy. The sequence goes on from CM071616.1 coordinate 21,268,323, forward strand.
TATTTATTGATTCAGCCTCCATCGTGTGTCCTTGCTTACTCAGCGGATACATCTTAAGTTGCATTTCAAGTTTCATCAACTGCTTTGGCCTTTGTTCCACCACGATAAGCTTCAATGTTCTTTTAGCCAACAAAGCACTTTTTTTTTTTTTTTCTGATACAGCCACAGAGCGAAGTAAAAATCTAGCTGCAACAAAATACCGTATGGTGTCCCAAACTCAGTTTGTCATCTTATTGCATTTTGGGAATGAGGCAATAAATTACACTCTCCCTCTCCTCTTCTAAAGTGTGAGTTAATCCCAGAGGGATGAAGTGATGTTTGCAAAACTTCAGTCAAACTTCTGCATGTGGCTCATCTCACTCAGAGGGCAGTAGAAATTGAACAGCGGGATTTAAGCAAAAAAGGGAAAGTCTTCTATTCACGGACAGAGATGAGAGCAATTCCCTCATCTGTGCCCTCTTTGCCTGCCTGTCGTCTCTTTCTCACGCTGGGAATGTCAGAGATTAGCCTGCCCCGTGCACGCGCCATCCAAACTCACCGTCCATTATGGAATGCTCGGCTTGAATTAGCTCGTCGAGTGCTTCTGTGCGGCTTCATCTCCCTCAGCATCGTTATTTTGATTTCACATATTTCTCTCTCTTTCTGAGCGATTATTCCCAAAGTGGTTAAACTCATAACTCCGTAAAAAACCCATCAGCTGCAATTATTCATCCGTATACAGTTATATGGAATCATAACTGACTTGTATGATAATGATCCAAACAAACCGAGACTTCTGGCTCACAGAGGAACGGGAAAAGTTTCAATATAGGTTTCTCAACGACGCAGTTCTGCTGGAGCACTCGCACAGTTCAAAGAGAAAATCTAATTTAAAAAGTTAGTAGCCAGTTCTCTGGGTGAAGAGCTGCTTAAAAGTGGCAGAGGTTCCTCCTGAAAGAGTGTGTAAGGAGTGGTCAGGGTTACAACATGAGCTGTGAATTACATTATAGCTCCAACGCAGAGGAATGTACACTTTATGTGAAGGAAACACTGTAAATTCATCACGGTGGCCTCCGTGAGTCAGATTCAAGTAAAGAATTCTGATCATATTCGACAGAACTCCACCTATTTAATCATGTTTTAACAATGCATGCTTTGAAGACACACTATTGATATGGATGAAATCTCTCTCTTATCAACCTGCCTGCTGTGAATGGGTGATTGAGCCAGTCAAAGAGAGAGTTGGCTGAATAGAGTCAGTGCCTGCAGCAATCTGAAGCCAATCTCCAGACTGCTGCAGCACAGAAATGAGGCCGTCCTCCTTTCCACCTGCCTGCGCTGCTGCGCTTTAATTGACACAGCACTCTGGAGCGCAGAGCGATCAGCTTCCTGATACAAAGTGATGCCTGTCAGTTACCGGCAGACGCTCATTCCCTGACTGCAATCGCCCCTGGACTGCAGGGACATGCCTGTGAGGCTTCCGCACAAAAAGCACCTTCACTTCTGCCGAATGCGGCGCCCACTTTCATCGCGCATAACAGCCACCTTCTACCAATCACAGCGAAAAAAACAACAACAAGAATCTCTCAAACTTTCAGACAATGCCCCTTTTCATTTCCCAAAGGTTTAAAACTTGTCAGGAGTTTACAGAAGAATTGTTTTGCTCGGAGCAGCCAAAGGGCTGATTCTAAATACAGGTTTGCTGCCTACACCTTTCCAGGATTGTAATCACCAGCAGCCAGCGGCCGGTGACTGCTGTCACACAGCTTTACGCATGACAGAAATCATGCAGGCTGCTCAAACCTCTGGTTAATTACACTGGGGATTCAGGCTATCTATCACTTACCTCAGGTCAAATGAACCAAATGATTTTGTTATTGGTCCCCTACGAGCTAACACACATGTTTTTTGACATTTCATGACCAAATTAGAAGTTCGGAGATCAGAAAGAACATCAGGTCATTTAATGTTGCAGAATTATATAGTTTCGATCAGCCAAATTTAGTTTGTTCACACTTTTAACACGAATGCTACTACCTTGTAGCCAGCGTTGTAGTCAAGACCAAGACTAGAGTGTATTGAGACCAAGACAAGATTGAGAATTTGAGGGGTCGAGACTGTGTCAAGACCAAGACCAGACAGCATATAGTCAACTTTTAGGTAGGTAACAAATCTCTTTGGGTGTGGCCCACGCCTCCCAGCCTTCTCTGTAGGCGTATTGCAGGATTTATATACTTCATTATGAAGCTGTGGCGGGACAAACTAGACATTATTAGGTGATTAATGGGAAAAACTGGTCTTGACCAGTCTTGAAATAAAATCCCGAGTCCTCTTTATCTGAGAGCAAGGCAAGAGCGAGTAAAAATGCGGGCGATTTGGAGGAGACCAAGACCGATCTAAAAGTCCGATCTCGAGTGCTACAACACTGCTTGTAGCTAATTAAGTGAAGAAGGATATATAACAGTCCCCCTCACACCTTTATACCCACAGAAGAGAGGCAAGGGCAGATGAAGGCCAAAAGAAACCCGGCTGAGTTCATTGGTTTCGCTTCAAAGAGGCACTTTTACATCTAAAATTATACCAGCTGTGATGTAAAAGAACACTCCAAGCCGGTTTATTGACTCAAAGCAATTTTATGTTGTATCTATTTAGATGAACGACTCTGCACTAAAATCATGGCGGTTTCTTACACTGTGTCAAAATGTACAGTATATCACTGCTGAAGTAACAGAGCCTTTAAAAACAGCGGTGAACATGAGCTGCAGCTAAAGCGAATTTACTGACACGGTAAAGTGTTCAAGCAGCTTTTGGCTTCCTGTAATACAGCGCGAGGCCTGTTGTTTTCTTAATTAAAAATTTTCTAAATGCTCCCATCATTCAGTTTCAGGTGGCAGGCTGAATACAAAGTGACAAAGCAAGGTGACTGTGAAAATGAAGAAAGCAGATTTGCTGCTCGGTTGTGGTCTTAATGTGGTTAATATGATAAACACAGTTATTAAAATGTAACGTTCAGCCTAACCCGTTAATTTCCTGAATGTCAGAACAAGTGTTAGCAAACAACAAGAGTTTACAGCATGGACGTATAATAAGATCTGGATACTAATTTCCTACCATTATGAGAGAGATGTCTGTAAAACTGTTGATAGGACGTCTAGGACTGCAAACAAGCTCAATTATGACTCTCTGTATTATGAATTTTTGATCCATGGAGGAACAATGTGGGGACATGTGGGTAAGGATTCGAACCCTGGGCCGCCGCGGCAAGGACTATTATTAAGATGTTATTAAGATGCTGAGAGGAGCTTAAACATATCTGCACCACATTTCATGGCAATCCACCCTTAATATATCTAGAGATATTTCATCCTGGACCAAAGTGGCCGACCAGTCGACTGACCAACCAGCCAAGCAACAACAACAGTGATTTTCAACCCGCGACACAAGAGGACTGTTGCTTTGCCCAAAGAACAACAACTAATTTGATTGTGGCTTTAATGAGTGTTTTTAGATTTATCGAAATAAAGGCACCTTCATCAACAGTTAACATGTGTGCTTTAGGCCTAAAAGAACAATAATAGATAGAAATACAGTCTCATATTACTCCCTGTTAAAACAGAGTATATAGTCTATAGTATATAGAGTGTTATCTGTGTTGAATTGCCACAATATGTAACCACTTAGAGACCACCAGGTTGAGAACCACTGAACCACTGAACCACATCACTAGCACGGCTACACACATGCCTGTTGGATCTCTCTAAGTCAGAGCCGCAGAGGAAAGCTGCTGGTAAACTCACATCCAATCGCTTCTAAAGATTTTAAACGGAAGAGAAACATTCAGCTCCGTGCCTCTCGCCTCTCGCTTCTCGCTTCCAGTTGACAGCAGACACATCAGCTGCATTTCCTTGTAGACTAGTAAGATTGTAACGCGCGCATCTGCTGCTGGCATATAGCATATGACTCCAAATGGAGCATGGCCAACAATGTATTTCAGTCCTTATTAAATCTGGCATGTTGACTGAGATGCCACATTCTTATTTATAGCCACAGCTTTGTGTGCCACGTCCATGCCATCACCTCGTGCACCAACTAATTAGATGGCTTCTTGTTCCCTGTAACATGTTTACAAGCTTTAATAATATCCAGTAAATAGTGTACAGTTAGATCTGAAGCAACATGCATTACCATATTATTAAATACAAAAATATCCACATTTCCAGGCTGATGCGACAAAACCAGCCGTGACAAAGTAAATAAAAGCTGAATTTTGATTATGCAAACTGCATAAATACTATTAGAAGCATGTTTGAGCCATAATTACAACATCTGAAATAACCTCAGTGCATAATGTCCGACTAAACATAGAATCATTTTGTTAAATAATGCAGGAAGTCATGCTGGAAAAAAACATTTATGAGCCCTCAAACTATTCATATCACCCCTCCAACACATCCTGTGTATAATAAATTCACAGATGGTACTGTCCTCTTAGTCACAGGGATTATAATGGACAACAATGGACCCTCCAGTATTAAAAGTGCTCTACAGCTTGAGCTTAAAATAGTGGGAGGTGAAATAAAGAAAAAAAAAACAAATGGTGGTGGATTTTAGGTTTGACAAGGTCAACCACACGCCATTTATCAACAGGCAGCCTGCGAACGGTGTTGAGAAAGTGCTTCGCTGGCTACCGTGACTGCCAACTGTTTAAGAGGAAAGAAAATATGTTCATCCTTATCAAAACAAGACGATCAAACAATCAGGCTGAGGGTTGAAGAATTAAAGCACTCGCCGGGTGTAACAGAGGAGTGATTAAAGGCGTGTACAATATCTGGTGACAGCGTCTCCATCTGTTTCACTGTGTACTCATATTAAAAGTTATAATAATAGCGTGTGCTGTGTGTGCTGCTAACTGTTTATTTCTACTTGTGTGTGTGCGTGTGTGTGTGTTTTCCAATGCTTAGAAATTAAATTCTGTGCACCGGTTGCTATGGTAATAAAGTAATGAATATGGAGCTGTAGAAAATCTAATGATTTTTTCAAAAAGCAAGAAGCTAAAAAAACAAAACAAGATGGCATCTACACGAAGGAGTGAAATAGAGGGTCGGTAATGCATTAATATAACAATCTTTTCTTCAGTCATAACAAAGGATCTATCAAGCTTCAATCAATCTTCACATCAGCGTCTATGAAGGTGGATTTAATCCAGTAATTATTGAAATGCCATTCATTTCATTACGGGCACGAACAGATCCCCCCCCCCACCGTGTGATGGCCGATGCCGCCCGGCTCGGTGGGTGAATCAGACTTCATAAGAGGCGTGAGCTGTTGGCTTCTCCTCTGAGTCATTCACATGCGGCTGTCTGTCGAGGGCTCACGAGCCACCCAATCAGCTGCACGCGAATCAGATGCAGTTTTCCATCCGACAACTTTCATGTGCGGACAGCTAAACACACGGAGAAAGAGGGAGATAAAAGGTGGTGTGAGGCCGGTCATCAGGCCACGTTGGCTGAGGATCAGTAAACTTACTGGCACCACAAAAGCTATATTACCAGAGTCCATCGGAGTGCTTCAGATAAAGAGAAGAGAGGCTAATGTGGGAGAATAGTGTGCTAAATGAGACAAAGACCACACATGGCAGAGAAGAATGAAAAGAGAAGATTGGTTTGTCGGGCGTGCGCTGCAGAAAATGGAGCAATTTAAAAGGGGGAAAAGGAGAAAAATAAAAATCTATCGCTCTTTGCTGAATTGTTTTGACAGCAGCAGTTTACACAATGCCTTTTTTTTTTAAATGAACCAATGACTAGAGAGCTAAAGCCAACATGTGGCGCGCTTGTGGCGCTGTCTTAATAGCTCGTTAATTAGATAACAGTGACACGAGCCAGTGAGATAGATAGAGCTACAACGGAGGCTCAGCAAGCCAAGGTAAGGCTGCAAGACATCTGGAACATCAGTGTGATGTCTCGAGTCTAACAAGCTGAACTTGCATTTCCTCTTAATTAGAAGAAAGTTGCTTCTTTTTTTTTTTTTTTTTGGAACAAAAGCCTGAGAGAGTCGTGAGCAATGAGAAAGAACACAGGAACAATGAGCTAATTAGAATGAGAGCTGTATGATTCATTAGTCAGACCTCCTTAATCAGCACATTGGACACGTGTAGCCCAAATCATTTTGTTTACCTTCCTAAAGAACCATATGTTTGCAGGTTTTAGCTCTTTAACTACAAATTATGTCTAACTTTTCTGCTGACTATATCCAAATGCAGTCTACACAGGTTTGTGTTTATGTTTTTTTTTTATGTATTTTGGGGCCTTTTTCACCTTTATTTGACACTGCAGCTGAAGGTAGATAGGAAAGTTAGGAGTAGCAGAGGGCCACAGGACACGAGTAAAGGGTCGCCCTGCGCGTTTAGAGGACGTTGTTTCTTACCAGTGCATGCAGCCATTGTTTTATATTCATTTTAGTATGGTATGACTGATTTTAGCTTCCCTCTATTGACTCTCTGTGTGTTTTAAGATTAATTTTAAGATTTAATTAAACTGCCCATAGGAGTCCGTTTGCAGCCTTAGATTCTTGGGTCAAGGTTGAGCCTAAAAACTAGAGGTGACTGCACCTTTTCCATCAGAGCTCTTCAACTTTTGGAACGAGCTGCCCGAGGAGGCTCGCTGATTCAGTGAACTCTTTTAAATCACTTCTTTAAACTCTTTCACAGACTTGCCATTTGGAGAAGTCATATCAAGTCAGTCTTATCATCTTTTTATCCTTTTACCCTTAACAACTGCCCTTTTCCCTTTTTATTCCCCCCAACCTACATATATTCATACCTCTTTTTACTGTTCTATTCTTTTATTCCTAAGCTTTTAAATGGTAAATGGACTGCACTTATATATAGCCCCTTTCTAGTCCTCTGACCACCCAAAGAGCTTTTACACTACATATCTCATTCACTCATTTACACACATTCATAGACTGACGGCATTGGCTGCCATACAAGGTGCTAACTGCTCGTCAGTTTTAGGAGCTAACCATTCATACACATTCACACAACGTTGGTGAGGCCTTTGGGAGCAATTTAGGGTTCAGTATCTTGCCCAAGGACACTTCAACATGCAGACTGGAGGAGCTGAACCGCCGATCATTTGATTAGTGGACGACCCGCTCTTCCCTCCTGAGCCACAGCCGCCGAAATATATCAGATACTTTTTCATTTATTCTCGCTCTCCCTGTCCTTTGTGACTCTGTCTTTGTTGTGTTTTACACATTCTCGATTTTAACTTGTTTGGCCGCCTGTTGTCTGTCTCTCTGCTTTGTAAACATAGTTTTTAAAGGTGCTATATGAATGAAGTTATTATTATTAGTAGTACCCTACTCAGATACTGACTTTGACTGGAAATAGATTGAAAACAATGAATGCCTTGAAAAATATCTACACGTTTTTAAACCCTGGATCGCCTGACAATGTCCAAATAATCCTCCAACTGTCGTCAGATTCTGATGCAAATCCAGATTGGAGCACGGGAATTACATGACATCACCCTTTTCTAACAGTGATCCGCCTTTTTCAAACCAATAAAAAAAAAAACATAAGTCTAATCTAACTTCTGCAGATTGTGTGGATGTATTCCATCACTCTTATGAGAAGTTTTCAGGGCCTTTGGATAATTACCAGAGGTGCAGAGGTTCTTTTCTGGGTTTTTGTGGCTCTCTCTGCGTTCTGTTGTAAAACACAACAGGGGCTGTAAAAACACATAGGCCTTGACAAATCAATGGCAATGACAAATGCTAACTATTTCCCTTCATTATTCGCCCTCTTCACTGCAGCCCACGCTGAAAATGACTATTTCATTTCTTAAAAATGCAGAGGCGGCCTTTTCCTGTGACAGCTCAGGTGAGTTACAATGGCTGGCTTCCGCCTCAGCGTGTCTCCAAGGCAACCCCGACATTCCATTTCAAATTAATTTGGACAGTAGCGCTTTTATAAATCGAGCGCGCGGCGGAGGCTTCATTCCAGCTTCAAGGGGAGGAGGAGGAGAAAGAAAAAAAAAGACACAGGGCAAAATGTCAGTCCATTAAACGCCGTTCTGCGCTGTGTGCCTCTTGAAATCATGAGGCTGCTTGAATGTAGCTGCAACTCTAATTTATTTGATTGTGGTTGTTTGATAATGACTGTAAAAATGCTTGTGCCTGTGGTTATTTCTTTTTTTTTTTTCATTTTTGTAGTGGCATTCCCTTCAATCCTGAATAAGTAGGGCTTGCCTGAGCATCGGTCAAGTGCTGGTGATAAACACAGGGTGTAACCTGCCTGTTGAAATTCTCTGGAGATGGCCGGCTTGACCTTGAAGTGTAAAGGTTTCTATTTCACGGCTGGCTGCTTGTGAATGTAATCATCTATAAGAATAAACACGGGTATAATTTGCATGCGTGCTCCAATTAGAGATGTCGGCCGGTGATATTCAGACTCTAGACCCTGCCGCTGGCTGACACCGGCTTCCATGACAATAATAGAGCAGACACAGATATGAGAGAGAACAAGTGTCACTGGGGGAGGCTTTTCGGAGGTAGTACACTGTGTCGCCTGTCGTACACTACCCTTCTCATCACCCAGATAAGACACACACACACACACACACACACACACACACACACACACACACACACACACACACACACACACACACAAATATACCTCTCTCCTACCCCTACCTTCTGCTGTCTCAGCCCTCATACAGTACGTGCAGTTCATTCACAGCAACAGCATTGTGCACTGTGCCTTCTTCCCTCTCTGCATCTTGTAGTGTTCGTATTACTACTCTGTATGTGTGGAAATAGGGGTGGGTGGGAGATGGAGTCCAATGGGACCGCAGCACAGATTGCTGACAGATCAGGAAAGCTTTCAGATGCTGCACCACAGGAGAGTGATTAGGGAAGATTTTTTTTTTTGTCTTTTTTTTCCTCTCCCCACACTCACTGACAGGTCCACTATCTGCCACTATGAGGAAGCATTCTCTTCATAATAAGGAGACACTGACGCTAGAGGACAGATAGCTTCCATGAATCAAGGTCAACCTGGAAAGAACCGTTTTTGACAGGATTTCTCAGTAATGGCTTCCGCTAAAAAATGCAAAGCTCAATATTGGACCTACAGATAAAAACTGCAGACCAAACGGATGAGGACAAGATTAATATGGCACAGATATTGACTGACTGAAAGCAGAAACTGTAGAAGACTGGAAGGGAATGTCAAACAGAAGGGACTCTGAAAGAGGAACTGATTGGCCGATTGATTGATGGAGGGCTGAAACAAAAGACGGGCCACCCTTATCATCTCTGATCTTCTGTGACCTCGAGCCCATCCCCGTATGTCGTAAGAAAAAAAAGAAGAAGATCACAGAGAGAAAAACAGGCATCCATCAGAAGACGAGAGAGGTGGAGACGAGGACAGAAATGTCACTGACAGTGATGATGACCATCTGTCATCGGCTCCTCGTACACCTCACTGCCCTGCAGAGAGGATCGTGGGCGGGCGGGCGCACACGTGCGTACGCGAACGCACCCGTCGACCCTGCAGCTGGATCGATGAATTGTAAAAGATATATATTTTAGCAGCTTCTCCCCTAAACTGTCAAGGTGAGACCGGTCACTCCTTCATCCACCGCTTGTGTTGCTCCGTGCTTTTTACATCTCAATCTGCCCGAGCTCTTGTATCGGCGGCCGAGTGTGACGCCCCGGTCATGGCAAAAGGGAGATAATATGAGACAAACCATAATGCCACGGCAGACATCCCACCCCTCTCTGCCTGCTCGGATTTCACATCTCCTCCAGCCATCTGTCAGAGAGAGGAAGACGCTAGTGGGCAATGAAGCGGCAGATATTCCAGTGTTAACACAGGCTCCACCACAAAGCCCCGAGAGAGGTTGCACATATGCATATATGGATGCAGTAATGCCTTTGATATCACACGTGGGTTGTATTTCTGGGGGGTCCTAAGCAATGTTTCTGGGCTAATCAGTGTAGAAATGTGTTTACATGCCTGGGGAAAGAGATGATATTGAGTAAAATCTTCAAAAAAATTTAAAAATAAATCTTCTAATCTGCAAGCTGGGAGCTGGATTAAGGCACCTTTCAGAGAGAGGCATCCTGCTATAATCCTCCCAGCCTCTGTACAAACAACAGTTTGTATACACAGATTGGGAAGTGGAGCAGTTGTGGATCCCTTCTGTGCATGAACCGAGCTGATGGGTGAAGAGAAGCAACCAGTACGGCGGGATGTGAAGACAACTTTTACTCCAAGGAAGCGATTTGAATAACATTAACACTTTTTTTATGGATGTAAAGTGGAGCGGGGTTAGAAAATGGGGAAATCATAATGCATTTTAACGGCTCAATCAGGGCCTAATGAAGCTGTTAACACCAGCAGGAAGTACATTCATGTAGCTGGCTGCACAATTGTTATTATTATTATTATTATTATTATTATTATTATTATTATTATTATTGTGGATTTTCTATTAATTCCTCTCGGGGACCTGCTGTGACTGGAGGTCACCTTCGTCTAAACCTACTCTGACATTACAACTGCAGCAACACATGCACATGTGAAAAACTGGAAAATGACCAAAAGATTTTCACATTTTATGATGCCATTATTTCATGGCTGGTTAAAGGTGGTTGTGGCATCGACCAACAGAGAGGAGTCCCTTGTCTATCTGCAGTAAAACTATCTATCTTCACTGTCTGGACATCAGGTTGCACTGTCTGCTCTCCTTTACCATCCTCGTCTGCAAGCCTATACCTAGAGACAGGCTGCAGAGGCCAGCCGGCTCTCTGGGGAGCCAAGGACAGCAGCAGATCCAGCTTGTCAGTGCTAGACACCGTGCTTCTAAAGGAGCCAGCAGCCAGACAGAGGGTTGTGGTTGGAAAACAGAGGCGAGGAGGAAAGGGAGGAGGCGCTGTGAAAGCACTCATAAAGGTCGCATAAAGCTGGCTGCTGTTCTTCCAGTGGGCCACCACTTGGCGCCTCAAAGGTTAGACAGAGCCCTCGGCCGCACCGGAGGTGATGTGAGAATATAAGAAATGTCACCAACACCAATACAGCTCCAGACAAAGTCGATACTGTCACAGCAGCAGCTACAGTCTATGTTAGAGAGACATTTCAGTCAAGGTGGCGTCTATAATGTCCTCCTGGTTGGGGGAATACACCAGATAGGGGGTGCTCCTCCTTGGTTTTGTGCCAATCATAAGCTCCGCCACCTGTTTTGCTCCGCTGGTGTAAAAATAAAATGATGAACACCTGCAGAAGTGTTCCCAGTGGGCTAAATCAGAGCCTTTACCTTTGCCTGACTCCCTTCCTCTGCCCTCCATTATGAGATAAAGTGAAGCTGTAACATCTGCAACAATAACATGGTCCCCGAACATTACAGCGTCAAAGTGAGGCATTAGGACACAAAATGGCTAACCAGTTACAGTATCATCCCCCTCAGTGCCTCAGTCTCTTCTGTGGCTTCCCATATGGGCAACAGCCATGATGGGCTTATTAATCCCCTGGGAGGTAGGGGACAGAGGATGAGTGTGTCCAGGCTTGCTGTAATATTCTCTGGCCAGGCACTGCTGTCTATTCGTGCACTGCCTGCCCCCGCTCCCTCCAACCAATGCCATCTGTTTCCTGCCCAGCTCTCTGGCTTAAGTCCCTGCTGGGCCTTGGTCTCTCCTGCTCTTCTGGCTCGCTTAGAAAATGTGCCCCAGTCAGCAGTTACAACATCTCAGACACTACACAAATGTATAATCTTCAGTTTACACAGTAGACACTGACAGTGCATCAGTATGATTTGATGTTCTGAGTGAGTGTAGACACGTTTCTCGGTCAGTTAAACGAGTGATTTCTTTTTTTCATGTTCAAATTAAAAATAGAAAATATAAACTGTTATTTTTTTGCTCGTCAGATCATCAAGGTAAGATTTTAGATTCATTCGTTTCATTAGGATCAAATTCATGGATCTTTGAAATGAAAAATACAAAATAGAAAAAGAAAAACTGAACTACAGTAAGAGTAGTTTCCATTTCTGCTTGTGCTCTGGGAGTTGTCAAACTGTCTTACTAAAGCTGTCAGTAAGTCACTGTACATATTGTACAAGTAGAAAATGAGCACAGCGTACAGTGTACACCGAGGCTGCTGTTTAATATCAAATTCCTGGGGCCCTGTTTCCAATCCAGCATCACAGGAGGGTCTGCTCTGGTCATTTCCCTGGCTGTGAAGCTTGCACACTGCAGATTATCTTAAAAGGCTCAGTGTGTAACTTTTAGGGTGTCATTATCTTTTTATTACCTTAGATTTAGCCTTATATAGCTACATATGGAGCGGGGGTCTCCATGCAATCGGAAATTTCAAATCTTTCACACTGTAGCTTTAACTCAGCACTCCCTCTGTAAGCACTTCCCTGCAATGAAGTAGACATTTCAGTGAATGATTATGTATCCTCAAACCTATTAAAACTCTTGTTTTGAGTCAATACTGAGTTGTATTTGAGAAAGAACTAACAATAAGATGACATGAATTTAGTCTAGCTTCTCACAAAGGTACCCCTCGTATCTGTACGCTAAATTTAAGGCTACGCGGTTAGCTTAGCTTAGCACAAAGACTGGAAACAGGGGGAAGGAGCTAGCCTGGCTCTACCAGCACCTCTAAAGCTCAGTTACAGGTTCTTGTTTGTTTAATCCATACGACAAACCAAGTGTTAGAACAATTTACGGGGGATTATGTGCCACTATTTCTTGGCTTGCTTGAATGTTCACTGTTTTCCTGGCAACATCTCTCAGCCGAGAAATAGTCTGACACGTAACCCTCCCCTCCCCCTCTCTCGTTAAACGTTGAATGGTCATGTTTGCACTCCGGTTTATGGACAGATTAAAAAAAATAACGTGTTAATTAGTGAGCTTTAGAGGTGCTGGAAGGTGGATTTAGTTTCTGTTGAACGGAGCCAGGCTAGCTCTATTTCTAGTCTTTGTGTTAAGCTAAGCTAACCCAGCTGCTGGGTCCAGCTCCATATTCATGTTGCAAACATAAGAGTAGTATTGATCTTCTCGTATAACTCTCTGCAAGAAAGCAGAGGGCTGGTAAGAGACTGGTAGTGATGCAAGGCGTATCACCAGCCAATCAGAGCAGTGACTCACTTTCTCCTCGTCTGAGTCAACCTGCAGCATGAATAGAAATTCAGTCAGATTCTAACACACTTACCCCGAAGCTAACTAGATCACAGATCCATTACTTTCCTTACTCACTCACTCACTCTAATCCTGTCCATCTCCCACATTTCCCACTTTCTGTTGCTAATCATATTTGTTGCCGCTGAATAAATTGCTAACATACTCACAAACCCTTTAAACAACTGCACAGCTGCCAAAGCTGGAAGGCCAGCATCCAATGCCTTTAGTGCTTGAACTCCTTGAACTCTATATTCATTACTGTGTTGCAGATAGGGTTGGATATAGAACTTTGCAGACCTTTCTATCTGTCTCTAGTGAGCTGTATGACTTTGCACATTTTCTCATTCATAAAGTGAGCTTTAAAAGAACCTATAGAATTCACGCTCCACAACTTTATAGCTTGCATGCCCCAAAGGAGGTAGATTCTCCTGTTTCTCCCTAATGGAAAAGGCATTGGGCATGAAATTTCCCCTGATAGCTGACTCCTTTACACCCTACACTGTGGGGTTAATCAATGAGGTTGGCGGTTTGAGGCTATAATACAGATTCAGATGTGCAGAAGAGGACATCAGACAAAGCCAAACTCCAGTACCCTCTATGTGTGTCGGGGGAAAAACAAAGACTCAAATTTGTGTGCTTTTCATGCCTGTTATTTTCAGGCTGCAACATACCCATGTTAAAGCTCCAGGCCTGCAAATGTGGAACAGTACAAAAAAGAAAAAGGGTGCCGATCAGTTTTGGTTGTGACATTCAATCGGCCCCAGCTCGGCACCCATGGGCCACTTGCCTTGACTGTGCCAGTAAAGGTCAGGCACTTTTCCTGTAGCCCAGCTCTGGAAAACCAAGTTCTCCACTAAGAGTGAGTATTTGCAGAGTTGAATTGAATATGTTTTTTTTTTTTTTTAGTTCAAATGCTCTTCAATGTTTCATACTGGTTGAGCCAGTCTCTTTTGAAAAGATCAGATTGATCTAACTAGCAAAATCATTATCAGTAGCTTCAATGGCGCCTTTCTGAGACACATTTTTTCTGATCTTCCTCACGAATCCTTGAACTCTGTGTCTTCTAAAGCAATGAGACTGTCCGTACATTCTCCCTGCTACAATCAGCTTATGACTGCAGAGAGCTGCAGAGCACCAAAGGACTATAAGGTCTACTCTGCCGATGTAAGAAGGCTACAAAGCCTTCCTATTGCTAAGAAAGCCAGTCTTCACAGTAATACCTTCTGAAAATGTGAGTCAACAAAAGCTCTTTTATAGCTACTGGGAGCCTCAGAGATAGAAAGGCTGTCAGTGCGTTTCTTTTATCAGATTGGTTAATATAAGTGGGTCCCTGTGGTAAATAGCGGCGCTGTATTGCCAGCGACAAATGCTCTGACTCAAACACAATAGCAATAGTAAAATGTCCCACTTTATCTCAATCTCTCGCTGAAGCCCATGCCTGCTATCACAGCCCGAGTAACGTAACAAGGACGAAGCGGCAGCCTCAGAGGAGCGCCGTGCCTCAACACCCTCTTACCTCACACTTGTGTGTCCGCCTCGAACAACATAGCCAATTCTAATTCTTCCAGTAAAGGTCCACGGAGAGCAATGAAGCCAAACATTCTCCCCCCAAAACAATATGGCAGCCTGGGTCCATAAATGCTATGTGAATTGCTGCAGCTGGCTGCTGGTGTTTGGCCTTGCTGAGCTCCCAGAGCAGCTCTGTTTCACTGTGCGTTTGTTTTTGTCCTTTTTTATTTGAAGTGCAGGCTCTTTGTATTATTGTCTCTAGTTGGCTTGCTCATTATGACTACTCTATTCTTTTTGCATTGTATTCTCTTGAGTCTGAATGTTCATATGCATGTAGATATAGCTGAGCTACACTTTAACAATGCAGGTTTTTCTGCGGCTGCAGCCACAACTGGAGGATGATTTCATCGAGTTTAATCAGCCTTATTAGCATAAGGGACTTGAAATGATATCATTTCGCTTATGACTGAAGAGCAAATTCTACTGATTGCGCACGTTTAAATTGCTTACTAAATCAAGGTTGGAAAAGTTTGATAGAGACATGGGACTTAAAAAAAACAAAAAATACAAGAAAATCAAAGGAGCTGCTTCAGGGAGAGTGAGTGTGTAGTTATAAGACTGTTCAAAAAACACAGTTTTGCAGATTGATTAATTAAACTCCTTCTGTATTACATTTGACTACAATATAAGACCACCAATTTTTTACATAAACCTCCCTACTACTCCTAAAATTGTTAGATTTATTTAAGAATTTAGTGTGATATAACTTCTGAATCACGACCAGAAATGACAGTAATAATGACTGCTGGTGAATTCTGAAATAGTCCAATGGCTGAGCTAGTATACCTCCTATTTTATATGGAAAAAAGAGAACATGACTCAACTAAGCGCTTCTGAAAATCTCTGTAAGTCCTGATGAATCTGCTGGTAAAGATCGAATAGTAAAATAGTTGAAATGAACAATATATTATTGAATTTCTGCAGGAAGAACCTCCACCATAACTCCCTAAAAGATGACTATAAATACTTCAGGCAGGTAGTCGCTGGGGGATAGGAGAAAAAATTGATTCAGTTATAAAAAGAAATGGTTTTATTTTATGATTTCATATTGCCATAATGTCCCAGAAATAGATGTTTTTAGTCTGCGAATAGGAGGCAGGCGTGTTTTTTTTTGCTCAGATCTCCTCCAAACTCTACTCTCCAAGTGGCAAGTTGAAACAACACAATTACTTCCTTTATTTATGAGCATGCACATATGGGGCACCGAGAAGAAACAAACAGAATAATGATAGGCCCGCTGAGTTTCCACTTGGAGCAGCACAGCCCAAACTAAACACGAGTTCTGGTGCAATTTTGGATTTCACAGTGGAAAAGATGAATGAGGCTGCCATGGAGAAATCATTGTTCGATTGTTAGTTAATTTAGTTTCATTGTCACATATAATCATACAGCTACAATCATAGTGAAATGAATACATAATGAAATGTATAATACTGTTGTAGTCCGTCGAGGTTGAGCTAGTTTTAGCTGCTATTATCTATGTTTTTTTCCCACAGCAGTCTGTTTTGTGTGCAAACATGGACTGTGGAGATGAGTGATTTGCCTTTTTTCTGTTATACGGACTACTTTATGAATATATCAGGTGACCCATTCCCAAAAAAAGCCACAACTCTCTTGTTAACGCTCGAGAACAGCTGTTAGAATAGCTCTGTGAAAAGATCCCTGCTGAAGTGAGGAGAAGAAGACGGGGGTGCAGAGCTGCATCAAAGTTCCACGAGTGGGAAAGACGTTACAAACCATGCGTACCATCTGTTATCATGGGGGAATGGAAGATCTCTCCCTAATAAGACGGAGGAGCTAACAGTGCTAACCAGTCTACAGAGAGAGTATGGAGAGTGCAGCATCACAGAGACGTGGATGAAAGAACTCACTTTGGACACGCTGGTAACTCTGGACGGCTTTTATATTTTTTATATCTTATATTAGTTTAGCTTAGCTCAGCTTTTATTGAGAAAAATTGAATAATTTGACAATTATTTCACATATTTAGAGGGGAAATGTCTCTTTGTTGGACCGGCTAAGAGCTGAAGCCTCAACTAAGAGGTTGCAAGCCAAAAAGGTGTGAAACCACTAGTTTAATCTTTAACAGTGTGTTTTTATGGATCTCAACATGTAAGGTGACTAATAACTGTAGTTGTCAATAAATAGAATGGACAAAGAAGCACAATATTTCCAAATACAATGGATAGTGAAGCAGAATTATGCAGTACTTGACTAGATGTTTCCACCTGTGGTCTTTGTAAACCAAATTAAATGCATGCACAATGCCAACACTGCTGAAATGCAGTGAAAAGCAATCTGGACAGAAACTTGCCCATGGTGGTGGCAATTTTCATTTCAGAGGTCTTGATGAACAGACCTCCCATGCTGCCACTGCTTTCATTCTGCAGATTGGATACAATTAGTGTGAGTAATTGCTTGTGGTTTGCTTGATTAAAATGGTGACAGAGGCTTGGTGACATAAAAGGAGGCGACAGTATGAGATGTTAAGAGGATGTCCTCTATTGACAGAAGTAATGTGTTACTTCACCATGCCTAATGGTACCACTCAGCAGAATAGATGCTTTAACATGCATGGAGGATGCCTACAACACATCCGACGACATTACCATAACCAACCAGACTGCACTTGAATACACAGACAGCCTCTCACACGCCAAAACCGTCAAGACAGTGTGCAGACATTAAAGTCATTTTGATTCCCAATGAGACGTCGACGCGTTGCATTCACGCTGCTGAAACTTGAAGTAAAATAATTCACCGGTTATGCTGAATTCTGTGTTAAACTGGCTACAAATGACAGAAAATGTCTAATTTACCACATCGAGAATAAAACACAGACCTGTAGGTTGTGGATTTTCCTCTGAGAGGGTCTGTCGAGCAGGAAACAGTGGGGCTCGTGGGGTCTGCCACCTAATATCTCCCTATCCACCTCCTTGCAGTCCAATATCGGGTTTGAATTCACAGTCTGGGGCTGTGTCTGGCAGATACTGCCTGATAGAGCTTCTAAATAATTCACTATCCACTATCCATGTCCATATACCTGTAAACTCTCTCTCTGAAGAGAGTAGTTACCATAGATACACACAGGGTACCCTGCTGTTTGAGGGTTACAGCCATGTTAGGCTCCCTAAGCGTCTGCCTTTACAGACTGAAAAGTACACGTTATGGATGCAATTTCACAAACAAGGGAGGTACACTCCTCGACATTTCTGCCCTGCTTTCTCTTGAATCCATTGCGACGGACTTATTTTGCACAGTTTAACTCCTGTCAGACGCCTGCTGCCAGTTTGTGTTTGTAAAAAAGGTTGGTGGTATCAGCGTAATATATGAATATCAACACACAGTGGGACGCCTCGTTATTTACAGGAACTGACTGGTGCTTTTGGAAAAACGACCCAATCAAGCATCAAAACTCAGAGCGGTGCAGTTGTTTAAATGAAATATTACAGCAAACACTGGCTCCTTTCTTCTTTTTCCATCTTGTGTGGAGTCACAATACCAATTTATCCGAAGCTAAGAGAAAGGCTGCTTTGAAGTACACGCTAACATGTTTACACTGACAATGCCAGCTAGTGTTTATCATGTTCACCATCTTAGTTTAGCATGTACGGCTGATGGGAACGTCATTAGTTTTGCAGGTATTCGCTCATTAATCAATGTGTAGTCCAAATTAAAAATGATGACAGCGCTAGAAGAAAAGTCAGTGCACCATCTTCACTTTGTAAACGTAAAAATAAAAGCTATTTCTCAAATTTCTTACTTACACCTCCTTATATTTTAGATAACTGGCTCCCTACCAGAGAATCATCTCCATGTTTTTTTAAGGTTTAGATTATTGTTTAAGATATAGAAAAAACCTGATAGGATAAGATCACGGTGAAGACCTAAGAACAAGCTCTCTCGACAAAGCCTCCAGCCTTAACGCCCTGCTGCTGCTACTACTGCTTTGGAAAAGTATGTAGTTAAAACATCCAAAGAGAACATAGAACAATGGCCAAGTTAGTCAGAAGAAAACAGTGAATTTGTCAGAAAAGAAAGCCTAAATATGTATGATTGTTAAAACATTGAAAAAAATACATAATACATCTAATACATGCATTAAATGTTCATCATGGCTGTTTCACAGGAAATAAGCTGCTCAAAATTCATCCAAATGGCTCATTTTACACAAACCTCCTGCAGTTATTGGGTTTACTGTTTGGTTTAACTGCACAGTTTATCTGTTTGTTCTGTACTTTTATTGATAATAATGTGAAATATACATAAAATATGTCACTTATTCAATGACAGAAAAGGTTGGGAACCACTATCCTAGATGACTGCAATACAGAAACAGAGGTGAACACACACCTTCTGTTCTGAGACATGATCGGGGGGTGGTTATATAAAAAATCAGTGGTTGTGATGAATAATTACACGTTAGCTGAAGCAGCATGGATACTTAAGAATACTGTAGCTTTAGCTGTTTGAACATTTTATAGGATATTTTTGCATTCATCAGAGGTACAAACAACACGACTAAAGCTGCATCTGTGTTTGATGCACCTTTTCCATCAGCAGCAGACTTTCTTGTTCAGGTTTTGTTTTCTTTTTTGTTTCCATGTCAACCAATTTCCTATGAATGAATCCCTATAAATAATTTCACAGTATATATCATACATTTATTAGATTGTTGTTTAATTCATGCCAAATGGAGAGGTTCAAGTCCGTGTAAAGATTTCTTTCAGAATACATTAAATATGTTGGAAAATAGTTGCTGAAAACACGTGAAAAGACTTTGAGTGATATATTACTGAAATGTGGAGTTAGAGGTTCAAACAGTTTTTCACCAGTTTCTAGTTCAGGATTTTGTGGGCGGTCCTTAAAGGGTGGCTCGATGACACGCTGAGGCCACCCTGAGCATAGCCCTGCACCCCTAGCAGAGAGATAGAGAGTTCATCATCGCTCGGTGTTTCAAAGTTAGTCATGCCATTTTCTGAACTCATCTGTCGCTTCAAATCGGCTGCTTGACTGCTCCCACGAGCGGGCGTGGCTTAAGCGTGTTCAGCGGACACGCCCCCACAGTCCTGGAGCTGAGAATACTGCTCATTTTTACCTGATTTTGACACCTAATTTCATACACTTATTGATATTTTTAATCATTCAAATGTGGCTGGGTGGTTAATAACACTTTATTCTTTGCTCTGACAAACTCATTTAAACACACATTTATTCTTACTTTACACTGACTTTAAGGGTTTTACATAAATATATAGTGAGTTTAAAATCATAACTGTACATCACTGATGACTAAAAACTTGGGAATTTTTGACTCTGATTAGCACTTCTTGCTCAGTTCATACATGTGTTTAATCATGTGACTATTTGAGGTCTCTTTCACACTTGTAAGAGTAAGTTTCTTGATAAATGTGTCCTATTCTATTATTGAATTCTTAAACATCTGAAACAGACGCTGGTGAGTAATCCTGTCCTGCACTCTGATTTCACGCTCTACAGGCAAACTAATACTAAATCCTGACTGCACAATCATAAAAACACTGCATCATTAGTTCACCTTTCAGTACAATATATGATAATATTGCTTACATTTTCCTATTGTGCTGCAATGCACATCTTCTTGTCACATTAACTACCATTACGTGTTTGTTAAAACCCTTTTTGTGCAAAAATAAAATAGCGCCTAGGTGGTGTGAAGTTTCCTGTAATCCGAGTTATTAGAGCAATCAAAGGATGGAGTAAACCTCAAGCTGCTGGAGAAGTAGCTGTGAATAATACGCACGCTGGTGCTCATGTTTTTTTGTTAAAGACGTTATTTATTATTTTCAAAGAGACATTTGGTCACGAGGCTCGTAATCGTCTAACTGTGGAGGCTTCAGATGGGTCATCGTTCAGTCACACACACACACATACACAGACGTAAGTACACTGAGCCGCAGAGAGAGATATTCATCAACCTCCACATGTGAATACATACACACAATTTTACATAATCACAGAAAGAGAGCATGATTGATTCACCCTCCCCATGCCAGCTGTATGACTCCCTGACAGGGAGGAGTGAACTGAACACAGGGGATAACACACAAAGACGGAAATAACGGTGTAACTCAAAACCAGGTATAGACTTTACACCGAGGTTAATCTGCTAGACGTGTCTGCCGGTGCGCCGGCTCTGAGCCTGATGATAAAGGGAACAAACTGTTATTTTAGGTCTGGCCCCGCTCTAAATAGAGGAAGGCAGTGCGGTGACTGCAGCAGGCAAAGCTGATATGAATTCCCAGTATGCTCTGCAAAAGAAAAGATGGAAAAGGTCAAAGCCTGCATTCATCTTTTCAGCACAGTTTTTTGCTCGCAGCATCACCTTTTCCAGCTTTTATTCCTGTGTGTCCTTGGCCTTTTTCCCCATCTCTCTGGGGTAAATAAATGGAATTCTGCCATGCAGCGCAGCGCAGTTCGGCTCAGCTCGGAGCTGATGACATTTCGTCTGCTGCTTTCACTCACGGTGAACCGTCGTCACTCATTACACGCGCCCGCCGACAATTCTGTTTATCCGGAGCAATTAAAACGCTGCTTATTTAGAGGACTGTACGTGATCCAAATAAGATTTAACGTGATTTGAATAGACCGTAAAAAAACTGCAAGCTCAGGCTAGCACAGGGATTATATTAGTTTACTCTTGTAAATACTGTTTTTAATGGGTGAAAGAGGGAGGTTAGTAATTCAAAAAACAAGCCATTATCCTGGCTCTGTCTCATTTCCTCATGTGAGAGCTGCTCCCTGAGTCATCATCTTATCTTTGCCCGATCCTCTCCACCACCTCACCCACTCAGGATTATGACAGCTCTGGATGGGCTGCTGAGAGGATCATTTCTCCCACTCACACTTTTGCTTTATCTACAGTAACTATCGCGACAGTAAAGACTCGGGGAGGCTTCTCTGACGGATACTAACACACCAAAACAATAATTTCCTGCATGACAAACACCTGCTGTCACAGCACATGTGTGTGTGTGTGTGCAATAAACCACGATCATTAATGAAACATTTATGTGCGTTTGGTGATCTTGAATGCCTGAGAGAGTGTGTGTGTGTGTGTGTGTGTGTGTGTATAAATCTCTTGCGGCAGAGCTGGAGAGCTCAAGTTTGGCTTCGGGGTACTGATTTAAATTTCAAGTCCTTTTGTGGATTTTGGATAAAGCAAGCACCACAATTAAAACATTAATTTCTACAGTTTCCGCACAGTGGAAGTTAATTATGTTTCTTTTTCTTCCACAATACTACAAAATTGAGAGCTCTGATCTGCTAACCCTTTATAAAAAATAATGTGTGGCTATTGTACATCCATTTTCTTTTTCAGAAAAGACTAATTTTACAGAAAATAGTGCAAGAAAAATAGTTCTAGATAGATAGATAGATAGATAGATAGATAGATAGATAGATAGATAGATAGATAGTCGGTGCGGTGTGTGTTTGCTGAAGAGAGAATAGGATCGGATGTGTGTGTTTGTGTGTGTTAGTTCTCTGGAGTCAGCACGGCAGATGGTTTTGTGTTGAGGGTGTGTTGGCTGCAGCAGCTGCTCTCATTGCGCCTTTCTCATTCTTCTCATCCTCACACACACATATATATATAACACACACACACACACACACACACACAGCGCTCCTGAAAAGTACACCGGGATCACCTGATGGAACTAGACACTGATCCCCTCCATTATTCATGAGCTGACCGGGAGCAGCTACATGACCACCCTAATATGCTGTAAATTCCTAACACAGCTCTCTTCTCCTGGCTCTTCTCTCTCTCTCTCTCTCTGAGTCCTCCTGTGATTTCACACTCGACCCGACATCGGCATCGAAGGTTTGACGTACTAAAAAAAAAAAAATGACATCATTCTCAAATTATGAGGGGAAACAGCTCGGCGATGAGAAGAGCGAGTGCAGCGATAAAAATGAAGCATTTTCACTGTTCCCTCACTCCTCTTTGTCTCCCTCTTACCTCTCTCACTCCTCCCTCCCCTTTACCTCTCTCTCCTCTGAGGAAGAACTTCAAAGCAGCTCTGAAGTCAGTGGGATAGAGGAAGGGGATCCCTAGGGGACAGTACCATACACACACACACACACAGTGCCCAAAGATGGCTAACAAGCAGTCAAACAGTGCCCTTTGAGCAGTAACTGGGTGACAGCTTCAAACGGGTCCGATTCAGAAAGGAGCGTGGCCATTTCTCGTGACCGTATTGACTTCAAGGATGCGGTTTCAGCTGCACATCTCTTGCCAAAATACACACACACACACATGCGCGTCTGCTAGAGAATGATTCACAGATTTTAATGGCTAATAAGGTTGATATTTAATTTAGTAATAATAGATCTGAGGGAGCTAATGAATAAAACATTGTCTTATTTAACAATTATCAGCTGCAGAGGACAAAGTTCATTAGAAAACAGCCCCTAACCCCACAAAAAATAAAAAAATGTTGGGTTGAATTATTCTGTTTTTAGTCCTTGATCTAATTTTTATCTAATGTTTTTCAGCCTCTTGATGAGGATGAATCTGGGGCTAAGCTCCCTTTGATCACGAGATAAATCAGGCGTTCTCTTGATCTTCCAAGTTGCTTAAATGCTTTCCACAGTCGGAGGCTGACCTCGAACCTTAAAAGTTGCGTTACAGGCAGGACACGCAGTCCGAATCCAAACTATCGGAAAGAAAAACTTAATCACCTCTCAATGTCAAGAGCATTTTCGAGAGGACGTGAGAGGGAGGACGGACTCTAAACGGAGCCGCAGTCAGATTTGGTTATCGGCACCGTGGTAGCTGGGGCTTTCAAACTGTGCGATGCACCTCCCGAGGGGTGGAGCGGGTTGATGGGGGACGTGTGAGACAAAGGTCAAGTGCGAGGTGAAAGGGACAGGTGTTCTAAAAACAACTGGAAGTCTGTTTTTGTACTTTGGTCCACTCTCGCCAACGTGGTCAGCAGTTGCAGCATCAGCTGTGACGCAAAGCTCAACTTAAAAACTCTTAGTGTGCGATTTGTATAGAAATGACACTCCTTCGCTGGGTCATAACACATTTTTAGATCAAATACGACGCATAGGCTGTGATGTCCATCATGTACAATCGTTGTCGTTGTCTGCACAAACCCATCTGGCCAACAACATTTGACAAAGTCAAGATTCTTCTTCGCATGCAATGTCCCACTTTTGGTGCTCGCTCTTGCTCGATCTCTTGCTTGCGATCGTCGTGATAAGTTCGCTTCAAAAACTGACAAAAAAGTCTTCACATCCTCTCTATGCAAGTGACACGGCAGTAAAGATTTAACTCCTTTAGCTCGAAGTACTCCCTGAGTGGATTTGAGACAGCAACACAGACCGACAAGCCCTTTAAATAAAACATGAAGGAGTTACCACCTGCAGTGAAACCATACCGCCTCAGATACGCACACAGTCCTCGCCCAGCCTAGCGCAAAGCCGACTGAAGTACGCTTTGAAGGAGAATCAGAAAGTGATGTTTCAGGCTTGATTCCTGCAAGTCTATTTGGCATGGCTGTCCACGATTAAGCATCAGTGCTCTAACAATGCAGCAATTTGTAACCTATCAGACCACATCGTGACACCACGCCTGGCTATTGTGCTTTGACACTTGCCGGAAACACTCGATCCTGATGAAAGCCACCCTTCCATCCTTGATCTTAAAGATGCCTTTATAACTCCTGAACTTGCCTGAGAATCATCACGTTTGTCCAGTGATAGTTCTTCGATGCACTGCAAACAAGAGCTGCTAATTCGACATACTTTCAGTCGTGCCAGGGAGCTAAGTCACCGAATCCATCACGCCATTGTACTACCTGTTGTGTTTCTCAGAACAAAATTATCCCACAGTGAGTTGAGTATTGGAAATCTACAAAAAAATAAACCCACACACGATGTTACATGTGTTCCACTGTGATATTGTGAGAAATGGGATAAAACATCAAAAGCAAACTGCAAGAAGAATCAGCCAGAGAGAGAGAGAGAGAGTTCCAGTTTGTGTGTGTCTATTTGTGTGTGCTCAAAGGAGGAGGATTAAAAATGGATGCGCTCTAACATGGGAAGAGTGGCGTGCTATTTTGTCAGCCTGAGCACTGTGAAACAGGCCGCCGCTGCAAAGCCAGAGGAGTGGTGGAGGCGGTGGCGGCGGCGGTGGTGGTGAGGGGGATTGTCTTACGGGGATAATTCATCTCAGGTAACCTTAATGGAAGATAGGAAGGTGCTGCATCGCGCCTGTGAGTGGGCTCCGACAACAGCACATATAGCCTCATAACAGCCTCTCTCAAGGACCGCAGCCGGCGCTAGAGAGTGGTGCCGGGTATCAAATCTGTATCAGACCTCGAGTCTTACAGCAGCTGCTGCTGCTGATAATTCTTCGAGTGTAAGATGGTTGGAGGTTACAGCATCAGGAGATCTCAAGCGGTGTCTGGCAGGAGGTGAAATTGTAAATTAATTTTCAGGTAAATTGCTGTGATTGTTTTGAGATTGAACTTGTTCATGTGAATTATATTTGATTGCTCCAAAGATGTTCATGGTGGGGGATCAGGTCTGTGACACAAATGCGAGGCATTCACTTGTTTTTATTGCTTAAATACGACGGTCAGGGGTCCATATAGTGTGTACATTGAAACGGGTTTTACTTGCTGTCGTCATCCCTCCTGTTCATAGTGGTGGCCACTGAGAGATCCCTTTATAACGAGCTTCCAATGCACAGGAAGTGACGCGGGACACAAAATCCACAGTCATGAATATTATTCTAAAGCTGATGCTACGGTGACGTGTGTCTGAGTTCAACAAATCAAATAGAAATCTTCAAAGGTTAGTGTCTTTTTAGTGCTAAATTCTCTGTTTTTGCACTTTTAAAACCATAATTTTGGAACACACCCATTTATTATATATATATATATATATATATATATATATATATATATATATATATATATATATATATATATATATATAGGAAGGGAGGAATGAGCAGGAGGAACGTTCATACGGGCTAACCACTCCTGACAGACTTACAGTCTACAGTTCAGTCGGACGACTCAGCAGCAGAATACATTTAGAGTTTGGCGTCCAGGCTCTGACCTCACACACTCTGCAGATCTGCAGATATGTATTCATAGATATTGAAGAGTGATGAGCAAATATCCACACCCCCAGGTGGATGCTGCGGCTGAAGAACAGGCGGTGATGCTGACGCAGGCAGAAACGGCAAAGCAGAGTGATTGGACTAAACTGGAATCTGAAAATCATTTGGATTAGATGTTTATTTCCTTTAAGGGAAAAAGTTTCAGAGAGATGACAGCAGGAATTCAGTTTGCTTTGTTCTGATCTGTAAGATCTTATACACTAAATAATGATAGAATAATAAAAATACAGTGCAACAACATGGTCAAAAACCCAACAGAACAACATAGCGTAATTACCGTTGACAAATTTGCTCGCTCTTACCTTGACCGTCGTGATAAGTTCCAACAAAAACTGACAAAAACCCCACAATTTACTTAAGAAAGATCAACTCTATGCAGATGATACATCAGTAAAACTTAACTTCTTCAGCTACAAGTATTCCCTGAGTGGATTTGAGACAGCAACACAGGCTGAACAAACACAAAGGAGCTACCACCTGCAGTGAACGATACAGCCCAGCCACGCCACACTCCTCGCCCAGCGCCAACTGAAGTACACATTCACAGAGAATCAGATTTTTCTTGTTTCCTGCAAGTCTATTTGGCATGGCTGTCCGTGATTAAACATAAGTGCTTTAACAATGCAGCAATTTGTAACCTATCAGACCATATCGTGAGACGATGTCTGGCCACTGTCCTTTGACACTTGGTAAACGGTACATGCTGGAAACACTTCAGCCTGATGAAAGCTGCCTTTCGCCATCCTTCCTCTTGCCACCACGTTCAACTCGCCATCCTCCCTCCCTCCTCCTCTCTTCTCTCTCCATGTCTCCCTCGAGGCGTCACCAGCAGCGGCTTCGCCCTTCAGGAGAGCTGAAGAAAAAGGAAGTAGGACAGGAGGAGGAGCGGCGTGTGTCTGCCAGCGGGATTGAGGGGAGGGGAGAGCGCAGGGGAAGCATGCATTGACAGAGGCTGCATGTGGCGAGGAGGGACAGGAGAGGAGAACCACTGAGATGCTGCAGAGTGGTGGAGGTGGTGGTGGTAGATGAGGGGGGAGGAGCGGGGGGGGTTGTATCACAGCTCATCTAGGAACAATGTGAATGTAGAGCAGGCAGGAGACAGATGTTTTATGGAAAGGAGGTTGAGAGACAGACGGCAGAGGAAGATAGAGCGCGAGTGACTGACATTCCTCTCACACCTCTATGAGCAGCCACATCCTAATACAAGCTAATCCCTCTATCAGCCTCTTACCTCACCTGGGCCTATCTCGCCTGTGACAAAATGGAAGACTGCTTTCTGACACACACTCACGTATTTTAGTTTGGACCAGACCTGCACAGCAGAGCTCGAGTCCCACGCTGCCGAGTATTTGGTCAGCGCCGTCACTGTCCTGTCACTCACGCAGCCCCCGCTGACTTTTCCTTTTGTGCCGAGCAGCGTGTCACAAACCGAGAGCTGAGCGAGCCAAACACTCATTTTCTGCGGTAGGTGTTTGGCGAATTTAGTCACACAGTTGTAGCTCGTGGTGCAATTTGCAGCCACATGATGGGTTCAGTGTTTTTGCCGTCGGTTGGGGGGGCTACAGATAATTATTACTTTCACAATCAATTCATCTGTTGATTATTTTCTCAGTTCCTTAATCGTTCTGCTCATAAATTGGCTTAAAATAATGAAAAATGTTTAATAATATTTCCAAAGAACCCAAGGTGACATCTTCAAAAGCTTGATTTGTCCGAACCAGCAGCCCAAGATGAAGAAAAGTAGATTTTGATGGCAAGAAAACAGAGAAAAAACAGCAAACACTCACTGGAAACATCAAATATTTTGAATTTTTGACTGGAAAAATGGCTCAAACATCTACTTTCTGTGAATACACTAATGGATTAATCGACTAATCGTCTCAGCTCTAGCATCAATATTTTGAGCCACACTCAAGCACTCAAGCACTAAGATCCTCTCTAATGAAAACAAATGAAACACTTTTAGATTTTATTTCTTTAACATTTGAATATAATGATATACTTTGGTTAGACATTTGTTTATATATTTGTTAAATTAAATATATTTGGATGAGGCTAAAAAAAGACTGCAAGAGCGACCACAGCAAAGAAAAATACTCCATGAACCCCTAAAACATCAGATTTTTCTCTTAAGATCTTTTTACCATCACTATTTCTATAATAGTTGAGTAGAATATTGTACTTTGTGTTTTTATATTTGTTATATTAAATAAACTTAGCTCTTACAAAGGGTAAAAACACTGCAGGAGCCACCAGAACCAAGGAAATAACTCCTTTAATCCCTATAATATCTGCTCTTTCTCTTCACGGCGAGGCTGTAAAGGAACAAAACTCCCTCGGTGCACGGCTTTTATGAAGCAGGAAACGTTTAGGAATAATTTACAGTTCGGCTGCTCATGAGACCAGACACTTTAATCCACCAACATCAACACCAACACCTGAGCTGGGCGAGACGATTCACACTTAAAATGACACCAAGTGAATGCAACTGCAACATCACCAATGTTGATGCTCTGCGAGCCATAGTGAGCCACAGTGAGTGCAGCCTGGAGGACAGTGTGGCTGTAAAGAGGGTACAAAGTCATGAGCAGACAGGCTTTGTCTGTTTACAATGTGAGGAAACTCTCCAGTTAATGATGCATCCGTGAACTGAACTCACATTTCTGCCTCTTTTATATGACCACCATGCACATTGTAAACAAAGCCATTAAAGCATATTCAATAGATTTCCTGCTGTGTGTTATCAGCTTCATAACAACGCAGTTCAATCCCGCAAATGGTGCGTGTGTGTGTGTGTGTGTGTGGAGTGGAGGCAGGTTAACCCGCAAACAAAAAAATGGCAACAATATCAGAGCCCGTGACGGCGGTGTTAAATGTCCCGCAGGCTGGACGGAGAGAGAGGAGGTGATGGAGGAGGAGGAGGTGGTGGTGGAGGAGGAGAAAAGAAAAACAGCAGCTGGCCACAGTGAAGCGACGGAAATCGACGAGTTATAAAACACCACCATCTGCAAAGCGACGACGGGGCTGGACCAGCAAATACACGGACGGACTCCACACACATGCCAGCCTGATAAACAGCAAACCACAGGGCGCACATATGAAACAACGTAAACACCGCCTCAGCACGGCCGTACAGTATTTATGAAGCAGGAAGGGAAGGGGGATGCCCGTTATTATCCACCAACTTGATCCGATTTGAGCTTCTTCGCAAACTCTTACCTTTTCCTGCAGTCTTTTTTCCGCCTCGTTGTTGTCGGCGTCTCTGCTGGATATCGCTCGGTCTTTCTTAAATTGTGCTGCTCGGTGCTCGGTGCACTGATGTTGAAGCCGTGCTCTCGGTGGTCCCTCCTTCTCCTTCTCCTTCTCCTCTTCAGCGTTAAGCTAGCCCCGCTGCTGCCTCTGCTGCTCGGCTTGTGGTGCTGAAGTGGACAGCGCACCGAGGAGCTCCGGGAACAAAAAAAATAAAACAACCCACGACTGGTGCGCTCCTCTCCGGGAGCCCCGCCCCGGCAGCACAGCGCTCTCTCTCGGCCTGGAGGAGCAGCAGGGACCGTGGAAGCAGCACCAGCACATAGAGTCAAGTGTACTGGGAGAGCGTCACCTAGTGTGGTGATTTCTGTGTGTTGGCCACAGAGAGGGGCAGTTCAACTTCTGTAATAACCCTTCATTCGTCAGTTTAGTTTAAAGCCATCAAAACTTCACAAATGAATCATTTTTCTACTTTTTTCCTGCATAAAAATCTCTTGAACAACTTCAGCCCTGCTCAAAACTACCAAACATTCAGTCATTTTGAGGATTTTAACCCTTTAAATGAGTTTGATTATTGATTATACATACAAAACAATTCCTACATTTTCCATAAATAATCAATAATCAAACTGTCATTTAAAGGGTTAAAATCCTCAGAATGTTTTCTTTGAGTAGGGCTGAAGTTGTTTAAGAAATGTTAAAGTTTTGATCTTGGCACAGGTTTAATTTCTTCTTTGCACATGTCAAATTACTATGCACGTATTGAACTTGAATCTTAAGTTACACAGTGTTCTATTGAAAAAAACCCTAAAATAGAGAGACTGTTACTTTGTTACTCTGTATGCACTAACACAGCCAAAATGATGGCTACATAAAGAGGAAAAAATTGTCCAAATGGACAAAAATGTTCATAGTGTCGCATGAGGGTTAACATTTGGAGGTCATATCCCAGAAGACATGGTGTAAATGATTAAATGAATGAGGGTTGAATTCCATTTAGCTGCTTCAAATTCAGTGCACACTGTCACGACTTACTAGGACACTTGAGCAGAACAAAGCCATTGTTAATGTTATCAATAAAAATGATATATATATATATCAGTGTTTTCTGTAGTAATGTTATATAAACTGCGTGTGGTGTGCTGTACCTCAGCTGTGGAAGTTTGATGGCAAATAAAAAACCCATTTCTAAAACATTTGCACGCTGTGTTAAATGTAAATTAAATGTGATGATGTGCAAAACATTAAAACCCCATATTTAATTTAAAATAGCACAAAGACAACATATCAAATGTTGAAGCTGAGAAATGATATGCCCATTTTAAATTTGATGCCAGCAACATGTTTCTAAAAATGTTAGGACAGTGGCAACAAAAGACGGGAAAAGTTGTGAAATGCTAAAAAAAAACACCTGGCAGAACATCTCACAGTTAATGAGGTTAGCTGAAAGAGCATCCCAGAGAGGCTGAGTGAAGGACTGTGCTGGCAAATAGTGCAACAATTTAAGAATAATGTTTCTCAATGTACAAAGTGCAAAGAATCTGTGGATTGCATCATCTAAAGTACAAAATAGTAAGGATATCTAGAGAACTGGAAGGAACATCTGTACGCAAGTGACAAGGCTGAAGATCAACATCAGTTTGGGCCAATATTGGTCTTTGGCCTTGGTTTAACATATGCTGCCAAGTAGACGTCGTCTTTTTCAGGGACGTCTTTTTTTTGCTTATGCACATTCTGCACATATTACAACAGCATGGCGCCATAGTAAAAGAGTCCAGGTGCTAAACTGGCCTGCCTGCAGGGTGAGGTGATGCAACAGAGTGGTAAACATGCCCCTGTCCCAACTTTTTTTGAAATGTGGTGCTGGCATCAAATTCAAAATGAGCCCAAAAAACAATAAAATGTCCTCAGTTTCACCATCTAATAAGTTGTCTTTGAGCTATTTTCATGGGGTTTCAATGTTTTTCACATCATATTTATTCTATTTACATTTAACATGTTTCCAACTTTTTTGGAAACAGTGTTGTGTAATAGTCCACAGGTTTTTGGTGGCATAACTCAATGTTTAATAACCCTTTGTCCTGGTTCTAAGGACAGATCAGTAATCCTTTCTCATTCACGGTATAATTTAACTACCTTTCATTTTACCAGGAACCCTCTGGACCTCTTACAAGAAACCTTGGTGGTCCCCAAACTCAACTCTGAGAACAGCTAAATATCCTGAACTAACCCCTG
This sequence comes from Miichthys miiuy, assembly GCA_036365135.1. Lineage (NCBI taxonomy): Eukaryota > Metazoa > Chordata > Actinopteri > Sciaenidae > Miichthys > Miichthys miiuy. Next base: position 21,299,731 of record CM071616.1, read on the forward strand.
CTAACAAACGCTGTTAATTTTCTCTCACTTTTGTCACCTGCACTGATGTGTGAATACAGCATTAGATAAATGTGAGGTGTAGTGAGACACCTTGCACTGAGTAAGCATCAGCATTTGAAGGCAATAATATATAATATACAGAAAAGATAACCTGAGATGTGAAAGGAACTGAGAATAAGTGAAGTTGTCGACTGATGTTGCCAAATTATTTTAACAGAAAATGAAGCACGTCATTCACAGTCACAGCGTCTGACGTATTTGAATCATCCGAACTTCGGCTTTACTGAAAAAAATGATTTGAATGAGGCAGAGAAAAATTTGAAGTTTGTTATTCCTTTGTCAGAACTTAAACATAGATCACATACAGTATAGTTCCTATAAATTTTGGGTGTACTGGAATACATTCTTTCCGCGCCTGGTGAGTTTTATTTAAATGTGATTATGAATTATTCAAAGTCTCTGAGCAGATGTGTTGAGTCTTTTTTTTTTTTTTTAAACCATTCCCAGATGTTCTCCTCTGACTTTTGGTCTCCTGTGCATTGTGGTCTATTCATGTTAGGTTTTCACTGAGTGCTCTTCATGGTCACATGGGGTGTATGTTGTCCTGAGTGGCGGGCTGTAAGGAGTGGTCCAGGGTAGCAGCAACGTCGCCCTGGGTGACAGCGAGGGTGGCCTGCTCCGGCAGTAGGCTGGGGTCTGACAGGATGGCCGTGGTGGTACTCAGGAGACGGAGTGAACTCAAAACCACTGAGGGGAAAGATAAAAAACAGATTACAGCTAGTGGAAACATAGGGGATGATAACAATACTGAGGAAGCAGTTGTAGTGGACTCACTGGGTCTGAGGGCAGGCAGGGAACAGTGTTGATCCAGCCAGGACAGAGTGGATCGACACAGGTCCTCCACGCTGGCAGTGGACACCATCCCATTATAGGACTCAAACAACGGCTCGATGATTATACTGAACTGACGCTGAGTTGAGGAAAGAAGTCTGGCTCATTCAAACACGATTCATCCATATGTAGCTTGTCAACAACCCCCCAAAAAAGGACAAAACAAGCTGTTAGTCTGTCTTTCAATATTTTCTGACTTCCGTAGCCTGTTTGCGGCACTCTGTTGGTTTCTATGTAAACTTAACAGGTCATAAATATATTGTTTTATTTTGAAAAAAGGCTCAGTTATTTCCTATAACAGCTGGGCACTGTAGTTACTCAAACAGGGGTAAATCTTAAATTTGTTGGGGACTATTTTCAGCAGTGGATGAACACACAGTAGGTGGACTAGTGCATATTTACAGCAGCAGGACGGTGTGTGTGATTGACTCAGATAAAACAGTACGTTGTGTGTCCATTGTTGTGAAGGAATATGTCATCGAGTGCAACAGTGTGGCTCATATTAATATAATATAAAATATATCAGGCTTTAGATACACAGACTTGTTATTCGGATCAAGTCATTGTTGGTTTTAGTGTTTTCATGGGATTTGTTCATGATAAGAAAAATATATAATAACATCAAGCGTATCCTTTAACAGGTATTTCAGTCATAATATTACAGCTGAGAGTCTCACTGCGCATTGCTGCGATCTTGACTCCGTGTAAAGAGAATGTATCCTTTTGGAGAGCTGTATGTTTTTAATTTAGAATATCAGCAATCAGATAAATGCACGATCCCTCGAGGAACCAGAGTATTAATATTCATAGAAAGAAAGAAAACACCCTCAAGGTGTTTTTGTGCAACATGCAAAGATTCTAAAATCGTTATCTAATCTTCTTATCACGCCTGCCAGATAAGGACAGCAGTAACGGATTTGGCGATCATTAAGGAAAGAGTTTAATATATAACTTTTTTATGCACCTGGCATTTGAAACTCACAGACATCATCTATCTACATGATAACGCTGAGTATAATTGCTCTGTCTGGATTAAAACTGTTATTATACTTATTAGTTACTACTTAGTATTATACCAAGTTTTGGCCACTTACCATATGTACATAAGTAAGTAAAAGCTCATTTCATGGGATATTTTTCCCTGCTACGCTATAAAAACACCATGTCACTGTAACAGATGGGCATAATGCTTGGTTTAATTAGCTCATTTGGATTCAACGAAAATGTTCTAGGGAACAAAACAAAGTCTCAAAGTCTTCTCTGGAAAAGAAGCCGGTTGATGCTGCAGCCAACTAATGAAACATAAGAACATCACACAGGAAAATGTGGTTGCGTTTAGTACTCAACGTTGGATTGTAATGTAATTTTAATTAACTAGATTTACATTCATAAGGATACGATCCAGAACTTCCAGTTCTGCAGCGTCTGTGCCCGGACGTACTCTCTGAATTTCTGCCTCATGTGGTCAAAGCGCTGCCGTGTGATGGGCACACCGGTGGCTGGTAGCTGCTGCTGGCACGCACTGCAGGAAGAGTCAACAAAGCAGTGAAGTGCATCGTCATATCAGCGGGGAAACAACAATATGTAATATTAAAGGATAGGTTCAAAGGATAGGTCAATCAATTCAGGTCCTGAAGAAAAAGATCCCTTCCTTCCAGTGGGGTTGGTGGAGGATGAACTCCACAGTCCACAAACGTAAACTTAACTTTTAGATAAAATCCCAGTATCACCCTGATATAATATCAAACTGAAATATTCATCCTGTCCTAGTGAGTAGACTCACAAGTGTGCACACATTCACACCCACGCTTCAAGTCAAGCCTAGCTAAAGGTCTCACTTGATGGCAGAGTTCAGGAGCTGGATCTCCTCTCTGAGTCTCTGAGCCTCCTCGTGCAGCTGAGCTCTCTCCTGCTGCATCTTACTGATGTACTCAGCCGTCTTCTGCAGTGTGGTGGCTTTGCTGATCTGTGCCAGCAGACAAAGAGTTTACCACATATCAGCAATACAGCACGATTATTTACAAATGTTCAACATTACTGTGACTACATTCATCATTATTCCTCAGCTGCATTTACATCTCATATAGTTTTCCCGGTGTAACTGTGCATCAGCTGCTCTTTTGTGATGCTCTCTGCCACCTTTCGGCACATCTATCTCTAATGCAGCTGCATATCTTTTCACAGTACCTTTATGCTTGGCTGAGAGCTGAGTGTTGTCACAAGATTATGTAAAGTGTCAAAACCCAGTTTGATGTTGAAACGCCTCTTCTGCTCTGCAGAGATGTGAGTTATCCTCCTGGTCTCTGTGTGCTGCAGATAACACATCATAAAACACATGCACATCGCATTTCACACCCGTATTCACATGCATGGGGAACAATCAGTTTTCTATAGTCTTCACATCATTTAGCACTTCAATAAGAACTCCATTCTATGTAAAAAAAAAAAAAGAATCTATTTAGTGCCGTGCTGTATTATGTAAATTAAATGAGTGCCTTCCTACCTTACTTGATTCTATCTTTCCGTGTCTTGAGAAGCCTGAGTGTGATGACTCTGGGTTGGAGGCTTTATCTAAAGGGTTTGGTGGTGACGTTTGGCCTGGATGTCCTGAAAAATTAACTACAAAAAGACAGATATGAGACATGAGAAATCAGATGACCTCTTGGACGGTTGGGTTTTAGCTTGGACTTTTACAACAAGCTTTATTTGACCTGCCTTTTTTTTTTTTTTTTTGACAGTGTTAGAAAAATTAGGATTATACGTGGGTGCAGATGTTTTAACTCATATAGATAGTGTGTGTGTGTAATCTGTTTTTTGCATGTCTCGCATACTTCCCTTAGTTGGCCTCTGATTTACTGAGGCTGGCAGGGAGAGATAATTATAAATCAGTAGTAGAAGGTTAGGAGAGACAGGCTAGGGGAGTACCATTTGGATATAAACAGAAAACCAAAAAGGAATGTTATGATATTATCTGTATCAGGTGGGAGGTGTCCGAGACAGCCCATTTTTAAAAAATGTATAAGAACCAACTGTTAGAGCTCCTCAGGGAGCCTTTTTCTCTGTAACCCCCTTTTGTGTGTTGCACTGTTAAACGCTCCTTCTTGTATAAGAATTATAAATTCAACTTAAACTTTGATACTTTGAATCCAGTCTTCCTTATTCAAGGGTTTTTCTTAAAAATTCCCGTAACAGACAGATTCACCCACATTTGAGAAAAACATGAAGAAGAAGAAACTAAAATCATCCATGTTGTAATGTTGTTGGAAAACATTTCAACACACACACACACACTCTACAGTGTGTGATAATTGTAGAACTGACAACCGGTTATAAAAGTTATCAAAAATAATGATAATAACTGCAATAGTAACTGAGTACAATGATATACAATGAATACAAAATAAAGCTGTATACTTTTACTTTTGCATCCAATTCATCCTTTACCTTGAGATCAGTTAATAAAATAAATTAAAACTTCTGATTTTTATTCTTTAATTTATCCTTTACAAGCTCAGCTCATTCTTTTTGCTAAATGTCTGTTTAACCAGTTTCCATATGTATATATGACAATGAGATGAGCATATTCATGCATGTATCAGTATGCTAAAGTGTTAGCATATAGCAGTGGAGTCACCAGTCATCATCATTTTAGTGTGTTACTTAACAATGAACATGTTCATTGAAGAAGAATCATAACATCGAGGTGCATACCTGTTAAGCTGCTCCTGTCCGTGCTGTAGAGCTGAACAGGAGACAGTTTTTCAGTCTTGGGGATGAGGAGGGTAGTGCCGGTGGGCGTGGAGTCGTGGCTGAGCAGGGCGGACACTGCCGAGCCTCTGGAGGTGCTGGCGTGGGGTCCACTGTGACCCAGGGTGGCACTCTGACTGTGCAGAGGTATCACCACTGGGATCCCTGCAGGCCAACCGGCTCCATGCTGCAGCTGCGATGAAGCTCCTCCGACATGAGTGCTGCTGCTTGACTGCTGAACAACATGCAAGCTCTACTTAGAAGTGCCTTTCTAGATTTTAACCCAACTTCCCTTTTGCTTAGTTAGACAAAGTATCCACAAATTTCCAAAAATAACAAACTATTTTTTTTTCTTTCATTATTTGTTGTTTAGGCGCTGTGCCAGGCTAATTATCAACACAAAGAAACACTGCTCTTGTGATATTAAAGGACGCGCTCACCGAGGAGCTGGGAGATGTTGACCTCTGACCTTTGGCTGTCACCAGAGTAGTATCAAATCCTAACGATGGCTTCCCTGAAAGCACAAAACCCAACAGTTAGCTCATTTCTTCTGACAGAAACATGATCCCACTCATGTTGCCAAAGACAGAACAAAGGGCAGAACTGACTCACGTTCACGGGCGCCTGAGGAGAGCAGCTTAGCCAGGCAGCTAGTGGGTGTGGGTGCTGTGGACAAGGGGCCAGGCTGAGCCACGGGGGGACCAGCTGTCCTCACTCCTCCTGTCTTTTGCTTGTGCTTCCCTCTGACCCCTGTAACAGCCACCTGCTCCGGGACTGAGAAGCAGTGGGCCGCAGTGACAGAGGGCAAAGCCGCGTGGACCGGGTCAGACACGGCGGTCGGGTAACTGAGAGAGTGGCAGGGAGTCTGGGGGTATGTGTCCCCGGTGTGAGGGTAGCTGTGAGCCTGGTGTACAGAGCTCTGGGCACCCATGGTGGAGGCGGTGTGAGTGATGACAGTGGGGGTCACGCTGGTTGTTGTGTGGTAACCAGACTTATGACATGGCAGCGGGTACAAAAACGGAGTACTTGAAGACGCCGGCTGCTCGATGCTGGTGGTATATGCTATAGAAACAGGCGGATAATGGTATGACTGATGTCCATATGGTATGGCACCTGATATGATGCTAGACGTGTGGTATTCAGCGCATCCCTGGTCCTGCCTGGTCTGGTCTGGCTGGGTATTGGATGAGGAGGGCTGAGGCAAACTGTGAGATGACAGATTGGGCTGGAAACAGAAAGATTCAGTCTATTTTACTGACTGAACAACAGTACTAGTAGTTGCTAATGAAATATTTCTGCAACAAGGAAACGGTACCTGAGCCAGCTGGGTGTCGATTAGTAGCTGAGGAGCTGTTACCACAGGGGAGGGAACAGGAGCAAACTCTGTATTGGATGGGCTCTCGAAATAGCCACAGTCAGCAAAACCAGTCTGCTCAGTGGGCTGGCCCCGGTAGTTCATAAAGATATCTGAAACACACACACACAGACGCACACATGCACACTGTTAATTAGTCTGTCAGTTATAATAAAACTCTGAAGGCTGCTACAGCTGGAACACCAGAAATTTGCATGAGCATGAGCCAACGCAATTATCCTTCAGAACTCTCCAAATTTCAAATTGCTAAATCAAAACCTGTCACTTCAGTCTACTCCTTCTCTCTTTTGTTTGTTTTACCAGTTTAAATTGTCACTGAGATTAAAATCTCATTTTCAGGACAAACTTTGCAAAGACTCAGAGTCATAAATCCAAAGTTATGAGAATAGATACGATGCAGAATCATAAACTATCACACTGTACAAGTTTACTTAGGAACAGAGCCCTAATGAGATAACGTAATGGTTACCTGCAAGTATCTGACTAGTGACGTGAAGTTTGAGTCCAAACTTTCACTCCAAATATTAGATGTGAAATGTCTTTATTGTCCTTTAACTAAACTTTTGATTTTTGTATTAAACTTAATCTAAACAAAAGGTTCAACTTTGGAGGGAGCGGTGATAAAGCTCATTTCAAATTTAGTATGTAACACACACAAAATGCGTTCATTCTTTAGGAGATACAGCTGAAAGTGGCCTGTAATTCTTACTCAGTCTTACGGTCACGATTTAATTTCAGAAAAATTCAAACAACACGACAGAAAATTAGAGCACAGAGCCGAAAAACATCAAACAACAAGTCACCGTCCGCAATGCTGTGAAGCTCTCTGTGTGAGGTGATCATTTGAGGTATTTGCTTTGTATCTGCCAGGTCACATATTTTTGGATCCACGCTGGCGAGCGACTGCTGCAAGCTGCCATCCGCGGTTTGAAGCAGCTTTTTCACATGTGACATTACCAAATTAAAAAATAATAAAAATATAAATTCAGTCTTCATGTCTCAGTCAATGAAAAACTGACTTCAGCTTTCTGGAAGTGAACAGCTGTCATTAACACAGTCGGTATTTGGAATCCAGCTCTGTAAACACAAGGCAAGAACAATCTGAAAATACATACCAGTGTGTCAGTGTTTTCATCTCAGTAAGGAGAAACTACTGGCATAACATGCCGCCTCAGACAAGTCGTCTGTATTTTCATGTAAGAGAAACACAGAGTGAGACTCTGCATAAATTAAACTCATGGCTGTGTCGCTCTGACAGACACTCTCTAGCTCCATGGACCTTGTGACCAAGAGAAAGGCAGACAGCTGATCCCCGAGGACCCTGCCAGTGAGAACAAACACCTACACAGACACACACATACACACATACACAAACACATGCAAACACACGCACACTAACCCACACACATATTACAGCAGTGGGCAGCAGGTTGTCTCTGGGTTACAAAGGCTGACTTGTTGCCACAGGGGCTGCTGGATTGCTTCATTGAAAGTAACACAAAGGGTAAAACAGCCACAGCTTTTGTGCCCCTGAGCAAGGGACTAAACTCCAACCTGCTTCCTCTCTTCTGTCTGATGCTCTTCAGCTTTCTGAGTCTTCCTGCAGGCTAGCTGTTTGCTCTGAAGAGGCGAGGAGCCCTGGGCGTAAAACTGTCTTTGCCTCTCAAACTCCGAGGAACGCATCATTTCCAAGAATTCGTTATGTTGCACATCTCGACTGACTGTTGTTCCAACATTTAATCATAACTTTACTTTACTTAGAAGGCAGTAAACACACCACTAACACGTCATCACCTTTTGAAGGTTCCCCATAGAGTTTTTGACCTCTTGTAGCACAGAGGAGCTGTTTTTCTATGACTGAGTCCCTGTTTTGTTTGTTTTGTGCACATGCATGAGGACACAACGCTCACTCCAATTATTTTACTGATCTACAGGAGGCAGTAATGTGCAAAGGGATGTGCAGCATTGTGCCAACAACAGGGAAGAAGTTAGAAAACACTGATGTCAACAATTCTGGATTTAAAATACAGATTTAAATCACATTTGCAAATGTTTTATGGGAAGGTCATCATGAATACAAACATAACTTTTGTCTATTTGCAAAAAACTTTACCAGGAGCCCTTTAAGTTGTTGACTGTTCACTCTCCTTTTTGCTCTGTTTTTGGTCTCAACCATCTGCTGAGGGATAAATCTGCTTATTTAGCCACTAAATGCTTCGCTATGTTCACTGCATAGTGGCTATCTTTGTCTTTCTGTCATTTAGTGCTGATCATGTAAGGTACAGTGGGTTTATTTGTGCTTTTTTGGCTGAAAATAGCTGTCTGCTGTGGCCGTAAATGACACAGATGATGGTGATGAGGTGAACCAAAACAGTAAAGCTGACCTGTTATTATAAAAAGATTCATTATAGCTGCAATAATCATTACTCCTTGCAGAAATGTGCATCTGTATCTAGTGTTAAATCAAATCCTTCTGACAATAAAGCTTCAACATGAGACAACTTTCAGACTCTTCCTTGGTAATCAGCGGCATTATCTTCTTCAGTACTTAGACCAGAGGTCATCAAGAGCTTGTTTTTGGAGAAGGAAATTTCTTTTATTTTGCCTGACCTCCTGAGTGGTGCTAGAGCCGGGGGGTCATGGTTAAATACATCCTCTTCCACTTCCCCTTTCTAAACCTCAACCCTGCCATTGACCCCTCTTTAACCTCCATGGACCAAATCATATACTGCAGACACAGCACATAAACACTTAGAACTGCTTTTTTTATGCAACAGCCATTTAGAAGAACAATACACATAAGAAATAATAAGTCTATCTGAGTGGGAAACACAAATCAGGATAAATTTTAGACTTGTGGTCAAAAATCTAGACACTAAACTTAGTTCAGAGTTTTTCCATCAACTATCAAGTATATTTTTCTGCACTAAATCACATGTACCGCACAAAACAAACAGGAACTTGATAGATACTCAGATGGAGCAACGCAGACAGACAGAGAGAGGCAGATGGACGGGGAGGGAGTACCTGGTATATCCATGAAATCGTCCAGATTGGGCTGCAGCGGGGTCAGACCTGGTTGGATTATATCAGCATTGCTCGTGTACGCTGGTAAGGAAGAGAACAAAAGGTTATCTTTCATCACAGAGATGTTCCTTATTTGTAAGGGTGGGTTCCTTCGGCTGACTTGCTGATCCATGTGACCATCAGACGAAAGTGACAAAACTGTGGCAGTGGCACAAAACGTTAAAAGCTTTCTATAACATTAGAGTAACGCCCTTATTGGCTGTCCACTGTACCACTTATATTTGTTCATTCAACACAAGGCTAGAGCTAGCAGCTGGTTAGCTTAGCTTAGCATAAATTTCAAAAAGAGTTTATACAGAAACAGAAGTAAAAAAACAAAGATTGTACTCAACAAATGACACACAACATGTTATTTGGAGTCTTGGCTGCTTATTTAAATCATTTCTTCAGTTCAGTTAAAAGATTTGGAGTCACTCATAGCTTTTAAAAGGTACTGATTCAGTCAGTGACAGTTCAGTTTAAACTTTAGGTGTTAGAGATGTACTGAAATCCTCTAATGTTGTTGTTCAGTGAGCTTTAGTGGTTCTGGTAGGCACCTATTGGACAGAGGCTAACTGTTCCCCCTGTTTCCAGTCTTTATGCTAAGCTAAACAAACCAACTGCTGGCTGTAGCCTTGTATTGAAAGGGACAGACAGCGCAGCGAGGTAAATCTTCTCATCTAACTCATGAGAAACAAACCAATTTCACATGCTTCCTAAAAAGTCCAACCCTTCCTTTAAACGGTCACGACTGAACAAGCAACAAACATGAAAAAAGTCTGAAAAAATCCTCACTGCTACCAAAAAACACAGAGCTGCGTGGGTGTGTTTTGATCAGGGTTGACAGTGACCTGACAAAATAAGCAACAAGCCCACATCTGTCATCAGATTCTGATTCAAATCTTGTTAAATCCTGATAGGTGCATGGAAGTCCGTGTCCGTGTCAAATCAGTGAGAAGAGCACAGACAAAAACACAAGACGATATCTCAGGTGAAGAAAGCGAAACTGTTTCATCAAAAATGTTTGTGTAGGACTCATCACTTGATTGAGAAAATAGATTTTCAGGCACTTAAATATGACTATGTCTGGATCTTCACATCGCTCAATATTAAATTATACATTAAACACACACATACACAGTTCATATATATATTTAATTCTGTCCTCTCGGGCTCCTGTTTGTGGCAGACGTGGCATGAAAGCTAAGCTGATGAGTTTTGACAGTTATTTGATAAAAAATGAATAAAGTAGAATAGAGCTGGGAATTTCTTTTCAGACAAACGATGCATCCAAATAATAAATGCACAAATATAATTTTGTCACGCTAGTTGTTTTCCTCATTTTTCACTTTCAACCATTTGATGCTGCATTCAAAAACAGATTTGAGGCCAGCGCAAAGTCACAGCTGAAAGTCACTCTGAAAAAGTGCTAACGACTCACTGTTGTGTCGGTCGCTGGCCCAGGGACTCGGCTTTTGTGTCATGGTGAACAGGGTGTCGGAGATGTCAGACAGAAGGCAGTCCAGGTCAAACATGTGGGCCTCGACCGGCGCAGCCTCAGGCTCCTGGTACATCTGATTGGACCATTTCTCCAGCTTGGCCTGGCAGATCTGACCCTGGAGCACATCAGCCGGAGTTTAAAAACACTTCAGGTTAACTTTTTAGTGACACGCCAAGTCAGTCCCTGATCTATCCAACAGTGGGCTCACTACAAATAAGACTGAAAAGGCAAAATGTTGCATTGATGGCATTTGTGAAAAGGTAATAACTGCCACAAAAAAAACACATTTAAACACCAAAAAGCAACATAATATAAACAGATACTCGTTGTTCAATAAGTCGTGCAGAATTAGTGGGTCCAGCTACCCTTAAAAACATAACAACGCCAACTCACTAAAACATAATTTACATCCACGTAGACAAAAACAAGATGACACACGTAGAGCAGCTGCATCTCTTCTAATATCACATCTACTTTCTAGAAAAACCAGCCAGCCAGCCACGAAGATTTATCCAAATGCCCTTTCTCCTCTTGAAATCCAATAAAAAAAACTCACAGAAAATGAAGCTCCAGACCGGTCTCTTCCCTCTGTTTGAGATGCTTCACCCTGATCTTCTTGTCTTTACCCTCCACCCCTCTAAGTCTGAAGTCACATTTATAGGGAAGCCCAGATTGAGCCGGAAACTCTTTGGATTACGTCTAAGCACACGACATCCCCTCTTATAATTTATTCATTTGCCTCTCGATTTGTTTTCTTTCAGGCAGAATGTAAGTGTCCAACTAGAAATGAGGTAAGATTGTTGTGTGCATATGCATATGTGTGTGTGTGGGGCGTGTGTGTGTGTGTGTGTGTGTGTGTACAGTGCATGATGAAAAAGCAGTTTTGACATATTGTTCAAAAACACTAGCCCCTTACAGGTTATCATTATGTCTGCTTTGTTCATTTCTTTATTTTGATGTCTCACCATTTCAATAAGCGCAGCAGCCTTTTGTCCCTGACCTAATTCTGGCAGTCACACTCACGTGCGGGCAAACAGGCAGACGTGAGGCCCCTTACCAACACAAACTGCTGCTGTCTCGGTGAAAAAAAACAAACTATACGCGCATATGAGCGCCTCTAAATTTCTTACTTCCGATGGGCATTATTTACATTTTCTGAGAGGCTTCCTGCAGCTAGGTGGTGCGTTACATCTTAACGTGGAAGAAGAGAGGAAATAAGATAAGTAAATAGAGATTTGATTAATTTCAATGATATAGGCAGAGGCGAGATGAGATTTCTAATGCGAACACCTCCTTATTTCGTGTCCAGCTAATTCTTTTCACAAGGAGAGTATATCTAAGGTAAGGACACAAGACGCTACAGCAGAGGTTTTCAAAGTGGGAGGTGGGCAAGTGAAAAAATCTTATATTAGTTATCAAAAGGAGCTCACATAGAACAGCCTAAATGTGTGTCACAGTTCAGAGATACAGTAGCTTTATGGGAATTGTACTGTTTTTTTTTCCACTTTCACGGTCAGAAACTAATAAATGCAATAAAACCTTGGTGCAGGCTGAAGTTACAGTATGTCAAACAAGCAATATTAAGATAATTTGAGTGTCTACTAGATCAAATAAGAATTATGATCCCATAGGCATCCAAGAACTGAGTGAAACTAATACAGTAAACTGGGGGTTACCAGTTTTCACCATTCATCCTTGGTGAATAGCAAATTTCATGGTAATCCATCCAGTTTTCTCAACCATAAATGTCACCCTCACGGTGGCTCTAGATGAAAAGTGAAGAATGGAAATCCATGCAATAGTTGCTGAGATATTTCAGTCTGGACCAAAGAAACGGACTGACAGACAAATAGACAGGCAGACATCATCATCCCAAGTGCTACACTGCCTCAAGGTCTAATGGCATTTATTGTACACTCCATTTTCCTGCTATTGCCTTTATTTAAGACTCGATTGGGTAATTTGACCAGACTTATTTTCCGTTTTAATATCAGCACTGACAGGATACTATGTAATTTGAGTCTGTGATAGATTTGCAAACAAAATGCTCCTGCAATATGATACCCACTGGAAGCAGATGAAGCTACTTTCTCCGCACAAATCAGATTTTTAAAGATTTTATGAGTATGGGGCTGAAAAGCTAAAGTTATACAGCCGATTCAATTTGAGCCCGAGAGCTGAAAGCTGTTATAACATATATGACATAAGAACTAACATTACAAAAACAACAACTGGGTTTTTTACTGAGGTGTTTTTCCCAGCCCCTGAATGTAATCTGTAAAGAGAAAGGCAAGATAACACTATGGGAACACGCAGCATAAAAACCTGGTTTAGTGATCTTTGACCTGTCAACTACATGCTGATATTTACCCTTTGAAGTGCCGCAAAAGTTAGGGCAACAGCCAGTCAGACATTATCTCTGCAGTCGTCCTAATTTTGACCTCAGGTAAAACCTGGGCTTCCAATGACACAGATTTTTTTAAATAATGAATAAAAACAGAGAAATAATGATGCCAAAGGTGAAAAAAGGAACAGTGGGAGACTTGCAAGGGCATACTATCATGAGCGAGGTGCTTCCCCGGGGTACCTGCCTCTCTCAGCCTTTCTCTCTAGGTCTTTTGTTTGTTTCTGCCACCGTGACGTCGCTCACAAACTCGCTGCCCTTCCGCTGCTCAACCTTTACAAAGCGTTGCTGGAACTAGGTCCGATTTGATTAAATGACATTAAATTCTGCAGCTATTCCACCTGAATGAAGATAAAGCCTGAGGGGCTGACAGATGCATTGTCGCTGCTGACAATCAATATGTGTCAATTGCTCACAAATGCCAGGCCATGACGCAGATTGTTTTGCACGTTTCTGTTTCTCTTTTTTTTCCATGCTCTCTCTTCCTATCTAGTTAACCGAGGGAGGCTAAATCCATGTGCTAAAAATAGCCCCTGGGGACTTTGATGATCATATGTTGAGCTCCAACTGAATTCAAAAGTAAACAACGCTGCCAGGGACACTCACAAGCCTCGGCCAGTCAGCCGACTTCAGTTTTCAGAGGTCAGAATACATATTTGTCGAGCAAGATTCACAAGAGAATAATATTAAAGCAGGACTTCTGTCATACCTCTTGTAGCATTGATAGAATATCATCCTTCTTTTTCTGAAGCTGCAAAAGACAAGAAGAGAAACAGCGTGTAGTTTGATATGGGAATAAACTAAGAGTCTATATAGCCATGCTATATGCCAGCAATGCTCATCAGCTTAGTTTAGTGATTGTGCTAACATTTGCTAATTAGCACTAATCAAAATTATGATCTGTTGATGCTGCAAATCTCCAAAGCTATTACAGTTCAACTTGAGGGGAACATGAATATATGTACTAAATTTCATTGCAATAGTACAAATGTGTCCATATGAATAATCATCTAGCTTCCTTCTCTTCATTATGTCATGGGACAAAACAAGGTTGCCCTTTACCTCCTACTTGCTTTGGCAAACAAACCACTAAGAATAGGACTAGCGCTATGTGATAACATTTCAATTAAAGGTATACAAAGAAAGAATTCTGAACACAAAGTGTCCCTCTATGTCGATGATATACTCTTGTACTTCTGAACCGCAGCCGCAAACACTTACTTTACTGGATACATTTGAGAAAATATCATGTTATAGTGTGCCTATTAACCCTGCAGCTGAACACATGGTGTTTGGTTCATTGCCCTAATTAAAAATAAATTTAAATGTTGGGGAATCTGGATCGTGGATAATATTAACATGTTTACAAAGTAAACTCCCCCAACCTATAGATTTTCTGAAACTAGATTTTGAATGTTGGAAGTGAACCTATACCCAGGATTTCATTTTCTTTAAATATACTAAACTGTATTCCAAATTGTATTTTGTATAACCTATAAAACTACAAACTCTACAAAAGTGAACCTCATGGAGACACTAAAGGAAAAGTCAGTAAAAGTAATTGAATTTATCCTCTAAGGGACCATGAATATCTATAACCAATTTTGGAACAATCCATCCAGTAATGTCAGGATGTGTCACTCTTAATCAACCTGCTCGTGGCTCCAAAGTCAGTAAGATTCATCCTCTGTCATGTCTCTACAAAATCTCACATCAATCTATGACCATGGCGCTAGTATGTGATGAAATGTGTTGTGTACAAAAAGATTGCTCACCCTCTTCTTATAGTAAATCCTCCATTTGTGATACTCCTTGATCACCACCTCAATCCTCCGCTTCCAGTAGCTGCCCTCTAATACAATCGCCTGTTGACGTAACACAGAAACACTGTTTTAATAACTGTATTTCGAATAATGTGTAGTTGAAAAAGGACCCCAGCTTTTACTTATAAATACAGTCCACTATGACACAAGTCACTCACTTCAGGCTTCCGATGTGAATCGGCCTCCGAGCCCTCCAGCGGTGTGACAAACCCACAAACTGGGTTCTTCCTCTTCTCCACATCTAAACACAGCAGATAGAGGCAACACAATCAAAAGATTTGCAGCTGTTTGAAGAGAAAACATATTTTATTCACCCTGTTTTCTTAATGAACGCTTTGGATTCTGTTCAACTCCTCATTCATGCTTAGTCCCTTAGCTGTCCTTCTCTTTTGATTTAACAATCTAACAATTTCTGTTGCATTTGGCAGCAGTGTCCTTGCTCATTATGAATAGAAAATGTTTAAGTATATGTAGTCGGCATAGAGAGGAGGTGAAGACCGTGGGACTCACATTGAATGAACCAAGCTCTCCAGATCGCATTGTTCAGACGGATCTTATCTCTCCACAGCAACCGCAGGCCCTTAAAAGACTTCCACTTTGGAGAGACTATCTTACCACTGCAAAAGAAGAAAAACAATCAAACAATCAAAGTTAAAATCTAAATATAAGTAAAGAAAATGCATAAGAAGCTTTTTCTTTTGGTTGAAAAGAAAGAGGGAGTGAGAATGACACAGTGGAAAAAAAAAAAAATCTCAGCACCTCACCCCGTGTTAGAAATCTGTCCTGATTTTGACTAATAGCGCCCAATCAGCCTGTTCACGGGTACACTGCGAGGCTGTTTGCACTTTCTTCCACTGTCCATCAGCGTGCTGAGTGCTGAGAAGAGGCGCCCTAATGTGATGTGCTCAGGGAGTTGCTAGGAAGCGGGGGTCATTTTCAACATGCTTTTAATGACGAATACTGTGCAGCGGAGCATCAATTTGCACAAATATCTGCTACACACAATGAAGTAAATAAAGTCCTTAACATGAAATCCTTTTATACCGATGTACATTTTGTCTTCTGTTGTGCTGGTTGCCAAACCTTGGCTCAGGGTTTATTGTGCAACTATCTACAAAATACAAAATTTGGACACAGTTGCTGGTAGGAAAAGTGTTTTCTCTGGGCCAAAGGTTGACAGCAACTATTCATCAAAAGATGTTGCTAAATCAGGGCTGAAGTTTTAGTTTCTCGGGTAGACTTTCTGAAGAGAAACACGTCCCTGCAAGAACAGGAGCTCTCTTCTCCGCGCTTTGTGTCAGGTATCTGTCACTCAGTTTTTTTTAGAAATACAGGGAATAAAACTAAAATGCAAATGTGGATGTTACATCTGTCACTTACTTATCCGAAAATAAGCAGGGTGTGAAGTGAAAGCAACTTTTCTTTTTTTTAAATTAAAACATAAACCAGGGGCATCATTTCAGGATCTTCTCTCCTTTCCTTCGGTTACACTGTAATCTCTCCAGCGCTGCCAACAAGAATCAAAGTCCAGTTTTCAGTGAAGATTTTCCAAGCTGTTGCACAACAGACTGCAAAATCTCTCTTGCGCACACACACACACACACACTACAACCCAACCCTAACTATCAGTTTTAAAAGAGAAACCTGGAGATATTTTTTGCATTCCTCTCTTCATGTAGAGGCTCATAAAATATTATGTAAATGATGAACTGCAGAGGGAGATCAGTGCAGGGGGAAAAGAAATATCAGTTATAGCCTGCAGGTTCATTTCTTCGTACTTTTGAATGATTACATCTGAAAACTTCAAGAATAAAATAAGTCTGGCGTCTTAGATCTCACTTTATCATGATGCATCAGAGCTTCAGATAACTTGTAACACATTTTCCTGCAGATGAAAGGGAGTCTGGATTGAACTGCAGGGCATAAAAGTGGAAACAGACTCATTCATAAACTGATCTGAGGTGGTCCTGTCCCAGAGTAGATAATAGGGACCCACCTGTAAGCCAGGGACATGCAGTCAAACAGGCGGGTCAGAGTGGGGTCGATGCTCAGGCTCCCGGAGCTGAATGGGCCGTACCGGTACGTTTGGCACCAGGTCCTGTTCACCGTGTCAAAGTCATATCTCAGAGAGCCGCCGCTCTTCCTCCTGCGCGGCGCGGAGTCGCTGTGGGGTGACGACACCATAAAGTGTCCGCTGTGAATGACCTGTGTGCAGGGGAAGGCACCCGGGTACGGTCCGATATCACAAGCCACCCGAACTGGCTCCATCTCCGAGTCCGAGTCTGAGGAGTTCTGGAGCTGGCTCTGTCCGGCGGAACAAACTCTCCCTTTGCCCGCCATGGTTGCGCTTACATGCGGGGTTTTTTGACTGTCCGTCACAGCGGTGAACTTTCTCCTCAGCTGACTCCCCCTCCACCTCCTCCTCCTCCACCTCCTCCTTCCGTTTTCTTCAGATACCCGATATTTCCTCAAACAAGTGCGGCTCCAGTGAGGCCCCTCATCTGTCGGCTGTCTCCCTCCACACACAGCTGACAATACTATATGTGCGGACTGTTGAGTAACAGCTACTATCATTATGTCAACTTCCTGTGGTGGTAAAGTCCTTTAAGCACCAATCACTGAGGACGGTAATTATTAATAGACCAATCCTAATGGGAATTACTGTTTTTAAAATGCTCATAATATTAATTAAGTGAGGATATTTTTAGCCAGGATCTTTAATTTGTAGTACATTTACTCAGGTAGTGTAGTGTGTAGTTCTTATATGGACACAGAAACTGTCCCAAAGTTATTATAAACTTATAAAAGTTAAACTACAGCCTTTTTTATTACAAAATGACTTCTGTGTGTTATAATCCACCTAGTAGCTCTGCAAAGAAAGACAAAGGATGAATTTCATACTGAAGACTCAATAAAGACTCTAATATGTTCTTTTCTTTTCACTGAGAAACATCACCTTCAAACTACATCCCCCTGGGAGTGAAAGACTTCATAGGATGGTTTGATGGTGGGGTTTTCTGTTTTGGTTTCTTCTGCCGTAGTGGATTGTTTCCTTTATTTGATACATCTTTGTTAAATATGTCATTTTAAATTGCTCTAGAATTCAAACCAGTGTTAATGAAGCTGCTCTTTGGTACAAAAAAGAAAAAGTCTATTATTCAGGTCTGTTTATTCAGATGGCGGTAGAGGGCTGATTGTTTCCAAAGTCAAGTTCTAAAGTTTTACTTTTACCCCAAGTGAACAGAGAAAATGTGAAATGAAGGTAAACAAGATCAAATGTGAAATTTCCACAGACTCCTATGTTATACTTACCCAAAAGGAAATATTCAGCATTCATATTTTTTAAACTTTACTTTATTAAAGGTTTACTTTAGCTCACTTGAAACCCAGAAGTTAAAACTGTTAGGCTAAATTCATAATATGTTTTGCTGTGTCTTTTAATACGTTCCACCGATGGTCTGATATAACTTGGCATCCAAAAGAAACAAACATAAAATCATCCATTAATATCAAACTGGTTTATTAGACACTGATCGTCCATTCAGTGAAGACACATTTAGACTTCACATATGACGGTCTGACAGAGTCCAATCAATACTGGTCAACATGAACTCCCTCGCCATTCGCCAGCTACAAGTAAGACTCAAAGCAGGATGGTCAACTTGTAAAATCAGACGCTGTCACATCCAAGTTTGACTTGACACAAATTGTCTCTTTGTTGGCTTTAGGACAGAGTTGGATATTCACAAATATTGACTGGACCACATGAAACCACCTGCAGTAAAGACTAAAACTGAGAGTCGCTTCTTGTCGTGATGGTTTCTGCACATTGTCATGAACTGCATTATTTATGGTCTTCATATATTTAATTTAAACTACCTCCTTTAACTTACAGAAAAATAAACTCACATTTTAACAAAGAGAACAAGTATTAACGTGACAACTTCTCACAACCAGGCTCACTGTCACAGACACTAAAGCAAGTCACCATCAGTCTCTTTAGAGTGCCGAAGCTGTTGATCAATCAGTGCTGCAACATTTGCTTTAGTCTTACTGTATCATCTCACCTTCAACTGCCATTCTCTGTGTTTAATTATGATTATAGCTAACATTTAGTTACATTTGACAAAGCCTTGGAGGTCTTCAAGGAACTTGATGTACTCTTGATGCTCGAGAGCGGTGCTCAGCTCCATCAGCTCATCAGCAAAGGTGTTGTCAACCCCTCGGTCAGCCAGGAAGTCCATCAGGTGGTCATACAGGGCCTGAAAAACAACACAGCAACGTTAGGTGTCTTCACCAGCTTCATTACCTATAGGCGTATTAAGTTATCATTATCTTCTGTTTACTGAAATCTTACCCAGTCCAGAGAGTCTGTGTTGAGGGTATAGCTGGTCTCCTTCCAATCAGTGTCTCCCTCAGGCTGGAAACTGACCTCACGGATGGCAAAGATGTCGCTCTCCTCTTCTCCCTCACCATGGCTCATCTAGAAAAAGCAAAATTTATGAGTTACTAACTTAAAAACTGTCAAGAGAGGAATGTCAGAGATGCTGCTGCTGTCAATATAAAACACCTGACATATTCCACGCAGTCTATGCTTACCTCGTCTTCAGGGAAATGGCAGTCAAACACAAGGGAATGTTTTGAAGCCTGTTTTGTTACTTCAACAACAAAGTTGGGTGTTGACACAATTTCGGGCTGTAACGAAAAACAGGATTATAATTACAGTAATGTTCATATCTTGACGTAAACAGCTTTAACCAGTTTTTTTATTTTTTATAACCATCAGGTTTCTTTTCTCACCTCTTCTTCTGCTGACTTCTGCTGTCCTTGTTCTATTTCTTCCTCAAAGTTAGGAGGGATGCTGTTGTTGACGTTGAACGTGACAGCGATTCTGTAAAGAAGATGGATAAAAGCTCATTAGTGTGTCCTAACGTCAACAAGGATTAGATAAACACCAACTGCGACAGCCTTACTTTTCTCCAGCGAGACTCCTCGTGAGTTTAGCTTCTGTGCCGTTCATCTCCAGCTCCCATCCTCCGGACATCTTAGGAAGGGCTTTGTTTTTCTGGATCTTCCTCTCCTCTTTGATCTCATCAGACAGGAAATCGCCAAACGCTTTGTCGCCTGTTCAAAAAAGGTATAATCTTGAAATATCTTGTGTAGTGATTCTTATCCTGCAGCAACTTTGAGTAGCCTGGCTTTACCCTGCTTACTGGACTCTTAACTGTCTGTAGGGAGCTTTAAATGCTCTAAATCTGCAGCTGGCATCCAAACAACAAGGCTGCATCAACAGGTTCCTGTTAGGTGCTCTTAGTTTGACAAGTTTATCGCACAAAACTTATGTTAGTTGCCCAATGTTTCAACTTTAAACTTATCTACCTCATGCCTTTGTGTATGTATATCACGTGCTGTACCCCAAACTGCTCCCTGTAAGTCGATTTTGTATAAAAGCGTCAACTAAATGACTAAAATGTAAAATATCTATCACACCAGCACATGCTACTACTAAACTTTTGCTTTATTACATTAATTAATCAATGCAATAAGCACAAGATGACAATTAAAGACTGTTACTGTATAATTGCTATTATTATTATTAATATAAATGTCACTGGATATCAAAGGTGCTGGATAAGGCTGTTTGACATGCAAACACCTCTTTATACAGTCTGTGGTCAACACACACCTAAAAAATGAACTTATTAAAATAACTAGAATATCTGACGTGTTTAAAGTTGTTTGTTTTGTCTACTTTCTTCATATTTTTTTACTTTTTCTGCTGCTGACAACTGAAGACATGTTTCAAGGTGAATGCTAACAGCTAACACGGAGGATGCAGCTACCTTTGTGGGTGCTGACAGGCAAAGTGATATATATGTAAATAAATGTTGTATTTAGGGGTTAAGTTGATTCATAAATGAGAGAAAAGTTGGCTTAATTAAGCATTTTAACGTTTAACTTTCTCTCTACTGTCTGATATGAGGCTAGCTCGCTAACTAGCTACTCATTTAAAACACCTCTACATCAAATGTTACCTTCTGTGTGAAGGCCTCCACATCCACACGACACCGAGGGGCTAAACGCTTTTGAAGTGAACAGTTTCGGCCTGTATCCCGACGAGGCTCCGTTGTTATTCAGCATCCAGAGGGACCGGGTGAAGGGCCGAGTTGTTGCCGAGCTCGGAGGGCATAGCGTGGGGCAGACGCGCGGCAGAACTCGGGCTGTGGTGGTAGTGGAGGTGGCGGAAGAAAGGCGAACGGCGGATCCACCGCACGGACGACCGACTTTAGCATGACTGTGAAGGGATATAAAGACGTAACGACACGATAAATTAGTGTGACAGCTCTCAAATGCCGGTTAGCTCCCCGTTACTGCTGCTGATGACAGAAAACACGTGTGGAAGGACACATTGACCTATCACAACTATGACCTCTGAACCGGAAGTAGTACTTTAAAAGCGAAATATATAAAACAAAAACACAGTTTTTAATCTAAAGAAAATCACAAATGGGATACCAACTATAAAACGTGAATAAAATATCTAATCTAGTCCAATAAATTAAATTATATTTAAAACAAAATGATGGTTATGATATGCCACGAGTTGCCCAACAGCGCCCCCCGTGGCCGTTTAATGAACTGACAGGTTAGAGGTTTTATATCTGTCTCTTCTCTACTGATTTATACTCTGTATGCTCCACAAGTCCTGACTCTCTATGATAGACAGTGAATGCAGCACCTGTCCATGGGAGACTAGAGGACACCCACATCTAAAGTGACAGAGCTTCCACACCCACAAGACCTGCTGCACCATCAAATCCAAAAAAAACACGACACTTAAAATCAGCTCCAGGCTCCAGCGGACAGGAGCGTCACATCCCCAGGGGTTGCAACCATTGCATCATTCCAAGTAAAGCTTGTTTTAATGTAATGAGTTGAGTCAGTTGCATCATTTAGACACGAAGCTCTGCTGCCAGAAGATGGAGCTGTTTTCAAACCACTAACCCAGGACTCCTCTTTTTATTTGTACTACTTCAAGTTGTTTTAAAGCCACCAGGTGTTACTTCATGCATTTCTGTATATTCCAGGTTTGTTTTACTTCCTCTCCTGAGTGCACCCAGCATCACCTGGTACATGTTACTTCAAATGTAAGCTGTCTTTGTCCTAAATGTCACAAATCTGTGAAATATACCTATTATATTATATTATATTATATATATTTAGTAGTACCTTTACCTGTATTTTTATATCTGAAACTCTTGTTTCTTGTTAAATTGTTTTTGTCTGTACATATTTTGCACTTTATGTTGCCCTTTTGTACTTTGTGTTGTAATGTGTCAGTACTTTAATGTAGTCCTGTCTGCATTATGTTTAATGTAGCACTGTGCACTGTCTATATAGTTGAAATGACATAAATGTCGTCATAAGTTGACGAAACCTTGAAAATACGTCCCAGCACTTAAGTATAATTTCTGTTTATCATAATTCAGAATCTAAATCGGACTAAACAACATTATTTATGTTTTTTTTAAACATCTAAAAGGCTCCCTGACTTTCATTTTGAAAGCTTTCATGCCTAATATGGATCGGCTCTTTAACAGACACTCAGATCTGTGGGACTGTTACTGTGGAAAAAACCCTCTGTGCCTCTGAATATTTACTCTTCACATGCAGACGTACTCTGTGGAACAGTGACTGGGTTTTTATTAGAAATTCTACCAATAGTGGTTTAACAAATCATATTAAATATACTCTTAATAAACTCCTCAAAGGCGTGCATTCGATCTTACAAACTTCATAACATGCAGATCTTAAATGGCCTACTTTTCCTTTGTGACTGAAAATAAATCATCTGTGAGAGATCCAAACACTGACCATACAACGTCTTTGTAACGTAGGCTGACGACTCTCCACAGAAACCCCAGATGCATTTGGTATTTTTAAAAGTTAGAAATCGTCCGTGTGATTTATTCAGGTTACAGAGTATATTGTACAATCCTGAGTCCAGTGTAGAAAAAGAGACAAGAGGAGCATCCATCATATTCTTCAACATGGTGATGACTCTACAAAGTATGAAAGACCTGAGCGATCAGATCATTAACTAGAAACTCCATGCATTGCATACATTTGTCGTCAGCATACATCTGTGGTTAGTCTGTGCAGAGGCTGAGTAACATACAACAGAAAAAGGGTAGAACCCGGAGAATAAGGCATGCTACTTCTCCTCGTGTGCGTCTTATTTGGGGGAACTGCTGATACAATCATCGACCGTAAAAAGGCATGCACGAGATAACATGAGCGCTGCATGTAGCGTAACTATCAAAGTGAAATCAGAACCTCGTATTTTAAACCCCCAACTTGAGCGCGGATTTTCTTGTAATTTCATAATCTCATAGATCAAGACGAACTGTCTTTGCATATATGAAACCCTTTAAGAACACTTTGTATAAACCGAAAACTACACGGCGGGAAAGCTCAACACAAGACTGCCTCGCTTAGCTTGTGACAAGCTAACATTTCAGAGGTATTTTATTACATTTATTGTGTTTTCTTTTCTTTTTTTTTAGATTAGTTTCCCCTGTGCTGCTGTGTCAAATTGAATTTCCCCTACAGAGGGTGGGTGGCATTAGGTGCAATATTTGGTGAAAACACATGGAGAGTAGCGTTCTATCTAATCTGATTAGATTCTTAAGAAAAGAACGAATAAACATGTCATCGACAGATAGGAGCTGTGCTCCTGTGAGGTTATCTGCGTTGTTAAAATGCATGCACGTGTTGAAAGAATTGAAGTGTTACACCTCAAAAAGACTCTTTTTTTTTTCTTTAGGCGAGAAATCGGTGGCTAAATGGCTGAGATGAAATACTGCCAGGCAGAAGAAACGCAGCTTATAAAATCTGAACGACAGTCTTACAGGAAGTCAAAGTTGTGAGGCCTCATTATGCAGATTTCTGCTGCAGTGACACGTGCCAAATGCTTGTCAACTGGGAGGTAGTGATCCAGAGAAAGTTTATCACGCAGAAAGAATGTTCTGTTCTGATTTCACGTGTATGAAATCAAGCGTCTGTATCCAAATTCAGCTTTGTGAAGAGAACACATGTTCCAGTTTTACTGTCGCTGTGTGATTTGAGGCAGAGGTTTCCTTCAGTTCGGTTTCTCCGTTGGTTAGCTCTTGCTTGGTCGGAGTTTGCGGCCGAAGTACTCCGGCGCTGCATCCAGCAGCCAGTCGGCGTCCACCAAACACAGGTCCCTCATGTAGCAGCGGGAGGTGTGCAGCAGCTCGTTGAAGACAACGTATGCTGGCTTGGCCTGGAAAAGGACGGAGGACGGGTGGATGGCCACAGGCTGGTGAGTGTCCAGAGCTAAGTAGCTGCCGTCAGGTTGTAGCTCTGCTGCGTTGACGAACATCCCGTGGGCGAGGCAGCGGCGAACGTTCCCCGTTTCCGCCCCGCATGACTCCAGCTTCAGATTCAGCTGGTGAAACAACAAGAACAGGACGTGTTTGCTCAAATGGTGATTAACTGGTAAACTGGTTTGTATAAGGTCAAATGAGCTGCTGTCACTACTCCACAGTGAGAACTGCTATTCCACCTACTATTGTTGGCATGGGAACACTTGATAATTTGACACTGTTGGCTGTTTTATTGAGCAAATTATCGAGTAAACAGGCTGTGGTCTATACCTTGAAGTCTACAGGCCTCAGAAAACAAGCAGTCAGAGTTTCCTGAGTGGGCTGTTTTGGTAAGTCGAGTCAGCATTGTACCCTGTAGCAGTTTTTAACGAAGTAATTACCCTGGAGAGCAGTCAGGTTAGCAGTAAGCCGTGACATTCAATGCAGAGTTTGTCAGAGAGTGAACACTGAAGTTCCTGAAGAGTCGAGCAGAGTTCATCAGTTTTGTTTACCAGCAGCTAAGGCCTTAAACGGAGAGCTGCCCTGTGGATCAGGGGTTAAAAAGTACTCGCCGACAGCCGACCGTCTATTTTCATCCTACACATTTATCTTATTGGCACCAACTTTACCCACAACACAACGTGCCCCATCCTCCCTGAGAGATCAGAGTGTGTTATGCCAGTTGCAGCTAATCCTGCCTTGAGCAGACATGAGGAGCTGGCTGCAGAGGTCTGGTAAGATCACTTCTTTTGGACTCCACAAATCCAGATTTTTTAAAAAAACTTTTCAACTCGTACTCTTCAGCCACAACCGACAATGACTCAAGTAACATCTCAACGACATTTATAAGACTTCATACAACTTTTTTTTTTTAAACACACACAGTATGTAAGAACTGTAAACTCTGATGACTACAAATATCCTCGCTCCATCGTTTCCTCTCATCTCTCTCTCTCTCTCTTCTGTCACTTTCTGATAAAGACAGAGAGGAGGAGGAGTCTCTCCAGCGTTTGGAGGATGACACAGGGTTTTTCAGATGCAGCAGTCAATTACACAACTGCAATCATTATAATAATGTGACATAATGACTATTCTACTCGAGTATGGAGAATCTTGTGCACGTGTGCAGCTAACAGTCGGCAAATGTGGCAGTGAATTATTGACTGATTTCAGATGTGTACCTTAAGGCAGATATCTCTGAGTTGCGCCTGGACTTCTTTCACCAGACCCATGTTCCTGCTGTTGACAAAGTTTTCCCGACACCACTCCTTTAACAGAAGACATATACAACATTATAATGAGGTAGCTCAGCAACATGGTTTCATTTCTGGATTCTTCTTTTCTCATCCAGCGTTTCTCACCTTATTACCGCTGACTTTCTTGAACGCTCTGTAAATGTTGAGCAGTGTCATGTGGTCTCCTTCGCTGGAGCTGAACTTCTTGCGTGCGGCAAGCACCTCTTCCCTCCGGGCTGGAGGGTTGTACAGCACAGTGTCCACTGACAGCAGAGACACGATGCTTAAAATCTCCTCCGAACAGGAGTAGTCGGGGGACAACAGGATGGTCTGCGAGACGGAGCAAACAAGTGTTACACAAAACATGTGACCTCCGTGGGCTGCTTATCTATTTGTGTAATGCCAACACTTTGTACCTTGGCATATCTGGGCTCCAGAGGGAAGCTTGCCATCTTTTTTCCCAGAGCAGTGAGGAAAACCTGCCCCTCCTTCTTCTCCACAGCTCCCAGCAGCTCCAAATGGTCCACAGCGGAACGAACGGCCTCTGGGATAAACAGAACAGGTTACTACGGCTTACCAACCATCCCGGATGACCAGATTTACGAATAGCAATTCATCAGTAGCATCTTACCTGGAGAAGGCTTGGACATGAAATCAAAATTCATCACATCTGGAATCCCCAGAGCCATGAGCTGCAGCATCACGCCGGATAAGTTACACCTGCAGCACACACACACACACACACACAGGAAAAGAAACAACAGAAGAAGAGGCTATTCAATCACACTGACCCAAATAAATCAACACACGAGAGAGGGACTTTCTGCGCATCAGCACATACTGCGCTTTATGATCTCTGTGAATAGAAAAGGAATTGTACAGTACCTCTGGATCTCAGGCACAGTCATAGGGATGAGGTTGTCAAATTCCTGCTCGGTGTAGAGACGATAGCAGGAGCCGGAGTCCTCCCTGCCGGCCCGGCCCGCCCGCTGCCACGCCTGGGCTTTGGAGACCCGCTGCACGGCCAGCACCTCCAGCCCGCTGTCTGAGAGTCACATACACGACTTACTGTTTATGTTATAAATATAATATGTGCCAACATTTACGTAGCTCAAAATTGTTATTAAAATATGATACTTAAAATAAAGTAAATGTGTCTCGTTATTATGGAGAAAAAAAGAAATAACAGCCTGTCTGTGATTTACAAAAAAGATGGTTGCCTCTTTTTCTGTGACTAATAAAAGGCACTAGTCATTATTAGGTGTTAAATAATTAATATTAAAAAGGAACAGTGTGTGGGATTTAGTGGCATCTAGTTGCAGCTTGCCTCACCCTCTCCTTCCAAGCATGTAGGGAGAACAAACTACACAAAAAATGTGAAAGGCCCCATCTAGAGTCAGTTTGGCTTGTCTGTTCTTAGCAACAGCAAAAACATGGTTGTATAGACACAAATGAAAATATACTATACAATAATTGCCCCTCAGTCTTAAACGCTGGACCTTTAATATTGATTTGAGAATGTGTGTGATGACTGAATCTCACCAGGATTGAATCGTTTGGCCTTCACCATCCCCGTGTCTATGACGTATTTGATCCCGGAGATTGTAACTGATGTCTCTGCGATGTTGGTCGAGAGGATGACTTTCCGACATCCCTGAAAAAAAAAACAGAGAGGACAGCATTCTGTGTGAGATATACAATATTATAAAACAATCAGACTACAATGCTTTACAATGATATGAAAACTAGTAAAGCGAAAACAATGGCGGACATGTCTTAAAAGAAACACAGCACAGATGAAGACAACGTGGCTGTTTTTTCACAAACACTTCGCTTTGAACTCGGTTTCTCCGACACGTTTGCCGCTGCCTTTACCTTGGGAGCTGGCTGGAAGACCCTGAGCTGTTGTGTTGGGGGCAGCGATGCGTACAAAGGAATAACTACCATGGGACCACAGCCGTCAGGCAAATGCTTAGCGATGTCCCGGCACGTCCTCGCCAGTGCCTCGATCTCCTCCTGACCCGTCATGAAGACTAAGATGTCATGGGACGGAGGTGCCTCCTGCGCGGAAACAAGAGAGCGTTCTGTTCCAGTGTCAAGAAGAATCACCGCGGTACACAAGCGCAGGAGAGATTTTTGGGAGTAGCATTTTTGGGTTTAACTGGAATACAAATAATTTTCTCTCCACTTGAGGGCAAATATCAAAGTCTACCTGATGGATCTGGAAGACAGAGATGAGAGCAGCCTGCAGATAGTCTGACTGGGGCTGCTTGGTGTAGTAGATCTGAATGGGATGCTGCCTGCCCTCCAGGTAGAGTACAGGTGACTTGTTGAAGTACTCAGAGAACAAATCCACATCCATGGTGGCTGACATCACTATGACCTGTGCAGGTTACGCAAAAGAAAGACGTTGCACTTTGGGTGTATATAAAGCATCAATGCTAATACAGATCAAGAGGCAGAAAAGGAGCTTATGGAAATGGCTTTTAAATCTCACGAGCAGCGATGCAGTGAAGGGATTAGTCCGGTGTTTTTTCTATGAGAGTAAAATATCTTATCGAGCCGTAGCTGTCCTCCTACCTTCAGGGGAATCTTATTAAGTTCCCTGCGTCTGCGTTGAGCAGTCTTAACCACGCCGAACAGCACATCGGTGTGCACGGTGCGCTCGTGAGCTTCATCCAGGACCACCACGGTGTATCGCAGAAGTAAAGGGTCTCCGATGGCCTCGCGCAGGAGCATGCCATCTGTCATGAACTTCAGCTTCGTCTCAGGGGAGGTGACATCCTCAAAACGCACCGTGTAACCGACCTGAAAAGAAGTTTGTTGATATAAAAACAGCCCAGTAAGAGTCAAACTCCATCACAGAAACATACAACATGTACACATGTAAGCTTGTCTATTGTGCATACCAGTTTGCCAAGCTGGGTCCTCTTCTCCTCTGCCACCCTCCCTGCAAGTGAGATTGCAGCAACCCGACGGGGCTGAGTGATGGCGACGATGCCCTGTCGTCCGATGCCGGCCTCGTACAGATACTGGGGGATCTGAGTGGTCTTCCCAGAGCCAGTCTCCCCTGATGCATGAGAGAGAAGAAATAATTCAGGCGCTTCACTATAAATCTGTAGAGCAGTCATTTTCAATGGAAGTGCACCAACTCACATACATGGAGAGAATTTGGATGGCTGCAGAAAGTACAATTTTACGGGTGAGGAGGACTGTTTGGGAGTCGGGAGGCAAATCACTGGGATATGTTTTAATAATGTCGAGCAGTAAGGCAGCTCTGGTCAGAGATGCACAAAGAACTGGAGGGAATGTTTAACACAGAAATACCTTTCCAGTTAAAAACGTTCATCTTAGTAAAAGTTGCTAAAAAGACTTTCAGGACACTTCAACATAGACTTATCGCAGACTTATTTGGAATTCTGTTGACGTTGTAGCTTTACTGAGAAAAATGACTTTTCACTTCATCTACAAAAAGGAGAGATTCACTGACGTGAAAATTCTTCTTAACTGGTGTGAGACTGAAACAAAGACTCAAGAAATATCTGCCACAGAGTAATTTTAGTCATACAGAGTGCACGCAGTCTGCAGGATGATAAACAGAAGTATTTATCAGTCACTATGATCGGTGGTATCATTTTCTTCTTACAGTCTGGCTCCGTTTCTTTTTCCTTCTAAGTTTAGATAATTAATGATTAAAAACATGAATCAGAACAATCAGAAAAAGACGACTGAAACTGAGCCGCGCACACATAATATGCCTGTTATCAGTGCAAGGTCAGGAATAGTTGTCTGGAACATCCTGCTCCACTAAAAAAGCCACGAGGTAGAAAAACAGGATGCGACTATGAGAAAGAAAACAGCTTACATAGCGAGTCCACGTGAGAAATAAGCAATTTAATACATCTCTATGAGCACACGTCTGTAATTTAAAATGATGGGTCAAAATATGGGTTTATATGTAAAGAATGTTATTTGTTTGTTGTTGTCATTTTGTCTCTGTCATAATAAAGATGCCTGGTCATCTGCCCAAATTATTGTTTTGCTGCAATATTATTACTTTTTCCTTCTATATAATAGATTAGATAGCAGAATAGTTTATCTCTTAACATGTTGGTGCACATTTTTTGTAACTATTACTTTGCATCCCTGCAGTTATTTGTCATTTGTCGTATCTATTCTTTAAAACTAATAAAAAATAAACTTGTAGGGTAGAAATGAGCTTTTCTGAGCAACACGCTCACCTACATGTGATACTATTTGTCACTTTAGTTAAATATTTATGTATTTCAGGTTATAACACTCATTTAAATATGAATTAGGACAGTCAGAAAAAGACCATTTAAACTTGTGGAGCTGTGTAACATCACAGAGCTGACAATATTCATATTTCAGGGTGGATTTTCCCTTTAACTGAGCCCCACAGCAGAGGCTAACGAGGTTAGCAGGCTCACCTATGAGGATGGCATTGTGCAGCTGCCTCAGCTGGTTCAGCAGCTGTGGTTTGGCCTGATAGATGGGAAGCTGTTTCCTCTGGACGTCTATCGGAGTGCTTACATTCCCCTTTCTCGGCAGCAGCATTCCAGGCTTGTTCTTATCGAGACGGAAGAAGACAGACCCCGGCTTGAATTTCTTAGCCGGAGGAGGGTCAGGGTCGTGGGGCATGGTCTGGAAAACAAAAAGGAGTTCCTCTGAGAGCGAAAAGCTTCGTCGGCTCTTTTGTTTGAATTTTATTTCAACGACACAAAAAGAAACAAAGAAAAAGTTTTTTTCATGCTCGCGCACTGAAGACGAGCAGCGCGAGCGTCACTGCGGATGTTTTGCTACCTCTGCACAAACGTCCCCACGTGGTAAGAAACCGGCGCAGACGTTTGACGTCATATGTGGGGTGTGGGTTTACCCTGAGTACGGACTGTCAGGTTCACTCATATACACACACACACACACACGGTACTCTTATGATACAAACTTATTGTATATTTTTTTGTGTGTGATTATGACATTATCACAATCATATTTTAGTTCAGTTCAGCTTCATTTTATTTACATTGCATCATATTGTGGAAGGTGTAAGAAGGAGATCGTTGTGTTTGCCTTTTTTATTTTACTTCTATAGTGTATATTACTCTTTTTCTGCTGCTGTAACGAGTGAATTTGGCAAAAATAAAGTATAATCTAATCTAATCTAATCTAATCTAATCTAATCTAAGGGGGGTAACAGGAGGTCTAGCCCTAAGAGCAGACAAATGGGGTGGAGTCTATAAAAAGGGCAGGGAACCTCACCTGGGCCTTTATCCCCGCACTGACACACCTGTGAGAGCAGCTGAGGCAAGGCTTTGTTTGTTTATTTTTTTTAAATGTTTGAAAGCATGAAATAATTATTTAGGTCATTATTTTCAATCCCACCAGCACGTCTTCCACTGAGGAAGCAGAGTCTGGGGACCCCGTGGTGGTCTCGCCTATCTCTGGGGCTGAGATCGCGCAGCTCTCTCTGAAGCGGCTCCGCACCTCCAAATCCGAGGCCATGGTTCTCAGTCGGATGAGGGTGGAGTGCAGCCTCCGGGTCGGGGATGAGATCCTGCCTCAAGTGGAGGAGTTCAAGTATCTCGGGGTCTTGTTCACAAGTGAGGGAAGGATGGAGCGGGAGATTGACCGGCGGATTGGTGCAGCTTCTGCAGTGATGCGGACTCTGCACCGATCCGTCGTGGTGAAGAAGGGATAGGGTTAGAGATAGGGTGAGAAGCTCGGCCATCCGCGGGGAGCTCGGAGTAGAGACGCTGCTCCTCCGCATCGAGAGGAACCAGTTGAGGTGGCTCGGGCATCTAGTGAGGATGCCTCCTGGACGTCTCCCTGGTGGCCCCCCTCCGGGAGGCGGCCCCGGGGGAGACCCAGGACACGCTGGAGGGACTGTCTCTCGGCTGGCCTGGGAACGCCTTGGGGTTCCCCTGGAAGAGCTGGATGGAGTGGCCTGGGAGAGAGGGAAGTCTGGGCTTCCCTACTGAAGCTGCTGCCCCCGCGACCTGACCTCTGATAAGCGGGAGAAGACGGACAGACGGACGGTGAGAAACTAGATCTACGTCAGCCAAGAAAAAGGTACGCTCAAGCAGCTCAAAAATTGATTTTATTCCCTCAAAAACAAAATTAACATGATTATTTCTGAATGTAGACTCCAGTCACCTGCATGTCCAACTGGGAGAAGGGATTATGTTCCAGTTCAGAAAGGTACATAACTAACTTTGACATTGCATATGTTTAAAAAATGTTTATTATAAAGTTTCTCTGGTATATTAATGTTTGTTTCTTTAAGTTCCAACAAAGATACTTTGAAAGAAGCCAACCACTGTTTTTCTCAGATTTATTTGATGTAAGTTTGTTAACTTGTCACTTGAACAGGCCATTTTTCTATTTGTGGGGGGGACTGAGGAGTAGTAGTGCAGCCATTTTGCATGTGTGGTTTAAGTCACCTTAGCTTGCTGTGGATAGCCCCCCACATATATAAAAGTTTTATTAAAAAAAACTAAAATGCAATTTGTCCTTTTTATGTAGATCAATGCCTTTACTCCAGTCTCCAGGAATGGATCATGGCGATGGAGTGACTTTGACATTGCGGCCGTACTTGTATTGTATCTTGGAGGATCGTCATCTGATGCACACAAAAGCAATTTTTCCCACACAATCTCTGGAAAAGCATCTGTAAAGTGGTTGAATTTGATCCGTTTAGTCCAACAATAAAAAGTCTCGAGGAGCCTTATGATTCAATTATTGTATCCTATTTGTGTGTGCTGGGAGACAACAACAGGGAGTGAGCTGACTCAGCCGCTCTCGGACAGGTATGCTCTCAACTGGCACAAATTGATGGAAGCCATGATCACATATAGTCTTTCATATTACACCCTTTCCTGTGGGTCCCATTTATTGATTAACTGTCTCCAGTTTTAGGGGGAGGGATTGTGCTGCAGGAAGCTGCACAAACCAAACCTCCAAAGAGAACACCGGGCTTTGGAAGCCACTTAACGAAGTGGCCAAGCTGTGTAATGACAGCAATGGCGACGTCAAGCAATGCACAAGGACTTTAACCCAGAAGCTTAGCGTGACAACCCAACAGCAAAATGACTTTTCACGATCAGAATTTGATTTATTCAGTCTGATAACATTTGCAAAGTTTAGAAAAGGCAAACAATTAAATCATTTTATCCCATTTAAGTCAGCGGAGGGCTAAACTGGAAGTTAGCCGGCACCACAGAGCATGTATTTATTTCTTTGTGACCTTCCTCCAACGCTGGTACCCAGTTCTTCTTAATACAACCCTGGCACAAACAGACACTTTGAGCTCATCTGGCTAAGCTAATTAGTGTTAGCACACTCATATTAGCTCTTGTCTTTTGGTTATATTCTGGATATTAACACTTTGTGTCAGCTGACAGCACTGCTAAAATCTATAGCATTACCATACCCCGTTCCATTAAACCAGTCAGCGTTTATTTAATTAACGCTATTATTAATGAGCTGTCAGCACTTACCAAGAAGAGTGACTAAGCTGAAATACACATCACAGTGTGTGTTCTGTGTCACTCTGATTTCTTTTTGTTTGGGTATTTTAAATCCTCCATAATTTTTGCTGTGAACTGTGTTGCTTTTCTTTGATGCAGCCACCAGAGGGCAATGCGGCGAGTTGACTACACAATCAGACAGACTGTAAATCAGCCTCTGAGCAGAGAGCCAGCTGCAGATTTTATGTGTGTCTGTTTCATGTGGTCCGTTTGCTGATTGATGGTTTATGTTCTGATTATGATCAGCCTTTTTAATGCTGGATTTATCCTACTGCTAGGCGTGGTATAGTCGACTCTAATCTGCCCGGAGGAGACCACAGAAAACTGTAAAATGATGACAGGTTATGATCATATTGTCACTGCAGTCGATACACCTACACCTCTGAATTATTCCCCAGCCTTACTGCTAATCATATTACATTTAAGATACTTCAACATGTTATAATAACCCGGTAAGACACTAGACCAACAACTAAAAGGCCTTTTTAATGTTTTCAGGGAACTATTTACACCTGGAAAACTAGCACATTATTCAAGGTATACTATCAAAGGTAAGAGAATTCACACAGATGTGGGACTATTTCTATATTCCAAGTGAAGTAAGAATATTTAAAGTCTTAAGAATGTGCTATGCTGGAAATTAGTGGCTCATGATAAGAATTTAAGTTCTTTTAATTCTAAATATTTCAGGCTCTTGATCGCTTGAAAAAAAAAAAAAAGATAGTGACAGTGAAATTATGTTCTCATGTTCCGTTTTAATTAACAGAAATTAGACAGAGCCTATTATTATCATGCTTTCTTGCCCGCAGGTTAGCATGTTAACAGTTCTGATTTTACGCAACAGCATTTACACCCGGAGCCAGGGGGAAGAATGTGTCCTCAGATATATCAATCAATATGAAACTTTCCCTCTGTAATCATCCAGGCAGTGCATAGTATTGTGCAACCATGTTGTAACGTTTTGAAGCATCAATTCCGTTTTGACTGACTTGATTGGAAAGGATTGAGTTTAAGGAAACAGTTCAGGCACCAACACGTTCGTGATACACTGACAGGTTACTTAGAAATTCGCAGGGAATCATTACAAGGGTAAGGTGGGTGGACTTTCTGATTTTCTGATTGGTCAAGTACAGCATCATGTTCAAGTCAGCAGTGAATCAATCCATGCCAACAGACTAATTTGCATGTTATTCACAGACAACAGGCTGAAGAAACCTGTTGGGTCATGGGACTGAATGTCACGTCAACATTTTCCTGAACAATAGCTTGCTTGTTTTGATCCACAAGTCTACATCTTACCACAGGCCAGTCAATGTTAATATTTTTGAGACTCTGAAGGCAGTTCAAAACCCAAACTGTTTCCGTCAAGGTGTTAGAACGCCAGGCTTCTTTCCTTCCCCTTGTCCTCTCATAGTTTTAAATCAGTTATTTGAGAAAAAATGTTCTTCTTTGTGCTGCAAAGTTTGTTACAGTTAAAGATAACAACGTTAATGAAACAAATTTAGAACACCAGTGGCGGACCTGCCAATTGTGGTGTTCTGTGGCAAAGTCGAGCTCCATGGTGCCGGGCAGTGAGCACAGGGTCCAGTACAGGACGTCGGGCCCTCAGGCCACCCTCATGAAGTCTGTTTCTGGTTGTTTGGTCAGAGACATTCACACCAGTGGCCTCCTGTAGGTCTTTTGTAGGGCTCTGGCAGTGCTCATCCTGTTCCTCCTTGTACGAAGGAGCAGATACTGGTTCTGCTGATGGGTTAAGGACCTTCTACAGCCCTGTCCAGGTCTCCTAGATTAACTGACCATCTCCTGGAATCTCCTCCACGCTCTTGAGACTGTGCTGGGAGACACAGCAAACCTTCTGGCAATGGCACATATTGATGTCCCACCCTGGAGGAGTTGGACTACCTGTGCAACCTCTGTAGGGTCCAGGTACCGCACCATGCAACCCATAGTGATACTGACTCTAGCCAAATGCAAAACTAATGAGACTAATTAATGAGATGAGGAGGGAACTTGACTTTTCATCTAGCGCCATCAGCAGATCAAAATTTTTATTTTATAGCAGTTATCTTGCTAACAAGCTAAACTAAGATGTTGAACTTGATCGCTGTTAAACATCAGCATGGTAGCTTTGTCATGTTTGCTTTTCTCACTGTCTTAAATGGCCCCTTATTTAATTAAAGGGTTGGTTCACTCAAATGACTCCAATTAGTGGCGTCTATCAGTGCGGATAGTTTGGAATCTATTTGTCCAGGTTTTGAGAGATATTCTTCTCTCAGACTTTGGACGTCACCTTCAATACAAATGAGGTGAATGGCATTAAATTTGTGGTTCTCACAGCATTAAAAAATACACAAAGGAGAAGAATGGATAATCAATAGAATTAACTATCAATTATCTCCCAGTGTCCCTTTAAAAATAAAAGCTTTTCTGCTAATTGGCACACATAACATTGTGTCTATTAGGGCTTTTCAGGTTATTATATAGCTTATCATTCAGCCTCACAAAATCCTCACAATCCTGCCAAATCCTTGCAAATCTACCAAATTTAAGTCATGGCCATTTTGTGGCAGTCCAATGTATGTTTGTGTGTCTGCTTGGAAGAAGCTTTAACCAGATTTAGATTTGGATTTTTTAAAACATGATTCCAAAATAAGATGTTCCCTTTGCAAATCTCTGGAGATTAGAAAGCGGTGCACACGAGTGAGAAAAACATTTTCTTTTTCGGATGGTAAACCTTTTTATGTAACGTCCTTAATATTTCAAATTATTCATGAAATGGAGTGATTCACTTTTATTAGAATTTTGTGTTTGTCGCTTTCTTTCCTCTGAGAATGAAGATAAGAAATGCAAAGCACCTCTGGGTATATGAAAGGAGAGAGTGAATTGTTGAACCCAAAATATTTCTCTCTGTGTCCCCCCCCCCACACACACACAGAAGTGGTGATAAACATAAGACGGCTTAATGTCTGCAAAAGGTGACATGAGAGGTAGGCAAAGCGAGCTGAGCTGAAACACACACATATTGTGTGTCTGTGTTGAGCTTGTGTGGTTTCTGTTTCTGCCAAGCGTTCAGGAAGAGAGTGACAGTCGAAACGATAAGGCTTGATAGCAAACACAGAGAGGAGGAGGTCCGGTTAAGCTTGCTTCCTTGCGTGGCAGCTGTTGAAGTTGTTTGAACTTGTAAACAAAGTTGAGAGTAAATTTCAAAAATGTCTTTTCTGTAAATGTTTGTGCTGCATGTGACAAAAAAACAATTAAAAAGAGAGAGAAAGAGGAGAAATGCAATGAATGAGGAGATGCAGTGGTGTGAATGGGAGGACAAATGTGAATGACTGCAAGGAGAGTAGTGACCCTGTGGAGAGAGAGAGAGAGAGGAGGGAGAAAGAGAGAGAGCGAGAGAGAGGATAGAGCAGCGTGGGTGGGAGGAAGTCCTACAATTCAGGACTTCTCGTGTAGCGTGTCAGACGTTTCTTATGAGAAGAGGCAGAGGACCTTTGCCACAAGTGAGGAACGAGACCGAGGAGACCGGGAGGAGAAGAGGAGTTTATATGCAAGTGCGGTGAAGAGAGAGAAAGAGAGACCCTCCTCTCTGTGGGTCAGCCGGTGAGAGAAGATGAAGAGCCAAATCACCAATGCCCTCTCTGACTTCTTCTTTGAGTATGAGACCCCACGCCAGGTGTTGGTGAGGAACAGGAGGGTGGGAGTGGTGTGCCGTCTCATCCAGCTGGGCGTCCTGGCCTACATCATCGGGTAAGACGCAACAGATTCATCCTTCTTCTTTTTACGACTGTTTGGAGGGGGCAACAGGCAGAAGTGAATGCAGAGAGGGTTTGCATTGTGTTGCATGTTTCAACTTGCAGTGACACAATCTGATGCAGATTGGCTTCTCAGAATGACCCAGCAAATTCCAACCACTAGAGTGAAGTAACTCTGATGTCTTAATTTTGCACTGCATGCTAATGAAAAAGCATCATTGACTAATCAAACATTGAGACATCTAATTTGACTTCTGGAGGGTGCTACCAAGCCTCTTGCCAGTCAGTGTTGACACAGCAAACCAAACAAAAAAGAGTAACGATGGAGTGAGTGATGTCAGATAATTTTATTATCTGCCGAGTTGAGACAAGGAAACACAAGCGTGACTGTTAACTTGCATGTCCAACCTCTTGCTTTGACATGTTGGATGGCATTTCCTGGAAAGTTGACTCACATCTAGATTTGTGTTTTTGTGAGTTAAAAATCACTCACGGACTGTTTGTGTTTGGGCATGTGTGTGGGTGTGAGTGTGTGTCCGCACCTCTGAGCAGCAGAACCTGAGGAGCTGTGTGTGATGAACACGCTCAGGCATATGCTAACACATATAACAATCAACCGTTGCCCAATTTCGCTGCCAAACGGGGCAGAGAGACGCGTTATCTTCCGCTGGTGACGTTGATGGTGACCAAAAACCTGACAGAGAAAGGCAAAGAAGAAGAATATTCTCATGCTAATGGCGAGGTTATATTTCAAAAAAAGAGAAACAGAAAGCTGATTTAAACTGACTGAGAAATTTCTCTGTGAGGTCCATATCTTGTGTCCATCAGGATGCTTTAATCTTGATAATCTTCACAGTTAGACTACAGCAAAAAAATATGCAGTTAATCATTCTTTCAAATCTTGATATGTTTTAGGCTGAGGAAGCTGGTTTTTAGTTTGCACGGTGCACTGATAGAAAGAAAAAGTGAACAACCACATCCACAGTGTCTCTCCGTGCGTGACAGAGCTCACCTGCCTTTTGCAGCCATCGGTCCATATTAAATTTGGTGATGGGCACGAAAGGAGATGTGATTATAAAGCTGTCCATATTCTCCTCTTCAGGGTTCAAGCAGCATGTCTGTCATGTCGAAGCAGAAGTCAGTGCTTTTCTCTCAGACGCTAGCGGTGAACCACTGGTTGTTGTTTTTTTTAATAAGATTAGATTTCATTTTTAGCCACAAATGCCCTTTTTTATATTACTTTTTCTGTTTGCAACTTAAATCAGCAGAAAGTTGGAATGTATTGTAGTTTCACTTACCTTACGAATATATTTGAACTGACAACTTCTCATGCATGAATAATGATGCATCCTTGGACAGCTACACTTTAGAAGTGCACACACAGGATGGTGCTCTGCATACAATTCTCTTTAAGACATATTTGATGGATGAATTGAATCTCCTAATAAAGTCAAAAAGCTGATTTAATAGAGCGAGAACATCAGCTTCAGCAGACAATAATTACCGTCCTTTTAATTAATTCCGGTCTTTGTCACTTTTAAGTTCAAGAAAATGCCATTGTTTGCATTTGCTAATGATTCATTGAAGCTTGATTTTTCTTTTTTTCACTCTGATTGTCTTCACAAAATGAGCAGTAATCTCAGAGCCACCGTATGGCAGAGAAGAAGAAAAGCCCTCCGCACATCAAGCAGCCTCCTCCCTGCCTCCTTCTATCGGAGAAGATACAGATCTCACTCAGACTGCTGTTTTGGAAGATCCTTCCATTATTTCACGTTCACGGGTTTCTTTATTGCATTAATGTGCTCTATTTTTTCTCCACTTTCTCCACTTCTTGAATTTAAGCTCCAACTTGCATAATTTGATTGCTTAACTGATAGAGGTGGTGGCTCTGAGCTCATTGTGCACACTTCATTTCAGTCTGCAGTCTGAAAAATGTTTCTGTTCGTCTGTTGCTGTAAGGCGCATTCATTGTCCGCACAGACAAATAAACCTGAGCTGAAATGCATGCTGTCCTGTAGGCCTTCTGCCAGGGGGTAATTGCTTTTCACACCTACGTACATAAAATAGCTGTGCATGTGTGTGTATGTACATACAGTGTCCTTCCAGTGCACACCAGCTGTTACAACCTGATTGTAAAGCTGGATTTTGTTGATCCTTTTATGTGACAAAGTGTTTGCAAACTTCTTCTTAATATAGAAAACTCGACTTGAACTGCAGTTTTGGGCCGATGTAAATGCGTCAAATCAGGAGTAATAGATTACCTCAAGGCTGTAAGAAGTAATCAGATTATTTGCTGAAGTAAAATACAAACATCTTCACCAGATGAATACTTCCTCGGGCCTCCATTAGTTATTTAGATGAAACTATGTGAGAAGTTAAATGAGGAAATGTGTCTTTGGTGGAACTGACTAACTGACAACAAGCCAAAAACCTTTGGGAACCAGTGGTTTGATCTTTAACAATGCATTGTACTTCATAAGTTCATATGTTTTATTTTGAAATGTAAAACTTTAAAGTGAAAAGTAACTAATGGGTACCAAAAAAAAAAGTACAATATTTAGTATAAAGTAGATATACTCAAGTAAAGTACAAGTACCTTAAATTGTACTTAATTACAGTAAATCAACTGAGTTACATCCAATCAATGATCACAATCAGGATATTTACATCTGTTTGTACTGATAAACGTGAGCTGACAGATTTCTTAGAAATACTGTGCTGGATCTGCTTTCAGCAGGGATAGTGGTATTTAATAGTTTCATTATTGTTAATACGACTGTATCTCTGCTCAAACATGTACTAAAGTTCATTATGTACTTTCTATTCGAGCGGCTTCCACTTTCTTTACGGACACGTAACACGTTTTGAAACTGGCAAGAAGCCACCGTGAAATAAATATTGGTACGTGTCTGAGATTCCATACGTCAGATTCGCTTTTGTGATGGTAAAAAGACGAGAGTACGAGCACCATGACATTGCACAATCACAATCACTTGCACGTGTCCCTGTGAGGTATGCTGTTGGCATGTGCAGAAATGTCAACATCATCACTATACATGTCCTTGCCTGTGGGGTTGTTTGGATGGATGGATGGATGGCTGGCTGGGGTAGGGTGGTGGCAAGGTTATTATTATAGTTAACTATAGCTAAGAGTGAATATTTTGAACTGAAACTGAAAATAAACTGAAACAATTTTGTGTAAACCAGCTAAAAATGAAATAAAAATAAATGTTTTTAGTTTTAATCTTTGTGCATATGTTTATTGATACTAGGATGTCTACATGACTGCGAGTCATTGCCTTCAAGTGTTGTGCCTGTCTTTAATTTTATCCCTGACAAAGCCCTCCATTATGATAACAATAACAACATAAAACTAAAACTGATAAAAACTGAAGTAAAATTAAGGAAACGGTCACTCAGCTTCATTCTCTAGAGACGAGAAACTCCACAAGTGAAAGTGTCACAGGGAAACAAAACTAAATCTAAAAACTAAAATTAAAAATACAAAACCACGATAACTGACTGAGTCAGACAGGCCTGACAGGATGTTTTCTTTGTGTCTCTTCCAGGTGGGTGTTCATCTATGAGAAAGGCTACCAGTCCACAGATACAGCCGTGAGCTCCGTCTTCACCAAAATGAAAGGAGTCGGTTATACCAGTGTGAATGGAACAGAGAGAGTCTGGGATGTGGCTGACTATGTCTTCCCTTCGCAGGTTGGTGA
Organism: Miichthys miiuy; assembly: GCA_036365135.1. NCBI lineage: Eukaryota > Metazoa > Chordata > Actinopteri > Sciaenidae > Miichthys > Miichthys miiuy. The sequence goes on from CM071616.1 coordinate 21,340,186, forward strand.
CCGGTTCGTTGAAGCCTTACATGCATGCAGAAACAGTAAATATCTGCTCCTAAGAATTAGTTTTTTCACCTGCTGCAAGTCACTGAGCATTGTTGGGGTTATGGTAAATCTGGGTCAGACTCAGTGAAGTCGTGAAGTTACCATCCGCAGTCCATGAATCAAACTGTCAGAGTGAATAAACATCAGGCTGAGTCAGACAAGCAACGTGGAAATGCTGCGCTCCCTGAAGAAACGTGGTCACTGGTCTGACGTGACGAGGATCAGGGTTTAGTCATGCTTTTAAAACATCCGTGTTGACTATATTCTCTGCTGCAAGTCAAGTCAATGACAAACAGAAAGATTATTTGGCTTTATCAACATCAAGGTGTCTGCAAGCTTTTTCCAAAGTCATCTAAGCTTTCCCGTAAAGAGCAGAGCAAATAACCTATCAAAAGCAGATGGATTTCATTGTTTACTTAAAATGTCCTGTTATTTGCAAGACATAAAGAGACACAATGAAGATTGTCATGTTTGCCTTGAGGTCTGGGCGTGGGCCTTTTTTGTTTTTTTAATTCAGAGCAGGTTGGTCACCCACTTTGTTTCAATAAACCCAACCAACGACATGAAACGGTCTCTTTTGTCTCACACAGTGATTGAGTTTGTCAATTTTGATGTTTTCAAGTGGTAAAAGTTGAGTTTGAACTTTAATAAAAGTCTGGATATGACCTCTGTGACTATACACGTAAAGGTCAACAGCACCAAAGTACCATACTGTGGCATCCAGCGTCTTCCACCCAGGCCGGCTCTGTGCTGTTTCCCAACAGAAACTCCACATGTGCATCCAGATGGGACACTGAGTGTGTATTAAAGGCAGTACAAGTGCTACAAAGACAATGGATAGATGTGATTAGTTGCGAATTTTCCCACGGGCAGTGTTTTAAATCAGTCCAAAAATGTGTGAGAGCAAAAGGAAAGAGGAGAGGGTTTCTGCTGAGTTCAGTCGAGGGCTCAGCTATCACACAAACGCACACGGACACACACTACCACAGACATGGACGTGTGCATCCATTGCCTGTAAGCCTGTTGGCAACGTCTGTACAGTTTGGCTGTTTGTGGCAAATCAACACGGACTGCGTAAACAGTCCATGAGGCTAAAATTAGCTTTGCTTCCTGTCTGAAAACACCTCAAAGCTCAGTAATTAGCCACTTATAACTCATTTCAAATAAGCCTAGTGTTGTATAAAAGCTGAAATCAGGTGAAACAGCTAGCCTGGCTCTGTTTTATGAGGTGTTATACTGTACCTCAACACCGCAAAGTGTTTTTGTATGCATTAAACAGATAATACGTAACATTTCCACATTGAAATGCTTGAAAAGGCCAAACCGTTATATATTTTGTTGAGTTGTGTACCCAAATGTTTAAACGTCAGAGAGTGAGGAAGGAAGTTGGCAGACATGGCTGAATATAATCTAAATAATTAATCATTACCTCATCTGTAAACAATTTCTAGCCGAGTCGCTTCACATAGATTTTCATCAGTCATTAACAACGAAGACAACAACTCCAACGTGATGTCAGCTCAGTCAGTGGAGAGAAAGTGCACAGTAGTCCAACAGAAAGGTTTATTAAAGAATGCAGGATTATCGATACACATGTCATGACATGAAGCCGAAGCTGTCTTTTCTGACTCGTCTACACGCGCTCAGGACAGAGGCGCAACTACTTTATGTCCATAAATGGTCATTAGTCTACAAACAAGGAGATAAGTTTACCCCATCGTGGTCTGACATTCACGTCTGACTCTGCAGTGGCGTCTTTGTTATGTCAGCCCTATAGTCTGGCCGCAGTTATCATAGTAATGATCAAAATGGTGTCTGCTTTTCTAGACACAAAGACACAGTCTAACGCCCCACATATATTCTTGATGTTAGAGTAGAAAACAAAATGATCTCATGGTACTTCATGACGCTTTGGCAGCAGAACATACATTTAAGCAAACAAGATAATGGCATGTTAATGAGAGAGCCTTCTGCCAGCTGTTTTCCTGTTACTGCTAAGTCTCTCGTCCCAACTCTTAATACTTGCGGTACCGTGCAGATCTGAGTGCTATCAACCTTCTTATTTAAGTCTGAGCAAGAAAACAGTCACGCACCAAACAACATGTGACTTTTTAGGATGTGAAAGTTTGTCATATCAGCAGACCAACGCTGAGATACAGCTGATTAATGTTTGACAGGCTACCTACAATAAACTTGGCATGTTGCGTAACGGCTACTACATCCTTTATTGTGTCATTTTATGGCATTAATACATGAGATTAAAAAAACAAACAAAGTAAATCAACACATCACTTCTTTTAAACCTCAGGGAGACTCTTCTTTCGTGGTGATGACAAACTACATCATAACCGAAGGTCAGAAAATGGGAAAGTGTCCAGAGGTAGGTGAAAGTTTCGTCTCTCCTGCTCCCTGATTTCTTCTTCCTCTCTGTTTTCTCCTCCTCTGGCTTTTAAACTTCCATAAATAGTAAAACAAACAGAAATTGTTGCTCATTCCAAGACTGTTTCCATAATTGGGTAAGTGTCGAATAGCAGGTTCTGTATGCTGCAAAATATCACAACAAACACCAAACACCATCTTCCGATTGCCGTATTGTTTTCATTGCTAAAATGAACTTGTTTCTTCACATTCACATTCCACGGTTGTGTACACACACTGACCCCCTGATCTCTTGTGTGTAACAGCTACCAGGCAAGCACAACTGCAGCTCAGACGCCGACTGTGAAGGAGGGAGATACAGACGTACGGCACATGGTAAATCCTGACAGCGTGTGTCCTCAGCAGGCCTCACTGTGTGACCGTCCGATCAGCCCAAACCTTGGGCTTTTTTTGTTTTGTTTCTCAGAAGCTTTAAGTCCTGCTTAAACTCAAACTTCTTAAAGCTAGTGACAGGACCCAGGATGTGCTGAGGGAGGTGGAGGATCATATCAGGTCACCTAGAAATGTATTTGCCAAATGGGTTGTGGCTCCTGAGAGCTATAGGATGGGCTCGCATAGTAAAACTAAAATACACCAGATCGGACTCGTCACTGTCACTACTAAGAGAAACACTTGGACGCAGCATGCGTTGCTCTGGCACTGAGAAAAATAACAAAACCAAAGTCATCAAAGTCGTCTTAGCAACCAGACAGCAAGTCTCTGTGTTATTATTATGGTTTGTTGTGTCATTGAAGATATTAAAACCCTGCCTTAAGCAATTAGACACAAACACACTGTACATATAAACACAGGCACACACTCACATCACAATAAGTCCTGTGCGTAAGAGATGACACGAAACATAAGCACACAGAGACATAAAAAAAGCAAACAACCGTCCAGACAAGGGCTTTTTTAATAAGTCCACACACATACAGTATCATGAGTTCAAAGAGCAGTTATATAAATTTTTATTGTCCCAGGGTTCAATTGTGAGCCTTTCAAGTGCTCTGTGAACCTTATCAACTTCAATAAGATCAGTGTTAACCAAAGCTTTAGATCTGTCTGTTTCAGACCAGTCAATTTCACCTTGAGGTTGTAGTATCGCTTCAGAAGCGGCGTGCTGTCTCCACGCTTGCAGACAAGTAAACATGGGGGACGCGCCTGCGGCTAAAAGACTGGGTGGGCTTTGCTTTACTGAAAGGTCACAGACCGAAGCCGTGAGTGACCAAACGCCTGCTGGAGTACTGTCTACGAACTCATCCAGCACACGATGACAAAGACTGATACCAACAAAACCAATCACATGTGGAAGAAATTCTATGTTAGGATCAGAGCCAGATATAAAAACAGCTATTTCAGCGCCTGCTCTGCTTTGCTCTTATATCTTTGCTCACTGCAGTTGATGCCAATTCAAGATAAAATGATTAAAGCTCACATCCTTTTTTTTTTTTTTTCCTGCTGCTGCTTGAATCACATGTTGTACTTTTGCTTGCTGAAGTTTAAAAAAAAAAAAAAAAAATTGTCTCTAATGATGAGACGTGTTTCTGTTTCAAGGACAAATGACGGGAGTTTGCGTGAACTCCACTAAGACTTGTGAGGTGCTGGCTTGGTGTCCCGTTGAGAATGATCACATCATACCTGAGTATGTGGAAACGCTGAATTATTCATACTGTAAACTGAGACTGACTTGCAGTGCATGTGAATATTGGCTTTGTACCATTATATCAAATATACATTGTGATGTGCTTCTCGTCATACTGATTTAACTCTCTCTCTCTCTCTGTTTATTTCCATCTAGTCCCCCACTGTTGATATCTGCAGAGAACTACACACTGTTCATCAAGAATTCTGTAACTTTTCCCTTATTTGGTGTCACAAGGTGATGATGATTCATTCGTATTAAGTTAAATTTAGCTCAGCAGATGCTACAAATGATAAACAAAATTGCGTCTTAAAAGGGGCACTCCACTGAATTTACAGAAACAGGTCAGTTTAGTCATCGTGGCTAAAGTGAAAGTGCAACGCTAAATCGCTGGAGTACCCCTTTAAATTTGATAGTTTAGTCATCGGATACTGTTTAAACTCACAATGCTGGTAAAAGCAAACAAGTTGAATGTCACGCCTAGTATCATCAGAGTAACTGTGTGTTTTTTAATGAACAGGAGTAACCTGGTGGAGGGTATTGACACTTCTTACATCAGGAGTTGCCTTCATCATCCAAAGAATGCTCCACTGTGTCCCATATTCAGACTGGGAGATATAGTTCAACAGTCTGGCTTCAGCATTGAAAACATAGCCAAAGAGGTAATCAGCTGCTTTCAATCTTCACTCAACGCTGGGAATGTTTTTCATGTGCACGCAGATTTTGCATGTATTGTTTTTTGGTGCTTTGTTTCTTTTGTCTCTCTTATTATCACGGAGATTTGTATCATGTATTATGTGCTTGTGTCCTGACAGGGAGGGGCTATTGGCATTGTGGTCGACTGGACGTGTAACTTTGATGTGGATGTAAAACACTGTAAGCCAAAGTACAACTTCCACGGCCTATACGGAAACCCAGACGAGAAAGACAAAGTCAAAGCTTCAGTGGGATACAATTTCAGGTGTGTAAATATACAGTGTCTGCATGAGTTCTCTGCGGATGCTTCATCTTGTGTTGTGTTGGCTGTTTGTCTCTGTGTGCCTTGTGATGAACTGGCAACTTGCACAGGGTGTACTCCACCTCTCGCCCAATGTCTGGGATCAGCTCCAGCCCCCTTCGAACCCTGATAAGTAGAAGCGGTTACAGAAAATCGATGGATTGTCCTGTTTTATAGGAACATGTGGGAAATGTAAATATTTACCACACGCTTTGACAAATGTTATCTACATAACACATTGTAATAATTCCCATGGCTGTCTGCAGGTATGCAAAGCATTTTTTTGAGAATGGAACTCAGAAAAGAACCCTTCTCAAAGTGTTTGGGATCAGGTTTGATATCATTGTGCAGTCACTGGTAAGTAATATAATTTTATTTATATGAATTTCTGACTTGAGAAATAGACCAAGGAAACTTTATAACACTGGTTCTTTGTCTTTCACAGGCTAGAAGATTTGATATCATCCCAACACTGACAGCTATAGGCTCTGGAGTGGGCATTTTCGGAGTGGTATGTTGTCGCCTGCCTAATATATCAGTAATGATTCATTATCTGTGGAATAATTTGTATACTAACTCATATATTTATGATTTTTTTTTTTTATCAGGCAACTGTAGTATGTGACTTGGTGTTGCTCTATTTGCTACCAAAAAGAGAATTTTACAAGAACATGAAATTCAAACACACAGATTCACATACACAGGTAAGAGCTATGATGCATAAAGTGAAAAATGCTAATTCTGTTTTAATGTAATATAACTTTGGACACAAGGTGGCAGCAGAGAAGCATTTAACAGTCAATAACAGTCCAGACAGACACAGAACAGACATAACATAACATAACATAAGACTAACATAACATAGACGTGTTATTCTTTGTCTGATCTTTTGGTTGTATCTAAATCTAGACATCCCACTACCTAGCACACACCCATCCGAGATTAAAGCTGTGTTTATGTCCATCACATTCTCACAACCAGTGCATGGCCATCTACTACATGCTCAGCACAGTAAATCCTTTTATGTGATAGAAGATGAAATCTTTTCCATCCCATCCCTCCCAGACAGTTTAACTGAAACGGGCAGAACGTTTTGTATTTGCAGCATGACAGCGAGTCGCTCGGTTTAGACACATGCGCCTATTACACCCTCGAAGCAAGCGCAAGCCAAGTCAGAGGGACTGACCAGTCCAACGTGAGTCCACGTAGAAGTCTAGACAATAGAGTAGATGTTTTTAAATGTTTTCCATCTATGTGATGATGTGGAGACTCCTTTTTGTCTTTACCTGAGGGGTCTAAATGACTCCTGTCCTTTGCATTTGACTCACTATAGGAGCCTGATTCAGAGGCAGGTAGCACAGAGACTGGACAATCTAAAGTAAGACACTCATATATTTATAAGAGCAATACATATTTGCTAATTTCTGTGATGGCTAATGTTTTATTTTTCTGCTATTCCTGTGTAGAAGTGACCTGGGAGAAAACTTACGAGGTACTGCTTTTAAAGGTGTGCTGCACTGGAACCCTGCAAAACCACAAACACATACACCTACTAAATTGACTTGAGGCTGGGGAGGACACAAATGACAATGCTCCACATCCTCTATTTTGTCTCGATCGTCAGCATCGTCTTCCCTCTCTGGAAGCCACCCCAGCAGACTCTGACTCTTACTGTTGTACGTACAACCATGGCGTAACTCGGCTGTGTGCTTTTTTTTTTTTTTGGGTGTAGCTTGGTTTTCTTTTGTTCACACTTTGGGTGAAACTGCCACCTTCTTAACTGTTTCCATGCTCATGCAGGTGAAAGAACTTTTTCTGGCACTTCAAGTGCTCCTTGTGTGTGTGTGTGTGTGTATACAAATCATCCATTACCTCTGTTACTGTTTTGTCAAAGCAAGATATACACACATAACTTGTGGATGTGCCACTGAGTGATTCATCCTGTGTGAAACTTGTGATCTATAATTGAATTCAATAAAAGATGTACAGTGATAATTACTGTATTTTCTGTATACATGCAAAAAATACCAAAAGGATTCAGTTTTTTCTTTTTTATTGTCTTTGATTATGTCTAGGTGTACAAAAAGCATGCAAAAAATAGCTTCTTTATATATATTGGTACATATTTACATGGTAAGAACTGCATTCCATAGGGATGTGCCATGCTTCTGTTGTTGTGTGAGCGACAGGCGAGTGAGTACATTCAGAGAAATGCACGAGACGACGCGAGACGGACATCCAGAAACACAGAGACAGCAGGCGCCTTCAAGACACACATCAGGAGAGTCACAGGAGAAACACAGCATCGATCCAATCGGCCCTGACTTCATATTATTTACAAACTCACTCTCCCACAGTCCTTCTCTTTGGAAATAATTATGACCTGAAATCTTTCAAAAAAAAAAAAAAAAGTCCTCCTGTCGCTCACTTCCTGTGCACCTATTGATTTTCCTCCTGTGTTTCATCACAGTAACACTCAGCTAACCTCTGCCAACGCCAACCCGATGAATCTGATATCTTTAAAACAGTATTTAATATTTTTTAGGATCCATATCTGCATCAAAACACTGTGCTGATTTTTGGAGAATATATTAAGTCTGAATTGTGCAGAACTGCAACAGTCATGCAAGTGACCACCAGGTTATGGCCATTAAAATGCATCATGTGCTGTGGTACCAGTGTAAGGGAAAATTAAATTAAAACGTATTAAAGAATCAGAATCGATGCGCAGATGGGATTTAAAATGAGCTGTAACTGCTCGTTGCGTTTAAGAGTTATAAAGTTTTGAATGTGCCAAATTTAGGGAAGATTGGCAACAATTTCAGGAGCGATTATGTCTAAAATAAAGTGACGGAAATAAATGTAAATCAAAAAATATTAACTGATTGCCACAACTTGAAAAACTAAGAAATCAGAAATCAGTTTAGGAATTATAACATGAAAACACACTGTAAAGGCCTTTCTAAGTGGCCACATGGTAATATAATCTGCACCAAAGGCAGTTCTTCTTTAGCCTGACGTCTTATTTTCTGTCCTGAAGCTGTGCATATGCTTCAGACTAACAGAGCAACAGAAAACATAACCTCTGCAGAGGCAATAACTGCCATTAAAAAAAAAAAAAGCTGTCCTATAATTGGAGGGTTAAATGTTTCATCTTCAAGGGCAGCTAGTGATCATCCATCACCGTGTCTCTAGAGAAGATCTCAAACACCAAGCTGCTATTTCAAGCCGCTCCTGTGCTCCCGAGCACTGCTCGTGTAATGGGATCTACAGTGTTTTAACATTATGCATCATCTCTGCAGTGAAATCCAGTTGCAGAGTCCATTTCCCCAGTTGTACAACAATCACAATTCTTCAGTTATTCCATGAATATGCACAACAAAAACAACTACTTGAAATCTTGTTACTGCAGCCGTTACAGCATTTTGACACAGACAAGAGGGTAAGTTACTAGAAAATGGGAACATTTTAAGTTTCATTTGTAAAACCGTTCACATGCAGATCGATATCAAAGAGCAATGCTTCAAAAAGCACAGGAGACTGAGGACATACGGATACACAGTAAATATGGTCTTTTACAGGTGAGACACTGTTTTTCTCCTTGATCATAAACTGTACAACCTTAAATAGCTGGCAGGAACCAGTAGTGTTACATATAATCACAATAAATGTAGGCTTTTCAACAAGGACAACTCAGACAGACATTAGGATGAGCGGCGAATGAGCCAACAATGCACCAATGAGAAAGACGACATCAATATTGCACCTCTGACGCTGACAAATGTACAAACACACACGTGTAAAGCTGGCAACACATCCGTTTAAAGAAAAGTGTTCAACCGTTTCTTTAGCAAATAAAATATAACATAGCGTTTCATACTTTTTGGTTCAAACAGACCTTCATTGAAGGTTAACCCGCAAACAGATCTCAGCACCTTCTTTCACTCCCGTCATCCTCAGCAGAGAGAAGGAACAAAAACAGAAGAAACACATGACCACAGCTGCTCATTTCACATTTCAAACTATTAGACATTAAGATATTCATGTATCCTCTACAACATTTACTGAGCAATAACATAAAAAGATATTTTCATGATAATAACTCCCGACATTTTAACCTTCATGATTTTTACGCGTGAAGCAGGGAAGCCTCTGAACACAAATCCCTCTCTGCTCTCCGAGCTTCAGTTCAGCATCCTTCACCGAAGGATACCGAGGGCAAGATTAACGGAGGGAATGCAAAGCATCCTCCGTTTCTAATCAGCCGCGCTGGGGACGCCAATTGAAGTGGATGGGGAAGTGTTGTTGTTGGCAGCCTGGGCCTAATCGTGACATTGAAATGCTCCTTTTCACTGCGGTTCAAGTGATCAGAGCACTCTGCCAGCCAAAAATGCTTTCTAGCATGGAGCAACGCACCAGGCCTAAGAGGACAAAACAAGGAGTTATATATGGAGTTATATAAACATCCATCTGAGGCAGAGCTGTTGTGGAGGCAGAAATGTTCTCATTGATTTGAATCAGTGGAGACAAAACAACCCACACATGTGGCTTTTTTTCTAAGTTATCCAACTGCCTTGAAAGGCAACAAAGGCCTCAAATCACAAAATAAATAACTTTTCCAGTCATCCATGATCCCAACTTTTGTGTTCTCACAAGATTAGGGTGCCAGCCCACCCAGAGGGACTGAATAAAACTTACTTAGACGGGGTGAAATGTTACATTTCAGCTCTTAAAATTGCACAACCCTTCCTCGTGTTTATTTACAATTTTATTTGGACCCAAACCCAAAAAAACTGTTCCCTGAATATCCCAAAATATTGAGCTTCATGTGATATAATCTTATTTAATCCCAGTTGAAATGTAATCGAATTTGTATTTTATTTATACACGCATATATTTATAAAATAGATATTTATGGAATAACAGATGTGCACTTTTAGCATAATGAAAAATTCAAATAATGAAATGAATTTTTCTGTTACGATGCATAAGAAAGTTAGTTTTGGTAGGGATAAAATTTAGTGTCATGTGGAAAAACAAATCCCTGAAACAGCCCTTATCTTTGCATATGAAAAAGCACACCTTTATGACCCACTGTGCACATGACCCTTTATGACCCTTTTTTAAAAATAATCCCGGAAAGAAATACTAAAATATAACTTACTACTACTACTACTCTCCTCTCAGCAAAAAGGAGGCATACACAACGACCCTCACACTTTTCTGAGCCCTAATAATTTGTGTACAGTCCCTTAGCATGGATAACTTAAAGTAGATTCAACTTACACAATGAGATTATTTATGCCTTTAAATGAGCTCTGCATTCAAGAATTTGATATATATCTTTTTCTCAGTCTGTTCACACTTCATCATATCAAAAGGAAAGAGACAAAAAGTTAGAGAACGGGAAGTCAAAACGACATAACAGTAGCAGAAGAAGCGTGAAATGACGCCTAACACAAACATAATTACACATCACACAATGGCAAAAGTCACTTGGAACAAATGTGTTCAAGTGCAGCAAAGTCGCTGTCTTCTCTGTGCGACCACCCTGAAGGCAGCACAGGAAAGACTTCGACCTACTGATGGCACATGTACAGGAAAAAGGCTGTGGGACGATAACACTGACGACACGTCAAGATATCTATGTACAATATTAAAATCATAAATATCATATCATAAAGAAAAAGCCCTGTAGTTCACTGAACAGACAGTATGATGTCATTTACATGCTGAAGTCCGGTAACGATTATTGAAGAGGAGTTTCTCTTCGTCAGGCTGGCAATGACTGTAACAGGTGGCTATACAGTCTGATGATGAGGCCTAACTATTCATCATGCAGACGGGTTAAAAAAAAAAATCAGAGTTTGACAGTTTTTTTTCCCACATTGCAGTGTAACGCCAGCTGACAACAAACCACCACAGTAATTTCAACTGTTAATGATCCAGAAATTCAGCGACGTTTATCTTCTTACTGGTTCACTGATGCCAGTCCCAACCGTACAGTATGTGGTTAAAAGTACTTAAGACAAGCAACATTGTAGATCAAAGTGCCCAAGAAGCTCCACACTGGAGAAGGAAAATGGGGATACTCTAACAGGAAGCAAAAACGAAAGCGAGTCTGTGCATACAAGTCTGAATGTTAACGCAAGCGATATATCAGATTTGAAACCTCGAGTTTCTTCAGTGTTGATACGAAGGGAATGTGTGGACGAAAGGGGTGAGCACACAGTGATTCAAGCAAAGGGACGCAAAGAGGATGAAGCTCTGCTGACGTGGGGCGTCATTGAGGCTCAAGAGGAGGGCTCGTCTTCATGCAGGTCCTCCAGCTCTCCCTCTCTGGGTCCGTCTCCTGTGCTGCTCTTTCTGAAAGAAGAAATGAAAAGAGAGTGAAAGAAAGAAGTCAGTATGAGCAGTTTTTTCTATGATTTCAACCTGGACGATCACAGTGAGGACAGAGATCTAAATGATTATACTGTTAAGCATATGCTTTATCTTTTTTCAACATGGTGAATGCACAAAAAAGACTCAATCAACGCAGCACAGCATTAAATGACAGCGGCAGGGAGATGGGGGACAGAAGGACTGCTCCATCACTCCTCATGATGGGGATAAGCGAGAGTTAAGGAGTCTAAAGATGATGATGGGCGCAGCGGCTGGTTAGATGTTGGACAGACAGCGTGGCGGACTGTACTGCACAATGTGTTACCTGAGCGAGGGGTGAAGTTTTAAAGAAGGCCGGAAAGGCCACGAGTCCCTGCAGCAAAGTGGGAGAAAAGATGGAAAAGTCACAGGTGGGAGGGCAAACGTCACCTCAGGGGGTCACAGACATGTTCAGTGGTGGAGTAAGTCACCGGCAGAAGAGTCCAGAATAGTAATCAAAGAAGTTACTGTTTCGAAAATGTGATAAATTTGCCTGTTTTTGTATTTTAGAACAATATAAATTAAAGATTTGGGAAGCAATACAAAAACAACACATCTCTTAAAGGGGCACGCCACCAATTTTCACAAATCAACTTCAATTCTCTCATCATGTTGAGTACTACTCAGTACGAAGTGCCAAAAACTGCAGTTCCTCAAACATCCACTTGAGGCTGGCTACAGAAGTGAGTCAGTCTCCATAAGTCCCCATGTTAAAATGTCCAACTGGTACAAAAAACAGTTTTGGTCTCTATAGTTAATTCCCCCGTTCAACTGTACTGAGGGTGAATTTTTATAGAACTCACCCATTCACATTATATTAAGGCTTAAATTTATGCATAATTAATAGTGTGGCCACTTGAGCCGGCAGAGGCATGGGTGCCAAGATGGCAATGGCCAGAGCCGGCACACTCTGAGCTTCACAACAGTCTAAAGGTGAGGCCTGTTTTATGTCTTCTGTGGCTCCAAGTAAGTTTAATCAAGAATCTAAAAATCTAGTGTAAATCAGTACACCTTTAATTGCTAAAGGGAATACTAAATTATCTGAATTAATCGGATGATAACTTTTAAGTATAAAGATGAGATCATAGCCAGGACGTCTGGCACTAAAAGAATACTACTTGCCCCACCCGGTGTGTCATTAGTTGTTTTCTCTTTCACTTTATTTTGGAGGAAATTACAGTGTTTTTGCTCATTAAATAATTCACTAAACTTCTCCACCTGCCGTTCAGAGAAATGTTTAAAACTTTAGCAGCAGCTGGATTTTGAAGTAGTCTCTTGAGGCTCTCGGAAGCTGCCCATGTTGTTGTTGTTGATGGGCCCATGTGTGTGCGATAAAAACGTCTCAAAATGGAAGAAACAGATGGTTAGGTTGTTGTTTCTCTGTTACTTTTTATAATCCATCCATTAACCGACATTACCCATGATTACTTTAATCTAAAGAACCAGAAAAAACATGATCTAATGGACAGACTGAACATTTCAGTTCAGGGTTTCATAGTTGTACAAAGCCTTGTTTTCTTTCATTAACCAGCAGGGGGCAGTGTTGTTTTAGACTCCCTGCACGTCCTCTGGAAACACCTTCACCTTACATAGCAGCTCTGAGACTACCCTGAGTGTAACAGGGGAAACCTCGGCCTAGATAGAGAAGAAATCATCTAATAAAACCCTCACAATGGGAGATTAGAGTCTCCTCTGCAGTCAGCGCTGCAGTGGTCTATCTTCATGACAAAGTCTGCAGGACGCACAACAGATTAGTGTCCCAAGGGGACCCACAGTACAGCGGGAACACAACAACAACACAGCTATAGATGCTCCGGTTTGCCTTTGGCTGTTTATGTTGAAATTGCACAATGGGATAAGACGATGGACCATTTCCCCTGTGATGCTTTCAATCCATGTAAGAGAAAATTCAAGGTCAAGCCTGAGGTATATTTGTATCATTCTCTTTTCTACCCTTGAAAGCTGAAAGCAACACACAAAGAAACACTTATAAAAGCTGTAAGCTCCGCTGCATACAATGAAAGAATGAATTATGGTGCTATGGCAACCCAAAGCAGCGACAGCTGCTGCAGGAATGTATGTTAGTTAACCTGACACAGGAGAAAGGTGTGAAGTACTGATCTACAGGATGTCTCGAGCAATCTCTGAATTAAAATGGGCCTGGGTGTAGTTTTTATTTGTCTTTACACATGAGATAAAGTATCAAACATGGATGACCATAGTCAGGCAGTGTGCTTACATGAGCAGGCTGCCAGGTGCAGACATGGACCTCTCCTCTCTCCTGCTTGGACACTCAAAGGGATTACTGAAGGAGCGCTTCCTCAGCATGGCTCTTACCAAGATCTGAAACATTCATAAACACAAAGATGGTTACAGATACGTGGAAAAGGTCTGGTTCTGCACAGAGGATGCAGCCGATTGATTTCTGATTTGCACGCAGGAAGTAAGTCAAACCAGGATATCTGAGCTCTTATGGGAAAATCAACATGAGACATGCATAAAATCACGCAAGGCATTGAAAATGTTTAATATTCCAAAGTAGGAAACCTGCCTGTTAGCTCAGAGTGCATCTATCTATTTACATTTATTGATCTGGTCTGGATTTTAATAAGGGGGTGGATTGTTTTGCACAGAAACTGACGAGGATGAAACACCAGTTTCAATGTGAGGCATTATTTTTAATGAACAGTACAAAAGTGTGTCAGGCTCCATGATCGATGCTTTGTTGATAAGTCTGACTGGAGCATCAGCTTGTGCCTCGATGACAGCTGATAGAGGTGCAGACTGATAGCTTGGGATGGAAAATGCAGGTTTTGTTGTGCTTAAATTATTTAAAAAAGACAAATACATGTGCAGTCTCTTTATACGATTCCCTGCAGCTGATAAATAGTACTTTTATATACATTAATATTAGTTTGTTATTAATGAAACTTATGTCTATTTACACTGCAGGTATTTGAGCTTTTGCATAAAGCTTCTAACATGCCTGGTGTCAGCAGGAAGGTCATACCTGCAAATGTTAGAATGTTGGAGCTTCTGTGCTCTAAACTTGTTTAGTTTGACAGGAATTTCATACGTGCATATGATGGCTAATTCAGTTCTTTTCGTATGGTATGCCACAGCTAACTTTGGCTAGCCTCGTGTAGCTGCTGTCTCTTACTGGAATCCCATGTGTCATGTTAGCTGGCTAACGCAGACGAAAGTCCACCATCATTTGATGTGCAGTAAAAAAAAAAGGTGTGGTTATGTGGCTATCTATAAATGTGGCCTGTGTGTCCTTTATGAGGCTCTATGCTCCAATTTGAGTTTATTTTCAAAGGGAAGTTTGTCCCTTTGCACTCGGTGTTATGTAATACAAATAATACCTTTGATTGTTCTCCATTGGAGAATTCAAAGTGCGCTGTGTGGCTGTATTTTGTCACAATTATGATTAAAATAGGACTGCAGTTGTTAGAAGAGCAGCCACTCTCAGGGCTTCACCTCTCCTGGAAATGATTAGCATAAATATATCAATTTGAAACAAAAGTGCTCGGTGAATGGGGACGGTCAGGGTTCCTTACCACCGCGGAGAGGCTGGGAACGAACTTGACTGAGTTCTGGATATCCTCCTCTGTCACCTCCACCGCAGAGCAGTGCTCCTCCTCCAGAGGCAAGGGGTCAGTGCCTCCCTGGGTGACCCACTGGTTCATCTGAACACACACAGACAGATACACATTACATATGACAGCGTCCTATCTATACACTGCATCCATGAGCCACGGTTGGTAAAGTACAGATTTGCAAATGTACATCTCTATATGAAGTCTGGCTCTCATCCTTTACCCCTCGTACTGCACAGCATGCATACTTTACAGTATTAGTGAGAGTTTTCTGAAACAAGGCACACTGTTTAGATTTCTATGTGAGCATTTGCTACCAGCCTGGCAGCCATCTGTTTTGATTAATATTGTTATGCTCCGACTGCAGAGACTTAGAAGTCGCCTGAGACAGACGATCCATCACAGTGACCAACCAGCCCGAGTTGATTTTTGTCAACGTCACTTCACGGCTGCCCACATTGATAAAGCTGAACATATCATATATATTTCGTTATATTGTCAATTAACCTTACAAAAAGACCCAAAACAACAATGTGTTAGTCTGCCTGTGGCTCTCAACGTCTCAGCATTACAACAACAACAAAAAAAAATCAACTTTAATTTGTCAAAAAGGCCTCAGTAAGTTCATGAAACAGCTGAGAGATGTGGTTTTCAGCAAGCGTTAGGAGTGAATAGTGCATGTGTTGGGGACTGTTTTCCATCTGGGATTTGGTGTTTTTTGCGATTGCTGCAAGACAAGCTACAGTGCATTCATCGTAACAAAGAATGACGGCACCCCTTGTAACAATCTCTAATAATCTGTAGGCAAGGGACCAAGATTTTGGAACAGGAAGTGTTGTGGTTTCCACTTGTAGTAGTGATCAATCATGTTTGGTAAAGAGAGAGAGAAAAATGCAATCTCTGAAGCCACGGGCTTTCATCATCTGTGGACGATTTAGCTTTTTATTTGCTTTTTTAAAAGTTTATCTGCAGATACCTGTCCATAGAGATTAGCCAATTCTCATAACTCTCGCGTATCAAGTTGCTAATCAGACTTCAGAGGAAATCTCGGCCTGGATAGATTTTATCAGTTTTCTGGAAATTCGCTGGCAGGTTAGCTGATGGTTTCTGAGATTCCCCTGTGTAATGGGTCATTGATGTATGTTAGAAATTATGATTCAGGAAGTTCACTTTTCTTCAGTATTGCAGTCAATAATTCCCACAATCATCAAACTCCCCAGAGGATCTGAGAGCAAATGACAAAAATGTAGCTTAGCTTACCTACCTAAAACAAAGCCTCAAGTCTCTGCGAGTTTATATAAAAATCTAAAAGACTCTCAGTGAGTTTTTGTTATTTCTGCTGACTTTAAAGGCTTATGCTAAGCTAACAAAGCTGCCTCTCGCAACTCATGTCAAGTAAAGGATGTGATTGTGTGCGAGTGTGTGGTGCCTTACAGCCTAATTATCTCTTGTTCCATAAACACAAACAGAGTCTCTGGTGAGAAAATGACTCACTGACACATCATTAGAGTGTGTCATGGAGACACAGTGGGGAGTGGGGAATGACATGTGTCCATGGATGGTCCTGGACCTCCCTAACCTTCTACCACTGACTCAGTTTTAGCGCCGTCCTCCATAGGGACATGCGTGTTTCGTCCTGCCCTGGAGCTCTCACAGCACGACTAATGAACCCTATTACATGTACCACAGTGAGGTCACAGTCTTCTGAGCCAATCACGTCAGGGAAAAGTCACAGCGGTGTTGTGTCTGAACACGAACAATGAAATCCTTGTTATGATCGCGCTCGAATTCTGCTTTGTTCTCTGTGTTACCTTGATCTCAGGGATGGTGATCCTGTTGTCGGGGTTCTTGTCCAGCATCCGCAAGATCAGAGTCTGCAGCTCTTCACTGATCTTTGGTCTGCATGAAACACAAGATAATGAAGCCAGCTTGTTTGTACATACATGTTACATGGACAACAAATCATGTTGAGCATCTTCATTATATAACGTACTCTTTATTACATAAAAATGCAGGCTGAGAAGTCAGTAAATCATTCAGCTTCAGGAGGCGGCTTAAAGAAGCCAGTATACCCCACAACTCTCCTACTTCGCCCTATGTCTGGTCAGCCGTGCAGAGGGTTCGAACATCTCTCTCTCTGGCTTTCTTTCTTTTTCTTCTTGACACAGATATTTCTGTCCTGTGATCTACTGAGTGCGACACGACGGCTGGATTTTCACTTCTATGTCAGTTACAAGCAGCCAACAGATGAAGTGGCTGCACGCTTTCTATATTTAGATAGCAGATACTTATAGAAAGATGTTCAGATACTTATACAAAGCTTTTAAATGCTACTTTTTAACTGTATGATTTTTACAACAACATTTAAAACCAGTTTTTATACATAGCAGAATTCAGGCCATTTGGAGACATATCTGAATATTAAATACAAATGCAATACCAGGGTAAAATCAAGGTAAGAGTAAATGGACTGTGGGAGTTTTTTTCAGTGCCTCATGATAACATTTTAGTGCTAATCTCACACTGGGTGGTGATAGGAGACTGAAGTAAGAATGATCCTTTAATAAAACTAAACTATAATAAATGCCAGTCCATACCAGTAGATAAAAATCCTCATAAAAAAGTGTTGATACAGTACGTGTACTTTATTAAATTCTTAATATTAAAGCAAGCAGCAGGACATTTATCTCCCGTGCAGTTGGCCATTGTGTACACTGGAAACTTAAGAAAAAGTTTTTTGCACATTCTGTGTACCGCCAGACAGAAAGTACTCACAAGTTCTACTTTTCTCACCTCCGAGCGAACGCTTGTCACTTCTATCACTCAGCATTGAGTGCACGCTCAACTGATCAGCAGAATGAAAGACACAGATCATCTGACCCGTGGCGATTTGGTGCCTATGTTCTTATTAACTGTCGAAACTTAATGTAGCTGCTGATGAAGAAAATAATTGCCTTTTGAAGTGACTGAAAACAAATTATAGCACTGACTCCCAATAAGGGCTGATTGTGCCCCAGGGGGTAACATTACTTCTGCATTTGCTTGGAGGGTATGTGGGAAGATTGAGTAGCTCTACTAATTAAAGAAAAAAGGAATTACAATTTCAAGTAAAAAAAAAAACAAAACATCATTATATGAAGTTAACTGCAACATTTGTGTGTGAAATATAAATGTAAAATATAGTTTTATATAGTTAAAATAGTTAGCCAAAAGTGGCACATAGTTATAATAGTTAATGGATACATGATAATGTAGGTAAATATAATGGATAAACAGTTAAAACGGGTAATGGGATTTGAGTTCACAGGGCTGTGAGGACATATTTTGTGGTTATGACATATTGTTAAAAAACGTAGTTATCATTTGTTTGATCACCTTGTTGGTGGTAAACAAAAAGAAGTTCAAGCTTTTTGCTATTTTATAACATCTGAACTTAAAGCTTCTTTTTATTTGTAATATTTAATGAACAGCATTGATTAATAATTATTTCGCTGTATATTTGACTTGTCTGATAACCTGTTTTTACATTATGTCAGTGTCTGGGCTCCATACATACCTTAAAATTACTTGTTTTGGCTGACCAACAGTCTAAATCCACTTAAACCTACCACCATTATCACCATTATCTATCACCCACCTGCCAAATGACACTTTAACTCCTGACTGTAAGTGAATCAATGATCTAAAATAATTGAAACCTCTGATATCTACAATAAAAGTTTACCATGCTTATGAAGATGCAATATCAATGTTGCACTTCACTGACACTAATGAAACAAAATAAGTCATAGGTCATTAGTATCGCAGTAAAGTGAGTTTACGTGAGCTCAGTCATTGATCATAATGATGGTGGAGATATTAAATGAACTACACCTACAGCAGAGTACCATCAGCGCTGACAACAAGGTGCTGCTAACTGTCATTGATTGCTACAACGTGGAGATGATTCCATTAGGTGATGTGATATTCAGTTCAGGCGGAGGGTGATGTGTAATGAACAAGCTTTCCTTTCACAGCCACTGAGTCTTTGAGCTCACTGGGGGGAAAAAAGACACTTATCAACAATATGACACTCTGTCCTGACACATACTCCAACTGCTACTCATAGCCACGTCTGCTGTGTTTTTTCACTCCATCATTGTGTTCCCTCAGTCTATCACCGCCGCCAGCCTGGTTTCTTATCTCTCCTTATTTTCCATTGTTCTCTCTGTCTTTTCACTCGTATTCACTCAAGAAGACCTCCGTGTTTTTCTTTAACCTTTTAGGCAAAGGGTAGATAGGAAGCACAGTGGCGTGCACAGTGTGTGTCCACGCCGCTGATGCCCCCGTTTGCTTGTTTTGATCACATACAGGTGACATTTACTGCGTGCTGGCACTGAAGCCGTTCAGATTTTTGTGGGTGGAATTTGAAACTGGGAAAAGAAAGATGCAGATGAGAAGATAGCAAAAACGGCGAAGGTGATGACAACAGCAGCTGCGGACTGGAGGTGGCTGGAACATCACTGCTGTCTCTTTTAATAAGGCGGAGGAGAGGGAAGGATGCAGGAGATGGACTTACGTTTCTGGGAAATCCACAGGCTTGGTCCTTATCTTATTGTGCAAAGCCAATATGTACTCGTCAATAAATGGGCACTGCAGGTGGAGCGGAGGAAACACAGGAAAGTACATTGAATTACTGCTCTGCCAGAGAAAATCTGCACCCCCCCCCAAAGACAACCAAGACGAACAACAACAGCACCAACCAGCTTCAAGCAGTCATTCAAATAAATGATCCCAACAGACTGCTGTCGTATCAGGCATAAAGAATTGTTGTGTGTTCCTACTCAAGAGCTACTGGGTGTTGTTAACAAGCACTGGAGTCTGTGAAATGAATACTTATCCCAGCTTTAGTGTTACCTTTTGTGTACCAGATGTTTAGAAGTGCCTAAGAGACAGAAAATTGTGCAGACTTGCCTTCCCGAAGACGAAACAGTAGAGGGTAACTCCCATGGCCCACACATCCAGCGCCTACAAGAAATCACCAGCGGTGACATTAAAAGCAGCATAATAGCAAACAGATTCAAAAACAGACATTTAGATACACACTGCAGCAATCCAAACACCCACTACCACAAACAAACATGGTGATCTAAGTCGGTGCAGACTGCCGTCTGTGATTTATGGGACGTTTTAAGGTTATTTTTTGGCGGCGTCTACCGTTAGATAACTCGGAGATGGATGTGCGTGATCAGATAGGGACGCTGCAGCTATCCATCAGGCTCTTTGTCTTCCTCTCAGACGCTCTCTCCCTGTATGGATAGTTCTTCCAGATATCCATTTCTATTCCTTCATAGATATGAAATGATAAAACTTAACAGATAGTGTAATCTATCTGGAAGCCACAGACAGTAGAGCAGTGGTCTGATGTCTGATGTACTACTGGGACTGACAAGTGAGGGGGTTTAAGTGACATACGAGTGTCCGATATTAAATATTTGACCGCTGATTTACACCAAAAAAAAAAAAATCACAAATGTTGGCGCATAGTGGACACAGAGCTCTGTGGCTTGAACATCAAATCAAAATCAGGGTGAGTACATGACTAATCAGCGAAAAAGGAGCCGACATGACTGCATGTATTTCTTCTTAAAGCTTGATGAAACAGCAGGCTGAGGCACTTGTGAACGCCTCTTGCACCCTTTTCTGTCTGCAATCAAATATTCTATTCTGGACGAACATACGAGGTCCTTCCACGAGCAAATCCATCAGACCTGAACTGATGGATGATTTTGGATAAGAATAGGTTGAGACCTGCGGCTGGAAAAGGGGGACGGCTCCTGGTTGTTAATGGTTCGTAACTTAGCGGGTAAGGTTGATTTGAAGGCTTTCATACTGCATGAATGATGGGAACAGGAAGTGCGTCATTGTCCAATCGTTATGGACAAATATAACTGATCATTACTTATCAGTATAATGATGTGAACACTCCCAAATCAATACCAGGTATGGTGCTGTTTTCCAATGTATTACTGGCTTAGCTGGTAGTCCCAGCTAACACACAGGGAATAAGACCGAGGATGACAATTTGCTCCGTGGATTAGCAGGCCGGCAAAGGTCTCAGAACTCATCTCGGTTTAATGGTTCTCATTTTACAATCATGAGGTTAGGGCTTAGGCCGGCAGCTGCTGTAACCACAGGAGACGAGCACGGATAAAAACTTCAGATTTATGTACGGATGGAGCGTTAACTCACTTTCCCGCTGAAGCTCTTTCGTGTGTCTGAGAGAGTCTCGGGTGCCATGAATGCGGGAGTGCCAGCGGTGCTGGACAGCAGAGCATCGTTGCCCTCAAATTGGTTGCTGACCCCGAAGTCCGCTATCTTCACGTGGCCATCGTCCCCGAGTAACAAGTTAGATGGCTTGATGTCCCGGTGGACGATTTTTTGGTAGTGCACTAAGGATAAAAAACAGGAAGTCAGCTGTCAGATTTTTAGATACACTGCAACCTCTAAGCGACCACAAACAACAACGTCATGATGTTTTTGTTGTTCTTGGAGCCTTAGTGGGACTTTTCTTTAAAAAATAATGTTTTTTGTTGTTTTGACCATAAGAATCATGTGAACATTGTCAACTTATGTAAGTTCATTTAAAACTAAAAGTTAAGTACATCTCGGCCTTTAACACTAACAGCCGTCTGGAGCTAAGCCCTGGACACTTCACTGATTGGATAAGTGGCAGCTTCTTGTCTGAGGAGGTCTTATTAAAACATGAGACACTTGAAGGCCTTAGCAATTAAACATCATTAACACCAGTAATACTCGAATTAGAGACACACAGAATGAGAACTGATATTTATAATCTAGTCTACGGTCATTTAGGCTTCAGAGGAAATGCTATTTCACAAAATATCATGTTAGAGTTCATCAAGAGAAAACAAACATTAACTAGTCTGGATAAAACAATCAAATCATTTAAGAAATGATTAAAACTAAGCTCATAATTAGGAATCATCATACAAAACATCCCAATCCCAATGACACTTACTTAAAATTTTATTGTATTTTATTTCTTTAGCTTATTTTTATCCTCTACGTCTAGCGCTGTTAGCACAACTAGTGCTCTTAATGCTGGGCTAACCTGTTTTTCACATTTCATTGTACTGTTGACCCTCTGTGTTTATTTCACAAGCATGATTATTTGTGTATATTTTTTTATTTATTTCATATTGAACACTTCCAGGTCACATAGCTTTAGTGACCACAGTTTAGCTTTGGAAATCTGTCTTTGTTGTAAAACTTTACTTTATAGAAATATGCGCCAAGTAGTTCGCTGTTGTATTTTTCAATAGGCTCAGCGGTAAAAGCAAAGCGGTGAGGAAATAGCTTTTCAATGAGAGGAACCTGGCTCATTTGCTCTGCTGAAGTATCCTTGAGCAGGAAATGTAGCTGAGCCTCAACTGTGACCTACTCATGAGCTGGAAGCACTCAAAAAACAGTAGCGTGAAAATTCCAGAAGTGTGTACTGCGTTTATAAAATATATGTATTAATAGCATGTGGTTGTTTCTATGAGGTTCTTTTTGCCTTATTTTCAAGACGGACCTCGAAGCTCAGAAAGAGGCAGCATTGATCCCTGATCATTAGGCTCATAGCCCAGTGAAATGGATATAGTACGGCAAATGAGGACACAGTTGAGAAAATCTCTCACTGAACAGAGACTCAATACTGATCTGCAGCCAGACCCCCCGGGGCATGGACATAGAGGGTCAAAAACACTTTGTTCTTTTACATAAAAAAGGGAAAATGCTACCATAAAACACAGTGGTCCAAATGTCATAATCATAATGTGATAGGCATATCTGCAGAAATGGAGTATATAAAGCTTATCTGACCACTAGAAACCTAAAACTGCAAACTGGTGTGCAGCAACAGACATTTAAATAACTGAAAATTCATCAGTTTCACAGATATGTTTCATAGACTCAAAGACAGGCTTCGTTCTGTGCGAGTACTCACAGTACTCTATGCCCAGGATGACGTCTCTGAAGTATAACCTCGCCTGCTCTTCTGACAAAGGACTGTCTGTCGGCACTTCCATCACTGGACTGCAAATCCACGTAGGCAGGCGGTCAGACAGAGGAACAAACAGACACACAGTCGACAAGCAGACAAATTCACAGATTAGCCGTTGCATTATTAGCACAGGGATTTGAATCCAAATGTGAAGACGTTCAAACATCGAAGCAGACACACACACCCTGAGCACACATTCACTATCACTAATAATCAAAATCTGCGATAAACACCCTCTTTGTATAGAGATCCCAAAGCAAACAGCACCAAATTCCAAACACATGCTAGAAAGGGGCAGCCAATTAATGACTATATATGGACGTTTATGTCTTAATTTCTCATCCTATTAAATCAGGTACTTCATTATCTAACAATATTAAATCATTTGAATTAAAATGTTTGTGTGTGTTAGTGGTTGTGTCATTAACACATATCTGCAGTATGAGCAGAGAGAATGACTGAACCGTAGAAACTGTAAACTTGATATTATTTTTGATTTTTATCATTTGAATTTATAAAATATAACAATTTGAATTTGAATTGTTTCTTATGTCCAATGTGTTGTGTGATGTTTCAGATTATTTATTTCTACTAAAGATGTGAATACTCGATAAGACGATATTATCAATGATCATTTATTTTACAAAGGCAGTATAAGTACTAGGGTTGCAGCAGTATCCAATATCATGATATACTGTGATATAAAAATTGAAGTTTATCACAGCTTGTACATTTGTTTATTTATGGTATTAAATTCTAATGTAGTAAAAATATAGAAGCTAACATTTTGTAAGATTATAATGTAAATGTATATAAAAGTCTGTTTTCACTGCTTTAAGGGTCATTATGACTGCAATAATATTAAACGTATTAACACGCGTGAAAATCTTGTTGCCATCCTAAGTACTGCAGTTTGAAGTGGTAACATCAGCTGTAGTAGTACAAGCTGTATTAGCAGCATTAGCTGTAGCAATAGAAGTAGAGTAGTAGTAGCAGCTGTAGCACTTCGGATTGCATCTCATGTATGAGAGTAGTATAAAAAAATGTTGTATTAATAGCATTTGTATTAATCAGCTCAACTGTCTATCATCTTTCTGCCAAGGGCGACAAGAGCAAACACTTTCCCTCATTATGAAGAAGCCAACAAACACAGCACATCGTATTAAAAGGAGAACTTGTTTATGTGTATATGTATATGTGAAATGATACCAGCTACTCCCTACGTCCCACCTCCGTTAGCTTACAATAACAAAAGGTCTCAGATCGTTAGATCATTGCAAATTTTTAGCGGTGTAGGAAGGAACAGCTCACGCATCAGGACGTGAAACATTTACATGGCCGACTGCCACCAGTAATAACTGTGAAAACCTAAGAACATTATGAATCCTTTTGAGGTCTGGGATGGGACAAACAGCCGCACCGTGTCAGCTCGGAGTAATGAAGGAGAACGCTGCAGAGACCGCGGTGAGGATGGAGGGATGGAGAAATGAGGAGGTGAAGATGGAACAGAGGGGATTAAATTATTTAAAAAAAGGACATGCTCTCTACTCACCCCTTACGCATCAGCTCAAACACTGTCAGGAAAAGGCAGAGAGGAGGAAATAAGAACACGTCGGATCAGGCAATTTATTCATTCATTCATTCAGCTGAGTTTGACCACTGCTGCCACTGAGGCAACACCCGAGCATCCCATTATGAACGTGCCACATTAAGCACATAAAGAGTTTCTGAACGGCCGGCCTAGCTGTGACCTGATGGAAGATTTCTGCATAATGTGTGAACCCCTGAGGCAGTAGGGAAGGAAGCAAGAGATGATCTGAATTATGAATAAGAGATACGAACACTTGTTGGTGACATATGTGCTGAGCACGGAGAGGGCAAAGATGGAGAGAAAGATTTGGACAAAGGAGAAATGTTTTTGCATACCCATGTGAAGGTTGTCCTCCGCTGGATCATCCAGCACCTGCAACATTAACATAACCAGCATGAATGGAGACTTTCCATTTGAAAACCTCAAGGTCTTATATTTGCAGGTACAGCAGCATGACTGTGGGGTCATTAATCACTTATCTTATCTTAAGATTTAAGGGGAACTCAAAGACTGTTTACAGGACTACAGCGCTACTGCATACCTGAACTCCAGAGGGAGCTTAGTAAAAATTGAAATGAGGTGTCGGTTGGGGTTAAAGACCAGAAAAATCTGAGGGTTACTACAAACTCCTGAATTTGGAAGGTAATTTTGTTGAAAGGATTTTATCAATCCTCAGCAAGAACAATACAGAACTTCCAACTCAATAATGCAAACCACGATCATATGTTTTGGTCCTAACTGCCTTCTGGAAGAATGTCCATCAGACTATAAAGGAAGTGCTCAGATACACTAATCCTTTGAGATTTGATGTTTTATATCCATGCAATAGGCCGCAGGAGGTAAAACCCAAAGACAGAATCTGTTTTCTGCAGGTAAAAAAAGTCATAACACTGCAGGTGGCCCCAAGCTCCCTTAAAATGAGGTCTGGATTGACATAATTCACTCAATATACAGAATGGACAAAATGGACTGATTTTATGAGTCCCAACTGTCTGTGGTCATGTTGCACTGTGGGTAATGCAGGCGCCATGCCAGACAAAGAATGTGTACAATAAAAAGAAGAAGAAAAAAAAACGAAGGCGCCGTCTCTCGTTCTGCTTCATGAAATTTGATGGTTGATAATCCAGCCTCCATCTGGAGGAGTATCTGTTCAAATACTAACTTCCTGTTAAATTGAAGTTACCACAGTGAGGGTACACATCACACAGTACACGCAGTATTGGAAAAAACACAAAGGCAGGAAATCGCCTCTGAAGCAACAGGAGCACTATTTACCCATGTCAGTTTTTAAAGAGTCAGCAGGTGAATGTTTGCTCATGGTGTCTTAAATGTGTTTGTTTAAATATCCATTGTTTCTCTCCCTTTATTCTACATAGAAAAAACGATGCAATGCAAATCACGAGTAGCCTTTGTAGCTGTTGACTAATGTGGCGACTAACATGCATTAAAAGCTGAGATACGGCTTATGGGGAAACGACAAACTGAGGCGTGGGAAGTGTCTTTTCTCATAACGACTGTATGCCTTGGCGAGTATGAGGCCGGCTTTACTTTCCCTTCCCAACCGTCTGTGACAAATGACCATATCACTTTCATCAGTTTTAATCTGTTCCACTCGGCGTCCGCTTTAATGTTTCAAAACGAGAGAAAAAAAAATCTATTCATAATTAGATGAACTGGACTGCAGTCTCACAGGAATCAGTTGGAAATCCATAATGAATGTGATCCTGACCCAAGCACAGCCCATTTAAATGGATGACCAAGAGAGAGAGAGAGAGAGAGAGAGATGGAGAGGAGGAAAGCAGGTTTTCCCGTTGCCCACATGTGCCCATTATGAGAGTGAGAGTGAGGGCAGACAAAGAAGGAAAGAGATGAGTGGGTGTATGTGGGTCTTCACTGTTGGAGCGAGCAGAGGAGCACAAGTACTGTGCTTTTTTACTTGAAAACTCTTTTATATTTCTGGCACAAGCTAGACAGCTTTCCTGCTGACTGACTCCGTGAGCTTAACTCCCGACCATGGTGGCGGCGCCCCCACCATCTGGCCAAGATTGAAAAACACTCTGATAATATCACAAGGACGCGGCGGGTATCTTGAGACACGTCTTCAAAATCATTTTTCATAAACAACTGCCTCTATAGAAACTGAGATCTATCCATCTTTAAAATTCAATGTGAATCTAGAATCAATTCACGGCGTGGAGTCTTTGTTTCTCCACAATTTATTGCCTAAACATCATAAAAGTCCAGTGTGTGACATATGCTGGAGAGTAAACCTATCTGATTTTCTCAACCTGTTTCTTGGCAGCACACGGTTTTATTCACGTTTTTGGTCTGACATAAACTGTTATGACATAAAAACCAAGTATGAGTCAGGGTACACGGCAAGAAAGGTTATTTGAAGATAAGATTAATGCTAACCACAATGGATTTAAAGCCTGCTGTGGATGTCCGCATGCTATTATCAGAGAAACAGTCATGAAATTACACATTTGCATACTGCAGACTTTTCATTTAAAGCAACATTGTGTAACTTTTCTACCATAGAAACACAGATTTTAAATCATTTTTGCTACATTGTAATCTGGTGAAGGGTGTATCTGTCATTCCTACTCTACAGCCTGTAATGCCTGTAATGCCTGTTCTTGCACTGTGTAAATGCCTGTTCTTGCACTATGTACGATCACCCGCTTCAACTCTGTGATTTACAGAGTTTTCTGATGGACAGTAAAGTTGCTGTGAACTGTAGATGTTGTTAGTTTAGTTTGTCAGCTGGATGGTTCAGACTGTGAGCTCAGAGCACTGGGGGACTGTTAGTGTTTGTACCACAGGTAATTTTCTACCCAGTGTCGTGCCAGAACAGGAGCTGTGCAAGCCGGCAACAGCCTCTAAGGGGACACTGAGCACCAAGCACAGGACGTGCAGTATACATATCATTTCATTAGCTTTTAAGGTGTTAAAGGTTATAAATATATAAGACAAATTAGGATATTGACCTGATGATGGCTCCAGATAAAACACAGCAACCATTTATTGTTTTGTGTTCAACAACCAAAAGATAGAGATGCTCTCACCTCCACCAGCTTCACAATGTTGATATGGTCCAGTTTTTTAAGGATGGCAATCTCTTGGTAGACCCTCTCCAGGGGTCCTAAGATTTTGGGCTGCTCTCCTTGGGCTGCCTTGGGTCCTCTTGGGGGTGGGCGACCTGCAGACCACCACACAAACCACACACATAACACTTAGTTCTGACAAGGAGTCTGACACAGATTCTCTCCTGAGCAACAAGAGAATTATGAGAACAATAAGCAGATGCAGGCTACAATCTCTGCATGTCCTTATATAGATGTTTCTTGTCATAACAACATACCAACTTATCAAGCGATAACAAGAAATGTGGAAAAACAAGTATATAACAAGATGAAGTGACAGGAAAAGTTTCTTGGTTTCTGACCTTGTACTCATTGTGCTTTCTGATAGCAAGGCGTGAAATTAAAAACACAACCCCCAACAAGCCCGACCACTCAACCACTTTTGGCATTTGCCGTCTCAGTTTTGAAACCTTCACATAATAAATCATTTTTTTGCAATGACCTGTAATCTTGGTGATTGGAGATTAGCAGACCAAGACCTAAATCTACTAAAAACATCTATAACCCCAACATAACCAGCTGAGTAGGCAGGCTTGTTGTGTTTTTAATTTCACACCTTGTCATCAGAGTACAAAGAGTACAATCCTTTTCACGTAACAAGATCTGAGGCTCAGAGCGGGTCGTCCACTAATAAGATCGGTGGTTTGATCCCCGGCTACAGTCTGCATGTCAAAGTGTACTCGGGCAAGATACTGAACCCCAAATTGCTCCCCAAGGCTGTGCCATCAGTGTGTGAATGATTAGCTCTTTTCTGATGAGCAGTTGGCAGGGGTGCCTCCTTGCATGGCAACCAAGCCGCCTGCAGCTGCCATAAAATGTTCAGTTTTTGTTGACACTGTGAGAAAGGTATTGATTTAACTATCATGTTTACTATTGCGGTTGTAGTTTGCAGTAGTGTTAAACCGGACTGCATGTATTGAGAGGTATTTCTAATATTATGGCCCTCTCATGTATCTAAATGGAGCGTAATGGAGTTGTATTGGATCACACTGGGCTGTACAAGTGTACCTAATGAAGTGGCCGGTGGGTACAAGTACAGTCTATTTACAATTTAATCCGGCGCAGATGATTTAACCTTTTCCGTAGCTGACAAATGACAAATGACATTTACAGTTGACCTTTCACGGCGGTGTTTGTAATGCTGATTATGTTACTTCCTCGTTAACATCCTTTGTAAACACTCTGACGGATAGTCTATGCGGACGGTAAACTGTGTGAGCGCCTGCACAAACAAATATGTCTCATCCAGGGGTGTGGGTCATCCACAGTACGGCTCCTCACTTTTCTCGAAAACAGAATAAACAGAACAGAATATGACTTACGTGGAAAACCACACTGCTTCATTAACTTCTTCTTGGACACCACCTTCATAGCCTAGGAAAGTGGAAAAAGATTTTGATCATCAAACTATGTATCTGTCAAAAATTAAAACCCCCAAAAAGAAAACTAGATAAATATACTGTTTTTATGTAGATAGACATATAGAATACAATGTAATAAAATAAAATACCCTTTTAGTTAAGCCTTAATGCAAATGAACATGAAAACACACATAGAATGAGACTGACCTGGGCCATCGTTGCTGTAGCGTAGCAGCAGTGCCCTAATATGTGCCTTTAAAAAGCGAGGAAGTTTTCGTGTCAATGGATGTGTTATCTGCGTTATTATCCTTTGTAAAAGGTCAGGAGAGGACTTGAACAGATACCTCTGAGGCAACCGAATCTTTCAAGGGAAAGAGCATCGTTTTTTTTAAGGACAACTGTGTCTGTGTGTGTATGTGTGTGTGCGTGATAATGACGTCTCGTTACAAGGAATTGGTTATGTAAAAGAAGAAGCATCATTTACTGATTATCAGACATCTACAAAATAATACAACTACCTACAGCATGCTGGCAGACTGCTGATGTGATTTCGCTGATCACTAATTCATGTTAAGTTCGAACATTTTCTACTTCTCCAGCATCACAAACAGTTTCGCTGATATAAAGCTCAGTAGTTTCTTTTAAAACTCCGGTCGCCATGGCTATGACTGTGCAGAAACCAGGTTTGGCAAGAAAGCACAGCCTCTCCTGTACACAGTTTCCATGGTGTGCTGCCTGCGTGCATGTGTGTGTGAGTGTGTGTGTCTCTGTAGACTTGTAGGAGGGTGGTTAATGACTCAGCCACAGTCATCAAACAGTTAAAAAATCTCGAGCAACATTTAGAATTATTGCAGCTTTTCCGCTGTAAAGTTCAATACAAGCACACGGGCGATTATATTATTCATGACCGCGGGTTCAACACACAATCTGGAATTGATGATGGAGCTCCAGGTAAATAGCTGCCATCTCAAAAGCTCAGACTGTGTAGGCAGGTGTAGGTGCGTCATCGCAGATGTATTTTACCAAATATGAAATTTGGAATGATTATATTTTGTTGTTCAACAAAGTATAGCAATAACAGAGGAAAACTGATTTAAAGGATAAACTGAAAGGGAAATATGAGCTCAGTTAAGGACTCTTCTGCTTATGTGCTAAAATCATACTGATGAGTTATTCGAAGGATGTCAAAAGCTACATCTTGTAAGAGGTGGAACAAGACTTCAGTCACCGTATTGTTTCCTTACTGTGACCTTTTCTGTAGCAAGACTTCTGCACTGTGTGGTAATTTGAGTAAACACATTTTCTATGAGAATAATTACCATGTACGTGTAATTTTCAAATTAGATTTTTACCCACAGTGCCCGCACAATGCTCAATACTAAAAATCATGAGACTGCATTTAAGGGCAGAAATCTTAGAGCCACCTTTAAGTCCTTAAAAGTGTAGCCTGTGGTGATAATAAACGGTTGAAATTGTGCAAACTCGAGGTGCTACTTCAGTGTCAGAAATACAACAGAACAGCAGCGAGCGTGTCTGTTCACAATGCAGCCAAACAAACTCACATTCTTTTAAATAAAGAAGTCATCATCTCCATTAATCCCTGCAATATTTAAACATGACCCCATGTCAAAATAGAAACAGTTTAAAACAGTGTAAACTGCTTTGTAGATGCATTTTGATACGATGTCAGTGCTAACCTCCGCCACAAACGCATTGATATTCATGTCACTGCTCTGCACTAAAAGCCACCACGTGTTCGTAACAATGGGAAATGTTGGATTTGCATTAGCAGTTATTTCACAGAGGTCTGATACAGCTGTAGGAGAGTGAACGGTAAACGGAGAGGCTGATAGCAGTGAGATAAAATAACACAGAGTAATGCTGGATCACATGCTGCTTTGTTCCCTGTGAATCCCTCGTGTGTAGGCAGGCAATGTGAACTTAGGGCTTTAGGGGACCTTGATGTACCGGGTAACCGGGGCAGTTTGTTGTGTTGCCTGTACTGTATTTATTTATATTTTTTGTACATTGTTTTATTTGTTTTGATTTTTAATTTCATGAAAGCAAAGTGTGTGTGTGTGTGTGTGTGTTCTCCTGGAAGTGATTTAGAGAGACACTCAGAGGCACTTATCAAGCAAATGAAAGAGAAATTAGGACTCTGCTTTCGCTACTGAGAGCAAATATCTGCTTATAATGACCTCTTTAAATTCATCGCTCCACCATTTTGGATGAGTGAATGAGTTGAGTGAATGCTGCATGAATTAGCTTTACTTTAACCCCGCCACCCCCTCCCTTCCCTCCTCGCCGAGGACTGCTTGATCGGCACGCATCACAACTGGATGCCTGCCGATCTGAGTTGTGAGCCGGGTAATTATACGACACAGGACACCACAAACAAACGCATGCATGATTCAAAGACCTTTAATAACCTGCTGATGTGTCGGACAATAAAACCCGGTTTCCAGCAATCACTCAGAGAAGATAACAGTGGTGAGAGTTAGTCATCATATAATTTTAGTTTTATCCCGAAGCCAAGCTTCATTCATTCCAGTAACTACTGCTGCTTCATCAACACAAATATTTCTCAGTGTTTTCCTAAGGACGCTGATGCCAAGGCCAAAAACTGAATTACTGACTCAGTAACTAAATCATTTCTTGAAAAGGGTCACAAACATTCAACACCATATTTTGACTATTTTGAAAAGATCTTCATATGAACCTGGTAAATACGGACGGACTGCGAGATTGTACAGGAGCCGCTCTCGTTTGGATATTATCTTTCCTGTGCACGGTACCTGCGTGTATCCGATGATATTTGTGCATACTGTACGTGGGCTCATGCTGCAGATGCTTCACATGCAAAAATCCAATCAGTTTGTGCGAAACCAACTCAGATTGCCAGGAAATAGAATCACCCTTCCATGCCGTCATTACTCATCTCCTCTTCCCTTTGTTATTTCAGATGTGTCTGTCATTTGAGCCAGCCTGCAATAACCTGCAGTCTGTCCCCGAAGGTAACATTTTCCATCAGTGTCAACAATCAGCATCAAATATGACAACACGGCCACATAAAGCAGAAACAAAAGACGCAACTAAATGTGGACGCACGCACATGAAAGCTTTATATACCTACACACACACACACACACACACACACACACACACACACACACACAGAAATGCAGGAGGCAGATGGGACAGATTAAGATTAAGATGAGTTGCATTTGATGTATTATTAATCAAAATTGTTTCCGTTCTCAGGAACATGTGATTTTGGATGATACAGATATATATATATAGATTTATGTCAGGTCAGGGTGGACGCTGGGTTTACAAAGCAGATGACTTCAGTCAGATTTTCATCCAGATGTAGTTCAAAATTAAAACTGACATTGCTTGACATATGTTAAGTGCATCTATTGCTAAATATTAGGACTACATCTTGATAAAGTTGTTGGTGCTAAATTCTCTGGGTCAGGTGCAATCAAACCTCATGACATAATCAGGGTTATTTTGTTATTATTAAAGACATAATCTCTGCAGCATAACTTTTGCTGTTTTATAGTATACAGAGGTCATTTCAAGGGGACCGGCTTCATTCTGCTGCATGTCTGAGAAGCTCTGCAGGTCAGCGTTATTTAAAGCTGCATGTCATTATTTGCCCCTCCAGTGGGAAAGTTTATATATGCACTCCTTTGTAATAATATTTTTCTCATCTTATAGGGCTCGTCTCTGTCCTTACATAAACTCTCGTTGTTTACCATTCTGCATCAACCCATTTACAAGCTGCCTTTTTAATATTGGGTTGTATTTCGCTCCAAGCTCCTACTGGCACCGGTTCAAGAGTACATCTTAAACTCATCCTGTGTTGGCAGCTGTAGTCAACATGACTCATCCAAACCCTTTCATTGTTGTTACTGTACAGGGCAGCCTAGTTATGTTTGGATATAAGACGGCTAACGTTTAGAGTTTGGAGAGCTTTTAGCAGAACAGATCACCTTGATGGGAATGCCTAAAATGACTAAAATCTCAGCGTGCCGGCTCATATCCGGATTCTCCCCTGCGAGCTGACCGAAAAAGCAGCCACATGATACACAAAGCAACAGCAGCACTGCTTTGAAGATAGAAAATGAAGTCATGGATGCACTCTTGTTTCTCCCAAGGCAACTAATGCAATTTGATGGGATTGAATTCACAGCTTGGAAAAAAAAAAAAAAAAAATCAATAGTGCTGGTGAGATCCTGTAAAGCTCTTGTGTGACAGAGGGGCTGCATTTCAATCTTTAATCAGGAAGAACTTACATAATGTTTGTCATCGTCCTCATTGTAGGCAAGTTTGACCACCCCGTAGGATCCCTGCAACGCAAAAACAAAGAGATTGCACGGTCATATGCAGTGATAGTTCAATGATGTACACTGATTCAGCTCTACATTAAAACAAAGTGGGTCATCAACAAAACTGGTGAGGGCTTCTGTTCAGAACAGACGGCAGCACCATACTGGCAGAATGTTTTGAAGGCAGCACTGCTTCCACTCAAAAAAAAACAACATTTTTATTCTTTGGCAGCACAGTGGCCTCTCCCACACACACGCAAACACACCTACACACACACACACACACTTCCCCAGGATGTGTGTTTTCCATCTTAGTCCTTTTCTGATGAGACACAAGTAACAAAACTGCTCAAAAAGCTGATCAAACATAAATAAAGCGAGTTACATCCACGTCAATGTCTGGTACAGCCAAATTTGCCAGCTGATCATAAATGACTCATCTGATTGATTCATCCTTAGAAGAAATTGTTTCTTATGGAGGATAAAAAAAACATTTATGAGCTTTGGTCAACACATGTAAGAGTGTGAATTCTTCAAAATGTATCTAAGAAGGTTGAGCCGATGTCACAAAAATGGCAGTGTTCCATGTTAACGCCTAAAATTCTCCATGTTGATTTGATACCACTTTTTCATTTCTCATTTGATACTATTGTTCCAAATTATTGGATATTAATACCTACTAATTTAATATATAGCAATATCTCTACTGGTAATAAGCATTTTCCCTAAGATACCTATCTAAAAAAAACACTATCTGATTCGCCTTGTTGCGTTAAATGATGATGCACTTCGCTCTTTTCAATTTGCCATTTTTTTCCAATTTTCTGTTCTCTGTTGCTGCCACAATGAATTCCCCAGTGTGATAAGCACAGAAGTGTTTATCTCCAAGCATCACTTTTTGAAATGCGAATCTTAAGTCAATCCGGTGTGCTGTCAGACTGAGCGATGACACATGTTGTACTCAGAAGTCAAAGTTTCTTCTGTAAAGTTCGAAATGTTGCAGCTTACAAAACTAATTCTGCCCCTCAAAACACTTTTTTTCTCTCAGACTGAATTCTCTCTGTTAACCGGATGGATGACATTTTAATCCCCAAAGGATGAAGACTTAATGACCTTGGCGATCCCCTGACTTTGCATTGAGCTCCACCATGAGATTGACAAGGTTCCCACACCTTCTTAATTATCAAATTCTGGGACTTTTTCAAGGACTTTCCAGGCCCGATTCCAACCTAGCATATGTTGACACCAGAGTCATGGTTAATTAGAGCTACAGCAAGGAGGATTTTTATAAACAGAGCTAGCAGAATGTAGCCTAAAGAAAGAAAATATATCAAGAGAACTTGATATATCTCTATTCTTGCACAAAATATATACATTCAAACACTTTCAATGACTATTTTTAAAAACTTTCAAGGATTTCAAGAACTTGTGGGAGCCATCGGTTGACATTCTCTTCAGCTTCAACTGCAAAACACTAAACTAAGATGGACATTGTGGATGTCACATACGTCATACTGAGCCATGCAGCTCTGCAAAGCTGTAAACTCTCTTGTTTTATAGCAGGATATTAGCATATTTCTAGAAGCAGAACCTGAGCAGGTACAGAGGTGGATGTCCCTAACAATGCAGAAATAACACATCTGTTAGTCAGCACATGCTGTGAATGATTTTTGGTGTCCATTTTCTCATTTAACAGTTGAATTAAGCAAAAGGTCTTCTTAGAGATGCTGCTATTTGTCCAAACCACAGCCCACAAACTCACCTTTCCAATCTCACTCTTCAGCTTATACTGGTTCAACTGGATACAGTCCTGTGATGGGGGGCAGAGAAAGACAGGGACATGAGGAGATAAATCATCAACATAAACATGATGAGCAGCAGCAGCAGAGAGAATGCTTTCATAATGAAGCAAAAAGAAACCGGGTCGTCTTTGGTACGGGAACAAAGCGTCCCTGCTGTGTGTGTGTGTATATATATGTGTTGAAAGTCATTTATTTTTGAGATGTAGGTAACGATGCAGTCTGTAGTTTCTGTTTACTGTCTGCAAATCCATTAGAGTGCTACTGCTTAAATGGCTGATTTGCAGTTCCATAGCAACCACTGCTACAGCACAGAGTCAGCCAGGGGCATGGCAGAAGAGAGCAGACCACAGCAGGACAGAGAGCGAGACAGAGAGGGGGAGGACAGGGAGGGGGGAGGAGAGTTTGGTGGTAGGGAGCATTTCATGGAGGTAGGCTGAGGCTGAGGTGGGGGGACAGACAGCAAAGTCAGTGAGCAGGAGTGAGCAGTGATGTAAGTGTGAAAAAGAAGGCGATGGAGCTGTGGGGAAAATGGATTGAAAGCAGTTCTCTCATTACATTTGGGGGGGTGATGGCTTAGTGAGTGTGTGTGTGTGTGTGTGTGTGTGTGTGTGTGTGTGTGTGTGTGTGTGTGTGTGTGAGCCTGACCAGCGCCTGAGGCTTGATACTGGAACGTGTTTACAGGATGAGAGGAGGTAGGAGAACACAGATGTAACAAAATAGAAAGTACTGCACCAACTCATGGCGTAGGGCAGGACTTTGCTCGCCACCAGGCAAGAAATTTTAGAAAATATGACAGTGGGTTACATAATATGCTGGTTATGTAGCCGGTACTGAACTGTTAGTACTGCAGGAGATGTGAGGGTTGTGCATCGGTGGGTTATGCACTGAAGGGTATGATGGTGTGAAGTGCTGTGGGCAGGGATTATGACAAAGGATGGGAGATTGAATAGACGATGGCTTTGGTAGGTGAAGCAAGCAGTGGAACTTGAAAAAAAGGATTGCGTGGATTGCTTGAAGAGAGATAAAGGGAGAAGAGAAAATAGGGCGGTGGAGGATAAAGGGAGAGGCAAATGAGGAGAATCCAAAGAAAAGAGCGGCAGGAGGGATTGTCTGAGAGGACTTCCACTGGGTTCACAGTTTGCCAGCACATGCTCAGTGGGCTCTGCACTGCAGTTAATACTCTGTCAGGACTAATGGATAAAGAGGGCCATGCAGAAAGCCTTAAATACATCTGCCACACATGCACGCACACATGAGTCAAACTCAAATGCTCGAGTGGGCCACGATAAAATCTTTAGACTACTGCTTTACATTACCAGCGCCGCCGTCTTCCCTCAGTATGCAGCCTCTCCCTGTTTGCCTTCACGTCTCACTTTGCCCTCCACCGGTTCTGATCTGAACCAAACTCTCCACATCTCTCCAGCCATTACTCAACAACTGATCAATATGAGTGCATAACAACTAGATCACTGCCAGCGCGCCGTTCAGAATCAATGACCGTGCATTTCATTCTTACGATGAATAATAAGCATGCCTGCCTCAGGAAGTGTGTAACAAAAAGGGAACTTGTGTCTGTGCGCCTGTACGTTTAAAGCAATTTCCTCAACTTGTCATGATGTGTGTTTCCTTTGGTCTGGTGCAAATGAACTCATGGCACATGAAAAGAGGATCAACTAAAACAAGAAATGAACACACAGATTCAGTGCTGCATGTATCCACTGCTGCTGTACTTGTCAGTGATGGAGATAAGCACATCATTTACTGTTCTAATGAACTGTGAAGACAAGTAGACAGGAACATTCGTCTCTGCTCAAGGGGCTGCCAAAGTTACTGATTTTCATATTTCTCCTGCTGCTAATTTTAATAGACGTTTAGTCAGACATAATAGATTCAATGTACAAGAACTTTTGACAAGAAAGTTTCAAAAGAGACTCCTTGTGCACGCGGTTAACACAGTCAGTTCACTGGTATATCAATTTTCAGCATCATCGTGGCGATTTCTATTCAGCACTATGAAAACGAGGAGTATTTCATTTGAATCCATTCTGGTGTAAGAGCAGAGAAGTTGCTCTGAATACAAAGTGGTTATGAATACAAATACAAGCAGAAAGAAAAGGGACGCATCAGCAAAGAGCTGCAAAAATCTATTTTGCAAAATGATCCCGAGAGCCCTCGCAGAGTGCTGCGGGATTAGTTAGTATGGAAATGTTCAGTTCAGATGGACGTCTGCTTTGTCTGTAAAACACAAACACACATATTGAATACATTATTGGTCATCCTGATTGTTCCTTCTGCTCACACACCGGCCTTGAAGAAATCTCTTTGGTAAATGTAAAAATGAGCAGTTAAGCTAAAGCTAAAATGAAGCATCAACAGTTTCTATTTGACAAGTCAAGTGGACATTTTCGAAACTTGCAGTCTTTTCAAAAAAAAAAAAAAAAAGTACAAGATTTCCTCTTGGTGTTTCCAAAGACTGCTTCCTTGCTGAGCTGCAATGGAGGGTTATCAAAAATGAAAGTGACTGATTCAGACTGCTGAAGCCTCATTTTAGCTTTGGCTGCACTTTGGGATACATTTTTACACAGAAAAAAAGGACTTTCAATGTACAATAGAGCAGATGCAGTTTATTGTGAAATATTTTCCAGGTTCTCCCTTTTTTGGTTTGAGTCTATCTATTATTTCATAATGTGGGTGAGTGTAGATCCCCGTGATTATTGGCTATAAAAATAAGCTTCCCTTTATATCCAGTTGTGACACAAATCAAACATTTAACCCCCGTGACTTTGAGGAAGTTCTCTGTGGATTTTCTTAATGCTAACTTTAACCCACAGAACAGAGAAGTGAATTTGTTATAACATTCATCCCACTTCCCACAAAATTATACACATTGTGTGTACAAAATATGATGAGAAAGAATCACAAATGCGATGAGAAAGAGTCAAGAGTGAGAACCCAAAGAAGCTTCCTCCAACACACAGAGGAAACAACAGGCTGCAAGACGTACACATAATAATTCCTCACGCGGCTTAGTTTGGGATTTGGCAATGTTTTTTGTCAATAATGAAATTGGGAGGATTCAAAAAACATGAATATGTAAGTCATTCTTCCCTCTGTGGTAACTGCTGTTACATTAAGTAACCAAAATTTCAGTAATAACGGATGTTTGTGCAAGAAAAAAATGTTTCCCTCTCTCTGCTGCGTCTCTGCTGAAGATGCAGTAAAAGCAGGAAAACAAAAGCAACAGAGAGAGAGCTGTGAGAGCTGCAACTCCATTTTCAGATAGAGAAGGACACAGTGACAGGACTGCGAGTCTGTGGCAGCAGTCTGTTAAATTCAGAGGGGTTCCACATCCTGGCAGATGTCATGAATTTTTAATGTTCAGTCTGAGTTGGAAAGAGTCGGAGGAAAATGGAGATTCGGGAGTCACCCAGCACAGATGCATGCATGCTTTCAGCTGCACGTTACGCTCATCATTATTCATAAGCAATCAACTGTCTCCACAAGTACAGTTCTAAAGTAGTAATTCAACTTATTGGCAAATATGCTTCTTCACTTTCCCTGTTGAGAGTTAGAAAATCAGTATCTGTCTATATGCTAAATATGAAGCTAAGGCCAGCAGTGCCAGCATCTAACACCGTCTCTGAAGCGTGCTAATTGAAACCTTCATATCTAATCTGTTTGTTCCATAGAAAAACTCAAACCTGTTTTGCAGGAAGTTGTGGGACTGTGGGATTATTTCCTAACTGCGTAGTCACTTCCGTGAGTCTTTGATTGAGTCTGTGACTGTGTAGCAACCTCACTGTACGGTTGAGGAGTTGTGAGCTTTAGAAGTCCTATTCATTTCCAGTCTTCAAGCTAAGCTAAGCTATGCTAAGCTAAGCTAATTGTCTCCTGGCTCTAGATCAGACATGACTGGTATCAATCTTCTCGTGTAACTCTCATGAAGAATGTAAATAAACACTATTTTAAAGAATCTAAAAAGCTAATATTATACAATATAGATCATCACTTATGCAATCATCAGTCACAGTAAGCACCCGGGAAGAGTTGAGTGACTTTAAATGGCTGTACTTGTCAAAAATGTATGCTGATATACACCCACATCTAACATATCACTGCGGCTTGCCTCCCAGAAACCCTGAAAAGCAGGTGATGAAGCAGG
The DNA here is from genome assembly GCA_036365135.1 of Miichthys miiuy. NCBI lineage: Eukaryota > Metazoa > Chordata > Actinopteri > Sciaenidae > Miichthys > Miichthys miiuy. Next base: position 21,379,750 of record CM071616.1, read on the forward strand.
TAGTTTCATGAGTTTGACACTTTGAATTTCTTTACTGAACGTGCAGAAAAAAAAATGCAACTGGCATGGAAAGTTTCCAGCGTAAGAGGCAGCAAGGAATGCTTTTGCTTGCGGATCAGATGTGGTTGTGTGACTTAAAACAACCTGAACGGCTTTAATCTAAAACTGCAGTGTGTAAAAATACAACAGGAAAGGTATTCGCTGTCACCAACGCTGTATCAAATTTCCCATCAGTTATACAAACAGACATGCACGCGCAGGAAAACAAGTAGAAATGCTCCACACGATTACCATGCCAAATCATTAGCTGCACTTCTTTTATGGTGGATCCAGCAGCATGGCGCTGCCCGGAATGCATTGCATGTCTGTCTAATGAAACAGTCAAAACGGCTCTTGCCGAAGCCGACATCAGAACACACATCTCATTAGGACACGTGTCGGCTCGCAGCGCAGAGCGTGGGGTATTATATATGACGCCTTAATGTGAATCAGCTATTACACAGAGGCATGTTTCCATGATGGGTGCTGATGGGGGACTAATGCACAGACCTTCCCGCGCTTCTTTCTTCCTGTCATGTTGTCCGCCGGCCTTTAGCTCCTCGTTCTTTGGTGATAACGCAGAAATACCGAGCTTATACGGTGCTTGTATCTAGTTATGACAAGTGCTCTCATTAGCACAATGGAGCCGCTTTCTCCCTGTTTGTGCTTCACTCCCTGCTATGGTACCACCTGTCACACCCAACTGCAGAAATTCATGTCAGCAAATGTCCAGATTAGAGGAGGTTTTTATTGGATTTTGTCAACAGTGTGGTCAATATCTGCCGTAATATCTTCTATTCATCTCAGTGTAATAATATTACTGATATTGGTTATTAATAAATATGAGTATAAATGACTTCCTCACCTGAGTGTCCGATATGGACACACGTTTAGACTCCACGGTGGGCCTCCGAGCCACACGAGGGGATACGTGCGTGTATCCTCCTCCAGAACCTGACGACAGGTAAGTGCCTCTCTCCTGCAGCGACAACTTCCTCCCAGTCAGGTGAGGCCGCACCAGAGGAGTCCTCTTGGCTTGAGCCCCGTCCTTCTGAGCCGCACCATTCCTCACGCCGTTGGCGGTTGAGCCGTCCGAGTCTTTTGTGGTCATGGCAGCCATTGTGTCTGTGAGACTGCCGGTCTGTTTGTCAGAGTTGGGGTCCAGCCTCTCGCAGCCTGGGTCACTGCTCATAGCCATGGCAGGTGGGGAGGTGGGAGCGGAGGCAGGAGCAGGTGGCAGGAGGAGGAGTACTGGGGAGCAGCCACCAGCATCAACGTGACCTGGGCCAGCCTGTGGTCGCAATGTTCAGGGTCCCTCCAGAGCTGGAAAAACAGAAAGAGAGGCGGTGAGCTACAAAAGTGATCTACGATACTGATCTACAATTTTTAACAATCAGCTCAGTTTCAAATGCTTTTTAAATAAACTGGAGCGGAGAGACAGGTGAAGCACAAGACTACAGCCATGCGAGCAACCCACAATGACAACGTTATTGTGTTGTTGTTGGTGTTACTTATATTACAGTGAAGTGACATGATTTTCTGAGCTCGTTTGATTGTTTTAGTTCAATAACATTTGCCAACATTAGCTGCAAATTCTTGGCCCACAAAACAGTTTTGCCTGTCTTGTGCTGCTCATTACCCACAACATATTGTCAACTTATAATAACGAATACATTTATATAGTAAAGGATATTACAAAATTTGATTTTGTCCATATTTCCAACCCATATCAGTGTAAAAAAAAAAACTTAAAAAATTAAAATCTTTGAATTCTATCACAGATCTCTGGCTGGCTACATCTTGCAGCCGGATCACCTGCGAGAGACTGAAGTTTCATCACCCAGTCAGATAAGGATAAACAAGAAAATGTCATCTCCCTCTGTGTGGGTGGTTTGGTGGGTCAAGTAGTAGGCATGCACTCATAAATTGAAATAAATGTGCCCCTGATAAAACTCAAACACAAACGCTGCAAAGCTAATTATACTCAATGCCTTTGGTCATGGCTCCCTGTATCCCCATCAAATGCTTGTGGGTGGCTTGCCACACAAAGAAATGCACGCATAAAAAAGACTGAAGGTATTATGTGCATACTGTATGTGTATACACCCAGGCATTTAGCTGGATTTGTTTATTGTGCTTGTCCCCTTTCATCTTTAATGAAAATCAAGTCAGACGCAGATTGCCACCGACAGGGAATATCAAAGCTCTCTCGTACATCTGGTTCAGGTTTTGCTCAGCAGATGGAAGAACACGCAAAGTGAGCCTGCACCCGGCCATTCAAGTAAAGGAGCACTTAAATCCCTATTTCTCAAACTGCATCCATCTATGTAACAGCAGGAATCAAGAGGAATAAGTGTGGTGGTTTCTTTTTTTTTCCCCCCAGAGGAGCCACCTGGGTCTGTTTATGCACCATGAAAAGATACAGACTGAAGAGAAACAATGAAGCCACGTACAAAGTCGGTACTGGAGGGGGGGTATTAGACAAGAGGTGGTCAGTAAATGGGCCGTGCTATTCCTGAAATGTGTCAGGAAGGTAGAGCTCGTGCATGAGCATGTTCAAAAATAACACAATGTTCCACTTTGTCCAGGTCACACTCATTCATGAATTTGCACAGCCTAGGCTCAACACCAACTGCAGTGTTGGCATCCCAGTTTTGCCATGCTAGCAAATGTTGGATATAGCTCAACAACTATTGGACGGATTACCATGAAAATCTGGACAGATATCAGTCTCCCGGAGGATGAATCCTAATGATTACAGTGATCTGTTAGTTGTCTTTGGCTACATTTTGCAAATGCACGTGGAGATTTGTCTGTGCACGTCCACTTTCATATGACAAAGGCCTCAACAGTTACAGATACTTAGTTACAGTAGCCTGGAAAACAGCATTATAGGGCACTGAAGTTGATGGATTTACCGTTCAGACCACAAATGAGAGTCAGATTGGAAAAACGGAGGAGCTTTTTGATCTGAATGGGACCCTTCCTGGTTAAATAAAGGTTAAGTAAATGACATCATTACAAAGGAGCACAGTCATGTCCATGTAAAGTAAGTTTACATGCTGGTGCTATGGTAATAAAATGGTAGTTTTATGACAAACATATCCATGAATTCACTATTCATAAAAGTATAATAGCTTCTCATGATGCAGGGACACTGGTTACCAACGACACAAAAACACCCATACACATAACCATCATCATTTGCCCACCATTTGCATATTTCAGATGTTATTCAATCTACTGAAATTGTGAGTGTGGGCAAAACCTTTAACTGCCAGCAGCGAGGGGTTGGGAGAATGTATTGTTTGACTGCTGAATCATTTTGAGCAAAAACAAAGAGGAGCTGTCAGATTTTTGCTAATTCTTTATCACAAATAGTGATTATGTGTCTCTTTAAACGGGCTGCTCTCCACCGCAGCACCATTCAGCCCACTGCATGTGTGAGCAATATCCTGGTGCAAGTGGGAGGCGGAGGAGCAGCAAGCAGTGGTCTGGTTATTTAATTTCAGCTGCATTGAGACTTTTATTTGTTTACAGAGGCAGGTAACCACACATTTTCATTATGGAGGACACTTTTTCATTAGCTTTAATGTTTTCTTTCATATCTGCCTCTTAATTTCCCACTGCATCCATCCATCCATCTTGTACGAATGAGATATAATCACAGCTGTGACATACTGTGACAGGCGCACTGGCAGAGTAAGCTAAGTAAAGCTAAGGCGAGGTAAATGTCTCCCTATAAAAGCTGCAAAACTCAAAATGTGTTGAATTTCTCAAAGATCCAGTCTATTTTCTTCACTGTATATATTTATTTGGAGATGAGGAGGTGAGATGGGGATTTCATTTATACTTCGTTATCCAAATTAATCGATTATTTCAAGTTGCATTTTGGGTAATGTAGGTGTCAAGGTTTGAAAAGGAGGAGGAATAAATAAACACTAGATGTTTGGTCCTGCTTTGGTCCTCCAACAATGTTACAGGCGTGAAATGCTGAATCTTTAAAGCAACACTCACTGAATTCCTCTGTCAGGGTTTAAAAGACTATTACAAAGGGAACATTTTTGGATCTGTAAGCTGAATGTCTCTGAAAATCCTGACTGAACGAAGGTTTTTCACCTTTTTATGAAATAAGTTAGGTGCTGATTCCCCAACCATATCTCTTCTGTTTTCTTTGCTTTTATTTTTCTTATTTTATTCATGTTCCTTCTTATTTCTTTCATTTTTTCTTTTAGTTTCAAGACTATTTATTTGTGATCTTGCTGAGGTGGAAGTCTCCTGCACTGCCCTCTCACTCCTCTTGGATCAGGGACATTCTTCAGTTTGTCGGGTTGGACAAAGTTAGGCGCACGATTCACGGTTCACCTGCAAGGTTTAATGTAACTTAGGGACCTTTTTTGCACATGCCGAGGAACTGATTGATTGAGTAGCCACCCTGACCGTCTGCTACATGTACAGAGTTCCTCTTTATATGAATTTATAACATGCAGGAACTGTTTTTTTAATCTATTTCTGTTTAAGTGAATTTCATGTTTGACTTTTATTTAGTAGGGGGTGCAGTGGGTGACCAATTTATGTTTTTGTTTTGTTCTGTGCTTTTCTTTTTTATTACTTGTTATATCTGACATTGTATTGATACTCGAAATGTTACCTTTTGATACTGGTGCGTCACTGAAAATTCAATAAACAAATCTGAGAAGAGAACTATTTACTTGTACACGTCTTTACTACAAGTTTTCTTCACTATTAACTGTGAAATAGTTTTCATTCATACATATTTTCTATTATTATCTGTGCCGTTGTGTGTTTCTGAGTAAAGACACATCTGTGGTTGTGAAAATTCTTCAGTCACAAAGGAACATGATAAAATGAAGCTTATTCAGAGGTGCTCTGTATTCTGCTGTTAATGTCAGCAATTAAGAAGATCGATGCTTTCTCACAACAAAATACGTCGCTGCAGTGGCAACTTTCAATATTACGAGCTCGTCTAATTGTGGAACATTTTTCTTTGATTGGGTAGCCAACGCGAGATATAAATTAGGGCAAACCTTGAGCATAATATGAAGTCTTTTCAATACTGTGGCTGCCATCTGTCACCTAGTTCGGAGGGGAAGAAGCTTCAGCAGAGCCAATTACAGTAGGAGGAGAGAGTGGGCTGAAGAGGGCGAACAAATGAATCCATTAGCAAACCACTTTTAACCTTAACCTGCCTTCTATTTGTTTCTGCCATCATTTTGTTGTGCGCAAACAGCAGAGACACATCCAAGGCCAAAATCAAAATGAAATTCTTGCTTCCTTTGATTGCTGACGAGAAAGGCAGAGGAAGCTGGAACTAATGCACCTAAAGAATTCATTCAAGTGGTCGTTTGTTTGTGTTAGTCCTGAGCATTTTCATGTGTTTCTTTACCTCGTCTGGGGTCCTTGACAATGTGCAAATGAAAGGCGCGGCACTGTATGCAATTTGAGAGGAGAGATGCCATTTCCCCTCTGCATCCTCTAGTTGCAGAGAGAGTGCAAAGGCAGAGGGCTGTTTAGATGAAAACCACTGTTGGAAAAAAAAAAAATCATCTTTTCAGGCGGATTTTCTCAAAAACAAGCTTACAAAATAAACCTAAAAACACTGTAATGAGACACATTTAACACCAGAAACCATTTAATATTTTAAATGGATTTATGTGGATGGTTCGGAGCCTCGACTTTCCTGTTTATGTCCACCCCAGTCAGTAAACTATTAATATCAAGGCTGCTCTACGTGTTTCCACATAGCATATCGGCCTAATTAAAGCTATTTTACCATTTTTGATTGAAAGCGGCATAATGCAGACTAATGGCCATCTCACATTGACATGCGTCAGTCTGACTTGGATCAGAGAGATCACAGGGCTTGTCGTCTATCCTTGAATCAAAATTCAAAATGTTATTTATCCAAATCTATCCTCCTTCTATCTGTTCTACACATTCGATGTAACAAAATATCCTTTCATTGGTTAATAAGATTCTCAATGTTCGTAGACGGAAGAGAATATCATCATCAAAAGTGGAAATCTGTGGTTTTCTTCAGACAGCATTGGTATGTTAATCTCATCTGCCTGCCTCATTGATCATTTAGAAGTTACAATCTATGCTAAATATCACTAACCTAACTGTGCTACATCTTGATAAATCCATGGCACTATCTGTGGTGCTGGTGCGACTTTGTAGCCACCTTTTTCTCTCAGCCCCATCCTTCTGCCAGTTTCATCTTGGATCTGTAGTATGCTCTAAACTATGTACTATCAATGGTCCATTCTTCTCCACCTCCACTGTGGAAGAGCGAGAGGATCATTTTGACACACGCTGCTTGGGTTATAGGGTGAGGTGTTAAGAGAAGGTTAGGGCCATTCCACCCTGTTTAAAACAAATAAAGCGGTGATTGAGTATTCTGTTCAAGAGAGAGCTGAAAGCCTCCTAGTTTAGCTCAAACGAGCGTCTGACCTTGCAGACCTGCGGTGATTTATGTTTTCTGAAAAATACAGTCTTTATCCACGTAACCGCAGTATGAAGGGAAATGTCGAGGGCAGAGGGCAAGGCTGTATATTGAAAGTGTGTGTTAGGTGGGAGGCAGCAAGTGAATTTCTTCTTCACTGTCTTCTTTCTGATCCAAGCTTCTAGTCAACTGTGAAATTGTGCAGTTGAAGGAAAGTACACCAACACGATCAAAGACAATCAACTTTGATTGATCGCTTCCAAACGCAGATCTGATTGGAAGACTTTTTTTTCTAGAAAAGGTGTAATGTGTGTCACTTTGTCAGGTTTTACTGCAATGTTCTACACTGGAAGATCACAGGCTTGTGATCATGTGATGGTACTGACAAAACGAACTCCCGATCTGCAACAGAACACATGACGGACAGCATACTGCAGCCACATGCCTACAATGTTTGCCCAGAGAGAATTAACCTCAGCAGGGACGCGGTACAACACGTGAAGGTAACCACGGTGCATTATCGGGAGAATTACACTGCAATCATCCTGATATTGCGTTTCTTTTGTGTCCAAAAGTCCTGCAGCACTGTGAGAGTGTGTCCAGGCCGATGTAACCTCCTCCGGAGACACACTCGCTCGACAATCATCTGGATTAATAAATTTAAAAAGATACTTATATTGCTACACATATTGGTTGTACACAATCTTTCAAGAGTCTGAACGATTAGCTATCAGCTATTTTGATAATCGATTAATCGTCTGACACTTTTTGAAACATTTTGATGGTTCAACCTTTTAAAATTGAAATATTCGCCCCCTTATATCACAGTAAACGGATTTTTCTTGGATTTAGACAAAAACTGATTTCTGATGTTTCATGGACCAAACGATTAATCCATCAACTGAGATTCAGTCCTCCAAATTAAATGCCAAAATAGGGCAGCTGTCCTCGCCCTCTAGAAACACCAATAGAAGTGTTTTTTTGATGCGATGCTTCTGTCAGCAGGACACCATCATTTGTCTGTGCTAGTGGTTAGATGCAGCCGTACTCTCAATGACTGTGTACACTAAAAGCCAGTAAAGATTTTAGATGTCATGTTGCAGGACTGTTGCTGTCTTTTTTCTCTGAGAGACGTAAAGCTGTGTGTGTGTGTGTGTTTCTTGGAACAGAAATAACTGCTGACATGCATTGCACACAGACGTGGAAAACAAACCGCAACCTAATCTAAGCACGTTAAGTAAATGTCAGCTGATCAAAAGAATGAACCATCTTATCTTTGGCTTGAAAGTATGAGCTGATTCTTTGAACTTTGGTCGCTGCAGCTCCTTGAAAGAGAGGGTCAAATTCTAAGCATTTACAGTCCTGCTCATGCTGAGGCGGTGTGCATACATTACACCGCTGGATCTCTGTGTAGCCTGTTGGCTGGGACTCTGCTAGCTGCCATTTGCATCTTTGTGCTGATCAAAAGTTGATTTCAGGGCTAGAAGGATCATTACGGTCGACTTTGACTCTTTACTTTCTCCACTGTTCACAGCGGTAAAGAGACAAAGAAACATCATTAAAGGACAAATGTCAGAAATAACTGTGTGTCTAATTAAAGGGCACTGTTATTAAATTAACTCCATTTGTACTGTGAAATCTACTAAACAGGCAATTTAGACACTTAATGTCACAGTTTGACCAGCGTAGATTTTAAGGAGACAATCAGGAAAGACGTTATGCTATAAATGTCACAAACCTTCCCATGCACAATATCTTGACTTCATTTGTGACCATTTTAATGTCAAGTCGACTGCAAAACAACAAGGATTCAGCTCTCCCCGTCCCCGTCCCCGTCCCTTCGTAGCCTGGTGGAAACCGTGTTTGTGGATAATAAAAGTCGCTCCTAATAAAATTCTTTTCGGCAGTGAGCATCTTGTTTATCTTCAGTAAAGTAGACCAAATTATACTGCAGGGTTTTTACAGACCATATGCTCAGTGGCTCTTAATAAAAAGAGCCAACCCCGAAGTCTATTTAACATCAAATTTGAGCTCTAAACACTAAAGAGGCTTTTCCTTCCTGCTGCTCCACTCTCCCCGGCTGCTCACAGGTTGATTCTCTGCCGTCGCCTTCTCCTGTCGCTTTACATCTAACTCAAGGGAAGGATAGGTCACATTAACGGCAGGGAAAACTAAGTGCAGGAGAGGGAACGTCGGAAAGCCCAGCAGGAACGACAACTGGCTGCTTCTGATGGATGATGGAGCAAACCTCGGGGACAGCTTGGATTTGCATGGCTTTTGTTGTGCATGCAGACATGCACCGACCCACTCGAACAAATCCACACACACACACACACACACACTTGAGTTTGTTTTTTGAAAAGGGATTAAGAGAGCGAGACACACACACACACAGTCACACACTACAGTAGAATTAGCGTTTCCCCATGTTCCTCCTGTTGTTGTAGCAAACAGTTGTCAGTGATTATGCCTCATCATCTTTGACTGAGTGAGCCTCATTCATATGGAGCAGAGTGTACAGCATCTTAAGGTCCTCTGGAAACAGTGAGAGAGCATAGTAATCAGGCATCAGCTGTGATCCGGAGAAAGTCTCAGCATTAAAACTGTTGATGAATATATTTAACTTCAAAGACGACTCCTTCTTAAGAGGCGACAACAGACGCAGAACAACACATCGGCATCCAAACGGGCTCACCAGAGTCGGATCACACCACTGAGAGAGGACTACAACACCCAGAACACAACACACATTGTCCTCAAAGCACCTTTTAAGACAGAACAAGCCAACAACAAAATAATAAAATATGTTAAATGTTCTAACTGGAATAAATTGAATTCAATTAAAGCAACATTAGGTAAGATTTGGCAAGTGCAACAACACAAGACATAGGAGCCAGATAATATTACTTACTAGTCCAACTGTCTTTCAGCCTTTTATTTCACAAAGCTATCACAGCATATTCTGTCATTCTTTTTCTCTTCTTACCGTTCAACGTTCTCTCGCTCCAGGCCTGAAAACTTCGTCCTCTCAGCAGTCCGAAGCTCACGTGCCAACACTGTCAACAAACACTCCCCCGTGCCGTGCCGTGCGGGCAGCATGTCTAACTGAGCTATCTAAAGCTATCTGTCCATCAGGAAAACTCTGTAATTATATGGCCACAACAAACCATCGGACTTGACACGTGCAGCCTGCTTCCTGTTTCCTGTTACCAACAGTCCATGATGAGACTACAGAAGATCAAGTGTTGAAATGATAAAGAGATGACCTCAGCTTCACTGTTTGAAAAGGAGACAGTAGCCAGTTAGAGCATCACGGGGTAACTTTCCAGTAGTTTTCCAACATTTTTATTCAAATTTCTCTTTAAAAATTACCATGATTTTCTACTTTAAAAATGATTTTCTCGGGCACCGTACAATACAAAGCATACAACTATAGCTAAGCACTAAGTTGAAGCTTTAGTCCTGTAATTACAAATATCAAAAATAAACACATTTATTGTTCTCTACTGTGGGAATGTCATGTCTTTGGTGCATCGAGTGATAACACAATGGGAATATGTGAAAATCAACAACCACTGCTGCACCTTCACCGTTAATACCCAAAGCAAACACAGTCCAGGTCCTTTCTCACACAAAGATTATGTTCTTTATTATTATTTTTTTTTTGGTAAAAAACAATTAAAAGTGACAGCACGGGAAGTTTATGTCTGTCAACAAAACACCTCCGCAAAATCTGGCTTTAAACAAACAGCAGCAAACAGAATAATTGCAGTACTTTCCAGTAGAAAACACTTTCATGTGTGTCCACCTGCCACCGACTAATCACTGAAACGGTTTAATTAAATCCACAGGATTAACAACTGTACGAGACACAACTAGCTGTATCCGTGAGCCTGTTAAACGCATTCTTGTAAAGCCGATCAATGTGGTGTGATGGAGAAAACAGGCGGCTCTGCTCCCCAGGCTATAGACACTAGATACAGGGTCCATGAGCAGTGATCAATCTGACTGAACAAAAATACGCTCTGGACAACCCCATCCAAATCCAGGGCCTCCCTCTCTGAAGGCAATAATAAGCCCGGGATTACAAAGGATATAAGAGTGCAAAGTGACAAGTTGGATGAGCCAATTATTTCTCCTCTACTCACGCTGACAATGAGTCTGAATATTCGAGCACGGCTGACCTTCCAGGAATCCTAGAAATGTTGCCTGACAAGGGTCCCTCTAACAAAGGCAGATTGGTCCAGGATCGCCTCCCTCCCCCTCCCAGGCAACAGATGGATGAAAACCCATCTGCAGATGCAGACTCTATATTTTCAAGTGGGACGGGCCTTGATGGTGGCTCCACCCTCTGTCCTTGTGACCCTGCTCGGGCTGTCCACTGGCTGGACCTGCTACTGTACTTGTTCCATCTATTTTTAGATGGAGTTAGTACTCTGGACTGGATAGAGGGATGAAAGTGTTAATATAAAAGATAAACACAGGGCAGCCCATCTTCCATCGACGCTCAAAATTCCCGTTCAAAGCTTTCAATGGCATAATGCTGGAAATCTGCTGATGATGTGAACCTGCAGAGGATTGATCTGTTGCTGCTGGAAATGAGAAGCCATCTATCTTTTCTGCAGGGAGTGTTACTCATTGCCCTCTAAATCCCTCAGAGAGGCAGAATATCCCAGTGATCTCTATCCCCTCTCGTCACTATTAGAAACCTGCGGCCATGTGGCGGGAAAGCTGATGCGCCGAGGCTGGAGCTGGCTGCAGCTTAACGCTTGTCTAACTGACTAATTCAGCCGTGGTGATCAAGCTTTCACTGTTTATTACAGGCACAACGATTAATGCATTCCATAAAAAACAAGTGCTGAACCTAATTCATAAGCACGCATAGTACATTTTAATCCGGAGTTTTAAGGAGATCAGATCCAGACATGGATCAGTGTGTCCATAATACAAAGTTCAGCAGGTATATATGCAATGCTCACCACTTTAGCATGTTAGCGTGTTAACATCTGCTAAGTGGCGCCAAAGGCTGGTGCCGCCGGCTGGCTCGCCCTCCGTCTCACGTTTTTATCTCATGCCACATCAGAGGAAGTCCTAAAGCCACTCGTGAAAGATATAACTGAAGGTCTTGCAGAAATGTAAGCACTTATGGTGTTTGTTGCGCACATCTTCTCTCCTATGACTTTACATCACACACCAGCTGAATCAATATGTGCCTCCAAACTCAGAGAATCGATGTCTGTAACTTCATAAATTACTTAGACCTCAGACATGGTTTAGTTTAACCAGTTTAACTGTTTAACTGCTTAAAGCAGCAGTCTGAATTACATTCTGGAAGAGTCGTTCTCAACCTAGGAGGAGGACGCCTAAGGGGGTCAACCTTTTAATGACATCCAACACTGGAGACCAACACGACAAAAAAAACACTGCACTATAGTAAACCTTTAGTTTTTATACATGTTAACAGGCTTAGCTCCTCAGTAATATGACATTGTAGCTGTCTGGTTTGGTAGCTGTCACGTGTTATGACGGTAATCCTTGAACAGTCTGAAGCAGATGACGGGGATGTGGGGAGGACACCACCCGTCTGATTTATTTGAAGGGGGGAGTCGCACCTCTTAAAGGTAATATTGTTGTTTCTATTACAAGAAGTGTTGCTTAAATGTCAATGTTTGCAGTAGGGACATCACTGCGAGCATATACTCAACTCACGCTCTAATCGTTAAAGTAAATAACAAAAAATATTTACTTCACATATTTTCTGTTTACATGAGTCTGACGGGAGAGTAAGAAATCTCCCTCAAGCTGTTTGACTAAACTCAGCAACCGTGTAATCAGTTTTGCAGGTGTATTCGTCCAACCAACATCTTTGGGACACTGATATTTTGACCAGATGATGAGGGAATAGTCAGAGGATCACCAAAGTTATAAGAGATCCTGAGAGGAGCATAAATGATAAAAGTTTTTAAGGCAACCCATCCAACAGGCCAAACATGTCAACCTCATGTTGGCACTAGAGAAAAGGTTAGGACATCACCAAAGTCATTCAAATTCATCCAAAAATGTTCACGGCATCTGTAGATCCACGGCGCTAGAATAGCTAAAGATGCAAAGCAGAACATTTGGATAGCAATCCAAACTACAAAACAGTCTCAGGGCTAACACTGAGCTAAACAAACACACTGTCAATCAAGTTACAACTCGAACAGGAGGTGCAAGGCTGCAGGCTCCTGTCGTGAATATTTCCCAGTAAACTCAAAACACATAAAAGCGTTGCCAGTATTTACGCTCTGACAATTCCTGTTTGCGAGAAGATAAGATTTCCACATCCCTGCACCATGTTTGGTTAGCGAGTGTGTACATTTCATGACAGCATTTTCTATCTTTGCTTCCCTTGTGAAAGGTGTTCATGCAGACTGAGAACACACACTGTCAGGATGATCTACAGCGGCACACTAGGAGAACCCAGATGTTCCTGTCGCACGGCACCTAACCACAGGTGTTTGACCCCCAGTCTGTCTTCATGCAAGTGTGTGTGTATGTGTGTTTAAGGTCTAATGAGTGTGGCCTGAATCTGTGTGTGTAGGTGTAGATTATAGTATAGGCGTCTAAAAGGGGCAACATGACTAACAAGATGACGTTCACGGCCTCCGACTGCGGATAATGATCAAATGAACACAATTAATCACATAATTAGACTTTGCGGTGTTAAGGCCAGTTATTCTAAGTGAGCAGTAATCTGACTTAATGTAGCAATTTCCTCCGTCACTTGGCTTGACCCTTGATGTTAGTTACATGTAATCATTACTTTTTGTACCGGCTCAAACGCGAGCATTCCAGCTGGACTGTTTCTCAGAGAATCATCGCTGCAAATGAGGATCAACACCACTTTCCTCTGGCTAATCTGTCTCTTACAGCATTTAGTGCATCAAAACAAAATGTTAATTTTTTTTTTTAGCTCTTATCTCTTTGGAGCAGATTTCCTAAATGTGCTTGTGGTGGTTTAAATAATAAAAAATAAAAAATAAAAAACAGAAAAAAACAAACTGCCGAAACAAAATCAGACTTGAGGTTGTGTTGTTTGTTTAGGGAAAAAGGTCACACGCAGACGACTTTGGAGGCATCGCCATTAGCAAGCTGCCGGTATCACAGCAGTAAATGTTTAGTCCAGCAGCCCTTTGTTGACTCATCCTAAAAATGATGAGAGATGAACATTATTTACAGATCATTTGATTAAAAACCCTCGTCTACATTTCTTATTATGAGGTCGAGCTTATTTACAGCTTTGTGTGACATATTGTTCTTAAATGTGACAAAAAGACAAAGGTTTAATGATTATAGCATCTTAATTCTTGGACACAATTGATTAATTGATTATCAGATAATTTACCTGCAATTTCAAGCAAAAATGACACAAATAGTGCCTTTTATAGCCTCTCCATTATGAAGATTTTCTGCTTCATATCACTGTAAATGAAATATCTTTGGGGTTTTAGGCTGTTGATCAGACATAAGACATTTAAAGATATCAACTGGGACTAATTTTCACTATTTTATAGACTAATAACTGGAAAATAATTAATAATTCAAACAAGCTCCAAAAAAAACATATTTTTTTCTAATTTTCACTTTTCCCTGCCCAAGAACAATGAAGTTCCCTAACTAGCTTGACATTGAAAAATCATTTCATAATCACAAACATGACATCAGAACATCTCCTGTGATTACTGAGCTATTATTTTGCCTCTCCAGACTACTGAGGAACATAAAGCAACTACAATCAAGCAAGCCTACATTTTCAAAAAATGTCTTGCAGTACACAACGCTCAATTTCTCCATTTTACAAGCTGGATTTTTACTTTTACTGACAGAAATTACTGACTATTACTGACTAATATTAGCAGCTTTTTCTCTTTCTGATGTGCCAGTTATGCTTTTCTTCCTCCGGCAGCACAAGAGGCCAATTCTTCTTGAGAAATCCAAGAGTTTGAGCCGTCTGAGCTGTGAGCCTCTTTCTCCCTTCATCAATAATGTTAGCTGCAGCATTGAAGAGTCTCTTATTCTCCACCCTGGTGCAAGCTACAAAGAGAAATTTAGATGCAGGAGCCAGGAGAGAGGAGCCGAGGTTGGTCGATTCTACAGAAGACGAGCGGTTTGCTCACTAAAATAGGTTGCTTTCTCAAAAGGAGAATGTAGTGTCAGCTGGCCCAGGGTCAGATTCTGCCTCACACTCCTCCAGGACTTTTATCAAAAAGGATGACCAGCTCTAGTCTTTCATACAATTCCATCATCCACACAGAGGGATATTTCTACAGGCTTACTGCAAAAGGACCTGAGCAGAAATAGTAAAGCGTGTCATATAGAGACGTTGAAGAGGGGAGTACTGTCAGCAGAGATCTTAGCCAAGGTTTAAGCTTCTTCTCTTAGGCTGCCAGGGCTCACTGAAAACAAAAACCTGTCTTTGGAGCCATGAGAGCCGATTCCTCCCCCAGCAACACTGTCTCTGCTCAGTGTTTAGTAGACAATCTGCCAGAGCCTCCTCCACCACCAGCACAACCACCACTGCACACATAAATTTATAGAAGCAGAGACAGAGAAAAGTTTTTTTTAATTAATTAGTGATTTTTATATTGGCACAACACAGGGAGTACTGAAGAAATAGCTTCTTGTTACATCTGGTAGAATAAATTAATCCTAAGTCTTGTCAGCTACTTACAGGCAGGCAGCACATATTGAGTGCCATCGATTGCCAATGCCAAAGAAAGGATGCAGGCCTTACCAGAAACCTGCTGAGTCCCGGGGTGGAGGTCACCAGGCCTGGTGTCGTCTCATCAACTGTGTACTGATTGTTCACAGCTCAGCAGACAGATACCCAAATACGTCAGTCTCTCTGTCTCAGGATATGACCCGCCTTCTTGATGTTCAGCAGCCAATCAATAGAAAAAGCTATCTGACTGTGATAACATTGCCATAATAACTGCAGAGGTTAGCTTCAAGTTATATATAATTATATTTAGTCGAGGCTGTGAATTGCTGTTCACAGTGGGTAACACAATATTATTCCATGTTTCTGTGCACATGCTCATGCATGATGGAAAATGAGCCAGCCCAGGTTGAATCCAGGACTTTAAACTACAAACTATACGCGATACATTGGAATAAATAGTGTAAGTGCACGCTGTGGTGAGCACATTATACCTTGCCACCAGATCTGTGGCATAATACACCGTGCATGGCGCAGTTGGGCTTTGGCACAGGGATACGTAAATCTATGTTTGAGACAAAGTAGTGCCAGGGGAATGGCTTGTCTGACAGCAAGGTAAAGCTGTGAGAATATGCTCACTGTGGCATACACTTCAACAGATATTGATTTTTTCATGTGGGCCTTTTTGTGGCTAACACACATTTTTTTTTTTGCTGACCCTGTCCACACTAGTGCTTTTCCCTTTTTCCATGCCGTGACTGCTTCTCCACACTGAGAGCACGCCGACTGCTGTCTACTGGACTGACAAGTCATAAGTACCTCATACGACTACACTTTACAACACAGAACTATCTCTTTAAGAGCTTCAGCTACGTGGACATGGAATTAATCCATTTCTTTATATATAGAAGCTAGAGTGTGCCGCACCCCCGCACACACACACACCTGGTCATCATATAATCACACACACTATTAAACCAAGAACATATATGTATCATTCGAATCAAATGTAAACAAAGAAAGTACCATCTGTCCATGCAAATCTCATTACTACTGTATGTAACAGATAGTTGCCACATGTGGGTTGGGTGGCAAACTGCAAAAGCCTCTCTGAGTGTGTGGGCATTGTAAGTATTTACTATTTTTAACTGTGTATTATTGAAGCTAAAATCTTTCTGCACGTTGTCATTGTCCCCCTCCAGAGGGAAATGAAATTGAAAGTGTTCCAGCGTGGATCAGAGGCTGACCTGGAAAGGAGGCAGGACTTTGGCCGTCCACGGTATACCCAGAGGAGTCTACTGCGACAAGTCGCCACACAGGAAAAAGCTGGCGTCAGGGTTTGTGGAAGAGTTTTGGACAGCGACAGAGACAAGCCTCTCTGGAGGACAGACATAAACTCAACCAGCCATCAATTATTTCATTTCAGCTCAGCAGCCATATGGAAATAACAGGAAAGCTCCGGGGACTCGCAGCAGAATAACATCTTGAACTAACAGGACATTTAGATAAGATATTTGGAAATAAAATGTAAGGTTTAGTTGTCTTTTTCTCGTGACCGGCATGTATTTGATGTTAAAGCTGACAGGAGTGACTACCACAAAACTGCTGAAATGTAACATTTACCAATACACTCACAGCCTCACAATGCTGTTAACAAGTACAGGTCATGCTGGTGCAGTAAGATTACAACCAAGAACTCAATCAAGCCACAGGAACACATTAATGAATACCACTTCTTTGTTTTTACCTACAGCTTAGCCGTGCTCTTCAAATAAACACGCTGTAGGTTCCCAGCGGGCGTCTCTCATACACAGATTAATGGGCGAAGTGGAAGTGGGGTGGAGTGCAGGCCAGCACTTGGATGAAGTGAAGTCAAAGACCTGAGAACATCAGAGATCTTACTGGTCGTGTTTTGAATAATGAGGGCGAATATGCAGATGTGGCCGTGCACCTGGCACAACCACATCTGAATAATGAGGACCTGTAAATGTATTCATGTATCCACTCTCCACAGAACCACCCAAAAACATGTAACAACACTGTGAATTATTTGTCTCACTTCACTGTTTGTGATTATGTTTCTTTTAGTGTAACTGACATTTGACTCATATTTGGAATACAATGCAAAAATAGTGTGAAAGGGAACAGTCAGTGTCTTCACAGCAGGATCTCTATTTACAAGCAACAATGTCTTTGTTGGTTTGTCCACTTTGGGCTACTGTATATATAGATATATTGTGATATATTGTTATATTTGATTTCAAACATATTCTGCTAATAGATGCTCCTAAATCGTTCACACTGGCCCTTCAAGTGAAGGCCTAATTTTGTGTCTATGTAAAAAAAAAATGATGGGGTGCATGCTGCCTCAGTGCTGGGAAGCAAGAAAGAGCTGGCAAGCGACAGAAGAAGAAGTCTGGCACAACCAGAAGGCTCCATTTAAAGGGATAGTCCAGCAATTAAGTATCAGACATGCTTAAAGTAGTTTGGGACTTACTTTAAAGAGACAGATTAACAAGATGAACGCTGCAATCACACATAGCAAGTAGAAAGCAATCTCCTGCCTTGTAAACTGTATCTTTGTGGGTCTGTTGTGTTAACAAAGACGCTCTATAACAGAAGATGTATTACAAGCTGCAGCAGTTATGTGAAATGGTATACACTTCCTGTCTCCTAAACAGATGTGGTCTCCTCTCCCCCTATCTCCCCACCTCATTTGGAAATGTAAACTTTGCATGGATGGATGTGGAAGGCAGATTGTGTTGTGCCAGCTGTTATAGATTTTTGATAGATCACAGGCAGACGATTCAGCACCGACAGAGAGAAGAGATAGCTTGTGAAAAGGGGATTCAACATTTATTTCAGTTATTATGGGCTGACAGACTCAGGACCTGCTGCTAATCTCCTAAGGGGAGCGTCAGTGTCTAAACCCACATGAAACAGATACAGGGAATGACTGTTCAGTGCGCTGTCTCCTTTTTAAACCATCTCTAGTGTTAATTTACAAATTCTGCTCCGGATATATTGTTGTTTTTGACGTTGCCACCAAAAAACGCTAATACTTGTTTTAATTTCCTTTTGCAAAGTGTACAGAAAAGCCCTTTTCTCTGTCTTTCATAGCTTACCTCATTACCTCATTGATGATGAGACTGACAAGCATTGGTGCAATATCTCTGCAATGGAATTGACCTCAACTACTCTGGAATCATGTAGTTAACACCGCTGTGCTTCTGTTACTGTGAGAATCAAAACAAGTGTCATTGGCTCTCACCTGGTAGTTGCTCGCATTGCATGAGAGAACATTTGCATAAAGTAGAGCTCTCTTAAAATAACCCTCCAGTGCAGCTAGGCATAGCTGTAGCATTACCATGCTGACAATGATACACATGCAACAGTAATCATCCATCCATCCATCCATCCATCCAGCTCCTTCTACATATCCGGGGTCGGGTCGCAGTGGCAGCAGGTTTAGCAGGGCGGTCCAGACCTCACGATGCAATCCAGCTCCTCATGGTGGATCCTGAGGCATGCCCAGGCCTGATGGGCTATATTGTCAAGCGAGTCCGGCGAGTTCTGGGTCTGCCTTCAGGTCACAAATTTAACGTGCCTGGAATACCTCGAAGGAAGACACCCATGAGGCATCCTAATCAGATACCCGAACCACCTCAGCTGGCTCCTTTCAACGTGAAGGAGCAGTGGCTCTACTCCAAGCTCTACTACGAGTGTACACTTATGAACACCCTTATGCTTGAACATGGTGTTCATTATAGCCTGTCCATGACTAGCACAGATGTCTAATAAGAAAACACTACTCCGGTTCAAATCAGGCATTGCTGATGATTTGCATGAGTTCACCATCACCTTACCTTAGCATTTGTTAGTAATAATGAACCAGAATTGTTTGATGAAAAAGTCAGAGGGGGAGCATGAATGTCTAAACAAAATTTCATGTCAAATCTTCCAGTAGTTGTTAAAATATTTTAGCCTGGTCTTTGTCTTCAAGTGTTTCTGGCTTTCTGTCATACATCTGTCATCTCCAAGCCCAAACTGATATAACCCTGGTGCGTCCCTTTTAACAGGATCACGATTTGTAGTCTTTAAATAATGAGGACTGGATGAACTAAAGACAGAAGCCAGCATTGAAAATATGATACAAAACACAAGCTTGGCTCATGGCACGGTGCATCAACAGAGAGAGTAACCTGCTTTCTATCAGTGATCTCAACGTAGATGCAGAGCGTGCGTATTACACTGTCTGGTGTGCTGATCAGTCTTAAAACATGACGTGATCCCTCTGGAGCTCCACAAACACACCTCGAGAGCTTCCAGGAATCGAGAGCTGATTCTCCAGACGAGGTGACGAATGCAGCGCTAACAGTACTAGCTTTGTAAGAGAAACACTACAGCAGGTACAGCTGCTACTCTGTCCTCACAGCTGTAGTATAAAAGCCTGGCAGACATCAAATAAAAGAGCTCTTCACTGTGGACTCCGCAGGGTCGAGCGTCTTAACACTCCAGAATGGGAAACACAGTTCAGTCACACCTTAAGAGAGAGCGAAACTATTTTATGTTTATACCGCTCTGCTGCAAATGTTTTTCTCAACATGAATCACTAAGGTCTTCAAAAAATAAAAGCAAAATGAGAGTGACTTTCTGATTTAATTATAGGTTGTCTCCATTTGTGAAAATTATAACTCATACCTTTAATGGATGTGCAGTCTGTCAAAGCATCAAACCCTACCGCTGCCTAACTCCTCTAGGTCAAGGTCATGCACGGATTTCATTTTTCATCCAGATTGAGTGCCTGTAAAAACACACAAAGATGCATCTGGAGGTGCAGCCCACTGATGGTGCGCTTCACTTGTGGGATGCATCAAGTAATTATACGTCGAGCAAATACGAGGCTCTTCTGGTGCAACTGCATCGAAGAAAAGCACTTCCTGCAAATTGTATGCAGCTCTACAATGATTTCGTGATCACAATCAATTGGTGCGATGACCCAAAATAGAAAATTGTTGCAATGAGAGAAGCAGCAGGGCACCGCAGTGTTCACCAGCCGGCACAGACCAGTCGAAGAGCACAGACACTCCCTGTTTATCCTCGGACTCTCTGAGTTTAGCTCTGTTTGACAGAATACGGGCGAATGATGTCCAAGGCCTCCATGTAAAAACTGTTACACGCACATAAACACACACGACCACCCCCCCTCCGCCCCCTCTCCCAAAACCTTACTCAAGTGATTTCCCAGAGGGACTGAAGGAGCCGGGAGCTGTTGACATGTACTCTTTTGTAGTGGCTGGTATGATTACCGAAGCCCACATGAGGAAGTGTTGAGGAGGTTACAGCCGTCAACACATTCAGCAATAAAAAGTGGGTAAGAGAAACAGATGTGATGCTGGTGTTGCTAATTTTCAGTAAGCAAACTAGTTCTCTCAAACAAGGAACAATGACTGGAGACATCACACAGATGAAAATCTGTCCTTTTCCATCAAAATGGAGCTTGGTCGTTGCATTTTTTTGAGGATTCCTCGAAGGAAAGCACACATTTTTGGACACATTGTATAAATTCTGCCCTGAGCGAGAATAACTGGCCAAACCACAATTTTGCTGGGGTAGGGTTACAGAGATTTAACAATTGAACAGTTTCAGCAAGACGGAATGCAGGACAGTCACATGATCTTGGGTTGTTAAGAGGGGAAACCATTAAATCTTGTTCTCAGTCCTGATACAAACCTGTCATACTACGTGTCACAGTCCCATTTCTGACATTTAATGCTCATAAAGTTGCATACAAAACATAACATGAAGAGGGGGGTTGGACGGTTTCAATACAGCCTCCGGCTGATTCAGCAGGGCTCAGTTTAAGTATTGGCCTGTGGATATTTAAATCGTCACATTGTCAAGCAACCAAAACTGAAACTGGTTTCTTCTTTGCTGAGCAGACACTATGCAGGCTTCACATACTCATCACTCTGAGGTTAAGAGCAAAAGCGAAGACGCTACAGCAAACTGTTGCACGTCAGTCATGTAGACGCTTGTTTCTCAAGGTTGCATGCACTGGAGAGTCCACTCATTCTTCAAGCATATTCAAAAAGGATCAATTCAGGCTCGTGTCTCATGAATGAGGAATTAATCAACTTGTGAACAGGGTGAAATGAGCACCACTTGAGGTGGACATGAAGCCATTTTTTTTTTAATTAGACACCAAGTCACTTTAGAGCAGTGGAAAGCAGGTTTACTGTGTTTGGTTGTTGTTGTGGCTTAAAACTGAAAACAGAAAATCTGAGTAAGTTTGCAGCTGATTGAGGTCATTGCACATAATAGGATCAAGATTACAAATGTACAATTGCAGCTACTGCCTAGGCAGATAAACCTTACACCAAGGGGTCTTTGACATGTTCATTAGGACTGCAAAAACTATTATTTTTTATATATGGAGTAATAAGTCTAATACATTTAAATGTGTTGTTGATTGATTTTCTTTCTTTCATCCCTGTATGTCAAAAAGTCAAATGAGAAAAATAATCATTGGGGACCACTTGGAAGGCTCCTGCTAGGACCCCACACCCCAGTTTGCAGGCACTACAGCTGGCTGTGAGGCATTATAGACAGGTGCATGACACAGATCAGTGGCACATTATTGACGTGCATGCACGCAGCATTTCAGTGCATCCCTCCAGTTCCGTGGTGCAAAGTGCACCTTTAAATCCAGTGCAGCTGCAGAGGATTCAGTGTCTTATATATATATATATATATATATACATATATATATGTGTGTGTGTGTGTGTGAGAGCTGAACTACAATAAAACACGGTGGGGAAACACGTGCAGTGTGATCCATCTGCATTGCACAAAAGCACATTTAATCACTTCCCTGTATTTACACAGCACCCGGCTGCCTCTGTGGACATAAATGCACTTGAAATGAGACGATCTGTAAAAGTTTCACTTACCCAGACGAGTCGCTCGGGCGTTGTTTGAGCCCCTTCAGGCGTTCCAGTCAAAGGGATCCAGAGGGATGTCCCGTTTGGACGCACGGTGCCTGTTTGATTCACTCCACTCACAGCCGATTGTTAACAGAGCGGAGAGGCTTCCTTCACTGTGCTGAGATGTGTGGAAGGATCAGCTGCTGACCTGAGATGTGTCCCATGTTTCACACCCTCTCTTCCGGAAAAAAATAAAAAATAAAAAAATAACGTGGACAGAGCAGCCAACACTACCCTCTGTTGTTTACTGTGAGCCAGCCACACAGAGTGAAGACACCCAGCGGCTGAATGTACACGCACAGCCACCGCAGCTGGCTGTTGTTGCACCACTGCAATGTGCACACACAGCAGCACAAACACTTTGTGTGTGCTTTGTTTGCACGTCGACAGCACACGGATAACCCCAACTTTTATTATTCGACAAGAAACGGAGCCATGGGTCCTAAGATCCACCCTGTTCCCAGTGAGTGACCAACACCGTGCCATTATCCACTGCGCAATCATACACTACAGTCACATAGTGTGTGATTTACACCATGAAATGTAGCCTTATATATCAAGGAATTCAAATATGAGCATGTGCCACATGTGGAATTTCCTCTACAGCTGCTCCATTTAAAGATTGCATTTAATAGACAGTGAATTCGTGGAGAGAGCGCCTCTGCTGGCCGTTTCCTTTTCCATTTCTCAGTTGACCAAATTCAAATAAACGTCTCAGCAATTAGTGAAGATAAGCAGAGCGGTTATTTCTAACAGCACAGAGGGTGAACTGTCTCATTACTGACTCCACTGTAGTTCACTGAACATGTTGTAGGCATTAATTCATCAACTGTGGCCATCAAATTTAATTAGATTCCCAGTAGGGAGTAGTTTAACCTTTTTGTTCCCCATGTTTTGCTGATCTCTTACTGTATCTCTCATTACATACATGGCAAACATACATCTGTACTTAAGAGCTGCCTGGTGAATTATAATGTAGCCTCCTAATGTTAGACACTGAGCAGCTCCAGTGGAGTGGTAGATAACAGAGATTGGATTACAGACAAATAAAAAAAAAAGCCATTATGAATCTGGCTAAGATATTCTTCTATATGAGAGTGTGATGCTCATTTTTTCATGTGATATTAGATACAGAATAAACTTCAATATGTCCACTAGATATGTTTTAAGACATACAGTATTAATTGCATGGATTAATAATTTGTCTGATAAAGCTTTTCCACAAAAAAAAAGTATATTTGTTCTACCACTAAAGGTTTCAAGCTTCATAAAATTGAAGTCAACTATTTCACTTAAATTAAAGGTCAGATATGTAACACTTCTCCAGTGCTTATTTGGTTTTTATATCCACAAGATTTAAGATTTTAAGTAGCAAAAAAACAACTCAATAGTTTCTACTTTGCCTCTCGTCTGACTGGCTGACTGTTCTCTGAGGGATGCATGGTCAGGCCAACCGCAGGTAAAAGATTGTGGCCTACCTACCTGGAAGGTGGGTCCTTGTCAGCCACGCTGGGGGCGTGGCTTTGTGGGCCAGTAGCTGTATAGTTGTGACATCACATCCTTACGGGAGTCCTGACAATTCATTTAAAGGCTCTGTGCATTTTTCAGTGGATTGAGCCTCTTTATACTTTCACAATATTTAAATGGCGCCTATTTCTGTTTTATAATAACAAAAATGTAAATCTCACTTCCTACAACGTGGGACCTTTAAACATACAATAAATCCTAGTCTATATTTATTCATGTTTTTATGTTGTTGTTGTTGTTTTTGTTTTTTTAGTGTTGCTGTTGTTTCGTGTCTTAAAACAAAACACATTTTGCTATATTAATCCATTAATCCTTGAATCAGTTGATTGATTGGTTTGTAAAACACCAGAAAAGCCCACAGTGACATATTCACACTGACAAACAATAAATACAATTAACAAATAAATAAAACAACACAGCTCGTCAAAATCATCGCAAGGAAAAGCAGCAAATGATCATGTTTGTGAAGCTGGAGCTGTCAAAGGTTTGGCCCTTTTGTATAAAAGATGATGATTAAAATACAATGTGGCTGCCAATTAATTTTCTAAGTGATTAAATCACTAAGCATTTCATATCTAATTATACGCACTGTTGTGTAGTCTATAAAGCAAAGCATCATCTTGTATCATATTGTATTGTAAGTACAAGATTTCCCTCTGAATTGTAGTGCGGTAGAAGTAAAGTAGCTCGAGAGACAAATACTCATACAAATACCTCAATCTGTACTTAAATAAATGACCTGAGTAAACATGCAGTCACTGTAGACACTGCACAGTATATTGGACTATTTATCAGCAGCTCCCAAGCAGACAGTTCTAGTGGATGCTGCAGCCTTTGAGAGTGCTATCTGTTCCCGGTCACAGCCGTGGGGGAAGTTCATTGCGAGTTCATTTAGTTTCTCGGTAACAGCTTCAGACTCATAGCACAACACTGGGCGACACCATGGGATAAGAGACAGACTGTGCTCCCTCACAGCACACTTAACCCTCAGTTTTAAAGTATTTTCCAGCCTTTTCTGTCTCATGGCAGTTTTTCTTGATGTGTGTCCTCAAGAGATCCCACCGTGCAGCGAGCAGTCTCTGTTTATTCTCATATGAGTCATGGTGTAAATCAGCCACAACGCGGCCTTGTATGTGCATATAGTAAACCACATCAGACATGCTGCGTGATCAGCTCATTATCAAACATCTGACTACTGCTTGTGTCAGAACTGTACACTGGCTCCACAGCAGTGTCATATTCGATGATATCTCGTGTGAGAGTCTGTAATGAAACCAAGAAAGTTGTTTTCTGTCATCTACTACAAAGTTAAATCATTCATATTCAGTAGAAGTAGCAGTCAATTTTCAGAGAGAGGAAGAAAAACAATCATAACAATATAAAATCCATAAGTAAGCCTTCAGGGTTTTGATATTTTACCTGCAGCACGTCCAGGGCGTTTTCCTTTTGTTTCATTAATGTTTTCATTATGTCAGTAAAAAGAACTATTCAAATAATCATATAACCGTAATTAAAGGCAATTTTCTGCTGTCCTAATATGTTGCTGCTGCTTTAACAGTGCACCTATTTCAATCCTTTTAATACAGACACTGTTCATCCAAATAAAAAGAGACAAAAAGAACCTATTCTAGTTCAAGGCCTTTGTCCCCGTGTGTGATCTTTCCTTTCATTTCATTTCACAAAAGCAGTTTTCTCAGCTGCTATCCTCGGCCTGTGTGTTTGTGTGCGTGTGTTTCACTGGGACAGCTCCCCTGCTGAATTTCCCAATCCTGCATCCCTCTGAGGCTCAGGGTGGAAACAACCTGCTGGTACTGATGGGATCCTCTTCTATTTCCCCTGCAGCCCTTGGGATTCCACCTTCGCTCCGGGAACATCCCCTACAGAGGGTGTGTGTCATTCTCACATGTGAGATCTGAGGAAGCATGACTAAGTGCTTATGGCTGTGTGGTAATTAGTAGTCAGACAGGCAGGTGTAGGTGCATGTGATTGTGTGTATGGAGCCAGTTTAATTATCTATAGCTTTGGTGCAGATCCAGAGTGGTGGTTGGATACGTCTGTGTTGGATTTGGGTGCTCAAGACAAAAGCAGTAACGACTCTATGGGGTGATCCTCCATACACAACAAACCCAGTTCTCACTTCTGCTGCTTGATAAAGATGAGTACTGACGAGATCTCATAGGCAAGGTGGTGTAACATCCCCATCTGCTGGTTCCAAAGGTTCAATGCACACACAGTTTTTCCTCCATTGATTTAATACACTTAAGTCCACTTCAGTTCACCAAATATGGTGATATAGGGATAAACTTCGAGAAGATTGTAAAATTGGAGATAAAGTCGCAGAAGCTCAAGACATTTGGCCTTTCAAGGAAAGCTATGGTCCAGTTTTACACGTCAGTTGTATCGAGTACAAACATTATCTATCACAGTTTGGTTTGGTAGTTTCCTGGAATAAATACATTTAAATAGTTAAGACTGGATCTAAAATTAATGAATTAAAATCACTCCCTGCAGTCTCTTTATTCAGTTTCTATGTATAATACTACAGTATGTCTGGTTTCAGCAAAAGGCTCATTGTTACAGACGACTCTCACCCAGCAGTTCCTATCTTTGAATAAATATCCTCTAGGTGGAAACTCTGTTTTCAATCTCAGAGTATAAAAGTCATAAAAAGCGCCAGCAGACAAAAAGCACATTCCCCGAGGCTGTTCGGCTCGAACCCTGTAAGGTACAGTTTGTTTTTAGCTCATGGACGTCTTTGTAATTATCTGGTATTTTGCATATTTTACCATGATGAGGTTCTCTGACCTCTTGCACTTCAAGGCTAATTGTTTTTAGCTTATCTTGTTAAGTATGGCAATTTGTATATTTTAATATGTCCTGATGTATGTGATGGTTTTATTATTTGTCTGATGAATTTTGTCCATTGACTCTATGAGCTCAGCTCACCAATGCAAATTTTGTTTTGATGGTGATAAAGTTCATTCAAATCAAACCCAGCTCGACTTATGTAAAGTGTCTGAGCAGGCAGAACATTAGAGCTGGTGTGACAAGCTATGAAACTGCCATCATCACCAGGCAGGTCTGAAGTTATATTTAATGCACTGTACAAGCTAATTACTAGTTTGTACTCTTTAAAAGCCCAACATGATACTGGTAATTTAATAATAATATATTATTATAATTATATATTGTTTTCTATTTGTTTACGTATGTATTCTGGATGATTTAAGTGTTTCACATATAACATTTTGCTGAATCTTGATGTATCAGAATATGTCTTATATGCACACATTTTTCTTAAAATGAATGTTTAATAGGTGGAAAGGGCAGGTTTTGTTTCCCAGCTCTTCTCCGATTGGTCCAGTCGATGAGTAGATTGACTCTCAGTCATGCAGATCACAACCAGCTGACTGCTGAGTGATGCGTTTGCGTTCATATAATGCTTGCTCTGTTTTGTGATGTTTCTTTGACAATGCCTGACAAATTGTATTCGCTGAGAGCGACCAGTACGGTTTGCAGATGATCTGCCAGACTTCTGCCTTCAGTTTGTTTTTTGATCCAGTAGTTGCTCGAAACTCTGTCATGAATAGTTTTGGGAACACAACATCTTTTGGAGCACGCAGTTGTTTTTGGAAATGGAAACAGTTTTGGTGTCTCCTTACTTAGTTTCTCTCAAAAGTAGGACTTCTTTTTCCAACATTGAATCAAAATAATGGAGACAAACTCACTTGCATTAGTCATTTTTTTTGCATCAGAGCTTTCTACAGTTGCATTCACCTCAGAAAAGCATCCCTTTAAAATGTTTCTCAGCCTCCCTTGTGGTAGTCATGCAGATGGTTTTACCTTCTGTGCCCGGGTTTTGAGATATGACTCTGAAACCTCTGAATGGAATTATGTTTGGGGTCTGTAAAGCATTGAAAAAGTACATAAAAACAGAAACAGACCTTTCCTCGTTATCCAGGACAATCCACAAATTCTTCCTGTCAACATGTTTTTTTTTTTTATTGGGACCATTTCTTCGGTAGAAAATAGTCCACAGAGAGAAAATGGTAACCTCATTTTTAAAACGGTACATGAAGAAAGAACACAAGCTCTGAATAAATAACAAGATAAATTATCTTTATTTCCACGTCTTTGTCATTTATAAAATTATGTGTCCACAATTAATATTAACAAGGCAATACAGAGAATCCTTTTAATTTCTCAAAGGTGGAACTCGGGCTCTAGAGACGGTTTATTTGTCTATACAGGCAAAGAAAAGGGGAACCGTTGGTCACATGTTATTGATATGAACCTGATCACTCCTTCACTGATAGTAAAGGTTATTTTATTTATTTATTTATTTTTTTACAGATGGTAGAGGACTTTGGATAACACGCTGGAGGAGTTGTCAGACCCAAAAAGGATTGTCACGGGTCTCTAGAGCCTGCATCCACACCAAGCCCTTCAATGTACAGTCATAAAACTTCATAACCCAGGATTCATCACTGCTTATCGCTCAGTGTAAACCAGACACAGTTCATTCACAATTTCTTGAACATTCTCACACCGGATAACTATCGCTGAAATGATCAGCATCATCGTCGTTAATTAGCGTAAGCATGATTCTTGTCTATCTTAAACAGGATAACGTCATATTCTTTTTTTTCCCTACAGTAAAAGACACAAAACCCCAGCAACTGTAAAAACCAAACGGGAACAATGAAGAAACAACCTTTCTATTCTACAAAACAAAAAAAATGAGATCCTAAGATACCATGTGCTCAAAGAAAAATAAAAAATGGTTTCTCGCAAGTCGGTCTGTTGTTGGTAAGTAAGTTTCATTGATGTAAGTTATCAAAAAATTAAATATTATATACTGTATAGGTTATTATTACAGTAACAAGGTTCCATGCGATCATATTCTCATCTTCTGTACAGAGTTGAGGATTCAGTAGTAAATAACAAGGCTATACAGACCTATAGTGCCTGGTGGCTAGAGTGCCAGAGCCGTGGAAACCTGGGACAGGGACTGGTGGTCTGCTGGTCTGGACAGAGGAGGCACAATCTCGTGGTGGTGGTTAAAAAAAAAAACTTAATAAAGAACTGAAGAAATAAACATAACGTCCGTTTTATGTCAAGTATAATCAAGATCAAGACATTAATTACTTGAGATAAAATCCAGCTTCTGGTATAAAACGATGCGGAATATTTCACTTCTGTGATGCTCAAAGCCTCTTAGGGGGTTTTTCTGTCCTGTGACGTGTTTTAATCAACTTTTTCAGTGTACTTTCATCAACTTCTGCTTAAAATCTGTGAGATTTCTTCCTGTACATTTCCAAAGATGACCCCAGAGAGCATGTGGAACTGGAAATATCTGGATTTAATGATGTCATGCCATCTAAGTTTGGCTAAGCTATCCCCTGGAGTAAGAAAAAAACATCACCAAGCAACAAAATAGATGAATACAACTACGTACAGTCCTGTAAGCAAGAGCAGACTGGCCACTAATATTGAAGTGTTTATGGTTAGATTTGCTTTTAGATTCCAAATCATGCTCAGTGTCACACTGTGAGAGTCAGTCCCGCTTGCTGTAAATAAGGTCTGGGAGCAAAAAAAGGAAGGAAAAAGTGGAAAGATCTGCACAGTCTGTCAGTAACTCCCAGTTAATTTAATTTAGCACAGTTATCTTCACCAGGCAACAATTTGCTTTGACGATCTCTGTAATTTAAACATTGCTTTATTAAATTAATTTGAAGCAGAGTGAGCAGATTTGAGTTTTTTGATCCAGCACCTTTACTAAGTTTTTTTTTTTTTTTGTATGTGCACACTCCTCTATCCTATGTGGGAGCAAACAAGAGACCAAACACACCGCTGACCCAGTCCACAGAGCACCAGGGCTCAACACAAAACCCATATTTAAGACTTAAAGACACAATCCAAACCCCCCCGCGGGTTCATTCAGTCAAATACATTACTATTTAGTCATTATAAAACAATACCCAAGTGAGTCGCTAAAGCACTGAGAAAGCAGGAGGAGCTGAGGGAGCAGCGCACAAAGCACAACAAAACAAGTTTCCTATCAAACATACCTCAGACCGGGTGGACATTCAGAGTCTTTAAGACCTCGAGTGATGAGAATGAGTCTCACCGATAGGGCATGAATGAGTGAGAGTGGTGGCGGTGGGGTAAAAGGGTCATTAAAGGTTCGCAGAAACACATTCATTTCGACCACATATCAAATGTGGAGGTGCAGTGGGCTTTGTAAGGCATGGACGTTAGATGTGCTTAATATAGAAATGATACATGAGCAAGTGAGACAATCAAGCAGTTTAGTTGCCATTCCTTAACTTACTTTAACTACATCATCTGTGGGTTTCAATGACTGAAAAACCTATCGAGTCAAATTAGACAAATTATTAAGTAAGGCTATATGCACACACACACACACACACACACATACACGCCTTAGCATTGGTGCAGGATTAGAAATAACTGAATAAATTAAAAAGCGAGATCAACAACATGATGCGCCAAGACAATTATTCCGCACAAAATGTCACTGAGCTTCATTCTGATCTACATTTAATTTAGATAATCTGGCAGCTAAAACTCCAATGGCAGCACAGCAGACAGACATTAAAGTGAGGCTGGGTGGACTGGCTGACAACTACTCTACTGACGGTCTTTACTGCTGGTTTGGTTGATGTTTGATATTTTTATTTATTTGAGTTTTATTTGAAATCTTTATCGTCTGTGAGCTGACCCCAGCTCCTCGAATTAAGAGCCGAAGGAAGCGGCCAAGCAGCGTAAAGCTATTCACACCTTTAGGTGAAGCGACATCTCCGCACCCCGCAACCTAGAGAGCCCGATAAACCCCCATCCCACGTCCCCACCCGGGGCCTAGAGCTGCCTCCTAGAGAGAGAGCAAGAAAGAGAGACAGAGAGAGAGCAGGACAGGAGAAAGGAGAGTAATTATGCATAAAACACAATTAACGAGATTTGTATGTGGTGAGAGTAAAAGACAAGAAGAGGTGAAGGAGCAGCGCTGTGACAAACTGGCCAGAGATATTATTGTGTTGTGCTGACAAGGCCACGTTCTTGCAGAGCTGGCTGGAAGTCAGTGCCGGTAGTGTGGGTGGCTGGGGCATTGCCTCCAGATAATGTTTTTGTGGACACATACAGGTACGGTGGCTCTCTACACTGGTCATGCCGCCCTCGAGAGCCGGCTGTTTTCACCTTCCACACTCTTGCTGATGCTCATCTTTTTGTTGCCAGTGTGCACACCAGTCTCTTCTCCACGCCGGGCCCTCTCAATCTCTCTTTCGGTCTCTGTGCTAATGTTAACCCCCTTCCCACCCAACCCCACCCAGTATTATCAACCTCCGTTCCCCTGTCCTCCCTCTCCTCCCACCCCCA
This sequence comes from Miichthys miiuy, assembly GCA_036365135.1. Lineage (NCBI taxonomy): Eukaryota > Metazoa > Chordata > Actinopteri > Sciaenidae > Miichthys > Miichthys miiuy. The sequence continues at coordinate 21,410,867 of CM071616.1, forward strand.
CCCCAAAGTCCAGTTACGGCACCACTATGTTTGTACTGTACAGTCAAAAAAACCAATGAGCAGAAATCTTTAAAAAGCAGAGCCCTGGGCAGTTTTCTTTTTTCTTTTTTTTTTTTTTTTTAACGCCTGCGGTTGTTTCTCGCTCTCGCAACTATAAAGACAGGCCTGCATCTGCCTGTTCGCACACTCGCACATACATACACACAGTACCCATTTACTCACGCACTCGTACCAAGCCATGCTCGCAGAAACACACGTGCACTCCTTCTTGCACACTCGTTCTCATGCAAGCCACTGCTCTTTTTTAGTGGTGGTTTGTTGGACATGCAGGAGTGGGGGAATGAGGACAGGGGTGAGAGAAAAAGGCTCCTAGCTCATAAAGGGAAGAGGGTAGGCGTGTGTCTAAGTGTGTGAGTGTGTTGAGGGAGAGGTCTTAGTTCAGCTGCCATCTCCTCCGATATTTCTTCTCTTCATCACCTGCCAAGGACAGAGAAGAAAAAAAAAACCCCACATAATTTAAAATACATAATAACTAACACCATCAGTCTATAGCTGCGAGTTTCTATGGGAGAGAGAAGAAAGGCATGAAGAGGTTGGAAATAGAGTACCTTTTCACAGAAGGTGAGATAAAAAGAATTTAGGCTGAATTAGAAATGCAGGAGAGAAAAAAGAGCAGAAGAGAGTTGTCAGTAAAATCTGATTTTCAACATCATAACTCAAAACTGACATTTTTGTGGGTTTATTCGTTGGAATCAAGTGGACCAAAATGGCTCAACATACCATCTAGATGGTTCCTGGACATATATTTAAGTGCCTCATCCAGGAGGATGACTGGGATGGAAATCTTCAGGACCACGATCCACTGGGACCAGTGCAGGGGGGTCACCTGGAAGATCAACTGCAGGGCAGAGGAAATCAAAAAGTCAGAAAGCATCAGAGCTACAGCATATGCTACTCTGACGCCTCAACACACTGGTAATCCTGCAAAGTGGGAAAACATAAACACACACGGCCAAACCAAACACGGGAATGTGCTGCAAATACAGAAAACACAACCATATACAGAAATGCAGCAGTTGCACAACAGAGTTAGAAAACAAGTTTCCACCATATTTAGTTACCGCTGGAAACTTATTGTTGTTTTGTGACTCATCGCCTGTGCAAGAGGAGCTGTATTCGGTCGTGTTTGTCTGTACGATGCTGCATGTGTTGGCTGAGATGAGACTTTTTTTTTTTTTTTTTATCATTTGCTTGTGTTTTCTCAAGTTGCAGTGTGTTGAACATTGTCATGGTATCTCTGAGGATTATCAGTATGTTTCTTTTACAGCCACCCTCCCCATAGATCCAAGGTTAGCTCACAAGTCCACAAGTGTCCCCGTAGATTAACACACTCACCGGCAGAGGCTCAACATAGAGGATTAAGAAGTGGAGGGAGAGGGAGAGGATGATGGCTCCCAGCAGCCAAATGTTGACCCATGGAGGCATCCTGAGCAGGGACTGGTTCTCAGACAAACTGGACAATAGATCAAAAAAAGTTTACAATTCAGCAGCTTGACTTCAGGGACTTATATGAAATTATTCTGTCTAAGTCACTTACAAACTTTTTTGTGAGAAAATTTGAACCTAACATTAGCTTCCCTCCTTGTGTGAGCGATAGCAACCATGTAAACATGTGTCTGACAGTTTCACTGACTGTCTCGGCTTGGGATAACATTTTCATTGGTCAGGCAGCTCTTTATTTGAACCTTCCCTTTCTCAGATTCTTTCCTAAATGAGACATTAGCATTTGTTTCTGTAGGGAGCTACTGACAGACTTGCTCCATGAGCAATCCTGGCAAAAAGCAGCATGAAGTTTTCCTTTCATACCACTGTTCCTTTTATTTTCTGCCTTCCCAAATAAGCATTATTCCATTTCTTAAGATGTGTGGCTAAGCTTGATTCCTTTGCCACATTAACCAAATGCAAAATCTGAAATATATGAGCATTATAAACAGCAGTGTTCGGTCCTTCAGCAGTGAAAATAGTTGCTGCTTGTGACGGATGTGTTTTTCTTCACATGCTGTTATCCCTGCCACGGCTATGTAATTCTTCTCAAAGGGAGTGCTGTCTTGTTGGATGACAGTGTCTTCCTTTTAATAAATATCTGACAGCTCGGACATTTCAACCCCGACATCACAACAGGAGATGACTGACCTGTTGAGTGCATTGAACATTTCGATAGTGACCAGCACAGACAGGGCCATGGTTGTGGGGTAGCGGGATTCAAACACCTCACAGTCTATGTTCTGGAACATGGGGTTTTCCTCAGTACACTGCATGAAGTGTCTCTGCAGAAAAAAAAAAAAAAGAGACAGGAGTTAGTGTGTGTGTGTGTCGGTGCTAGCATGTGTGTCAGCAGGATGTCACCAGGACCTCTGTGACCTGGTTTGATGGAGCTCAGATCTGATGGGGGAACAGCTGCAGAACCTTGGCCTTGTTCCCACCTTGTGTGCAATCAAACCACACGGGTCTGACTTCATTTTCTATTTCTGTACGCTGCTGGGGTGGACAAACATTAACGTGTCCGACAGCGGAGAGTATAAAGAAGAAGAGGAGGCTGGGAGGGGGTAGATATTAAAATATGTGCGACCCCATTTCCAAAATGTTTTTCATGTCATCACATTTTGTTCATATTTACATTTTACACAGCGTGCCAACTTTTTTTTTTGGAAACAGTGTTGTAATAAGAGAAAATATGCTACAGCAAACACAAGAAGACAGAGTAGAACAATATTTTGTAACTCACCAGCTGATAGAAAGACACTTGTGGACCTTCTTCATCAAACAGGTACCACCATGTGGCAGCACCGACTGTTCCAAGACCCACATATCCTAGAGGAAGAGACATACGTTTACACCAGATGCCATTTGATGCCACTTGGCACAAACAACGGCTGGGACTAAAAGAAAGAAGTCAAAGATTACTGTGGCTGCATAGATAGATGGTGCTTAGTTACAGGCAGGGAATCAGTGTCTGAACAACAGTGTTTTGATATGCACGTGCATGCAGGCTAAATAATTGCTAAATAATTAGCTATTCAATGTAGTAACCTAGTCAGAGCCCTGATTGGTTGGTTGGTTTTGCACAGACACTGGTGAGGAAGAAACGGCTGGTGTCACAGCTCACACTGTTACTCCATGTTTATGGCTTTTTAATTAACGTTATTGGGCTCAGATCAACGCTTTGGTGATCAGTTTGATGTGTTTAGAGTTTCACTGTGGTGCTTGATGACTTTGAGCTAACCGTCTAGTCTCAATAAACATTATACCTGCTATTTGCTGCCCCTTTTATACTAGAATTCCAGTATAAAGTTAGAGAGTGCTGTGTACAAAATTCAAATACATTACCTCCGATGGCCAGATATCTGAAGAAGAGCCAGCCAGAGATGAGAGGCTCCTTAGGGTTGCGGGGAGGTTTGTCCATGATGTCTAAGTCTGGAGGGTTAAAGCCCAGGGCGGTGGCAGGCAGGCCATCGGTCACCAGATTAACCCACAGCAGCTGGACTGGAATCAAAGCCTCAGGGAGACCCAGGATGGCCGTCAGGAAGATGCTGGACACGGAGAGTGAGAAAACACACTGACGTCAGCTAAGAAGATTAGACTAAAAGGTTAAGATGGTGCCACGTGATGGTTGTATCCGTTTGATTTCCTCACCAGACAACTTCTCCCACATTAGAGGAGATGAGGTATCTGATGAACTGCTTCATGTTGTTGTAGATGGCCCTGCCCTCCTCCACGGCAGCCACTATGGTGGAGAAGTTATCATCAGACAGCACCATCTCAGACGCAGACTTGGCCACTGCTGTGCCGGAGCCCATGGCGATGCCAATCTCTGCTTTCTTCAGGGCCGGGGCATCGTTCACACCATCTCCTGTCTGTGACGAGAAAACATTTGTCATTAATGCAAGTCCAAAACATGAATTATATAAACATCAAGACCCATAATTTCAAGAAGAAGAAGATCTTTCAACATTATTGTAAAAGGAGGCAGATTTCATGGACCCTGCAACATTTAAAGTAAGGAATATGTTCTAGTGCAGAAAGCTGTAAATTGGAGAATAAAGCTTCTTTGGCACAAACCAGTGCTGTGTGCTGTATTAAACATGACAGTAAAACATTAAGGTTTCTGTTTCTACTCTTGCTTCAACTTGTTTGTTAAAATACTGAGTCCAGAATAGTGGTCCAAGAATCTAACGATGAGTGAAAATGAACCACTATCTCATTATGTAAAGTCTCATTATCGTTTCAGATCCAGACAGGATTAAAGCTAAAGCTGAGCAAGTGAGACATATTAATCTGTCATGGCAGGGCCTAAAGTGGCTTTCTGTGTCTGTGTTGAATAGTGGAGGGTAGTCTTGACAGGCAAATGGTGATATTGTTGTCTGCCTCACTCCATCACTCCCTCCTCCCCCCCCCTTCCCATCTTTCTTTGAATCAACCCCTCATCTGAGACGCGTGTCAGATAGGAAGCAGCAAAGCGGACGAGAGATGACAGCTTTTGATAGCAGTTTTTTTAGAGAGCAGCCTCAGAGAGACCTGAAACATGTCACGCCTCACTGGGCGCCTCTCATGCAATCTTCACATGTCATTCGAAAAAAGCAGAGTTGAAGGAATTTTTTTTTTTTTGTCTTGCAACAGGCAGAGAGAAATACATGACAGAGAAATTATGCAATGTTTGGATTTGTAGAAAGCAGAGAAAAGTATAAAAATGAAGGGATGCCAGCGTAGGGCAGGAAGAAGTAAGAGTATACTAGTAACTGTGAGTAACGTCATCTCTTCTCCTCACCATGGCAGTAATCTCATCGAATGACTGCAAGTATCCCACGATCTTAGACTTGTGAGCTGGCTCGACTCTGGCGAAGCATCTCGCCCGCTTGACGGCTTCCCTCTGGGCATCCGACGGCAGATCATCAAACTCACGGCCCGTGTAGGCCTTCCCTGCCACGTCCTCATCCTCTCCGAAGATGCCAATTCGTCTGCAGATGGCCACAGCTGTGCCCTTGTTGTCTCCCGTGATCATGATAACACGTATACCTGCCTCATTGCACAGTTTCACTGACCCGATCACCTCCTTCCTGGGCGGGTCGAGCATGCCCACGCAGCCAACAAATGTGAGACCCAGCTGAGTGGAAACAGAGAGGGGGGGGAAAGAAAGAGAGAAAGAGGGGGATTAGGTTACACAGGGCTAGATCTGAGAACAGAATCTCACTTCAGTTTCAGAGAAATGGAATTCACCCCTTTTTATTTATATTGCTGCTGGAAAAGATTAATTTTCCAGGGAAGAAGAGGGTAAAAACTATAACAACTGAATCACTACAGTGGTTCAAACAAAAGATACACAGCAGAAAATACTGTATGACATTAAAATAACAGTTTGACATTTTGGGAACTTTGCTTTCTTGCCCAAAGTTAGACGAGAAGATGGATACTACTCTCATGTCTGTCCATTATATATGAAGCCAGGAGAGAGTTAGCTTAGCTTAGCACAAAGACTGGAAACGGGGGGAAAGAGCTAGCTGGGCCTCTCTCTGCCTACCAGCACCTCTAAGGCTTATTTATTTACACGTTATAGAGAGCCCAAGTGAGAGTGAAGGAACCACCTAGTGGAACAGAGGCTAGCCCAGACGTGACATCATGACTTTGGCTCTGTTTAATTTGTAAGAAAAACAAGGTGAAAAAGCGGAAACTTGTAAGGATTAAATAAACAAGTTATAACCTGCTAAATTTTTTCACCCTTGGACAAAGTTAGGCTGGCCGTTGCTCTCTGCTTCCAGTCTTTATGCTAAGCTACGTGGCTACTAGCTCAAATTTAAAATTAAGCAATTAAGCATATTTAAATTGTGTAAATGTGAGTCATTTTCTTAAAAGGAAGACCTAAATATTAGATTTAAGCAACGTGGATTCCTAAACCAAAGATCAGATGTTACCACAGTCCTCTACTGTACCTCATATTTTACAAACTTGGTGGAATCCTCCAAGTCCATGTCCTCTTTGCGTGGCGGGGTGTCATGAGTGGCCAGTGCTAAGCATCTCAAGGTGTCCCTGCCTGTCCCCCAGTCTCTGATCTTAGACAAAAGCTGGTCACGCAGGCCTGGTGTTAGTGTCACCTTCCCAGTTCCCACCCGCAGGTACTGACACCGCTCAATCACGCTCTCTGGAGCACCCTGCGGAGACACAAAAGAACATTAATTTACAATGACAACGAATGGAAGTGATGCATGTCCAACTGTGTATTCGTGACTGTATTATTCATGCATGCCTTGATGAACATCTTGCTCTGGGAGCCCGGTTTGACGGGTGTGCAGAAGACTGACATGGACTTGCGGTCACGGGAGAACTCCAAGGTGAACTCCTTCTTCATCAACTGCCTGATAACCTGCGAGATGAACAGGAGGAGGAAGAAGAAAGTGACAAAGAGACTAAGCTGTATTAGTGAACAGATGTCAGGCTGGCAGCCGGTGAGGTTTGGCTTAGCTAATGACAGCTGAAGGATGACACATTGGACCAAGAACCCAACCACCATGTCTGATGGATGGCTGGATGGCATACATGGAAAACAACAGCAAAATGAAGACCAAAATACGCAATGGGTTTACAAAAATGTGCCTAAAAACCTCCCTGTTCCTTACATGTTATCACACCTAGTGTCAAATCTTTTCCTACCAGTAGGTGTCCCTCTAGTTCAGCCTGTGCTGATGTACAAAAGGCTGAAAGGTTAACATTGATCATTCTCTCATCTCTCAGACTGCTGTGATGTTGTCACATCCTGTCAGGAGACCTCTGACCTCTGACAAACTTCTCCTCTCTATCAGACAGGGAGAGCAATGGGAGTTTGGCTTGGCATGGCAAGCTGGGAAATTTCTAGCTGTGTACGCCCAGCAGAGATATGGAAAAAAGTTGGAGCTGAGGATGGATGTTATTGTTAAGCATTCATCCATTTATCTTTTAAGCAGGTGCACTGGGCCTATTCAGAGTTTTGGATTAAAACCAGAAAACATTTAATCTTCTTGCTTCTCTATCTCTCTTCTGTCACGACAAGTCCCATCTCATCTGAGACTCCAAAGCGTTTGTCATTGACAAGCTTTCCTCTTCGTGGAAGAGAGGCCAACGGGGATTTTAATGACCTTTATATCTGCATGTGAAGTGAAAAGACTCGCAACCAGAGGTGACTGGCTTCAACACATTGGATGACAGGCCCCCTCGGCACTGAACGCTAACAGCGGCTTCGTGATTTATTTTATCGTTCAGACTCAGAGACGTACTCTCATACGCAGGTCAGGCTCAACACTTTCCACGCTGCCCTGACATCTTCTCGGAAGAGACCAGGCGATTTGACAATTTGTGATACGCTGAAGATGTTTTAACTCGTAACCAAACAATCTCACACCCTGAAGTCAAACATATAAGTCCATCAACAACCTTGCGCTGTAGCCCTTGAGTGAGACACCAAAGCCTGATCTGTTGACTCATTGTAATTCTATCCAGATAAAACAACACTTAAATGTGAAATATCACCTCCAACATATATGGAGCAGTGGACAGTATGAGCAGAGTCTGCAAACCTGCAGCAGACATGCCAGTTGACAAAACAAACAATATGCTCGCTGCAGATAAAGAGACTAGACTGCATAGCGTCTTTTTTATCCTGCACATCTTCCTTCCTCGTCAAAATCTGGCATCTACATCACCAACTACGCAACTTTAGTGCCAACAGTTGGGTTGGAGATTTGGGTGTGTTTGCGAGTAGCAGCAAATGTAGGCTTAAGCCGAGATAAGGAGTGCACTACAGAGGTCTGGCAAGCTCACTTCTTTCTAACTTTGATGTGTAAACTCGATGGAGTTCCCCATATCATGTTACAGAGTCAATCCACGTGTAGCTTACCGAGTTGCAGGAACCGGCGCGTTCCACCTTGCTGAGTCCGGACACGTCAGTCTTGAAGACGTTCATCTTCTCCACCAGGGTGGTGAGAGCCGTCTCTGTGGCTTCACCCACCTTCTCATAAACGCCTTTGGCCTAGGAGAGAACATAAATGCACCAAAACATGATTTTCAACAAGCGTTCGAGAAGTGATTGACTCATTCAATTCAGACACTCTCTCCATTGTTAAATGTGAACGACCCTCTTGAAAATGACAGGACGACTCCTGAGCAAATGTGCGGGTCGTTCACCTCTGCCTCCGCAAACGTTGAGTCACACATGCAAAGTGTCTTGAAGTGTGTGTGTGTGTGTGCCCTTGCCAGGCGAGATGTGGTAGTAGGTGAGATGACGCAATAATGGCGTACCACACATCATTTGTTTGTGTGACGGGGCGCAGAGAGCAATAAAAAACACCTCAATTCTCTCCAGCACTCAGCTGTTCTTCCCCTCCCCTCCTCACAGTTTAGCACACTTTGATTTCACAATCAGGCTATTTATTAAAAAAAATGTAAAAAAAATTGGTGGTGAAACGACTATTTATTAACGCAAACAGTTGGTCTAGGAGGATACATCAGAGCAGAGAAGGGTCTTACCCCTGGTCTCTCTCCTCAACATGGTTACCATGATACCATGGTGATGACAAAGAGGTGAGAAAAGCAATCCAAACCCGGAGAAAAAAGATCATACTTCAGGAGTAAAATTAGCTCAGCTGAAGAACAAAAGAAGAGAAAGCTTTCTGTGGTGTGTGTGTGTTAGATTTCTACCTTTTATGGAGACCTTACGGTGTGTGTATACGTACTGTAAATGCATGAAGACATTTGCAAAGAAACTGATTCTACACAAAGCTGCATGTGTTACAGATGGGCACGTGTGTGTGTGTTAATGACCTCATTGTAGTCCAGTGAAGAGTCATTGCACATGGAGCACACAGTGGCCAACTCCAAAAGTCCATCATAGTCTCCACATTGTACGGGCTTGTCTCCTTTCAGTCTGGAAGGAAAATACAGACACACACACACACCAACACATATGAACGTCACTCACAACAGTAAAACACCGGGGAAAATCACTTCACAGTTCCCTACACCTCAACCTCATCCATATGTATGAGTGGGGAAAACATTCAGTTGTTTAGCATTTCAAAGTTGACTGAAGAAGCAGTGGCTACACAGTAGTAAACAGTGCATTTGTGCGTGTGTGTGTGTGTGTGTGCATGCGTTTCTGACAAGCAGCGCTGATTGTATGACAACCATGGATCCCTTCCCGGTAGAGACTGTAGAGACTGCAACCGTTGCTAGAGAAGAGAGCTCCCACACAATAACCCACACTCTGCCGTTATGAAATCGACAGGTTCATGCAGAGTCAGAATGCTGTACTTACCGAACAACAAAATAAACAACATGCACATACATGAACTGTTGAAGCTCTCTCCTACCTAATAACTAACCACCTACCTATATTCCTCCACAATAACACTTTTACTGAGATCCTGACATGAGATCAAAATTACCACACAATTCGGCCCAAGTTAACGCTACATTTCAACACTATTGTAAGCAAGAGGCGTGTAAAGCAACAGGCATAAAGTGTAGTGAGGCGTGATGGTGTTTTATATGATTGTTGATCTGAGCACGCACAGCAATATGCAACACGGGCTTCCAGGATTAATAACTATTTCCCTGGTTATCGCAGAAATTGCCATAGCAACACATACAGCACAGCAAGAAACATTTTTGGGAATCATTAGCACTGATGTAACAAATCTTGGAGCACAGACCGCATCACAGTTTGCTTGACTACTATCTATTTATATTTTGTTTTGAAATAAAGCAACTCAGAATTTCATCATCAAGGACACGAGTCAAAGAGTCAGCTTGTCATTCTTCATAAAAATGAGGTTTAAGGTTGGACAAAATTTTCCTCAGTAACAGGAACATCTTCAAACTGTGACACTCACATTTGTCCCTCAGGAGCATATGTAGACCCGGTGATGGAGAACTCATGAAGGGTGCAGCTCGAATCTACAACCTTGTCTGCAATGAACATCTGAAGAGGAGAAAAGACAAACACAAGGAGAGGCAGTATGGTTAGCGAATTGATCCAAACCGCAGAGTAAATAGTCACAGTGTTGACTACAGTTTACGCCAAAATAAATATGTAGCTCTACAACCTTATTAGACCCTTTGGTGGAGTCACGATTAAAACAACATACATCATACAAATATATTTTGTCTTATTTTTCTACATGAAGTTTTTCATGTACATGTAAATATACCAAGCACTATGTGTTATACATACAAAACAACATTGGGTGAATAAAATGATTCACAGGATATCTAGAATATTTACATTCATCTATAAAATGATGCCATTTTGAGCTGAATATTTCACTCAACTGGACGTATGCATCTCGCCTGTGTCAACAAACACAATCATGATATTTTTATCATTTTTGTATACTTGTATATGTTCATATGTTGTACTGTTTGGGGGGAAAGTGTCTGCATAAACTTTATTTATTATTTTACGTTAATTTAAAGCGGTACTATGTGACTTTTGCACAGTGGTCACCGAGGCTACAAGCAGCAATTATGGAATAATATTAAATGCTAAAACATTGTGCAACACAGAAGAATCATAGTGTCGATATGGCGACTTAGTAATGTCAGTTAGACAGCAAACTACGCAAAGTTTATGTTAGCTAAGATTAGCCTCTGTAAAATACTAAAATCAAGTGAGGCTGTAGCAGAGAGTGAATATTATTTCCTGAGAATTCAGCTTTTGATTTGTAAAAGAAAGAATGTTATTTATTCTAAAAAGGTACACAGTTCTGAAAATGGTTTCTTGTTAATCTTGGAAACTTGTTTGATGGTGAGCTCTCAGGTGTGGGCATGTCCTTGAGTTGAGTGTGCCCACAGAGGTAATATCACACCTTTGTTGTCGCAGCATGCCAACATGGAATTGCAGTGCTGATTGTTGGTACATCTCGAGCAGTAAAATTGCCGAAAGCGATTTATTGCCATGGTGGCATCGGCTTCCAATTCACACATAGACCTGTGGTGTCAAAGCAGACTCTCTCTGAACAATGAAGGCTGCATCTTCAGGAGCAGGATGTTGATAACAAAAGACTAATTATTGTGCCTTTCTTCTTGACATGCTCCGGATAGAAGAAAAGGTTGTAAAGTATTATGAAGATGAAATCGTGGTTGTAAACAGGAAGTACTCTGCCGGCTGGAGAAAGGGTCACAGGAGAGGTGGAGTTCAAACTGCAACCAGAGGCCAACGAATTCCTCTGAAGGCTTTTCGACCAGGTGACAACCAGTTTGTGCAGCAGTTGCTCTATTCTCACCTCTATCCGATTCTTTATTGTTTCTAAACATGCAGGCAACGTGGGAGTTGCACTGCTCAAATGTTTCGATGTAAAGCTTCAGCAGTCACTCACACTGTCATACACACTCCAGTCAACTGCTGGAAGACAAAACATAAATCAGAGAAAGTAGGATAAACAGCTGGACTCCCAGAGCTGTCAAAGGATTTGCTTTGTTGGCAAGTCTTCCTCCTGAAATTCCCCCAGGAAGGGTGGACTTCAATGCACTGGTAATACTGATAAAAAAAAAAAGGAGGAGGAGTGTTGTGGCTTATCTGAATGACAAACAAGTCTACAATAGGTTAAACGATTGCCCTTGATTTCAACTTGACACTTAAAAGGGATAGTTCAGGCTTTGTATGAGGTGCTCAGTGTATTACATGCAGTAGACAGCAATGAGCGCAGGCCCAGATTGGAGAAGCAGACGAGGATTTTATGAGCCAAAAAGATGATCTGCAGCGTAATACAGTGCAGGGCGGAGTTGCATAGGAATACGGAGGCTCTACGGATGTCTGATGGCAAGGAAAAGCAGTGAAAATGTTCTGAAAATAGCACACAATTAAAACAGATATTAGTTTTTTATCTAGATAAAATACATTTCCTGCTGACCCTGTCCACAGTTTTGCAGAGATCTGTTTCTGTGCGGGGATCCCTGTCTGCTTCTCCAAATTGGGGGCACGCTGACCGCTGTCTACTGTAGATAATACACTGACTATGAATAAATTAAATACCTCATACAAGCCCAATTCAAAATACTAAAACTACCCCTTTAAGTTTGGCAAACAGTAAACACATGCACAGAGGGAAAACTCCGCCACGACCTTGCTTAACTCTGTTTGAGACTCCATTAAATCTGACTGATTAAAGAACTAATGAAGCAGCTATTTGGTTAAACCTTTAACTCGATTCTTCTGTCAGTCAGTGTGTGTGTCTGTGTGTGTGTGTGTGTCACTTACCAGCACCCTCCAATTAAAAAAGACACACAAAATCAATGGCAGACTTCGGATAAGAGGTATCTCTTGTCCCCCTCGCATAGATGCCTATAGGATACGTCTTAGCCTTTTAATGGAGTAATTATTCCTTAACAACTCTCTGAGGCAACGGGGTTCCTACATTTAGTCTACTGATGTAGTCTAGTCTGGACAAGATGAAAGAAAGTCAGTTATAAATAACTGTCATATTAAATCATGATTATAGCCTCTGAGATTATAGCTTTTGTGAGAACATGCAATTTTGTATTTGTAATTTTTGACATTTTCCTTCTTTTATTCCGATAAATAATGATGTTATTGGGTTTTGAAGTTGTAGCTTTAGAGTTTTATTTGCCTCTATAATTATCAGAACTTCTGTGACTTTTAAAGAAAAATAAATAACGATCAAGGGTCATTAGTTACTTCCAGCATATCCAAGGTTTGATTTTCATGCCATTAAACCATTTTTAATGTTTGTTTCTATTTATAGTTTATATTTGTTCAATTTAAAAAAAAGCACTAAATGGATTTCTACATTTACCTCTTTATGTACTGTGGTAGTTTTTATTGTTAGTGACGTAGTCTGCCATTCCAACACAAGATTCAAATGTCTTCCTGTGCATGCTGATGCATGCGTGTAACCCAGCGTCACTGTTTATCTCTATCTGTTCAGTCTCTTAACACATTATCAGAGCTGTGATAGCAAAAAAATGGTAAGGCATTTCCTCCATTCGCACCGACAGTTGATATTTTGTTTACAAGGTGCATGCTTCATACCAACAGCACAGACATATCCTGTTATTTCGTATATTTTTTGTTATTTTCATTTCATTTCGGGCCCACATCATCAGCCTCTGTACTCTCTGTTCCACTATTCTGCAACAAATAAAATCTGCGGTCAGTTTTCCCTCACTATTTGATCCACTCTGGTCTCCAAGGAAACAAGGCCCAGTGTGATTCATGTGACTCAGTGATAGTAGCACAAGTTTATGTTCTTCTACTCATTTCCTCTGAGCTTGTGTGGGGATGAATGATGAGTAACCCTTTTTATGTGTGCATGTCTTTTCATGTGTGTATATGTGTGTGTGTGTGTGTGTGTGTGTGTGTGTGTGTGTGTGTGTGTGTGTGTATGTGTGTGAAGGGAAAGGGGAAGTACGGTGTCAGGATACAGAGGGGAATCCCTGGAAATCCTGCGGATATGGGGATATCCCCGAGGCAAGGGAGACACATGGCGCTATCACGGCCACTGGCTGGAGACCAGTCCAAGAATAAGCACAGATGGATAAGCCTGGGCAAACATTCATGCGGGCATTTAAACCTCGATGCACAAACACCATAAAAACAGACCGGCCCGAGGCTTACAAAGAACATGAGGTGTTTAGCAAAGGACGAACGAACATTGCTATCTCCAGGAAACACCACGATGGAAAAAAAAACTGTAAAGCGGAAGTTTGATTTGTCTTTGTGAGAGCAGGAGTGTGCATGTTCCCTGTTACCTCCCTACGGAGAGCCAAGAGCAACAGGCCAGGGTGTATAGGAGGAGTGCAGAAGGTCAATATTTACCAGCGTCAGCTTGCTTTGCTCTTTTTCTGTCTGGGAGAGTTTCAGGGCTGCGGTGAGATCACTCCTCCGTGTCCCTCCTGCTAGAGGGAACTCCCTGCTGCTAAGCATTAAATCACCCAGATACTCCACGTCATCTCAGGGGGCAAGGGGAGGGAGGGCGCTCATACGGCGCAAGCCAAGTGCACGGTACTCTGATGCCAACTCCATTTTCTCTTTGCTTTTTTGACCAGCCAAAAGCACTACATGCAGTCTGCAGGACAATCAGCTTCTGCATCAGCTACAGTCATTAGCATTCACCATGTTTGGGGCCGCACTGCTCAGCTGAAGTTACATACTGAAAGCTTGATTTAAAGAGGTGGTGGTGGGGTGTATTTTGATTGATTGACAGGTGCCTCAGGGTATTACATTCAGCCAAGCCACTCAAGCTCCGTCCCACTGCACAAAGATTCAGGTTCGGGTAGATTTTTCTGTGGGATTTTTGACCTTTAAAGACATTTTACTGTAGAAAAACTCAAAGTTTATGTTTTTACAACCTTCCATATCAATACTTCAAACTATTAACAAGTATCCAGATTAATATGCTTTCAGTAATCAATAGACTAATGCATGACCTTTAAGTTTTCTATTGTAAATCACTGAATGAGCTGTCCGGTCATATTAGTCACTTCATAACCTACTCATGCTGCCAGTACTTCTGAGGTCATTAACAAAGTTGAGAGGTGAGATGGAGGATGTAAGGACAAGAGGTGTTAACTGAGATAAATATGTGTGTGTGTGCTAAGCTAGGAGAGCCCTTAACAGGAGCCAAGACAAACAGCACTGCTGGCATTTACTTTGTGCTTAAAGAAAAGACGGCTAGTGAGCAACACACACACACACACACACACACACACACACACACACACACACACACACACAGACAAAGGAAAGGGTGAGGCTTTGCGCTACAGAACTACTCTTGAATAGTCGTGGATAAGATCTCACAGTGTGTTGTTTAATGTAATTATATATAGAGCATTTATGGGCCCATTTATACACTGAAACCGACATGACAGTCCAGGATATGGATCACTGTGTTGTGTTTATTCAGGCAACGTGACATTTTGGAAACCTTCACTGTGTGTGTGTGTGTGTGTGAGAGCCGATCTGGTGATAGGCTGTAGCACTCCGGGTGTTGCTGGGTCATGCCAGCTTGTGCTATTCTAACAGCAGATATCTCGAATCTGCCATACGGAGGTAAAGATTACAACACCACAAGGATTTTCCATGCTTCTTAAAAAAGGCCCACTCACTCAAAATTCACCTCCGTAACACTTTTTTCAAAGGAATCTCCTGGAGGCTTTTAATGAAGTGCCAAACGACAGGATGTGGAAATTAAATGCTTAAGATTCAGTTTCTGCTCTGAACCAGTTCAGCTGTGCTAAAGGATATAATAATATGAATTATCTTTGCCTCTAGGCTAAACTGTATGACCAGCAGGCAAAGCCTCACATTCAAAGATTAGTTTCCTGATTGTCACTTACTCTGCAGACAGACATCTGGTTGGTGGTGAGGGTACCCGTCTTGTCGGAGCAGATAACAGAGGTACAGCCGAGGGTCTCCACAGAGGGCAGGCTCCGAACGATGGCGTTCTTCTTGGCCATGCGACGTGTGCCGAGAGCCAAGCAGGTGGTGATGACGGCAGGCAGGCCTTCGGGGATGGCGGCCACAGCCAGAGCCACGGCGATCTTAAAGTAATAGATAGCGCCTCTGACCCAAGAACCGCCGTGGACAGGGTCTCCGAAGTGGCCGATGTTGATGACCCACACAGCCACGCAGATCAGGGAGATGACCTTGGAGAGCTGCTGGCCGAACTCGTCGAGCTTCTGCTGCAGTGGCGTCTTCTCTTGTTCAGTAGATGCCATCTGATTGCGGATCTTACCGATCTCTGTGGAAACGCCGGTGGCAATAACAACACCTATGGCACGGCCTGCAGCGATGTTTGTGCCCTGAGAAAGAGAAAGAGGAAGAGGAATGAGGGCAGATAAGTGAAAACATTTTGCCAAACATTAAAGAGGAGTTTCCATTTAATCGTACAATAAATCATCAACAGTGATAACCTCTCTGAGAATTGCATAACTACATGCAACTAAGGGACTGAAAGTCAGGGTTTATCTATATTGACATCATTTCCTGATATGAAGGCAGAAGGGTTGTGCTTACTGAAAACAACATGTTCTTTTTGTCTTGGTTGACAGCTCTGGGGTCAGGAACAGGGTCGGTGTGTTTGATGACGGACACAGACTCCCTAAAAAGATTGAGACAAGTGTACAGGATTAGATCTGAGTGTGACTGCCTAAGTTACACTCATAGCTGAAAGAGTAAAGGAAATACTATCACAGAGGCTTAAATTGTAGAATGCGTACAATCTTAGATCTTCCAAGTCCATGCAACAAAAGTGCAAAGGAGCCTTGAAGCAGGATTATCTGGTGTTTGATGAGAGATGAGACATACCTGTGAGGATTGACTGGTCCACTCGCAGGGTGGTGGACTTTATAGAGGTCACTCTGATGTCTGCAGGTACCTTGTCACCAACTAAAAGACAAAAACAAATGTCAGGCTGGAATTACTAAAAAAGTATGTTAAAATATTAAAAGAAAGCAAGTTCAACAAAACTATGAGTCACACATAAAACTCTGTGAGGCTGTATCTAAGTCAAGTTGTTACAGTTCCTTTAGGGAACTTAAATATCTGTAGCACATTTCAGAGCAATCCGTACAATGGTTGTTCAGAAATTTCACTCAAAGGAAAAACCATGGGCTCAAAAAACATTATGATACATCATCAGGGAATCATGAATATCTACAATATTTTCCATCAATTCATCCATCAAGTAGACGTCAAACTATTTTATGGACTTAGAAGAAAATCAGAAGATCACCAAAGTCATTAGAATTTATCCTCTGGAGACCATGAATATCTGTAACACATTTTGCAGTAACCCATCCAATAGTTCTAACTACAAATGTCAACCTGCTGGCAGCAGTGGAGGAAAAGGTCAGGGGATTAACCAAAAGTAATTAAACTTCATCCTCTGGGGATCATGAATTTCTTTACTGAATTCTTTCAAATAGGTGTTGAGATATCTTAGTGTGCACCAGAGCAGTGGACTGACCAACCGGCTTACAGACCAACATAGCATAGTCAGAAATGACCAGAAGGCCAGCTAAAAGTAGCCAAAAACGGGACAGTGAAGAGGACAAGATTTACTTCGAATAGGTTTGTCCTTTATGCTTTGTCTCGCACCCTTGAAGAAAGTCCAGCTGCAGTTGAACACTTAGTTACATCCTATCGAATTTCTGTGTTCAAACAAAAAATGCTTGAGCAAAGATGCATTGGCGGGTTGAGTCCAAACAGGCTACAGCCGCAGGTAAACAACAGCTCGATGTAACCTTGATGGAGTCATGTTGCTGTTTTAAAATGATTGATTATTTCTCCTCCCTTTTGTTCTCTCTTTACTCTGTGCAGCTCTCTCTCGGTTTCTCTGGTACACCACTTCCTTACATGTGTCAGATATAAACTACAGATGAAGCTTGCATCAAGTCTACAAAATGCAATTCATCTTATCCAGCACAGTCCTACGGTCTGCTTATTAAACCTGCATATTAAACTCGTATTTCATAGCCGGAGCATTATAAGTATCTAATGCCCCAAAACAAAATGGTTATTGCTTCCTCTTTGTCAGAGCTTGACAATGAACATTTAATGAAAATATTTTCATAATAGCAGGACAGAGCTAGCCCTTAAAAAATGGATCGTTTGATGTAGTCAAAGACGATGATCTCACAGCAGAGGATTGGGAAGTTGCTCCAAACACTCCAGACAGTAATATTCTTCACTTGTTTCTTTCCAGTATGGCAGATGAGGAAAAAGACCTGATCATTACTCTGTGTAATAAGCGTTTCATTAATGCCAACTCGGAGTCATCAGAGATCAGTGCTTCTCAGTGTTAATCACAACAAAAACAAGAACTCCCTGAGCATCTACTGTGGCTTTTCAACATGAATGAGGTTAGACATCCTGTCGAATTTCTGCTTTTCCTCGCTGACATGCTGAAAGACACACAACAGGCAGTGTGTCTGCTGTAGCACACTTCAGTGAAAACTTTTCAAAGTGGTTTCACAATGAGCGTTCATTTCTTGATCTTCCTCTATTTCGCTCAGAGCGCCATCATCTCCTCTTGACATTTTCTCAATGTTCTGAGACCCGAGGAGAATTTTTCACTGTCTCTTTCCTGATGGGACAGACGTGTTGAGAGAGAGAGAGAGAGAGATGAAGAGGCTGCACTTGTGTGTAGCTGAATACTGTACTTCCACGTCCATATTTCTCCACTTTTCTCTGTCTGACACCCATGAGTTGTGAGAGAACAAGAGTGGGAGAGGCGGAGGGGGAGAGAAGTGTGTGATGTGTTTGTGTGGGAGATGGCTGGGGGCTACAGGTTCACTGTAGCAGGACTGGCCGAGGGCAGAAAAGAGAGGCTTTTCAAACGCCTACCCACACACTCCTGCTCCCCTATCGAACCTCAACTTTCTGCCACGGCTTCCCACAGACAGACACTCTCCATCTGCTGGAAGAGAAATTTAAATCCTACAGCTACTTTAAGTTCAGATAAGCGGTCTTTTAAATATCAGAAATTTGTCTGACTATTATTCGTAGCTCTTTGAGCAGCAAGAAAAGAATTAGCACCCCAGAATTCATGAATAATCTGGAACAAAGCACATGCACATTTGATCAGAATAAATGAGGAGGTTTCCTTCCATTTGGTTAAAACTGGTCAGCCGGGATAGCCGTGACTCGTTACTGGGGAATGGCTTGATGCATGCAGGTTTCCATCTCTTCAGGTCCTGCTGTGTAAACCCTCTCGGAGTTCCTGACAACCTGACCGCTGGAGTCCCTCCATTTAGAAAAAAAAACCCAGGAAAGTTCCAGTGGAGGCGCAAATCACAACTGTGTCGTAACCGTGGCTGGCATCACCGGCAATTTACCTACAAGAAGGCAGGCGGGCAGCAGTGGTGGAAACTCGAGTAAATATATTTATGTTCTTTTCTCTCCTCAAAGGCACTTGTGGTCAACAGTGTCCTTTTCCGATACCTCCATACAGTTTATTTTACCCCCAAGCATCAAGTTCCCATGGAACAACCGCGGGCTAATCTGAAGTGCAGGAAAGCCTGGGAAATCAATGAAGGAAAGGAAAATATTTACTTGTTTTCTTTGTCACCATACCCCTAAATGTTTTAGTCAGAAGGGCCCTGACACACATTTCCAAGTGAGAAGAGTGTGTGCCGCGGCAGCACCTAACTCAGCTGTTTACCCCTGTTTAAAACTGCTTAGCAACAAGATTATGTCAGACTGAAGGAAGTGCTGAATATATGACTGTGTATATTTTATAAAAATGCAGCAGGGCGCACAACACCAGTTTCATACCTCTTCTTAAAAGTAAACTTTGACAGTAAATCCATTTCTGCATTTAAAAACAAGCTGGAGCTCCAGTTTCGACTGGTGCCACGACTTTCACGTCTAGATGCAGCCCCGTCCTCTGGCTGCAAAAACAAATATCCTCACCTTATATGCAAAGTAATAAGAGACAAATGTAACTGGTAAATGCTTTCTCCATCATCGTAAACCTTATAAAAGGTCATAATGTCTACTATAAAAGTAAAAACTATGTACAAACAGTAAAATAGTTAGCCATTTTCCATAGCCAGTTGTTTAAAAGGCACCCTAATTAAATAAAATAAAACAACGGTAAACATAAAAAGTAGTTGGTGTTCTTGCACGCCTCCCTTTCCTCAAAAACGGGACAACCAACACGGATTCACCAGCAGCTGCTGACAGCCAGCAATAATATCAAATCCCTTATTCAAACAGCAGATGGTTCATTCGAAGTCATATCTGTCTGTGCGCCGCGCTGTCACCACAGGTGTCGTTAAAACCTCAACCCCTTGTGAACTTTGGTGTCACAGAGATGAGCTGAATGGAGCATGGAGCGTTGTCATGGTGACACTGTTGGTGTTGACAGTGACGGTGATGGTAGTGGCGGTAGGTGGTGGTGGTGGTGGGGGTGAGAGTTGGAAGAGGGAAGAGTCATTTTGGCGCTCGCTACCTGTGTGGGCTTGTCTGCGCCTGGCTTGTGTGCATACGCATGTGTGATCGAGGACACCGGCTGTAACAAGCCCAAATTCCAAGGAAGTGCTATCTGTCACATAAAAACAAACACGCACACACACATGCACGCACACACACACACACACACACACGGTGTATTTCATATTTTCCCCACACGAGTGATGTAAGACTTTCTGTAAAACAGACAGGAAACGATTTAGTAAATTTAAAAATTGGACCAGCTTGAGAGGTTCTCCGTGATAGTACCTTGGATGGATTATTTCATTTTAATTTTTCAAAACTTGCTCAAATCGAACCACACCGGGGCTTCGCTATAACCAGCTCGGCACGTATCTCCCCTTGCTGAGTGATTATGAATGAACACACATCCTGAGCGCTCCCTCCTTTCCCACACATCACTCCGAGCCGTCTGAGACGAATCACTAGCCAAAGCCGAGGATTACACCCTCAAAATCGGTCACGCTGATGGCGAAGTGATCTCCTCTGTGCTGCTGCGGCTGCATGTGTGTGTGTGTGCGCGCGTTGGCACATTAACTCTGGCATACACAGATGTTCTGGAACCAGAGTGACAACAAGACTATTTTTAGACGAGGCTACCCACACATGGGCGAGTTTACAGCAGGGGAATTGTGTGTACGTGCATGTAACGTGGGGGGAGCGTGAGTGAGGAGCTGACAAACATCCAGCAGCGTCCAGGTGGTAAGACTGAGAGCATGGAAAGCAAAGGGAAAAGGGGGGAAAGCTGCGGAAAATTAAACTGGGCCTTAAATACAAGGGGTGACCACAGCCACTTACACAGAACCTCACACACACACACACACACAACAGACACAACTGGTTTGCAGCCCTGGCACCTGTACATCCAGAGAAAAGACTCTTATGTAATCTAGTTTGAGATATTCCAATAGTGTTTCCAGACTCATGAATGGGTGGCAAAGGCTGTGTGAGTGTGTGTTTCTGTGCATGTCGGTGGCATACAGGCAGCTAGGTGACAGCAGCGAGAGTCCTCTGGAGCTAGAAGGAGCATAAATTAGTCTCGGTGAGTGACAGTAAGAGTTTCGCCGGGTGCTGCCACAGCTTACCTGCCACCTCCACTATGTCTCCTGGGACAATGTCTCTGGCTTTGATCCTTTGGACAGCCTTGCGGTTCATGCGGTACACCTTCCCATCTCTGGTTCATACTCTTTCAGAGCCTCAATGGCATTTTCAGCATTTCGCTCCTGTGCAGAGAGGTGCAAGTGCAATTTAATAACAGACTTAATGTAACATATTTACTCTGTTTTATGGTAAATAAATATGCAAGACTTTGAGTTATCCACTGTGTCCTAACAGAGCAATACACCACGCTTCCATTGCCAAAGTGTTGACGGTCGTCCTGTCTCTATTTCTGACACTTTGTGTGCTCTATGACACAAGAAAAATTCCTGCTTCCTCTTCAACACAAATGAACCAAGAGGGCGTTTTGCATGAACTCCCTGGTTTGTTAATGTTTTGACTTGACACACAGACTCAGGTTCTCCAGTGATGACAGGCCCATCCCGCTGCAATGTGCTGTTTGGACGTACAGATGTTAGCACAGAGCACACAGATAAAAGGTGAATCTATGTGTCCTGCAACAGCTGCTGGAGAGGGTTTTAACTTTACTGTCATTGTTGGCTAACCATGTGAACACCTTGTGGAAAGAAATGTTACTCATGCATGTGTGTGTGTGTGTATACACTTTATACATAAACACAGGGAGAAGAGTGTATCTCACCTGCCAGACCCCGATAACAGCGTTGGCAATGAGGATAAGAAGAATGACAACGGGCTCGACAAAGGCGGTGGTTGTCTCCTCTCCTTCCTCAAACAGAGCCAACACCTACATGAACATACAGGACACATAACATTAGCAGACATTTGAGATGTCAACACCCAGTCCCATGGTAACAGTTATATACATTTTCAGGTTTGCTTCCACTGAAACATGTTTGGGCAGAAAATGTCTTCCATGTTATTGCAGGAAAACTTACTTTTAGCTCATATTTGACCTAATTTAACTGTTTATCCTTTACATTTGGCTAACTAACTAACATTTCTTTCATTAACTTTCATGCACACCAAATATTCAGGTGTTTATGTAGATATATGTCTCTCTATAATGTTTCTACCTCAATGAATGACTGGTCTACAGACTGCAGTAAACCTCTGACCCCCACAGCCAAGTGCAGGTGATAAAGTATGGCTGAAATTAGAAGAGATCCACTCATGGATCTTTCTTTTCACAAACCTTTGCACTTTAAACAGAATGGCTGTGAAATGGCCTGAGGGCCCCCAGCCCGTCCCTTTGCAGTAAATACACTTAGAGGCTGCAAACATTTCAGACTGTAAATAACAGCAAGAACAAGATACTGCAGAGCACCGTGAGAACGCAAGAAAAGCTAACATTTGTCATGTCCAGTAGGAAAGGCGCTGTTTATTTTGTTCGCAGTCTGTGAAAGTTCAGAACTTATCATTTAATGATGCAGTTCTAATTTATCTGATATGCATTTCTCTTCATTTTAGTTTGTAAGTTAAAAGTTTTGCAAGTTCAATCATGATCAAACTAAATTAAAACAAATGACGGGTGTCATTCAAAAGATTCTTTTGGGTAGTTTAGAGCAGCAAGACGATGCCTCAAATAACAAGGGTAATGACAATGACAAGAAAAATAAATTAAATCCTGTCAGTAAATTAGATAATTGGGGAAATAAAGTCACCGGGATTACACTGGATGAACTAGGCTAATTTTAAAACACTGTCATTCTTATGAAGCCGAGATTTTCAGGGGTGTATTTTGTAGCACGGTTTACATGCAGTACACCAAAGCTCATAGGAAAATCACACACAAATGAACATTTACATAAGGATTTTGTGAGATCTTCTTCTTTCTGTAGCGCAGCGTCTTTTTCGGATGACTGTGTACCAGAACACGAGGCTTGAGGGCGGGTTAAATGATAAAGACAGTCAACAACTAAAATAGTGAGACTGAAAATTGGCTTAAAAACAAAAAACAAACATCATCTCATGTGCTCATTCACCTGCAGGCTAAAAGACAAGAATTTGGATAGCTTCGAAAAAAATATTTGAATATTCGATTCTTAACATCCTAAGAGCTTTAAAGTAATCTTCACCTCCTGAACATGAAGTTGGTTGCGTTGCACGTTATATTCCTCTTTTATTCTACAACACATTTAAGTTCAGTGCAACTTATTCTTATGTTCATAACTCTGAGCACAGCAATTGTATATTTCATGGGAGAGTTGTCAGTCTCGTGGTGATGTTAACCACTCACTAAAGTCATACTCAAATTATCTTGGAAACCTGCAATAATATTTATTTACATATTATATGGCCCCTACATGGAAGCAGAAACAATCTGCTAAAACAACATTGACCCGTAATAATCTTTTTAAATGATACGGCTAACTTTCTAGAAAAACATCGCCTATTTACACATCAAGTCCAATAATCACTCTACATGTAGTTCTGTTTTTGTTTCCACGAACTTCTGAGAAAACTGTCTGACCCTCGAGCGTCTGAACGCTCCACTATGTTCACTACCTAACTGCTGACTTTAAATGGCCGTCGCTCGCTGCTAGGAATGTAGTGTAGGATGTAACTGTGTGTTTTTCTTCATGAAAACAGCTGATTGCCGTGTCCAAAAAGAGCGCTGATAAGAGTGAATCAAAACAGAAAAGTTGAGAACACAATGAGCTGATAAAGCTCTGAAGAAATGAGGGACACTGCAGAGTCACGTGATAACTCTTTGTGAGTTTGTTGCTTCAAGTTACCCCTTTAACAGTAGTAGTAATCACATGATCCATTGTTAATATTAAAATAGTGACGATAGCTGCTTTAAAGTCATGCCTCAAAAAGTTTTGTACCTCAGAGTTACAGGTGGAAATATCACACATAATAACCCTACGGATAAAAGCCCATTTACTTTAATACACTGAAAGTACTGGTTCCAATAGACGGTAAATATACTATACAATTACTCTCATGCTACTATACCTTTGCCACTTCTCCATAGCCAGATATAGTATGACAGCTGAATACTAATGGATTCTGCAAAACTGTCAGAGATGGCAGTTACTCATTGCTAGCTGCGACAATAAGTCTGGAGATCGTAGCAGAAAAAGCTCCCCACTGCAGCACAGAAATACCTCATATTTATTTTTCCATTATTTTATCATTGACAGGTATAGAAAGTAAAATGACTGCACAACAAAAGCAGCAGAGAGAACGATGGAGAGATGAAGTGGAACTACGTTTCCATGATCTTATGGGGCTTTATCAAATGATAAAAGAGTCTATTCTCCGCAGAGTATTGAGCAGCAGAGTGTACGTCACTGCAGCCTGAGCCTGGTCGATAGCTCATCATTCCACATCATTTGGGACGGTAAATCTCTCTTCTGACTGAGCCGAGGCTGGAGGGCGACAATGGCAGCGCTCTGAGTAAAGACGATTCAAAAGACACTTCACACAATCAGCACACATTCAGAGAGGGGGTTTGAATACCTAACTCCTACATTCATGCTGAATAGAAGCTCAAATGGAGAGAGAATCTGAGGGAAATTTAACTGCTTGCCTTTGGCAATCTGTGGTAAAAAAATAAAAATAAAAATTAAGCTTAACATTAAGCTTCAACATTTGAAATCAAAGCTTTCATCACCAAAATAAACCTCTCCATACAGCTTTAAACATTGCACTCCTCACACCCCACATGCATAACTGAACACTGAGACACATGCCGACAGATGGCCCATTATATCTGAGCGTCTCCAGAGTTTTGGAACATCACCCGGTGCTCAGCAAAAATGGAAAAACACATTTTATTCAAGTCACATCTAGATCAGAAAAAAAAAACACTCTTAGGGTCACCTATTAAAAATGTGCCGTAAACACAGGAGGCTCGACTTTTCGAGTCCCTTCCTGTACTCTCTTGACCACCCTGACATTATTTCCCTGAGTATTTCAGATGGCTAGTGTGGCTGTGCTCTATTAAACTCATGCCAGAGAATATAATAAAATGGTTTGATAAACTGAGGCACGGCTGAGGCTGTAGCTCACTGAAATGTTTATGAATTATATTTTTGTGCTGTAGGTTTGTCATCATACTGTATGCACGCATATTATGAAATATACTAACCTGCCCTATTTTGTCTAATAATATGCGTTATGCAAAGGAGGCAGGAGAGTCTAATCATCTGCGTTTGAATATATTCAAAAAACAGCCAAATGAGTCCCAGCCGAAGGATTAACTTTCACCCCAGTTCACTTTACTTTAGCCGCTCCTTGATTATACCAGTGGCAAACTAAACAGTGAGCAAATAGAAACACTAAAAGCACTAAAGGAATATAATTCGTCTACAGACAAGCTCTGCAAATTTGTCTGATTAAGACAAGCTGCTCTGGAGTGCAATATATTTGGGATTTTGAGTCAGATCAGGTCACGGGGAACCTCACTTTAGTTTAGCTGAAACCACACCAGGCAAGCATGACATTGTAAAGCATTAGGGTCGGTGCAGCAGTGGAACAGGGGCCGTGTTCCACTATAAACAACCTTTTTAAAGTAAGGAAAGCCTGATTTACATGAGGAAAAGTGAGCCCACACTCCAGAGTCTTGCATTTACAGCCCACGCCTGCTCTAAGAGCCTCTCGCTAACACGACAACGGTTAAAGAAGATATATTGTGTCATATACATTTTTAGAGCAATTTTCCTACTTTCAGAAATAGCAACAGCAATTCCATCCCGAGACACCACTGGGGACGTGCTGTAATAGGCGGAAAAAAGTTATTATGCAGTCCGGATTCCCCCACTCCACCCCTCGCCGACCTTCGCCACCCCAGTTGACTGCAAGCAGGGTCACAGTTTGAGGCGCCGCAGCAGAGGGAATTTTGATTGATAGTTTTGTTTCCAGTTGGGCAGAAGTGCTCGGCCTGTTCCCCCTCACAGAAACCATATCAACACGGGGTGGAAAAGCCAGTAATACACATGTTTCCACATGAAAAGGGACCACTAACTAGGTTGTGCAGTGTTCTAACAGGGGAATAAAGCCGCCTAAAGCTAATGGAGCAGTCTATTAGGTGACAATTTCCAACCCAATGTCCAATTTGGGTCTCACATACCCATAGGAATATATTTCAGAATCAAGATCAAGAAACAAATAAGATGAAGGCCACTGGAATTTTAATTAGCTAGGTCATACTTACAAAGGAAACACAGGCAGCGAGCAGCAGGATCCTGACCAGGAGGTCTTCAAACTGCTCCACAACCAGTTCCCACAGAGACTTCCCTGAAATAGACAAATACACGTCACACACCGATACATTATACTAAATTTAATGTCTCCAAAGTGACGACTCAAAGTGTGCTCTTATACTTAATGTTAGAAAGGATCTGTAAGATGTATTGACATTAGCTTTATAGCACTGATAATAACCACAATCCCCGTATTTACAGAGGAGTAAGGTGGTGTGTCCACCGGTGGAAAGCTGCAGTAGTGTACACTCCCAAAGTTTAGCCCTCGTTCTACAGAAAAGAAAAGATCCTGGCTCAAGACACTTAATCAGGTAGTAAAGGGAGGAGGATTGCAGCTCACTGGAAAAACCAATATTTACCTTCTTCAGCTGGGAGCTCTGTGGATGTCACACCACGCCGGTTGTAAAGGAATCAAATCGGTCGGAGCAGAAGAGAGTGGGGAGGGTGGGGGGTGAAGGGTGGAGGAGAAAGACAAAGAGCATTTAATACATTTGATTAATACAGCCTGGCCTTGAGGTGCACGGACATGTACAAATTAGTCTGCAGAATCGTGCTGCTTGAATATGAAGATAAAACTGCAGGAAGGAACTATTTTTATCTGCTGTTGTGTCGTTATGACTTGAATAACTACCAATCGAAGGCTAGATCATCCTTTCATGTTTGAAATTCCACCGTCGGTACCTTTTGTGTTGCTTCAAGCTGACTCACTCTTTCAAACATTGTCAGCACAGATTCTGTAATAAAAAAAAAAAACACCTTTATAAAGACCTAACCAAGGCCTTTATAGTATGATTGCTGAAAGGTTATCTGAATATCACGGTGTGTGTCAGCCCACGAACGGTTTCAAATCACCTGACATGTGGGACTCGATATATCTTTGATGAAGTGAACGGAGTGTGTCACATAGATCAGAACATCTCATTTCTTTAGAATACAAATCTACTTACTATGAATGTTCACTCTTCTTGTAAGCTTTTTTTTTAGGCTGTAATTTTCTTTTTTTAAGTGACCGATCCACTCACTGTTGCAGCTCTAAATCTCAACTTAAACTCTAAAATCAACTTTAAAAGAAATCACTATCTTTCTATATTTCTGACTTGTTATGCTGCTACTGTGCTGCTAAAGGTGGATGCATGTGGACTGAGCAGACTTAGTTAAAGTTAGACTTGTTCCTGACATACTATCTTAAAACGCCTGCAAACAGACCAAGAGGTAGCGCTGGAATAATCAGTAGATCGGCTGATCAGTTGATAATTAGCTACTTGGAATCAGGCACAACTTTGATAATCAATTGTCTAATCCAACATCCAATCTGAGAAATTTGCAGATTTTTTTCAGTTTGTTACTGTTTGTCAGACAAAACAGGTAATTTTAAAGTTCATTTTAAAATTCAGGCTCTGGGGATGGTTGCTTAATTTTTACAATGACTTCTTCCCCCGTTCTCTTGCATGAGAATGAAAAAATGAAAGAGTCTCAAAACATGTTGTTCTTTTCTTCTGCATCATCTTGTCATTTTTCATCTGTCATTTCAAAAGCTGTATTTTCTGGCATTTTGAATCAAACTGAGCATCTTATCCACTCTGATTTGATTCACCAGAACAACAACACCCACTGCACACATGAGTCACTGGTGTGAGTAGAAAACACATCAGTCATATTCTAAAAACATTTCAATTGACAAGTACTGTTGATCAGTGTCACCACAATGAGACACAGGCATGCTTAGTCACTGCATTCGTCAGGTCCTGACCAAATCCAACGAAAAGCCGCAGTCACACAGGTCCAATGTAACGAACCACATCCATCACATCTGAAGAACTTGATGAAGAGTAATGATAACATATGGACAGTGATTGATTTTGTGCATTTGTCTGCCATCAAACATCGGTTTTGTCATGATTTATTCCAGGAAAAGTGGCTTTTTTTTTTTTGGTCTCCAAGCAGTGGAAACCTGGTGTTTCTTTGCATGTTTTGACCAGGCTGCGCTACACGAGTATCAAACGTGACCCGCAGAGAGAGAGAGAGGGGCTGGAAAGACCGAGGACCATGACGTGAGCCCGCAGCCTCCTTCCAAAAACAAAAACCTTCACAAGCCACTCACTTTACACATGCCACTAGCGGAAAGAGAAATTATTTCGCATCATGACTTCTGGAATGGTTCCACGGTTTCTAAATGTGTTTTTCTGTGGTGAAAAGACGGCAAATTTTGCATAAGGAGATGAAAAGTTTGGGTGTTCTGGTGGAATAACTTTTAAATTTGGTTTGCAATCAAAACCGGGGAAAGTGAAACAGATAGTCACAGTGCAAACAAGCTATTAAAGAAGGCTGCACATGATCTGTTGAATATTGGTAGGTTTGCATTATCTATTAGAAAACAACCCTCTTGTGAAGGCTGTGCAGAGGTCGTGTCTCGGCTCAACGGATGATCTTCCTCGGCCTGTGTAATATTAGCTGATGAGTCATTGTGAATAGCTTTTCAAACTTGCTGTCTGGAGGGGTTTTCACAGTTCAGGTTGGACACGGTTGAACTCACGGGGGACTTTCAGCTGCACTTTGCCAGCACCAACAGCACCAACAGAAATGTGGAGAAGTGGGTTCTGCTGTTTTCCATGCTCCACCAGTCTGACATAAGCCTGTTTCCCCATTACTGTGCCTCCCTGGTTGTATAATGTTTTTATGGCAGACAGGCTGGCTGCGACTCCAGTGCTGGAGACAAAGATGGACTGACTGAAAGGACAAGACAGACGAAAGGGGAAAGAGAGAGACACACATTGGGAGAGAGTGGGAGAGAGAGAGAGAGGGCGGGAGGGAAAGGGCTGGAGGTGCTGAACGGGGTTCCCCGGCTTCCCTCTGCCAAGGATTCCCTCACAGTCATCTGGGCTGTGTCAACCCGAGGCTTGCCCAGGCACATTCCTGAATACTGACTTCACCTCTCTCTCTGTCTCTCTCTCTCTCTCTCTCTCTGTCCCCACAGTACCTCCCCCCGCCTCCTCCCTCGCGGGCCCAGACAATGAATAAAAGAGCTTGTTTACACGCAGCAGAAAAAGCAAGCAGCGCGGAGCAGAGGGGAGACACTTCCTGGAGACAGTTGCCAACAACAGCAGGGAGCTGGTTTCTGTGTCCAGAAGAGTCAGGAAGAAAAGCAGGAAACCGGCCATTTATCTATCCGCACTGCAAACCATCTACTGATAAAGGAGCTTTCACTACAAGCTCCTCTCTCGCTCCTCTTTCTAGTCTGACTGAATCCATTAACAAATTACAACCCCAGATTACTGGGACCCCCAGTAAACATCACATCTGAGTGTGGTTAAGCAGTATTAAGCTAGAGTTCAGGCCCTCATGTGTACAACTACAAACATGAGAAAGTTTTCCGCAGTTACCATGGCAACTTGGCTCAAGAAGGCTCCTTTATTTAAAAAAGAAAAAACAAGCGTTTCACAAGAAAATCTGCCAGTGTCTGTCAAAATCTACCAAGAATAACTGTTATGCAATCAGCAGGGCCTTGATACGGCACACTCTGACTGCAGCTATCAAAAAAACAAACAAAGAAAAAAAAACACACATTCTCATGTGAACAAGCTCATTTCGAGCCTCCACGGGCTGCTAATATACACTTAGTATGCAGGCAAGCAGACACACCTCCAAATAAACAGCTAGCAGCCAGCTGGTTAAGTGTGAGTAGAGGTAGAGTGGGTGCACAGAGGTACAGTAGTGTAGTAAGACTTGTGCTGCTTCAGTGAGTGGCTCCAGCTCCAGGATCAAGATTTATCCACTAACCATGCAAATGTAAAAACAGGCCTATAAATACCATGATGAGGTAAGCCCTAAAACCATAGTCGACTATAGCTTCCTATGTCCACTCACTCTCCTAATGCATTACCCCGCCGGAAAAGGTCTGAATGCATTAACCATATCGAATGTGAATTATAAATGTACCCCATTCTCCTCCCTAACCTTGTTATCTCTGCTACACAGAAGGCATTGCAGGTAACTGCAGAGGAGACATCTGCAGTCTGACAAAGTCAATCTTCCCTTCATTTGCATAAATGTCAATGGAGGGCTTCCCTTCTCGGAGGAAGTCATACGCAACCATGTCAACTGGGTGAGTGTCAGAAGCTATCTTTGGGAGTCCCGCCGACCTCTGAACAGCCACCCTGAGGATCCGAGCAGGAGCAGAGGAGGAAGTGGTGCCAAGTCAGTAATGACTTCTCTGCAGCATAATGAAACAAGGGTAAGAAGTGACACGCAGCTACTCTCCAGTCAGTCACTTAAAGTCCGAAAAACTCTAATACTGCATTAAAGCAGCTGTACTCAAAACAGAAGAAATGAGCAAAACAAGACTTAAGCGGCTAGGCGGAGAGTATAACTGAGGCTGATGGGAACGTCCTGCAGAAAACTTAAGTATTGAACAAACTGATATTTGGACCTGACAATGTCGGTAGATGAAAATGGATCACCAAAGTTATTATAATTCATCCTGAGGGGGGCCAGGACTGTC
The DNA here is from genome assembly GCA_036365135.1 of Miichthys miiuy. Classification (NCBI taxonomy): domain Eukaryota; kingdom Metazoa; phylum Chordata; class Actinopteri; family Sciaenidae; genus Miichthys; species Miichthys miiuy. Next base: position 21,441,675 of record CM071616.1, read on the forward strand.
TGAAACAAATGTCATGGCAATCCAACTCTTCGCTAAAGACCAGAAATGTCAATCTAATCATGGTGGATCACCAAAGTTAGGAGGATACATACAAGAGTATCCATGCAAAACCTAAAGGATTTACCAACACTGCCATTCCTGGAGCCAGAGTTACTTTAAACTCCTACACAACTGTTCTGACTTCTAAAGCACTTCTGTTGGTAGCTTTTAAAATGGCCGAAACATGTTATTAGGGCTTGTTTTTAATGTTTTGGTTGTATTAATAGTGACATAATAATGATAATATAATGCTCTATATTTACAAGAGGCTCATATTTCATCGCTACTGGTTATTAGGAGGAATAATTATAGTGGCATTAGATTTATTTGGAAAAAATACTCCAACAGTGTCACAAAAGGTTTAACAACATTCCACTAGAAAGTGTTAAACAGGATTGCATTGGTTAAAGGTTGTTTTAAACCACAGTAGATTGTTTCAATTCTCTCCAACAGGATGAGCCTCAAGCGACGGTAACATTTTCCCAACTAACATTAAGCAAATGTTTAAAACCTGCTGACACATCCAGACTCCCGAGCTGAGATGACTTTGACTTCAGTATAATGTTGCGTACAAAGGAAGGAAATAATGCGTTCATTTCAGCGAGACCAGAAAAGAGGAATGATCATGATATGTCCTGCACATTACACTTAATATTAAGCTGCTATGTTTGATTAACCTGTAATTCTCTCCATGCTGGGGACACAGAGAGGAAATACCATCAACTGTCAAAGCTGCACACATCTCTTGTGAGGCTGTCGAGTCAGAAAAAAAAAAGAAGACGGAAGAATTAGTTTCAAAAGGGGAGATTTTATCTTTTCAAGCCAATTAAGACACGAGATCCAGCTCAGTGGCTGCTGCGGCTGCCTATTGGCTGGACTGGTTCTGACGTCATCAGGCTGTGGTCAGGGAAAAAGAGACTGGATTTTTCCTCAGGATGTTGCACAGGATAGGGCATGCTGAAATTAAACTGCAGCATCACTCTCACATTCATCCTGCAAGAGTATCTAAGACATGAAATATCTAACAAACAGCACCAAACCGTGTGTTACTGCGCAGCCTATCAACACTTATAGGACCAGCTTGATTATGAAACACAAACATTTGCAGATTGTAGATAATTTGGGCAGTGACAGAGTGAAACTGCTGATAATTACAAATATAAGGCATCTGTGTTTATGCAACCTCATACATCTGGTCTCTTAACTGCACACACACACTGCTTGTTGCACATTAGATTCAGGTTTACACACCAAATAAATGCCTTGCCTCACATTTTACCACTCACAGTGTGATGAGTTCTACTGGCAAGTTACAGAGGAAAAGGAAAAGGGCCCGTTAACCGAGCAGGACATGCATGAGGTGATTAGCACAGAGCCGATATCTCGTCAGGGATCTAAGCTTCCTCTTTAAGGTCATAGCTGAGCGAAGAACCATTTTTTTGAACATCCCAACAGGGTAGCGAGGAGGATGGCACCCAGTCACGCAGTAGCCAATTGGAGAAGCTGAATGCTGTGAAAAATAGTCAGCAATCCCCCTAACGGCAGACTGAAATATCTGTGTTACCACCATGCTATTTATAGGGTTTATTCTAGGTTTAGAAACCAGAACGGCACTTCTATCCAATCAAATGCATGGTACTGTACAACTTTACCGAGCCCTGCAGTAATTCAGTCTGTGGAATTATTTCTGAGACGGTCCAGAGAAATTACACACACACACACACACACACACACACACACACACACACACACGTACGTCATTATGAAATATGGTGCGACTTTCATAACATACACTTTTAGCATGCCCGTATGTGATTAAATTCCTCTGTGATGTGCCAAAATGATATTAAAGGATCTGGTTCTGGATCTGAAAGGAGTCTGGTGATATTCAATAGTTTACATTCAAAAAAAGGCCAAAACCAACAAGGAAACTGATCCTACTGAGTATTGTCTGCCAGCTTTCGTGTCCCTCTTTGTCATAGAGATCCATTGTTGTCAAAAAACTATTAAAAATACATCAGAGACCTGGCTAAGAGCTGGGGGTGACATATTTCATTATTACGAGCCTGGGCGCTAGTCAATGCCACATACACTGTCCTGCAACTGAAAATAGTCAAATTCAATATTTACTTTAGTTTGAGTAACAGTTGCCACAGTGCCCATTTGCTTTATAACATGATCTGTTATAATGATGACCTTTAAAATAAATTAAATTAGATATTTATTCCCTGTTTTTACGGGTCTACAATGGGAACAAATTGGCTCAAGTCTGAGTGCCTCATGGCAATTTTGTTTTAAAATGAGATTTATTGACGATAACAAAAATATAGAACTTACTACAGACTCACCCTTAAAAGTTTTGATATCTTGATGCAATGTTGGTTAAAAAAAAAAAAAAGTGGAATTACTCTGTAATTTTTAAAATAAATTCTCTGCAATGTCACAACTTCATTTTCACACCTTTCATTTCATTTAACATTTTTTTAGTTGTGTCTTTGTTTTTTTGTTGAAAATGTGGAAACAGTTCAAAAATGTGAGATATGGTTTGAAAAATACACATTCAAATCAAAGAAGTATAAATTTAAATATAAACCTACAGTGAAAAAAAAAACACTTATACTTTTTACTAATTGAACAACAGGGTAATTAGAGGAAAATAATTTGCATGTCTCTTCATGTCACGTTTTGACGCTGTGGTTTCTTCACCGTTACGTTTTTGAACCGGTTCATCCATCCACCAACACCAAACACATGACTTTTACAGGATTTAGTGAGCAACACAAGCTACTTTACACGCAGCTCATTAGACTGTACACACAGCTACTTTACCTCGTGTTCACTGTATACTCTACAACATATGCTCTGTGTACACACAGCCCCCTCCTTGAAACACAAACATTGTTGAGACACTTAGTGAACCGGACAGCGCTATAGCAGAGCCCCCCTGGGCCGCAGACGGCAGTGACAGTGCGTTAGAACCGAGTGACTCAACTGCATTTTACCATAAGGGCATGATGGTGAGTGACAGATGCAGAGGTGGGAGGGAAGAAGGCAAGACAAGTGACAAGCTAGAACAGGATCACAGTTCCTTTGAAGGCAGCTGGGCAGGCACACACAGAGCCCACTAGAAGAGGGAAGTGACTCAACACCCCAAGGACTTCAAATTACTTTTCTACAACTTAACTCTCCTCTTTCAGCCCACTCAACTCCAACAACACAATTTAACTCTCAACTGGACAATTTTAAGAACAAGCGACAGTAAAGTAGAAGCTGACGACCACTGTCTGAGGAGTGCACGGTGCAATGTGCAATCTTGAGTGTGTTGGTGTGAAGGAGGAGGAGGAGGAGCAGGAAACAGTACCATGTCTCTCGTATTTCAAACGCAAGAGCGAGAAAGTCAGGCTCCTTTTATGTCAAGTTGCAGAACAGGAAGAGAAACAACACTGAGTGAGGTTCCACTAGAGGAAGTTGTAAGCATTATTCGTGGCAGAAAATGGAGTGAGGAAAGTTCAGCAACACTGCATGATTTACCTAAGCAGCAACGTCAGACGCTCATGGGTGATTGCATCAGTGACAGAAAACAAAACACCTTTTCAGGTGCCAGAGAGTTATTGTATTTCCACATTTGGAAAAGAGGCTCATATGTAAAATAATCAGAGCTATAAAAATAATTAAACTGACTTCGTGTCAATGAGATGAAGAGAAGCTGAGTGGAGCTGCTAGGTTACCGGTGCATGTTGAGCAAATCGGCTCTGACGTTTCTGAAAGCTTTTGTATCATATTCTGAATGAAAGTAAACACATGTATCTAACACTGGACACTATCGCAATGGTGGAATGACATGCATTGCTAGGCTGTTTAACCTGAATGTGTTACGCAAGTGTACTCACCTGGAGGGAGTGTCAAGCGACGCAACCAAGATTAATTTTGAAAGCTCTCAGGCATGAGGTATTTATTTAACGTGCTTTGGTTAATAAATTCCACTACACTTTAAAAGCCTGAAGAACTTTAGAAAGATTTCACGGTCTAATTTGTGGAATTATGAAGCGCCAAACTCACTTAAATGTGAGCTAAAAAGAAAAGGATACAGTAAATTAACACCTCCTGTGTCACTCTGTCACCTGTGCATCAGCTGCTTTGGAAGAATTACTGTCTAGGTCACCCACCTATCCCCGACTGCCACCACAACCAACAATAAAAAGCTGATTGCTCATGAGGACAATGTGGCCTTTTACTGACACCTTACAAGACTGAACGGAAGGTGCCTCTGAAATTGGGGTTGTGAGTGCACAGGACACAATCATCAAGAATTGCAAGCTGTAACAGCGCAAACATTCTTGGTGCACCCACACACTGAGAGCATGTGTGTGTGTGTGTGTGTGTGTGTGTGTGTGTGTGTGTGTGTGTGTGTGTGTGTGTGTGTGAGTGTGAGAGAGGCCTGTGACTTCCTCTACTACATTAGAACCAACTATTTCACAATGAAAGTGATAAACCGTCTTGTAAATTGAGGTGCTTGTCATTCTTGACAGTAAATTAGCTGGAGTTCTACAGTGTGTGTGTGTGTGTGTGTGTGTGTGTAGATGTGAATGTTGCAAATAAAAGTAGCTTCTAGTGGACCGTAAATGAAAGGTGTGAATAAAAGGTCAGCCGCCTCCATTCTGCAGCACAGACCGCTTTGTAGAAAAAGACTGTCCAGATGTGGCGGCTAAACTCATTTTCCAACATCTCAGAAAGCGATCAGAAACTCTGACGCTGCTCAGCGGGGTTTTACTGCCGCAGCACATGAAAGCGTGGACGTAAAGCCAGGAAGGACAGACACCGCTCACCTGCCTTCACTTACTACACTGTGGTATTAAAAGGCAACATTTTATGTACATTCCTGTAGCTATAAGCACATAAAAAGCAAGAATCTGTACCATAAAAACAAGGTTGGATCAATAAGTTGAATCTATTCCTACTAAGACAAAAGAGGAAATAACTTATGTAATGAGACAGCTCAGTTTAAGTTTGAATGGATGTGTGCTCATAGAAGAATACAAGCCCACAACCAGGCCAAACCATCCGACCTCAAAGCGGCTTCACCACATTTTCATCCTCCAAGTTATCTATAGAAGTAATGAGGCAAGACACACTCATCATGTTTTAATTGTAGGGTTGATTGGACAGCTAACAGCTAACAGACAGTTCTCAGATGTTTCTAGAAACCAGCAGTGATTAAACTCCCTCATGCATCCCACAGATCCAGAGGCCGATCAAGTGTGCTTAAAAAAAAAAAAAAACCTCCCCAATCCCACGGAGGAGTGTGATGTCTGAGTCAAACATGTCACATCATCCTCCACCACCCCAGCATGTCAGCGCCTCCTCCAGCAGCGGACACTTGGAGCAGTGCGTTGGTGGTGAATTGACAGCAGATCATGTCAATTTGCCTTCTCTTCTACGAAGAAGTCAGACACACGCCGACTGCGTGAGTGAAGACGCACAGTTGGGATGTTTTTTTTTTGGGGGGGGGACATTGTTGATTTAGGTTAATGATCCTGCTGATAATGAGATCCTGCTAACTATGCCTCAGAGTCATGCATGTCAGAGTGAGTGGGGCGAGCGTACCACCCGCAAAGAGCTTTGAATGGACTCTCCCTGGAACAAAACACTAACAGAGAGTCCTTGCAGTCAACTACAGAGTCTGCGGTTTGTGAGCAGAGGGGAAGGAGCCGTTTAGCAGCCGTACATCACTCTGCAGTGACATGTCCTAAAATAGTCAAAAAACACAAGCCAATCTTATGCCGTTTATCCCCTTTTTTGGCTGGTGGAGGAGCAGCTAGATTGGATGATCCCTATAGATTCAAAAAGGAAAAAGGGTATTCCCTCCCTGCAGCGTTTATCTGTAATGCACTCACACAAGGCAGGAAGTTCACAGCTAAAAGCGAAAGAGATGTTATCTGTGGCAAGACGTTGCTTTTTTTCCATGAAGTCATCACAAGCCCCTGGGTAGAGTGGCTGGCTGCAACAAAAGGGCTACTGTTTGACTGGCACAATATGCCGCTCTACTCCACAGCTTGGCCACACATGCAAATGACAGGCCGGGAGGGAAAAGGTGTGGTGATGTCAGGTCCGAGCTCAACATGAAAATACTCAAACACTGGCCGGGTGTAAAAGATGGTGAAGACTTCAGGGAGGAAGGAGGGGCGGCCGTGTGTGAGTGCAGCTGCATGACTGCTCAGGAGAAGCTACATTTTAATCAGTTTTAACATCAGAGTTTAATCTCTTAGTCTCTAATGACTGTAAAACTGTTTATTTCAGATGACTTTACATATCTACTTCCCCATGTCATCTTGTAACTTGAACTGTAAAGTATAGGCCATGTGGCGAACAACTGTTGAAAGTGAAAACAGGTTGTTCAAGAATTTCTGTTTCATTATCTTCACAAGCTCATCTTCTTCCACTCCGGTAGCCTGAGCTTGCCTTCCCTTGCACTTCCTGATCCCTATGTAAGCCAGGGATGTCTGTCACACGCACACACGCACAGCAGCAACACATTTACCGTGTCAATACTTAGTCAGGGAGGGCTGCAGGTTCGTTTTCAACCAGAATACAGGTTTGTTAAAGAACTTAACATACTTTGAAATCGATTCCTAACATGAGGCGACCACAGGGAGGATGAAATACAGATTCAACTGGATGAGTAAAGAGTTTAATTAAATGAGCTTATTGGCATTATCTGTCCAGATGCGTCCCTGTGTGTCAACTTTAACTAGTGTGACATGCAATGAATGATCCAAATACAGGCTTGTGCATCAATGAATGTGCCGTTTACATTTCCACTGACTGTGCGCCAGAGGGAATATGTTTTGTGTTTTTTTTACGCGCACGATTTGCAACAGGCTGAACATATAACGGCAGTATTTGGATTTCCTGGCAAATGAACCGATGCAGGCTGTAAATACGCACCAGCTATGAGCTGAAATGAAGGATGGAAAATAGATATGAATATATCAAACTACTCACCGTTCGGTCCATATTTCTCTAAATGGACTTTGACTTGTTCCAGAGTCAGTCCGGTGTTCTCGTTCACACCGAAGTTGTTCAAAACTTCAGTCGCAGATTTAGTGTGCGCATTTTCCATCTTGGTGGACTGGGCTTTAGATGATCAGATCGTAATGCATGGAGTTTAGTAACATCTATTGTGGCAATCGGGAGGGCGCGCGGGGAGGGGAGAGGGGGGGGTGAAACAGCAGTAATTTCCACCGATGGACGTTGGAGGCGGCTGAGTGTCGCTCGGGTCTGCTCTGTCACCTGTCCCCCCTTGGAAGAAAAAAAAAGCACCGGATCCGCGGTACAGACGCTGTTGTTGCTCTGCTGATCGACTGCCGCTGCTACTTCATCTCCATCTGAAGGTGTGCTGTGTCTGTGCCGGGGCGGACCGCCTCCTCGCTGTTGAGCACTCCCTCCTGCGCTCCAATTGGATGCGCGTACCTGAGCGGATGGTTCAGCTGGTCTCATTCAACCACTTCAAAAGATCCTTCCTTAAAAAACAGGATACAGACAAACCTGTCAGTCCTCGTGTTTGTTTTTAACTTAGTCAGGTTATAGTTAATGCTGTCGGGTGACGTCATTTTATTGCAGGGGAATTATCACTTCTTTTTTTTTTTTTTTTTTTGCTTGAGGGCTTCAACACAAGTCAGCAGCTGCACATCAGCGCCCCTGCAGCTGAAGGGACCACAGTGCCTTGCTCAAGGACACAATTATTTTTCAAGCCCATCAGCGCCTGGACTAAATGCTGTTTGTGAATTACTAGCTGCATGTCATGCGCACAGCAGTCCCAAAGCATCCCCGAGGGCCACTGTCACAAAGATTAGGCTAATCTAGTCAGTTAGTTTTGAGTCAAATTCAACCCAGACAATGATTTTAAGTTTAGAGAGATAACAACTCCCCTCTGAGCTATTTCCCCAGTGTAAGTTGTCATCATAGCTGCCAAAGAGAGAGGAAACATGACGTGGGATTTGTGGTTTGTTGTGGAGTGAATTTTCCTGATAAATTGTTCTTGTAACTGTTCAAATCTTCCAGACTCTCATGCACAGGAGAGGAGAGGTTATCAGCTTGAACTAAGAGCTTTGTCAGTATGTTTTTAGCTGGAAAATAATTTTCATAAAGTGAACCTAGGTCAGGAATTAGACTAGCTCTAGTGTTTACCCATAGTTTATTTGTTATGAGATATGGACCACTGTCAAAGTCAATACGAGCTGATATCCCAGCAGTCATTGCAAGATGCCAGAGGGGTTCTTCAGAAATAGTTCAAACAGTGTTTGTGTGTACTTAAAGAAAGGAAAAAGAAGCAGTGACAAACATACAGTAGTTGCTGATTTTTTGCAGATTTTCTACAAGTCGCAGATAATTAAAGGACGAGGTGGCTCAGAGCCTCTGTTGGTGTTATTCTCACTTACTGCAGTAAGTACAGAGAAAGTAACACCAGCGGTGAGTTTCTGTTTTATTATGTTCTTAATAAGATTTTTCCCATTTTTCACAGAGCAGTGGCATCAAAACACTTAGCGAGGCTATGGTTTTTAAGGAAAATACAATTAGAGGTATGAACACACATAAAACAAATAAAAGCAGTAGGAATAAAATCAAATGTGACGCTGGTGTTGTCCTGCCTCTGTTGGATGTTCAGAGCAGATAAACAGAACGTCTCAAACTCTGACAGTCGTGTTCTCCGTCCTTGCAATCTTGCCAGACTGTTCTCTCAAGGAGACTTGGCAAGAACATCCTTCTCAAGTCCATTCTTGGCTGTCCTGATATTGAAAAAAACATCTCTGAGTCCTCAGGACCAAGGTTGAATACCACGGCTTCAAAGAATGTTTGCAGAAGCAGGGTCTGAACCCAGGAAGTTCATTTTTAGTCAAAATGGAATAAAACATGACTTTCCACCCCATAAAATATACTTTATACATCAAGGCCAAAGAAGTAAATCTATTGGAATAACAGGTATATTCATACACAGTTATTTTTAAAGATGAATTAAACTTAATAGTCTATTAATAAGAAACATGCAATGGTGGAAGAAGTACTCAGATCCTTTACTCAAGTAAAGGTATCAAGTAAAAGTACTTGCTCTGCAGAGAAATGCCCCCTGCGACTGACATAATATTGCACATAACATTATTTGGTCATTAATATTAATGCATCAGTGCATGAATTATCATTAAGTTAACATTTAACTGTTGTAGCTGCTTGAGGTGGTTTGAACTACTTTATATACAGTTTGATTATTTATTCCAGTGGTTCCCAACCTAGGGGTCAGGTCCCCTCAATGGGTCATAAGATGAATGTGAGGGGTTGTGAGATGATTAATTAGAGTGGATAAAAGAAATGCAAAGTTCTTCTACATGAATGTGTAGTCTAAACATTTTCTCTAGGGATGCCAAGATCCACCAGCCACCAGCCAATATTCAGTTAAAATATGTAATCAGGAGATCAGGATGCTTTTGAGATGTGAATCGAGAAAAACGAAACAATGGATGTCAGTTTTTGAGTTACGACAAAGGCCAATATGTGGCAAATTACAGATTTTGTTTTTAGCAGTTGTTGACATCTTGCAGTCTGAGTTAGGAGTGAGGAGTCAGCAGTCAGTATAAAACAGATCAGTCAAAAGTCAGTTGCTATAAGAAACAAAACAAACAATAGTCCCACTAAGTGCAACCCAGATGGGATGGCATGTTGTTGCACAATGCTATTGTAGCCGTGCTGGCCTTGCATTTTGAATAAATCTCCAAAAGTGCCACTAGCAAAGCCCCAATGGGAACCACACATGCAGATACCATCCGTTCACCTTTTTTGCATCTCACAAAGATATGTCAGTTGTCACCGTTTTAACGTCGATTCGTTGTATTTCTAGGCCTTAAGCGATTCTCTTCTTCTTGTTGGTCTCCCTCAGTCATGTGCAGCAGCAGCTGTATTTTCAGTAGAGTAAGTGCACATGACAGCTGACACACATGCACATATTATAAACAAGTGACAGATGTTATGCAGTGAATTTTCTATAGTTAAACGTAAAACTTGTCATAATATTGCGGTACTGTAGCACAGTGGCTCTAAGGAAATGTTGGTGTGCATCATTGCAACAACTGACCACACAGCTGGGTGTGATAAGCCACCCACAAAAGCATGAAGCAGCGCAGTACTTACAAATGCAAACTTCATTACCATGCTTTACAAATATATACTCAATGCATAAAATATCTCAGTGGTTAGTGTACATTTGAAGCTCCGTTAGCAGTCTGCACAACAGTAAAAAACAGCTTTGGCAGTGTCATTTGTGCTAAAGACCTCCCCACAGTCATTTAAACAAAAAACATGCTGCTGCACAGTGCTATCATAGCTCAATAGCTCTGTCTCTTCTTTAGAACTCTGAGGTCAGCATTATTCTTCAATCCAATCTATTGTTTGAATAGCGGGAGATCACCACGGGCGAATCATTTCACAGATCTCACATTAAGAAAGAAAGACTAGATAGCTGCACATATAATAACCTGCAGCTCATACTGCTGCTACCACACGAAGCTACTACTTCCCGGGCTAATGCCCTCAGTAGTGATTCCTTTGCAACAATTCAACCGTGAAAACCTAATTCACATAGTCTCCTCCAAACAGTTAATGTTGAGATGTGTCTGCTACTTGAACTCTGTGAAGCATTTATGTGAGCTCTAATCTGAGGTGCCGTTAATTGGCGATATCTGAGGCTTGTAGCTGAAATGAACTTATAACTCTTGGTGCTTCCTTTCCTGGGGTGATCCTCATGAGAGCCAGTTTCATCACAGTGTCTGATGGTTAACTTTTGACAAGGTACCCCTGTTAAATGAAAAATACTTGAGGTGGCTACCACACGAAGCTGATTGACCTACAATGTAGAAAGTGAGAGAATGAGAAGGTGTCAACCTGTTGCAATCAGAAATACATTGAAATTACTGCAGCAGTACATCAAAATACTCTTTTCTTTTAGGACCCAGGTGGCGAAATTGGCACCTGAGAGCGTCAGAAACAAGCGCGAGTGAACACAAAAACATTATTTTGCATATCATTTACCCAAGACCCCACTGAGACATGAACTTCCTGGAAAACTGTCACTTCCTGGAAAACAGCAAAGGTGACCTCAAGCGACATGTACAGAAGGCGTAACCTAAACCTCCCACCCTTCTGTGGCTATGATCAAATCATACTCCTTTTCTCTCTCTAATATCCTGTTGAATGAAACCTCCCCTTGTTTCTGTGCCCGCACCTTCACCTCGTGGTCACGTGACGTTGTTGCATTGTTTATTAAAGAAACAATGCTGTTTAAAATGCTTTACAGTGCATGACTGTGGAGACCTGTGTAGAGTTAGCTTGGAGAGGGAAAATCATGTGCTGGTAGAAGTTTAATGAATTTGCCCATTCATCATTGACTCGGGAAGAATCAGCCAACTAAATGCAAGTAGGGAAACCGGTGTTCCAGATTTCTCTTCCATCACTTTATCCTGAGTGTAAGGTTACTGCAGCACAATCTCCCCACAGTATGCAGACACTGAAATGGGTCTACTGTTGGAGATCATAGGCACTGGACTGGGACCTCGTTGGGCACAAAGTATAAAAGGAACAAGGTGCTCCAATTCTGTCCTCTCTCACAGCTGGCCTCTTCTCTCATAGCAAAAAAAAAAGAAAAAAAAAGTGTATTTATATCTGGAGCTTACGTAACTTCCAGAACTGCCGTCTGGAGGATGGTAGCTGGCTGCATGAAGTTCTTGGATGCTAAGTGCCTACAAGTGCCCTCTCACTTGTTTTGGAGGTTCTGTCTTTGCCTCTGCATCAATATTCAGATTCAAAGATTTCTATTTTAAAAACCAGACCTCACTACAGCTATCCACAGATCCCCAGCAGACTCTCGGGCTACAACCACAGGCTCCACTTATTCTGTTCACTGCCCACTCACATGCGCAGTCAGTGAGATTAGCATTAGTCATCATCAGTATCGACTTATGGTTTGAAGTTCTCAGTTGTGAGTGTCTATGTGCGAGAGCTGAAAACCCCCCCCCCCAAGGTGACATAAATTTCAAGAGAACCCCACCATTGCCAAAGCTCTCTTGAAAAGGAAATCCCCACCCCGGACCCCCTCTATGGCTCGCTCCCTCTTTCCCTTCAGTGGCACACACTGGGGGACTGTGCTAGTCTCAGAGCCAGTCACACAACATTTTCCACACAGCACTGTCAGCCTTCCAATAGCATTTGCCTTCCCCTTTTGCTCGCCGCTTTCATTTGCATGAGGGAAATGAGCTGTGGCCTCCCAAGCATAAAAAAAAAAAAGCTATTTCCCTCCACCTTGCACGTGACGCATCACAAACCTACTGTTCCTCCATCTAAGACAAGGCATGACATTCTGTGGGCACCTGGACCTGAATACAGTTTTTTTACATGAGATATGAAAACAAGATTATTTTGAATTTGACTGAAAAACAAACCACCCATGTTGTTTTTTCTTGGTGCTTGTTGCATTTGAAACCTCTCTGCTTCCTGTACAAAAGGGCCAGAGTGCTGGGGACAAACAGCTGCTGCTGCCATTGACTTTGAATCAAGGAGATGCCAGTCAGAAAAAACAGTCTGGAGCAGCTGTACCTGACAAGCAGTCCAAGTGGCAAGTCAACCCCACCCAGCTGACTCGCCATTAATAAACCTCTTGCCTCTTTTCTCCTTCCCCTCTTCTCCTCTTCGGGGGCTCTGCACATCTGTGAGAAAGTCATCATTTCACAGTCTGGCGCAGCAGGATGCCACACTGCCTGTCAGCCTCAGGAAGAGAAGGGAAATGGTTTATGTCAGGGGAGAACGGTGTGCTTTTATACTGTCTTAATACCAGCTCAATGTTTTAAATACAGTTCTCCGATGATGTTTGAAATAGCACTATGATATCCAGCAATTCAGAGGCAATACCTTTTTAACCCTCTGAGGTCCGATCACCCATGATTGCAAAAGATACGGCCAATGCTCGGACCTCAGAGGGTTAAACATCAGAAGTGATTATTATACAGTATTTCTGTGTGATTTTTTTCATTCAAGGTGGACGGATAAGATTGTTATTCATTCTTCACACTGTCTGCCCTTGCAGGAAGCTGGAGAATTTACAGTCTTCTCGTGTTTCATGCTGTAAAGAAATCAAACATTTCCAAAAATCTGACCTTGTGATCAGCAGCGTGCTGTAGAAGCAGGTAAAAGAAATTTTGTGCAGTTAAGGAGTAAATGTTTTTTTTTTTTTAATGTGAAAGATTCAGATGTAATTTAACACCTTTAATTAGACATAATTTAACAAGGCGAGCTATCTTATTACTTGCAATGGCATCATTTTTGAAAAAGAGATGTCAACAGCAGATAGAGGGTTCAGTCTTTTACATGCAGAGCTACAGTGCTGCACTTTTCCTTTTCATTTGTGGCTGTCAGTTTTCCACCATTATGAGAGCCAGTCAATACGCTTAAGGCTCCATTTTGAGGTTGGTTTCCTGTCAGGATGGGAGCTCCCTGTCTGCACCCAGCTCACTGGTCAGTGCGCTTTGTGTTAACGATGTTACAGCTTTGCTAATTTGTGGCATCGTACAATAAGGTTGGAACTAAAGTTTGTTTAAAGGACAACTCCACTGATAAACCCTCTGTGTCTCCAGAGGGAGCTGTGTGAAATCTAAATAAATGTCCTCGAGTGATGTCACTTGAGTCAGAGTTGAGCCTGAAGACAACAAGTCTGAACATGAAAAAACCTGTTGGTGCATAGACAGAAGTGAGTTCACAGACCTGTTCGAGGCTACTATGATGAAACTTTCTACTCTAGCATGCCACATGCCATGCCATATGGGGTTACACAGGGTGAAGCGTTTATCCTGAGGTCACTGTAGGGAGGGTTTTAAATCTTAGATTGTTCGGGGTCTTCTTCTCCTTGAGACACAGAGCAGCTGTCTCTTTGTGTTTCGAAAAAGCAGACGCCATTTCGATCATTACTATAGCAACCGAGGTCAGAGTACAGGGCTGTCTCACTCCCTCGACACAACAGACAGGTAAATAACATAGAAGCTGCTACAGAATCAAATAACAAAGTCAGACCACTAGGGGTAAAAGTATTTCCCTGTTTGCAGACTCATGAGCAAATGGCAAATACCTCATACTGTAGATGCATTTGTGACCATGGAAGTTATTATACAGGTCTATGTTTTCATTTGAATTACCACACATGCCTCACAGTATATGAAAGACCTTGTTTTTTTTGTTCCTTCACTGAGGCCGGTCTATATCATCTCTGTCTGCTGTCCATGCTCACTTCACTTCATTTGTACAAACTCTGACATTTTGTGATGGAAGAGCAAAAATGTACATAAACGCAAAAATTAAGTTTGTTTAAGTAGTTTCCAGGTTGCATCTTTAAAGCTAGTTTTAGTCTAACGTTTGTTAACAATTAGCTAAGATTAGCCACCGTAAGCTAACGGTCAGACCAAGCGAGAGCCGAGCAGCAAAACACCTGATTGTATTGAATATAACACGGGTGTGTTTTACTGCTTTTTGATGGACGTGTGTTTGTCTGAGGATAAGTTTGCCTTTACGTCCAGCTGGTGTTCTGAGGGAAAAATCCAACTTAAAGTTTACTGTATATTAACATCAGTGATTTTAATAGAAAATGTTTAGGTTGTATAAGTGAACCTGATTAGTCGGTCTGTCATCCTTGCTCCCACCACCACTGCTCAAATAATCCATTTGAATTCATCCGAGGTATTCTATTGCTGTTGATATTTGTGTGTGATGTGATTAAACTGCACAACCTTTGACAGCCCACTTTCTACACTTGTCAGTATTCATTTTCCATTCCGCCCAAAGCCAACACTTTAATACACACACTAACACATACACACACACACACACATATATATATTACCGTCATCACCACATCCAGGCACACTGTTTGCTACTCAATCATTTTTGGGCAGGATGAGTCACCGTGCGATGACAAGCCTCACTCTGTCAATCAGTCCGTCTGTAATGGAATCAAATGCTGCATATGAAGCAATTACCCGAGTCGCTGATGATATGTGGGTAATCGGCAGCCCAGTGCATGGTCACACAGACACACACACACACATACACAAACACAAACACACACACATAACCAGATCAGATCCTGGAGGGAAAGGACAAGATGGAAACTAAACTCATGACTTATCATCAGTATCAATAGAACAGATTACGTTTGGCGTTGTCCCATCTGGTGCTTGGAAGACGTTGTTGGTTATCAAACAGCCAATCAACAAAAAATGAACACATGACAATGTTGATTGATGATGATGAATTACTGTAATTAAGTCATTTAGCACAAAAAGCAGCAACACATTCAGGTGTCCTCTGACATTTTTTTTTAATTCTTGTGTGACATCAATGTCAATATTTGCCTGTTTTTAGCTCATTATTATATTATACAATCATTAGTTACTCTCTCACACCTCGCAAGTAAAGTGATACATCAAACTGAGTAGTTACTAAGTAACTTACTAACCCCTTTGGTGCATTTCTTCCAATTTTCTAAAAATAAACTGGGATTCATAGAGAGATTGAAAATAAATAAAAACAGAATAGTTATTCAATAAAAGGGCAATGCACTGATGATTGTTACATTGGATTTCACCTTCACTGATCCAATAATTCATAAATATAAATTCATTTAAGAGTGTTGAAGGGCACAGAGTTAAAAAAAAAAAAAACAAAGATTTTAGCAAACACCACTTCTCCCCAAGGCCGGCAGAAATAAAGCGTCATTCCGGCACAGCATCACATTTCTGATCACTTTACTTGCAATGTATTATTATTTTTAACTTTTTACAAACTAAATGAATGATTTACCAATAATAATAATAATAATAATAAAACAAAACATGCATATGTGCAGTTCTTTTATACCCAATAAAACATCTTTGCTCTTTGCTACAGATTTTAAAATGTTTTAATGCTTTGGCAACATTTCTTCGGCCCAAAGCCGAGGCACAGACATCTGCAGTGCCATAATTCCTGTATCAAAGCTCAACTCATAATCCAGTCAGCCCACAATCAAACCAGTGGTCTCTAAAGCAGCATGTAAAATCACTGGCAAGCAGCCTTGAAAGACTTTGTGTGGTTAGTTAATATAGATGCTAAATGCATTTGAATTACAGAGAGAAAAAATTACATATTAGACATATTAGAAGAAAATATTTCATATTTTTCCTCATGTTTATTGACCACTTATGCTTTGTCCTGTGTGTTTGTTGGTTTTAAAGGATCAGTAATTGATCTGGTGATTTGTCCAAGGTGTACCCTGCCTCTTGCCCAATATCAGATTGGCTCCAGCCCCCCACGACCCTGATAAGGATAAGCAGTTATTGAAAATAGATGGATGGATCAATGGTTTCCTGGCCCGCAGAGCTGTTCTGGACCTGCTAATTGATTACTTTGTCTTGTGTTTTTCTTGTATAAAATCTATGGTTTCTTCGGACACCTCAGAGATGCTGTTTATTAAAGTCTTCTCACCTCAGTCGAAGCCTTCGCCGAGTACTTCAGATGTTACAGAAATGACTAACAGGGAACCAAACAGTTCAATCAATAGCTATGAATCTGAGCAGTTCTTGCTCTTAGTAAGAAGCCAAAAAGTCCAAAGCCTCTAATTTTCTTTGAAGTGATGCTCACAATGACAAATGGGAGAACGACTCTGTGCATGCAAAGTATAATAACATTGAAATGTACTTGATTTTTACAGCGGTAATTAGCAATATGAAGCAGAACGATATGTGCCCGTACTATATCATGGCAAAATTTCCCCATCACCTTTTCAGTGAGAATTCCTTGTGGAAATTATGGAGCTGTTAATCAACCTTAGCATATTAAGACACAGGATAAATGGACTGTTGGAGACAGTTCACAATTACAAAATGCTGTACTGTCCTCTGGCAAAGGAAAGACAACATTGCATAATAAATGTCGGTGCTTTTCCCTTGTCCAGGTGATGGATTGAATTTTGTTGCTGCTAATTCTGCTGATGCTATAAATAGAAGAAAAGATCAACCACTGAAGGCTCCTTCCATCTCCTCCTGTGCTCTTCAATGCCGGTTTGACAGGTCATCTACACCAATTAACTCCGGCATGAAACGGCGTCAACGAAGTGCAGAGGTTTCAGAACTTTGGGCTTTGACATGACATTACAGCTGCTGGTATATAAATATCAAGACGGAGCAGGGATGAACATATTCTCAAGTTGGTCTGTGTGCTTTGAAGGATGTCTTCATTTCTGTGTTGGGAATATTAAAAGACAAAAATGTGGAGGAGTCCCGTCTCTGATTTTGACTTTGTACCACAAATTAAAAAGGTGATGGTTGAAAGAAATACTCCCCCTTTCATGAAATAATAATTGTTTTCTCAAAAGTCACTTCTGCTCTAGTGTTGGTCCCCTGCCTCCTCTAATCATTTCTCCACACTGATCATCACCAAGGACAGACTGCGCCATTAAAGAGGATCAAGTGCCGGGTCGCCAATTTCCCCAAGGGCTTTTATGTAAATTACCAATGAACACGCTTCTCCACATCACAACAGACAGAGCTGAACAACAACGGAGGCTGTCACTTCCTGTCAGACAACTCCAATTACCAATCAGTGACCTGGGAAATAGACGTCGTGGCTGAGGGAGGGAGGGTGGGAGACAGGGAGGAGCAGGTGATGCACACAGCAATAGCATGAGATCCAAATGAAGGAAAGCTGCTGAGAGTATTTTCAGACCCTTTAAAGGTGGGTAAACAGAGTTTAGGTTGGTTTTGCTGTCCGCTTTGTCCCTGCATGTGACATCCTACACGGTATCATTTCTTCACTTACAGTACGTGAAGAGGGGAGTTCAGAGAAGAGGAAGTTGACCTCTCCGACTACCTGGTTAACTGTCATTTATGATATTAGATTGAATTGGCGTTCACATAGAGGCTAACTGCTGCTAAATGTTTCACCAACTGGTCACTAACTCTCTATTTGCTGGTTGGTGGCGTACAGATAGCATACAGTGAGTTTATGGAGCTTTCTTGCTAAAAAAGCTACTGCAAGAGCGGTGTGAGTGAATCAGAACGAATACTGGCTGAGTCATTTGATCCATTTTTATTAGAAAAATATCATTTATAGATGCTCTGAGTACAGAAAAGGATACCATTTTTACTGTAGCCTTCTATGTGGCTACCCTGAGTTACCTTTAGCCGCAGTATGTATAATAAATCAATTGGCATTCAAAATCACCACACAGGTTTCTTTTAATAAGGTGCAAACAAAGCCTGGGGTGCCACTACAGGATACAAACCACACAGACATAACCTACAGAATGCAAACACACACACACACATAATCCTGTAAGACATGACCCAGGGCCTTTTGACACACCTTCTGACATGCACTGTTCAAGCTTCCTAACAAGGAGGCAACATTTATTATTTTATTTCCACACTCAAAGTTGCCATGGCAGACAGGGGAGTCATCCTTGATCCGGCATCCCAGGGGAGATGTGTGTGTTTTTGTGTGTGTGTGTGTGTGGCTGCATGTATGCCTGTCTGAATGAGAACTGCTGCTGCTGTGTCCAGCGGTGACCTGGCTCTCTCCTCCCTCCGATCGTTTTTAATGAGCGACAGATGGCTCCTGTCTGTCAGCAGCTTTTTTCATCATCATCATCCCTTCATCGGTCTACAGCGTGACAACGCAAAACAGAGCAATATCGGCTTGACGGCAAAAGCTCTGGGTGCAAAGTGCATAGCGCATCACATAGGGGGCTTCCTCCCGGTGAAAGTATAGATGGTTTGTTTAGTTTGCTCTCAGAGATAAGTCAGGCATTTAGGACGTGTGCAACACAACAACTGTCAGATGGAACAGATGGGTGAGGATAGTAACTCTTTTCAGTTTGAATATCAACACTTCCCCTTTTAGAATGAATGTGTGACCTTATTCAAATTAAAGAGACACGCTTCCTCTCTCTGAGTCGTGCCTCCCTGTCAACAGAGTGAGGCTGAAAGCTTTGCCGCCACTGTGAGACAGGTTTCATTCTAGTCAAACACCAGCAACACCATGACTAAGTTCCCCTGGGTCTGATTACATTTGTGTGACACTGTAAGAGCGGGTTTCTCCTGTCAATTTACCCCATTGACCTCCATGAAATACTAGACACAGAGGATGTGCTGTGCACCCTGAGAGGAGGGAAAGTGAACATTTATTTATTTCTTTAAAAAAACAACAACGTAGAAATCTACAACAATTCTGCACATTTCAGCCAAAATAATGCATATAAAAGTGAACAGTGTACATTTGTTACCAAAAAAAAACAAAAAACAAATAAGATGCTCATTCTGCTTTGAATATTAATTTGCATTTGATGCATTTAACCTATTTAAAAATTCTCTTCCCTCACAGAAAAATACAGAATCTATGAGTATGCAAACATTTGCCCGTCAGCAGATGAACGTGAAAACAGCCTTCACATGTCAAACTGCACATACATCATTTTGCCGAAGGCAGAACAACAAAGTGAAGCAACAATAAGCACAACACATGTTTGTGTGAAGGGACACTTCACAATTACTGTTTTTCCGTCAGCCACTTTTTTTTTTTTTTTTTTTTTGAGGCAGTGGAAAGAAGTTGTGAAAGTAACAATGACACAACTTTGTATCATTGTATCATAACTTTGTAGGCCACAC
This sequence comes from Miichthys miiuy, assembly GCA_036365135.1. Classification (NCBI taxonomy): domain Eukaryota; kingdom Metazoa; phylum Chordata; class Actinopteri; family Sciaenidae; genus Miichthys; species Miichthys miiuy. Next base: position 21,461,441 of record CM071616.1, read on the forward strand.
TTTGCAAAAACAACCAACAGCGGCACAGTTTACACACCCAACAATCAAAGAGTCAATTTAATTCAATCTTTATTCTAAAAATATTGATTATAGATGTTTTAAATACAGATGAAGTTATCATTCCCCCCCAAAAGCAAGGTTCAAAATTACATCTTGGATTGAATATAAGATGATGGGAAAAGAATACAACTCTGATATATATAGCAAACACGTGGGAATACTCAAACATTCCCAAAGCCAAACTCTCTACACTCCAGGCTGCTGAATAACTACTAATAAACACTGACATGCAAAGACACTGCAGCAGTTGTCTTTTCAGCTGCTACATTCACAACAATGGTGGTTATAGTGGCTGGTAGAGTGGATCGTCTACTAATCAGAGGGTTTCTGGTTCAATTCCCAGCTCCACCAGTGCAGATGAGGTGTCCTTTAGCAAGATACTAAACCCCAAAGTGCTCCTGCTGGTCGGTGCTTTGGTTATGAAGCGTCGTATCACTTCTGATGCAGATGGCCCCCCGTTTGAATGTGAAAATGTGACAAGTGTTTTAAAAGTGCTTTTGCGTAGTCGGTAGACCAGAGAGGTGCTGTATAAATATTCAGTCCATTACCCTTTTACAACAGCTGTATGTTTTAATTACACTTGTGAAGTGTGTTTGTGTGCTGCCAGTAATGGCTAGAGAGTTTTACAGTAAAGGAAAGAATAACAGGAAGGGGAGGAGTGAGACTTGAAGGCAGGAGGGTCCAAGATGTTGTCAGAAAGTGCGGTTGTGTTCCACTCGCACAATATGGATGAAAATAGCTACACTGTGGACAGCACAGACCGGTCTGCAGTCAATAAATGAGCTCCGGAGAAATACCGTAGTGAACTTGAGGGATTCTTCATATTAAAATCAGCCAGAAAGAATAATGAGAGAGGAAGAAATTAGCTTCATGACAAATATATCCTCTCACCTGACAGACATGAAAATGTAGGGCTGATGGTAATGGCCGTCATTTGGCACTAAAGCTGCAATTTAGGCAACCAATACCAGGTGCAAAATGGTGTCAAATGTAAATGCAGTGCGCCTTTAATGCACACAGAACAACCACATAAACAAAAATAAGCTTTCCATCATGGATTCAGGACGTGCAGCATGCAAATCACACAGGCGACAGGCTGTTCTCATATTAGCATACGTTGACAAACAGGGAACAAGTGAGCTGAAGTGTTCAGGCAGTTTAACACAACATTAATACAGCAATGAGAAGTGATTCTAGCCGCAGTGTGAAAAAAGTAAAAGGCAGACTTAATTGTGTTTCAGAGAACTATTATATTGTATACATAAGAGACTTTGAGACTTCTTATGAATGAATACAAACTAACAAAGTAAAAGGCTGTGAAGTGAACACAGTACAAAGGATTTCTGAAAAAAGAAAAAAGTCTTTAATAATGTAAGAGTTCCTAAATATTTTATCTGAGAAACCACAGTTTCCACTCGACTGTGGGTGGAAAATGGTTTATCTGCTTGTCATAGATACAACCGCTTACAAAAATCACCATTGAAGCTACGCTAAATGATTGACATAGAGGAAACCTCGCCGCTTCGGGCAGCGGTAAGCCGTTTATCAGCTGAAACTGATAAAATATGCTGAATAAATTTCAGGGGACTGTTTATATTTTTGTAAATATCCAATCATATTTTGTATTGTTGAAATAAACTTATTTCATTAGCTTCATCTTGAATGCATTATTCCTACTTCCCTCCAACTTTCTGTGGATGGTATTCTTCTCTCTTCTCATTCAGAAAAAATTGCACTTTTGTCTGTGTAACTAATGTAAATAAATGGCTTGCCTCTGCAGATGTTTTTCTTTCCTATTAAGCTGCTTCTCTCATCATTTCTTCTCTGAAGCTGTAGTTTACTTCATCTGCAACTTTTACTGTCCAAGTTCTGTGGAAAGAAAGTTTTCATCACTTTGTCATGACCCTATGTTGCTGTTGTATATTACACATTTTTCTCAACGCACATTGATGTAGTATGGTCTGGAGCCGCTCCATTCAGAATGACAAGGACATTAACTTCATAAACACTCTGCCAGGATAATTCAGCTGTAAATCAAAGAGTCATTATTTTATAGCTGCTGCGGCTGCTCTTTCCAAACCAGAAAATACAGCCTTTTTTGACTGAATAATTTCAAGTGCTTTCACTGCCTTCTTTTTCATCAGTTCTTCACAGTTCACTGGTGGAAAAAGCCTCTTTCTCCTGCCTTGTTTTGGCTGTAGAGCCACCAGTGCATGCTCAGTCATGAATGTGAGTTTGTACCTGCTTCACTTCTTGATCGTGCCTGTCTGGTCATGCTCAGCTCATCACTCCTGGGGATGTTTCCCCTTCGTCAGAGGCCTCGCAACGCAGGCTGAATTTCAACAGAGAAAGAGGGGGGGGACAGAGCAGCAGATTTAGCAGCCTTGTAATGCTTTAATGAGCTGTCACGCCGTCAGACTCAGCCCGATAATTAACCTTGATCATTTGTCATGTCATAATATCATTGGAAGGATTTTCTTCGTGCCTTGTTGTGCTCATGCACCACTCTCTGGCTGACATCTTTGTGTGTAATCTGCATGTCTCCTGGCTGCAGGTACGAGGAGATGGAGGAGAGAGGAAGAGAGAAGGAGTGATTGTGATGGAGGTCAGAGATTAGGCTAGCGGATGTTGATTTCTCAAGGAGTGCTGGTCCTCTGGGAAGTATCATCTTTTTATAGTCTCAGTGGTTAGGCTGCAGGAGTTGCTCAGATCCCCTACAGTCCACCTGACACCTCATTTCTTTTTTCATATCACTTATCTCTCTGTCCGTCTTTCCTCCTCTTAACAAAAGCCACCACTCATGTTAGTATTTAAAGTGCTGAGCTCTCCCCATGGCTTTCCCTTACAGTGGCCAGGAAGGTTGTTCAAGTAAACACTACACATGTACTGGCTCTCATTCGCTGGTTGACTCCCTGGAGGAGGCAACTTGGAAGAGTCACTGTTTATTTTACTGTTATCAGACATAAATGGCACGCATGACGCACTGCTCGAGATTTATGCAGGGAGGAAAATATCAAGAAAAAAAGTGTCCAAGAGGAGGAATAAGCAGTCATCGGTTATGTAAAGAAATCACAAATGGAATGTGAGAAAATTCAGCACGCACACACTCATGTGATCTGCATGTGTGTGTGTGTGTGTGTGTGTGTGTGTGTGTGCATACTGTACAAACACACACTCACACAAGCATAGCACCGTGCAAGCTACGAGAACAGTGAGAGGCTGCATCTTGTCTGTGGGTGGGACAAGATGAGCAGACAGTCCAGCTTAACAAGCTGTGAGCTGAGCTGGAGCTTCTAAGCTCCGGACGGAGCTCTGTGGAGGAGGAAGAGGAGGAGGAGGAGGAGGAGGAGGGTTTGGGGGCAGCATGGAAACACATACACACCGCTCACCTATTGCCTCTTTATCTGTCCTATTCTCTAAAACCCATATCTATTAACACAGCCGTTTTCCACTTAAATCCAAAAACATCCGTCTATTTATTTTTCTGAATACTTTGGTTAGCGTCACAGCACAAACTGGGAGCCCCAAGTGGCATGAACGTTAAGAGCTCCATTGACTGCTTGGAATTTGTCTTGTATTTTTTTGTTTTCATGTCCTCCTTTCTGCAGACTCCTCTAGACTGTTTATTCAATGGTGGAAAGTAACTGAGTACAATTACTCAAGTACAGAACTTAAAGGTGCAGTGAGCTGCCATGTTTCTACAGTAGGCACCGTGTCCTTCATAGCGATAAGGAGGTGGTCATTTCCCATAAGCAGAGCCCCCTAAATCTCACACACTGGACCTTTAAAAGCAGATATAGGCGACCTCTTCAAGGGAGTATTAATAATACAGGAATCATATTTTAGTTTAGTGCATTTCGGGCACATATTACAGAACAAACATGCACTTAAAAAGTAAGTACACGACTGAACTCATAGTGTTACATAGTGTGTGATGCAGGGGGTCAGACTGACCACCACTCAGTAGCACTGAAACATAGAGCTGCTAGTCACAGCCAAGAGAACCAACTGTCAGACTTGCTGTTTTCTCCAATGGAAAGACAGCCAGCCTGGTGGAGCTTTGCGGCCCTTTGTGTGGGTACCTGTTGTTGTAGGAAGCAGTTCTACTACGAGAGGTTCAGGTGTGTTTTGTGGGGGAGTGTCAGTATTCTGTTTACTGCCCTGCAGAGGAATACATCTTGTTCCTGAAGCCTGCAATATTGTTTTTTCCACTGGCGCTTTTGAAATTGGAGTTACATTTAGCAGCGGTGTTCTGCTTTTAATTCTCTGGGGGGGATTAACATACAAAATAGAGCTCGAGCTCTTGCCTATTATGTCACTGTTACAGAGGGGTGACAGGATTCAGCTCGTTGTATGTGATTATGTGTACAGTGGAAAAAATAATTTAGTTTAGTTCCTCTCTCAGGTTTGAGGGCAGTTGGTGGAATAATATATGAGATTACATTGTGGTGTAATCAAAAGATCTGAACACTTCTTCCACCACTTGTCCTTATTTGGGTCTTAGTTTGACTCGTGTAAGTGGCCATTGTGGATTGTATGAGAACAATCATGCTGGCCAACAAAGGTCACACACCATCATGTCATCATGTAATTGGTGGATGATGTTGACAAAATGGGTTGAGCAGCAGAATTGAAAAAAGACTCAATAAACATGTCCTGCTCTCCGTGTTAACAGTGCTGAAAGACAAAGGTCAGGACGAGGATAACTCGAAACATTTCATACAGCTCGACTTGTCTCACTTGTTTGTGAAGACTGGGAACTGTTTGCTTGATAGTTTCTAAACTTCTTTTTACAATGATCACATCCTGACATGCTTAAACACTGTACGTGTAAAATAATGTGCTTTTAATAGTTTGTGTCAGATATGCCACAAGAAGTTTAATTAACTATTAAAAAATCGAGTCAAGTTATATGTTTTGTTTGAGTTAAGATACATAATGGACCATGATTGGACAAAAACTGCAGTTCCTCAAACGTCCACTTGAGGCTGGCACCAGAAGTGAGTCAGTCTCCATAAGTCCCCATGTTAAAATGTCCAAATTCACAGCAGAAATAAACATGTTTACAGCCTGGTACAAAAAACAGTTTTGGTCTCTATAGATAATTTCCCCGTTCATGACAACTGTACTGAGGGTGAATTTATATACAACTCACCTGTTCAAATTATATTAAAGCTTAAAGTTATGCAGAATTATGAGCGTGGCCACTTTGACTGACAGGTGGGTGGCATCACAGGTGTCTGGTTTCAGTACCCAGGTTTCAGCTCTACCCACGATTCACATCTTTGCCCATTTTTCTGATTAGTGAGGAGGCGACGGAGGCAGGACTGCCAAGATGGCGACAGAGCCACTTTCACAGTGAAATCTTTGTGTGACATGGCAGCCTACGACCATGTTTTATACTGTTTATTAAACTCAGATTTAAGGTGAGCACAGAGAAACTTTCCTCCTTCAGGAGATGAATGTGAAAACAGTCTCTAATGTCAAACTTTACCCAGAAATCAGCGCAAACATCCATGAGAAGTATCAAAAAGTAAACATATTTGAGTGCACAGGGGACTTCTGTAGGATAGAACATTTCCTGCAGAGAGAAGTAAAGTTCTTGAGGATCTGAAACCAGATAAAGCTTCTTGACAGTTGGCACACACATACACAGAAAATGGTCTCCCATGAGAACAATGTAAGCCCTGTATTTTAGTTGATCTCCACTGGAACAATCTGAATGGACAGACAGGGAGGAAATAAAGAAACTGTCCAGATCTGCTTTTCTTAACATGGTGCTTCCTTGCTCCAGTCAGTGATTTACCCAGGAGTTTTGTAGTTTTTGTGTGAATGGAGGATGGTTTAAAGCGAAATGACTGTTTCTACCGCCGCGGAGGGGGAAATGCATAAAACAAGGAAAGTTTAGAGAAGGTTCAGTTTACCAAACGTGAAAAGAAATGGCACTTGAGACGTCATGGAAAGAAAGAAAAAAAAAGAGGCGTAATCGACACGCTAATGCTTTTCTTATAACTAAGACCATGTCCAGCAGCACAAACGGAAAGCGCCACATTTTCTTCTGTCATTTTGTGGTTTGCAGACACATCAACAGCTCAGTGAACGTTTTATAATTATCAGAGGAGACCGATGAATATCAAAGATAAAACAGAGCTGCAGAGGAGTCTGGTAATTGTAATGGTTATTGTTATGGGGCCGCTATAATATTTATTATCATCAACAGGTGCATTTAAACATGATTTCAGCCCCTACAAAATTTGAACCCAAAAAAACAAGGATATATTTCTATGTGCCACATTCATCTTTTAGATACCAGCTCCTCGAGTCAAAATATATTTGTGGCATGGTGGAATATAACCACATACAGTATCATGTGGATTAAAAGACAATGGTGAAGTGCACAGAAAGAGCTCCAGCTCCAGCTAGGTGATACTTAGGCGATACTTAGCTCTAAATATCAGTGCAGATGAAGTGTGGAGGATAGCCTGGCAACGTGAGGCCAGCACGTCGCTGATGACAGCATTAATGAGCAGAACACCAGCAGGTTTATTCCTCCAGATGGGAAGTAGCTCAGGAAGCAGTGGTGTGTCTGAGTAGGGGAGAAATTACTCATTAGCAGACCTGACAGTCATCCGGTGTCGAAGGCAGGTTCACTCCACACCGCTCTCTCTAAAATTGCTGAAAAGATAAACCTCTGAAGTATGAATAGGTTTTTACGCTCCACCTTACATTTTAAGCTAGCTGACAACTTATGTAACACAATGAGAAGAAGAAGACATTATATTCTATGGAAAATGTTGTGTAATCAGATTGCAAAAGCTTTTTTTTTTTTATATAGAACTTACTCAGATTCTCTCACAGGTAACCTCTCAAGATCAATCCTATAAGCACTTTTGTGGTTCCAGCTTTTCTCTTTCTCACATAATACACTTTAGACCTCTCATATTTCCCACACTCCCTCCTTCTGCCGCTCTCTTTTATACCTGTGTGGTCAACAGCTTTGTGGATGTGTGATGCTGCAAACTAGAGGCTCCGCAAAGTCTTCCAACACCTTTACAAATCTGGCAAGCAGGCAAGAGAGCTATTTGTGTAAGTGTCTTTCATACACGGGGAGCTACTCACCACATGGACGCTTTAAAACTGAGAAAGCCTATTGTCTCAGTCACCTTACTATGAGTGATGGGATCCTACATGAACACAATATTTTCTGTCAATGTCAGGGGTGGAAGTAACGAATTACAACTACTCATGTTATGTAATTAAGTCATTTTTGGGGGGAGGTACTTGTACTTTTATTAAAAGTTTTTCAAGCCTGTAATTTTGCTCTTACTTAAGTATTCATTACACTATGTTATCCACTTTAATCCGCGACTGAGTAGGCCTGCAATTTGAATTATATTCAAACCTTTCATCTGCATTTTGTAGTACAATACACAAGAGGCGGAAGCACCCCATAGTGAGTGCTGCCCGCTAGCTTTCAGCGCTCATGTTAATCGGCTGGGTTTTTCAGACAGAGCAAATCTGGCAAGAAGACAGACTGTGGGCCAGTGAACCACACTGTGACAACACTGACCAGAGCAGTGCAGGAGTTAGGAGTAATTTAAGGACTGAAGATTTGGATTATTAGAAGAGAGATGTGCTTTGTGCTCTTTAGATTGACTGTTTGCTATTAATAAGGCTGTGGAAATCAACAGTTAAAAAAGTAAATGATGCTATGTGGAGTTTTTGAGACAAATATTTTGTACTTTTACTTAAGTATTTAAGTACAGTACACCAGTAGTTTTGCCTATAGTTGAGTAATATATCAGTACTTCTATTAGAGTACAGATTTTCACTCTTTCCACCACCGTGAGCGGAAAGTTTAAACTGGCTTGAATTATTTCACATGACAGTTTGTTTCTCACTCTTCTGACAAAGCACGTTAACTTAACCGAAGTCTGTTTACAAGTGTCGGGTTGTACTACTGCAAGTTTTCAAAAAGATGTATATGGCCTTTTGCAGCTCCAGAGGGAGCTGTGTGAAGTAAATTGCCTCATGTGATGTCACTTATTTTGGACTACAGGTTTGAAAATGATACACTCCAGCTAAATTGTCAGTGGTCAAGTTGCATTCTGGGTAATGTAGGCACCGGGATTTGACATGCAAGAAGAAGGCGTTAAATAAAAAACCTGGTGTAGCCATACTGAGGTACATTTTGCGTCTGCATCTGACAGAAGTCTTCAGTTATAGGTCTTGTAAAAGCCGTGTGAAAATCTGTCATGGCAATTAATTCATTAACTTCCTTTGGTGAGCTTCAATGGATGGTTGTTCTTTGTGGTGTTGCAGCTGTTGTGTTAATATTGTAATAGTTGTTATTATTGTTCTTGCAGTAGCCGGGCCTGCATCACCTACTGAAACACACAAAGAGCTCGGTGACTGACAGAGCTGCTCGCTCCATAGAGGGTCACACTCAGAAAAAAAAAAGTGACTCATACATGATAAACAAACCTTCTTGTCATGTTTTCACAGGCTCATCAGCAAACACACACGGTGCACATGGCACACACTTGTCCACCCACATGTTTACAGTACTAATGAAACATACAAAGTCATCGACCTTGCACACGCACAAACATATGCGACAAATGGACAAGTGCAAAGCAGATGTCCAACGTCTTGTGCTTGAAACATCTCTATCTCTTGCCTTGCCGTCTCCAACTTATATAGAAACTGTCACCTGTGTGAAAGCGGCTGTCCAGCTCCAGATTGCACCAGATCTGAAGTTGGGGGAGAAAAGGGCTGAGGTGTTAAAAGTTAGTAGGAGGTCTGATCACCTCTATGAGAGCTGTGCTGTGAAGCATCGAAGCCCCAGAGAATTGCTGCTGCCCACGTTACAGTCTTTAAATAAAACACTGCCCTGATTATACTTCTCTCTTCCTAGCACAGAGCTCAGTTTCAGACACATGCAGCAGAAGGCTGCTTGCCTACATGGCCTAGATGCAAAGCCCAGCTCAGTACAGTATGGTGCAGTACAACACGACACAAAGCGGGATGACCAAGTACGCCAAAGCTCAAAAAAAGAGTGAGAGCGGACAGTAGAAACTAGAAAACACTAGAAAACACTGGCAGTGAGATGATTTCATCTGTTCCCCGATGCAAATCAAATGGCAAAGTTCTTAAATGAACTGAATAATGCACTTTATTTGTTTTTAGGCAAAAATCAGGCAAAGCTGCATTAAAATTAGACCTCGATTTCAGGAAAACATCATGCTAAAAGGACACTCCAAAGATTTTACACTTCAATTTCAGCCTACTCATCACGAGGAGGACTGCTCAGACTGCATTATGTCTGCTGAGGCTCTGCTGAGAGAATGCACCCAGTCATCAGGATTATCGCAGCTTGGACTTCAAAGAACAAAATAAAGACTGTTACAAACTGGAAGTTTGAAAGACGCGTTGCCTTTCTCAATCTGCATTCTTGTCTTCTTGTGTATGTGTGAGACGTCAGCCACAGCTCGAGCGCTGTTCCAATTCAAAATCCACACCTAACAAAGTACAGTCCGATTGCTCCGTCCGTTTTATCGAGCCGACTTGTTAGGACTTGGAGTGGACAAGCATGGAGCATGCACTGCATAGCAAGCAGAGGCAAGAGAGCCAGACTTAAACTGCATCTTGTAACTGTTATTGTGTCAGTAAATTTCATATTTCAGACAAGAGTGACCATTTTACTGAAACACAGCGTCCAACATTTCATGACCAGTCATCTCAGCTGCTAGCAGGCAAGCTATGATGACCGGCCAGTCAGGATCCATTGTCACCCTGTCTTATCTCTGCATGCCCTTAGTAATTTAATTTGTCTCAGATATTTCCGTCTATCAAAGGAGTTAATTCCTTTTGGAAAATAAATGAGGTCTTCGACTTTAATTCTAATATTTGTTGCTGCCAAATTTGTTTGTCTGAAGTTGAGGATAATATTCATGTTTTATTGGGTCCTTATGTACAGATCTTAAGACTTTAATAAGAAATAATATTATAACAAATACAAACTTTCTTGTCTGAAAAAGCCTAGCCTGTTTTGGGCAGTGCAATCACTGGAGTCCAGCTGAGCCGGTGACGTCAGTAAGATTGTTTTGCTTCATCTTTCTGTTCTCTGAAGTTTGGACTCCCGAGATCAACATGCCAAGTTTGAACTCCCAAGTATGCACGTCCAGTCTTGGCTTGCTGCGTATAAAGAACGGACAGACAGAGCGGGGTCCAATGAAAAGACAGCCCAGAATTTTTGGAGCTTAAAACATATTGGAAACTTTTTAATCCCTTTGACTCGAGTATGTTAGGATATCTGAGCCCCTGTTGCATCAGTGTTGACTATTCTTTCAAAAACATGCCTCTTGCAAGAGCCCAAACTTATTGGAAGTGTATTATTACATTGTTGAAGTATACTAGGCCTACACATTTGAAACTATCTTTCGAAACAAGCACAAAAATACATGACATAAATATGTAGCAAATAATATACCAATTTACTGTTGTGAGCCCTGTGACAGTCTGTAGGACATGAGGTGAAGGCTGGTCAACCTGAAGCATGTTTAATATTTGCCTAACAAATGATGGCAAGCAGGAATGGACACTGGATGCAAACGAGGCTGAGATAATAAGAGACTGTGGCTGGTTTCCGTGTGTCAGACACGCTGCTAGTGTGCGCATTTTGGCTGCTACCTTAGAAGATTTTTAAAACAAGACAGGTGTTATCATTTAGAATAAATAAAGGATCTGTTGAAAAAAAAAAGTCCAAGCAGTATTTCAGATAATAACACAAATCCAAAGGCTCTTTTTCTTTTCGGAAAATCGTAACAACACCTGTGGGTGACAGTTTTTGGATTTGGCCTTTAAGCCAAATTCTGATGCTCTTAAGAAAATGTGTGTTTGAGCTTCTTGTTCCTTTTATGCAAACTCATAAAAAAATCTCCCTCTGTTGCTCTGTTGTGCTTCTGTGTTCATCTTCAACCTGCTCTTGAAGATGAGATAACACAGAGACATATTAGGTTCTATCATCAGACTAATTTAAATGATAATGAGCAAGTGCGGTGGCTTCACGATATGATGCAGGCGCAGCTATTGATGTGAAGCTGTCTCAGATGCAGCATTCTTGGCACAAGACCATCTTTGCCATCAGGCTTCAACAGGCTGGAGTCCATTTGATGTGAGAGTAATACAGATAATTTGAAAGATGTGTTAAAAGGAAGTTCAGTGTAAAGACGCGTTGAAAGGAAGTTCCCCATCTGCACTACTTATTCCTGGACTCCATTACAGCCTGTGTAATGGAAAATTTTTTTGGTTTATGTGCAGACTCTCGCACAGGTGGCTGAGACACCCGACCCTTAAATGCAGTGACAACCCAGCTGCCTCTGACAGATAGCCAGAAAGCTGCTTGCTACAGTGTGAGTACATTTACTCCATTACTCTCTCTCTCTCTCTCTTTGCTTTCTCTGCACTCTCAGCAGCACAAGGTGACAATTTGGAGAAGGGAAATCCCAAAGAAATCATCGTCCAGCCTTATTTTTCCCTCTCCGTTTTTTAATGATTTGTTTTCCAGAGTCATTTCCGCTGACATTGAAATTTCCAATAATTTTCGGCTATTAAAGTAACAATAATAATTTAAGACCTTTTCCTTTAGTCATTTGTAAACAAAAAGGTCTCCTTCCTAGCAAAAACCCAACCATGTTTAGTTAACCTGGCACAAAAAAACATGTACGCATACAGGGTCTGCTGCTCCAAGTTAAAGTAATAATAGCGATGGCCATTAACTATTAACCAGCTTCTTTCCTTTTATGCTAAGGCTTCTTTGTCTGTCAAGGTCATTTGGTGAGAAAGAATACCAAGCCAGGAGGGCTCTATAAAAATGAAGGAATTAAAATATCATCTTTCGCAGCAATGACTCCACTGGACCGTCCACATTCAACCTGAATGAGTTCTAGTACAGTGAGCACTTAAGAAGATCACATTGTGCAGCGGGGCTGCGAGTTAATGATAGAGTTACCAGGAGACTGCTGCAGCACATTGCTGTGCATCAAAGTGTGACCCGAATCCGGGGCGAGTGGATGTGGAACAAGTGAGGCACGAGTTGCGGCACGCTTTTGTCAGGTTTCACGGGTTCAAATTCAATATCAAAGTGCAGCTATATAGGCTATGTATGAACTGGATATACAGATTGAAGGTTCCATGTGCTTGCACCCACCCACGTGTATGACCTTCAATTTAAACCAAGAGCACCTGAGCTAAAATAAGTCGATGCAGGCACGGGCTACGACTTGTGGACGTGTGGTGCATTCTCTTCTATAAAACACAGATTTAGGAGAACAAGCCAAGGTCGGTGATGATGTGCACAGCTTATTAACTTCTAATTCTGGCCTGCACTATAACTACTGTGTAATAACACAACAAAAGTCTGAGGCCGTGCATCTGAACAGCACGTGTCCTTCCGAAAGAGGAATCAAGTAGTGTTAAACACTTTGCAGTGTTTTATGTACATGCGCATGTGTGTGGGGTTAAATCCCGGTGCTGCATCAGCTACAAACTTACAGAGCAGAGGCTGGGATCCTCTGCTGCTTAATGTTCTCTCTGTTCCTTATTACCCGCCATCCCTTCCTCTCCCTGTCTCCATATCTCTTCTGTCATCTTAATAAACCCCAGTGTGTGCTGTGGTGAATCCCCTGGGCTCAGTTGAACAAGCTTTATCCCTGCAGGAGGCAGATCTTTAACAGAACACCCAATATTTCCCCAGAAGCATCTGTTTCGGATTGATGAAAGTACACGGTGTGTATGTGTGCAGCGGCTGTGTGCATAAACTGTAAGAGTTGCTGTTTATGCAGTTCCCTTACTTCAGTATGTAGTAATACACTTCATTACAAGTACAGACGTATCACCAGCAAACTGTACTTTTAAATTTAAAAAGTAATAATAATTTCATAGGGTCATTATTATCACGAGGTTGAAGCAGAGATGATTTCAGCTACTGCATCAACCTGCATGAGACCTTGATCACAAAATGACGTTTCTATCGCCAGTGGAGTCATAAAGTTTGCGGTACAGTGAGAATATTTCAACAAAGCCAGAACTAGGCAGGTGCCGACCTGCTAGAAAAGCTAATTTTAGACAGTCCTTGAAATAAGTTGATTTGCACTGAAAACAGGTTGAAATGACCCTAAAACTCTTTTACTAAGAAAATAAAACTTGAAGGACTTAAAGTTAATATGATCTGACAAGAGAGAGAAAAAAAGAGATGTTCAAGTAAAATAGAAGTCCTACTTAAGTTAATATACTTTGTTACTTTCCACCTCTGTTTATACTTGTAATGTCACAGATGCCAGCCCCCTTTATTCCTCCAGTTAAGTAACCTAATAAGACCCTTTGGTCCGTGAATAACTGGAGACACATGTGAAAGCTTAGTGTAAAAAGACACAAGCAGTGTAGTGTTCTCATTCAATCCAACAACAAAGTTACAGGATCTTGTTTGCAGCTGGACTTTGTCGCATAGGAGCTGGTGAGAGCGACACAAACAGTGGATGAAGAAGAAGAAAAAAAAAAACGAGGGTAAGATAAAGATAGAGAGAAAGAGAGAGGACTGCATGATGAAAAAAAAAAAAAACAGAGCAGAGAAGACAGAGATGAGGGAGAGACACTGCCGTCCTCCAGGCGTGCAAGTGGGTAGGTTCGCCCGGCGTAGGCAGGCGGCTCTGCAGCGCACGGAGACACACACTGCAGGGACTAATGGAGGGTTTATGATCCTCTACCAGCTTTCAGCCATCTCTCAGCACCTGACAGCCTCCTACAAGAGATGGCATCATAACAAGCAGGCCTCCTGTGTCACAGATGAGCGGCGAAGAGAGGAGCAGGGTAGAGACTGCACGGCTGATGGCACTGTGTCCCGAGGAATATTTCTCGCTTGATCTTTGCCACGCTTGTTACAAGCCTCGAGATGTTTTCCACCAAAAACGGAGGAAGCATAATACACAAACTCAACTCTGACTGACATTTGTTTGGAAAACAAAAAGGCAAAGCCAGTGACGGCCCACTTGAGGTTTAAGAGTCACTGATTTCTTCTGGAGCTGTGTTTATGCTGTAGCTGGAGAAAGAGTCAACACACTGTAGGAGTGAAGCTGGATAAATAACATTTGGCTTGGCTGTTAAAATCTGAATGAGAAAAAAACCCCAAAACATACAAGGTTAAAGGAATAGTTCAACATTTAGGCACATTTTCTGTCTTGTTCTGCTGTCATATCTGTGAAGCTTCAACTAGGACACGGTTATCTAGGTTATCTATCTGAGAGATCACTAACACCTTCTACCTGGTTAGTTTAGTCACAGATCACGTGCAGAACTGTTTCCAGCTGTGCCATAGGTGTATTATATGAAGCTGCATTAATACATCCGTGGGTCACTGCTCTCGGCCAAGAAATAGTCCGGCACCTAACCTCCGCTGAAACGTTTTTGCACACACGCTTCAGTTTTTATACAGATTTAACGGACAGGATATGTTTTAATTAGTGAGCTCTCTGAGTTCTAGTTAGTTAGGGTGACTATTTTTAAACATGAACTCAAACTGAGAAGATTAAATGTACCGCACATTCATGCATGCGCCGTAGCCGCATAGGACAATTATTGAAGCGCTTAACACACCTACCGAACGAACCTTTCAACACCAGACGTCATGCACGTAGCATTTTCGTTGCCGAGTACTTTACCGAGGAGTAAACTTCCTGGAGCTCTTCAGAAAAGGCCGACTTTGTCTTCAGCATGACAGCTAACCATTAGCATACTGACAAGTTCTGTCAGAAAGAGCCGCAAGCGATGACTCAACAGCTAGCAACAGCCTTGACAAGGACGCATTGATTGATTGACACGTATAGATAAACAAGTGTTGCATTAAGACGTGGTGCATTGTTTATGTTTTTATATTCTCTTAGGTAATAGTGAGTGGGACAAAACATGATAAACATTTATGTAAGTGATGAAAACAAGTACAACTTTAGAATTATTTTTACTGTGGTGAAAATTGGGACAGTTTTACGGGTATTTGTTGAGGCTCGGGACAGCTTGAGCCTCAAGTCTTTATGATAAGATAAGCAAACTCTGCAAAAAAGCAAGTCAGCGAAATCTCCCAAAATGTCTTATCTCAGTCTCTAATAGAAAAAAGTGAAATTTCAAGTTATAAAGTAGTCTGAGAGGGAGGATGAATACAAGGTCCTTGTGATATGAACTCACAGCATGTCTGTGTACATCTGAACCTTTCATTCACCCCAGCTGCTCTGCCGAGGCAACCGAATTCCTCCTCCAGGGACAAAATGCTGAAGGACATTTGTGTAACACTTTAAAAAGGCCTCTTCATGTTTACCTGAGACCCTATCCCATAAGACGGAGCCTATTCACAGGACTCCTGGTTCAAAATGGTGGATGTTGTTAATGTTCCTTTGTTATTCATGTACGTAATCTGCATGTTGCTACACTCAGAGTGTTTTGGAGGTGTTCAGTTTTGCATGAACAACTCTTTGACTGTTATGTTTTAGCTCAGGAAGGTGGACCCAAGTGAATGTAAACACTTTAAAGTTACTTTAATGACTTATGGGAAAAGAACAGGTAAACACAAAATAACATGAGGCGGCTGGGAAGTCCAGACAAAAACAAAAGTCCAAGAATCCGAGATCCAAACATCCAGAACAGGAAACACTAGGAGCAACTTAACTTAGGAGGAACTTAAACGGACGACACCAAGACACAAGTGACACCGAAGAACACAGGTACAAACAAAAGAGAGGACAATGAGACGCAGGTGAAAACTAATCAGGGTTGAACAGAATCAGAACTAAACAAGAAACACAAAACCGCAACGTTAGCACGAAGCTTCAACCTTCAGACATGTCTACTGACCAAATCAATAGTTTTTAGCAGTGGAGCTCCCCTCCATGGTGACTGAAAGCACCAATGTTATAGCACAGCCTTGATGCATTCTACTTCCCGTTGAGCTCATGACAGTAATGATGGGATAGCTCTGTATTTGAACACGTGACGGCTAGGAAAAAAAAAATGCAGACATCGTAACTATTCCTCTTTAAAATGAACTAAAAACAATTAAAAACGATTTATAACTCCCACCTTAGTTGGTTCAGACGGAACACCGAAGTTGTGCTTACATTAGCTGATTGGCATCAGCTGTTTCATTCATGCTTCGTAATCACTGGCTCATTCACAGCAGACTAGTCGCTTCCAGTCATGCCCATGCAGCCACTGCAATCAGACACTTCTCACCATTTTTGGGCTGATTCGTCCTGTCAGTGCTGTTTGCTGCCACAATCCTCCCTCCGCCCTCCCAGACCTCCTCCTGCTTGATTTAATTAAGATTTAACGTTCATGTGTGTTTATTGAAGAAGGGAATAAATCTCAAAACATGGGAGCCAAATATAACTGTATAATCATTTGCTATAAATGGTAATTTCCATGATGTACGTGTTTCAGACTGAGCTGCAGTGCCTGCCAGCTGGTTTACCAGAACGAATGAATGGGTAAAGATGAAGCGACTAAAATCTGTTTTGGCACTGTTGTATCCAGACGAGTCAAAGCTGGGGTTGGGTGAAGTCGACAACTATCCAAAATCTCAGCTCTTACACACTGGCCTCCACCCAGAGTCAGTCAGTCTGTCTGTCCTTGAGCTAATTTGGCTGTTAGTGGCTGGTTGCTGGCCTGGGTCAGGAATAAACATACAGGCTTCCATTTGACACAGGCTCGGGGCACGGCGGGGCAGTCCATCTCCTCTCATCTCCATCACATTAGAGCCACTATCTCCTTTTAGTCATACACAGCCTTCGTCCTAATGATCCAGATTAGTTAACAGCCTTGGCACTGCGGCTGTCATGTTGGAACCCCCAGCCATCCATTATAGTCCACCTTCTCCTGGTGCCACAGGTGGCCGTTCCAATAACAGCCCGCCTCTAACCCAGATAGGAGACAGGCGAGAAATTAGATCAAAAAAAAGGCAAGCTTCTCTCTCCCAGTGCAATCAGACAATAGCGTGTGCGGAGCTGCTAAATATGGGTGTAAGCCTCTGGTGCGTCTTATTCTCAATGGATTGTTTAAACTACCCAATTATCGTCAAGCCTCATGAGAGGTGACCCACACCGGCCCTCTGTCCCAAGAGGGGGACAGGAAGTAGGTCTCATTATGACAAGGTGGAGGTGGAGTTTCCTCCTGCGTGGCAGCTGTTTCATCAGCGGGGTTGTGTCGGGTCAAACAAATGGACGCGCGAGAGAAATCGGCTTGAAATCGGTTGAAGAACCGGCGAGAGAAGACACGACACTTCTAATGCTTATTTGGATGCCTAATTAGACTTTCATCTTGTTATATAATATGTGAAATCTGATTTTCTTTCATATTATTTGCAAAAAAATAAAATCTTTTATTCATCATTATTTATTACACTTTGACTCGTGCTGAAAAACAATAATCCTCCAAGGAGAAACACTTTCTATAGCCAAAATGTTAAAGTGACAGTAGGTACCCACGCTGTAAAAAACACAGACGAAAGGATCGTTAGATTAAAAAAAAAGACAGTTAATCAGAGATAAACTCCCAGATTGGAGCTTTGACGACGAGGTTTTTTCACTGGTGGCTGCATCACGACAGACACGATTTGCAATCAAAACAAGTGACCACACATAAGGAGGCATTTGATTGTGTGCCTCTGAAAATGACGCAAATGACACACTTAGCATATGTCTGGTGACAGCAAAGATCCCTCAGTGGGGAGGAGGGTGCAAGGAGGGAAGATCCACAGCAGGAGACAGAAGGGATGCAGATGATTCAAATGAGCAACTTGTCCCTGAGCTGACCTTAATAATTGGAGTCATACTGTAGTTTCCTAATTTATCCAAATGATCTAACAGGAAAATGATGTGAGACGAAGGGGGCGGCATATAAATGTAGGGATATGGGTAGGAGGGTGCTGTGTTGCTGCTAAAGGCAACATTTTGGAAAGCATTAGAAATCTGATTCATTTGATGCTCATGGTGGTTTGTGATTCATAAGTGTAAACAGCTGAAGGAGATGATCATGAAAAGCAAATGAGGTCTGAGACATAATGTTGCAGTCGTGCTCGGTGCATATGGGCCGGAGGAACAAAAACTGAACTGAATCTTTTGTTTTTAAACTTCACTTGAGCTCCGGGAGTTTTATTAATCTCTATAAACAGATATTTGCATATGAATGTAGAATCTGTAGGTAAGGGACCAAGATTTTGGTACCGCAGGCATTTTAGTGTCCGTTTTTAGTCTGAGTGGTATTGACCGATCACTTTGGCTTTGGTTGCAACAGTCCCCGCGGAGAGCAAAAGAGGTCAAACACATTGGCTAACACCGTCATTTAGCAGCTTTTTAGAAAGTTTATCATTCATAGCAGATATCTGTTTATAGAGATTAGCAGAAATATGCCTTTCTTGTCATTCATCAAGTTGCTAATTGGACTGCAGAGTAAGTCTTGGCCCAGATATCTACTGGCTACACCAGAATCCCAGAAACATTGACTGCCGCCCATCCAGTCCCGGGGAAAACAGCTTCAAGCTGTCTCCAATCGGACAGAATGGCTAGTGCAACACATGCTGTGTCTCAATTCACATACTTCCATACTTACAGAAGTTGAGTGTGGAACACTGGACACATCAGTGGTCACCATTTTGGCTACGTAGCAGACGGAGAGCGACCTTTCGCATTGTGAAAATGGCGACTGAGGGTGGCGGCAGCCAATACGGCAATATACAAATGTAAGTTGTACAAGAGGAAGAAGCGGTAAAGTGTTGTGATCATCATTTCTGTTGCACAACAGCTGTACTCGTTTTGAGACAACAATACCGTGCCGAAATTAGCACACCATGACAGGAAGTACATTGTGTGCATGGTTATTAACGGTGTCTATTCAGTTTGATGCTGAGTGATAAACCAAGATCACCTGTGTGTATTCACAGCATGGTTTATTCAGAACGACCTTGTCATTGTGGTTGCTCTTATCAAAAATGTTTTTACCTTTGAATTATGACTCAATGTTGGCCCAGATTGTCTTCTCAGTTGCTCCTAAATTGGGAGGGAAGTGGTGACATGATGACGACTTGTTGGACTTGTTGTCATGTTGCCATTCTGACATGAAATAGCATCAACGCAGGTGTTTCCAATGATACTAATTAAGGTTCAGTTCCTTTTATTGCAGCAGAGCCTCTCCAGTGAACCAGCATGCACCACAGCAGCACTCCTGACTCTGTTTGACCTGAATGGAACGGAGCCTTAATTAGTATCACCGCTAACATCTGTGTTCATCCTTCATCCCATTCATGTCAAAATGGCTGCTGTGAAAAAGGTCTATTGATTAACAGGCACGTGACTTATGAAACAAAAATGTCTAACATGAAATAAATATAAAACTCTGAGAATGATGAAATAGATCATTTGAAGACATTTTAATACTCAAAATTTGACGCTTGTATCCAAAGCGACTTACAAAAAAGGGAAACAATCAAAGGTACAGTACGACTAGGACATGTTAGTGCAGCAATAAGTACTGTGACAGTACTAGGCTGATAGATTTAGCATGTCCAGTTATGGAAGTGCTATAGTATCAAGGATACTGGGGGAAAAAGCAGTGAGATCCCCATATGACTAGTTACTGTAAGCCTTTTTGTTTCTTCTCTGCCATCACGGCTGGTTCTTTTCACCTTGGGTAAATGAGAGCTCTGGGATCCTGGGTGAAAAAAGAAGCAGCGGAGGATGAGCAGGAGGGGGGTAGGCAGGAGAGCTGACTCACACTCCTGTGTGGGGGCTTTGGTGGCACAGAGGGGCACTGAATCATCTGGAGCCTTATTGAATATTTCCTCCATTTGATGTCATTATCGCCCCAGTGATGATCACTCCCATCATCAGCGCTGTCCCTGAGACTCCACATTACAGGCAGGGGAGCGATAGAGAGGAGGCAGAGAGGACGACGAAAGGCTGAGGGGCCTTTGAGGTAAAAACCCAGTGTGCTAAGAGAGACTGAATAAACACGAGGAATTCCAATGTTCTGCTTGGACAAATACCAGAGAAATGGACTATTTGGCAGGGAATATGCGGGGATGTCTGTAATAAAGTGCAAGAGATCAACTTGTTTTCTTAGAGCTAAAAGAAATGTAAGCAGCGTGAAAGCGAGCTATTGATGGTGTCGGATCACTGAGTACAGTATCTGCTGGGAGTGAGTGCGTGGGCTCTAATCAATGCTGACTAAGTGATCAATACATTATTCTCCGTTGAGCCTACACATAAAAACAAAAACAAAAAAACGACAGCACAAGTCAGATTTAAGTCATTTCTATTTTTATTAGAAATGGATCACATTTCAACCCAAGCAATATTCTTTTTCCTTTTAACCTTCAATGTGCCATGCATACAAAATCAGAATCAAAGTGTCCATCTGTTAGTGCCCAATAAAGTTTATATATTTGTAAGGGGTTGATATCAAAGTCTTTCTCCTCTGCAATTAATATTCACAGGTATGTACATTCAAATTAGTCAGCCTCAAATATCAAGCATCCTCGCAAAAAAAAGAAAAAGAAACCAACATTAAAAGTAAAAAGTTACAAAAAACTTGAAATTAAACAATATATTTCTCTTTTAAAATATAATTAATAACTATTCGCTAACATGAGTTAAATTATGATTGCTTCATTTTTAACCATAGGCACGTCGTAGATAGGTGAGGCGTCGTAGAAGCCAAAATGGAGGCCATGTATCTCTTCCTCTCTCCTCACTGCAGCTGATGTTTGTGTAAACAAAACCACCGAGCTATTCTGCGGTCCTCGTAGGGACCACTTCAAAAATAAAAAGTAAGAAACAAAAAAAAAAGAAAAAAAAAAAAGGAAATTATGTCTAATGGTTTCCTCAGCTCCAGCTTTGCACAGGGTGGCTATCTGATATGTGATAAACGGAGAAGGAACTCTATCAAGAACTCTATCAGAAATGTTACATGGCTCACAATGATTGGTTTCTTTGGTATAAACCACCATGACTTCCTCCAACTAAAACAATCTCCTTCATCTAAAATGATTACAGTAATGATTGGAAACCAAAACCCATCTACTCATTCTCTTTAAACTTCTTCTTTAGATTCGTCAACACACAAAACTGGATGCCTGTCTTTAAGCATGGGGCGTACATGAACTCTGTGGATGTGGCTTTAATAAAACGTGATGTGATGTGATCGAAAGTCACAAACATTTAAGGAAGCGTCACACCAATTATCTGTGTAATTACAAAAAGATGAGGTAATTCAGTATTAAAGAATCAAACTTTTCTCGTGTTACTAGTGAATAAGTGAGATAATGTGTCTATTTTACAGTCAATTCAATCTGACGTCTGTGTATTAGTGGGAATTTGCTCTGTTATAGATATTTGTGAAATGGCACCAGTATTCTTGCATTCATCGCGGTACACGAGGTATGGAGACGTGACAGCTTTTTCTTTCACTGCTGTGAAATCAAATCGGGACCCTCATGAAGTGTTGAACTGAATTATACATTAAAATAATAATAATATATAATAAATAAATCGTTGGATAAAACTGAAGGCGTTTAAAGAGTTAAGAGTTTTTTTGTTTGTTTGTTTTGTTTTTGCTGTTATTCATTTTCATGAATCATTTGACATCATCGCCGTCGCTCATTCATTCACTAGTAAGGGAGTGAAAATACTTCGACATACTGATAGAATAACACGGAGGAATGCATTGCAATAGTGTAAGTATCACAGTTTTCCCTCAGCTGTCATGTTAATTCTCATCCTATGCAAAGACTATGGCTATTGTTAGTATCATCTTAATCCTGTTCAGTACAGTCAAACTGCAATCAGTTCTCATGTGGGTCTTAATACGCTATATGATGATTCTGATCCTACTTCTGTTGTCTGAAAAGGGAAGGAAGAATGTGAAGGAAGGGTAGATAAAATGAAAGGAGGAGGGATGGAAGGAAGCAAGGAGAGGAATGAGCTAGTAGGTCAGTACTTTCTCCCCATGGTGACTAATGAGACTCCACTGTCCTGGACAGTATTTTTAGGATGCTCTACATGTCCACTGAGACATGCAAGTCGCCAAGGTGACCTGTTTTCTCCATGATCAACTATGTAACCCAGAGTGGCTGCTGTTTAGGAGGAAGAAAGGCAGGACAAAATGGAAATATACTTCCCCTTGAAAGTTGTGAATTTGGCACACTTCATGTCCTTTAGCACGGCATCTTCAAGTAAAAACTTAATAATAATAAAAAAACAAAAAAACAAAAAACAAATATATCCCCGCAATTGTTCCTGTTCAAGTGAATGCACATGCTGATATACTGGATTCACCTAAGGCAAAAAGGATTGTGAGTAAGTGTGAAAAGTGCTCTTTGAGTACACCTCCACAGCTCATGTCCAGAGCACAGCAGAGTTAGTGGAGTGAAGGGAAAGCACTGGATGGTCGGGGAGGTTTTTACCTCCCTTACCTCTCCGCTCCTGGTTCAAAGTGAACCAGCTGAGTCAGGATGTGTCCCCCCCTCTTTTTCTTTTTTTCTCCCCAGGTTGTTCTCCTCTTTTTCTCTCTGCGGATCTCTCACGGGGACATGTTGAGTAGCTTTGTAGATTTATTGGGGTAATTGATGGCCAGGCTGATGGCAGCGATGTTCTTCAGAGCCTGCACAATAGAAAGCGTATGTGAATGAAATGCAGAGTGCAGGGGAAGAAAATGGAGCAGAGCGAAATGAACAAATGAGACAAAACATTGTGTTGTTTTTTTTTACCTTTGCTGTGAACTGCATGTTGAGTGATGATAGATAAGCGGATAAACCGATGATGCAAGAATTTCTGCACAGTTTAAATCACCGTACTTAATAACCAAAGTGCTTAACAGTCTACTCTGCCTTCAATGCTTTTGTTCTCTCCACTGACATTTTGTTCACCGCTCCCTGTGGGCTGGTGATATCAGGAAGCTGCAGCTTATTTCTCAGAGCAAGACGACTATAGTGACCAGTGACCAGCATTATTAAATTCATTATTCATTCATGAAATCTGGTGGGTTTTCTAAAAGGAGGATTTTTTTTTTTTTTTTAAGCTATCAGCTAAAAATCTGCTTTTGATCAAAACTGTGGTCTGAAAAACAAAGAGCCAGATTTCCATTTAACTCACTGTGGAGTCCACAGACGAGACCCGAAGCCAGAAGAAACGTTTTTTTTTTTTTGCTGTTCCTCATTAATAATGTGAAATAATGGAAATATTGCTGGATGGAATTTAGGGATAGAGCTATTATTTCTTTTTCTTTTAAATTCTGTGAGAAGCTGCTGCCTCTGATGCAAAATAATCCTTATACAAGATTTACAACATATTTTTATACATGTACTGAATCTCTAACAAGCCAATAAACCCTCATCATTACAATAAAAATATGTTCATAATGCCCTTACATAATCACAAGTCATATCTTGACCAGTCAACATATGACATGTCAGCCAAACAATACGACAATATAAAACATAAGAAAGTGTTGTCGCTCCTGACAAAAACTGCTGTTGGTTGAAAGCTGCGTTTGAACTATATTCTGTTCACGCTAGAGAGAGGCTGTCTGAGTCTGATTCAAATCTATGTGCCACAACAGATCAATAGGCCTGCAGAGAAATGACCACAAAAAATGTTTTATTGTCAGAAAGCTTGCACTGTCAGTCAGTCTTACTGTTTTGTCTTTACTTGGGAGGTGTGTAACAGGGGGTGTGCAGAGAGCGATGGGACTTGTCATGTCTTTAGTGGCCTCCTGACTTTTCTACTAGCATCACCGTCAGACTAATTATATGCAAAAAAAAATATCAAAATGTAATAGCGTCTAACACTAGCATATCTTTGTTTGGTTTGCTAGTTTCTGCAGGTGGCTTATGGCGGTTTTATGAACCGCTGTGGCTGGAAATAATTTTGATGTGAGCAGTGAGGCTTAACAAAACCAAAACAATGAGCTGAAAGATACTAAAACGCTCAGTATAGCTGAGGGGAAGAGTCGGGTGAGGATTCTCTGTGGTGAACCCCTTTCACTACACACACAGTCATTTGATCTATTGCTAATATTAAAATAATGATTATTGCAGCTTTAATTTACATTGCATGATATAACTGCTGTCTCCAGTTACTTATGTTAATAAAATTTCCTGCAGGAGAGACCAAATGTATTTATTTTCAGGTCTTGTTATGCACCCTTTGACTTTTACTCTTGTGACTGTTCAATGATTTGTAATTTTTTAACAGTCCAGTAAAGCTCCAGGTAATGCCCTCCACACACACACACACACACACACACACACACACACACACACACACACACTTCATCAGTACCTGCTGATTTGGCTGTTAACATGCTCTGATGGTTTAGTGGGCAATGCCTTTGGAAATCAGAAACAGAAGCATCTTACATATCCATCTGTACTTCTGTCTGTGTTTAATTGAGTGAGTAACAGGATAAATAAAACGAGGAGTAAATATGATCGTCTGAACACCGTCCACCTTGTGTTGTGGTATAATAAACTCATCATAAAATAACAGGCCACTAGAGGAAATAAAGCCTTTCAGAGAAAGTGTCTTCTCCAGTAAGTGAACATTTTCCAGCCCTTTCAAAGTGAACATCTACCAATTCAATCTTCATTGTTAATATAATAGACTCCTGCCAAGTCACCTATGGTTTTGTTTTCAAGCTGACAGGTATTAGGTAACTGCTCAACAGAACCACCCACAATGTTTTTTTTTTTCCACCGCCCCGCATCCTCTGCTCCTCTTAACTGCCTTCAGGCTCCTCTGCTGTATTACAGGGTCCACAGTACAGAGAATGCTGTGGCTCGCTCTGCCGCAAATGCTAATGGCCTGTAATTACCAAATACATTAGTCCTGAGTGAGGCCCACACATTCAAAACAAGAGAGAAATACAGAGAGAGAGAGAGAGAGGGGGGATCTGCTGGGTGTCAACAGCTTGGTGATTCACTAGGCGAAGAGACTCTGGCCGTGAGCTGACTCACAGCGGCTGAGGATCGCTCAATCAACGGGGGATGCATGTTTAAGAAAGGAGACTTGCATGACGTTATAACGCGCGTGGACAACTTATTCGAGCCGTCATCCACGTCAGGCAGCGATTCATTAGTGAAAACATGAAAGATGACCCGAGAGAGCCCGACAGACTTTGATGTAAAAAGTCATTAATGGTTATTATGCAAAAAAAAAAAAACAATTTAAAAAAAGGAGGTTTAGTCTTACCATTGCAGTGTGATTGAGGAGCTGCTCATCAGTGGTCATGGCTAACAAGTACTCCTGGAGGATGCCCTGTGCCTGGAAAACATATCGTCATCGTCAGCCACGTTTCCAAATGCAGCTTGCAAAGAAACACAGATAGCCTCGGAGGCCAGATAATGGAATAAATGGAGTACCCTAAGAGGTTACACAAGGATGAATTGAGTTACAAATGAGGCCTGGTTCCCTGTCCACTCTCCATCTCCATCCCAGCATCAGATTGAACTATGGAATGCTGGAATAGTGATTCAAAATTATAAACAAACTGAAGGGCGCTTCCACTAAAGCCTCACGGGAAAGACATACCTCGGGTTACATAAGCACACAGAGTTGGGGAACACAGATAAGACTACATAGCGGCTAAATTGGCTGAGACCGGCTAAATGGAGTTTTTACAGCGCTGGAGACACAGTCCAGAGCCCCGGTCCACCATTCATCTCGCAGCACCCCAAATGTTTATACTGAGGAACATCCTAGGACGATTTGTACAGTCAGTAGTGCATGACATACAGAGTTGACTCCTAAATATAACTTTCACTTCCTGGGCTGGAGAGTTCATTGAATCTCAGTGGACCTGGCCGTGAACTCCATGTGCGTACAAAGAACAAGGGCTGATGCTGGAATGGGAACAGCACCGGCCACTAAACCTTTAAAAGTATGCTGGTTTTATACTCAGTCCTAATATGGCCATAGAAGACTCCTATGATGTGAACAGTCGCTCATTAGCTTCCCATGATTTTACAGCGGAGTCGACATGGAGGCGTTCAAGTCAAGTTATATGTCATCGCTGCAGTTAAGCTCATATTTCAACATGACATAACGGCGGCCAACCTTAGTCCACACTAATCCTGACTTTTTAGGAGGGTGGCGACAGATGTCGTGGTGTTTTGGAGGTAGAGCGCTGATGCTTGCAGCTGATAAAAGGTTTTCCACTGTTTATTTCCAATGCAGGTTAGTTCTCCTCCTTCTGTATTCGCCTCAGAACAGTTCTGCCTCATTAGAAAATCCTCTGAACAGATGCAGATGTGAAGCAGTCCTGGAACAGAGTCGCAGCAGTATATCCGGTTTCACAAATCTAGATGGTGCGCCGCCGAGTTGTCGGTGTAACCCAGTTTAGAATCATCCACTGGCTTTATTCGAGTTCAGCTGACAGCCACTTTTCAAGATATCTTGTAACACTTTGAACCACATCCTGGACCAAACGCAACACTAAACACTGTGGTGGCTGATGGAGGTAGCAGGTGTGTGGCTTTCTTTGAAACCAAAATAAGGTACTTCATTGTTCTATCTGAAGAATGCTGGCAAAACTTTTGATGGGGGTGTGTGCAAAACACTTATTACCACAAACAATCTCTCATTTACCTCGTACTACTTCCAAGCTGTGGATGAGGAGCTAGAAGTGACGAACCGCTTCAGCACACACATTTGTGTTGTGTCTATAAAAGAGAGTTCATGCTCTGCGGTGATGCTCGGCTCTGGGGTGTGCCACACACCAACATGTATCTATCACTGCTGACACAACATTGGAGTGTACATGAAGGGCATCCCAGGCAAAACTGCTGAGTACTGCTACTGCCCCCTGGTGTTTGTTGTTAGGTAAAGCTCCAACTGTGCGTCTCATTCTCTCCCCCCCATAATCAAACAACATTCAGTGGGTGCAGACCACAGAATTCATCCTGAATGACAAGCCTACTGATTTTATTGTCAGATAAATAGCCTCAGGCTTCACTGCGGAGACCGGAAGGGAACAGGGGAGGTAGTGCTTTTCTGGGACTGCCTGGTTCATCTACAGATGGGAAACTCCTAGCTGACGGCGTGCTCATAATCCTTGAGACTTCTCTTAATCAATAATTCAAGACAATCGAGAGAGAAAGAGAGAGAGAGAGAGAGACCATGCGCATCACAAAATGGATAGCATCTCTTCCTCTCCCAAGCAGTCTGCAGGGAGCCAGTGTGGCAGTGTGCTGTCTGGCAGATGGCAGGGCCGGGCTTTGGCCCCCAGCCCAGCAGAGAACAGGTGGGTGGAGGAAAAACATGGTCATCTCACAGAGAGACAGATATGGACAGAGAAAGAGAGTGAGAGAGAGGAGGAAAGAGTGACGTAAAGAATAAAATGATTATTTAGTTTATTTTACTCCTCATTTCATATGCCCTCAAACTGAATATGTCATCAAGCAAAGAGAAAAAAAATGGTTTCAACACAATCAGCCGTCTGTATTTAATCTACAAAGTCAATAACCTTGCTGTCATCACAGCAAAGACGGCCAACACAGCTAAACAAATACTTAAAATGCCACACCCCAAGCTCTAACAGCAGGGCCTATAGGCCCGCATATGTGTGTGTATTTGTGTGTGTGTGTGTGTGTGCTTCACTCACAATGGCACGGGCCTCTGCGATGAAGAAAAGTTCAGTGAGGGCTCTGTGAAGAGGCAGTAGCACAGTGATACTGGTGGGATCCTGGCTCAGGCTGTTTTCCATAGACATAAAGAGCTGCCACAGGGGTCGTAGCAGAGTCAGCTCACAGGCTCTGGAGTTCAAACAAATCGATGGTTAGACAGACAGCTACAGTCACATTCTGAGAAAAGCAGAGCAGTGAGAGTCTCTTCAGCGCAATGTGCCGTTTAGATGCACGGAGAGATCCGAGTGAACATTACGCAAAACACGTTTTTATTTTTAAAGCCTAGAATTCAGCTGCAACAATGTGTTCGCTGTCTGCGAGCACCACCTTTTCATAAATTGTGGTGTTGTGACCAGGTGGTGACTCAGTCAGCCTGCACATAAATGCAAATTCC
The DNA here is from genome assembly GCA_036365135.1 of Miichthys miiuy. Lineage (NCBI taxonomy): Eukaryota > Metazoa > Chordata > Actinopteri > Sciaenidae > Miichthys > Miichthys miiuy. Next base: position 21,489,613 of record CM071616.1, read on the forward strand.
TAAACACATCCTTTACCTAATTTCCGCGGTGATCACATGAGGGATTTATGAAGGTTTTTATGCAAACTGTGTGTTGCCGTGCTGCACCTTTAGGGGAAATACACTGCTGAGGAAATGTGCATTGGGTCGTCTTAGCCAAATTAGCATTACTTATGTCCAGATGGATGGGCCATATGGCCATGTTTGTGTGTATTACTACATTAAGTGTGAGAAGCACTGAAGAGAACTAGAAGGAAATAGACAGAAATGTATAAGCAAGGACTGGACTCTTACGTCTGGGACTGACACTGCAGCAGCCGCAGCAACAAGTGGATAGCTTTGAGCCGCTGGCTTCCGGTCTGGCGACAGGCCACGCCCACCTGCCACTCCCAGATGTCAGCCAGAGGCAAGTGACTGAGCACTTGGTCATCTGCTAACATTTGCTTCAGTATCTCAAAACCTGATTAGAGACAGGCAAATGAAGAGAGAGAGTGACAACCTGAGGATTCAGTTTGAGGTTAACGATGAGTTGTCTGCAGAATTGCTCTCTACCAAAGGTAGAGAAGCAGGTTTGCATAAATGTAGAGGGAGTGTGTGTCTGTTCTAATGTACAGTACCTGTCTGGAAACGTCCTCTGTGGCCTCCTGTAACGGTGAACTTGTAGCCCCACTCTGTGTTGCTCATGTCAGACATAAATCTGTAGTACAGGGTATCACCTGAGAGACACATGTTGATAAACGTGATTTAAACAAATTCACGGAGGACAAACAGACGAACCGAGCAGAAAAATAACTTTTTTAAATATTCCTCACCAGGAATCTCCAAATCGGACCATTTCTGAGGAGAGCCACTGAAGTTGTGGACGTCCTGGAGGAAATCACTGCTGCTGGATATGATGAGCTCATCGCAGCCTTCCTCTGTGTAGCAGCGGGAGTCAAATTTTACTGACAGGTAGATGGCCCCTGGAATGTGCACCTTGTCCTAAAGAGAGAGAAAAATGACACAACAGACTCATATGGAGGTTCAAAGTGAATTGAATAAAGCACACAGCAGGAGTAAATGGAGAACATAACAGCACAGGTGGTCCTTTAAAATAAAGATCTATACTCTTAGTTGGCACAACTAATAAGGGAATAATAACCTTCTTACAAACAGTCATAGCTGATACTAAAAAGGGAGTTCACTCACCTCAAAGTTGGTGTTGTTGTCATACGGGTGTTTGGACTCTCTGACCTGCACAGCCGTGCCTGGCTCCTCCATGAACTGGCAGGCAGTGAGAGACAGACTGCACAGCATGCTCTGGCTGCAACCCTTCAGCACCCTCTGGAGAATCTGATTATTAATGGAATAACACAATCACATTAATCCGCAAAACACCTCTAATGTATCATATGCCAAAATCACAAACATTCTCCTCCCTTCTCCCTCACCCACCTTCTCCCAAAACGGCTTCTCCTCCAGCTGCATTAACATGTCCAGGATGTAGGCCATGTGCGAGGCACCGCTCAGTTCCAGCGCCTCCTCGCTCAGCGCTTTTTCTGCGGGCCAGTCGGCCAGCAGCGAGGCCAGCACGTGGCGGGCGTACAGCGTGGCGATGGCCTGGTTGACCTTCACAAGGTACTGACGAACTGCCCGATTGCTGCGCACATCCAGTTCCTTGTGCAAGAGAGCTGAACTTTTGGTGCGTCTCTGTTTGGCGTAGCTGAGCTGTATGTCGGTCTCGGACTTTGTGATGAGCTTCTGGGCCACTAGGTTGATCTCCTCGGTGGCCTTTTCACAGTGGCTGGGTTTAGACTGTAAGAGGACGGCCATAACGCGGACATGTCAGAATATTGACATATGAAAAACATTTCAGTCATTTCTAAATAGTGATTTTTTTAACATCTCAAACTCACCATGCACGACACCACAATCATATCAGTGTCCACGGCCTTGGTGTTCCTCTCTTCAGAGCGAGGCCGCCTGGTAGGTTGCCACTTCTGAGCCAGCGTACGGATTGTCTCATCTGTTTTTATCTCTTCTCCATCGAATCTGAATACAACACAAAAGGCACAACGCATGACCGAGAGGTGGTATTAGATTGGAAAATGTGACCTTTTCGATGATGGATTGTATAAACGAAGTAAAAACAAATTTCAACATAGAGATTGTTGCTGACCTCTTCTGCACCTCCAGGAAGAAGGAGTCAGTTCTCTTCATCTGCAACTCATACATGGCTCGCAGGATGGGCAGAGGGGCGTTTAAGGCATCGTGGGTGATCTGCATTAAAAAAACTTTTAGATTTTTACACCATACTATATTTTGCTGCATGGATTATGAGTTGTATCTCACATCACCTGGAAGCAAATCTTTGTCTCCTCATCGAGACCCTCTAAGGGGTCAGCTTTGTTGACGTCCGTGTCGTCGGCGCAAGAGCTGGAGTGGTCGGAGTCGTGCTCCTTCTCCTGCTCTCTTTGGTCACGCTCTGGGTCCTGGGCCATGGAATGGATCTCCCTCTTGGAGGAGTAGAGCATGATGGAGAGAATCTCTAGATCTCGCAGCAACCACAGCTTGCTGAAGCCTGTGCCCTTGCTGCACTTCCTCACCAGCAGCTGGGTCAGTCCTGACTGTTGGATGTCCTCCTGAGCTTGTTCTACTCCGTGTTTCTACACGAGAGGACAAAAGAGAATACATTTCCATTGTTTAAAAGGCGTGCAAAAATAAACACTCTCACTGCAGATACTTGGGTCATGACAGGTACCTTCAGTGTATTGTACAGGCCTTTAAGAGCCAAGGAGAGAACCCAGGATGCCTCCACAGCATCAGGTGAGCCATTGTCCTGGCTGGTCTGCAGCAGGTGGCTGATGATAGAGGTGAAATTGCTCAAGTAGCGGCTAAGCAGGGCCTTTGAAGAGCCCTGACCCTCTGACTGTTCTGGGAGGCCGGCTGTAGTGGAATCCTGAGACTGGATGAGTTGGTAGTCCTTCACTAAAAAGAATAAAAAGCATACAGTGGGTTAAACTCCATGTTTATTTCGAAACACAGTCAAAGCTGTTAGCAGTGCTACAACTGAACGAACCTGTTTTCCTCTTGCGTGTCTTAACATCCACCACCGCAGCATGGTTCTTTTCTGTGAAGTGCTTGAGCAAGATCATGTTGTGCTGTTCATTGGCGTTGTCGATAAACACCGTCTGGGTGCCCACACACAGCACCTGAAAGACACAGACACACAGAGGATTCACAGCTGAGCATAGAAAGTGAAGGAACACAGCGTGCGACACCTAAACAGTAATGCTATGTATTTTACCTACCTCAGGGAAGCCCACCAGTACCAGCAGGGTGAAGAGGTTGGTGCGTTTGAGAGTTTGCGGCAGCTGCTGAACACAATGGTCGGTGAAGGCAGCGATGACTGTGCTCCACTCAGGACAAGCGTTCAGACTGTGTAAGATGTCTGCCACTGTGCACGCCCAATCCAGACCAATACGACTGTGAAACACAAGAGAAGAGAAAAGACTATTCACATCACAAAATAACAGCTGAATGGTGGGAAATATAACAATATACAATATCTGTGATTAAGACATACCACCAGTATCTCTTGTAGAAACAATAACATTACAGGTTTTCCTTCTTACCTGTCTAGACAGACAGCCCCCAGGCTGAAAAGCAGCTGGGTGGTCTTCCAGCCCTGGGTGTCTGAGGTGGCTGCCTCTCCTTGTGTTAGCAACTCATATTTGTCAGCCAGGGCCTCTGTGACAGCGGTGTCAGCCTCCATAGGAGAGATTCGGAGCAGCAGCTGACCCAGCAGTCCCAGGGTAAGATGGAAGGCCTCGTTGAGAGAGCCAGCGTTGGAAATGACTGCCCTGAAAAGCTGGGGCAGGATGGAGCTCAGACTGGGCAGAGACAGGGTGCTGTCCTGAGGATACAAGGAAGACGATGACATGTCAATGCCATGACGCAATATTGTGAACTGTGAACATTTCAGGGACAGAAGTGCAGTTAGGTACAAAATGATTTAATGCTTTATCTTGACAAAGCGTTGATAGATTATGGTGTGTTTGTTTGAAGTGTAAATCAAAGATTCATATCACTTTCATATCTGTCCGTTAAATATAGGCCTATAGCCGGCAGTAGGATAGCTAAGCTTAACATGCAAGACTGGAAAGAGCTATCCTACCTCTGTCTGAAGGTAATAAAACCTGCTTACACACTATATCTTGTTTGTTTAATCTGCAAAAGATTAAGAAGTAATATTTTGTGGTTTTATGAGGGATTTTGTGTGGGACTATTTCTTGGCCGGGGCCAGTGACTTCAGACTCTAGTCAGTGCATCCAGGCAAGGAATAGTCAGGCACTTAACCCCACCATTTTACAACAAGATTAATCAGAGAAATAATATTTCATTAATGTGTTTTAACCCTAGCCAGGCCTGAGCTAACTGCTAGCTGTAGCTTCATATTTAACAAACACACACAAAAATTGCTTTAGTTTCACGTACTGGTTTGGCTGGTGGCAGCATGGCTGCTAGCAGTCCCAGGATCCTCTCTCTGGAGCACTCCGAAAACACATGCTCCTGAAGGGGAACTGGGGGCAGCCGCTCATCTGTCTCCTTGACAACGTCAGATGCTGGAGAGGTGACAGCTCCTGGTCCAGACTCTGAAGCTGAGAATGGTAAAAAGATATAAAGGTATGACGGCTAAGTGATAATCATAACCACTAGTGAACAAAATCAGAGCTGTGATCAGCCTGGGGGAGGTAATCTCAATACGTACGTCGAACTACAGGAGAAAGGGGGTCCTCACTGGACACAGAAAGCGTCTGGCTGAGGCTGGGCGATTCCAGGGTGTCTTGGGTAACCAGTTTCCTTTTCTCTCCATCTCCAGTGCCGGGGGAGCACACCTCTGAAGGAGCAGGGAGAGGAGAGCCCACCTCCTTTGCCTTTTTCTCCTTTTCTGATGGTTTACTCTAGTGACGAACAACAATATAATAACATGGCCTGCTGATCCACACTTCCACACCTACTCTACTGTTCATAGATACGGTACAAGTATCTGCTCGCATTCAATCTTCACATTATCTTACAACACAACTTCTCTTTCTCACCTTGTCCTTGGGAGAGGACGGCGAGCAGATTGCTGCAGTGCTTCCAGGAAGAGAGGAGGTATCGGTGGCTGTGCTGAGCTCCTGAGAGGACTCTGGAGAGACTGGACACAGCTCACTATCAGAGGCTGATTCATTGGACGACAGCAGAGCGAGCAGAGCTGAGGAGCGTAGTCCTACGTGGAGGATGCCATGGAAAGGTTTGCCATGAAGGCACAAAGACATAAAAATAGAGATTAGAAGAATCTGACACACCATGTGACACATGGATAAACTTTTCCCTCAAGAACAGAATTCTGGTTTGGATTCTTACCTTTGCCAGTTTGCCCCTTGAGCAAGCAGTCAGTGATGAGCTGGGAGCAGCATGTCTGCAGGGCTGAGGCCTGGCTCAAGTTGTTGCCGTCTAAAGCCTCTCCTTCCATCCGCTTTTCACTGCTCAGCTCTGACGTATAGAGAGCCAGAGCAGCGAACAGTAGCCAGGAGTAGTTGTGGATGTAGGGCTGAATCAAGCGGTGACGGTCACTGATTCGTATGGTCACCATGGGGTACACTGTGATCCGATGGGTGGGCAGGTGGCTAGAGATGGGAAAAATCTTTAAGGTGAGCCACTTAAAATTAAGAGTATTATAAGATAATACGATTAAACTTAAAATGTGTCACCTGTCAGGATACTTCTTTGCGTGGTAACAACCAAAGCACAGGTCAAAGTCTTCACAGACGTTGCAGTTGATCCTGCTGCCTACAATGAGCCCTTGGCAGTGGTCGCAGGCGTATTCCATGTTCACCATCTCATGGTCGTCCTCGTGGCCCTCAGGCTTTGCACCACCTGGTTAAAAACACACACATTCACATTTAGGTTTACAACTTTAAACTCTGGGCTAACCTCCTGTGTGACTGTATATGTATGAGTAGTGTAGTGGAGTAAGTGTAGTGAGCTCACTGAGGAAGCAGGTCTTGCAGAGGTCCATGTCCATGCACTGCAGACATCTGTAACGGTGCCAAGGTGCCATCCTCTCACAGCCGTCGCAGGAGATCACAACATTGAGGAGGTCACAATAGCGCGCGATGAACATGTGCATCTGTGGATAAAACCAGGGAAAATTATTAAAGTAAACAGCATTATCATCTGTGCTTAGCAAACAAAGATCCTAGCTCAATCAGCTACTAGTAGTATTTAATTACTGTTGAAGTTCATCATGTTCAAACAGTGCTAAGATCAGAGGGGAAATAGCTTTTACAGTATTTACCTAATCTGTCCCTTATCTGTTGTTGCCTCTATATGTTTGCTCATTTTTGTGTGATGTGACACTAGCAAGCTACATTAAGCATCAGCATAGTAATAATGTCATTGTGAGCATGTGAGCATGGCTCACAGAGCAGGTGGCACGGCTGTAGACTTCTAGCTTTGTTATAACTACGCCGACAGATGTTACACACGTCATTTAATATTACGCCAACTTTGTTTTTCTTCTTTCAGCTGTTCCCGTTGGAGGTCGCCACGGCGACGAGGCTAATTGTGGATACACCAACATCTTTTGTAAATGGCAGTTTGTAATGCTGCAGGACTATCTCTGCTCTATTCTTAGGATGCACAGGAGCAGAGAAGTAATGATGCAGTCAGGTTAAGCATTGAGTGATGTTTCTTTCCCCCAGCAGCTTAGAGCCAAAACTTTTTTCCTTGTTTGCACTTTTATGCGCTGTGATGTACCTTTCTCCTGTCCTCCATGGAGTTCTCTTCATCGATTTTGTCATACCACTTCTCGAACATCCCGTCCATACACTCGTCCATCCACTCCTGGTTCTTCTTGTAGTCTGCAATTTCATCCTCCTCTGTCCATTGACTGAAGATGAATTGATACCACAGAAATAATCAATTATCTATGCAAATGTAAGTATCTAGGACGCAGTTAGAGATATGAGTCCTGAAGCACAAAGCTGTTTAGTGAAACCCTTTTGTTAGCCATAGGTAATAGTAAAAACATTTTATTTCAGCCGTGCAGTGCCTTATTTTCTGAGATGGGTCTGAATTTACCTGATGGCAATGTCGTGTACGCTTATGTTCTCCTGGGCCATGCTGAGCAGGAGGTCAGGAAGCTTGATATTCAGGAAGAGAGAAAGGTCGTGCACTTCCCAGCTCATGTCTAGAAGGTGCAACAGGCAGGTCTGCACACATGACAGGGCTGGTAGCAGGGCTCTGGAGAGCAGAGATGAGGGTCAGATTACACCACTGCACACACACTTGGCATTACACTAATCACTGCTGCAAGCAGTTTTTAATCCCAGTGAGTCTAGTTATGTGACAACGTGGTTCAAGGATAAGGGCTTACTTCTCATTGAGGTTGCTGAAGCCTTGTACTGCTCCCACGAGCATGAGCACCAACTGATGGTAGGAAGACCTCACCTCCTCTCCTAGCTTCTGCCCATTGTCTGACAACTGAGAGAAATAACTAAAGAAGACAAAGCAAAAGAAGAAAATAAAGAGTCAAATATTGTTCTTCATCTTAAAAAAACAAATCTATAATGTCTTTCATAATTCCAAAAGTTGGGACAGCCTACTTGAACTACAGATGTACCTGGTGAAGTCTTTCTGGCATGTCAGCAGCTCCTGTAGGAACAGGATGCAGGGGGCTTGGAAGAGATGTGGCTTTCCCAGAGAATGTAAGCACTGTTGAACCATCTCCAGGACTTTGCACACACTCAGAGCCTGGGCTTTGCTCAGGGACAGAGTCTGCAGAATGCTACAGTAGTAAAGAAGGAGGAAGAAGTGGATGACTTAACCCTGTTTGACACAATTATAAAATGAATGCTGAAATGCAAAGAAGAGGACTGGAGGTCAGTCACCTTGCTGTTGTGAGAGCCTGGTCCCTTATAAAGTTCAGGATGTGTTTGAGCATTGGGTAGCGATCCTTGACAGAGGGGATCATGCGGGGCTCCTCTATAGATCGACAGGACAGGAGGCGTAGGCGTACCCGACTGAATGGGGCTTTACGAGGGAAGGCAGAAGGTGAAGCCGGTTCCCCCGACTGAGAGGAGAGACTCTCTGTGGATCCTCTGTGGCCTGGCTTGTGCCCACAAGAGGATGAGGTTTGTGCTTGAGCACCAGAGGTTTGACTCTGTCCTGTCCTGGCATCACCTCCCTCCACAGTCCCTGGAGTCTGAGGCGGCAGAGGGGAACTGGCTTGGAAGTCTCCCTCCGAAATCGAACGTGAGCGGAGGAGTGGAGCGCTGCTGCCCTCTGCAGCTTTGGAAGAGTCACTGTCCTGACATGGTACTCCACATGGGATAAATCTGAAGAGCAAGAGGCTCTTCTCGATGCACATATCAGCTAGAGAGGCAGAAAATAACACAAGTCAGCAAAAGAGAAGAAGAAGAAGAGGTGACAGCGTTAACGAAAAGAAAGGTTGAGTCCTCACCTAGAGTCTCCATGGTAACCTCATCATGACCCCCTTCCTTCTCGTCAGGGACGTTCATTTTGCCAACTAGGAACCTCTGCTTCATCTCCAACTGACAGAAAAAACATCAGCAGAATAATATTTCAGTGACGTGACCATATATTAACTCAGCAGCAGATGATTAGCAAAGATATCCTGTCTGAATCCTGTCAGCAACACTCACCATCCATGTTCTGATGCTGTCTGCCAGTGAATACACCTGCACAAAGTCTTCACTTAGACACGACTTGCAGTCCTGATTAACTACAGATGGAAGAAATCAACTGAGTGAGTGAACCAAAGCAATCAGCCATGCAGAATTATGATGATAAAACACAGCAGGAAACTTATAAATAAACAGAGTTTCAGCTCCATGAGAACTGACTGTGAGCCAAGCATTACCGTAAGTCTTCAGGGCATGGCTGAGGGCTGGTGTGTGGTATACCATGGCTGCCCAAATGGCATTCACAGCTTGGTCTGTCTTTGACCCGGCGGCGATCTCATTCCTCATTGGCTGTTTTTTGCATGTCTGCATGAGAGTCCTCATCAGCTCTGTTCTGCTGTCTGTCGGATCCTGGGAGGGATTCCAGCGGGCAAAGTCCTCCAGGAAACTCATTAACTCATCAAGAGTCCATGTATTTGCCTACCACATGGAAAAGCGAGACAGTATTAGAGCACCACCAAGCTGCTGAGGTCAATAAGCAATGGAATAATTTGAAGCTGAGCATACCTGATCTGCGGGTGTTTTAGTCTGATTCGTCTCCCTTGTTTCACACAAGCCGTGTCGCAGAATGGGTTTCCATAAAGGAGAAGACTGAACATGGGACATTTTCCCTGCTGGAAGCTCCTTAACAGTGCGTATCTCTAGAATAAACAACAACCCACAAATATCAGCATTCCAATCTATAATTGAGGGTCTGAAAAACTCTTGAGAAAATAATTCTGAAGCGGCCTGAAACTGCATTTCTGTAGAAAAACAAATCAAATATGTGCAACAAATCTCTAATTTTGCAAGATTTGTTGATGTAAACATCAAATGTACAAGATTAAAGAGGTTGTAACTGCGACCCCCAACAGAGTCACACAGACTCACACACTTTCATTTGCTAAAGGTTCTTGGAAAGGTCTGGAAAGTCTCACCGTGAGGGGATTTGAGGGCAAGGGTTCTGGAAGCAAGACGACCCATCAGGCGAGCCACCAGCAGCTGCAGGTCTGACACCCAAGAAATAGTGATATCTGGGAGGCCCAGGGCTGTCACAGTGAACTTGTAACCCCACTCGTTATTAGTGTTATCAGAGTGGAAGAGGAACTGGAGATGAGGGCCAGCGTCAAATGTCACCTTCTGTAGGCGCCAAAGGAAGCAACAGACATGTGTGAAGGGATTAACGGATTAAGTGTTTCATATGAGGACAAAGAAAACAGTTTCCCACGGCTTACCTTTGGCCACTTCTCAGTTCCAACCTTCATTTCATAGCGGACCTTCCCACCTCTGGCATCTGTGAATTCTAGGTAGTCGTATCTGTGAAAACCAAGAAGGGTTATAAAAATTCTCATAATGGATGGAAAAAAAAAAATCTCGGTAGCTAATATTTTTCATCAGTCACCTCTTCTCTGTCTCACAGCGTTCGTCAAACTCCACCTCAAAGGAGGTAGCACCAGGACAGGCGTAGATGGCGGTCTCGTGGCGGCTGTTCTCATAGTTGTGAGGAGACTCCACGGTCCAGGTCCTCAGCACCACTGGCTGCTGGGGCTGGTGCCAGCTTTCCTGATCCACCTAACAGAGAGAGACATGGTAAACAATCAATGTTTGTTACAGTCAGCGGTGGAATGTAACAAAGTGCATCAATCACCACGTGTTACAGTAATATTTGCTGTACTTTACAACTCTGCACAGCCTGAATACTGGTTTTGCATTTTCAGCTTCCCATTCATACTCATACAGCGGGATGAGAGGCTGCATAAATTCAATAAGGTCGTAGTTTACTGACCTTAGAAAGGATGTCTCCGGTATCACTCGATAGGCTTTTGAGTAGCTCGACCAGAGAGGAGAAACTCTTCAGCAGCACGCTGTGAGGGATGTCCAGAGAGCACAGCTCCAGGAGCAAAATCATCTGCAAGGACCACGACAAATATTACAGTCATTCAACACAGTCAATTTTATAATTCACAGAGGAAGGCAAGTTAAAATCATGACTTTATTACCAGTTGTCTGAAGACTGTTGAGAGGATGGAGCTGCCTAGTTTGTCAGTAATTTCACCACCAGTGTATCTCTCCAGTAGGGAACCAAGAGTAGCTTTGACGCTTCCCAGGAACTGATCCACATCTATTGAAATAAACCGTTCAGTCATCATCATCATCATCATCAAATCTGACATCCTCATGTCAACTCAACGATGATCTTTTGGACCATCACATTTCAATGATCAGCAGGAGGCTGCGTGTTCTTATGAACAAAGAATGTAATCCAGGTCATTTGTGTCATGCAATCTCACATTTCAGGAGAATGTCTCTGGCCAAGTCCATAGCGATGCTGCTGGAGGCTCCACCTTTGAGCTGCAGGTAGCACCAGGAGAGCAGACTACCCTGCAGAGCCCAGAACAAGGACAGCAACACTGTCCTGCTGGCTCCGCCACTCCCATCCACCATCATAACCTCGCACTGAGAGATGGGAGATAGAGAAGAAAAGCAGATGGAAACATGTGATCAAGACATGAAGAGACTTGAGAGTATTGTAAATAACATGACATGACATCGTGTGTGGCAGAGGTATCACCTCTCTTGTTGCCACCAGCAGCAGCGTCTCCATGACTGACAGTATGGGGCTGATGTCAAAGTCTGAAGGAGCTCCTTTAGGTGGGAGCAGGAGAAGGCCACTTGGATCCTGGTCACTGTGTAGAGGAAACACACGGCTGTTGCTGATCCAGCGCGGTCTGGATGTTTACAATCATCTGTGTTTGTACATCTACAGTCTGCTCACCTGAAGTAGTTGCACAGTGATTCGAACGTCACCTTCACTGACTCTGGCTGATCCTCTTCTGTGATATTCTTCTGCAAAAAGGCACATTATTATATTATATCGTCATTATCTTCATTGTTATCTCTTTATTGGTTTATTTTTAATAAACTCACCATCATGTGGAAGAGTTTGTCCCGCCTGACATGTTTATCGGGGAAGAAAACAGTGGCTCCATTAAGAATAGCCTTGACTGCTTCTTTGTGCAAAGCCTTTTCCACTGATGTCTCACCCTCAGGACCATCCACGACTGAAACACAAACATTACAAATATTATTACTACATTAATTTTCACACATTCTTAGAAATGAATCATGACAAGCAACTCACTTTTAAAGGAATCTCTGAAGAGAAAATTAATCATCGACTAACTTTGACCAAACCCTTTTTATGACTCCCAGCTGTGTCAAAGCTGAGAGGTTCTTACTGTGGCAGAGGTGAGTGTAGAGTTCCCACACAGCCCGAACAGAGTCCGAGAGAGGCTCTGCACTGCTGGACGTGGATGGTAAAGCCGCTGCTCTGGCAGCCTCGTCTTTCGCTTTGCTCTCCTCTGAGCCCTGGGGCTCCAGTGGGTTGGGCAGCATGGGGAAGCAGTTCTGCATCAGCTGGAGCAGCAGAACTCTGCTCTTCAACACCTCCTCTCGCTCGCTGAGACAAAAACATATGCTCCATTACGATCACAGGCGCGACATTAATATGCCCGGACCTGCCCCACCTGCTGACCAATGAGCCTGATCGTGCCAAATGTTAATTATTGCTGTACTAATGATTGCAGTGAGTACAGAGACACGAAACAACAGCAGTGACAATGCTGCTACTCACATCTCCCTGAGTTTACTGTAGAAGGTCCAGAAGAGGTTCAAGTTGAGGCCAGTGAAGTCCAGAAGATACTTCTGCTTGAAGTTAGAAGCATCCTGCAAAGTTAGACAATCTTCAACAAACACAGGACACGCAGTCTCCAGTACAGTAAATATGAAGTTTAGTTTTTCGTAGTACAGTAAAAGGAGATGTTACGATATCTCCTAGTGGCTACTTATTTTAAAGAGTAATGAGTTAAAATGTGGAAGCAATTATTTATCAGCCACTGCGATCATCAGCTTTTGTGCGACACTTTCCTACAGATTTAACAGAAATTGAGGGTCTAAGAACGCTCCACGTATGCTGAGATTTTTGTAATCGGGATATATAAATTCAATTTTACTCGTCTAGTTACCAGTTCTTGTGTGAGCTGTTGTATGAAGAATAGTGTCTTGTTAAGTAGACAAAGGCCAGACGCAGTATCACCGTCAAAGCTCTCTGCCTCTGGTCTGAGGTCGTCCAGGTCTGCAAGCCTCTCTGCTCCAGGGCACAGATAGCCACTGAAGCTGAGGGACTGCACTCCAAGGCGTTCAGCGATCCAGTCCTGCCTCGTGCAGATGAATTTTATCATCAGGAACTAAGAAAGACAAGAGAAAACAGAGAAAAAAAAAGAGCTGTGGTGACTTGATAGTGAACTGAAACACTGTTATGGTTGAGGGGTTAAATAATTAGGTCAAATGCGTGGAGAGAATAGAAGACAAAATGTATCTTAGTCTTTACTGGATGCAATGTGTACCTTTGCAACGCGACACTGCTGCAGCTTGATCTCCACATCGTTCCAGTCATTCTCAAGCTCAAACCAGCCAATTGGCTCGTCCTCTGCCTGTGCTGGAATCCTCACACTGCAGGTCAGGTGACAGCATGGTGTTTCAGCCATTCACATAAACCATTAAAGCAGACCCCACTGCTGAGGGGTTCTATAACTCAGACAAACTAACTATGCAATATTTAAATCATCTTATTAGACTGGACGGGTCACGGTTCAAGTGCTAAGTGTCCTCTTCAACACCAGAACTCATTTTTGATAATAATAATAGCTTATTAAATTTTTATCAAGCTGTAAATCAGAGGACGTGAAAGCACACTAAACTGAACTATCAGTAATAATAATATTCAGACAGCTACAAAGAGATCCTTACTTGTCTTGTACAAACTCTTTGTAGTCCTTGTGGTCCCAGGAGTCGTACTTCTTGAACCTCTTGAAATGTTTCTCTGCATCAAAAGGACCTTCCTCCTTGTACGCAAACACCAAGCCGCATTTTGCTCCAATGGCTCCTTTTCGCACCTTAATCACACAAACCGGACAGCTGAGCGTTATCCTCCGTCAAGGTCTGTGTTATTACATGTCTCAGTGAAATGGTGAAACCAAACACAGCCTTACTTTGACCCTCATCTGGGTGACCTGGAAGTTACTCTGGTCCTCCGTTGACAGGATCACAGTGGCTTTCTTCTTGCCACTTTCTGTAAGAAAACCTTTGGAGAAACAAGATGGAAGGCATTTAGAATATGAACTTAGTGTTATTATTATTTTTTCAGTGAATAAGGATGATCTTCACTTGTACCGTCTCCAGTGGAGGATTCTGTGAGCATGTTCTCTGGTCCTGACTTCTCTTCTTTACTCTTCACATCACAGGCCTGTAGGTGCAACTGGAGAGGCTTCCCTATGATGAGATATAAATCACCGTAAATTCATTTTCTGTGACACTATAATGAATCATTTTCCATACAGGTTATAATTTCATTCCTACACTAAGAGGTAAACTGCAGCTTGGTAACAGAATTAGGAATTTTCCGCTGCATAGTCCACTAATGCATCTCCTTGTAGGCCAAGCACTTTCTCTGCTAGGTCTACGGTTTCAAATGTCCTTGTGTGAATGAGAGTAAAGACAGGCCGGTCACATTACCGTTGCGATTAAGCAGTCGCAGCCTAACGGAGGCCATAGACACGATGAGGGAGGAGGCCTTGTACTCGGCCTCAAAATGATCGCTGATGCAGGACAGGGCCTGGAGAACCTTTGCAACACTGCCTCTAGCCAAAGCAAAGGCCAGGAGGGTCAATTCTGCGTCAGGACTCACACAGCAGCTACACATGAGCAAAGAAACAAATACAAGTTAGTTTAAGGTGTACATACTGGTCACTCTAATTGTTCTTGCTGTCTGCAGAGCATTATCTATCTACCATAGACTGTTGAAGCCAGATATTTGCTTGATCCAAACTTTAGAATGGATTTTTGCACGAAACAAGGAGTTAGGCTGGGTTGGGCTAATGCTGATTAACTGCAAATAATATTTTTCATGAATATTTAGTTCATTACAGTTATAGTCCATAATCTGCTAACTTCAGCCAACTCTGGGGTCTTGTCTTAACACAGCATATTTATAAAATGATGACTATATTTCAACAATATATTGTGTGCACAACTATTTTCATCACAACATTTCTTAGAAGAAGAAATAGAAGTTTAAAGTCTCACATGCAACATGCTTTTTTGTGTGAGGGTCTAAGGAGGAATCTGACTACTATCATAGTACTACTGCGAGAGACCAATACTGGCCATAATGCATATCTCGCAACACCAAATGTATGTGTAAATAAACTACAGTAATACTTCTGATGTTTGTCAGACATTTAACTGAGATTATTTCAGCCATGTTGTTGTTGCTGCTGCTGCTGCTGCTGTTGTTGATAAAGATCCTGAAAACTAAAGGCTTTACAGTGCATCAAATGGAATGGAAATAGTGTCATTAAATCAATACTTTAGTTTTAGTCTATTTAGTCATTGTGATGATGTCAGCAATATGAGCTCAGCATGGCAGTGATTCTGTGAGTGTGCTGATGTAATCTCAGCAGGTCATTACTCTGCTATCCTGAGGAGAAATCCATCCACCTCCTCCAGGACGTTCAGAGAGAAGAACTTGGGGAACTCTGTGGATGACGGCGTTAGGGACAACGGCGGCATGTGCCGTAAGGCTTTTCTAGTAGGAAAACAAGACACAAAAAAAACCCCTCAGAACTCAAGTGCTGGACAAATCACTACACTTAAAACGTTAAGAACTGAAACATAATCTTACTGTGTGCTCTGAAGGACAGTGTGAGCGAGTGCAGGGTTGGTCTCCATGGATGCAGTGACCAAAGAGGTGAGGAGAGACAGGTACCAGATGGCTGAAGCATCCGAAACAGACACCTCTTTACTCTTGGTAATCTGGTAGCCAAGCGTCTTCAAGCCGTGAATCCGAGTGTCACATCCGTCACTCAGGCACCGCTTAATGTTGATTTGGATGTCTGAGGTTTGGTGAAGAGATAATGCAGTTAGAACACTGATTGAATATGTTGTATAAAAATGCCATGATCTGTCACTGAGGAAAAAGTGAACTTTTGAGAGGCTTGACAACTTCTGATAAAGGTGAGGTTGGATACAAAGATGGCACTTTAAGAACTGAGGCAGAAGACGGAAATCTTCAGCTGAACCTCCTGAGCCCTTTCAGCAGCAAAAACAAAACAAAAATCCATATCAGTGCCTTTGATGCCTGGATTCCAGCCTCATGAAAGCCTCCATGTGGTTTCAAAAATGAGGCACTTGACTATCTATGAACCCAGGCTGCACTTCAGTAGCTGACACCAGCTGAGTATCGGTTAAAGAACGCGCAAGCCCCAGATAAATAAACACTTCACTAATCAGACAGTCTGACAGGTGGTGACTCACATGGGTGTGTGATGTTGGCATTCTCCAGAAGAGGTACGTAGCCTGTGACATTGCTGGGGATGCGGATATCTCTGATCTCCTGCAGAAAACGCCGGTTTTTCCCAACAGCAACTGAGACCAGCTGAGGCATGTAGCTGTGGTCATTAGAAGCCACAGCAATGGCCAGACGTCTCAAAACTACATCTGGTTTCATTTTCAACCTGGGAAACAGAAAACAAAAATTTCCACCTTAATACTGATCACATGCATATCGACAAAAACCTCCACAACTTGAAGAATCATGGACACGTGACAATCAGCTGCAAAGCCTCAAGTCATATTTTACAGGCTCTTGCCTAATCCAGTGTGAGCGTGCGCTGCCGTCCGACTGCCAGAAAGATGAAGTTTCCCCGTTTGTCATCTTGGAAACCTCTGAAGCATTCGATGAAGCTTCTATTGAGCTGTAGCACTGTGTGACCACTTTGACCTTGTTCACCTCCGGATCACGGTCCAGCTCTGCTCTGTACTGGATATCTAAATCTAAAGCAAACAAATGCAGATTAGGACGACGATACGAAAGGTGTGCTTTACTAAGGGTCTAATACGACTCTAAATATGTCTATAGTGTAACTGTATTCTTAAAAACACACAGAAATGTACATTTAAAACTGATTAATCAGCACTAGCCTGACATTTTATTCATCTGAAGCTCTGGCGTTCACCTTTCTCCTTCTGCAAGAGGAATTCCAAGTAGTCCTGAACCACGCTGGACCTCATGGTGCAGATGCTGTTGTAGCCCTCTAAAATAGGGAAAGGGATGGCACTGCTGGGAATACGATTCCTGTGTAAGAATTTAAGGATCTTAGAGGCATGTGCTCCTAGCCGGTCTTTGGTCTTGGAGAAGATGTCAACAAAACCTGTGGAAAAGATACTCAGGGTTACCTCCTCTGCAACCTACCGACAATGGCAATTCAAATAAGGTCGGCATTGTTCGTTCTGGTAAACAAATCACATCTCCTACCTGGAGTTAGGGAGCACGCCTGTAGCTGTCTTATCACATGACTCAGCTCTCCTTTTAGATTAGCTCCATTGGAGTTTTCAGAGCTATCAGCATGCTCTCTACATCCACCACCCCATCCCCCTCTGCGTCGAACTGTCCAAAGGCCTGAGACAGGGACAAAGACAGTACACATTGTGACACTGACACAATCACTTGAATTCCTACACACCATCACAAACCTGCATGGATATAGGTTCAAACACAAATGGTATCTCTCATTATGATATGATCTACCTCTACTGCTTATTATTATTATTATTAAGTTACACATATTTTATGTCTGTTTAACAAGTCATATGTTGACATAGTGGCTCTAAGTCTCATGTGGCATTTAAAACTATAGCAGTGGCATTCCATGTCTAGTCACACAAAGCCAAATGCAGACTAAAGTACACGTTCATTAGTTAACCTATTCATCTACAACAACAGATGTCAGCCAACAAAGCAGCGAGTTGTGCAAGCTGCAAACATGGTGACAATAAACCTGACAACGAGCAAAAGTGACAACGTGATATCGTATTTGTGTTGATTCATTGCACACCATTAAGATTACAGGATATGTTCTGGCATATTTACTAATCAGCCATCATAAATGGGCACGGCCACAGCTATAAAGGGTTTATAGTAGGCACAACATTGCAAATAGCGACATGTCACACATCAGTGAGAGGTATGTTTGCTCCTCTGTGGCTGTATACCTCTTCACACTCATCTCTTGGGGCATCTCTGCTCTCCAACATCTCACAGAATTGTTCCACATTGACAGACTCCTCTCCTCGGTTTAGTCGGTCCTCCAGCCATCGCACCAAGACACCCTCATTCCCGCCCAGGACAGACTGAATAGCGACCCCTGATTCACTAATACGAGCCGCTGCCTCTCTCAGTTTCACTTGCTCTAGTAGGACCCCAGGGTTGGGTGGTCCACCGGTGGACACGGGCACGTTATTTGATCCCTTTCCGCTTCTAGCTGAACCGGAGCCTCCGCCGCCTCCGCCGCCGACGCCAGTGGCCGCAGAGGCCGGACTCTCTTCCGCAAAGCCCGGGCTCTCAGTTTCTACGTCTTCCTCGTCGCCGCTGCCTCCACCGCAGCCACTCTCGGCGTTCCCCATGTTTGTTTCACCGACCTAACGCTCCCTTGAAAATCTCTGCGGCCCACTTCGAGTCCGTTTTGACACGGTTGTACCGGTCTGTACACAGACCTCTAACCTACAGGTAGAGCTCTGCCGTTCACTACTACCGCATTGACGTACTGTACGTCAGCTTGCCTCGAACGTCATTTGCGTCGTTTAGTCGGCGCAGGCGCTGTGGCGTTCTCATTCACGGAAAGCACCTGCGTTATTGTTGTTGTTGTTATTTTCTAATTAGTAGAAATGTAATGGGATGCGACCACCAGAAGGGACCACCATGCTCAAATATGTACTTGTGGCGTTTGTGTCAGTGGCAGTGTTGTTCATTCCTCGTGAGTGGTTCGTTAAATTTGGAAATGAATCAACCGCGGGGCCCCCCGTGCTACAGCTGCTGAGCAGCCGTGAATTATCACTGTATGACGGGGAGGAAGGCAGCAAGGGGCTCTACCTGGCTATACTGGGGCAAGTTTTTGATGTAAACAAGGGACACAAGCACTATGGACCCGGTGGTGCTTATCACTTTATGGCAGGTGATGTCCTGTGGCCTTTTACTGTGTTAATGTAACACCAAACTTTGTAATGTTTAATCATAGGACACTGGTTAAAGGTTGTCTGATGCTGATGAACACACCAAAGCCTCAATAAATCTAAACCAGAAACATAATCAGCCATAGTGCATGAATATGTAATTTAGTGTACTGTACTTTAAATGTATGTGTTTGCATTTTCAGGTAAAGACACCTCTCTGGCCTTCATCACTGGGGACTTCACAGAAAGTGGCCTGACAGATGATGTGTCCAGTCTGTCCCCACTGCAGGTGATGGCCCTGTATGACTGGCTAGTCTTTTATCAGAAGGACTACCAATTTGTAGGTATGTCATATTTGTCCCTCTGCTTTTTTATTTAAATTTTGTGGTACAGCACATATATTTCTTCCTAAACATAAAGTCAGTGGTTACTTCCCAAGCCTTTTGTAAATTCAGCTTCAGTTCCGCTTTATTAAATAGTTTTTTACTCCCCTACATTTGTTTGATTACTAAATTACTTACTTAGAAATTACATGCTTTGTACTTTTACTCAAGTAACATTTTTAATTAAGGACTTAATTTTTAGACTATGATATCGTTACTATTACTTAAGTTAAGGATCTGAGTATTTCTTCCACCACTGACCTCAATCCTTACATTTTTTGCACAAAAATTACTCATCAGGTTTAGTGCCTGATCATCATTTTCTGTTCCTCAACACTAACATCTTGACACCAGAAATGAATAGCCATGAATGGATCCTTCAAAAATGAGTACGCCAGTATTACCAATGTCGGAAACACCCTGGAGAGTTTGTACAGTTTGTATTTTAAAAGCTCCTGACTGATATGCAGTGTTCTATTCATCGATGGACATCCATTATCATTTTTACTATGTTGAATTTCAGGTCTGCTAATAGGCCGGTACTATAGCGAGACTGGGCAGCCCACAGAGGCTTTGTTGCAGGCACAAGCATCACTAGCAGAGGGCCAACGACTGAAGGAGCAGTCTGCAGCTGAGATGTTACGCTTACCGGCCTGCAACTCACAGTGGAGCGCTGCTGAGGGAGGAAGAGTCTGGTGCTCCACTAAGAGGTGTGGAAATAGTTGAGGCCTAATCAAACATGAACAGTCTTGTGTTGATGTACTTGTAACAGAGCATGTCTTACACTAGCAGGTTTTATTGGTACAGGATTGATTTTTTTTTTTAATCTCTAGTGGTGGAGTTGAAAGAAGCTGGGTGGGTGTCCCACGAAAACTCTTCTCTCCAGGCTCCAGTGGTGTTCGCTGTGTCTGTGTTGAAGACCCATCTGCAGCAGAGGATGACCCCAACCTGCAGAAGTATGACAGCTGCCCTCCACATGCTGACTCATGTACTGTTGAATTCTAGTCTCTGGGCAAGCCCAGAAAATAGATCTATTAATAGTCTGCTTTTTTAGCAGAACAAAACTCAGGAAAACTTACTTTTTTCCCAGTAAATCAAAGTGATGATTTCAAAACAAAATAAAAAGAATGAAGAAAACTGAGTGCATTGGTTTTTGATGACCTTTATGTAAAGTTGTTGTCCTCCCTTTCTCTAAAAGGATACACCAGGAAGAGACAGGCTAGATATCTGAGCATACAGATACAATATAATGTGCATAAAAGATTAAACAATGTGCATAAAAGATTAACAGAGGCAAGATTTAGGTTTGTCACAATGACAAGCACAAACTGCATTAAAGTACAAAACAGTTGTAGTGGTCAAAAATATCACACATTTATCTGTACAATTTAACAATACTTAAAGAGGCCCCACTACTTGGCCATCGCTCTACTCCACATTCTCCCCATGATGATCAGAAATGCCATGTGATCTTGATAAAGTGCACCTGTTAGGCTTAGAAATCAAGAAGCGTTACATGTGATGGGTCAAGACGACAACTTGACTTGAGGCAACAGTGTGGGGGACAATGACTTCTCAACGCGGACCTCATGGCAGATTAAAAAAGAAAAAAAATGGAATGTAATCATTTGGTGACGGATTTTGAAATATGATTTCTGATTTTGACATGTAAAGGCTACAAATTAAATGACATGCATAGGCATAGTAGGCATTTCTGTAGGAGGAGGATTGTTGAGAACATTTTGTTTAGGGGACCACATTAATATTCCTCTCATGTTAAAATAGG
This sequence comes from Miichthys miiuy, assembly GCA_036365135.1. Classification (NCBI taxonomy): domain Eukaryota; kingdom Metazoa; phylum Chordata; class Actinopteri; family Sciaenidae; genus Miichthys; species Miichthys miiuy. Next base: position 21,510,540 of record CM071616.1, read on the forward strand.
CTTTCTCAGGTCACGTTTTTTTTTTTTAAAAGTAGGCATCCCATTTAATTCATCTGATGCCCACATGATAGACTATGTACCAATCGTGGAGAAAAACAATCCTGTTTATGAGGAATTTCATCTTTGTTCAGTTGTGCCATCTTTCACCTCTAAGAGTAATGTAACACAATGTCAATGTCATAATTAGAATTTAACTAATTTAGATCTCATTTGGAGATTATGCTCACTTAAAAAAAATTGTTCCTTTCCCTTTAAATCCTCCTTGTCTGTCCAATTTTATCCAGTCAACACAAAACTGAGGTAACAGAAGAATGAAAGATTACAGAGGACACGATGACAGTTCACTCTTTGCAGATCTAGGGTCATTTTACAGTTTTACTCTGCTCATAGTTGACAGCAGCCTCAGCTCTCATGTGCATCTAAGTGTTCATGTTTTTAGCGTTGAAATTTTGTCTTGGGACAAGTAACCTGGCCTGAAGGCTGCCGATGGTGAAATATCCCAACAGAAAATAGGAAAACACCCTCCAAAAAAGGTGGTCATTCAGATGTTCATTGTTGAATTGAAATGTCTACTTACAGCAGCTACCTGCCTGTGATAATAAGAGATAATCATTACAAACATCACTGAACTCGGGAAATCGATGAACAAACTCAGTCCAGCCGTCACACAGCCGGGGAGCTTATTTATCATTTCCCCATTAAGATCAAAACAGAAACAAAAAGATAATGTTTCACTTTCTATTTGAAACGTCCCTCTAGAACATTAATAGTTTTTCATAAACTGGAATAGTATAAAGGTGATGGTCCATAACTGTCCGGGAATCTTGTTAGTATGTCCTGCTACTGATGTCCCTTCTCCTGGTGTGCCTGAATAACTGTGCCAAGTTGGGCCTGGCATGGCCAGTGTCAGAGGGTGGAGGATGTCCAGGCCATTGCATTACGATACCCCTCCTAGAGTTAGTACATCAAAGCAGATGTCACACACCCTCACCGGCTTGTTCAAGTCAAACTTGATGATGGGTATCTCCTTTATAGAGCACTTGTGGCACAACAGGCGCCCACAGTGGCGGCTAGAGTGAACAGTCAAGAAGATGATACTGGATTAATCATTTATTTTTGTCACAAAATGAAAATATTAGCAAAATGTATAAAGTAATACCACCTACCAGTGATGTTTCCGTGTCGTAACACCAAACTTGGCAGCACATTCATAGCAGTTGGACCCATCACACCAAGGGGGTTCTTTGGACAGCATATCTAAAGAAATACAGGGAACGCTAGTTGACCTTGAGATCACGGATGGGGTCAAATACATTGTATAAGAGCGTGTAGGAGCTTTTTCATTAGCTGGTTATTTTTAATGACATTATTTATTTTTGCATTTTCTTTTTTGTAGACACTAGGTGGCACTACGCAGGTATATCAGGGTCAGGGCTTAACGCCTAATGTGGGGCTGTTATTTCAAAGTGTTGTTTTGAAGTGTGAAAAGTTACCTAGAAGGCGGAAGAGCAACTGTTTGGTTGCAACTTGGTAGTTGAAAATATTGATGCCCTGATTATTATTGATGCCCAGTCGAGCCCCAGCCCTCACGATGGCGCGACACAGGTTTGCATTTCCTTTCATGTAGGCCAGGAGCAGAACTGCAATAAAATACAGGTCACAGTCATTTCATCACAAGTATACGGCTGGTATGAACATGGTATATGTTTACTGTGAACAGTAATAATTAAGCCAGCTACAGTACCTGTGTTTCCTTCATTATCTGATTTGTCCAGAGGATATTCAGGCATACACTCCAGGAACAACTCAAAAATGGCAGCGGCATTCTCTTTCCCATAATGGCCTAGCACATGCATTGGTGACTGACCCCTATGCAGACATAAAAAGGAGACAAGCAGCTCAGTTGCTATCCAATTTCTGCATCCCAACATGTTAATGTGCTGCTGAAATGACCCTAAAAGTTTGATCTCGTTGAAAAATCTGACTGAAAGAAAGTGTGTACCTGAGATTGAAGGCCTCGGCATCAATGTTGGACTCTGTGAGAAGGGTTCTGACATTGTTAAGGCGACCCTGCATCACAGCCAGATGCAAAGCTGAGGACGAGAAGGGCAGACTAAAATGTTATTCACGTGGATTATGCTATGTTGGGGGTGGGGTGATAATAATTAATCATCAACCACATAAAAGAGAACACAGTAACTGCAAACGCAATGACTCCTTTGAACAAGACAGGACCAAAGCCAGTCCTGTTGGGACAACTCTCCATTGTAAATCACTACCACAAGACACTCCTTCCCTCTTTTGTGGGGTAAAAATACAAACCAATTCTTTAGGCACTTTCTAGTGAAATAACAACCTGGTTGTGAATACGTCTGAACAATGCTATGAACTTAACATGCAAAGATCACATTGGCAGTTGTGCAAATTACTGATATTTGCATGGTCCGCTCTAACACTGGTCCCTTGGTGAGTCACTGTAATCAGTTTTTCTTCTTCCAATTTTCCTAAACGTAAAAATGTACAGTTCCTCATCATACATCGCTTTTAAAATGACGATCCTTACTATAAAACTGTTGATGACACATTCTGCACTGCTTATTTGACAATTCTGAATACTGGTATTTAGAAGGCAAGCTATTTAATAATGGCTAAGACTGAAACACAGATAGCCTCTGAGTTGGCTGTTAATCTAATCGTTCGTGGAATGCAAACTTGTCAATTTGGATGCAATTTGTTTAATAGAAGCATCACGGACATAACAAAAAAGGAAGAATGTAAGGTACCATTATTGCCATTCTCATCCTCAGCGGCAAAGTCTACACCATTCTCCAGCAACACAGAACAAATAGTGGCCAGGTCCTGCTGGGCAGCCAAATGTAGTGCTGTCTGTCTGTGTTTGGTCAGCTCGTTTACTTTGGCTCCAGCAAGCAGCTGGAAGCAGAAAAATGCAAAATGAAAACAGCATCAACTGCACCACTCTTTCAATAACACTTAAAATGGACACGAACAGTAAATGCAGGCGATAAAGAAAAAAAAAACTGAAGGTCTACCAGGTTGCGGACGATGATCTCAGAACCGGCCTGGACAGCTAGGTGGAGAGGTGTGAGCTTGGCTGCATCCTGAACCCTGGAGTTGACGTTGGCTTGGACACTGATGAGGAACAGGACACTTTCGATGTCTGAATTCTGCACAGCCAAGTGGAGAAAATTCCGTCCTTTGTTATCCACCTGGACAGAAACAGAAGTTTGAGATCAGGAGAGATTAGCGCTGCACCTGTACATCATTTTTAGAAATGCTACAGTAAGACAAACTGATTTATGTCAGCGTTACCTGCTCAGCAGCACCTGGCTCCCTCTTAAGGATAGCCTCCGCCGCCTTATTGTTCTTGTGCGTCATGGCACAGGCGAAGGGGGTCATTCCTTGACGATCGCGAATGTTGAGACGAATGTCTGGATGGGATATGAGGAGCTGTATGATGACGTTGTGCTGGCTGCTAATGGCAGCATGGATGGGAGCTCTGCCCTCTGCATCCTGTCAGAAATGAACAGACACAGGATTAAACACTTAGAGAAAGTTTACAACTCGCATAGTATCCTCTCATTGCTGTATTCTGAAACGATGTGACAGGACTGACCTGTGCATTAACATTAGCTCCAAACTCTAGAAGGCACTGCACCACCTCCTCCAATCCCCAGCTGCTTGCCAGGTGGAGGGGCGTTTGTCCATCTCGGGCTTCTTCATCTCCTTCCCCATTAGGGCCTGGCCGTCTGCAGCTGTTCACGTCACAACCACTATACACACACACACACACACACACACACACAAATAGGGCAGACAGCATATGAAGACAGATAGCTACATCAGTCTCAATAACACTGAGCTTAACAACTGACAGGTTGCTAGTTTTAAGATTGATTATAATTTAAACTGTACCATCATGTTACGGTTGTGTTTCCTGTTTTGCCCACAAAAGAGTCACAGTTTCGGCAATATGAAATATGTGCATCCACAGCTATAATTAGGTTTCTTAAACCTGAATGATCAGGAGATCAGGAGCTGACCTGCGAACGAGGAAGCAAGCTGAGACCTCATTATTCTCATCAACAGCTCTGTGCAGGAGGGTCTGCAGGCAGCCAGAGGGCCCCGCGCTCCAACAAGTCGCATCACAGCCATGGCGGACCTAGATGGTACAAACAGGACTCCAGCAGTCAAAAGGCAAGTTCCCAACCAGAAAATAAATAAAACATATAAACAGCTTAATCCATGCTCACTTCAGATGTTTGGATAAGGCTGACATGAACCTGTGCAACATGCTGGTTGTTTTTATGGACGCACAAACATCACTACTGTTCAATTAACATGAGCCCGAATATATTTTCCATTTTAGATAAAGTTTTCCTCGATCGATATAAAAGCACTTCAAGTGCAGGTGATTGCATGCATGCCCAAACCAAAACGGGAACCTGAGAAACAACATCCAGGATGTTTGTTGCCAACCACATGCGTCTACCCCTCAGGCGTCCAATCATTAAGGTTTCATTTTATCCTGTATTAGGTTTCATAACAGATAATAACTGGCAGTCTACCAACGATGAACTAAGATGTTACCGTCATCTCTAAAATGGTTGCCTTTGCGTTTCTCTCACCAGCGTGGATGCAATATCTTCCAGGCCATTCTCCAGAGCCAGCCACAATGGAGGGTCCCCTTTGTCATTCACCACAGACATATCCGCTCCTCTTGTGCAAATGGCATCCACCACCAGTGGCAGCTGGTTACTGATGGCCAGCTGTAGTGCTGTTTGTCCCTCCTGGGTCCTGGTAGAATATATTAATAGAACAATTTAAAAGACTCTCCCTTCAAAATCCTTAACTCACTACTGGATAATGGAAAAATATGACTCTGCTAATGTTGGCTGAGGGAACAGGGCGGCAACCATGACCAGTAATTATCTCAGTTAGTTCACACCAGGGACCTTTATCAGATACAATCTGTCACTTCCTGTCATCTCTCTACTGTCCACTAACTAATGAAATGCTTTATGACTGCAGTATAACTCAGGCGTTACCTAACATTGATGTCTGCCTGATGTTCAAGAAGGAAGAGGGCACTCTTGCTGTCCTGTCTTTGGATGGCCATGTGAAGGAGGGTTTGTCCATTGGACATAGTGTCATTGATAGAAGCCCCTGAGCCGAGCAGCTGAGCTGCTATGGTGTGCATACCTAACAGGGACAGGTTGTACATGTTAGACATCACATACCCAGATCACTATGCAGTCTTGTAACAAGGTTATGCACTCTAAATTTGGATAATGCTGTGTACCTGTCCAGAGGGCCAAGCCCAGCACTGTCTGGTCCATTGAGTCTTTGAGACTGAAGTCTGGAATGATCTGGAAGTTGTTGGTGGCATGAAGTGCATTGGCTGCAATAGAGCAATCAAGGGAGAAATAAGTGAGGGCATTAGTGATAACGTGCAGTGAGGTAAAGGAGAAAGCGCTTAAAACAGTGGCCATGTTTGTAGTTTAGTTACAAGCAATCAAATGTACAAAACCCTCAAAACACACACTGACCTTTTTGCTCAAGGATGACGGAAACCACATCTGGGTGGTTGTGAGCAATGGCCATGTGGAGGGGGGTCTGCATAGCCACACCAAGGGTGTCGTCAGGCAGAGCCTTCTGGGTCTGCAGGTTAGGGTTGGCACCCTGCTGGAGCAGCTCTGCTGTTAAGCTCGCCAGGCCACAGCGACATGCTGTATGAAGTGGGCTCTCACCCTGAAGGAAGGTAAAGATCAATAATCTTATTAGTAACACAAGAATTTCGTATATATTGTATGATTTGTGATCAATGAATGCGTTCCACTGGTTGTTACGTGGCCTAATGTTCATGCATACCCATTTGTTGACATGGTTGACCTTCGCTCCATGAGTGGCTAGGAAAAGAGCAGCTGCCTCACTGTTCGCCCGAGCTGCTCTCTGCATGAGACAGTTTTCTAAAGAGATAAAACACAGGGGGAGACGACGATGAAAAAACGTGTTTAAAGGCACCAGCATCGCTCCATTCAAGAAATTACTGTAAACTGAGGTTATGAAACAGCACCTGTGGTAGTGTCAGGTGCGTCTGGATTGCTTCCTCTCTGGATAAGCTGGGCTGCAAAGCTATTCTCATCAAACGAGGTGCCATTAACTACTGGTGCGTCATCCTCAAATGGGTTTACTGAGGGGTCTGAAGACACGGTGATATACTGCAGAGCCAGCCACAGAGCTGTGCTGCCCTCATGGTCCTTGAGTTCCAGGTCAAGTCTAAAAAAGATGGACAGATTACATCAGGTTACGCGCAAGATTATTCATTCATATTTTCTAAGTTACGAGCTGGAATTTATACTGTTTTAAAAACAGGCAGAATGTTACTCACTGTTTGCACTGTAGGAGCTGGTTGAACACTGGCTCATTCCCTGATGACACAGCTTCATGCAACGGAGTTCTAAAAAAACAACAAACAGACAGAGCCGAGGCCGGTCATACTTTGCACGGTAGTTGGCCGCCTCTCCAATCCAATAAAGTTAATAAACCAAGACTCCCCGGTGTGACCTACCTGCCCTTGCTGTTCTGCATGTTGGGGTTGGCTCCGGTCTTGAGCAGAGCCTCTGCGATCCGTGCCATGCCGCTCATCACTTCCACAGAGTGTTTCTTGGGGCTGAAAGAACAGACCAGGTGAAGCGGGGTTTCCACTGCCCCAACTGTGGCTGCGTTCACCTGAGCAGAGTGACGAATCAGGAAGATGGAGGCAAATTCATCACCTGGAAGAAGAAGAAGAAGAAGAAGAAGGAAGCTTAACAGTCATGAAGAAGAAGAAGAAATTCTGCTTTCATGCAACGTCAACCAAGTCTGTACAAGAATAAGAACATGTTTCTTGAATCTTCTGATAAAGCGGGTATCATGGCAGGTATATTTTCAGGTGAACACCTTGACAGGAACATAAAAAAAAATTACTTGTACAAGAAACACACAAAAGAGAGACGAGTGACAAAGTGTAGTAAAAATGACAGCCTCACACCTCTTTGGATGGCCTTATGCAGGAGGCTCCAGCCACTCTGGTCCACCATGTCCACATCGGCTTTGCTGTTAACCAGAGTCGTCGCAATACTTTCCAATTTACGAGAGAGTGCCAGGTCGAGTGCCAAGTCACCGTTGTTGTCAAGTTCATTCAGTTTGCCAGGGAGCTGAAAACGAGAGATAACAACATCATAGACAAAATATGTAACTGGTTTATAGCATAGTAGGTAAAAATGACTAGTTACTGAGCTATTAATAAAGGGGACGCAGATAATCTGTGGGGAGTTTACCTGTGAGTCCATCTCGATGAGATAGAGAAAGACCACATCTTCTCGCTCGACTTTGATCGCTTTGTGGAGAGGATACTCTGTTTTAGACTTGATCATCTTGTACAGAAGTTGGGCACTCATGGTACTGAAATCTTCTTTCCTCAGATCATCCTAATAAAATAATCACAACAAAGTGTCAAATATCAGAATATGGCCCATGATCTAAAGATAGAAACCTCAAAACAATGTTATCACTCTCTCTTCCTTGCTTTCATGAAAAGCAGTAACCAGAGCTTGAGCCAATAAAATCAGGAAAAAGAAAAAAAAAAGAAGATTGAGGTGTCAGAGGCTGGTGACAGTCACTAGCAATTTTCTACACCAAAGCCATAAAGATAACCTTGAAAATTGCGGAGCTGTGGCCTCTGTGGATTTACTGTATCGTAAATGATGAGATTATACACGCTGGTGTACAACGCTGATCTGTCAAAAAGGAGTCAACAGGAGGAGATTAAACCACAGGGAAGCACAGCAGGTTAAAAGTGGTCAGCAGATTCAGTAATGGCATACATACAGGGCTGACCAACACTGGATTATTAAATTACATCAGTGCACTGAGACTTCACTGAGAGTTTAATAATTATAAAAGACAGAAAACAATTTATAGATCTAAATTACTCTCTCTTCTCAGGAACTGGTGGAAACTGTAATGTATGCAGGTGATCACATAATCCAGATAGCAAATTAATTTGGTTTGGTAATGCATGATTTTCAGTGCCAACATCTCTCCATGTACACGACTGAAAAACAATCATCCATCCACACACGTACGCCAACGCATGCACACACAAACACCCCCAAAGCAGCCTTGTTGGCAACGTACAAACACTGTCCTACTGTACTCACCCAGTGACTGGCGATGATCTCCCCACAGTAGTTCATCAGGGTGGTGGCATTTAGCTCCTCAGCTGTTTGGTAGAAGCGAATGCAGTTCCTGACATTCACCGAGGACATCACACCTTTTTCACACCTGTCCCGGCGGAGAAAAAAAAAAAAAAAGTATTTTTGGGCCATGTTACGCAACGGTAATGCCACAACAATAAAAGTTTAATTGAACTGTCTGCAAAGCAAGTCAGTATTGTGCCGACCTCTCTCTGAGCAGTTGGAGCTGGAAGCGGTTGGCCAGCTTCATCAAGTCGATAAGAAAGGCATCATCCTCACTGAGCTCCAACTCGTCGGTGTACGCCCAGCGCAACATTGCCATGGCAACCTCAGGTTTGCAATCTAGGAGTCAAATCATGCCATCAAATCAGAACTGTACACAGACAGAGTGATCAATTAGTAGTCTGCTGTGACATGGACAAAACGTGTGTATACAGTGATTAGATTTTTGGAAAACGGGCATGAGGTCCAAACATACCCAGAGAAAAACCCAGAGTGTTCAATACTGGACTTTGACAGTGTGTATAATCCACTCCAAAATAAATATTCAGTCATTAACCCAAGAGTGTGTTGACTGAAGGAGAGGTAGGCTGATAACAACTGGATCTTCATGATGAGGGTTACTCACCAGATAGGTCCAGTTCTGAGGTGGATGCCAGGTTTGCCAGACTCCAGACATCACTGCGAGCAGCCAACACAAACTTATGGGCACTGAGCTTCTCCCCTGCGACTTTGACTTTCAGATCACTGCAAAACCAACACATTCAACTCTGAGAAACCATGTATACATCACAAATATTCTACTATATAATCACACATAATCTTGTGTCACAAAACACAAACAAGAGCAGACACATAACTATATAATAGCACTTGCGGGACTGCTGGATTAGCAAAATCTCAAACAAACAAGAAAGAAGAAATACCCATCCATTAAAACCGTGATGCTCACCTGTACTGTTCCTGCTGATAGAGGTCGGCCACGATATCCAGCAGACGGCTAATGAAGGTGTCTGCAGCTGCAGGGCTGGGGGAACCCTGGCCAGAGGTCTGAGCGGCAAGCACGGCACAGCGCCTCTCTGTGTCGGCCAGCTTCTGCTGCATCTTCACATACTCCTGCCTGAGCAGGGCCAGGTGCTTCTGCAGCTTGGCCACCTCCTCTGTTCCACATCAAGGTAAAGGGAGACAGACGGAGAAGAAAACAAGATGCAGGGATAGAAAAAGTAGGTTAGAGACACACGTTTCTGAACACAGGGTAGAACCATTGGTCCAAGGTACTGTGGTGTGTTTGTAACTTCTGCAGATAGAAAAATATGTTGTTTAAAGATTATTCTTATGGCAGGGTGCAGCTGGATTTGCACCTACTGTACTAAAGATTTGAGAAATGAGCGATTCAGTACAGATGTTGCAACATTGTCAGCTCTCCCTGTAGAAGGCATACAAGACACAAATGTCTGAATCCTAAAAATGCACTACAACTAAATCTAAAGCTTGGCCTCTTCCTCTAGGCGAAACGCACTTCCTACAGATTTTCATGTTACAACACTAAATTCATGTGTCAGCCTAGATTCCACCAGTGAAACTCACTGAGGCCCATTTCCTTCCTTCAAAAACAGTTAAGTTTTAGTGACGGGAAGAATGCTGAGGCGGCACGTTTAGTCTGTCCTCCCTTCTTGTAAACCGTTACTGGAACGGCTACTGGTCATGAGGAACAGACAGGGGGTGTTTCTGAAAAACCACCTGATCGGCTCAACACAGGAAGCGAGCAGCAGCTTAAGACCAACTGTGCAGCCACTTTACAAATTAGACTAAAATTCAGCTTCGGTTTAGAGGATTTTGCAAGTATCACTCATGCATTTGCAAGCAAACACACACATCTTTTAAAAACAATGCACCATAAACAGAAATTATGTAATATATATATATATATATACTATATTTATATATATATATATATATATATATAGATCTAGTCGCTTTTAGACTTTGTCAAGCAATAAGCAAAGGCACTAAACTGTAAAAGCACAATCAAACTATTAAAACATGCCACCCACAACAGAAGACAGGCATTGCAAAGGTCATTTTAAAAAGGGAAAAACATCTTTCACATGCAACTCATACAAGCATTTACCATAAAAAAAAAACAATGAAATAAATAAATATGCTTTCAGCTCAGTGGCAATGAAGCAGCTCCATTATACAATAACAGCACAGACTGAGAGAGCTGGAGAGCTTGTTGTCTGGATTCAAGTTGGTAAGTAGATTTCCCTCAAGGAGGAACACACAGCAGACATTCCCTTATGTCTAGGCCAAATATAGGTGGTGCCCTTGGCCACTGGCACTTCACTGCCAGCCAGGTAGTGCAGATGACACCTCACAGGGAGTGACACCTGCCCTGTCCTGTGAAGTCTGCTGCCCCGTAACGACCATCCATTTAACACAACTCACATCAAGTTATGCGTTTCAAGTGTGTCGACACGGCGACAGTTAACAGACCGTTTACTGTCACCGACATAACAGCTAGTAACGTTATAGATAATGTGGACATTTTTTTTTAACGCGGCTGACACATTTAATACAAACGTTACCTGTGAATTATGTAAGATAACATGAGGTTTATTTCTCACGAAGCAAACGTGCAATCTGTCCAAACAGAAAAATGTTCTACGCAGTCCAAACCCACCCACAACATCTCGGTTCGGCTAATAAAAAAAAAAAAATCAGCTAGCGACATCAACGAGAGCTGCTAACGACAAGAGCCGAGTGTGTCAAGACAAGTGTCGCAGTGCTTCGTATTTTCACCCACAGATAACGTACGGTTTATTAAACTGTCAGGACACTAGTTGATTCGGTCCAACAGAGCTCCAAGCACACAAGAAAAAAAAACAGGGAGTGTACCAAATAGTGAAAAACCCCAATCTCATACCTTCCGCCATGTTGCTCAGCGTTAGCTCCGTGGCCTGATGGTCTCTATCGCGATATGACGAGCAGGCGGATAGTAGGCAGTCGTGCTGCGTTCAAGTGGGTCGCTCAGAAACCGTTAATTGACAGTTTGTCACATGACCGTCATTATTCTTCTTGTCTTAAATTAGATTTATTATTCAAATATTAATGTTATGTATGTGGTTTAATTCATTATAGGTTAATATTAGTGCCTAGGCTATGAGTTTCTCGACTAAATAGTACAAATATGTTAACTTTTCTATCATTTACAAAACTGAAGTCCTCGGCGACAACTCAAAAAAAAAAAAAAAGTCTCATGATTTCATTGTGAGCGTGAGAAAACTGACTCTCTTCAACGATGAAATATAAAAGGAGTTTCTGACAATAACTACGTTCAAATTACAGCATGAATGCCTAACTTGTGTTGCCTTCAGGTGCTCCTGTTGGGACTGTCTAAATACATGGTAGATTCAGCTCATGTCTCTGTATCCTACAATAAAAGCAAACGTGGAGGAGCTTGTGCAAACCTGTTTGTCAGAAGCATGTGATCAAGTTAATTATCTGCTCTTTCTTGTTGGACAATATGAGGATAAGACATAACTCTCAATGATACACGTATGAATATAAACTGTTGTTTTCTGTGCTAAAAATGTCCACTGAGTAAGAGCCCTCTGTCTCCCAGAGGACTGAAGATGCATTTAGTCTATCTGTTGCATTTGTTGTCATGTTCAGGCAGTTGTTTTACCTATATCAAAGTTGAAGCTCACTTTGCATTAGTTTGACTTTGGAGCTCTAAATATGATTTGTGGGGAAAAAAACAGAAAACTGGGATGGGACAACGGGATTGTGTTTGTGTGGCAATTAAAATTAATTAAAATAACAACTAAAATATATTTTCTTCAGCGTTAACCTGCCATAATGTTGCAGCAGCTGTGATAATTCATATATTTGGCAGAGTGGTTCACAGGGGCATAGCTGTGGGTAAACTCGGTTTAACCACTACACCCTTAATGGTTTGTCATCAGTGGCGATGGATTCATTTAGTGAAACTCAAAAGGAGGTAAACACCTGAATGAAAACAGTTAGCATGCTTTTAGCACAATCCTCAAAATCCACAATCGTGTATCCATTTAGAGAATATTATACCAAAATATATAACTTAAAGAGTAATTTGGCAGAGATGATGACAGATGATGGCAGTAAAGTTTAAACTGAATTAGCAACTGTCGAATTAGCTGTCTAAATATCTCAGTGGACATTTTGTTTGAAATGCTGTAAAATAAACCAGGTAGAAATCATTTGTCATCTGTGCAATGAAAACACTTTGTGTACATGGATGGTCTCTGTTGCCTTTGTCATGAGCAATATGTAATTCATGTTGTATCCAAACACACGCCTGAATTAAATACACAAGTAAATATTGAAAAAAAAGTCATATTTTAGAAGAACTCACTACAGGTGACAGGTTTCATAACATGAAAAATATACATCAGTATTTTGTCTTTGTACATTAGGCAAAACTGCAATAGTTCAGTGAGCAGAATAATCATGAGATTGTGGATCAGGGGGAGAGAGCGACAAAACAAAAAAAAGGGGCACACATACCGTGTACACAAACACTCAAACATTCGCAAACAAAATCCCAGAAACATTCAGCAAAAAAACAAAAATCCAAACAAACAAAATACAATAAAGCATGCATAACAATTCCTACTGAGGACAACACAGACAAGGAAAAGAGAGGCTGCTAAAAATAACAGAACACTGGAGAAGAGGACCTCAAAATGTATCAGGATATCAAAAATTATCATGTATACACTTCATACTAGGGGAGTTATTGCTACACCAAATTGTTACCAATACCCTAATTATACAGATTCCCCGTGTACTGGCTATTAAATAAATTCATACATGTGTGGTACACAATTTCTCCATCTTTTTTCAACATTTTATGACACTTGTTCAATGCAGGGTGAAGTGGCCAGGCATTTTATTAGGAGGCACTTTTGAAAAAAGATAAACAAAATTTAGCATGCACAAGGATTAAAGGGGGTGGGGTTGCCTTTCTTAAGTCAACTGAGCATGATGGTAAGATTTGTAACTGAGAAAGCAAAACAAAATCATTCAGGTACACACATGATGTTCAGCTCTGGGAAGACCCACAAAACAGCTGTGTATACTAATATGGCGGTATTCCTCGAGAAAACCCTTCATCAGTCACGTCATTCGTGTCTTGAATCAATCAAGCTCTTCACAGGTGACTCTCCTCCAACAGCGTCACATTTCTCTTTCTAGTTAAGACCTTCTGTTAAAACAATCTAAAGAGAACTAATGCATGCTGGAGATGAGAAAGGGAAAATGAAGAAAAATAAATCTATCTGAACCAGGGCTAATCATTTGGTCTAAATGGATGGAAAGGGAGCTTATATATTATCCGGTTTAGTCTGCGCTATATACATGTCTTTACAATATCTTCCTGAATGTTGAAGCAGTTCATAGACTTGAAAAATGGTTTGTCATCTTCTGGAGAGGGGGAAGGTGGGGTTGTTGTTTGTTTGTTTTTTTGAGTTGGCACTTGCTTGGCGGTTTTCTGTCAGTCTTGGTAGTCACTGTTATGTTCTATTGCAGCCTACAATAGCCAGTCTGTTCCTGCCAAAAAAAATAAAGGAGGACAAGCCTGACGACAGGGTGGAAGAGTGCAGGAAACAGTGCCATGTTGATTTTCAATTAGAGACCTGTAGGAAATCACACAAGAAATAACAGGAAAAAATAGTTAGGAAGCAGTAAGGCTAATCACAACATGCACAAATATTAAAATCATAAACAAAAGATCTGCTGCATGTTACACCAGCCGGATGTGTGTGCATTTCTATGCTCCTTGACTCTTGTTGAATGTCCTATGCTCTTATCAGGTGAAAACCTTGTCCACCCCATGGTGCAACAGGCAGCAGTTTCTGAACAGCTAAAGTTAGTTGTAATTTCTGAGCCAAAGGTTTTAAAAAGTCAAGAATACTTGCCCTGAAAACATGAAGCTAGATCCTTGCTAAATATCACTCAAACGCAGTCTCTTGGCTTTTTCGTACACAACGGGCAACTTTCCTTTTGAATGCGCCATGTCTGTCCTCCCTCCACTCTTTCTGCAGAGGGGAAAAAATAAAGACAATCCAGTTACTTCATTTATACATCTCTCTATATTTGCTAGAATTATTGTATTACTCAAAGTCCTCAACAGTTTTATTCATAGAAAATCTAAATTATCAATTAATTCTGTATTTTGTCATACTACATACATATTATCTAATGCCATTGAAAACTTAATGTGTGGCTCAAAAAGGACAAACATTTGGGCATCAGATGAAACATTAGATGTTGTTTTAAACAGAAAAATACAATTTCTTATCAACTTTTCTAAATCAACAAGTACACTTACTGCAGCGTCCACATTTGCTGGTGAGTCACCATTTGGGTCTGCCAGCATAGAGATAACACTAATCATGATGGTTTCCACTGTGTGAATAGGCAGCCAGCGCTCCTCTGGCTTCTCATAGCCGTACTTGTCCTCACCGGGCTCGTGCAAAATAGAAATACATACATCTCCGTTCTTGTCCACTGAGGAAAAAATGCATGGAAAATACAATTTACGAAGCAGAATCGCTGTTTCTATGGTATAACAGATGTTTGCTTTTAATACTCAATTACATTTAGCTGCCAAACCAATTAATAATATTGTTTTATGTCTCCACTATAAGCAAATATTTAGCAGAGGCGCCTTTGCTAACAGTTACATTCTTTAGTCTACAGTATGTGGATAGGTGTATCAGCTTTGCACATCTGGCCAGTTCCCCATACTTCTTTGCCAAGTGACCAGCAATTATCAAGTCCTAGCACTTACACAGGATTGACATATGAATTTTGACCTGACCACTCCAGGAAATTAACACTCTTGTTTTAAATCCATTCCTGCATAACATATCCTTATTATTAATTTATGTAATTCATAAAGCTAAAACACTGTTTACCACAAAAAATAGTATGCCAGGGTGACACAAATTCAGATAATTCTATTTTTAAATGTGCAAAAACGCAAAGGGCACAGTTCTTTTTCAAAGCACTGTTAACAGACACAACATACTATAACAGAGAACCTGTAAAATATTCACGTTATAAGGAATAGTTACTAAAATATAATTTATATTCAAACCTAAAGCTGCTGAATTTTCTCCAAAACGTTAAGGTTTTGTTTGTGTTAAAACAAAGAGTCAAAGTCCTCAACATTTCTAAAAATGGAACACAAGGCTACATTTACATCTTTGAGAGAGGTTTAACCTTCACATCCTCAAAGGCAAGCATCATTCACTGTGTGTCAGGCCTGTACTTACCATTAGGATGCCAAATATCTGTGATAAATTTCATTTTAGGTGGCCTGAGAGGGTAGTCTTTGGGAAATGTCAGATGAGCTTTAAACACACCACCTTCACTGTGAACAAAAAAGGTAAAAGAGAAAAATCAAGATCAAAAGGACATTTTGTACAAGAACAATTTGAGTTATTCAAAGCAGAACATAATAATAACACATATTCTATATCACACATATGAGACACTGATTGACTTACTACAGTGTGTCTGGAGGTCCGATGATAAGGACTTCCCATCTGTAAAGATCATTATCCTCGATTAGGCCTGCTGAGAATCCCTCTACTGGGTTTTTGTTCAGCTCTAGAAATAAAAACAAATGTCAAAGTCAAATCATTATTAGCTCATATAATAGTACACACAGTATGCTGACTAGACTGATGTTTGAAGGTTGTCAATCATCCCGGTCGTCATTCTTTGAGAAGAGTTAAATCTTGAGCAACTGGATACTTGGTTGTAGATTCATGAAGACGTGACAGTCAGCCAGAACTGAAGAAGCCTCTGGGATGAGACATTTTCATGGATCTAGAATCAAGTCCAGTCCGCAGTTATTTGTGCTCAAAGAAAAAAAAAGAAGAAAAAAGACGAATGTTGTGCTTCTCTGAAGACTGCTGAGGAAACAACATAACCCTTGTATTAGGAGGCCTTTCTTGGAGGGGGGTGAGTTGAGTCAGGAGCAGCATGGTGCTGAAACCACACACCAATGTAACATGTAACAGTCCAGGGCCAACTCGTTCTCACTTAATCACCCTGCAAGTCTCCAGATATGTTTTACACTTCACGACTCCAAACTTAACACATAAATATTAACTATAGAATAACTACATACTGAAATACTATAACCACTTACATAGGTGGTGTGAGAACACAGATTCTGACCAGAAATCAGAAATCCTGTGAGAGATCAATTTGTGGTGCTTTTAGGCAACTTACAGAGTCCCATCTGTCTGTTAGTTAATGTAACCATTACCACTGGATGATTTGTGATATTCCCCGCCATTTTGCTGATAATACTTATTCTGCATTGTTAATTTGCCAGAGGATGCCATGATTATTGAACTGAACAGTGATCAACTGTAACCAAATGTAAATCACATGCACACATCAACTCTAAATGATCCTGCAAGAGTTTCACCAACAGCTGGCAGCTACAGAGCCACTTCATATGACCATATCTCAGTGATCATGGAGTCTAATCCAATTTGAAATTTTGCATTAGAATAAAAATTGAATTAAGTAATTCTCCATGAATCTGTATAACTGGCATACCTTGTGTATTCTGATGTAGATCTGGGTAGAAAACAACATTATAAACTTCTAAGCAGCAGAAGTACAGTATGTGCTCTTTGAGTGCCCTCTAGGTACATATTATTATTATCAGTCAGTTTTGTGCACTAACTGTTGTTCTACCTTCCTGCACATTCATTTACAGCCATGTTTTAAAACAGGTGCTTCTGTGTTACAAGTTAAAATTGTATATACCTAATTTTATTGTATTCTTGTTGTCTTTTTTACTTCTTAGCTTTATTTATATTTTATATCTTTAGTGCTCTTTATGCTGAGCTCTCGTCCAACATATTTCATTATACTGTTGACTCTGTGTTAACCTGCATAAGACAAATAAACCTTGAAACTTGAACGTATTTGTCAATGAAAACACACTGTATGTGAAGGCAGTGAAATACTATAGCTGACATTTCTGACCTTAAGTTAGTTATCACATTTACAGAAAGACATCCAGGTGAATTGCCCATCACCGTATAGTTAATATCTGTAAAGGAGGAGCACATCATGTACTGATAGGTTTGAGTGTGAAATTTACAATCTTAAACAAAACCTGAACAGTCAGTGCTACAAATCAAAAAATACAAAAAATATAAAATATGAGTCTGACTGTTTTTTTTTTTGGATATCAGGGGGGGCTAAATTTATCGCAGCTGACTCTGCAAAAAATGAATAGGGATAATGCGAGATTAACATTAGTTAGCCTGTTAGCCAGTGACAGCGGCTAACTTTAGCCGACACTAAATATGTTAACTATTGACTATTGTTAGCAACTAGGTCAACTAGTGCAACGCTGGTTGTCTGTGCGCCTAAATATAATGACCAGCATCAAGATAAACACATAACTAGCAAACGCCATGTCTTTAAAAAAAAGGAAAGCAGCACTTGTTATGTCGGTTGAAATGTATGTAAACACACATCCGAGTCAGCTAGATGCTAACGTAATGCTAACCGCTTCCAGCTAAGTAAGTCGTCGGGACTTGTGACAGCGGCTTTCAACTGAAACCAGCAAACACACACATCTAACCGAGCTGGTCTCCAACGTGTCTGTCCCACTACAAGCTGCTGCTTATAATCTCCACGCAGTTTATTTGTCATGGGACAAACCTTTAACGTTAAAACAGTTTGCGCCAGCAGCAACCATCGTTTGAATCACAGCTAACGGTCGTTAGCTCGTCGCCCAGCATCAGTCAACATACCGTGGTTTCTAATTACCTGCGAGCTGTCTCCTGAGTAACAGCGCTGACTGAGGCTCTGTCATACTTTAACGAATGTAACGCAGCTGTGTTCAATGGTAATATTTTGAGGTAACGACGTGAATTTAACGTTCACCGAGCAGCTCTCCGTCCCTTCTATTTTCCGTTTAGCATTCTCGTCATTATTCTTCTTCTTCTTCGTCGCCTTCTCCTGCTGCTACTGCTGCTGCCGCCGCCGCCGCTGCTTTCTTCTTCGGTGGGATTTTTACAGTAGCTTAAGCATCCTTATTTTGGTGCATTACCGCCACCTGCTGGATGTTTCTGTGAACGGCTCCTGACTACCCTGACGTTTCCTATATTGTACAGTGTGCTGCTGAATTTACAATATATAAAATTCACCTCTATTTTCAGAATAAAGCAGACAATATTATACTGTCGTACTGTATATATCATATATCATGTTTAAACTGTCTATTTGTTACTTTGTGCAATGACATTAAAGTTGAATCTAATCTAATCTAATCTAATCTAATCTAATCTAATCTAATCTAATCTAAACATGGAATATAATATTCATAACTCTGTCTTCATTCATGTATAATCACCTGAAAATATGGATCTTTTTATTGAGGTGGAGAATTTTCTTCCCAACATGTGCTTAAAAATGATTTAACCATTGATGATGTTTTGACTGTCATTTCTACTGTTGAAATCTGGTCATGCTTGTTGTGTAGTCTTGTTTTGAGGATGAGGCCTGTCTTGGACAATGGATATATAAAGTAGAAATATAGTATTTGCCTGCTTTATTTGTTGTGCTGCACCTATAATTTCCCCCATCAGATCATTTAGGTCACGGGATGAGACTCACTCTAAAGGACCATAGTCCATAGGCATAAACGCTGAGGCCCTCTACGAACATTTTCAGCTTTCAAGAGCCGACTTGGTGTGGACTGTAATACTCACAGTGGACACTAGATGACAGCAACTGACTTAACAGTAACTGATCTTAACCTTTATGTGTTTTAGTTGTGCTCACTAACACTAACTAACTACTTGCTACTAACTACTGCTAATAATTCCAACAATGGGAAAAAAAATCATCACAATTTAATGAAAAAATCAGTTTGGGAAAAATAGACAAGTGCTGACGTGTCTTATATGTATAGTTATATAGGTATATATAGTTTTTTTAGGCTCTCGTGTTTTTCTCTTCATCCGTTGTAATGAAGTGGTATATTCATTTCTACCAACACCTTAACACATCTTAAACAGCACCAGTTCCAACTTGTTTTAAGTGTGAAGGAGGAAGTCAGTTTTATTTTTTATCACAGAGGCTGTTACATTTGATCAAGGAAGGCTAGAAAGCCACTCAACTAGTTGACTCTGTGTTAATGCTTTAGGGTCAGTTCTTGGAACATAGGTGACTTTGTGGGAATGTAGATCTACTATAAAATGTCCGTGTCTGACATGAATATACAGGTTAAATAGTAATGCTTACAATATTACCAAGATTCTAGCATTTATCATCATTAGCTCTGTATTCAGAGTGCCACCAAGAGACGTGGTCTCTTAATGATTCCCAAACCTGCTGATAAAAACATCATTTTTAAGAGGTCAACTCTTGAGCCGGAGACATTTCTTTCACAATGTGCTGTTAAAGATTTGAAGCTTTGCTATCTCACAGGAAACCAGCTGTTTTACTGTTCACAATGGAGAGCTGAAAAAGGTGAAGGACATGTTGACCAGTCTGGAATTCACGTGAAAATTGGTAGAGGGTTGTTTTGTAAGCAATGTTTTGTAAAGAATGATCAGCGACATTGTGCATCATGTCATGTATGAGACGCTGTTACATCTTGTACATTCCTGAATTCATGCTTTTTCATGCTTGAAGTCATGCATATTTTCATGATATACAATAAAGTGTTACCCAAGCTATTTTCCATGGATGAGAAGGTACTAAAGATCCAATTTTTCACAGTCACAACATCACTTGACTGCAATGAAGTGAAGACAGTTAAGCAATTTAATACACTTACACGTTTTTATTTATAGCATGCCACTCATGAAACAGTTGTACGGGTGTCACACCACAGGTTTCACTTATACTTTCATTTTATTACGATAATTTGTTGACTTAATTATACAGAAATTTGGTCAGACAAACCAAAATCTTTTTTAAAATGCTAATATACAAAGAGTTCTTGCTTCAGTTTCAGAACTGCAGCCTGCATCTGTTGTGTGAATAAAGCTGTTAAAAGTTATCACCTAATCAGATATTTAACATTTTTATTAATTCCTTATTACAAGAAAGAGTGAGCGAACAATGATGATGATATGAAGTATGATAGTTGACCTGTTTACAGTATTACATCACAGTGGAAGTCTGTCTGAAGGCATATGACCAACCCAGAGTGGGCTGGTCTTTTCACTAACCTAATATCTCTTGAGGTATTTCAGAGCTCAGGCCTCTGTTAGCTTCTTCGAGGCTCAGAGACACACCGGGAGCCACACTGTCCCATGATAACTGGAAAAATGAAATGAACTGAGAAGATTACATCATCCAATAACAACAAGTACGTGAGTCTATTTCTTTTAACAGAGGCAAACTGAAGATTTATATCTCTGTTATGTGAATACGTCAACAACTTTATCAGTGTCAGTATGTGTGAAAGGGACAGATCTTAGGTCAGCCAAGGTTTAAACAGTGTAACTGTATTCTACTGAATTTCACCACTGAAATACATCTGAAATTAACTGCTGCTGCTTTTATTTAATAATCGCCTTAATTACTGACAAAAGTGTTGTAAACTGGTGTGCTAAGAACTGTAACATTGCAGAAAACTTTACTTTACTGAAGTCGCCCTTCCCATTTCTCTCTATTTTGACATTGTTTGTGTGCAACAATTTGCTCATGCACAGTTGTGTAATTATCTCTTGTGTCAAGGAATGTTTCTTAAGTGTTTCCACAAACCACATTAACTGACTTCTCCCCCAAACCATACTACTTGTGGGGCACATGACTTCAAAAGCAATGCTTAAGAAATGTGGCACACTTTTCATCATGTGCCATTAGGTTGATACATTTACAGCGGGATAGAAACAGTCACTTATTGTTCAGTGATGTAATCAGACTTGATTTTAAAGATGAAAGCAAGAGGAGCTGCAACCTCCCCCCTCCAACCTCCCACCCCAGTATAATTCTGTCCTCTCACTGAGCTTTATTGAGTTATCTAATTACACTTGTTGCCAAACTACTGTGCAAATGCTGCAACAACAGAAAATAAATGATTTCTCTAAAACTAGGTCATATATTATCTGTTTCCAGGTGAAGAAAGAGCTTATCACCATGGAGCCAAAAGTATCAGTGACATCTCCCCAGGACAGACCAGTGCCTCGATGGAGTCTGGGCTCCG
This sequence comes from Miichthys miiuy, assembly GCA_036365135.1. Taxonomy (NCBI): domain Eukaryota; kingdom Metazoa; phylum Chordata; class Actinopteri; family Sciaenidae; genus Miichthys; species Miichthys miiuy. Next base: position 21,532,047 of record CM071616.1, read on the forward strand.
GCTCTGGTCTACATTATGGCTCTTTTGTGAACAGCCTTTCATCACTTACACCACAGGCAGACACAGATGAGAAACCAGCCATATCCAAAAGACGTTCCTATGTAGCTGTAGCCGTGCTTTGCTACGTCAACTTGATCAACTACATGGAGCGGTACACTATAGCAGGTTAGATGAACACATGACAACACGGCCTATCAACAATCATTCGCTGCTACTCTTTGGTGCACTTACACATAAATTGTTTTTCTATTGCTGTATAGGTGTCCTCCTCAACATTCAGAAATTCTTTGAGATAAGTGACAGCACAGCTGCACTCCTACAAACGGGTATGATGACGACTTGATTGTGTCAGATTAATGTTAAAACTCTGAGAGCACACATTTCACACCGCATTACTTAAAATAAACTCCTGTAACAGGGTTGCAAGTGAATTGCAGGAAGCTGTGCTGAAGGAATTAATATTCATTTCTGTACTTCCAGTCTTCATCTGCAGTTTCCTACTCTTGGCCCCTCTCTTTGGTTACCTTGGGGACCGCTACAACCGGAAATACATCATGATTGGTGGTTTGAGTGTCTGGCTTGCAACTGCAGCTGGCAGCTCATTTGTCACTGTGTCTGTAAGTGAGAAAGTTTTCACACATTGTGGCCCTTAACAAGAAACAAGAAATGAGAACATGTTGCCACTTCCTGCTGTTTGTGCTATTGGGTAAACCATGAAGTAAGATAGATAACCCACTCTTGATTCTGGTGTGCTAGCCAATTTTAGACCCATCTCCAAACTACCTTTCATTTCAAAAATCATGGAAAAAGTTGTTTATAATCAATTGAAACCATTTCTGGATGAGCATGAGGTCCTGGAGGTCTTCCAGCAAAACATTGCATAGCACAGAGTCAGCTCTATTAAGAGTTTTTAATGACATCCTCCTGGCAAATGACTCTGGAGACTATGTGACTCTTATACTCCTGGACTTAACTTCGGCTTTTGATACCGTGGACCACAGGATTTTAGCAGCACCCAGTAGGCATCTCTGGTACCGCCCTGGACTGGTTCAAGTCCTACCTGGCAAACAGGACCATGTGCGCTAGCCTTGGTGGTTCTGAGTCCCGCTCTGCTCCACTGTCATATGGGATTCCACAGGGTTCAATTTTAGGGCCCCTGCTTTTGTCATTGTACCTGCTGCCCCTGGGTTCCATCCTGAGAAAGCATGGTATCTCTTTTCATTGTTACACTGATGACAGCCAGATCTATGTGCCACTAAAGAAGAAGGACGCGTGCTCTTTGAATTCACTTCTGTTATGTCTTGAAGACATTAAAGCCTGGATGTCCTTGAACTTTTTAAAATTTAATGAAAATAAAACAGAAGTGATGGTGTTCAGTCCCAGTGGCTCTTGTGAACCACCTCCTGTTGACTTGGGCCCCAAGTCAACAGGAGGTGCACCAAGCATTACAGGAAGCAAACAGTCACAAACTTGGGTTTTAAGATGGACAGTGATTTTAAACTCGACCGGCAAATTGGTGCAATAGTGAAGTCCTTTCCTTGCACAAAAGCACTTTGAAACAGTAATCCACACCTTCATTACTCTGTTTCTGTTTTTGCTTTATTATTACTATTTTAATATTGTTTATCGTTTATTATTGTTTTTATATTGTTCTTATGTTTTATGTATTATATTTCATGTTCTATTTCATGTACAGCACTTTGTGTCAGCCGCGGCTGTCTTTAAAGGGCTTTATAAATAAAGTTGAGTTGAGTTGAGATAAAATCTCTTTGTATTCTGCAGTTTCTTTTAGAAAATGTGTATTGTTAACTAATTGTACCGTTCTCAGCTGTAAGAATGACTTATGTTAGACTGTGAGAGGATCCTTGTGGGTTATTTGGGTCTGAATCTTGTTGAACTGTTTCCATGCCGTTGTCTTGATCTCTTTAGCACTTCTGGCTTCTGATGCTGTTGCGAGGCCTGGTCGGGGTAGGAGAAGCCAGCTACTCCACCATTGCTCCCACCATCATCGGTGACCTCTTTACTGGGGGTCAACGGAGTGCCATGATCTGCATCTTCTACATCTTTATCCCCATCGGAAGGTGAGAAACCAAATCATTTTAAATAATTGATCATGTCTTGTTAATGGAGCATTCACAGCAGGTGGAAAACTGAACAATAACGTGACGTGTCTACCATTGTCATCTTTATCATTCAACGGTTTGTGTTTTTTTAGTGGTCTTGGATACATAACTGGAGCAGGCATCGCCACTGCCACAGGGGACTGGCACTGGGCTCTCAGGGTGAGAACATTTTCACATTTCAGTAAATGTTAGCTGAGCACTAACAGATAGTGTGACAGTGATATTTCCCTGTTTTTTTTTTTTAGATCACTCCCATCTTGGGTGTAGTGGGTATGGTCTTGCTGATCTTGTTATGCCCTAACCCACCCAGAGGTGCTGCTGAAACCCACGGAGAGGGACTTACAGGGCAGAGCTCTTACCTGGAAGATGTGAAGTATCTTCTAAAAAAGTAAGACTTGGGAATTAACAGCTGGATTAACATGACAGACTGGTCGAAACTGGATTTTAGAGGCCAGTTTAATAATCTTGTTTTGTTTCTCCAACCGTAGTAAAAGTTACAGGTGGTCAACATTGGGAGTGACGGCTACGGCCTTCCTCGTTGGAGCCCTGGCTTTCTGGACACCTACTTTTCTGTCCAGAGGTCAGGTCTTTCAGGGACTCCAACCACAATGCACTGAAGAACCCTGCAACACTACAGACAGGTGCAGCATGATCTTTGACCTGCATCACCCTCCATGCACTTCATTTTTCTTCAAAATCGCAAGAAGGTTTCAAACAATGCTGTCCACCTCTGCTCCCTGTACAGTTACATCTTTGGAGCTGTGACCTTGGTGACGGGCATTATAGGAGGGTGTCTTGGCACTCTTTTATCTAGACGGTTCAGGGACAAGGTGCCAAACGCAGACCCAGTCATCTGTGCAGTAGGCCTGCTGGGATCAGCCCCCTGCCTCTTTATCGCCATCTTTGTGGCATCAGCAAGCATTCCCGCCACTTATGTAAGAGGCAAATTGCTGTCTTTGCTGGTGTTTTTATGTCAATTATGGCAATTTATCAATTGATCCGTTGCTTAAATGTCTCATTTCAGGTGTTCATTTTTTTAGGTGAAGTACTGATATCGCTGAACTGGGCTGTCATGGCTGATATACTGCTGGTGAGTTGTTGTGCATGTGGGAATATGAATATGAATATGAAACCGTCTGCTGAGGCTTTAAGACAATGATTTGTTTGATGCTGTCTTTTTGTTTCAGTATGTTGTTATACCAACCAGAAGGTCCACAGCTGAAGCTCTCCAGATTTCAGTCTGTCATCTCCTGGGTGATGCTGGGAGTCCTTACCTAGTAGGAGTGGTGAGATATAGTTTCACTTTCCCGCTTCTCCAAGCTTGAGTAAACCACTTTTTCTGTATGTCATTGAGGATTAACGCTGTCTTCACATCTGTGCCGGTAGATTTCCGATGCTATATCAAAAACTAAACCTGAAAGTCTTAGCTGGCGCTTCAACAGTCTGAAGTACAGCCTCCTGATCTGCCCGTTTGTTGGAATCCTGGGTGGACTGTTTTTCCTCCTGACCTCCTTCTACATTGCTGAAGACAGGACGGCAGCTATGCGATTGGTTGAAGGTACTTTTTTAACTCTTCTACTTTGGTTAAATGTTAAAATGTATGTGTGGATGACACACGGGTGCACTAGTAAGTCCCCACCGTTATGTTAATGTCTCAGTGTCCAGAAAATCCTGAACAATGCCCCTCTATTCAACTTACTTACTACAAGATGGCACCATCCTTATTCAGTTAAGAATAAATTCTCCTCATCTGCACACGTGCCCCTAAAAACACACTGGCAGTCTAGTTTAGGAGCAGAAATGGGCCAAACTTGATAAAGACAACACTGTGTTCCTAGTTTGGAGTTGAGTTGACCTCATTCTCTCCATTCTGTTGGATTGTTCATTGTTTTGTGAGGCAGCTGCACCAACAGGGACACCTTAATTTGTGCGTGTACCTGGTCACTTAATTTCCATGGAGTGTTCCCTACTCTAAAATCTTTCAAACATGTCTCTCTGTGTGTGTGTTAACAGAAGATCCACCTCCACCACCTCCTTCAGATCCCACATCTGAGCCCTCCATGGAGCTGAGCACCCAGGAGATTAAAAAGGAGTAAAGCTGGACAATGCAAAGCAACCATTTACCTGTACATATCTAAAGTTAAGTTAAAAACTACTGGTGTAGACAGCAGGATGTTAGAGATGACTTGAAAAGATCTTTTTTTTCTGTCTGCACAACCACAGACTGTTTGTGAATTCACACTGTCAGACCATCAAATGCCTTTAAAAAAAAATGTTGAAACAATAATTTTGTATTTTCTACAGTTTACTTTAAAATCTGTGCAGCATGCAACAACCTCTACCCACCCTGGAGCCACGATAATATTACCAACCATTCAGGTCTGCTGTGCAGTGTCGTTGAAAAATAAATGCTTTTAAATTTCAATAAATTTTAAATTGTTAATGAGCATTGTCTTCCCTGGAGACTGTCTGTCTAACTACCTAACAGGCAACACCAGAACCTCTTTAAAAACTCTCTCTCAAACTATCAAGCAATACTGCAGCCCCAAGACCAAAAATTGCTTTGCTGACACCAGGATTTCAAAATGTCCAGATTCAGTACTGTATAACTATCTTCTTAATGATTCTCCTGAATTTTGCTGACAGCCATCTAGACTCATGTGGCCAGTTTGGGCTGCACAACCCTCGTTTTCCAGCTAGGCCATAAACCCGAGGCAGAATAAGCTGAATTTGCTCAGGTATCCATACTAAAGATGGTCAGATTAACCTCTCCATCTATGAATGTTGCAGCCAGCATGCAGCTGCTGTCTCCTAATGAGGATCAGAGGGGCCTCAGGCTGAACCACAACATATGCACATAATGGTGTTAGAGATGGAGGATTTTCATTCTTCGCTCTCTGTATTTACTGTAACAGTTGCTGGACATCCATCTCATAATTCCAATTTCACTTTCTCATTTTAGAACAATTGTCCATGCACTGTTAGAAAATATAGAGAGTATAAAGTGTTTCTGTTTCAAAAAATATAATGAAGTGTTGCCCATTTTCTTATCATTCGTTTTTCAGTGTGTCCACTAGGTGGCGCTGCCGTATTACTGTAAAAATGCCACCATGAGCCTCCCAGTTGTCTTCCACTAATTGATTTGGCAGATGTTCACTAGGACCTCCTGTAAACTGCCCTAGAAACAGTAATGTTTGCAGCCACCATGGCAGCATATACATAATGTGCAGATTTACTGTAATGGTCTCTAATATTCCTGTGTGTCTTGGGCAGCACTATTACATGTAATGATCTTACCGAAAGGATAAGATTAGAGTAATTAGCATCCACCTCCAACATTCAACCACATGAACACCTACATAGTATAAGCACCACAACATAAACAAACATAGGGTGTATACATACTCCAGGATGGGGGGACGTAAACCCAACCCTACCAAAGTAAAGACAGTATAAGGGCATGGTCACAATATACACACACTGGTATGATAAATACATGTACAGTCACATAAAGGATAGAGCCTGTAGCCTGAGTAACTGTATTCTCAAGACCAAAAACAGCAATGTCAAAATCAGTGTGCTGCCCAGGTCTCCTTTTGTATTCATACTCACCTCCTATCATCTCACACTTGGTAAGGGATTCAACTTTTCTTCTCGTTTTAAAGAATAGTTGTTCCGTTTTATTTCCAAACATTATCAGTTTTCTCGTTGTTTTAGTAAAAGCAGGTGTGATATTAAAAAAAAGTGAAATTGACGGGAAAGTAACATGAGCACAACACAGACTGAAATCCAGAACTTTTGGACTTTTCCACAAGCATAAACCCCAGATCACTCATTAACCATTTCTCTCACATGTTAGAGGATCTCCTCATAAATAAAACTGACACGGATGCCTCCTACAGTTGTCTGATTAATGTGTTACCGTGTAAAATCAACCGTGTCCGTGTCTACACTTAAACTCCCTTTGGGTGTTTACTTTTGATATTCGTTGAACCCTGAAACTGTGAGTCTGTGACCTCTGCTGAGTTCATGGAACATGATAGGTGCTAACATCCATCATCTTAAGCATGGCTGCCCTTGACACAGACTTGCACAGACCAGATAAACGGGACATTTTTACATACCCTAGTATGACAGCCGCCTGTCAATCAAAAGCTGTTCAGACTGTTGCTGTCGAGGTGTCCCCGGGTAAATCCTAACAACTGCATGTCTCCCATTGTTTTGTACTGGAGTAAACCACACAGGGAGGTCAAAGGTCAATGCCCTTGTCACTCTCGGGTACAAGGTCATGTAATAATTGGGCTGCATTGTCATCATCGCATTGGTTACACCCTTAATAACTGCTGAGGTCTGAAGTGCAACCACTGCGTAGCAGAATTTATTTGCTGATTAATGACATTTCTGACCAAACATTTCCTACTAAAGTGTTGAAACTGTTGACTGATCTTGACATTTAAAGACGGATGAAAGCTCCAGTTCAAGGACGCTAAGCCATTGTTAAAGGTTTAATTGCTTTATTGTGGAACACTGGTATTTCCTTTTGTTTTTGAACATTTCAGCCTTAAGCATGTCATTTTCCAGAAGTTATGCGATTACTCAGTATGCTGAGGGAATAGATTGGGCAGCAGGACATGCATGTGGAATAACAAGCGAGCACACACGCAGAGTAAAAGGTATGTGGAAAACATTCTCGAGGTAACAGTTTAACCTGCAATTAAAACACAATGGGTATTGTGAGCAAAGTTTCTGAGCACTTTATCTGCATACCTCTGAGTTTCCCCTGTCAACCCTGGCTGTACAGGAAACCGTCACAATGGCTAATAAATTGTCCTGCCGATCAATGGGGTAGGCCGGATACAGTCAGTGTTTACTCTGGGATAGGGAACATTTTAGCCGTGAAAACAGCAGTCACACAAAACAACACGCTGATATGTACGACATGGGAGCACTCAACATTCAATCAGAATGCTGTCACGATATCAATAGTAACCAGGAAATTTCTTTGGCAACTTTTTGTCATTTACTCGAACAGAAGAGACGGCTCCTCCGCGCTCGTGTTATTCTCACCCTTCCACAGATCAGCAGCAGGACATTGATAAGAGGAGTCGAACCGCATTTGTGGATGTGAAATTGCACTTCTCTCCTTATCACCAGTCAACTGCTGCAGGGACATGACATCATACGGAGGAAGAGCCTTCTCCACCCTCTGTGCGGCCCCTTATTTGGAAAATTACATCATACGGGGCCTTCCTGCCTTTACACCTCATCAAGCAGGGAGAAATGTTTTACTTTAAAGTGACCAGAGAAGAAGAAGAAGAAGAAGAAGAAGAAGAAGAAGAAGAAGAAGAAGAAGAAGAGTTATTTGTGTATTTGAAGTGTGATGCAAGAACAAAAGAAATGTGTTGATTGGACTGTTTGTAGCTGATAATTCACACTGGCACACATGCGACATTTAAAAAGAACTGGCATCAATTAGCACAGGGTTTTTGTCAGAGCAGTCAAAGAATGAAATATTACTGAAAGAAAAACAGCAATGCGAAAGAAGTGTTATTTTCAGCTTGTGTGAAAAAATGTGTGCATGATATTTTTAGTATATGTCCTGTTTGCGTGTGATTACGTTTTTGATATAAGGCTGCAGAGCAGATCAATCAAGCTGTTTCTTACTGTCATGCAAATGACTTTGCGTGGAACAGCGAGTACAAATGTGGATTACAATGGCAAAGCAGCCAAATCTGAGGTTTGCCCTATAATGGCATATGCACATTCTGGTCCTATGTATTTAGCATTCCTGTTTCAGAGGCTCGCTGGCCACTGCGCTGGAGAGAGCTGATTCACAGACACAAGCCATGGCAATGGGGTAATTACAAAGACCCATGCAGTCTATAAATATGAGCTACAGCACCACACAGATCTGGTCTCACTGCAAGTCAACCTCAGCTACATAGCAGCTCAAATTTCTCCAATTAGGCAGAGCTTGATGTGAGCTTTTCAGTCGCATAAAGAATGCAGCCGGAGGAAAATTCAAACAAAGATGATCAACATGATGATATCGGGGCAGACAGTAGAGTCGGGGATGGTTTTACCTCCCAGACAGATCAACTGAGACTGATGACCCATGACCAAGGAGTCCAGCTTGGATGGAGCTGTCCAATAAATAATTAAATGAGCAGATTAAAAGACGCTGTCTCTGCCCCCTGAGCACTATATTTAGTTCCCTGCAGTCTCTCTGCCTCCTGCTGCTACAGTGGACAGTATAGCCCCCCAGATCACACTTCCAAGGAGCGGAGACATCAGCCCAGATCTATTCAAATCCTCAGCTGCTCTGCTGCCAGACACTCTGTTGCTTGAGTTGGGCAGGAGGGCGGAGAGGGGAGGAGGGGGTGCAGTAGCTACAGCAAGCTACTGTCAGGCACAGACAGTCCAGAGGTCAGGAAGTCACAGTGGATGAGAAAAGGTCGGAATGGCACAGGCCACACCTTAAGATTGGTCGAAGACTAGACGGCTCCGGCTCCAAAAACAAATGTATGTGAGGAGAGTGGAAGTGGGGTGGTCCAGTACCACCAGATATCAATGACGGCGCCATGGCCTCTTTGTCAGAAGTCAGGTTCTAACATGTGTTGATGATAACAGTTCAGTCTTTAGATGGACTATCTTTGTTAGCTTGCTGTTACAGATAATTGAATTTTTGTTTCCCCTGTTGGACACATGAAACGATTCTGGTAATATTATGGCATCACTGAAGTTAGAGAGGGCATATCAGCTTGACCTCTTATGAATGAATGGAATAAGAGCTTTACAGTCCACTCTGCTCACTGGCCCGTGTGAAATGAGTCCAGTTAGACGCTTCATTGCCTGACCTTTGAGTCAACCATTTCTATCAATGGTATGAATTGATTACATGGGTCAAACAGAAATGGAACAAGTTAATTTCTCTTGGGAGAATAAAACAATTGCAGAAGATAAAGAAAAATTCAATTAGCTGAGCTGAAATGGGGGCAGAGAGCTGTGTTTAGAGTCAAATCTAACATGATAGATTACAAACTACACTAATGCACATGCTTCAAAACTAGACTTGTACATTTTCTGGTCTTTATCAGCAGAAGAAGCAGGACTCTGTGAACCACCCTCGGGGGCCCCCCAAGACATCTCGTGGAAGTAGAGGTGAATATTCTCCTTGGGCCTGTTCAAAACAGCACACAGCTCATCAGAAACTGTGTTAGTCACTACCTGACATGGGAATAACAAGCATAAAAGTCTGACTCAAGGCGACCATGTACTGAAATGCAAAGGACATACAGATGTTAGACGTCCAAACATACTCCATGAAAAACATCTTATCTCCAATGAAAAGGATGTTTGGACAACACCAATGTACAACTGCTTGTTTTTGCTCTTAAACAAACAGAGATGCCTGTTCATTCTCTCCTACCGGATCTTTAATGTACATAGTGTACTCAAGGAAACTGGGACGCCTGGTACAGGAAGGGGAATATTCAACTGGCCGTAAACATGGCTGATCGGGAAAACAATGGGAAAATTACAAACTGCTGTGTCATCGCTACATTTGAAAAGATTCTCTGATTGCTTTAATTGCCTAACATATGTCCATTTGTTTTAATCTAAATTTACTCTTAGAGTCATAGCTCACAGAAGAAGAAGATAAAAGACAGAGAATAAGATATTTACATACATTAAAATCAAATTAAAAACATTATCACTGCCAATTAGGCATTTATGAAATGTGGGGATAGACTCAATGCTTCTGGAGGGATGCATTATAACTACAGTTATTGTTAGGTATAACTAACTAAAGGAGCAGCGCCAAATCATCTCCAAGAATAGAGACAATTTCCTACTTTGTCAGAGCCTCCAATACATATCTGAAAAGAGTCAGATACTACTTCATAAAAAAACTGCATTTTTTTTTTAGTTCTTATTAAAGATCTACTTGATTATTGTTGCTTTTACAGTAAAAGAAATATCATTTCTGAACTTCAGGACCGTGTTTACCAGAAGCACAGCTGATAGACACGTGTCACTGGGACATTTAAACTATACTGCCAGCCACATGTTAAAATGCGGAGAGCGTCGGCCTTATCACCCTGCAGGCGCTGTGCCCCGCGATTAGCAGGTTATCTCCCATCCTGCACTGGAGGCTTGGCCCTGGGCTGAGACAGGAAGGAAGGCTGGGGCAGTGACTCAGTGGCTCCTGGCCACATAGCAGAATAATGCAAGAGATAGGTCCAGATCCACCGAGCCATTCTGCACGATGGAAAAACACACAGGATCCCATAGACATGACCAGCATATCAAACACATCCCAAAGAAAGAGGAGGGGAGGTGGGGGCTCCAGGGAGGGAGACAGGAACAACTGTTTATTGGGCCTCCTTACTAAGCCCCTCCACATGAGACCGCTGGCTGGTTTGGCCCTCTTCTCTTTTCCTGCATCCTCTTATCCTCGATGTCAGTCCTCAGCAAGACAAAAAACTATTCTTGTCAATATCACTAGATCATTTTCTGCTGAGCCTGCCAGGCTGCACTGTTTGCATCATACTTTCCAGATTCAAACAGAGGGGGATTTTCAGACATCAAAGTTATTGGGAAGTAAGTGGATGATTGCCTTGAAACTAGTTCTGCAAAACAAATGTCACGCGGGGCTTTAGGTTTTTTGCTGGCAGAACTTTCTCATTTCGGTCTAAATAAAACAATACAGGTCAACTCGGTGCACGCGATTGGATTCAGACTTCAACTCTGATATCCTTCCGATGGAGAGCAGAGCCAGGCAAATGCCCAGCCTTCTCCTAGAATGATGCCAGGAATCTGCCTCCCTCATCTTCTATCTGCCTCCCTCCCAGATTTAGTTTAGCCTCCCACTGGACAGACAGTTTGATCTTATTTCGCTTTTATGTTCCAGCATATAACTTCATATTTTTGTTTATGCAGTGAAGTGCATGGTAGAATAAAACCTCGCCCGGAGATCTGTTACACAGTTCATCTGGAGCCTATTGACCAGTGCCCGCTCTAGTTTTCAGCTGAATCAAATTGTACTTGTCAGGAAAGCCCCCACATCACACCCACCTTACACTCATACACTGAACTCTGTGCTAAATCAACAACATCTCAGCTTTTCTTGCTCTGCCTCACACCTTTCTCTTCTAATTCATTCAGTGTGTCTCCCCTTGCACTTCTCCCTGTCATCTATAGTTGATCATGCTGGGGACAATTTGGGATTCCTGTTTTGGCTAGATTAAAATAACTCTGTGTTCTCAATGGAATAATCTAACAACTAACTGGGGATGTTTTGGCTCCTTTCTGACAGAGCACAGATGGCACAGAAAGACTCATCTGCATGCAGGATTGGACCTTTTTCCACTCACTCAGAAAGAACTAATTTTCCGTTTCAGCCACAACAGGAGCTCATCTCATGAAAAGTCATTGAAAATTCACTGAGGTGTGAATGCTTTGCACATCTGACACCGCAAAGTGCAGGATTACAAGGCGCTGTCACCGCCTTTAGTCCTTTAAGCTATCATTACAATTATTTAAAAAGTCTGGTGTCTCCCAGAAGCATCAATAAAGGGAGATATATCCAAATTTTGTATGGGACCAGAGGAAAACAAAGTCCCTCCAAGCAGCTTAGGCTTTCTATATCGACAGCCAGACTGTAATGAAGTTGGGGACTGTCGGATGAGTACAAAAACCACCAAAACTGTCAGAGCAGAGCCAGTTGCATTGTGTTCGACTTTTCTTAACCAAACCAGATGATTCCCATGTTTATTCTGTGACCACCAGGAATGCCTCAGACAAACATGTCCAATGGTAAAATTCATCCGGCATTACTGCTTCTCTCTGCATCGACCGCTGCGCCTTGAACAGCTTGTTGTGATGAAGATGTTTTGTAGAAAAAAAAAAAGAAAAAAGTAACTTATAAATGCTGAATTGCTCTGAGAAAACTTTGCAAACGTTATTATTATTATTATTTTCAGTACAAATAATCTGGTTCCTAGACAAGGTGGCATTTGGGTCAGAATGAAAAATCAGTGCTCTAATGGATCTGCTATGCAGGCGAGTGAAAAATATCTTATGTAAATTTCAGTACAACAGTTACGATAATCAACTATTTTCTGTGCCATCCAGGGACTCTCTGAACAACTGCTGCTGTTGTCTTGCGTGTAAACATCTCTCAAATGGGTGCAGTGCAGGAAAACACACCAGACAACCGGAAGAGTGATGAGCAGTTTAGGCTCAGGCAGATGGCATCAAAGCAAATCATTTACCCCGAGATGTAGTAATAGGTGGAATTCTCTTTTCCCCAGTGTGGAGTCATTGTTTGGACACAAATTTCCCAGCAGCTAGTGGCCTACTTGCTCCCATGAATGCAGCAAACCACAGAAGGTCCACAGAAGGTTGAATATTATCCCCTTTGGTTATTGTTGTGTGTTGAAATCACTATAATATGGTGGATTCCTTCTCGAAACTTCTATAGAGGGGTATTTTTTGAATTATAAAGCAGTGATCATAAAAGGTTTGTGCATCGGTCGATTAATGTAAAAAAGTTTTGAGATGACGTGTCTGACAATAAGCTCCATCGAATGTTAGGATGCACAAAACCAGACTCAAACTCTCATTTCTTCTTTCTGCTTGATTTAACAATAGAGTGACATGAGTGTGAACTTCCATGTATAAAGTTTACAACCTGGGCTTACACCTAAATGTGGTCATTTAGATGTTCCTGTTTTGTTTATATTTATTGGGATCCTCTTTGTGAATACCTTTCAGGAATCTGTGTTCAACAAACAATAAAACTACACGAAATATTAAAAGAGAACGGATTAAATGGGTCGAAAGAAGAACAATCATAATGTTGCATTTCTCTGCGCTGTTGGATTGTTTGTGGTGGGAAAGCCCAGCAACCAGCTGATGAAGTGAAATTTATCATTTTATTTCCACACACACTGACAGAAGTTTCTGTACGCCTCACCACAGCTATGTATTTATTAAACAAATCGTATCATTTCCTTTTTTTTTTTTTTTTTACAGTAATTAACATGCACTAGAGGTTACCATGCAACAGCTGACTTCTTCTGAACACACACACACACACACTTCTGGGCTCACTCCTCAGTATGAAGGTTCAGTGCACATCTTTAGTTAGTTATGTTATTTAATGAGTCATACATACAAGTGCCCACCTCACAAAAGACATCACAAATACTGTCACAGTAGTTTATCGGACATGAACACAACCTCTCATATTACATAACAAACAAAGATCTCTTCCCATGCTCTACAAATAAAAGTCATCACTAAAAGGTTCCCCCTTTTTAAAATAGTCTTCTATTTAAGAGTATTCATCAGAAATAAGTGTTGAATCGCCTGTCCTCATCAGGGTCACGGTGAGGCTGGAGCCTATCCCAGCTGACTTTGGGCGAGAGGCAGGGTACGCCCTCAACAAGTCGCCAGTTCCTAATATTTTTGTTTAATTCTACACTGTAGTCCCACACAATATGCCTGTAAGCTATACTAAACCTTTACTGCAACACTATTATCAACACACCAAGCGCTCAAGAAAGCTTGATGTCATTCAGACGGCCTTATCTCACCTGTACCTGGTTTAAAGTGCAGCACTGGTACAGAGAAGAGAGACCATATCTCTTCTGTACTGTCCTGTGAATACAGAATTTATTTTAAGATTCTTTTATTTGCACTGCTGGCATCAGGTTATATCCTTGAATGAACCATCCAGAGCCTCCAGATCTGTCTGAAGATCTGTTAAAATCAAGTGGTGATCAAGAATTTTTCCCTTGTTGGCACTCAGCTCATTAAAACCTGCTTAAAGAGACATCACATCTCTGTTTTTTGTGTTTGTTTTTATCTCTCTATATTCTTTGTGTGCTTTCATGACTCCATCCTCTATGTCCTCTTTAATGATGTCCGTGTAATGATCAATCAGATAATCTCATCTCCCTGTGAAGCACTTTGGTCAACGTTGCTTTTAAATACAGTCGCTTCACTTTGATCAGAAACTGTTAAAAAGCCACTAATGTGTCTCCAAACTGAGTGAGTCAAATTCTGATATTTCTGATATTATATATATGATATATTTCAGACGGTATGGAGAGAAAAAAACATATCCAGAATTATATAATAAATCCAGATATGTATTTGGGACTCTCTACTAAAAATAAGAGCACCAGGGGCGGCTCAGTACCTTCCTCTGATCTCTAAATATGTCAATGCAACATACTTTAGTGACCTACTTCTATTTAGCCTATAGTTGTTCAGCAGTGATGACAGTCATATCTTCTCACTCAGCAGCCATTGCTCCCTAATAAACGTGATCAATGAGGATTAACAAATATGAGTCACACCCATCCAAATATTTCCCAGTGCTGTCAGCTTCCCTAAATAACAGAAAGGTTTTCTCCACGGGCACCGCACTCCAACTTGACCGGCATCTGCACCACAGTATCAGGTGCTTCTATCATCATTCGTTGCCGGGCTTTGAGGGGAGGAGTTTTCACAGGCAGGTCACACCCCCCTGCACTACAGCGCTCGCTCCTTAGAAAAAAAAATGCTCAGGAGCGCACAGCCTGTCCGTCACCGCACACTGCTAGAAAAATATGATCAGGAGAAAAGCTGCGCTTCAACACTTGAGACAACAATTTCACTGCGACTAATTTCAAGTGAAATCACAGACCATCGCTGAGTCTGGTCCTTGCTGAACTGTTTTTTTCCCCCCCTCTCTCCTCTTCTCTCCTCTCCTCTCTCTCTTTCTTTTTTTTTTTTTTTCTGCGCTGGATCTTTCGTGCCAGAAAATGTGTGTGGAGAGCGATGGGTGCGAGATTGAAGGCTGCAGCAGTTCGGATGAGGTGCGCACGCTGTCCGGCAGCATGAGTCCAGGACTGAAATCCAACCCGGACCTTCACCCGTGCAAACCGGGGCAGAAATTCCGCGCCGCGTTGCTCAGATGCCGCTCACCGGCTGCTGCCGCCGGGATCCTCAGTTTTGGGAACGTCCTCAATTACATGGATAGATACACTGTTGTCGGTAAGAGACCTGACTTCTCTCTTTCTATTATATATTTTTTATTAATATATCTTTATTATCTGGACTGATTGTACATGCACTAATTGAGTGTGAGCTGGTCCAGTCTTGTATTGCTGCCAGCTCACCTCAGCTGAGACGGGCGGAACAATGGGCGCAGTGGACAATCTGCTAAAAAAAAAAAAAAAAATCCACAAGGCTTGTTAGAGGTTTTCATGCTTGTAACCTGTGTGTGCTGTGAATAAATCACACAGATCACCCACATGTCCTCGCTATCACTCAGGAAAATGCTTGACATTAATGATTTGAGCTGCTAGATAATTGCAGATCGATCAATTAAGGCGATCAACTCTCCATCCGCGAACCTGCCTGCATGCTTTCGCAGTGTGCGTGTGTGTGTGTGTGTGCCGTGAGCTCATCTGTCAGACCAGTTTCGGCGACCGCAAAATGAAAGACATAGAGAGAGAGAGAGAAGGAGAAGAAGTCGTTAAATCCTCGCCGTCTCTAGGAGCGATGTAGTCCAACATGTTCGGGGCTGAAGCCTGTTTTGTGCGGCAGCTCTCTGTGTGTGTGATGCTGCGATGAGACCATGTGGCGTTAATTCCCCTCAAGTGTCCGCATTTTCTCGCCAGAGCTGAGCCCAGAACATAGTTTATTACAACTGAACACTGTGTGCAGATGATAATGAAGCCTCTAGTATTTTTTTGGGGTGTGAAAAATTGATTTCTCTGACTGAAATGACTAATTATTTATGTGTCAGATGTATATTTGTAACATTTTCATGTTATATATTGCAAAAGAAATAAGTAAGGCAGAATAAAATTATTATAATTGTTCAGTTTGTAGTCTCACACCAGGTTTTGAGTATCAAAAAGCAGATTTATATAAAATTTTAGTAACTGTAATGTCGCCTTGTAAAGCAAGAATTGCGTATCCTGATTTAAAAGTGTTATATTTTATCCTCATCTTAGTTTTGCCAATATTTAGTAGCTTTATTTTTTGTATGTAGGCTTATTATGAAGGTTTGGACATTGTGGTGTTGAATGGGTTAAATATACTGCTGCAGCAAGGAGAATGGAGGGAAGTGTGCTCATGTCGAGTAGAGATGCTGTCCTGGTTACTTGGTACTCACAAGTCTGCTTGAAAAACTTCTTTGCATTTAATAAATATGCGACGTTAAGCTGTTAAATCTGGGAAAAGGTGTATCATCTCAATCTGTAGCCCCTGGCACAAGCAAGGAGTAGCTAATCCGGTTAGAAATGTGTACACTTAAGTGGCCACATGCCTTCAGCTCATCATCCTGAAGGCTTCATGTCCAGTCTGTCAACTGGAGAGAAAGAGTCAGGCCACAAAGCTTTGGGCGCCTGAATGATCGTTAAAGCAGGAAAGCTTTTAGTTGCCCGACCTGAAGCCACGCCAAGAATGTGCTTTGATGTGACATATCTAATCTTAATATCTTCAAGGACCATTTAGTTACAGCAGATAGAGTTAAATCCTCATCCTCAGCCATAGATGAGTCAGTTTCCCTTGACACTAGTGATTTTTACTCATGTCTCCGTACACCTCCTGATGCTTTGGCTGGAGGAAACCCCTCATTAAGGGTGAGCCAAAACAACTCTATTCCCCCCCCCTTGTCCTCTCCATCACAATCCTGCCACTGCTACCCCTGCTCTTCATATCTCATGAATTGCAAGGCAGAAAATCTTTCGCTGGACCTCTGAGCGCTCGCTGTGCTGTGACAGGAGGACAAAGTGACTGAAGAGAGATGAGGAGAAAGTGGGAAAGGGAGGAGGGAGGGAGGGAAGGGAGCGCAGGATGGTGGGGTTGGGGAGGGAAAGGAGGGGAGGGGAGGGAGGTGGGTCGGTTGCAGCAGCTTGGGCTAACCCTCGTGGGGAGAGGCTGTGGTGTTCATGTGGTGCAGAGGGGTCCCTTGTCTTCCCCGTCTTTACCACCTGAACACTGCTGGGCTGTTTTTGCATTATGCATGTGCAGCATGTGCGTCGGAGCCTTGCACAGACCGGCAACCATGTGCATCCAGTACAACTAATACATACAGCATAAGCTGATCTGCCATTCTGCCTCCTGCTTCCATCTCCTCCTATCTCTCTTCAAGCCTGTCTCTCCTCTCCTGCTGTGTGAGCTACATTGCGGTAGTAATTAGGTGGTGGAAGCAGCGCATCTGTGTTGGTAGCACAGAGTGTTTTCTCCTAGTGTGTGTATGTGGCAGGGGGATGTAATGTAGATCTTTATGATGTATGAATATATAAATATTATGCCGCTCAGTTAGATATCATGGAATTAACCTTAAATGCTTAAATCGTGATGCATTTTCTGAGCTGATTACATTGTTCTAAGTGAAAAGAAGTGTCCGTTTGTCTACTTTTCCACTACCACTTCCTTCCTCCTTGTGTAACATCAGGACTTGATCTACCATAAGTGCACTGAGATCGCTTCTTCTTCTTCCTAATCTCTCTCTGCTTCTCCAGCTTTCTCATTCAAACCTTTTCAGTAGCAGGTACCCAAAGCAAATCTCAACCCATAGATCTTAATGTCAATTAAGCAAGCGTGAGTGCACATCCACAGAAAAGCACACACACACACATTATAAAAAAGACTCCAACCATTGCAAGAGGACTCTGAATGAGAGAGAGGGGAGTTGTGAGAGGAGGGGCCGGCTGCTGCAGTGGTAGGCAGTCAGAAGGAAGTGGACGCAGAATGCAGGCAAGCGTTGAGCCCGAGCGCTGCTGTTCCCCCCACCGACGTCAAAAGGTCTTTGTACCAACAGCCATTACTGTAGTGTGTGTGGATCACTAAAGCATTGTCACTGAGACAGAGGGCAACCATTCCAGACACCGGGCCTATTCTGCTCCACAACAATGATGGGAAAATTGCACCCAGCTTTGCACAGCAGCCGGGTCAAAGACTTGGATCTTTCTGTTAAACCCCTGGTGTCAGAGGTGAAGCCACACACACACACACACACATATATATATAAAAACACCATATAATTGCAAACTGCAGTTTATGATTCCAACACTTGACTTATCCAAGATGATGGTAAGAACCACAAAATAAGGGAGAAGTCACAATCTCTTTATTTTTTCTTTAAGGGGACGTTGTGTTGTTCCCGATTTGATAGATGTACTGCCAATATGTTTTATACAAGACTCAGATATTTATTACCGCAAGCTTCAAAACAAAGTAATTGTACAAGACTCGAGACTTAAGCTGCTGTATATTGGAAGGCATGTTTTTGATCTCAGTGTGGCAGTGGAATAAGTGAAAAAAAAAGCTCAATATAGGTTGCATCATCTAACAGTGAGTTTCCTTTAGTTTGGGTTACTGTAGCTAAAGAGTGTGAATACATGAACTTTTCAACTTCCATCCCTTAAACTGCTCTTTCCATCCCTTTTAAAAATGAATTTAGAATATCTGTTTCACTTTTGTAATGCAGTGTGTTCAACTTGAGATCATAAACGGTTACAAGAAATCCAAATTTCTGCATTTTCCATTTTTCTGTGTTGTGGAATTGGCAAAGAGACAGTGATCTGGTTTTTGTCAGACTCACTTTATGGGCCAAATCTAAGTGTGAGCAGGCACAGAAGAGACTACTATGAAGTTTGAGGGGTGCTGAAGAGAAGGAGGGTGTGAAAGACAGCAGTCAGCTACAGACTCTTTGGATTTTAGGCTCAGCTGTTCAGCTTGTGAGTCAAACCTGACCCGGAGTGCTGTTTTTTTTTTTTTTCTACGAGTGTCTGTGATGCAGACAAGGTAGAAATGGGGACGTGTCTGGGACGTTTGAGGGTGTCCTGATGAGGTCGATCACACACTTACCGCTCGCCGCTTTCAGAATAGCAATATGCAGGGGAATGAGATGGAGATCTGACCATTCAAGATTAGAGTGGAGGCCGAAGGAGAGCTGGATGAGTTACGATGCCCCCGGTTGGGTCACTGGTGTCTGGCCTTTGGAAGCAGCCATTTAATCCACAGCCACTTATATTCCATTTGCTTTTTAGAGTGCGTAAGAGCCCTGAGATTTAGAGGGCCTCTATGTTTAATTTAATTTGAGGTGGCTTTGCAACCTTAAATCCCGTCGTTGGTCTCTCTGTAGTCCCACAGCAGACAGTCCAAGCTCCTCGACAGCTTATCATAAAGAGGGGATTAAGTGTTTTTCAGTGAATATGAGGATATGTGAGACAGACACTCAGCACTTAAAGTTATTTGCTTGGTAAGTAAGTAAACCCTGGTGTGTGTTAAACCTAGTCTCCACCCTTCTGAGCCAGCAACGGAGCAAATAGGGGGGCTACCATCTGCAGCCTAATCTGTGGCGATCAGAAATGTTGGGGAGCTGCAGATTACCGCCTCTTCCCAGCACTTTAAGCTGAGATGTCAAGATGTCATTCCAGATATACCCCAACACAGCGTCACATCCCATTGGACAAGCGCGGGATCCTTACATGTGAACTTTTGGCATCTTGAATATAGACACAGACAGCCGTGTGGTAATAATCCTCTTAGGGCAAGCTCTTTGTCACACTGTAAGAAAGATGGAGCAATCTATCCAGTCTGACAGGCTATGCAGATTAATTCCTGATAGTTTTGTCCAGTTCCTTTGTGGCTCCTCATTATCACTGTCCACACAAGCCTTGGGCATTCCTCTGCATTTGCATTTCCTCGTGAAGCAATCACAGCCCAAGTGCTGAGCTTGTTTTCTGTCTTCCTCGTGTTTTCTCGTCTGTTTGGAAGTGCTCGAAATGCAAGAAAGCGGGCTGCTTTCGGTTCCACAGAGGAACTCGAAGAAGAAGAGGAGTGACTATAGTGTAGATCAGATTCTGATCGTTTTGTCTAATTTAGTAGAAAATGATGTCACTGACAAAAAACCCTAAATGTTTAACGCCATGGCAACATTTTAGCTGCTGGAAGAAGCAGGTCACAGACGATTTTCTTAGCAATGTGAATCATTACGGCCGAATATGTCAAGATCAGGAAGTGTCTCCCGCTGTCAAACTGTGCAAGAGGTTGTGTGGGCCATGCTCGAATTGCTTTGGGGTTTAGCTGTCGGTTGTTTCACCCTCTCTTGTTTTATCACGTTCACATTAAAGGTCCCCTAACAACAGCAGAAGCATTAAAAAAGATGGAGGGGCCTCTAGTAATTTACTTTACAGGGTTGCTGCCTCTTTCTTACCATGTTTTTTTTTTTTTTCCATCTGATGCCAAGCTGTTTCAAATTAGACAAACTACACTGTACAGTATGAAACGTCTCTTTGAAAGGCAAACATCGTCACTTCTGCTCCGTTTGAATCTATTTTCACATCTTTCAAAATCCTGACATCTTTTATTTCACCGTTGACAGCAAAATATTGACACTGTTCAACAGATGTTACACGGGGAGTCATTAAAAATTACATGATATCCCACACCGAGTGGACTTTTCCAGACCGGTTTCCCACAGATATTCCACTAATCTCTTTATGTCTATATCCTGGCGTGCTATTCCCATTGCTGTGAGAAAACAGTCTGTGTGTTCTTTAGGCTCCGATTTAGCCGACGTCTGTAATAGTAACCAATGGAATTAGACGGAGCTTCTTCCTCTGCCAGTGCAGGCCCTTTCATGTGGCTATTCCAGATTTTACCATCAAGCAGACGCACCTCCCTCGCAGCAGCTTTCACCCCTGTGACCCCCCCACGGTTATTAAACCATTGAACATTTCATGGCTCTGCTGCTGGGACTCTTCGCTGGGACTCTTCGTTGGGACGTACAGCTGTTATTTTGGCGTCAGTCCAACCTTGCATCCTACATCACTCATCACAGCTATGAGGCCATTACATGTGGTACATTCTGGTCTAGATATTTATACTCACTCACTTACATGCTATGGACCAGAGGTTTTCTAACTGAGCGTTGAAGGGGAGGAGTGTCGGGAGAGATGAGAGGCAAAAATTCCATGTGAGGTGAAAGAGACAGGTGCATGCTGGTCTGGAAGTTAGTTTTTGTAGTTTGCGCAGCTGATTTGGCTAAATCGCCAACACCTTCAGCAGTCGGAGCTGCAGCAGTGACAGCTCATAGAGGCAATTAAGGTAATTTTAAACCCAAGTGCATGATTTCTGCAATTTGCTTCTAACATATATTGCACTGAGTCATAACTCAGCAAACTGGCAGTTGCCTGGACTCTATCTGAGGGTGGGGGACTTTGAAATCCCCCGCAACACATCCATTTAGAGCAAAGCTTCACATCATGTTCTTAACAAAATCCAATATCAGACAAGAATCTGAGCGGTGGTTTCAACATACAGTGCCTGTTTTTATCATTTAAAGTCTATGCAGGTTCTTATCTTTTAGCTTCCAGTACCTGATGAGTCAAGTCAACTTGTAAAAGATCAACAGTGCTTGCTCAAGCTGCCTGTTGATCTTTGACTTGTGAAGGTGAGTGGTTGCCTGATAATCACTGACCTCCCCTTTGTCATCAGAGGGGTGTGTGTGTGTGTGTGTGTGTGTGTGGACATAAGGACAGGGCGCTTGTGTTATCTTTGGTGTTGGGTCCTCCACCTTAAAGTTTGCTTTGAGATTACAACTTTGAGATAAACTCAGTCCAGTTACTGTAGGAGTTTTTCAGACATGATGGAGTGACAGCGGGATGAGTCACGAGCAAAAAAAAAAACCCCAAAAAAAACCCAGAGGGATCCTGGGTGAGTTTGCCCCTCATGTTAATAAGAGACCCCTCCCTTCCTGTCTGAGAAAGACGAAAGAAGAAAGAGCTGCGATTCGTCTCTTCGTGCAGATGGCAAGATTGCGGGAAAGAAGGAGGATTTTATGGGATGTGCTGAGCACTTTGGTGTGTTTGACACGCTGTCAAATAACTCATAGCCCGTGCCTGCTTGAAAAATGTGAAAATTTGGATTCCTCACTCCCTGCATTCCGTCTGTTCTGATTAGCACACTGAATTTTAGCTGGAAACGATCTGAGCTGAAATGTTAAAATTTTAAACGTGTTCGGATTGTTTCTACACCCCACGATGTGCTGTATGAGATAACACGGAGAGAAAAAACAACAGCATTGTGCCATGAACCGATAAACAGTTGAAAAAAAACAGTCTGTCTGTCTGACTGACTTTTTCACTTCTCAGGCTACACTAAACATTTCCCTTTCCTCCAGCCACCCCAGACACTTGGTGACATTCTCATCCATTTGAACGCACACCAAGAGACATTTTTAAAAAAACAAAAACAAAAAAAACAACACAAGCAAGTGAAATGTCCATGTTGTTGAAGGTCATATTCAAATGTTCCCCAGAGTTCAGTGCTTTGGCTGACACACATGTGGAAACAGAAGACAATGCAGCCCTTTTCCTATCTTTGAGACACACACACACACACACACATAGAGAGACACTGAATATTGATCAACAGAACAGCTTGGAATTTGTTACGAGTGATGAAACCGTAATGTCCTGAGACACACTGAAATTGGATTTTTCTCTGACACATTAACAAGTTGTTCTTGAGAGGACAGGGATCTAATATTGACCTGGTTGCAGCACAAGTCACAAGCAGCGGTTGTGAAAGCAGACCTGCAGCTAGTCAGTAATATTAGCTCTCAGCTCCTGGAAGCTCTCACAACTGTTAGAATAATATTAGGAATGCTTATTTACAGAAGCCCTATATTTGAAAAGCTTTCCTTCTTAAGTGAAAATTTAATCCCCCCCCCCCTTATTTTCATGTGATAGAGTAAATAGTGGAGCCTGGCAGAGGGATTATGTAATCTTTTATATCCACCAATCAGACTCAGGATAAGGTCTTGTGTGTGTTTGTGTGTTCCCTCACATGTTTCATCAGCTCTTTTTTTGATTTCATTTGTGGATATCCGTCATGTTGTCAGAGCCAGATGAGATTGCAGCTGGATTTTTTTTTTTTTACTATATTTGTAGCATGCGTTACTGGGCTTGTGGGAAGAGTTAGGGTTGAATGAGGGCACTGACCTCTGTCAGGTTAACACACACATGCACGCACATGCACACACACGCACAAACATGCACGCACATGCACACACATGCACACACATGCACGCACAGCCCTTGGGTTGCTTTTCTCCTGTGAAAAGTTCACACTTAGGATTGGATTCCTATGAGAATGTGTCATTGGTTTTATATTTCCAGGATGTCAGTGCCTGTCACAGGGACAACATGCATGCATGTGCAGGTGCTAAACTTATTATCAGCATCATGATTTACAATCAGTACGGCCTCTCATTTAAATTTCGCACTGCTAGCAAGAACACTTTTGAATCTGTTATGTTGTTTTTCCTGCCCTGTGGGAGAATTTGCTTATGAGACAATGACAGGCTGAGTTTGTGTGTTTTGTTTCTGCAGTGCAGTTGTACACCAGAATCGCTGGTTACACCTCACTGCCCGGGATGGGTTATTACAGCGTTCTTTTGATTCTTCAGCACCATAGCTGTTTACTGGTCCATGTTTAAATACATAAATCTGCAGGCAGTCTGTCACCACACCATTTCCAAGAATGATTACATTTTGATTGCATGTATTTATAACACTGAACATTACACACCAGGTTGGATCTGTTGCCGAATGTGGTAGTTGTGGCATAAAAATGCAACGGTACTTTTTCTACATGACGTAGATGTTCAGTGATGTTTTCGAGACGAGACCGCAGCCTGCTGAGGTAGCCCGTGCAGTTATTCTGGTTGTTTGCACAGTGCATCAGTGTAATGCTTCATGTGCATCTTTCTTAGTACAGTTCAATGACATGATAAGTATGTATAAGGCCTGAGGCTGTGTACTGTGCTGTAGGTAGATGGGCCGTTCTTTAATAAAACAGACCTGCTATGTTAAGGAAGTCAGACAGAAACAGGAAAAAGATTCCTTGGTGAGTTTTCCCACGGCAAGCAGGTGTCAAACTCATGTCCTGCTCACACCTCAATGTTTATGAAATCTGAGTTCAGGTTCGGAAAAGGTCATTTTTTTATAATTTTGTGCAAAAAGACATATTTGGGTTTCTCGGAGTGTTTGATGAAATAGCAGAGGAAGTAATGAGATGTATATCTAATTCATGAGACAGTGAAAGATGAACCTCACAGCCTAAACTAAACTGTCCTCCCCATAACCCGGATAAAATTGAGTTGGAAATGAGTGGCTTCCCTCCTCCTTAAATGAAGATACAGCGTGAGTGGCATTGGCAGGATTGCTTTTGAGTAATGTGTGTGTGTGTGGGTGTGTGTGTGTGTGTGGCTACAGAGAGGTCACCTTGACAGCATCAGAATGAAAACACTTTTATATGTCTGACTGGTCGTCCGTCTGGCTGTCGTTGTGATGGGAATACGGGAGGAAGGCTGAAGATGGAAAAAACATGTTCGACATTCATATTTATACATCTATAAACTCTCAGGAGTCGTTACACCATTCAAATAACTACACTGTACACATTGCAACACACACACACGTGTCGTATGTATTGGATAGGAGTGACAGGATTGGCTCCTGTGGTTGGTGTGTGGGGAAAATAAACTCATTTACGACAGATGTTATCACTGTGTACAGAAAGAACAAACGGCAAAGAGCCGTTCCTCGTTTCGTGTACGATCCAGTCGAACAGCCTTGAGACAAAATGGACGTTAAATTGCATGCCAGAGATGTGACATCCTGGTGCCAGAGCCAAGAAACCTGTGCCACACCGAGTACCTAGTGACTGACTGTCAATGCGAGGTTAAAGTATCTGCAAAATAGTCGTTTTTTGTTTGTTTTTTATACATTTTTACTACAAATTACTGGATTTCTTTTCTGTTTCTACCTAAATTTCACGTGCATACACAGGAAAGTTATTATTGGTATCGTTTTAATAGGATATGGTGATGTTTTCCCTCAATTTAACCATTTTTTATGACTAAAACCCCCCAAATTTTACAAGAAATATTAAATTCTTGGGCTTTAAAATAAATAAAAATAGATAAATAAATACAATAGTAATCATTTGCCAAACATATTAGCCATATAGCCTTGAATTCTCCGTTTTGTGAAGCCCGAGCACCGTAATTATCCAGAGAAGTTGCTGTACTGTAGCTCTTTGATGCTAAATTGAGCTGAAAATACAAATCTTCGCCAATTTTCTCCTCTTCTTATCATGGCTTTGGGTCACTGCTCACCCTCTCTTTTTTAGAAACAGCACTGAGGTCTAGACAGTCAGTTTGACAGCCTGTGGACACACTTATCGTTCTGCTTTACAGCTCATGCTGTGAGTGAATCAAAGGGAAGTCAGATGAAATAGACGGGTTGCTTGTCAAGCTGAGAGCACAAGAATATATTCCAGATATAGCAGATAGGTAAACTATCGAGTAATTAATATATCAGCTGCATTTTAGTGCATGCTGAGTTATCTCTCGGTAATTAAAGAAGCCGTGTCTAAGTGAGCGTCATTAAGTAAAATCATTTAGGAAAGCTTGTCTTGGCTGTATGTACAGTTTATGATAATTAAGCAACATAATATTTCAGTCGATTCCTCCACACCCTTGTAAAACCGCCGAGAGATGAAAAGAAAGCAAAAGAAAGTGAGAGGGGGGAAGTGAAATCCCATTACCACACAATGACTCTAATTTTACTCACTGTTATGTAAAAAAGCACAGGGATTTCTGACACACACACACATACACACTGACACACACTGACTGAGAGTAATGTAAGTGAACCCTTACTCTGTTTTATCTGACAGATATTGACATAACCTGCATTTCCATTATTAAAAAGAGCACAGCTTGGTCTATGGGTAAACTTTAAGGATGTCAAGGGTTGGCCAGTTGGGTTGTGGCTCCAACACTTTGGTCCAAATCTCAACAATTATTTGAGGGATTGTCATGAAATTTCCTTTATAAGGTTGAGATCCACTTTTAATTTGGTGTTATGTGTAGTGTGCTAGTTAGCAAATGGTGGCATGCTAACACGCTAAACCAAGACAACGAACACGGTAAACAATATCTGCTAAACATCAGCATGTTAGCATTTAGTCCGAAGCATTGCCATGCCTCACAGAGCTGCTAACATGGCTGTAGACTTGTGAGATTTCTGGCTTTTCACCTCTTGGTTACTATTCCAACTCTCTTTAGACTCCATGCTTTTAAGAGCTGCTTTCAAATACATGTTTCAGACAGTATTATTAGTAGTATTTATTGCGTTAAAGGCATAATGTCATAGTGGATACTTATTTTTTTTATGGATCGAGGCTGTTTTCTTGGATCATGTTTAAAAGGTCCAAGACTCAGCCAAACTGAATGCAAACCTCGGGGCATTTTTAGTGGGTTTGTGAAAGGGACACTGTCCATATTGCTTCTCTATTACATAAAACCAGACACTATTTGAGCCTCTTTCAATGATTTTCTCCAGTTAATGTGGCTCCTTTGCAAAAATTCCACATAAATGACGCGGGTCCAAATTCAAGATTGAGTTCAACTGCTGTTCAGTATTCCTCGGAGGAGCCGCTGCGAACGAGTGCGGCTCACGGAGATCCCCAGGCAGTCAGACACTCTCATCTCATCTCAAATACCTTTGCTTCGCTTCAGCGCATCTCTTTCCAATACATCTAATGCATTATCTCATACGAACAAGCGGGCTAGTCCTGGATGTATTATTGATGAGCTATAGGTTTAGTCTGCTTCACTATGCATCCTCGCCACTGCCATCAAATATTTAGCACATACTGGCTGGGACAGATGCAACATGGCCCTCGAGCTGAATTCAATCTTTTGATTGGAAAAAGAAAAATTGGATAAAAATTCATATTAATCAAAATTGTAAGACTGGCAAATCTACCTGCCTTAATTTGATTTCACTCTAAAGCGAAGTGAAGAAAAGAAAAATGAACTGAAACCATCAGTTTTACTTGCACTTTTTGTTTGCATCAGTGAATATTCGAAACTAAAACTCTTCAGCAGACCCTTAATTAATCATTTTTTTAAAAAGTCAGCAAAATAAAGAGAAAAAACATTAAGTGAAACCAGCAGTTCTTCTTTTTATATTGCACGTGCAAGCGTTTGAATGGTAGATATTTGTGGGTTTCACTCCCTGTTTTTATGCTGGCATGATGGGAAACTCTCTGAAATAGTATTTGCGTTGGGTTGGGTGTGTTGCTTCAGGTGATAAAATGGAAAATGAGCCAGGAAGTAGAGTTTGAGTAACACGCCCATGAGTTGAAAGTTTATCAGATGCCAAACACACTGCACAGTGGGTTATAAAATTATGAGTAAGTAAGCAATAATTTTCTCATTCTTCTCAATTACCACAAGATAAACAGAAGAATTACACTATTCATGTTACAGAGTAATCTACCAGAGACGTTAACTTGCATTATATTTGACGAATGAACAGTCGGTTGACAGGTGGCATCAAATTCAGGACACAAAAAATAATGGAACAATGAAACTGAATGAAAAATATATATTTATGTTGACATCATGCGTTAACAGAAGAGATTGTATGTATCCTATATCTATTTTTTCCATTGTAAACATTTGCAAAGCCAATTTATTTTATATTTAAAACCAGCCATTGTTTTACAGCCAGTAGTCTTGAGTCACTGTGTTTGTTGGTGCATTGTGTTACTGCCACCAACAGTTGAATAAATTAGAAACCAACAGCAGTAAAAAATCACACCGCCTGTGTGCGCGCATGCATGCATGTATGTGCGCCCCTTCTTTGTGTGCATGACACAAACAAAACTGGGACACACTCGTAAAAGCACATTGCTCCATCTTGCTACTAGAAGTCAAAAACTTAACTGGGTACCTTTCATTAAAATGGCTCTTAGATGGATCATATATTATTTCTTGCGTCAAAACAGTAGCCTCTAAGCTACAGTGGCTATCTTACTGTATTTCACTAACAGTGTACACTACAAGTGGTTTCGAATGAAGTTGTGTTTTTACTACCGACAGAGCTGCAGGACTTGAACTTTCTAGCGCACTCACACACACCCAATCTCTTGCTGCTTTTATTCTCTTGTACGAGCTGCTCTGAAGCCCTCCCGTGCAGGCAGCTCTACGCTGTTTCCCAGACATCTGCAGCACGTTTCCTTTCTGTGTGGCAGGGAAAGGAAGTGGAATGGAAAAAGCTCTCCCCCGCCCACTGTGGCCACATGGCAAGGGAGGAGAGCAGTCGGTCAGGAGCCCGCCGGCCACAGTCGGGCATATTTGTGGTCGGCTTTCTCCTCGCTGCAGTCTGAGGCGCTCTGCAGCCCCGACCTGCCTCTGTACTCTGTTTTGCTCCCTGCGTTTGTTTCTTGCTGTCTCTCACAGAAATTGGTTACAAGAACAACCAGAAAAGATGCACTTTCTCCTCACTCATTATGCCCCCCCTCTCCTTCCTTTCCCAGACTATTTATACTGGTGGGGTTGACACATGAAAAGGGATCACCCCTTTGCAGGAATGAAGGGGAAGGATCTGGCCACATCAGCAGAGCGGTTCACCGCTACCCGTCACACTCCGGCCAGAATGAATGACTTCCATCCATTGGCTCCGTCTTACTTAGACACACACACAGTGAAACCAGGGGAAAGGGGAACACACACACACATATACTATATACATAAACAATGGAAACATATGCTTTACAACCTAGACTCATCCGATTGTAACCACCACATCTCTCTTTGGTCCTCATGACTCCTCTCCTCTATCTCTGTCTCTCCAGCACTGTTAAATTAGACCACTATTCTCTCCTTCCTCTTAGCCTAGTTTCTCTGAACAGAAATAGAACCGGCGGGGGAGATCCTCAAGACTCTGTTGGGGATTCGATATGAATTCTGCCCTCTCCGAGCTCATGGACCTCTTTGTGTGCATATTGTGTGTACGGGGTGTGGTGTGTGTGGGCGTGTGTGTGCTCACTTATGGTGTATTTGTGAGTGTATGGTGGTCCCAGAGGAGTAATCCTGGCAGCGTGCGTCACCACACGAAAGCTGGCCTTGCAAAAACAGCATGCTGTATCCTCATTTAAATGTTTCCTCTGTATCATGTTGTTTTAACTGAAGACTTACGGCAAATTAACCTCAAAGAATGGCAACAAAATCCTAGCCCGTATGTTTTTTGGGGTCATAGTTAACTGAGATGTTTGTCTCAGTTTTCTGGAGCTGCATTGATCTGCGTGATTCATAAATCCTAGCCTGTACAGTTAGCGAACAAGCTCCTGGTAGTCTTTTGAATGGAAACGGCGAAAGACTGAAAGAAAGTACTATTCATATTGCAGAACAAACACTCACAATTCACTCGTCTAAATGCAGCATTTGTGGCATGTTGCCGTTGACCAATTTGAGTCATTTCTTCTTAAGCCACACTGAAAAAAAGTGCCCATGAATACAGACTTCATGAGAGGGTGGAATAAGTGTCAACTCCACCACGCTGGCCCCCGACTCTGTGTCAACTCTGTGTTTTGACTGTCTGCAGCCGCGTAGTATGCACAGTCCAGCGTCACAATAAATTCATGAAAGGGGTCCTTAAGTGTCAAAGAATGTGTAAACGTGGCTCTGGACAGCTGTGGACAAATCATTTAAATCATTTAAACACCTCTTCAAGCTCGTTCGTTGTGTGTCTTTGGTCTAGAGGTAAACTAAGGGAGTGTACAGTGTTTTGTGTCAGAGGGAGTGGCATACAAAGTAGCTGTGAGTGTGCGTTGCTGTTACCTTAAATGAAGATGAAAGTAGCTAATGTTGTTGTGTGCTGTCAGGAAGATCCACATTCCTGCGATGTTTCTTGCCTGGCGTCACATGAACACAGACCTTGGAGGGCAAAGACTTGAGAAACTCATTAATGTTGCTCAGTTAAATGGATCTGTGGTGACCTGATATATAACGCAAAATATCCCTGTTTTTAGTTAAACTTGATATTTCTGCCATCATATAATAACCTGTGCTAGTGAGGAACATGTTAGCAGACGCTGCATTGTGAGTTGCAACCACAATGAGGATGTTAGTATGAGAAAAAGGCAGAGATTTGGAAAGCTGAGTTCCTCTGTGGTCTCTTGACCTTTATCTCTTTGAGTGTCCGTACAAGCATTGCCATGGCAACTAAACAGGGCGCTGCCAGCTTGGGCGACGTTCGCGGTACCTCGCCATCGGATGCACTACTGAATCTCTTTGTCTTAATAAGTCGTGGTTGTTATTGACGTTTTCTCAAAAGTCTCTCAGGTTGACTGAGGAGAAATAAAAAGAAAGAAAAGAAGAGACAAGATTTAGAGGACGAGGAAGGGGAAACGTCAACCAGAGCAAGTAAAACAGGAAGAAAGAGAAAGAAAAAGGAAGAGTTTGATTGCCAGGCATTAATGGCCCTCATTGAGAGGAGAGATGATAGGTGTGATAGGCCGCTACACAAACACAGAGCTGCTGGCTCCCTGTAATCCCTTACAGATTAGCACAGTTCATCACACAGCTCATTGCACTTGAATCTACTACAATAAACACTGTTACTTAGACCTGACTTCCCCCACTTATTTAAATGGTTACACATGGAGCTGCTTGAATAAAACATGTTATTTCTATCATATTAACTTCTCACATTGTTTTTACAGATCTAATCTTGTTGTCGCAGCAGGACTTTATCACACAGTGGCTTCAGCTCTGCTTTATCCAACATCCACGTCTCTGTTTTCTTAATCTCATTTTCCCAACTCTACCTTTTTTTTTTTTTTTTTAATTGTCTGGTAATCGTAGACGGGTGTGGTTCAGACAAATGCAGACTCTGTCCAGGAGGGACGCTCCACCATCTGGTGTAGGAATCCCCTTCCCAGCAGGCTATTCGTATGTGATAACGTGTGTGTGTTGTGTGTGTGTGTTCGTGCACTTCTTCCAGGCTAATTAGAGTACAGCTGCAACTGTACAGTACTCTGTTAAACACTGCTGTCACTGTTTCACAGGCTTGACAAGGGGGGGTGCAGAGTCTCTGTCACAGCCAAGCCGCCTGCCAAGGGCATGTAGTGATGATGACCTGATGAGTTTTATGATTATAAGTGTTTTCAAGTCTGTTTGTGTCTGTGGGTGAGTGGAGTGTGGCAGATCATCTTAACAGACTCCTTCCTGCTTTTTTTATATTGAGAGAGAAAGAACTAAAACCCTGAGGCGCATTAAAATCTTATCCGAAATCTTCTCCTACCCTAACTGGGACTATATATATATGTAAACTGAGATTCGCCTGCCTACAAATGCAAATTGGTCTCACCTGCCTTGAGGCAGCTGCTGCATAATTGCCACATTGTGTGCTAACAAGAAACACGGTTGCCACGCATGAAAGCCGGGTGATAGACGTGTTTTTTACTTTTAAAAAAATTCTCTTCGTTATTAATACTCTAGGTGTCGGTTTCAGTGAAACCGGGTGATAACCAGCATACCAGCATCTTTAAGCATTACGAAAGAGAAACAAGACAACAAGAGTTGTTAGTGTAACGCTTAAACAAGAATGCTTCTGCGAGCAGGTGGTTTGACTCAGATGACAGGAATTTGACGTATGTCTCTGCTCGTAGTCCAACCTGCACCTGCATCTGCATCACACTGCCCTTGAAAACCTTCGTCTTCTCTGTTGACAAATAGACGAGCGAGGCGAGGCAATGCCGAGCAAAGCCGAATCAACAACATCTAGTGTACTACATGTGTGCATGTCTGTGATCTTTCTCATCTTCCTCTTAGGCTGAGATGTCGGGGACATTATTTTTCAAAAGTTACAGTGACTCAGGTTCACCAGTCTAGAGGTCATGGTTATGCTAGGTTAGACTGGTCTTTTGGGGGCTCACAGGAGAGGAGCAGACAGATCAGAGGCAGCCAGCTTTTTAAAATGTTAGTCATGCTGCTTTTCCATTTTCATGAGCTGTGTTGCAATCCCCAGGACCAGCCTGCCAGTTTCACAGAGAGTCAGCTAGCACTACCAAGCACACCACATTGCATCTGGACTGCAAGGATTACTGCAATAGGGATGCATTATTTATTTTCTTTTTGGCTAAGACTTTGAACCTTTCCCTGTTGGTGGTCTCACCAGGAGCAGAATTCATTTGACGAGACTTGCTGTCTCTTGTTTACTGGTGATTAAAACTGTATGGTAGCCATAAAGGGATTTCTTTAACCCTAATTTATCACCCTCTGATCTTCTTCTTCATCTTCATCTTCTGATGTTTATGATGTGTTAAAAAGTTTATGAGATTTCTCGCGCATGCTTTGCACGCTTGCTACATTGAACACATAAGACATAATGCTTTGATGAGCAGATATTCAGCCGTTCACGTTACCTTTGGCCCAGCACCAGTTGCCATTCACTTCATTAAAGCATTAGAGCCATGCATAGTCTGAGTTCCTTCCATTCCAGCATAACTGCTCTTAGGTTACTCTTAGGTTACACAGTAACAGTACTGAGATGACTTCAAAGACCTTGTGGTTTTTTTCTCGCAGTGCTGTGGTGCTGCCGTATGTCTGTGTGAATGATGAGAGCCACCAGATATATTGACTTCACACAGACGGTCGCAGCGTCATCCGATAAAAAACCAAAATCAACTCCAGTCACTGCAACGTAGCTGCTCCCAAGAGATGTCTCTATGAGCCAGTGGGAAGCTAATGGTGGAGAAAGTGTGTGTGCACTTTGTGTGTTTTACAGACGGTGTGTTTGCCGATTTAACACCAGACACTGTTCGTCTGTAACACCCTCCAGTTAAAGTCTTTGCAGCCATTTACTTAAGTTTAGCACTGTATGGCAGCCAAGAGAGCACTTATCGGGGGATGTTATATTGCTCTTCAGAGACGTTAAGTGAATGATAGCCTTCAAGTAGTGTCTATCCATCATATCCGGCAATAATCACAAGCCACAAAAGAGTCAGAATTAATTTATCTGGGAAGTCAGGTGGAGTTCAGTGTTTAAGTACCTGTGATTATGACTATTATGTCTTGAAACCACATTCATGCTTCCTTCTCCTGTTCACAGGTGTTTTGCTCGACATCCAGCGGCATTACAAAGTGTCAGACAGCA
Source organism: Miichthys miiuy (assembly GCA_036365135.1). Lineage (NCBI taxonomy): Eukaryota > Metazoa > Chordata > Actinopteri > Sciaenidae > Miichthys > Miichthys miiuy. Next base: position 21,565,210 of record CM071616.1, read on the forward strand.
GAATCGGCTTGTTGCAAACAGGTGAGTGTCCTTTAATCCCATAATTACACGTTAGCAATGTTAGCCAAACACCTAAATGCTTTTGCCGTGTGATGAGGGTAATTATTGCGCAATCTTTGTATTAGCTAAATTGGATGAAACAATGAAAGGCAGAGCCTCTGATCCAAATCTGACCCCTTTGTTCCTGTAAATGGCAATAGTGGAAAAACGAGGGTTTAGTTACAGTACACAGACAGCACAATTTATAGGTGTTACACATGATAAAGCACTGCACATCATGGAGGTAATTACAGAATCAACCCACTGATGATTTATTGACTCCCGTCTTTGTCCTTTATAGACATTAAGGTGCTCTAAAATCTTAAAAATCTTATGGTTTCTTGGGGCTTTTTAGACTTCTCTGGGTAGCTGCAGCTTAAGAGACAATTGCAAGATTCAAAGCAAGTTTCTCAAGAAAACAGATAAAAATTGGCTCAAAATGTTCCTGCCTCTAATTTAAATAAGTTTGCCAATACAAAACAGGAATAGATTCTTCTGGGCACATTCTTAAAAACTACAAAGATAAAGCACTGCCTCAATTTGTGCAAGAATTTATGATGGTCCACATGAAATACTGCAGCGACTGAAACTACAGCATCGATCGAAAGAGCATCTGAAAGTTGCACCATTAATTTTGATGCGTATATATATATATTTTTTTTTAACTATATTCAAGTTAAAGCTGGTTCTATTTATTTAGCACCATTATATCAGTGAAGGAGTTAGATTTCGTCACAGCAGCAGCAGCAACAGCAGCAGTAGAAAGAAAAACACAGTCGGGAGCCAGGCAGGCTGTTCTCCTGAGAGTCTACATGCATGTACGCGGAGCGTCTGAGGACTCTGGTTGAGGGCAGGGTTTCCTGTTCCACTCTGCACCCTAATGAATTCACCTTTTAGGGAGATACCTTGCAAAGCCCTCTCATTGGAGCACAGGACCCAGTCTTGTCTCCATGTAGCCTCAAAGTCATTCAAACACCAACAAACTTGCACACAAAGTGCCATTGAGGGCAAGCACGCAGATTTGAGTTTGAGGGGTGGGGGAAGAATACAGCCCAGTGTTTTCTCCCTCCCCCCTTCAGTTGATGTTCTTTGACTAATTTTAGGCGAGCTGAATGGCGTGTTGAGGACAAAAATATCTACCAGGAAAAAGACATAAGTGTTGTAATTTCTGTTGGCTTTTCAGTGAATGAGCCATTTCATCACTTCCAAAACTCATTTCCACCCATTTTCACTGTAGTATGAAGAATCTATACTTCACTCGCATTAATTTTCTCTTTCTCCTTTACACATTTTTCTCCTTTATTTCCTCTTTTATGTCTTAGTCGATTTTTATGCAGAAATCAATCTGGCGTTTCAAAGCAACCATTTTCACATCAGACCCCGATGCCGGCACAGACTGGATGTGCAGAATCAAACACATTTTATTATTATTTTTATTCATCAGCAGGGTGCCTGATTTTGTGAAAACAGACTGACCCCCTCCGGGTCTGTTCTGACCAGCATGCACTGCAAGATTTGCATGAAATTTTTAACACGAAACTGGAAACTGTAAGTGTGAAGGGTGTTTGACTCTTAATTCTGTTTGCATTGGCTCATTACTTGGGTTATGCACGCTCACACACTTAAACACACACACAGTATGTTAGCAGAGGGGCGTGTGCAGCTGACTTGCCCTCTGTACTGTCTGCATTTGCAGGTCTCTGAGAGGCACCCAGCTGACAGGATAAAAGCAGGGCTGCTGTGTGTGTTTGGTTTTGCCTGTCCTGTCCCAGCCTGTCATGGTTCAGACTCCGCTTGGCCCCTGATCCCCAGGCGACCTCTTTCTCACACCGGTCTGAGGAATGCTGGGTGTCCGGGCCTTGAGCTATGAGAGCGGGTAGACTCAGACAGGGAGCCTAAGTGTGAAGAAGAGGTTAGGAGGTTGACGTAATGAGGGTGCTGGACGGGAGTCTCACTGTGTGCGTGTATATGTTTACAATATGCACATGCCCTTTCCGGTTTTCCTCCACCCCCACTTCCCTCTCCAGTGGGAACAATCCCTGCCTCTGTGAGCACCTGCAGGCCAGGCCGGCTCTGCCTTCTCTCCTTCCTCGTTCCCTCTGTCCTGGCAGCTTTCGTCCACCTGGGAACGCAAACTGCCAACGTAGGTGTTTTACAGGCTGTGGGCGTTGCGTGTGCTGAGGCTTTCTCTCTTCCTCTGCTGCCAGGTCTCTCTTACACTTCTAAAAAAACACTGACCACACACTACAGGATCCAAGTCGTAGAACAAACAAGTCTGAGTCAGAATATCTTATGAACTCTGTTCTGGTTCAGTTTGAACAATGGATAGCTTTGACCCTTTTCTTTGGCTCTTGATCAGAATGGGATGAAAAATTTCCCATATCTAAAAGTTACTGACAAGATGTTTTGCTTTCGGGAAACACTAGCCTGACTGAGCACTTGAGGAGCCCGTTTGCATTTTGATTGTTACTCTCCAAAAACTGCCTATGTTTCGTCGATTTATGACTCGTAAAATGTAATTTTCTAAGAATGAGCCAACAATCAGTGAGTAGAAT